>JAMRXY010000016.1:10000000-11438006 GCA_024447195.1 Panagrolaimus sp. LJ2414
TCGTGATATTATTTTATTTTTGTTCCTCAATATTTATGTTCAATTCTTAATTTTGCTGCTCTTTTTCAGGTAACCGCGGGTTTAAAGAAGCTGTTATTTTGTAATCCAAAAGAAGAAGAAGAATTACACAGAAAAAATGGCAAAAGGTGGAAGTAGATATCAGCCTGAAGATGGCCCGGTAAGAATTATTATTTTGATATATTTTTCAACAATTATGAAATGATATTTGTTATTTGTGATCAATGAGATTTTTGTCTTATTAAAAGTGGAACTATTTTTATCCTTGCCAATTTTTGGTTGAACTTGTTGAACTCAAAATTTTCTAACTTCTTAGACTTGAACGTTTCTCGTGTTTTTTGTCTTTTTTAAAAAGAACAGATTAAAGGGATATTAAGCGACTTGAAATTTATTATGCATTATCTCATTGACTTGAATATCAAATATCAACAAATATCTTATCATTTTATATATCTCAATTATTTTAGTTGATGTCAAATGGCAAAAAAGCAGTTGAACCACCAAAAACTGGATTTATGCATTTTATTTATAATAAACAGGCTGGAACATGTTGTGGACGAACAGCAAAATCATGGCTTCAAATTACCGTATTTTATATTATCTTTTATACCCTTCTTGCGTTATTTTGGCTTGGATGTTTAAAGATATTTTTATCAACAATTGATTATCAATTACCACGATTTTATGGTCCTGGTACCATTATTGGTGTAAATCCTGGTATGTTTTCTTTGAAGGGGATAAGATAGGATTTGAAATTATAGGAATTACCTTAGTCAGGGTTGATAAGAATTACTTTTTTTTTGAAAATTTGAAAATTTCTCCAAAAAAATTAGTACTGTTCTGATCCGGATCGGATATGCTGAATTTGTCGGAAAGTTCGATCTGATAATTTGAAAGATCTTTTTTTTTACAAAACTTGAAATTTCTCATTTCGTATCGGATCTACCAACGCAGTCTGACCCTTCACTTCAAATTATATTAATTTGTCCTGATGATTTTTCATGGCGTGTCTTCTCAAAAAATCTATATGTTTACCTCCAACCTTTAGTCTTTATGTTCTGCTTCTAATTTTAGTATATTTTTTGTTTCTATCGATTAACTTTTCCTTTTTTTCTACTTTTTTATTTGGTAGATAGATTCAAGTACCAAATTCCTGTTTTTGCTTTCTTTCTTACGCATTTCTATACATTTTCATTCAATTAAAATTTTCCTTTTTGAAGTGGCAGTAAAATAAAAAAAGAGCAACAGACATGACGGCGATATTGCGTTTTTTTTGTTGTATGCATTTTTGAAAAATGATCTTTCATCTTTTCCGACAGATAAAAAATTTTTGCGGACGGAAGTATCCCTTTTTTGTGTGATCTAAAAATGTGCAATTGAAAATAGAAATTTTTATGTGCGTGTAATAGAAAAAAAGGAGAGAGAATTGATCTCTCAATGAGCAAACATCAAAGTATCCGCAGAATCAGGGGGATATATATGAACCATAGGGGGATATTTGTAATTTTGATTTTGAAAATGACCTTACCTAGCTAAATCTTATTATTTTTCAGGTGTTGGCTATCAACCATGGTTACGTGATGATCCAGAATCAACGTTAATAAAATTCAATACAAAAGATCCACAATCATATGAGCGATATGTTACAGCCTTGGATGGATATCTTGAAAAATATGATAATCTTACTGATACACGTGTATGTGGACCATCTCAATCAAATAATGATGTTGTAACACAAGGAAAAGTCAATGATACATTGTCTGCAGATGCATGTCGATTTACCCTTGATGCTTTCAAACGTGCTGGCTGTTCACAAGCAAATCAATATGGCTTTAAATCTGGTCAACCATGTATTATTCTTTCTTTGAATCGTTTGATTGGATGGAAACCTGAAGATTATGGAGCTGGAGAAGTTCCAGATGAAGTTGCTGGAAGATATAAAACTGGAAGCATCGCATTTAATTGTGATGGAACTGTAAGTATAATATTTGATTTGAACATTAATAGGGACAAAAATTATTTTTGAAACGTGTTTTATACCTTTTTTCGTTTATTACAGTAACCTTCGAGGGGGGTTGTTCCACTTTTTGTGATCATGTTGTTTTGAGACTTATTTTTCTTCAGTTATATAAAAAACTATTTTTAAACCTTTCAAAAACTCATTTATTTTGTTTCTTTGACTGTCATTGATTGTTACCGTAATGATTGACTAAAATTTTGATTAATATGTTTGCTTCTTTGGTCTCAATTTGAATTTTTTTAGTATGAACCTGATCAAGAATATATTGGTGAACGACAATATATTCCTCCAGAAGGTATTGATGGACGATTCTATCCATATGCAGTTATGTCAAATTACCATCAACCAATTGTATGTTCACTATACTACAGTATATATTTTGATTTATCATTTTATCCATCTTTTTAGGCTATTGTAAAATTCAATTCATTACCAGTAAATCGAGTTGTACAAGTTGAATGTCGAGCATATGCAAGAAATATTGTTCAAGATATTGAATCTCGTCTTGGTCTTGTACAATTTGAACTTTTACGTGAAGATTATGTTCCACCACAAAAAGAAGATGTGTAATAATAGAAATAATGGTGAAATTCATTTCAAAAGAAAAAAGAACAAATGATAGCAGCATTTTTTGAATCATTCATTATTATTTTTATTTTTAATTCTTCTTCTCATTATTATTAGCGTTGTTATTTACAAAGCAACAACAATAGTAGTATATTATTAATATTTAATATTAGGTATCCTCTTTTTTTTATCTCTCTCTCTCCTTCTCTTTTTCCTTCATTCTTTACTTTGTAATCCTTTTGTCATCTCTTCTCCGTGTTTTAATTAATCCTCGAAAAATAATAACAAATTTGGTGTGGGCTTCCAAAAAAAGGCGGCATTAATTGTTTCTCCTTCACTTAGGTGCCTTTCTTTTCCTTTTGTTTTTTGTAAGCTTTGTTTTTATCTATGTTCTTTTTATATAGAATCATTCCATTTTGCTATGTTTATAATTTTATTATATTATTATTATTGTTAAAGGAGCTCTTAAATAATAACTGTTTTGCCTAAAATTTGTTTATTTTGTTCGGGGACCATTTTCTACCGTATTCTTTTTTGTAATATTACTTAATTCTTTACTGGTTTTTTGGCTACTTGCTTGAAACAAGATTTTTGACATAGGATTTTTTAAACGTTTTAGTGCCAAGACAAAATACCTCTTTTGATGGTTGTTTGTCTTGACACAAAAATTATTGCGTCATTCTTTGTCAAATATAATTATTATTTATCAGAGCTCTTTTTAATATTAATCTTTCCATCTTTTTTTGCGTAACAAAAAAATTTATTATTTAGAAAACAAATTTATTTTTGAAAAGCTTTCATCAAAACTGCCAAACCTATTTTTTCTTAAAGATCCCACACCATGGATTAATCTCTCTCTCCCTTCCTTCGTTTTTAGTTTTAAACGCTTCAACTTTTTTTAAACTTTTTTCAACTTTTTTTTTTAAAAATAACGGGTCAAATACAAAAGAAAAAAAAGTTTTTCGGAGAAACCATTGATAAAAAAATACTGTAGAAGTCATCAATTTTTTGATAAAACTTTGATAATCATTTTCATTCAAATTTTTTAAGATAAAAATTCCCCCAAAATCCTTCTTTATTATTTACCTGTAAAACACACCTCGTTTTTTTTCTTTTAATTTTGTTTTTTTTGTAAAACAAATCTTTCTCAATTTTTTTTATTTTCAAAAATTTTGTTTTTTTTATTATTACTGTAGTAGTTGATTATTGTCAATTTTGTTTTTTAGGAGATTAAGATTATCTTTCATTTCTTTTTCCCTTTTTTAGATTCGTTTTTGTTGTATTTGCGGAGATTTATTTTTTTTATACTTTTTTTGATTAATGTTCCACTTTTTTACTCTTTTTTAAACAAAATATAACAAAAATTTGTTAATTTTTTTGACGATAAACTTTTTTGAATAAAAAAAAAAATTAAACTTCTACGTTTTTGCAAGTTTTATGTTGCAAGTTTTATTGATTAAAGTAGATTGTGGATGTTTTGTCCAAAGGATAACCCGCCTAACCATAATTCGGCGAAATGTCCATCCAACGAAACATCATCCCCTATTCTATTAAATTTTGTAAACTAAATTTTGAAAATCTTTTATAAAACATACAACAATTTAAATACTTTATTAAAAAAGTTTCTTTTTGATTAAAACAAATATTATTTATTTTCTGTAAATATTTTTTGCTTGAAAAGCATCTGCTCAAACACAGGGTTAGTTATATAAAAAAGGAACATGCAAAAGCTCTAATAATATGTTTTTATGATCCACGACTTGTTGCAACACTTGTAGAATTTGCAAAGCAAACTTGTTTATATAAATCATATGTTCCAGTTGCATTGAAGGAGTACGGATTATCAATTGGGGTATACATGTAGCAATTATGTTGTGGGCCAGCCCATGGAACATTATATGTGAAAGCATAAGCCCCACAGGGTTGTGGCTTAAACATTGGATGATTCATCATGCATAAAGTACCTGTAAAAAGTATGATTTGGTGCACAAACATAAATTTGCATATTATACTTTTGAATTAAACTAACAAATTTGAGCGGAAAGAGCATATTAAATTTTTTATTTTAGTGATACTGTAATAGTATCAATTACGGTACTTTCAAAAAGTTACAGTAATCTCTATACTCAAAAAACATGCTACAGTAATCTAGTAACCGTAACATTATTTTAAATGTTTTTAGTTAAATAAAAACATACCACAGTGATCTGAATTAATTGCATATCCGAGGGACTTCCAATTTTTTGCACCTGTTCCACCCGCAGAGATGTTACCACGAACTTTTTGCCATCCGCAAAGCGATGTTGCTGCGGTTTCTGAAAAAATGTTATTCATCAAAAATAAATAAATTGCGAAATAAAAAATCAGCTTGAGAAAAAGCGGAGGAGAAGATTTTCAAGTTTAAGTGGAAGTGGAAATGCACTTTGATGACGACAATTGGTACTTTGTCATCCCTCTTTTATTTTTTATAGATCAATTAAAGGGATATTTGCTGTTGTTGCAGAAGGAAAGAAAAGCATTTGAGATCATATTGGCTTAAAGCCAATGAAAAAAAGCAGGAAAGAAGGAAGTGGTTAATGAATTTTTTTGAGGTTAAAGCTAACAAAGTTAATCAAAAATGAGTCCCGTATATCTCCGTGAAAAAGACCAAAACGTCCTTAATTTTTTATTCGATTTTTTTCGATGATATTGTCAACTTTGACTTCTTCATTAAACATTAAATGCCACTAAAATCCAAACTAATTGTTCGGCGAAATATCCAGAATATCACAAACGTGAAAATTGAAGGTTGTTTAGCTTTGGCAGTGCTACTTAAATACTTTTCAAAACTTACTGTTAACTTTACAATTCAAATCTTGTAAATACCATGCACTCATAAGGACAACATTTGTTGGACTATCAATAGCTCCATGAAGGACACAAGGCCCTCCAGGGCCTGTGGTTGCATAAGCTTCACATTTGAAGGAAGTTTCAGCGGCACATTTTCCGGCACAACTTGGTTGTGCTCCAACAGCCTTAAATCCAAGTGAACTTGGACGGGATTGTGGATCAATATCATAGAATCTGCAGCCAGTTTCCGGGGCAGGTGGTACGGTAGGTTGTCCCCCATTTCCGCCATTACCACCATTTGTGGTGCATTGTCCACCGGAGCAAACTTGTGAAAGATTGATGGAAGAAGTGTTGGAGCAGCTTGCTGCTGAGCCGGTTAAGGGAGTTCGGGTTGCTGTTTGAAGGCATTGAGCATTGCACGTACCCCATGATGTCCAATCTGTGTATGCACAAGGGGTATCCTTTGAAGGTCCGCTGGTTGTTCCACCACTACCAGGTGATTGCGTTGTTCCACCTCCGGTAGTTGCACTTCCAGGTCCAGCTGTTGTTGTTAGAACACATGGCTGAAAAAGATAAGCTTTATTTTTGAGATATGCTAATTTTTGAAGCAGTGTTAAGTGAATTAAATAGTTAACATACAGATTCTGTGCAAGATGATGATCCATTCATTTCTGTCGTCAAACATGGTGCACCACCTACAGTAGCTTGTGCAACAACTGTTCGAGTTCTTGTCTTTGTGCATGTGGTAGTACATGCACCCCAGGTTCCCCAAGTTGAATATTGGCAACTTACTGAAAGTTGTTTTTTTGTTGTTACTGTAGTCCAAAAAGGGTTTAACTATTTTTACCTGGTGGAGGACGACATGTTTTAACATATAAGTTTGAGGCTCCAGTTGGTAGACCAGTTGGAATTCCATTATATAACATACATTGGGATAAAGCTTTTGTATTTGGACTAACAACATATGCATCACATCGGGAGCCTTGAAATTCAGCAATGCAGAATTCCCGGCATGATGATTCTGCAGCAATTCCAGGTGTGACAGACATGGCAGTAGTTATTGGAGAAACATTTGTTAAATTTTGAATAAATTCACAGAAACCAACTGATGGCGTTGCAGCGCCATCACAAACTCGAACATACATAACATATGAGTTTTGACTATTTCGGAAAATATCCAATGCCAAATTCATTTTGTCATAGAGATAACAATCTCCCCCATCAGCGGGCCATAAAAATCCTGTGCAAGTAAAAGTTTTTTCAGCTGCACATGCCTGTCGGCAATCAAGAACTTGTGGAAGATATCGCTTATTTGATTCCCCAAAAGTTTGAAGCGGTGAAATTCCACTTAAAATTGGAACATATGAACCTGCAAAAATGCTTTTTTAGTTAACACGATTTCGTAAAAAATAAAAAAAATTCAAATTTTTAGCATTTGGCTAAAATAAACGAAACTTTAAAAACCAAATCGGGGCATTTTAAAAAGCCAAAAAGGCCTAATATTGTAACACCTTTGACCTGATCTTTTGCCGCCTAAGGTGAAACCTCATAGGCCATTTCGGAGAAAACGCAAATCCCAAATCTATCAATTCTTTCTTCACTGCGATGATTATCAGCGGGGTGAAGCACGAGGAGGGCACGTGTCACCTCCGAAATCATAAACATCCTTTGATCTTTTACCGTCATTGACAAAAATCAAAGGTATGCTCCCTTAAATTGGCTTCGGCCTCTCCGAAATTAAATGCTGTCAACGTTCTAATTATCAATAACATATGTAAACTTACATTGTGATTGAGCATTTACATGTTGAATGAATACTGTAAGAGCAAAGAATTGTAACAAAAATATTTTGATCATGTTCCAATCACCCTGCAACATTCTTCTCTGTGTTCCGTTTTAAAAATGACAGAAAATAAAAATAATAATGAACTTCAAAGCACCAAAAAATATTTAATCAAACAAAAAACAGTTCCTTTTTACTAAATTTTATCCCTTTTTTTCTTTTTTTTCGTAGCTTTGTTAATCTTCAACCAAAAAAAGAGAGATTTTTCGAAATATATCTTTTTTGAATGACGTTTTTTCACGTTTTTTGATGGTTAAAGCAGAGAAGATCAAGCAAAAAATCTCTCATGGTTAAATTTTTTATAATTGGGCAATCATTAATCAATAAAGGGATTAAGAGTGCAAAAATACAATTTAAAATTTTTTTAGTTGATGGAACTTGTTACATTGAAATTTTTGTCACAATTAACTGTTACCCTTTTATTAGTGATATTTAAGTTGAATTTCATCAGCACTTTTTTTGGATGCGGCAAAAACTTTGCCGCATCCAAAAATTTGGACATTTCTTTGATTTTGTGCCTATGGCGGTAAAAGATCAAAGAAAGTTTAGGGTGTCGGAAAGGGAAATGTCCCCTGACATCCAGAAGTTTGACAATGGCAGATTAATATATATTTTATAATATAAAATATACAAGTAATATAATGATTATAAATTTAAAATTACAACAAAATACTGTCTCTTTTGAACTTTTTGTTGGCGGTATTGAAGGGGTTATTACTGTGGTTAACGGTACTGTAGTAGTTGTGACGGGAAGAGTTGGTATCGAAGGTGTTGTAGAAATTACTGCAGCTAATGTTGAAACTGTAGAAGTGATGATAGGTGGAGATGTAGATAACAATGGACTTGAATTTGAAACTAAAATTTAATGAAAAAATAAAGTAATTTTACAATATTTAGATACAAAATAATAAAAAAACTAACAGCATTCACAAATGAATGAAGTTGCATTAAATGTTTCTGCTGAAACTGGACCAAGACTTCCAGAATCATATCCTTGAACATTTTCTTCACAATCTGAATTTACTTCTGGTAATGAAATTATTGATGACACAAATGGTGAAGTTGTATTATCAAAATTCCGCCAAAGCCATGGCGAAGCACATGTATCCCGAGATAAACCCGTAAAAAATCTGTCATTTGGCTACAAAACAAAACTTTTACAGATATCAGTATTCTGTCATTTGGCTACAAAACAAAACTTTTACAGATATCAGGATTTGATATATCTTATCTTTTGGCATCGGATATCAGCAGGGTAGCGCACGTGCTCTCATCAAAATGAAAAGCATCCTTTGATCTTTTACCGCCACTGGCAAAAAAGCGCTACCCTCGAAACGGTTTCTGCCTTCTCCGATATAAAATGCTGCTGACATCCTTGCCTAAGGGCATTCACCCACAAACCTTTATATTAAGTTGTGTAATCATAAAATCTTGTATTACTGTAGAACCATTATAATGTATTACATGACACGATGCAGAGGCATTTCTCATTGTCTCATCACACATCGGCTTAATACTTAAATATGGAATTCCAATAATTCGAAAAATCAAAAAACATTGATTTTCAAAAAAAGCTGTTGTCGTAAAATTTAAGGCACTTTTATACGCATTACAAACATTCTCAAGTACACTGGCAGCAGCAGCAAAATTAATAATTTGATAATAAAAGTATAAAATTATAATCAATAAAATTTGCATTAAAGTCTAAAAAATATAATAATAAATGCCAAAACTGAAAGGCACAAAGTTTACGAGTTTACGTTCAAAGGTTGGGGGAAAATAGCAACAAAAAAAAGTATTTTAAGATACAAAAAGTAGTAAGTATAAGGTTGTTGCTAACCAACCATTTCATTTCAACTTTTTAAATTTTAGGCTGACACCATTTCATTAAAATATGGTAGGTATGGGAATTGAAAGGTCAAAAAACAGGTGGGTTTTTTTATTAAAGGAAGTATACAAAAACTGGTGTTGAAAAAATTACTGTTTAAATATTTAAATATGTATGAAGAAATCTGATATGAAAAAAACAACGAATTTTAACTTAAAGAAGGCGGCGGTTTACGTACTTTTTCGTTTACAAAAAATAAATTTGAATAAATTTGCCTCGACAAAATGAGCCTAATTTTCAGGTTCATGCTCCACAAACCTGAAAACCTAGGTTCAAAATAGCACATATACCCCGTTCTCCTTTAAATGATATTGTACAAAAAAAGGATAAAAGTAGAATTTTGCGTGTGTATCTACAAAAGCTATTTCTGTTTTGTTTTATCAAATTTGTGGCTTGAGAAAAAATATAAAACAAGAAAAACACATGTGCGAAATTTCTCGTGTTTTGTCTCCTGGGAATACATTGCAGTTTTTTAAATTTAAAAATAGAAATTTTGAAAATGTTAAGTTTTATTGAACAATTAAATCATGAAAAAAATTCGAATGTTATTGATTATTCAAATGTAAGCTGCAGTAGATAAATATGACAATATTAATCATGAAAACTTTACTATCCGGCAGTTATCGTAATCCCAAAATTTTTAATTGTAAAATTGTAGTTGGTTTTAAACCAGTTTTGCATATCAAACGAAGGACGAACGAGGGACATTCACCTCTTCATTTCCCCGAACAACACAAATAAAAATCACGCAAAACCATCATAGAAGATTTTGTGAGCCTGAAAATCTTGGCCGCACCCAAACGACCTCACACCGTTTGGAAGCACGGGCTTCATAATCTGGCAATAAGCACTTTAAGGGTTAATTTAGATTTTGAAGAGTGTCAGTTGCCGCGCTCATTCGGATCTGTACTCAGTCTAAAAAAACTGCTGTTTTCTTCTTTCGAAAAGTTTTTTTGTAGTTTTTAAAATTTAAAAATGTATCTTTGAAAAATATTAAAATAGAAATAGTGAATGTAATAACAAGGTACAGTGTCGTTTATTACACATTTACTTGAATCTTAAGTTGTAATTAAGGTTGTGCATTTCCCTTACCCGGAGAATTTCCCGATCTCTTGCGGGAAATGATTCCCTGGAAATATTACATTAATATTTATCAATTTTACATTAGCCATGTAATAATGGAACAGAAATGTAATAGAAATACTGTAAATAGTCAAAAATGATGAATTTTAATTTTTAACAGTCTTTTTATATGTTGTAAGGCAATTTTTCATTAAATATTACTGTAGCTTGGAATACTGTAACTCCGGGAAATGAGGGTATATTTCCTGGAAAATGAACAACCTTAGTTATATAATAATAATGAAAACAAACGTTGTTCGATCTACCTTAAATTATTCTCTGTAAAAGTAAAAATAAAATGAAGCAGAATGTGTTTGGTTATATACATTTATTACAAATTTGAAAGTTTGTGAAAAATATTTTGAATTTCACATGACGTTGAAATCAGTTTTGAAGAAATTTGGATAATTCAATCGGTATTGCCATACTTTTGAACATGATTTTTCATCTTATTGCTAGATTATGAATTTAAATTTCTCTATTTACTGCTTTATGTATTGTTAGTCATAATAAAAGTTCATATACTTCATGAATATAAAGTCAGCAAAATCACAAAGTTTATAATCTAAAAATTTAAACTTAGAACCCAGAGTTTCATTCTAGTTCCAATTTAAAAAAATTAATAAAAATGCCATAATCAAATTTAAACAGAGGAAACGGTCGGAACGAATCTAAAAGTAAGTTTTTTGAAATAGAACTAATAATTTATATATTTCAGATGCATTCATATCATACTCATAATAAATTATCACTTCTACTAAAATCATTTTTGTTCTAATCTTTTCAAAGATAATTTTATTTAATTAGAAACTACAATAAAAAACTTCCCGAAAGAAGAAAACCGTAGTTTTTTAACCCTAAGACATACCGTACGAATGACTGCGGCAATTGGCGGCTCTCCAAGTTTTATTAAAAACCCTGGAGTGTTGGCGCTCGTGCTACCAATTGCGCCACCGCAGTCGAATTTTCACTGCTTGTAAAATTTTGTATAATAGTGTTAATCTTTTTTCTTTCCACTTTTTCTCTCTCATTTTTTTGTGTGATTTTGGGATGAACTAAATTAAATGCAAAAATAATCGAACAACCATTTTTTGAAATTTTATTTTTGCAACAAATGTGTTTCAAATTTGAATTTTAACAGTGAGATCAACAAAAATGTCAAATTGCTACTTTTACGTATTCCTATAAAAACAAAAGGAAACTTCGAAAACTGTTGTTTGATTTTGTCCGTTTATTTTTCAATAGAAGTAAAGTAAACAATTTTTTAATAACTTTTGCTGCAAACACGAAAGTTAATGTCAATCTCAAGTCCTGCTGCATAAATCTTTGTTACCCTCATTTTTTGTAATTGCATTTTTAATCTTGCTGCAGCTCTTTTTGCTCTTTAATTCAGTTTCAGAAAGCTAGCTTGTCTACCATACGCTATTTATTTATTTTTCAACTTGCTTTTCTGTCAGCTGTGATCACCTTTTCGATCGTTAAATGCTGCAGCAGTAGCAAAATTTGTAATAAAAACTAATAGGCTTAACAAATCAATAAAAAAAAAAAAAAAAATAACAACAAATTAATTTGCATTATTTATTTTAAAAAACTTCTCGAAAGAAGAAAACCGTAGTTTTTTTGGCTTGAAACTGCTTGAATGACCGCGGCAGTTGACGACTCTCCAAATCATGGATTATTGGCGCTCGTGCTACCAATTGCGCCACCGCGGTCAATGGTCAACGCTCACAAAATCTTATATGATGGTTGTCCTTTTGTTCTTTCCTTCTTTGTCTTTGGCACTCTCTTTTATTCAGCTTGAGGGAATGAAAATACATTGTATTTTTTAAAATTGATTTAAATACAAAAATAACCGAAAAACCTTTTTTTGATAGAGTTGAAAGTTTTGAACTTGTTGCTGATATTGTAATGTATTTAAACATGATAAGTTTTAATGTGCACTTTTGAACTTAAAAATTATTAAAAAGTTTGAAAAAATTTACTTTGTAAAATAAAAAATAACTCGAACTTTGTAAATAAAAATTTTTGCGAAATGTAACTTATATTTACTTAAAAAGTGGTTTTTGATTTGTCCAGATATGACATGACAATGGCGGGAGAGTTTGACGAACTAACACACCGCTTTTATCTTGTCGGAAAAAACCTTAGTGTTGGATCACGTACAAAGGTTCAATTTTTTGATAACGTCATATTTGGACAGCCCTTCTGTTTTTAGTGATGGTAACATTGAAGGTACTGTAGATCGAAAAGATGCTGATTATTCCTATTAAAACCAAGGAAACTTCGAAAAACAGTTACTGTTATTTAATCAGTTTATATTGTTGAAAAGCAACAACATCATTTTTTTTTAATTCAGCTGTCTCAAATGTGTTCTTCGAGTTACAAAAAAAAGAAATTATTCATTTTCAAAGAAAAGTCCATTTCAGCTGGAAGAAATGTACTTTATTATTATAATAATAATTATAATAACCGAATTTAATATTTAAAAATTAATAGCTGTTTTTCAAATAAAATCATAGGTTTTGAAGACAGTTGAAAGTTAATTGGATTTTTCAAATAAATTTTAAATATTTTTGATGTGTTGAAAACTTTCATTTTTAAACTTTCCATACAAATTGAAATTAAAAAGTTGTATTTTCATCTCGTACATATTTTTTGTTTAACAAAAACTTGCACAATGGTATTGTATGATCTTGTTGCTGCTATTTTTGTTGTAAGCTTTTATGATAGAATCATCAGAAAAAAAACAATGATTTTTATAGTTTGGTTGTTGCATAGTTTTGGCATGTTTCATTTCTTTAAAAACTATTTATCAAACTTCAAATTTGCATAATGCATTTGGGTATATTTGTGCAGCTCAAAGCATTTCAGAGGGCATTGTTGGAGGATGCTTTCTTTTATGGGGTGCTCCAATGACTGCATTGTAAGTTTTGTGATGAATGGGGGTTGTCACGTTTAAAGGGGGAGATCCATCTCACATAAATTTCTTTACCTTTGGAAATTTTATTACAGTTTCCCAGAATTATCTCAATCTTTTATTGGATTTACTTTTGGCCAAATTTTTTTATACTTTTATTTTTTGACCATGTGGTTGCATTTATGCAAATCAATTAATCGATGTTTTGCAATAATTTTCCCAATTCAATATTACAAACAATTTACAACAAAAGTGGCAAAAGTATTTATTTGTTTTGCGATGATTGTTGCACTTGCTTCTGCATCTTCAATCTTTCGATTTGAATGCAATTATTACTTCAATGCTGCCCTTTATAAATGGAAACTTCGACAATATCCCGGATGTTGGGAGATGCCATTCGCGGATCAATTTGTAACATTTACTGTTGTAATTTGTTCTGTTATATGTGATATCATAACATTAGCATATTTAATTGTTTTAAAGAAAAAGTTACAACAATCTACAAATGATCGAAATGACAGAAAGTTGTTTATTCAGGTTTGTACAGCAGCATTTAGAGATCAAGAGAATTAACAATTTTGTTTCCCACAACCTTTTATTTGTCATTCTGAATTTTTATATGTGTCTCGAAACAAAAATACCATTTTGTATTTTCGTTTCAAGGCCTTATCTTTTAATCTGTTCAGCAAGTTTTCGTGACACACAAAAATTAATTGTTTTGTTTTTCAGACTTGTTTATCAACAATTTGTTACACGATATTTAATATGTCTTTTTATTATTTGTCTGGCTTTGCAGAAACTTTAAGAGTTCAAGTGATAGTAAAAACAACTGCATGGGAATTATTTCATTTTTCAAATGAGTATGCTTTTATTAGATTAATAATAATTTCAAAAAGTATTTCATTTTTTAGACTTATATTCATTTTCTTTAATCTTCAAAGAAATACAAATGCTTCAAATGTTTTGAAATTAGCTCCTTTTACAAATGGGAAATCAGCAACAAGTGCTGCTACTATAGTTAATGTTAATCAGCGTTAACAAAAAACTTATAACCGAATAAACTTTTTTTTGTTAAATAATGTATTGACGAGATTAAATAATACTATGTGTTTTATTTCAAGTAAATAAATTTAGAATTAAAACTTGTAAAATGCATCTAACAAAATCAAAAATTTCCAAATATGAAAATATAGAAAACCTTTCGAAAACTATGTGGTTTTTATTATCGAATTCCAATTTAAAAAATTGTTGAAAATGCAAAAACTCAATTATTTAATAATCACATTCACTTATTTTTTCAAAAACGCTATGCTTATTTAGAAAATTACGAAAAAACTTCCCGCAAGAAGAAAACCGTAGTTTTTTCCAAATTTAACAACCGCTCTTTATTATGACCGCGGCAGTTGGCGACTCTCCAAGGTTTAATTTTTTTTTGACCTTGGATTGTTGGCAGCCGCGCTACCAACTGCGCCACCGCGGCCATTAGATCAAGGTTTCCAAAATCATCTATGATGGTTTTTCGTTTTTTCTTTCCATTTTTTGATCTCTCAATCTCTTGTTTTTGTGTATTATTTTGCGGAAACGAAAAGGCGAACATCTTTGCCTTTTTATCTCTGCATTTTTTGCTTTGCACAAAACCATTCTCTGAAAAAACCCAACTATTTTCTTTTTTTTGCAGTCATCCTTTTTTTCTGCCATTTTGAGACATGCTTTTTTGGAAAAACAACAAAAATATAAAATAATGTGGTGCATTTGTTTTCCATTAAAACGTTACAATGATGATACCATTTCGCCATCTTATCATTCAAGTATTTTTGATGATACAAATCCAGCCAATCATTGTGATAAAACAATTTATGTATGTTTTTTAAATAAAACTTTAGTAAATACTCGTTAAAGTTGCAGAAAGTTGCTAAAAAAGCAATAGAAGAATATAATCGATTATCAAAGAATCCGTGCTATTTTTATGTTGCAAGAATTAGTCGAGCTTATACTCCAACAGTTGGAATTTGGGCAAGAATTGAAATTACAATTGGATTAACAACAATTAAAAAGAATAAAATTCCACAAAAATATGTAATATTTCCAAGTTTATTTGAAGCTGATAAAACTTTTCGTGAGGTTAGTTTGTCGTTTTTGTTTGGGTGACAATAATAAGTGCATGTACCCTTTACAAAATTGTCAAAATTCTTTGACCATTTGCCGACCTCGACTAAAGTCATCATTCTGTCATTTCAGAGGAGGCAAAAACCATTTCAAGGGAGCTGTCTTTGATCGTGTGCCGATCAGGGCTGTGCGTAACTGAGGCACTGCCGATGGCGGTAAAAGATCAAAGGATTTTGAAGATTTTGAAGAGAGGGCACGTACCCTTAGTGCTGACTTATAAAACTCTGTGTTAATGATAATACAAAATTTTTTAGGATATTGTAATTCGATATCACTGGCCAATCGAGCACGCAACACAACCAATTGAAAAAGAAGTTCGCTTTGAACGACCTCCGCTTGAAAGAATTCGAGATCGAAATCGATTAAAATATTTATCAAAATGTAACTTATATAACTGCCAGCCAGATTATCAATTTAAATTTTTACTGAAAAATCATTTTTGCTTTTTGTGTTTAATCAATCATGCAAAGCTCATCATTTAAAAAGTATTATTTGTAATAAAAAAATTCCTATAATTTGTGATTTCAATTTACAGTAATAAATTCTAAAATACTTATGCATTTTACAAGGGATTCAGCCCATCCGTGTTCGGCATTCCTTTTTTTCTATGACTGCATCTTGCCAAAAAAGAGCATGTAAAACACACACAAGTTTCGATTTTGGCATTCTGCCAATCTTTTTTTTGGCACTTTTTGTGTTTTAAAAATTTGAAATTGCTAAAATAATGTTGTTAGTTTGTTTTCCATGGAAAAGATATAATCTTGAAGATCATTTTGATCTTCATCCTGTTCATTCCTTTGATCATAGCCCTATAAATCATTACACGAATAAAATTTATGTAAGTTAATTATTATTTTATTAATAAACTTTATTAATAATGTCCCTAAATAAAGTTTATGCAATTTTTTTATAGTTATATAAAAACGTTTTGTTTTTTAGAAAATAGCCAAAAAAGGCATTGAAGAATACAATCAACAATCAAAAAATCCGTGCTATTTTTATATTGTTGATATTATTGCAGCCTATAATCAAAACTGCCATAATCCTGTAAATTTGGTTGAAATTACAATCGGGTTAACAACAATTAAAAAGAATAAAATTCCACAAAAATATGTGATATTTCCAAGTTTATTTGAAGCTGATAAAACTTTACGAGAGGTAATTTGCATAATTTATGATTCATGGATGTTTTACCGAACAATTTATCTGGATTTTTGGTGGCATTTAAAGCTTAACGAAAAAGTTGAAGTTGATGGTCTCCCACCCATAAAAAGTTGGGACATTTCGGATTTTCCAAAAATATGGACAACGTTTTCGACGAAAAGCTTTTTGCCCAAGCTTCCGTGAACTATAATTTAATATTGTATATTATAACACCAAACAAATTTAATTAATTTTCAGAATATTGTAGTTAAATATCATCATAAATCATCCTTTACATGTTTCAATGTACAGAACGACAGAATTGCATTTCTACCGTATCCTTCTGAAAAGCTAAAATCGTATGAACGAAGAAAATATTTAAGTGAATGTGTTCAGCAAAATTGTCAACCAGATTATAATTTTGGATTTTTGATGAAACGTCATTTTTGTCCTTTTTGTTTAATTAATCATACAAAAATACTAATATGAATTAAAATTAAAAATGAACGAAAATAAACTTTTATTGTGAACAAAAAACAATCATTTGTGAAATTTTAAAATGAATCTGGAAAGCCTGTTTGATATCCGCTTGTATCAGAAAAAGCAATGGCATAAATGTCGAGAGCGACAAGTTGCAACAGTATGATAATTTGATAAAATTCAATATTGCGGGGATTTTACAATAAAATATTGCATCCCCTCTTTCTCTTCTGTTTTTTATTTAAATATATTTAGGGAACTTGAATCCTTGATAATCTTTAATCCAGAAGTTAAAGGTTAAACAAAAAAACTTCCCGAAGGAAGAAAACCGTGATTTTTTTAATCCCTAAGCATAACCAGAACGTGACCGCGGCAATTGGTGACTCTCCAAGATCTAAATTAAGCCTTGGAGTGCTGGCGCCCGTGCTACCAACTGCGCCACCGCGGACCAATTTTCAAAACTCACATGTATTATGGTGTTCTTTTTTTCTTTTTCTCTGTCAATCCTTTCTTTTTTGGTCGTTGTTTTTTTTAAAAACCCTAATTCTTTTTACCCAATAAAATATTTTGCAAAAGTATTACAAAAACAATAAATTCATCAAGGTCGACAACGACAACTCTGTCAAAGAATATGTGATAATCGTCATGTCTTTAATGCAGTTTATTAAATTTATTTTCTTTATTATTTACATCTTGTTTAAACAACATGAAAAAAAATACATATATTATAATATTATAGACTATGAAATTATTTTTTTTTAAATTAGAAATAAAATTTTAAAACAACGAAAACCTAGAGGGGAACATTTTGTGTGATAACAAAAATAACACAAAGTTTCTTAAAAAACACTGCGCAAAAAATAAATAAATAGAGGTTTTTTAAAACTTGATTTGCATAATATTTAAACAGTAGTAGCAATAACATTTTTTGATGATAATGTCACAAACAATGAGTGACACGTAGACAAAATTAGTAAGAAATTTGAAAAAGCGTTCAAAACACAAACACTCTTGTTTTTCTTTCGATTAATCTTTGTCATTGACTTTAGGTACACAAAAAATATGGCTGCCGACATCACTGATGATGATGTTGAAGAAAGTTATAAAAAATTTGTAAAATGTTTACATCAATATTTGGCTAAACCAATTGAAGATTTTGCTTCCGTCAAACCTGAAATTCTTTCAACCCTGAAAACTCATCGTCCTATCAAAGTTGGTGATTATCAATATGGAATTTCAAGATCTTTCAAGAAAAGATCTCAACTTATCGTGCATGAATTCAATAATCGATCATCAGTTCGGGAATATTTTAATTCTGGTAGAAGGAATTTATGGCATTGCTGTGAATGCAATCGAACTGCTTCATCTTCAGAATCTGATAATACTGCTGATCTTCTAATTCAACATGGAATTCTTTTTGTTAAACTTGAACATGACTGTGAACCTCGAGAATATTCATTTGTTTTGGATGTTCAAAAATTTTACAAAGAAGAAAAGATGGAAGATGCAAATACTTTACAAAAATCAATTCTTGGTTCAGAAGATACTCCACCTGTTGGCACCAATAATAGTAAGTTGAAGGAAGCGATGGTTGACGTATTTTCTTCCAGATTTTTAAGTTTGTGCAGCATGACTCTGACAATTATTAATTGATTCATATATTTCCACTCTTTTTTTCATCGTAGTATCTTTTTGTTGGAAAATCCATTTAAATTTACGTTCATTGTGGAATCCAACCAGGGATGTTAACCTAGGTTGCCGGGCAGCGATTTTCTAGCCTCATTTTCATCCTTGAAACCGTTGCCTGTTTTAAAACCTGTTTTTTGCTTATTTTTCTTACTAACCTATTTCTAGGAGCACGTTCCAAACAAAGAACAAAGGAAATAGATTCTGAAATAGCTGCTGCAATAAAAGAAGCTCAAGAAAACAATGTACAAGAACTTCAAACTTCGGCTATGGATGAACAAATAAATGAATTTAAAGAAAAATTGTCGCCTGAAGCTGCATTTGCCAAACTTATTGAAAATTTGGCTGAATACACAAGTGAACAAGTCGAAGTAGTTTTGTCAAATAAAACGAAGTTTCTTTCACTTTTGAAAGATCATCATCCAGTGAAAATGGGTACATATAAATATGGTTTAACGACACATCTTGCTAAAAATAAACGATTAATTGTATTTGAATGGAATGACAAAAGAAGAGTTCGAGAATATTCACAAAGAAGAGGTGACCCAAATTTATGGGAATGTCTTGAATGCCGTCGTCGCTTAAGAACAACAATTATTTTTCTTACCTCGGTGAATGGAATAATGTTTTTACCGAATGATCATGATTGTCCCACGGTGTGTCGAATTCTTTAAAAACTGTCGGTGAGACCTTTCGCCAAAACGTCTTTTTCCGTATTAAATTTTAAAACCTAGATTCTGAAGGACTGAAACAATTTAAACGAATTCTGTAAAAGCAGAAAAAAAGAGCATCATCTCTTTAGTATGAATGAGCAGGAAATTGGAAAATTCGGATTCTGAATCCTGCAGGATTCAGAATCCAAGAAATTTTTTTCCTCCAGAATCCATAAAATTGGTATCAGTAGATTCGTCTTGACGAGTAGATTACGACAAGAGAAAAAAATTTTAGTTTTTGAAGATTCTGAAGCTTGGTTCAGTGTTTTAAAAATTTCTACTGTATTTTTTTCTTTTGAAGTTTACGGCTTCAGAATCTTCAAAAACTAAAATTTTTTTCTCTTGTCGTAATCTACTCGTCAAGACGAATCTACTGATACCATTTTTATGGATTCTGGAGGAAAAAAATTTCTTGGATTCTGAATCCTGCAGGATTCAGAATCCGAATTTTACAATTTCCTGCTCATTCATACTAAAGAGATGATGCTCTTTTTTTCTGGTTTTACAGAATTTGTTTAAATTGTTTCAGTCCTTCAGAATCTAGGTTTTAAAATTTAATATGGAAAAAGTCGTTTTGGCAAAAAGTCTCACCGACGCGTTCGACACACCGTGTGTCCAGCAAGAGATTATCTACTTGTAAAGATACTTCAGAATTTTCTTGAAAATGGTGATACAACAAAAGCTCTAAATATGCTTTTACATGTTAATTTTACCTATGGAGAAGATGCTTTTGCGTAAGTTTTTTTCTGCATTTCATGGACGTCAACAGGATTCTATTTCGGAGGGGGCAGAAATCATTTGAAGAATGGCACGACATTGATCTTGTGTCCATAGTGGTAAAAGATCAAAGGTTTCTCTGATTTTTCAAGAGGGCCCTTGCCTTTAGTGCCTCATCATCTGTGTTTTTATTACTTAAAACCAATTGAATTGTTTATTTTTAAGCAACGCTGAAAAACATCTTTATGATCCATTACTGATTGATAATAATGGTAATTTACATGTTAAACGGAAAATGACTACTGAATCAGAAAATTTGCTTTCCGAAAGGTAATTATATTTTTTTTAAATATCATAAATGATTGATACAGTATTGTTTTTAGAATGATGGTAGAAGTAGAATCACCTGGGACAACAACTTCATCACTCTTTTATTGTGAAAAACCTTCAAGATTAAAACTCAAAGAAATCTGTCGCAAACTTAACATTGAATACCGTAATGAAACTATCAAACTTTGGGATAAAATTTTGATTGAACAAATTGATATAACTTCGACGCCAACAAATATTCAAATACATGAATCTCAAACTGATAATTTTTATGAAATTTTATCAAAATTGTTTGCTGGCAAATCAAGACGACGTAAAATAATTAAAACAAAAATTTTGGAAGGATTTCGTGAAAAATTGGTTTCGTCTGGTTTGTTTTTTAATTTAAAATAAACCGTATTAAATAAATGTAAAATTTTTAGATGAAACAATGAAATTAAAAAAATTTAATTTCTCGTATACTGTAACCGATGATCATCTTTATTTTATTGCTGAATTTCTTGAATGCCGAATCTTGATTTTTGAAGGTCAAGAAATTCGAAAATATGGAAAATGGGATGCTTCAACTGATAAACAATTGACATTGGTTTTGTCATTATCTCGTGACGGTTATTATTCTATTGTTTTAAAGATATAATTTATTAATATTATGTTGTTTTATGTTTATTACTAATTTTGAGATTAATTGTCTAAATGTTATATTAATATAAATTGTGCCTTAATTTGTCGTACCAAATAAAGTTTTAAAGATTACAAAAATGGAATCACATGTTTTTTTAAAAAAAATTGTAGCAGTTATTTAAATTTTGATATTTCTTATCAGTCGTAAAAACTAAAAAGTAAACAGAGTTTTAACCGCCAAAATAATTTTTCAAACGTTGCATTTTTTACTCTTTTACACTTTTCTTTTTGGTCATTGCTGCTGCAATTCATCCTTGCCTTATTTTTCACATTAGCTTCGACAACAACAAATACATTTATATTTTGCTGTCTTTTTGTGTCCGTCGTCTCTTTCCATTTTGTTGGACATTGTTTTTTTCACATCCATTTTTGGCTTCTCTCTTTTTTGTCCCTTTGCCCAAAGGGTAGGAAAAGAGAATTCTCTTTTTCGAAAAGATGCAAACTGCTGCTGCTATTCCGTTAAGGCATGTGTCATCTTCTTCTCCCTTTTCTTCTTCTTCCAATATTCAAAATACTTTGACTTTGTTTTCTTCTCTTCCATCATCAAATGAGTATGTTTCAAATCCAAAAAAAGTTTCTTCTGTTCAAAATAGTTATTCACTAAAATTGCAGCAAAAATTAAAAGAATTTCAAAAAAATGTTTGTACTTTTTTTTGTTAAACTTTATTTTTAATGAAAAAAATTTAAGTTAAAAATGCCGGCATCTTCGGTGGCATCAACGGCAAGAAGTTCAGAGTTTCAAGTAAGTTTTTTTGCTTCGGAGAAATTTGTAGATTGGAATTTCCAATTCAAGCTCATTGTAAATTTTTTTTCGGTAAGATATCTGACTCACTTCCAGAAATCGTCAAACCTTTTGCATTTAGATATTTTACTTTGATCTTTGCCGTTTTTAATCATTAAATTTTTGTTTATCCCCATACCCACACCTTCCTTTAAACAGCACCGGGACGTCAGCAGAAAGAGGAGCCTGTGGCACTTGACCCTTCGGGAATCATAAAACTCCTTTGGTCAATAACGTGCCACTTTAAAATGTTTCTATCCAAAATGAAATCCGTCTGACATTCTTGAAGCAGTCGACAACAGATTAGGACAATCCAAAGAAAATATTTCTAAAAAAATAAAAAAAGTGTAATTTTTAGGATAAACTAAAATATCTCGATGAATCATGTGATCAGCTGATAAAATTCCTTGACAGTGGAAAAGTTATTAAAACTATCGATAATGATAAACATGATTCCAACTCCGATCGGATATATGATAGACATATTTGCAATCTTCATAATGGGTACATAGAATTTCAAACAGAAAATGGAAAATTAAAGCATCGATTAGCTGAAATTGATACAAAGGTTAGATCCGATATTGATTCCTTTTATTCCCCATATCCATGAGATTTTTAGATTTGTGAAATCTTAAATGAAAATGATTTTCTTCGATGGGAGAATGAACAATATAAAATTGAAATGGGTGGTTTAAGGAATCAATTGGATAAAGAAAATCTTTTGACAAAAGAGTTAAAAGCTGAAATCTGTTGTTTGAAGCTGAATCAAGATCAAATAAATCATGTCCATTCTGTTCGGATGAAAGATAAACTTTCAACTGCTTGGGATATTGCAAAAACGACCGAAGATTCTCTAAAGAGGAAACTTGAAGATTTTGAAAAAGAAGCAAAATTAAAAGAAATGGAATACTGTAGAAAGATTGAAAGTTTGGAGGATGAAGTAAATGATAAAAGAGAGTTGGTGAAAAAATATGAACAAAAAGTTGAAGATTTAACAGAAGAAAATTATAGAGCAACACAAGTTTTTGGGGTAAGTTGTAAATGTACAGTATTTTGACGTAAAAGTTTTAACTCTTATATGGGGATGTTTTCAAACACGGCAGCATCATTTCAATTATTTCGGAGACGGCAGAAACCATTTCTAGGGAAGTCGCCTTTGATCTTGTACCGATAGCGGTAAAAGATCAAAGAGTTTTATGGAATTCAAACGGGAATTTGCCCTAATATCCCTCTCCCGCTACCTTCTTGAATGTACAGTATTTTCATGAAAAAGGTTAAACTCTTACATCGTGATACTGTAGTTTTTTAAATCATTCATTAATGAAAACTAAAATTACTGTATTTCAGAATACCAAAAAAGAACTGGAAGAAGAGCTTGAAAGACTTTACCAAAAGGAAGCAAATCTTGAAACAAAACTTACTGTTTCTTTAACAAAACTTTCAACATTTGATTACTGTAGCCATTCAGAATCTCCAGATTCTGAATTCAAAGTAGATCACCCCCACATTAATTCAGATGACCCAGAAACAATTCAACATTTACAAAATCGAATTAAAGAAATTCTCGTAAATAATAATAATAACAGCAACAAAGATTCAAATGAATTACAAAATTTGATAAATGAAAAGACGCTTCAAATTTTTGATTTGCGTGAAAGAATTATTTTTTTAGAAGAAGAATGTCGGGCTGTTAAAGATGAAAATGCAAACTCAAATATTTTGATAAAACAAATGACAAAAGATATGAAAGTTTTGCTTGATGTTATTAAAGAAAATAAAATTTAATGAATTTTTTTGTTTAATTATCCTTTGTATTTTGCTATTCCTTTTATTAATGTTGTAAATTGAAATTTTTATTAAAGAAAATAAAACATTTCACAATTGTGATTTAAAGGATTGTCCAGATCCGCCTCCGAAGGCAAAAAGCGGCACTTTTTCTTTGATCTTTTGAAAAACTCAACAACATTGTGTGCGATACCTAAATATCGTCTCGGAATATCGGTATCGCACATCCCTGTTGACGACTAATTGAATGAATGACATGATTCATAATGTGGTAAGTAAATAAATTAGGCATTTAAAAAACATTTATTTTTTACAACCTTCCGCTTGCTTGGCTATTATTTTTTCAAAATTTTTGCATTTCTTTTATTGTTTTCTAAAACATTGATTGTATTGCAATCGTTGAATATGAAGCTGAATCATTTATTTGAATTTTTCATATGCATATGAAATATAAACATTTCATTCGTTTATAAATACAAACCTTTTTCCATCATTTTTCATTTTGGTTCATTTTTGTTCCAAATTTTTAATATTATTGCTTGACAAGCTTGTTTTCCAGTTGTTCTTTTCTAAAAAATGAAACAAACTTTTGCTGTTTTTATTTCGACGTTTTTTGCAATTTTTAAGGTATTGCAAGCTGATGATACATGTACAACAACTAATTTACAGGTTAACAACCTTATAACCTTTTTTATTAGTCATTAAATTTTTTAAATTTAAACATTCGTGTCTTCAAACAAAAGTGGTTTTTTCGTTTGAAAACGCAATTCAGGCATCATGTTTAAAAAACAAAATATTAGCAGTCATTAAAATTTAAAAAACCTATTTTTAGACAATTGCAGTATGTTATCAAAAATTTGCCCCTGATGGATATTTGTTATTACCAAAATTGAATTTTCAACAAACATTTGAAATCAAAAGTCAAATAATAATTGATTGGGATGGGGTTTGTAAAAATAAAGAAAAATTAAATGAATGCATCGGAAATGACCTGGTTCAAAAATGCTTTGATATTAAAAGTTTTTCGAGTCTTCCATTTTTGAATAGCACAGATGCCGCAAAAGTAATTATTGCTGATTTTCTTAAAGTTGATTATGTTTGTCAAAAAATTTTTAATTGTAAGGATTTTTATGTTTATTGAAATTACAGTATACATTTTAGTTACTGAAAGTGATGCACTTTGTTTCTCTGAAAAATTGCCAAAGTCGATTGACAAAATCTGCAAACGAGACTATTCAAGCTGCGAAACGATCAATGAATTTTCGGGTTGCATCAAAAAATTAGCATATAAAAAATGCCGAAAATATGTTGCATGTTTTGTTCAAAAAACTTCAACCCTTGAAAAATGTTCTTATTCAAGCTGTGGTGGATGTGATGCAATCAGTGCCAACAGAAGCCCAATTAAAGATATGTGTAATGATGATATTTAAATTTTGAGCATGGTTTTATATTTCTACAGTAATGTTTAACAGTGTTAAATTGATTAAATATCATTATTAAACGATTAATGCTAATAAATTGTATGACACTATAAAATTTAAAAAATAATAACAAAAAATGATTTAAAGTTTAGATTTTGTTGGATATGTGAAATCCCAATCCACAGGGCTTTTGTATTTTGGAGCATAAATTGAATCTTTTAAATGTTCAGAATTGACATGTTTGCTTTTGAAATTATGCAAAATTTCATGAGCTGCTCGAAGACCGGATTGAACGGCACCTGACATGTACCCAGTCCAATGGGTTGCAGATTCAGTACCAGCAAAATGGATTCTTCAAAAGTTTAAAATTTATAGGAATTCCAAAAATTAAGAAAATTTACAATGCAAAAGGTTCACGGATATGTGCAAAGGCACCCATATTGCCTGCGGGGATAACTGCAACTGGACATCCAGGTGAGAATGGCTCTTCATGCCAATCTTTATCAATGTAATCAACTGGATGCAAAACTTCGTCTCCAAAATATCGAGCCAAGTCCTTGAAAATATTCATTTGTTAGGCTTAAGTCTCAAATTTGCATAAAAACACATTACCTTCAAAATCCTATGTTTTCGAGCTTCGGCTTTTTCAGATGAATGGAAAACATTATTATTTACGAAACCAACAATTGCAGGTTTTCCTAAATGATTTGTGCCGTCGTAGACATCCACCAATGGGGTCAATTCTCCAGGAGATTTTCCACCACCCCCGCAGGCCATAATTTCTCCAGAAAAGCCTTTACTTCTCCAAAATGTTGTTTCATAGGTTGCAATGAATTTCATTAAATTTCCTTGTGGAGCTCCATCAAATAACATCTTTTTCTCAAATGGCAAAGCTGGAGTAAATCGAATTTTTCCACATTCAGATGGCGGAATTGCCATTACAACTCGTTTGGCACTTATCACATTAATCTAAAAACTTGTGTTTTAATCAATTTTTATGTGGTTTTTAAATCAGAAGCATTTCATTTCAGAGGGGACAAAAACCATTCCGAATGGGACCGCATTTGATCTTTTGCCGATGGCGATTTTTTTCCTCCAAAATCATAAGATCAAAGGATTTTTATGATTTTGGAGGGAGCGCGTGTGGTGTCCCTAATATTCAAAATTTTGTAACTTACATGTTTCAAATTTGTTAAATCTTGTACAACAGCGGTTACGGTATTGGCACTTTCATCCATGTGAAGCTGGAGCAGCGCTTGATTCAACCGAACATTTTCATTTCCAATGACATTTGCAAGTTTTTGTGAAATTTGTAATGTACCACCTTTAACCCGAAATCTTTGTGCTCCGGTTTCTGTTGTCTCCAACAAATTATCAACTGATCCAGCGGCTTTTGCATAATAAAGGTAATACAACATTGACATACTGAAACAAGGAAATATTGAATACAGCTATTCTATGGCATCGTTTACCTCATTCCTCGAACCCCATAAGCAACCATTGTTGAACCTTCACAAAGATCTTGAAAGAATCGAGTTTGTCCATTTTGGCGAGCCCATTCTTCAACAGTTAAAGCATCCAATTGTTTGGCATTTGGAGTATTCACTGGATTTTGAAGATCAACACTATCAACCAATTTTGTGATAATTGGATATGCCCGAAGAATATCGGCCATTTCAAAAGCAGAATATTGATTATAGAAATCTGTTGCAGTTGGTAAACTTCCGGTATAGGTCCAAGCCTTGTCGTGCCCCATTTGTAACCACTTTTTACCATCTGTATATTGTTCATAGGTTTCCAAATTTAATTCTTTTAAAGTATCCAAAATGTAATTTTGTGTGATTCCAACCCATTGTCCTTAAAATTTTTATTGATTGAAGATAAACAAAAGTTTTTAAAGAAAATTTAGTTTTACGCGAATTTGTAACTAGAGGTTTAGGTTTTGCTTCAAAATTGGAGTTCAAATTAAATTTTTTATTTCGGATATTTAAAAATTATTCGCCCATAAACTTGTCCTGGATTTTTGGGGCATTTAAAGGTTTACGAAGAAGTAAAAATTGACGGTATCATCGAATTATACTGTTATTTAAAATTGGGGACATTTTGGTCTCCCTAAAAATATAGGACAAATTTTTAGGCGAAATATTCGAGATATCAAAATGTTTTGTCTGGCAAAAAACGTTTTTATTAACTTTTAATTTTATTATCTTTCCCTAAAAAAAGTCATACCTCCCAAATCAAATTTATCAGTTGTATTTCCAGCTGTCTTTAATTCGATGGTGTTTGTTCGACCACCAACTCGATTTTTAGCTTCAATAACAAGCACCTACAAAAAAACATCCTTTAAAAAAGACAAACAAGAATAAACAATTACAAAACCTTTAACCCAGGTTCATGTCTTTTAATTTCCCGAGCTGTTGTCAATCCTGCAATCCCACCTCCAACAACCAAAACATCACAATGCTCATCGGATTTTAAAGGTGCAGCAATTTTTGTTACCGGCATTTCTGAAAAATTTTCAAAATAAAAAAGTTTGAAAAAGAAACCAAAATTAATTTAAGCTGAAAAGCTGCTTTTGGAAAAAAAATTGTCTCGGTTCAATAAAAAAAAAGACTTTTAAGTAAACAAAAGGAAATTTATAGCTGCAGCAGGAAAAAAATGAAAAACGTCACATCGTATTCAGTCAAAAAAGCTGCTTTTATAGACACACACACACGTGGTGCTTAAAAGCAGTACTCTTTAATCTAATATAATCTACAGCTGCAAATTTCTTTCCTTTTATTTAAGTCCAATTAAAATGTTGTGTTTGTCTTTTTAAGATTTTATGACAATCTTTTTTTCTTTCTTCCGATAATGAGCACAAAGATTATTTGATAATAATAAAAACTATTGAATGTTCTCATAACTTTTTTTTCCTTTTCCAATACGTGTAAAATACACGTTTACTGATTTTTTCATTTACTCTTTTCTTCATATCGAAGAAAAGTCAGTCACAACACGTTTTTATCAACATCTTTTTAGAAAAGGGTTATCAGTTAAAAGTCATAAAAAAGAAGCAATAAAAATTTGAATGTGAGAAAAAAAGGTACCTAATATTTGAGTAAAAAAGGACAAGCTAAAAAAGTTGAACTTTAATCTAAAGAAAAACTTGAATTTTAGGTTCATCAAAATCAGTTGAGTTTAAAGGATTTTTTTGTCATTATTAATACAGTAGTAATCAAAATCAATAATTTTATTTTTGCAAATTTTTAAAAACTTTTAGCTTTCACAATAAAAACTTTTATTAAAATTTAAAAAAGTCATATTGCCAAACCGTTGGCCCAAACGTTTGAAATTTTAGGGTATCATTAAAACTTTGATTATTTAAATGCAAAATTAATGAACTTGACACGTTTCACGGCATTTGGGAGAGATGTTGTAAAACTGTTTTTTTGCATGTTTAAAATATGAATAAAACAACAGAAATAAAACTTTATGAAAAAGAAATC
The DNA here is from genome assembly GCA_024447195.1 of Panagrolaimus sp. LJ2414. Taxonomy (NCBI): domain Eukaryota; kingdom Metazoa; phylum Nematoda; class Chromadorea; order Rhabditida; family Panagrolaimidae; genus Panagrolaimus; species Panagrolaimus sp. LJ2414. The sequence goes on from JAMRXY010000016.1 coordinate 10,028,596, forward strand.
ATGATCCAATTTGCCACATTTTTTCTGTAAACATTTCCCGGCGATACGGTATTTGATTAAACTTGTTGACATGTTTTCGAATGTATCGTATTCTGTTTTATTAAAGAAAAAATTGGCACTTGATTTTTGACCTTTTCTCTTTTGATCTTTCTTTTCATTTTCTTTTCTTCCAAAACCGTAAACAACTTTCAAAATTATAACCTTTAATTTCCATAATTTTTTTTATTCTTTTTCTTTGTTTGCTCTTTTTTCTGCAAAATTTTGCGCACTAATGAGTCTGGGAAAATGAAAAAAAATCACTTTGAAAGTTTTCTGTTTTTTGTTTTGCTGCGATTTCTACTTTGGCATTTAATAAACTCCTCCTTCTACTTTGATGCCGATTTTTTCGTCTTTTTTCGCATTCACTGTTTTTCATTAGATTCATTTTGAGTTGATTAAATTTTTTGAGGACCAAGTTTTTGAAGGATTTTTTCGTGCAAAATTAAGCCGTTTTCTTTCATATTTTCCAAACAGTAACTTTGACAACGATAGCTTTGAGTAAATTGAAATAAAAACTTGACGATTAACCAAAATAGCGAAAGGGATATTATTAATGGAAAGCCGGGAATAGAAATTTAGTTGTTGTTGTTGGCTTTTCAAGTTATTAATGTTAATGAGATAATAATAAAAACTTTCTTTTTATTAGTTGCCCCGTTTCTTTTTTTCTTTTTATTATTTTGTTTAACAGTTTCGTGAATTTAGTTGTTGGCTTCACAAAAACTATTGAGTAAGTTCTTTCGTGAAAAAGATCCTTAAAACTTTATTCAACTAATAGTACCGAGACGTAATTGATTCACACGTTCATAAGTTTTAGATGGCAACAAAAGATTGTGATTTGCCATCAAAAGGCAAAACAAAAGCCTTCGATAATTCAATTTCCAACCATGGTGATCAATACAGTAATCTCAACTTAAATAAACCCCATCAATGTGTTGATAATAATTATGGTCATTCCACAAGCAATTCAGTTCACAATAAAAGAAAGGGTTATGGTAACATAAAAAACAGAGATTGCAGTCTCTTTGGTGAAATAAATCAGATTTTGTAGAGCCCAGCGATTACGTCATCATGGAAGAGCAGTGTTTTAAGGTCACCATTTTTGTTCCCCTTCCCCTTTCCCAGGGGATTCCATAATCTTCCACCGGGATTTTGAATTTTTTGACTTAATTCAACTTTATTTAATGCCCTGAGAGAATGCAGTCTCACTTGATTTATCAGATTTTACTGATAAAAAAGATTCAAAAGCAAAAACTTCTATCAGTTCTTGGAAAAAAGATGACCAAAAACATAAATCATTTGAATCTTTAAATGCCAAAGACAAACATGAATCTGAAAAGTCATGGAAGAAAGAAAAAAGTTCAAATAAAACAAGCAGTAGCACCCTTTCCCTTCATATCGCTGCATACGAAAATTCAATTGAAGATAAAAATGCTGATAAAAATGATACTGAACTTCCAGAAAAGGAAAAGGTAAAGAAAATGTCACAATTATAAATCAAACAAATATAACTTTAAATGTTACAGGGCAAATTCAAGAATATTGAACATGCTTTAACTGGTAAAAATTCATCATCAATGAATCAATTTGAAATTCCTCGGCAACAGACAGATGAAACGAGTGAACCAGAAATTATGCAATTTAAAGCATCCCAAAAATTGCTCAATCCCAATGAAACCGGTCCTTCATCACAACAAGGTAACGTTGATTAACGCATTTAAATATTTTTAAAAACTACGCCATCAAAATTCCGAATCCCAACTTTCTTAAAGTTTTCGAACAGTGCATATATGACCAGGCAAAAATAAAAGCGTTATCAACACAACTAGTGATCACACGTAATCCTGGTTGTATGGATGTATTCTTTTTCGAAGATAACAAAATTTCTTGAAACCCTCGAAAATATAGACAGTGTTATCACGTCGCTACTGCCCGCTGGGGTTAGTTCAAAGAAGTTCCCGATGATCAAAGGATGTCGCTTGAGGGGGTATCAACTTTTTCGTCGCCCGGTATTTAAAAAACAAACACTCTGAATATAATACAAACTTTTTGCCGAGTCCAACTTATTTTTCTCATTGAAAATTTCTTTTAGCAGTAACTGCCACAGATTGCATAACTCGTGCTTGCCTTGGACGAATTGCTCAAATTGGTGATGTTTATGATGTTAGAACTGAACAACTTGTTGCTGGTGCCAACATTTTTGGAAAGTAAGTTTTATTGCTTTTCAAGAATGTATGACCATGAACCATTTTATGGATCGATTAAAGAAATTGTTTTGTTTTAAAAAATAAAATTGCAGGGAATTGCCAAGTGATATTATTGGTATTGAAAAAAATTATTCACTAACTTCAGAATATATCAGCTCAAATAACATTTCCGATAAATTTGCTGCTTTGAATTTACATGGTGAATTAGCTGTTAGTGTCTTGACTGGCATGATTGAAGGTTCTGGTTTAATTGGATGCATTTATGAAGGACCAACTTCCATTGAATCTATTCAACGTTCATTTATTCAAAAAATTCGAACATTTAATGAAAAAATTAATATTAATGATAAGAAATTGAAAGCTTTGATTGCACCTAACATTGGTGAACTTGGTGGAACTCATGTTGTTGTTGGAATTTCATGGGGTGCAAATGCAGTTATTTCAATGACCTGTGGAAAGAATCAAGATGAATCAAAAGTAAAGATTGAAGATCAACTTAAGCTTGTTTCTGATCAATTCAAAATGTTAAATGTTGAAGATGGTGGCGGTGATAAGGCAGGTGATGGCCTTGGTGGAATGACTGTAAAAGTTTATGCAGATATGAATCCAACTGGACAAGAACTTCCTAGTACTTTGAAGGAAGCTAAACAGTACCTCGGCACAATGGCACAAAGTTTCGAAAATGTTAAAGGAAAACAAATGGAATTACATCTTTTACCTTTGAAAATTGTTCAACTAGTTTTCGATTTACAAGATATTGGTGAAAGTGTTGTTGCAGTTAATCTTGAAATATCAATTATCAAGAAATTGGAACATTTTTTTGATACAATTTGTCGATCTTCTACAGTTTTACAAAATGTGGTTAAATTTGTTGCAGAAAATGAAAAATATATTGCGACAGAAGAAAAAGATGCCATAAAAAGATATGTGAATAATTTTGATGCGGCTGTAGCTAAAATGCGTGATGAAATGGGTGCTATGGTTCAAAAGGCATGTTAAAAAAATTTTATAATTATAAATTAGTCGTATCGAAATACATGACCGTGAGCACAACTAAATTTCGGAGGGACACAGGGGGCGTCTTTGATCTTTTACCGCTTAAACACGGCGGCAAAAGATCAAAGGATTTCTTTTCACTTTCGGAGAGGACACTCGCCCCTGCTAACGTCCCTGTTCAAATTAAGCTAAACATATTTTTGATAAAAAAAAACAATTTCAGGTTCGATCTGGTAATGCTGAAGCATACGAAATTGATGTTCTTCGAGCAATGTTTGATAAAGACCCTCTCCTTTCGCCTTCGCAAATTAATACTTTTGTTGAATCTTGCAATCGCTTTAACAAAAAACTTGCATTTGTTTCTAAATGTCATCAAAATGATATTGTGATGATTACTAATGCTGCACAATTAGCAAACGTTAAAGAAGATAATCCAAATACTGAAATTCTTATGTTATTCAGTTCATTCAATAATGATCACTCTTTTCCTGAATGGACAGAAAGTGTTACCATGTTCTGTGATATCCAAAAACAACGTGGAACAAAACTTTTGGCAGTTGTTGACACAGATGTTTTACCAAATATTGCAAAGAATGAATCTTTACCTGATGGAATTCGGATTGTACAATATTTTAATGGTCGATATCTTTCAAACGATTATTTAAGTCTTCAAAAGAAATTGGATTCGCAATGTTTAGTTGCTTGCGACAATGTTCAACCCTCTGATCAAATTGATATTAAAGCAGTTCCAATTAATTTTCCATGCCCAAAATGCTCAAATGGTACAAAAGAATGGGTATGCGTAAATTGCCGACAAGAAATCGCATACAATTTTGATGGAAAATTTTATTGTGGTTGTGGTTTTAATACTGTAGATGAATATGCCTTTAATTGCAGTGATCCACAACATGGAAATGATTACTGTAAATTTAAAAAAGAAACTTTGGATGAACTTGTAAAAAATATCCTGAAGTAAATATTTTGGTTATTGGTGAAACAGGTGTTGGAAAATCAACTTGGATTAATGCACTTGCAAATTACATTTCTCATGATTCAATTGAAGATGTCTTGAAAAATGATTTTATCAATTTAATTCCAACACAATTTGAATTAACTGAAAAACATGATGGCAAAATTCTTCAAAAATCAATTCGAGTTGGTAAATCAGAAAATGAAAATTTTACTGAAGGACAATCCTCGACACAACATGCAAAAGCATATGTCTTTCGTCACAATAAATGCTTATATCGAATTATTGATACTCCTGGAATTGGTGATAGTCGTGGAATCGAACAAGATAAACAAAATATGGAAAATATTATGCAATTTATTTCTTTATATAAAGAAATTCATGGCATTTGTGTTTTAATGCGACCAAATGAAGCACGACTTACTCCAAGTTTTGAATTTTGTTTTAAAGAACTTTTGGTTCAATTTCATCGTTCTGCTCTCGAAAATATTGTTTTCTGTTTTACTCAAACAAGTGGCTTTAATTTTGAAGTTTGTTCATTTGAAACTATCTCTTTAAGTGGATTTATAATCAATTTTACACTACCATCTTCTTGCAAAATTTGAGATTAATTTCTTTCAGAAATACTGTAATAAAAACAGCTTCAGATTAGTATAAGTTGAATTCGATGGTAACTAGAAAAAATCTTGTCAAAGAGGCTAATTTCGTTACGGTATTTTTGAGGCCCTCTAGAAATACATATTACTATCACACATGAGCAAATCAGTTCAATCGAAAGTTTTTTTTGTGTCATCCAATTTTCAAAAAACTTGTGCTGCTGCGTCATCCATTTGTATCCATCCAGCGCCCGAAATTCAGACAATTTGCCCATGTGTGATTACTAAAACTTTATGATAAAATATTAATGAGACCCAAATATACACGGAGACTTTTTCTGTTTGTAAAATACATGTTCTCGATCAAATTAAAACGTTCACCATTTTTAGGAGCGATTTTAATAACACACAAAATTTTCGTATGACTGACTGCTAAATTTTATTCTTCCAAGATTAAGGTAGTCATATCAACTACCGTAATCTTGGAATCACATCAAAAATAAAAAAATATATATCAGAGCTACCATACATTTTTGAACCTATTTTTTTAGGTTGGACAAACTTTAACACCACTTAATATTCTACTTGATGAAATTCAAAAGAAAAGAGAAATTTCAATCCCAACAAATGATGAAAGAATGTATGCCTTTGATAATATGGCTTATCGATATCTTTGTGCTATTAAACATGTAAGAGCTTTCAGTAATACTAATTAGGCTTTACAGTAACATTAATTAAATCCATTAATATAACTACATGTTTTTCTAACTTTTTAGTCTGATTACCAATTTGCGCCAGATCAGCATGAAGTGTATAAGCGCAGTTACAATATTTCAAGAGATGTCACAAAAAAAATGTTGCATTATTTTTTGGATCGAAAAGCTCATAATGTTGAAGAATCAATTTCAATTTATCGTGCACGAAATGTTATTCGTCGCCTTACACGTCCAATGGCAATGATTAATGCAGCAATGGAAGAAACAATTGAAAAAGTTAAAGATAAACAAAAATTGATTGCAAAATTTTCAAATGATGAAGCTGCATTAAGAAAAATTCTTATTAAAAAGATTGATTTTAAAAGATGGCGTTTAGAAATTTTTAATCAATATTACTGTAGAACTTGTTCAAAAACTGAATATTATTATGGTGACGATCGTTTACAATTTCTTGAAGCTATTCCATCAGTTTTGGATAAAAATCCGTATGAAATCGGTGTTCCAAGCTATAAATTAAAGAAAAAAAAGGATAAATGTCCTAAATGTGGTCCAAATACTGAAGCAGTACTTTCAAATAGATGGCTCATTAGTGAAATAGGAACAAGAGAAGAAGAGGATGTAACAGTTGCAGGGCAAATGAAAGAAAAATTAAGTAGGCAAACCTAAAACTATACTTAATTATTGCCCAGATTTGACGCCGAATACATACTGTGGTTTAAAAAAATCGGGTGGTAAACATCAAAAGAAAAAATCTGACGCAGAGGGTTTAAACTTTTGGAAAAAAATCGGCGCCAGATCTGGACAATTCCTTATTTAAAATGTAAATTACTGATTTGCAGAATCAAGACAAGGAATTGAAGATGAAATTGAAAAAGTTCAAAAACTTAAAGAAGAATTAATTGCTGAAAATGATGCCATTGTTAAAGCAAGTGCTCGATTTGCACATTTTTTGGAAAAATATTCAATTACAACTTATAATGATGCTACAGAAAAATATTTGAAACTTCTTATTCGAAAAGAAGAACGAATGGTATTTTTAAATTCTTTTTTTACAGTAAAAACAGAAACATTCCAATTTTAGGGAACAGAAGCAAAGAAAATGATATATGAAAATCTTTTATCTCAATATTATGCTGAAAAGATAACCCTTGAAAAACAAGTTAAAACTGCTTCAAAATTTGGAGAAACAAGCATCAAAACTTCAGATATCATGGAAATCGTTGATGATCTTAAAAAATTAAAGCATTATGGCCGAGATATCGCACAAGCTATTGGTGAATGCAATAAAGCAATTCTTTATGAAGCTTCTGATACAGATTTTCAAGTTTGTCTTCCCAATCAAAAAATGTCGAAATGGAAAGCTTTTCGCCATTGGATGTGGAAATCAGTAAAAAGATATTGAACTATTCTTTATTTCTGATATCACTTTTGTTATCTTTGTTTATGCGAATAATAGCTGTTGATATAGCTTGTTCTTTTTTGTAGTTTTTCACATCGCATTTTGAAAAAATAAAAATATTCATTAAAAGAAGTTTGAGGTTTCAAAAATAAATAAACAAAATAAAATCAATAAATACAATATTAATAATTAATTTAGGTGTTCCGCATTGCGTGTATTCTCTCAATGGATTCTTTTGCCGCTTCAATGATAACTCTTTCCGGTTGCTTCAATGCAAGCCTTAAAGATGGATAAATTGCTGCACGAGATTGTGCAATTTTAATTCCTTTTCGGATATATCCAATAATTTGAGTCCTTACAAACTCCAATTTTTTTGCCATTATCTCAAATGCCGGAAGAATATTATAAAAAAATATAATCTTTTCATGAGGTTCCAAAAGTGCCATTTGATTTTCAACAACAAGCAAGATCATTTGTGCAAGATGAACATGTTTCGGCATTGAAAGTGATGAAACGATATGAGAAATAAGAAAGACAGAAAAAATTCTTCGTTGAAGATCAAAATGTTTAATTAGCTCTTCCATATGTTCAACCATAACATACACAGATGGAACAAGTTCAACCATCCATGGAATATATTTCAACGGATATCCTTGATAATGTACTGTAAGAATAACATTTGGAGCAGTCAAGAAAATCTTTTGAATGAATCCCATTGCAAGTCGTCGAATTTCAATAATATTTTCACATGCATTTTTTTCTTCATCCGAGATTTCAAGTAACAATTGAACAGTAAAACTGTATTGGCATTCAGATGTGGCAAATTGCATTGCACTCACTTCCTCATGGGCTTTTGCGAGGGCTCTAAAAAACAACATTTTTTTAATTAAAAAATGTTACTGTAAGAATAAAAAAACAATAAAGCAAGAATTTCAAATTCCAAAATCATTGTTATGAAATACAATGGTACAGCAAGCAATAACAAAATTTTTAAATTATGGCATACTGTCTTACAAGGGTAGTGTAAAAAACAAGTCAACAAATACAGTAGATCATATTTGTCTTCCATAAATGTTCTTCGTTTAACCTCAAAATAATAATCTACAGTATACGCTATTTGTCTCCCACAAATCCTTTAAACCCGAAAAATAACTTACTTATCTGTCGTAAATTTTGATAAATATTTTGCTTTTACGATTTTTTGATAACTTCTTGCAGCCTTTAAATAAAATTCCAAAATATTCAACAGCAACTGAAAATGTTTTGGTGATTGAAGAACTCTTGGATCAGCTCGTAGAACACGTGGTGGCTCTTGAACGAGAAATTCATGTTCAACAGTTCCAAGTTGAATATGTTTATCTGCATTGATTAACCATTGCTTCAAAGTTTCAACATAAAGCCTTTGAGGAACCATTGTTTCAATTTTATTAAAAAGTGGAACAACTCTTAGCAAAATTGTTTGTGGGAGAATATCAAGCGTTTTGTACATTAATTGAGCAACAGGTTGATAAAAATCTGCTAGCTGTTCAATTGAAAGTTTCTCCAATCGTTGAATTGCTTTTTCACAAAGTGCAATTGTTCCTGGTAATCCATTTATGATATCTGTAACATCTTTGATGGATGGCACTGCTTCTGCTGGTAATCCATTATTTTTCAACATTTCATTTGTAGATTTTCTGAGATCATCTTCAATTGTTGGAATCATATGAAACATATTTTCAACAGTAAAAACTTGAAGCTTTGTTCGAAGATTTTGATAGAATTCTGGATGTTCATCCATGACAGATATTAAATGTCTCAAGGGCATTAGAGATAAAAGATCATAGGAATAAGTTTTGGATGAGGAATGCATAATTGTTCGAACAGGAGCTTGAATGGCAGTTGAATTGAAGACAAGAATAAAATAGAAGGAGAGCAAATACGGTACAACATTTGTTTCGGTTAAAATATTATGTGAAAAAAGATCCTAAAAAACGGATGTTAAAAATTACAGTAAATTTTAATAGCATGCCGTAGGCAAAAAAGTATGCAGCTATTGCACCAAAAACAAGTGGTGCATACTGTAACAGGAAACAATTAAAGAATCAAACTTACTCTAAAAAATCTTTCATCAATTTTTTTATTACTACTAATATTAATATCAAATGAAACGCATGAAGTTGCATATTTTCGAATAATGCTAACAATAACCGGATGAACAGGGGCACAACATTCTAGAATTTGTTTTTGAAGCCAATCCTAAAAAGTTGTTTTTAAAAACCCTTGAGACGTATGACTCTAAATTACTGTACCTCAATAGAAATTTTAAATTTTGAAAATGACCGATTATTTAAAAGATAATCAATGCAGTGTACAGGAAGATAGCCAGAGAGATGAGAATTCAATTTGGGTGTTACACTGATTTTTGAAGCCAATTCAACGATATCTCTTTCAAAAACAGCATGTTGAAGGAAAAGTTTTGCAACATCAATGTAGCGATTATATCCACAATAAATCTAAAAGCAGGAAATTGTCACTTTTAAGTTAAAACAGTTACAATAATTAGTCCGAAAATTTTATATTTGAAGTTTTTTTTTTATTCTTTAAAAATTTAGTGAAGAACGAAAAGCTTTCTCAGTATTATAAACTAAAGTATACAGTATTCAAAAATTCGAAAAGCGGTTTAATTTTCAGCATTAAAATCAGTAACACTGAATATTATATATTTTAAAGAAACAGATGGTAAAGAAAGTGTTTTAAAGTTTTTTTCATACTGAATTACACTATATTACAGTACTCCAAATTATTCAGCCCCAAAAAAAAACAAACCTTAAATCCCAAAGTTGATGCAAACAGTCGATTTAATTCTTCATCATTTGCAGCTCGAACTTCATGTTTAAATTTCGAAGATTCATTTGCTTCAACCAACGATTGAAATTGAATTGCAACCAAAAGCAAGAATTCTGTGAAGGATGAAAAGCGTTCCTTAGCAACTAAGTGATGAAGATTTTGAAAGAAATCTTCTGCCACATGTTTCTGATCAGTGGTTGCATTTCCGACGCCAAAGCAAACAACAAACGACGATAAAAGAGTTTTGAGGAATCCATCTTCTTTTGTTCGAAGATAGGCAAAATATTCAAGAACAAATTTGATACCAATTGAAGATTGCCGGAATCCACGATGAAGAAAAAGTTTTGTGATAAGGATAACAAGTTGAGCTGTTACATCATCCATGGTTTGACTGAAAAATGATAGAATTTTTAACACTTGTTATTTCAAGGTAACATAAAATTAGTAATCAATATAAACAGCTTAAATAATTATTGAAATGTAATTATTATTTTTTAACTTTGCAAAATTATAAAGACAAAGGCTACAGTAACCGTTGAACATCTAAAGGGGACCTGAATTTTTAGAAATCATAAAATGACCTAACAAAAATCGTTTTATGATTTTCTTGCTAATCTAAGAATTCTTCAAACACACTAACTTTCTCGATTCTGCAATTTGTTGAATTCTGGCATAAACATTCGAAATTGTGCCAGATTTAACCAAAAATTTCACAAATCTGTCATCCGTTTTTGAAAGAATTTTTGTAAAAATTGTAATAAACATTTCGGTATCCACAAGTTTTGAAGATAAAACTTGAACAGCAAGATGAAAATGATTCTCTGAATCAAGTAAAACATTGAGATATTCTCCAACAGAATACGGACGAAGTTTGAAGAGCTAAAAATAAATTGGATTAGCGGGGTACATAAGTGAATACTGTAATCAACCTCTAACATCACATAATCACGTTCGTGGCAAATAAAGAGTTCAGAAGGGAATCGAAGTTCAGAAAAAGTTTGAAGAATAAGGTCAATTGTATTGCATTGATTAAGGATAAGCTGAAAAAATAGGCAAATTAAAATAAAGAGAAATAGGGGAAAAAGGTTTTAAAAAATGGGAATTTCTATGAGTGGCAATGCAATTGATATCGGGTGACTAATTTTACTCGATTTTGACCCCGATCCTGTAACAAAAAACATCGAAAATTTCTGCAGTTTACGGAAAAGATTAATACCCGTTACGGTAGAATAACTTTTTCACAAAAATTAGTACAGGATAATTATTCTTAATTTCCAGCAGCACAGTATCCTTTTTTTTCAGGTCTTCCCCAATTCAAAATCATAGTTCTTACTTTAACTAATAATTTTGCGCCATGTTTATAACATAGCAAACCACATGCCAATGTAACCAACTGGATTCTCGAAGGAAAATTCTGGCACGCCAAAGTAATGATACAAACAACTTCATCGTGATAAAGTTCTTGATCAAATGGCTCAAATTGCCGAGCAGAAATTGAAGAGATAACATTTCCATAGATTTTATCTAAAAATGTTTTTGATTCATGATGGTTGTGAAGAGAGTAAAACCTACTAATTGCAATGCATTCTTTACAAACATAAATCAATTTTTCTGCAAATTCCATTGAATTATAGGGCTTGTAATCGAATGTTAGCTGTTCAGATTTAAAGAAGCTTTGAAGTTCTGATTCAATGGAAGAGAAATCGATGGAGAAAAAGCTTTTAAAAGTGTTAGAGATTGGGAAATCCACAATCCTGCTTCGAAGGACATCCTAAACATTAAATGAATTTTAATATGACACAAAAGGGTATTACAAATGAACAATTAATTAACAGTTAAACATACATCCAGTAATCACAAGCTCAGATGTTTAAGATTTTTGTTAGGTTTCATCTTTTTCACCCCTAAGGGCTTCTTTTTCTCGAAAAACTATCTCTCGACAATTTTTAAGCATATGATCCCTGAACATATGCGAAACGTTTAATTTATTGTTGCATGTGTTATTATATTCTACGTACCAAAGTACCATTATCCCGACTGTAAGTCGTTAGTGCCCAAAGATATGGCAAATGTGGCAAAATTTGTTCATTGGAAAAATTGTTGATATCTTCCACGAGTGTTCCATTTGTAATGGATTCACAAACCGATGCTAATGCATTATTAGGCATCATTGCTTAAGAGTAAAGCAAAGTAGTTGTAAAAAGTTGGTAAATAAGAATTAATTATTAATTTTTTATTATTATTATTAGTACCAAACTTCATCAAACAAAAATTTTGTAAAAGAAAAATTTTGTAAAAGTACTTTGCGTTGGCGCCGAACACGTTTTGCCAACACAATTTTAAAACTTTGCAAATTTTTTCTCTAAAGTTTTTGAGCTTATGAAATTTTATTTATCCGTGAAATCTTATTAATTATCTTTAACTTTATTGCATTTTCTTTTCAGATTCTATCAACCTCACGATTAGGTAATGGCAACCCCACTTCGTACTGGTCTTGGCGGTGGCGCTGGGGGAAGAAGTAATCGATTGCCTCCAGAAGTCAATAGAATCTTATATGTTAAAAATTTGCCATACAAGATAACGTCAGAAGAAATGTATGAGATTTTTGGTAAATTTGGTGCAATTCGTCAGATTAGAGTGTAAGTTTTTCTTTCTTAATTATAGTTAGGCGATGAGATTACTTTTTTGCTAACCTTTAGTAAAATTTTATTAGTTTTGTGTTGCATATTTCTTAATAATCTTGTTTTTATTATGTTTCTCATTACATTTGAGTGATTAATGAGTTATGTAGATATACAACTTGCTCGAGAAGTACTAAAACACCATTTTTATAACCCAAATTAGCAGTTTTTTATACACCTTATGCTTACAACTTTTTTGCTTTCTTTTCTTGAATTTAATTTTGATTATTTTTTTAGTGGAAGTACACCAGAAACTCGTGGAACTGCATTTGTTGTTTATGAAGATATTTTTGATGCAAAGAATGCTTGTGAACATTTAAGTGGATTCAATGTTTCAAATCGTTATCTCGTTGTTCTCTATTATCAATGTACAAAAGCATATAAACGAATGGATACCGATAAAGCAAGAGAGAAGCTTGAAGGAATTAAATCCCGTTACAATCTTGGTGGTGATCTCGAGAAAGAAAAAGAAAAGCTTTTACAAACTCCATTGCGAACTCCTGCACGGCAATAAATTTAAGTTGTTTTTCTGTTTTTGTTATATTTATTTTTTGAAATACTTTTTTTTCGGAATGTATCATATTTGTTTTTGAGTAAAATTTTTTTTTCAATTACAATAACTTTTGTTAACATAGAAAAGACAGGCTCGACATTTAACATAGCAACAATGAACATACTTGCAATGGCAATGCTCTGTTACAGGTACAGTAATTGCATAGTGCCCGCGTTCACAGCAAAGATTTGAGCAACTACTTGGGGATGTAGGATTCGTAGCATTGCATTCTCGATCATGGGTTAGTTCACAGTAATTTGATGATGGTCGAAGATATACAAGATCTGTTGTTGGTGGAGTATTAGGATTGAGGAAATGAGATTTTGGTGAAAGTTGTTGAGCTTGAAGATATTTGATTTTGAGGCTAAAAATTGCACTTGCTTTACATGTTAAAGATACAGAACGAAATTAGACAGAATAATTGGAGTAACAATTAAGAAATGAAATCTGAATTGCTAAAATTTTGTGAAGCCTACCCTTCTGCAATGGCTTTTAATGGCGGAAGAGTATTCCAACATGTTTGAACTTGACACGAAGAAGAAACGCCATGGCATTTACACTTTTGAAATTGGTTTTTCATAACAATCTAAACATTTTAATAGCTTCATTTCAAAATTCATGATTCTAAATTTTTAGTAAATACTGTAACTTTGAATATTACGGTTTCTTAAGTGTACATTCGAAAATATGGCTACTGTAGGTGTGTAACCCAAAATATGAATACGGTAATTTCTAATAATACAGTATCTGGTGAATTTTATAACAGAATTTCGAATACGGCTACTGTAATTATAACCATACTCAAATTCGGCATGCAATTTATTATTAATTTAAATTAAATACATGACAAACCTGTCGTCCAACATTATTATTTTGTTGATTCATAATAATCTTTTTTCCTTCATTAATTCCTTTAATATCATGATGAATTCGGGTTGAAGCAGGGGTTGTTAGAATTGAATTTTGTTCCTCCAATAATTCAAGTTCATTCTGATCCCAAATGAATTCCCCTCCAGGGCCTAAATCTCTTGACATTCGAAGCTTTGATTTCCAAGCCGCATCAGCCCATTCCCGACTCGCTGAAACCCCGTAATCAATGTTATCACTGCAACCCTGCCATCGATAAACATTTTCATCCATCTCTGAATTTAATCTTGGTGGAATTGTTGGAAGTTCATTGGTGGAAGAAGTTTCATCAGCATCATTGGTATAAACTAAATTTTCAGATTGTGGTACCCCACATTTACAGTAATCCAATTCACCCTTTGAACACGCTTTTGCAATTTGATGAACAATAGCGGCAGATGAAAGGGCATAAACATATGCCTGCTCTTTTGTTCCTTTGGTTAAATCATGCTCAAAATTTGGGGCTCTTTTTATCGAAGAACAATTCCAACGAAAATCTTTAAACATTTCTTGACAAATTTCTATCGTTTCTTTTGCTGCATTTTTTACGTACGGCATTAAATCTGTCATTCGACGGCATAATTCTGACTAAAAAATAAGTGGGTTAAACTTTTAAACTGTCAATAGCTAAAAGCATTTTGTTAACGGAGTAAAACTTTAGAAAAAAATATTTTTAAAATTAGTATTCTGCAATTTTTTAGTTTTAATCAGGGTTTTTATCACAACCGTCAGAAGATTAGCTTTGCTTTCGGTAGTAATAAAAAAGCCCAAAAAAAGCCGCTGCGTTGGCGGTATTTAAAAAACCAGAAATGCTGGTTATAAAAATTTCGTTAGTAATAAAAACCACTTGTAATAACATGATTACTGTAATAAATTTTAGCAAAAGAACAATCAAAATTTTAAATGGTTGACGATTTTTAAAAGTTTTGTTAAAAACAATTAAATGTAGTTTACTGAATTTATAGTTAAATAAAATGTGAAAGAAAAATGTAATAATTTTAAAGGGATGTTAAATAATGATTACAGTAATATTTTATTTACAGTATTCATATATTTATGATTATTGAAACAAATGTTTGTTTTATTAAACTCTTTCTTCCTTCAACATTTGTTTTCCATAAATCAAAGATTAAAAATGATGCCAAAAAATATTATTTTACAGTTCAGTTAATATTTATTTTAAATGTTATTTATAAAATTTATTTTTATTATTAGTCATCTCCAAAAACTGACGTGATAAAATCGAAAAAAAGGAACCATTGCAAAATCATAAACATTACAACGTTTATGATTTTGAAAGAGATGTGTTTTGTATTGATTAAGCAACATCGTAAAATGTTTAAAAAACACAAAAAAATGTTTTAAAAAAGAAATTGAAACAAACCTGATATTGAACAAAACCAAAAATTTCTTTTTCATTAACCGTTGCAGGGCACTGATTTGAATCAATCCAATTTGTTCGTAAATTATTTATTGCTCTGCAAAGATTTGTTTCTAATCACTGTTGTTCATTGACAATTTTTAAAAAAAACTTACAACCATTTAATTCCATTTACCGGTAAAAAGACAAGTGAAAAATAAAACCCGATTACGGTAGAAAAAATTAACCAAAAATTTAAAAGTGACATTCTTTAACCTTTTTAGTTTGAATACACAATTAAAAAAACAGAAGTTATAAATGTTCAAAAAATAAATGTTTCAAAAAAGGTTATGTCGTTAATTTAAGATGATGAGATATCAAAATGAAATGTGTTCCATCAACGCTTCACTTAGTAAGTAAAAAAAAACATTGATGTAAGAAGACAAAAATGCCATCAACAAAAAAATAAAAAACACAGCCTTGAACACCACTTTTTTCTTCCGTTGATGGGTTTTCTTTTCTTCCTTCTTTCTTCGAAATATATATATTTTTTGTGGTTTAAATTTTTTTATATTTATATTTTTTTACCAAAAAAGCATCAAACCGAAGAATGATGATGGTTGTAAGAAGACGAAGAAAAAAAACACATGTATAATGGGTTAAAAAACACATACAACATGATTGTAAACGACCACGGAAGACGAGGAAAAAAGAAAAGAAGAATTTTTATGAGGCTCCATTTAGCAATTTAACTTCTCAAAAAAACATGAAAAAAAATGATTTCTTTTTTTTGAAATCTTTCTTTTGTGTTTTCTTTTTCTGAATGTA
Organism: Panagrolaimus sp. LJ2414; assembly: GCA_024447195.1. Classification (NCBI taxonomy): domain Eukaryota; kingdom Metazoa; phylum Nematoda; class Chromadorea; order Rhabditida; family Panagrolaimidae; genus Panagrolaimus; species Panagrolaimus sp. LJ2414. The sequence goes on from JAMRXY010000016.1 coordinate 10,044,673, forward strand.
AAACATGGAAAAAAACATTGAACAAAATATGGTAAAAGATATTTTCAGATGCCGACACCCCCATCTGAAATTTCCATATATCCGCCCTCACAAATAAATAAATAATATTATCTGTTTTCTTTCTTTTTATGTTCTTGCGCAATTCTATTTTTTCGAATTTCTCCTTCGGGAACACTTCTGTGTTTTTCGGTGGATGCTTCTTTTTGAGTTTCTTTATTCAAAAAGTTTGTCGGCAAAAATCAAAGAAAAGAAGTTTTTAAGTTTATTAGAAAAAAAAGAAAGCAATCAAGCAAAAAGTTTTTCTTCAACAGTTTTACAAATATTACTTGTGTAAATTACTGAAAAAAAAATTTTATATAAATACACGTAAAAAGCAAAAGCAAATTAAAAAATTGTGAAATGGGATTATTTTGGATTTGTCAATAAAACATTTAAAGAGGTTTTTAAGCATTTCTTTTACAATTTGATGTGAATAAGAAGAAAATTATTTAAAGTCATGAACAGGTTTTGGAATTTTTTGTGGTCCTGAAGGAGTTTCAGGATTTTGACGACGTTGTGGGGGTTGCATTTCTTCAAATGGAAGTTCCGGTGATGGAAAAAGTTCTTCGATGGGTGTTACTTCCAGGGGGGATTCGGAATCTGAAAATAAAAAACTATTTGAGTTTATATTTTAGCAAATTTCTTAAATAGTGTGTCATTGCTAATATGTAAATTTTATTCATCTTTCTTAACGCACAAGTAACAAACCTGAATTTTCACTTCCAAGAAGAGCGTCAGCAGTATCTTCAATGCCAGGGAATAATTGTCGTAAATCATCGCAAGTTTTATTAACAATATTTGGGATATATGGTCCACAACAGCAAAGACAAGTATCATTGGCATTTACGCAATTTGTTTCATGAAGAAGTCGATAAACAAATCCCCGGGAATCATCACCTCCTCGATTTGGTGAAATCGTTTGGAACATGGAAGTTTGTCGTTGATTGAAATCTTCATTTTCTTGATTATCTCCGAATCCCCATGGACCATGTCGTGGTGGAAAGCCATGATGCCCTCGACCTGATGGACCCCATGGTCGTGGAGGCCATTGTCGTCCACGTCTTTCATCTCCTCCTGGTCCAAATGGTGGAGGGGGTGGTCCATGTCGTCCACCTTTTCGTCCAGGCCCAAATGGTCCCCAACCAGGTGGCCCGAAAGGTCCCCAACCTCGTGGTCCAAATGGTCCCCATTCTTGATCATCTCCAGCTGGGCCAAATGGTGGTGGAGGACCATCACGTCTTCCAGGACCAAATGGTGGTCCACGACGGCCTTCACCATCAGGGCCGAATGGAGGTGGTGGTGGCGGTCCTTGTCTTCCAGGTCTGTCTTCATCATCTCCAGCTGGGCCAAATGGTGGTGGCGGTGGTGGTGGGCCATGTCTTCGGCCTTCAGAAGGGCCCCAACGATCATCATCTCTTGGGCCAAATGGTCCACGTCGATTGTCTTCACCTTGCGGCCCGAATGGTGGTGGTGGAGGAGGTCCTTGTCTTCCCCGTCTTCCATTAGGTTCAAAGGGTCCTCGACGTTCATCTTCTCTTGGTCCAAAAGGACCACGTTGTCCTTCATCTCCAGGTCCAAATGAAGGCGGTGGTCCTTGTCGACCTCTTCGGTCTTCTGGCCCTCCTCGTCTATCATCGCCTCCAGGTCCAAAGGGTCCAGGTCCAAATGGTCCATCTTCATTTTCAGGTCCTGGTCCAAATCGTTGTTGTGGTGGTCCTGGTCGGCCAGGTCTTCCATTAAATCTAAATGGCCCTCTTCTGCCATTGTCTTCGAAGCCATTTGGTGAATTATATTGTGGATTCATACCTGAAACATTGAATTTTAAGTCATACTCCTCAAATAATATTCAATTATTACCATATCCTTCATATACATCACTACCGTAATCATCGTTGAATCCAGCTTGACGTTTTCTTCTTTTATCACTGTTTTCAGTCATTGAAGCAAAAAGTTCATCAGCAGCTCCTTGATGATCTTTTTGTTTCATTAAACTTCGAACTCGATCAATTTTTGCAGGATTTAAGAAAAATGGAGTTTTACAAATTCCATTTTCTTTCGTAACTTCACAAGGAGAATGATCTTCGCATTCATCATGCACGGGCTGAATTTCTTTTGGCCTAAAATTATATTTCTTATAAAATTTGATTGCAGATATTAAAAATGGCATTAGAAACTAGAAAATAGTTTTAATCCAAATTTTTTTTGAATTCATGACTAAAATGGAGAAGGACAAAAGTTTAAAAAATATTAATAATGAGGATGAACTAAAACAGAGATCAAAAAATACTTTTTGCAAAATGGGAAAGGATAATGATGAGATTTCAGTAATAATCGGGGTATGATGAATAGAATTTTTCAATGGAATACACAAAGTTTACACAAAAGAATAAATCAAATTTGTGCCAACTTTATGTGAGAAAAGAAAGAAAATCATGGAATTTAAAAGTAGAATTATTGATCTTAAATTTCCCATTAAAAATCAAGGTAAAATCAATCTCAAAATTAACAAATTATGGGTAAGTTTAAGATATGCAAATTTTGGGCACTTGCAATTGTTAAAACATTACTTGTAAATTTAATATAGATTTCAAGTAGAAAATTACACGATTCTCTCTTTTTTTAGATACTGTAAAACTCAAAATGACAAAAAATATACCGTATTACTGTAGTAATTTAAGATTTTTGTGAAAATTAAGCTCTCTGTTGTAGCAAATTTTTTGTTCGAAAAATATTTACTTAAAAGACACAAAAAATTTGTTAGCTAATTTTCGTAAATATTTAAACCTCAGAAAATGATATCAATCTATTTCCATAAAATTAAATGCTTTCATTTTGTTTGAAAATTCTTTAAATCAAAAAATTAAAAATGTAAATGTATGTTTTTGATCTTTTCACGAACACAACGAAGCTATAAACTTATGGGTCTTTCTTTTTTTATAAATTCAAAAATTCAATGACAAGCCAATTAATCCGTCTATGTATCTCTATTTTATTTTCCAACAACCATTACAATAACATTGTAATTACTCTAACTACAATAGGTAGGCGTCTATTTTCTATCCTAAATCGGATAAATGTAAGAGATTAAAGTTTCCGTACTCCATTTTTTATATCATGGAAATATAAAAGCAGATAAAAATTGGAGTTGAATCTTCACTGTGTTTCGAAGTTTCCTCTTTTGATTCGACAAAAAAACACTCATTTTAAAAAATAAAATGAATCGAACAATTATTTTATGTTTGCTTGCGATTATTGCTTGCGCAGTTGCAGCTCCAATTGAAGGCGGAAATGCTAATGTTCCATTGAATTCAGAAGCCCAAGAAATTGTTGATTCTTTCAAGCCTCTTGTAGATGCAAAGAAGATTGCAAAAGTTATTAGAATTATTGCAGCTCGTAAGCTTTTTTTTGGATTACAGTAGGGGATTACTGTAGGGAGTTTTCGTGACAAAACCCACATGGAAGTGAAGTCAAAGGATTCAATAAGTCTAATGAGAATCCCAATTTCAGAAGGACCAAACTCTCGTGCCCTTGTCTCCAGCCTCAACAGTATCACCCCAGCTGCACAAGCTTGTCTCTTCCAACAAGGTCAAGCTGTTGGCAAAAAGATTCAATCCAAAGAAGTTGACCCTAACAATGCCGAACAAGCAATCCTTGATGCCTGCCCACAATACAAAGCTGAAATTGAACCTGCTTTAACCGCTTACAAAGCTGCTGTCCCAGAATTCACCCAAGCTTCTGGATCATATTATGGTGATCTTCCACAATCCTTCCAAAATTTCATCAAAAGTTATACTGCTTTGTCACAAGAAATCCAAGCTAACCGAGATTTAGTCAAGGATAAAGCAACCTTCGGACCAAAGGTCAAAGCTCTTATCGATGAATTCAAAGCTATCCCAGAAGCTGATCGTGCCGCCATTGGAGAAAAGCTTCCATACACCAAAGAAATCTTCCTTCCCTCAGGGCAATATTATGCAGATTTCAATCAAATCTTGGATTATGTTGTTGCAAAGGCCAGCGGACAAGACTTTGATGAAACTGACTTAAAGAGCAAGGCAAAAACCTTGGAACAATATGTTGTCAAGCATGCCGAAGAAGAATTCAATTATTTAAATCAAAAAATTGATGCCTTTGTTGTTCCCGATGAAATTGCTCAAGACGGAAATGTTAACAAAGTTGCAGCAGCAATTGGAAAAACTGGTGCCCGATATGCAAATATGCTTTTTACTCAACCTAAATTCAATGCTGTCTTGAATTCTCTTGTTTCTGCCGGAGGGGATGCCGCTGCTCAAGCTGCAGTTGCTGCATAAAAACAATAATTTTTGAAACTTTAATCTCTAAAAATTTGTTATTCGCTCCCTTTTTTTTGATTATTAAAATTTTTTTTGCCGAAAAAATAAATAGTGTTAATTAAAATAATAGCAATTATCTGATGTATTAAGTACGGATTCATATATCCCATAACTACTCTTCTCTCATTATAAAAGTAAACGGATTAACAATTTATTGATCACCAAAAATTTAAAGCTTTTTTGTACTCAAAAAAGAGATCAAGTCCATTTTTAATCTTATCCTCTTTTAATAAAATGTGACATATTTTAATTGCCAAAACTTTCATAAAAAATTTAAATCATCAAAAAATTATATAACCATCACTTTCAGGCATCATTTGTTCATCATTATTTTACCATACCAAAAATGATGAATAGTTGCATCAGCTGCTGCTGCAGAAGTTTAATATTCTTAACCTTGGTTACGGTAGCTGTTGCTCAAAATGCAACAACTTCTGAACCGGCATTTCGGTCAATCAAAATTTCATTTGATGCTTTAGAAAGTTTGTTTCCGCGTTTTAATGCTTAAATTATTCAAATTTTTAGCAATCGGGGGTAAAGGTCTATGGAAGATTTGGTTAAATGTAGGTTTAAAATTTGCATATTGGAATTGCAATTTTTAATTCTTCAGATTCCAACAACTGAACAAGAATGCCTTCAAGGAGCTGTTAAAAGTGAATTTCGAAATTATCTTTCTGGCACCCAATCAATGATAAACCTCAAAACCGTAAATCAAACATGCCCAGATTCATTTAAACAATTTAAAAACCTTTATCAACAACTTAAAAAGAAAGCCACTGCTGCTGTTTCAAAAGCTAAAACAAAGCTCCCCAAAAGTGTTATTACTGCTTTAGCGAAGGTTTAATTTAGCCTAAAAATTTCAAAAAATTTCGAATATTAAATTTTAGGTATATGCGCAGTTTTCAATCTACCGTAGTAAACAACTGTTAAAAAATGATACCCAAAAAATTGCTGTTATCCAAGTTTTCATGGATTCAATGGATAAAATTCCTGCGGCAGATATGGTAAAAGTTGGGCAACTTTATCCACAAGTTGCAAATATTGTTCAAGGTTTGATTTTTTTATGATAATTAAAACGCCACAAATTATTGGATATCTGATATCCATTTCGGATATCTCATATCCACTTCATATATCCACTAATACATAATTCCTTTTACAGGTGATGGAGCACAAAATCTTAAAGCTGTCATAAATGATTACACAAAAAAGCTTAAAGGACAAGAATACAATCAAGAAGAAGCAAAACAGCGCCTTCAAACTCTCTTAAATGCTATGAAAGATGGATATGTAAAAGCTCAAAAGAATTAATCCTTCCTTAACTATTGTTCCAATACAATAATAAATTGTTAATTTTATCGATTGACTTACTTGCATTGATCTCTCCCACGACCACCACGACGATGATGTCGTCGATCAAAGTCATTCATTGAATCATCATCGCCTGCTTGTGTTACATTTCTTGAACGGCATCGAAAACTTCTTGAACAATATCCACACTTTGGTGGTTTTCCACGTTGTTCGTATTCGTAGACGATGGCATCATAGGCTTCTTGAGCTTTGCCACGAATTAACTAAAAGATAGTTTTTGAAGATTTCAAATTTTAGGTTTAAGTTTTTTTCAAATTTTTAATTTTGCACGCTTTTTCGAACTTTTTGATTGTTATTTTTGGTCACATTAGTTTTTTTGTCTTAAAACAACAAAGTTTATTCTGCTAAAATTTAAAATTCTTGATGAATTTTACTCAAAAAACAACTTTTTCTAAATGATCCTTTAAAACTCCAAGTTTTGTTTATTTAACGCTGATCTTGGTTCAAAAAAGTTGGAAAGTATTTCTTTGAAGCAACAAAAATTTCAAAAGTTGAAAGTTTTCAAAAATAAATAGAAGTTTTTGTTTACAAAAAACAACAGTAACACAAATTATTACGGTAATTAACAATGTTACCTTGATAACTATGTAAAAAAAGAGGTTTAAAAAACTTACATCTTGAACATCTTTTGGAATCTTTTTTGGTAATGGCATATATGTGCATTCTTGGGGCAAATCTGTGAATGACATACTCGGCCACCAACATGTCACATTCTTCCAATCACTCCATTTTGGGCAACGATCGGGACGTGGACGTTCTGGAAAATATTTGTTTTGTAAAACAAAGATACGGTAGCATGAAATTAATAAATGGGAAAAATTGTTAGAAAATCGCAATTCAAGGATAATCCAAAAACTGATCGAAAGAAAAAACCTTGACGTCGTCTTTGAGGTTGTTGAGAATCTTTTGGCCATAAAGTTACTACTCCAATAACACCTAAAGGATTTGAAGAAGAATCTGACGAACCTTCAGAAGATGGATCATCAGCCATTGGAATTCTGGGATCATCAAAAAATGCATCATCTTGGGTAAATGCTGTTGCTGCAAGGCATACAGCAATGACCAAAAACTTTGCCCAAGGCATTGTATTAATATTTTTTCAAAAAATCAAAATCAAAAAAAGGAAAAAAATAATTTAATTTTTAAATAAACAAATCTTTTCTTTCTTTTTTTGCACAAAAATTGGCTTTACCAAAATTTTCTTTTATACCCTCTTTTTTCTTTTTGATCCGGAACTCGGGGCGGACGTAGAGAAAATGGTCAACAAGAATGACGTGAGGTTTTTGTACTTCGAAAAAAAATAAGTCAGGCGATCAAGCAAGTAAGTAAAAAAAATTTTTTGTGGTAAAAAAAGAAGCGAATAAAAAAAACAACACTGCGCAACTTTTCTCTATTTTTGTACCCGATCTCCGCGCTGGATTTGAGCTTGCTTCTTTTTGCTTTTTAAAAAAATTCCGTGAAAATTTTAACTTTGCTGCTTTTTTTAAAGGCTTGAGCAAAATGTAAATATTCGGAGAAATGAAAAAAATGGACAATTGACCGATACCTGGTACGGACATTTAAAAGTTCAAAAAAAGATTAATTGCAACAATGAAAATGGAAAATCGCTTCTTTTTTTGGCTTTGATCTATTTTAGGAATTTTGACGCATCAAATGTTTTTTTGTTTTTTACTTTTTTGGAACAAAGTTTTAATATAAATCAAAGCAAGATCATTAAGATTAGCATTGTTTTGGAAAGTACATAATAAATACAACAAAAACAAAAAGATTACTGTCATATTTGGTATTTTAGGTAAACATTTTATACTAGAATTTGTATTTTTTTGGCGTTCTCTTTCAAGTCAACTGTGTAATAAAATTTTATTAAGCTAAAGTAAATAAGTAACAACTAAAAAAATGGCAAGATAATCAACAATAAAGCACTGAGAAAAAAACCCATAAAGAAAACATTTATATATATCTTTGATTATTGCATCATTGTTCCTCGCTTTTGAGCCAACTCTTTGCGGATTTTCATTTCATCTTCATGACAAGCTTTGACAGTTTCGGCATAATCTTGCAAGAATTTTGGCAATTTTTCTTTTGTATTCTGAAAAATTAAAATTAACGTAATAACAAATTGTTGTCACTCAAAAATTAAATGGTTCAGAAAGCAAAAATTTTAAAAACATACAAGAACAATTTGTCGAAGAACATTTGGAGAATAATCATCTTTGTTATTCAAATCAACGAAGGTAATTGCAGTACCAGATTTTTGATTCCGTCCGGTTCGGCCACATCGATGAATCTGTATAAAAAGTTTTTTTTAAGGGAAGATCATAATTAATTAATTACATAATCCAAATAATTTAAGGGAAGATCATAATTAATTACATAATCAACTTCCATATCAGTGCCACGAGTTAATAATTGTGTTGCAACAAGAACGTGAACTTCACCATCAACAAATAATTTGAGTAAACGATTCCGTTTTTCAACGGAAATTCGATTAGCTTTTCGAAAGGATTCACTAAAAAGATATAGTTATAAATATTACGGACAGTAACAAAAATGTGTAATTTACCTATAAACAGAAACAGCTTGAATACCGTATACAGTTAACTTTTGGGCAATAAAATCAGCAACACAAGTTCGCTTAACAAAAACAACACAACGCTTCTTGGGTTCTTTGCTATTAATATTTTTGATATGATAATAGAGGACATCAAATGGATGAGGCTTTTCATCAGGAGCATATTCCAACATTCTAATATTTCCAGTTGCAACACCAGTAATTTTTGAAATATGTCGTGAATCAACTTCCCAAAATCTTTGCTTGATTGAAAGTGCCACAGCATTTGGTTCACCAAAACAGAATTGATAATAATTGGTTGTATCAATGTAATCCATGACTGCCATATTTATCGTTGCAGAAAAACACATTGTTGCAAAATTCTAAAAAAAAGTATGATTTAAACATTTTTTATAAATTACAGTACAAAAAACGCCGTAAAAATATAATAATAAAACTTACAGCTTCTTCTTTCATCTTACGAAAAAGTGAAAAAAATCCTTCAGTTTCTGCCATTTTATCAGCTTCATCAATAACAACGTATTCAAGATCTTTTAAATCCAAAATAAGTTTTGTAGCATGTGGACCAAAATGATTTGCAAATCTTCCAATCGAGCAAACAGCAATATCAAAATTTCCATCTTGAAGGAAATCATGTTGTCCAACAATCATTCGAACATCAAGCCCCGTTCCGGCAATAAGTTCATCAGCTCGTTCTTTAATGCCTTGAACAAGTGTATTTGAATGAGCAAAAATTAAAGCAAATGGAGTTCGTTCATTTTTGTTTTGGCGAAATTGTTGAAGTCGATTCAAGCATTTTTGAACAATTGGGACCAAGAATGCATGAGTTTTTCCAGTTCCCGTTGAACTAATACCAAGAAAATCAGAAGGCGAAGTTGCTGAGTCGTTATTAAAACAAGTTGCTTGAAAAGCAGCGATTTGAGCAGGTCGCATAATTTTGATATCTTTCAAATTTGAGATAATTCGTCGATCAAAAAAGGGATATCTGGTTTTTGGTTCGCGACCATCTGCAGTTTGAGCAAAATCTTCAAACAAAATCTCGGCACCATTTCCGTACAAATCAATCGGTTTTTCACAATACCCAAATGTGACTTCAGATGCATCATATTTGTAATCGGTACCTTCTTTGACACCACAAATTTTTAGCTTTTCAAAATGTTGAGGAATATCGGATGGAGGAGTTTCAGCACCTGCAGCAAATTCAACAAAATTTGATGGCTAAAATAAACAAAATTACTAATATTTACTATCGGAAAATTCACTTACTGATTCATTACTGTATGCGTGAGACGAAGCAATGCTTGATTCAAACCCAAGTTCTTCTTCTGATTCATTTGAAGAGGAGAAGTCATCAGCAGATGAACCAACCATTCTAAAAATAATTAATTTTAAGTATGTAGCATAATTTTAAATAAAGGAAAATAGTGAACTCGAAACAACAAAAAATGATACAACAAAGAAAAGTGATTAAATGTGTTAAAAAATGCTTTAAATATATGTGGCAGGATATTAAGTAATAAAAATATAAACAAAAAATAAGTTATTTAAAAGCTTGAAAAATGGACAATTTTGTAAATCAAAACCTTGTGAATCAGGAAAACAAAAGAAAATAAAAAATGCGTTGTCATCAAGGAACAGAAAGCCAAAGGGACAATTTTAAAATTTTGAAATCTTACATGAGCCTTTTTGCACTACCAAATGAGGCATCTTGATTTGGTGAAAACAAATTTTGAGATGCTGAAAATTGTTGAATTTCTGGTGTTGAAGAAGATTCATTTTCTTTCTGTTGTCGAGGAAATTCATATATATCCTATAAAAATAAATAAGATTAAATTAAATGATTTTCAAGTATAAAACTCGCTTGATTTGATTGTAATTTTGGTAAAGATGTAATAAATTCGGATGTTGTAAATTGCAAATCTTCAATTTTATTCACTGAACCAGCTTCAATAGAATTTTCATAACATGCAATATGAAGGGAAAGGGTGCTACTACTACTATTTTTGATGGTACTGCTTTGATCTTTCCTTTCTTTTGATTCTTCTTTATTATCAGAATTAAAATCAATATTTAAATATTCAGATGGAAAAATCTTTTCAGACTTTTTCCATAAAGTTGAAGTTTTACCTTTTTCTGAAGGATTTGTTGAATCTATTGTTTTTCTCTATGAAGGCTGCATTCCTTTAAAATGAATACGTAATTATCCATTAAACTTCGTTATGCATATGTATTTTTTATATTTAATAATCAAAAGCATAAAGAAACATGTTTCTGAATTTGGATGTTATTAAAATTTCTATAAATAAGAAGATTGCAGCCTTCTAATTTTTACGGTTACCAAAATTTGGAATTTTGTTTTTGGTTGTTAAAAAATGTTTTGAATTGACCGCAGATGAATAACATTTATGCTTTTGATTTAAATTGAGATTTTTGAACTGAACATTTGAGATGTCATCAACACCAGATTTTTGTTTGTCTTTAAAAGATAAACAATGATCTTTTGTCGTCATCTAAAATATTTTGTTTTTATATTCGATTTGGAAAAGCGGATGAGTTTTTTTTTGGAGCTTTGCCTTTTAAGGTTGATGGGGAACAATTCTAGAATAGTGGACAACTTTTTTTTTGCGTTTGTCCTGAACGACTAAAAGTCGTTCAGGACAAACGCAAAATTTAAACAAAACATTTCATGTTGTTTTTCACAACATTGAAATGTTTTGTGTTGAACTCATGTTGGGTAATAAAACCGTAAACACGAGTTCAAAATTCGTTTTGAACCAAAAATTCGAATGTATTTATACCTTTTTTATTAATACAACACGATGAATTCGCCGTTGACGACAGACATCCAAAGAGACACTCTCTCTCTTCAAAGAAAAAAGACATTTCTTTTTCATCATTTTCCTTTTTTGTTTTTCTTTGTTCACAATCATTCAAAAAAAAGAATGAGGAAATGAACGCACATCTATTGTGCGTGCATTGGAAAAAATAAAAAAAAAGTTGTCCACTATTCTAGAATTATACCGGTGATGGCGATGCTGCTTTGGTTTAAAAACTATAGCAAAATAAGAATGATGCAATTTGAAGAACACAAAAAAGCCAAATATCAAAGTTATTTTAACTACAAAATTCAGTACTAAAATGAAAATAACCGATTTTTGTAGTTTTAGGTAAAAAACATGAATTAATTTGTTGTGATGATAAAATGTTAAAAAACCGAGAACAAAATTGCATATTTATTTTACATCAAAACAAAGAATAACAATTGTACAGAAGCAAAGCAAAAAAATTATTGTTCAGTAAATTTAATGATTTCATTTTGTGGATAATCAATTGCCCATTTGATGATCATTTCTTTTTCTTCTTCAGGTTGTAGTTTTTCTGTCCACATTAAGTTATGTTTTTCATCAAGGAACGGTCCAATTGGGGGTAAAAGGCTTTCAGGTTCATTGACATTTTCAGCTGCTTCCTTCTTAACAGTCGGTTTTTCTTTGATCGGATCAGGTGCAGTGACACGAAGTTTGATTCTTTCATTTGTAGATTTTGGAATAGGTTCATATACAGTAATCAAAACAGGTCCAGCTTTTTTGGCATTTTTAATAACAATTTTTTGTTCATTTACAGTTGATAAATAATTTGAAAAAACTCCAGATGAAAGCTAAAATATGATAGATAAAAAAATTAGAGTTAATTAAAAGAATTAAAAAGCTTACTGTAACTCGTGATCGCACAGTTGGTTTATAAATTACTGTAACACTTTTATCAACCCCTAAGGCACAATCAAATTTATCACCAGGTAAAACAGATTTGAGATTGAAGGTTGTTGTAAGCGATGAATCAATGTAAACAGTTGCAACCCCGGGAAGAAGGCGATAATCTGTGGTATTCGTGACGGAAGCCATGAGATATACTTTTTTATCTTTTTTTGGAATACATTCATGATGAAGATATGCTACAACTTTTTCAGTACCAATTGTAACTTTATACTTTGAAAAATTTGACGGAATTGTAGATTTTCGAGAAATTGTAAAAGTTGTTGAAAGAAGATTTTCTTCTGCTACCGTAATCACTTCTTCCTTTTTCATTGGTGGCGGAGGTGGGGTAGGAAGTCGAGGTGGTTGTGCAGCTGCTTGAGAGCTTCCAAATAATCCACCAGATGATGCTGGATTCCTTCCAGTCGTGTTACCAAATAATGAACCTGTTGATGGTGCTGGTGCAGTACTAAATGTTGCTTGTGTACTACCAAATAGACCAGAAGGGGCTCCATATGTACTTCTACCATTACCACCCCAAGGATCTCGGGTAGTAGTCAAAAATTCAACAACAGTTGTTCCAAGCGTTGGTAAGGCTTCATTGATACATGGTTCTGCAGTTGAAAGTGAAAGTTCAATATTCTTCCAATCTTCACCAGTTTGTTGTTGAACATTTGCATAATAATAGAGTGTAACCTCAGATTCATTGGATTTTGTATTGACTCGTATATCATAAAATGGCGACCACGAAGCACCTGTAACTTGATAAACCAAGGTCAACTCAGCTTCTTCACTTTCAGATTCTGTTTCACTATCAATTTCAATTGAAATATATCTAAACATGAGTATTATAAGATTACAGATTAATTAAGAACTTACGATTTCTTTATTTCGCCGACAGAGATTCGTTTAATGTTCTCCTTCAATTTTTCAGATTCAATTTCAAGAATTTTGCCGCGTTCTTTAATTTCTCTAAGTTTTGAAAGAATTCCTTCAGCATTTTTTTCATAAAATTCAAAAAGATTTGTAATATTCGTTCCGACAACTTCAGAAAATCCATTCTCTTTTTCGAAAACTCCGTCCTTCTTTTCAGCGTATTTATTGAACTAAAAATACAATGGCATTTATCAAATTAATGAAGCCAAAAACATACCATATTTTTTAAAGCTGATAATTTAGATTGTTGAATCCCAAATAAATCTTTTTCCACTTCAATTTTTATTTCGCATTCTTCCAATTCGGCTGTCAGCTTTTCCTGATTTTTAACCATTTCTGTCAAAGGCATTAGATTTTTCGTTTGAAGTTTAACATCCAAAATTGTTGCATGTCCTTGTCCAACAACGGAAATTGAATTTTCAACAATCGTTTTTGCAACATCTTCAACTTGAATTTCATTAATTCCAGGTTTAAGTGAAACTTTAAAAATTCGAGTAACTTCTGCTCTTTTATTGAAAGTGTTACTATTATTATTGAATACGGTAACCGAAGTGACGGGAGCTTCAGAAGCTTTTAAAGTTTGGACAGAGCGTTGGGTAACCATTATTTATATCTAAAATAAAATAATTATACAGAGAGAAAATTAAGCAAGAAACCACACACACAAATTGTAGCATACAATAATGAAAAAATATTTTCCTGACCAACAAAAACGAAGGAAAGAAATTATTTCGAAAGTCCTCATTTATGGGGAACCAAAATACAAAGTATGAAAAAAGGTTGGATTTAGTTCAAAATTGTTCAACCAAAAAAACAGAAGAGACACTACCTACCTCTCTGTTGGCTTACCAAACAGATAGGTAGAATGGCATGATCGATTTTTCTTTGGCATAAATCCAAATCCCCGTCGATGTTGACCTAAGAAATAATAACATGGTTACCTCTTTTGAAAAGGCTTGCAGGCTGCAGCCTTTTAAAAATTGTTTCATAACATTGAAAAAAAAGGAAAAAAGAGAAAAAATTTCGAAAGCAAACAAAAAGGTTTTATTTCATTTTTAAAATTTGCTGAAAAATGTAAAACTTGCGTTTTTATACTCTATTTTTTCTGAAATCAAAAGCAGAGAAATTGATAAAAATTAAGCAATACAAGTTTGCCGTTAAAGGAAAGGATTCGGTACTTGATGCATTTTTTAATTTCATTACAGCAATTTCAAAATCTCACTTAACTGATTTTCAGTGATTTTCACTTGTTTCTATTGTTATGCATGGATTTTGAAATACTGATTTAATTTAATCGACCCCTTTTGCACGAAGATAAAACTGGTGTTTGAGAATTATCAAATTTTCGGTACTTCGAAATTATTGAACAATTCATTGTTGCCTTTTTGCTTGAATTACTGCCTGTGACCATTTTCATTTAATTCCACTTACAATTGTCAGTGCCAATAATATCACCTAACTTTTTTCTACATTACAAACATTTCAGTAGATTTAAATTTGGATATTTATATATTTGAAATCAAAATTCTCTTTTTTCTCAAATTACTGTCATTTAATTTTAATGCTTTTGTATTTCAAATTTTGACTTTTTTGAATTTTTCAACCTGTATTTCTATCCGCGCTTGAAAGTGATTACTTACTTAAAATGATCAAAATAAAAACCAATCTTTAATTCACATTTTAGGTTCCTACTACTACTTGATAACTACTACCATGGCTACAATCCCAACATTTAAGCTTGTTTTGGTTGGTGATGGTGGTACAGGAAAGACAACATTTGTAAAACGTCATTTAACTGGTGAATTTGAAAAGAAGTACGTCGCTACCCTTGGCGTTGCAGTTCATCCTCTGGTTTTTAATACAACTCGTGGTGAAATTCGTTTTTATGTTTGGGATACTGCTGGGCAAGAAAAATTTGGTGGTCTTCGTGATGGATATTATATTCAAGGCAAATTACTTGAAACTTGTTTCAATTAAATGTTTCAATATATTACTTTTTAGGTCAATGTGCAATCATCATGTTTGATGTAACTTCTCGGATTACTTACAAAAATGTTCCAAATTGGCATCGAGATTTATCACGTGTTTGTGAAAATATTCCAATTGTTCTTGTTGGAAACAAAGTTGATGTTAAAGATCGTAAAGTGAAAGCTAAAAGTATCACCTTCCATCGTAAAAAGAATCTTCAATATTATGATATCTCTGCAAAATCCAACTATAACTTTGAAAAGCCATTCCTTTATTTGGCTCGTACACTTTTTGGTGATTCTAATCTTGAATTTGTTGTTATGCCCACTCTTGTTCCACCAGAAATTCAAATGAATCCTTCCATGATTGCTGAATATGAAAAAGAAATTCGAGACGCTGCAAATGCTGAACTTCCTGATGAAGATGAAGACTTATAAAAATTTGCATACTCAATCAAACCTGTGTAATATTACCCACAAAAAAGATCTTTTTTTATATTTAACACTTTTGTTTCATGTTTTGTAATTTGTCCTTGTTATACTTTAATTTTTTTAATTTTTTAAAAGTTTTCTTTTATTGTCATAAAATTATCTTTTTTTCTTCAATTATTTCCGTTTATAATTTTACTTTTGTTTTACATGAAAAAAGCTAGTGTTTGTGATAGCATTTTTAAACGGAACAATTTCATTTTGCTTATGCCACTTTATCCCATCCTTTGTCTGCGGTATTTTTTTGCGTTTGACCAAAATTTGAATGCTTTTATATTGTGTGATTGTCAACATTGAAATAAATAAAAAGTTAATTACGATAGTTTTTTTGGCATGTTGTGAGCATCAGATCATTACAGTAACCCTCAAAAAGCTAATGAAACTGCGTCTAGAAAGAAGTATAAAAATACAATAATATTTTGTGCGACATTTCTTTTTGAAACAAGAAAATGATTTTATTGTCCAAAATAATCATTTTCTAAAATTTTTTTGAAGTCATTTCTTTCTTGAAAAAAGAAAAGAACTGGTAACGAAAAAATTGTAACCTTGAATTTTTTTGCGTTTTTTAAACCCTTGAATTTAATTTTTCTCCTTTTTTTGTTGGAAGAAAAAAAGAAAGGATAAAAAAATGTTTAAAGTAATTAATTATAATCGGAAAGACCTTCAAAAAAATAAAAAGTAGATACAAATTATGTGACATGAAAAAGCATAAACTGTTGAGAGAAAACAATTACGCAATTTCTTTTTAAAAATTTAATTACGTATTTTCTGTCCATTTTTATTTTGATGAATGAATTTTTCAAAAAATGGAAATCATTGATTATATTATGATACCTGCAACAAATTTTTGTGCAACACCCTTAGGTCCTACTTCAATATTCATCAAAATTGGAGTGGAACTTGCTGTTGGACCAGGCATAGATTTGGGAATGAAAGCAGCAATTGGTAAGTTGAAACTTTTTGAATAACCTAAAAAAGTTTCAACTTAAAACTTTTTAAGGTTATTTTTGTTTGACAGGATAGAAACTAAAACATACTAATATAAGTTATTTCAGGCAACGGGGCAGTCAAATATTATGACGGAAACACCCCTGCAGATTGGTTCGAGGGCAATGAAGCAATTGGATTTTGGGATAGAACCAATTGCCCCAATGCATGCGTATGTACTGATTCAGCATGCTACGAACCAATTCTCACAAATCTTGTTGATCCCGGCATATTTATTTTTATCCCCACTGTAATCATGCAATGGATTGCATAGTGGTTGGTGGATAACTTGGATGATTTACTGATGTAAATCATCCAAGTTATCCAAAAGTTTTTAAAGCAGGTTGTTCAGGATGCCGAAAGATGAGAACCCTATCACACATATTGCTTCTTTTTAACTTTGTTCTGTTTAATTTATTAATGATTTGTTCGGCAGTGTTTTTTTATTTGTTTTTAATACTTTAATAAAAATTTCATAAAAAATAATTGTGTGAAAAATTGCTGAATATTTACAAAAAAATTAAAAATAATTGTTTTTATTTATTTCTTAATCCTTTGACAAACTTTCTTTTCATCCATAAATTTGGCAATTGCATTATTGCATCACCATGATTTTTAATGAAATGAAACTTTTAAAAGAAAGTTTGAAAGACGAAATTGGAACAAAAAATCGAGTACTTTTAAAAACATTGCCAAATTAATATAACTTTGGCTAATCAATTCCGAACCCCTATAGACCATTCCCTGAAAGTTTCAGCCCATACAGACCCCGATTTATCGATTTATAGCATTGGTTCGTTTATTCTAAGTTCGTCAATGGTTCGTTTATTCTAAGTTCGTTTATTCTTGCACTATCACCCAAATTTTCTAAAATAAAAACACTTTAAAGTTTATAACCTTTTTAAATATTGATAACGTTATATTACTTTTTACGTGCTTGTTAAACATCAGAAAAATAATTATAAATAAAATTTAGATGGCATCAAAAGATCACTGCAAATATCTCAAGGATAAACAAGAATCAACTTTGAATGATTTAACTGATCTGTACAGCAATTTAACTTTGAATAAAACTCATAAATGTGCTGCAGCATTTGATCATATAAGCTCAAAAAGTGCTGAAATTGATAGAAGAAAGAGTTCAAATAACGGTATAAAACGATAAAGACTGCAGTCCTTAGAAAATATTAATTGGTTTTGCATGTTTTAAACAATTAATCCGCAATTTAGTTTAAGACAATATCCTACAAACATGGATTGATTTTTTCTTATTTGACTGATACATGCAAGAATCATTACAAAGGAATGCAGTCTTAGCAAAAATGTTAGATGTTATTGAAAAAACAACTTCACAAAAAGATAGCATTTCATTGAAAAAATCTTACAAAAATTTATCAAAGGATTATTTTAATACAAATTTTGATGATGCAAAAGAATCCAAAAAGTCATGGAAGAATGATAAAACTTCAACTATCAACAGTAGCACCCTTTCAGTTCATATTGCAGCATATGAAAATTTTATTGAAGCTCAAGTTATTACCGATTCTCTGACCGAAAAAGAATTAAAAAAGAGAGGCACAACAACAACAACAGCATCAAAAATTTCAAAACAAAAATTAGTAGGTTCATTCAATGTAAAACAATGTTTTATTTTCTCAAGATTACGTTTTAACAACTTTATAGGATCAATTTGAATTCCCAAGGCAACAAGAAGATGACTCCACGACACCAGAAGTTCAACAATTTTCAGCATCCCAGAAATTATTTACACCAATTCAAGAACCATTTGATCCTCCAGTTATCCCCCAACCATTGGTTTCAGAAATCCCTGAAGCGGTTAGTTTTTCTTTCCTTTATTTGGTTAAAACAGCTTTCAAAAATAGCAAAATAAACAATGAAAATTTAAACCGAAAAGATACCGAAAAAGTTAGTTCTTGTGTTGGCTCCAGGCAGGACTCGAACCAGCGACCTCCTGATTTCCGGTCAGATGCTCTACCAACTGTTCAAAAATTGTTTAATTTTGGGTTGAAGTCAATACAGTAGGAAAGTGAAATTAGAAATTCGACAAATTTTCTAAAGGCTTAGTTAAAATTTAATCTTCATGGTACTATTATTGACTTTTGACAACTTTATTAACGCTTATTCAACAATTTTTATAAAATTTTTTATGTAAGAATTAAATGTTAAAGTTACTGTATGTGTTGAGTTAGGTGGATGATGGTAACCAATGTGCGTTTTTATTTCATTTATAATAACAAACCAATTTTTAAGAATAATTGATTAAACTTTCGTAGACAAAAAGGAGATAAAAATCTCTATGAATTTGTTTTGTTTTTTGGGCCTCATGTTTTCCTCCCAAATCAATGCTAGTTTTTTCCAAGGCTTTTTTAAACATTAGGAAAATGAAAGAAGAGAAGAAGGTTTAAAAACCCAATAGAAGAAAAATAATATAAATGAAAAACATTGAATGCGCGAAAAAAAGAAATAACCCGGCAAGCCTAACAAGAGATGAGAAAAAGGAGAAAAAAGAGACTCGGCATGTTCGCCGCAAATATTGATTCATTTTATGCCTACTTCAAAAAGGGCACCAAAGAAAAAAATATATTTATTTTAAAAGCTAAGGATTTTACTTTTCATTGCGTCATTATTATTAAAAATTTGCGTTTCATTGGTTTCCAAGTCTACCTCGAAAAAAGGTATATAATTAAAATTTATTTATTAACAAATTTTTAGCGACAAATTTTCAGACTAAACGGAAAGAAAATTTGTTTGCGACAAAAGTATAAATTTTTTTCTTTACCTTTTTGCCAAAACTAGTTGCATTCGTGTCGCATTTGGGAATCCCAAATTGGGATATTTATTTTTTAAATTTTTCTTACTGCTGATATTACTATTAATTAACGTTAATTTTTAATTTGGATTAATTAAGCTAAAGTCAAAAAGTTGCAAATCGGATATTTCTAAATTCAATCATGATTTTTTTAAAGAGGCTGATCACCAAAAATGAACCTTTTCGCAAAACCTTTTTCTTTGATGTAGTCAAAAAAGTAATTTTTGTTGAGGGGGTTTAGCTTGCTCGATTTTGCAATGGATTTACATATTTATTCGAAGCTTCTCCTCAAATGGAAAGCAATACCTGAAATTTTAAACTTAAAAATTTAAAGAACTTTAAACATTGTTTTCATTAAAGTTCATTAATCAAAGTGCTCTAAGCCAAATTTCTTTTTAATTTTTAAATTATTTAAACCAGATAATAACATTATAAATAATTCAATACAGTAACTTATTCAAATGAATTTTTTCCTTTTGAAAAAAATAGTTTTTTTCTTTAAGTTTATGGGTGCTTCAACTCGTCCAAGAAACTACAATTTTCCCACTGAAGAACTTTTCTCAACGCGATTTATGTTTTTCTTCCATCAAACGTGGTTTTTGCACAAAAAATTTGTACTTAAAAACTTGAATATTTTGTTTAAAATTTATCTAAAAATCATTTATTACTTTTTATTTTTATGGCATAATTTCAGGAGGTACAACAGCAGCCATTAAATACATCCACCATGACAAATTCATTTGATCAGTTTGCTATAAGTAAGTTTTATTGCAGTTGAAATATGCTATATTAAAATTTATCAAAACTTACGATGTTTGTTTGTTTTTAGCAGAAGTAGAAGAATCAGCTGATTTTGGAAAAACTTTTACGGATAAATATTCTCTATTATTGAAAGAACACAAGAATGCTCAATCATTGTATAAAATTTTAATTGAATCTGTTATTGTGTATTTTGCAAAATCTTACAGTGAAAATGAAGTCATGGTATGTTTTTTTGTAATTGTTTGGATATTAATTAGCCTTTTGATCCCATTGGTAATCTTATGCAAAAAACAACAGTTTAATGTCTAAAAAAACGATCTCATATTCCTTTTTTTGCCTCTCTAATTCTGAGTATTTTACACTTACATGTTTATCAAAAATTCTAATTTACAAGAAAATATAGATTTTTGGAAGACATTTCTTTGATCATTAGGTTATCTCCCTTTTCCATTCAAAAATATAATATTTAATTTTTATAGTATTTTATTCAGTAATATATTATTATATTTTAGTCGAAAGCTGCAGAATTTTTGTCACAACATTTCCTTCAAACTACACAAGAAATCAAAGAAAAATCAGATATTTCAATTGATCAAAAATGTCTTGAATGTGAAGTTATGATCCTTATTGAACTATTCATTCTTCAATCAAGACCGTGCCCGTTATCTCAAACAAATATTATCAAAAAATTTCGTTTTATTTATTGGAATCGTGGAAATGAAACTCGTGAATTTATTGATGGTACAGTATGTGAGCAATTTTTGATGCATATTCCTTTATATCTCACACAAATCTATGAAGAATTAGATTTCGATATTCCAATTGAACTTAAAAAATATGAAAGCTTGGAGAATCAACTTACCGAAGAACCTTCAGAAGCTTTGATAAATTTGAATAAAGAAGTAAAAGAAAAATGTAAAATGTTATTGAAGGCTGTGAAACCAGAATCTGCTTCAAAATCATCATCAAAAAGTTCATTAAAGAATGAAAGAAAGAAACAGGAGTTGAGAAGATCTCCACGAAAATCTCGTCCTCCGCTATCATATTCTCCAATAAAAACTTTTCCAAGAACAAAGGCAAAGCATGATACTCCAAATAAAGATGGAGAAAGTAATGGCAGAAAGAGAAGATTCTTTGTTGCAGAAACTCCAGAAGAAAAGCTTGCAAAGAAAAAGAAAGAAGATGAAAAGATTGCGGCTGTTGAGAATGAAGTTGTTGCACAAACTCCATTTGATAAGATAAAGAAAAGTAAGTAATTGCTTATGGGATACTGTAATCACCTGAAGTATATCATTGTTTAATTTCAGCGAGCAAAGCAAAAGAAAAAGATTCCAAAAGATTGACAGAACTTCTCAAGCAATCAGAAGACTCAAAACGTCGTGCTTCTAAGCGGCTCTCTTTTTGTCCACCGAATGAATGTTCACAATCTACAAGCACAAGTCAAAATTGCATAAGTCCATCTCAATCATCTTCCATCATCAAACATTCAACTTCATTGGCAACTTTTTCACGTGTTTCCTCCACAAAATCTTTATCAACATTTTCTGAGCATAGTCGAAAATCTGCATTCTCAGCACCAAATTTACGATCTCCAATCAAGCTTCCCGCGGCTGCTGCAGCAACTTCTTCTTCAAATGGCTCATCAGTTGTTACAACTCCAACTTCAACAGTTCCGGATCATTTAAATGTTAGAACTTTTGTTAAAAAATAGTTTTATAAAAGATTGTTATGTTTGTAAATAAAATATAATACTTTTAGGCGGCATTAACATTATCTTCGGATATTATTCAAAAATATCGTCGACGAATGGATTTCGTTAGGCTGACTTCCAAAAAGGCAGATTCGAATGAGATTTTTTATGGTCGATTAGCAGGACGCCCAAATTTATTTAATGAACTTAATGAGGCGATGGCCCAACAGCAACAGCAGATTGAGAAACCAATTACCCGATCCTCTGCAGCTTCGGCATCACAGAAAAATCGTTCAGGCCGAAAAGTTGAGCAAGACGTTAATGCCGTATATATTGCCCATACTCTATTAAATGTTCATAATGAAACGCCATTAAATCCTTTCAAGCCCCCAAAAGATTCTCCCTTTAAGGTCAGAAAATTGGTCAGGCACGCAACAAGAGCAGACTGGAAAAAGCTTCAAAAATTTATTGCTAAAAATCATTGTGAAAGATCAGATTCAGCTTCGAATTAGTCTTAAAAAACAATTTCATTCTTAAAAAAACTTTTGTAAACGTGGTTCTCTTATCATTTGTCTAATCTTGTCTTGCTTAATTTTTGTATTTTCTTTTTTAATTTCTCTCTCTTTTTTGCTCATTTATTTTGTCCCATTTTTTTTGAAAGCTAACTTTCATTTGTAAATTAGTCGCCGTGCCAACAGAAGAAAAAAGAGAAATTCGGGGAGAAAATGTTGCTATAGAAAATTTGCATTAAATTTTTAGAACCTCTTTTTACTTGTACTACTGTAAGATTTGTTAGGTATAAGCAAGGACATCAGATATGGCAGTGCCCTCTCCCAAATTATCAAAAATCCTCTGATCTTATACCGCCATCGGCACAAGATCAAATAGTTTCTGCTTTTTTCGAAATCAAATACTGCTGATATCTTTGGATATGAAATAAAGCTTAACATTTTAGGCGGAAACTTTCTCATAAATTTACAATCAAAAAGCAACATTTTCTTCAAATTTCTTTTTTTCTCTCAATTTTTTTCTTTCTTTCAATCATTTTTCCATTTTTAAAAATGCAGTTTCCCCCTCTTTTTGGTTATCATCTTTTTAGTAATTAATTAATTATCCAAAACAGTCAAACGATCCCATACAATTCCAAATAATTGTATTATTGATATTATAATTTTTAGCTAGTCAAAAACTTTTTTAAAACATTACAAACAAACATTCAAACGACAAAAGGGATCAGTGATGCTACAATTTTTTGCTTGATATTATTTTTTTAAGATCAACTTTTTTTGTAATAATAATTAATTGTTTTTTTTTATAATTTGACAATCATTTTTTTTGCCGTTGTTTTTCAATTCTTTGTTTAACACTTAATAAAGGGTTTTTTCCATAAATAATTTGAACGACAAAAAAAGCATAATAAAATACATTTACGAAAAAGTGTGTGTTAAAAAAATGTTGTAAAAAAGCGTCTCGAAAAGCTACAAAAAAATCAATTAAAAGAAAAAGAAATAGCGCATTTCAGGGGCATTACATTCGTCTCCCTAATAGTCCAGTGGTTAGGATATCTGACTCTCACTCAGAAGACCGGGGTCCGAATCCCCGTTAGGGAAATTTACTTTTTATCGTAATTTTTTCGGTTTTTTAATAAAAAGCATTAAATTACAGTACATATTTACGTCAAGTAAAAAAGTGCAAAAAAGGAAGTTGTAAAGAAAAAAATGTTACTTCTTTTTATTAATTTACAGTTTTTTAAGTTTCTGATTAAATATTACCCAGCTACCGTAATCTTAAATTATTTATTTATGCTTCCATGAATTTAATTATTGTTTTATATTTAAAAAAATGTAATTAAAGTTAATCACATTTTATTGGTTTTTTCTCTGTCACAAACTTCATTTAATTAAATGCAATTTAGCTTTTAATTAACGTAATTATTAAAATACAATTTTAACAACGAATCTTTTATCCAACAGAAATTACATTTATTGAATACTGTAAAGCACTTCAGATTCCAACAGTTTAGAATTACAGTTTTTTTTTTGTTGTAGCATCAAGTATTGTTAGTCATTCACATCTGACTGTTGTTATGTGGCTGTAAAAAAGGGGATTAATAAATACTAGGCAGTTTTACAATTGCGCACTTTTATTTATTCTGCTTTCTCTCAATTTTTGTTAAAAATTTGTTCATTTTTTGTGTTATCTGCGTTAGGATATTTATTTTGTGTCTACCCTGTGATTTATAATAAAATTGTTAGTTGGAAACCAAACAAACAGACATCACTCTTTCAAAAACTAAGCATTACGGAAGCAGAAAAAAGTACTAACAAAAAATTATTAAATTGAGTTCGGTTGCGTTTTGGATTAAGCTTTTTCAAATTTTTTATTTTTTTGAATTGAAAAAGCATGGCTGAAGTTGTTTGGCTTCAAATTTTGCATATAATTGCAGAAATTATTTCTTATTTCACGAGATCCTTAGAGCTATTAATAGTAATATTTTTAACAATAAAATTATTTAAATGTGATTCCCATTTTAAAGATGCCTATTATGTTATCCTAAATATTGGATATATCTTTGATTTGATTAAATTTATTAATCAAATTATCCATGATAAAGATACTTATTTAATGAGGATGGTTATTCATGGTTGGTACAGTACATACTTTTTAACACTTTGGAATGTTATTCTTTGCTGTAATCGTTGTACGGTATTAGCGTTCCCAAAAGCACATAAAAAAGTCAGTTTAAAGGGGATTTTAAAAAATTAAAGGTATACAAAAATCAAAAAAATGAATTTTATTTGATCTAATTCGAGCTTCTTAGAGAATCTTTTAATTTGCATATTAAATAGCAATGAACTTTTTTTGTACTAAAAATCACGAAAAATGCCGAAAATTAGGGAAAAAGTAAACTTGTTGGCATTTAAAAATAATGATGATTCCCAAAAAAGCATTCATAGACATTGAATTTTGTAACTGGATAAGATGAAAACTTTTTGCCACATAAAGAAAATACGGGCAACTGATAACAACCATGTGGCCCTGGAGCCATTGGATACTCTACGCAAATATTTCATTACCACTTTTTAGATTTGGTCCGCCCTTCCAATGACTTTTATTATATGTTTTTTGATTGCATTTCCTTTCATTGTTGATGGCTACATTCTCTATACCTTTAAATGCACCGATGAAGACCCAGCGCCATGTTTGGCTTTTCGAAGAGTGTATTACTTCAAAGGTGTAATCTTTAATTCATCCCTTACGGCATTAATGATAATATTTATTGTAATTTCAATGTACATTTCAAAGAAAAATGCCCTTGAAAGACATGAATCAAAAGAAGGAAAAACTGAACGAAAACTGATTTATCAAGCCCTTGTTTCTTCATTTTTTCAATTAATTTATTTTATTTTAAATTATCTTTCAGCCATAACAGTTCAAGAAACTTTAATGCTTGCTTTTGTTTATTCCTCTGAAATTTCTTATCATTTACAGCACATCGCTGTTATGATTCTTCATTTTGTTTTCAGTTCTTCATTTACAAAAGAATTTTTCAGTTTTTATTTTTTAGATTCTGTTTTTAAATTTTTCTGTAAGCGAGGAAAACCTTCTCGAGTTTCTTCCACTTCTTCAACCGTTCAATTGTATTAATTCTTTTAGTCTTTCTTACTGTATTTTTTACTTAACAAAACTGGTTTTGTCTATTCTTAATTTTTGTCTTTCCACTTATTAAATATTTATCTAAATTTGTACATAAATAAAGAATTAAAGATTTATATTCTTTAAAACCCATCAACATATATGCATACATCCCAAAACTTTTGGTATAGTGTTAACCAATACATTAAAACGCTATTACTGTAATCTTAAATATGCAAATAAAAACAATAATCAAAACAGAAAAACAATAATTTATTTTAAAAAAAACACAAAAAAGAATTCAATTATTTTTGGTTTTTATCACTTTCTTTGTTTCCAAAGGTTTGCAAAAGTGTTTACCTTCATCAGTTTTAACATAATATTCATCAGAATCGTTTAAATAGAGTTTTGCTAGCTGAGATCCAATAGCCATTGTGCACATACGGCATCGATAAATATTTCCTTTTGCAGCAAAAAATTCGAAGCACAAGCTTTTATCATTGGAATCAAAGATAAATAATTTCGGATCATTTTTGCCATCATTTTGAATATGAAATTCGTTTGGAGAAAGGGTTCTTTCTTCAGGTAAAAGTTTGCAGACATGATCACTAAGACTTAATTCAACAAATTCTTTTCCATTTTTATCTTTTCGAAGATTGGCAATAACAAATGCTTTCAAATTATGGCATTTACTGCATCGAAAATGTTTCTTTGAATTCATATAGGAATAATTATAGCAGAGTTTTGGATTCTCTTGATCATAGACGACCAAACTCTTGGTTTCAATTCCATTTTTGATGAATCTTTCTGTTTTGTAAAATGGTTTATGAACAATGGTTTTCTTTTCATTTGGTTCAAATTTGATTGGTTTACACGCATGTTTTTCATCAACAATTTTTGCATAATATCCATCTTTGGCATTTCCAAACAGCCAAATATTTGAGTGAAATTGAGTTCGACAGCATTCTCGGCATCGATAAGTATTAAATTTTTGAAGGACATATTCATAGCACAGATTTGAATCCTCTAAGGGAATAACAACTTTTCTTTCATTGCATTGGACAAGAATATTGCGAACAATTTTTTCTTCAGGATGTGGTTTGCAAATATGATTCAATAAATTTAATTCGATGCTGTTACCGTCAATATTGTGAGGCCGTAAATATTGTGAATGACTAGTAAATATTCTGAAAAATATTTTATAAATTGTAATATCTTAAAAAGTAACTCATAAAATGTACTTGGAAATGTTATATTCAGATTCTACATATTCGAATTAGTATAGTAGTCCTTAATGTTCATGATAAAATCAATGTTTATCACCGTATAGCTGCCTTTTAATGTTAAAAATTGTCATAAGTCGTATGTTCAACGTCGCTCCGATCTAAAAACATGTAACTATACTAATTCGAATATGTAGAATCTGAATATAACATTTCCAAGTACATTTTATGAGCTACTTTTTAAGATATTACAATTTATAAAATATTTTTCACAATATTTACTAGTCATTCACAATATTTACGGCCTCACAATATTGACGGTAACAGGGTTCACCGGTTTCTTCCTGACGAAGTTTTGCAACAACATGAGTATGTTTGTATCGGCATCCATAGCAATCGAAAATTCCTTTTCCAGACCAAATATAATTGTAACAGAGATTTTGATTGTTAGGTTCATAAACGACTAAAACTTTACATTGATCTTGACATTTATCAATCTTGAAATTTGGTAATTTTACGATGGTTTCTTTTTCTGTTGATTCATATTTGATTGGCTTACAAATATGTTGGCCATGAAAGATTTTGGCATAATTTTTACCATCATTATTGTAGATTCTAACAGTACAATAAAAGGAATTCAATTTATCACATCCACGACAAATATAAATATTTTTGCCCCATAAGTAATATTCATAACACAAGGTTCGTTCTTTAGAATCAAAAATCAGCAATTTTTTGTCATTACTTTGAAGTTGGAATTCTGTTGATGGCAAAGTTTTTTCTTCTGAATGAGGCTTGCAAATGTGAGTTTTTGACATTTCCACACGTTCTTCTCCATTTACATTCAAAAATAACTTTGCATATGTTTTCTTCTTTAATTTTGCGCATCCAGTGCATCGAAAACTATTTCTGTTTTTCTCACCACAAAAATTATAGCATAACTTTGAACCAATATCATCAGAAAATTCTGCAGAAGTATAAACAACCAAATTTCTAACAGTTAAATTTGATGTTTTATATGTTTCCAACTTAAAATATGGTTTTTTGATTACTGTATTTTGAATTGATTGATGAAGAATTGTCGTTGATTGAATAAGTGGCTTCGGTTTTGACTTTCTCAATTTCTTTGACACACTAAAAAGTATTTGTAAAATATAATTCATACAATAATAATTACTTACATTGCTGATGATGAATTTTCCTTTTCTTTAACAATTTCTACATTCTTCAAATTTTGATAATCAACAAATTTTCTTTTTCGCAGACTACTGTAAAAATACTTACTTAAGAAACATTAAACAAACTTTAAATAAAGCTTACCGCTTGCTACTTAAGTTTTGCACATTTTTCTGATTTACATTACCCATATCCAAAGTTCTGAAAACAATTTTAATCAACCAAATTTTTAATAATCGAAAAATACATACTTTCTACATTCAACATTTCCAAGAAAGCCATTATTTTGTGTCAAACAATCCTGCCAAAAGATAAGATTTTCACGATTCATATCTTTCAAAAGTTTTGATATTTCTTTTCTTTGAATTGGTTTTAATGATTCAATAAAACTTGTAATAATTTCTTTTAAATCGGAATTTGTTTCTGTTGCTGTAAGAATTGGGATAAAAAATTGTTGAAGAAAAATGTCTTGAATTTCGTTTTCGAGTAATTCATGGGTTTGAGTCTAAAATGTTTTATGTAAAAGAATGAGATATTTTATAAAATTCGAACTTGAAAGATACTACTACTGTTATGCCATGACAAGAAATAACTTACTTTATGTTGTTGAATGTAATTCAAAATTTTTTTACACACTTGTTTATCTTTAAAAATTAATACGAAATTCGATACTGCAGAACATACACATAAGATATTCTTAAATATTTGGGAACATTAAGCTTTAAACATAACTTTAAAAACGTACTTTTCGTTTAATCATTAGTTGATCAAATGATACCGATATCATTTTTATACCTAAAAACTACCACATTAAAAACAGTAAATAAAACCTACAAAATTTACTTTCATCAAATGGTTCAACAATGAGATATTTTGATAAAACATTGATACAAAGTTTGCATTTACCAAGAAATGTTAAACTTTGATTATCATCAAATGTTATCAGGTGAACATTGTTTGGCTTTGGTTTTGCCTAAAAATGGACATTTATTTGTTTTTAAAATTATTGAATCAATATTTACAAACCTGTATTTTCATATTTGCGGTTTCAGCCATCATTTTTTCTTAAAAAAATTAAAATGGTCAGCTTCAAAAAAATTAATTTCGATAAATTTTATTTTGCTCAAATTCACTAGTTGGCAGGGGAAGAAAGAAATTATATGTCAAATCTATAAACAGATAATTTATTTTAATTCTTGAGAAAAAGTTTTGAAGGTTGACTTTCTATAAAAAATTGGCCCTAAATGAAACATGTATTAATTGTAAGAGAACGATTTCTTTTCATTGCAGTAGCATGATAATCCTTCTGTTTTTAGTTATTTTGAATGCTTGTCTCTCTGAGAAATTATCATAGAAAATAGGAAAAATATTCAAGTTTAACCCTAAAAGGTATATTTCAAATAATGCCTTAGAGATTATGAATTGATTAAATCAACATTACTGGATCAGTTTGGGTTCTGTTGTCCGGACAAAATGTGTGTCATGTGGAAAAATAGTCAAGACATTGTTATGCATATTTCAATATATTTTTATTATGCTATGAAACTATATGTTTTAAAATTTTAAACAGCTTTCTTTTTGTATGCCTTTAAGATACAAAACCAAAGTTCACTCGCTTCAAAATTCCTTTGAAAAAAGTTTTTGCCGTGTAAAAAATATAACCAAAAAGTGCCACTTTTGTTTCCTCCCTCATTTTTTCCATTCTTTCTTTGTTGAGGTAAAAAAAAGAAAAAAAAAGTGAAGGCGGAATTACTGAATAAGTTTTTTTTCTCTCTTTCCCACTTTTAAATGTTTGCAATTTCAAGAAAAAGGTTCTTTCTTTTTTTATGTTTGTGCCATTGAAAATGAAAAAAGGTAGAGAAAGAAAAGGGCAAAGGGCGAAGGAAAAAAAAGAAAACATGAAACATTTATATTTGTCACATTTTTGATGTTTAAGTCTGCAGAAAAATGTATGTGCATGTAAAAGGTTGTCGATGAATAAAAAAATAAAATTGGAGACTTTGTTTTGTGTTTAATGTTTTTATACTTTTTAATACACACACACGGCGACAAAAGTTACCGGTCAAAGTGGTATAATATTTGTATATTTCCAATTTTCCAAATATAAAAAAGCTAAATTTAAATAATTTAACCATGTAGGTTTTATGGTCTTCATCAGATGTTGCTATTACAAAAGTTTTGAGAAATTTTTAACAATCAGAAATTTTCCAAATACCCTACTTTACAAAACTTGCTTCAGGGCATTTTATTAAAGAGCTAAAAACTTTTGTTTCCAGATATAACTGTATTTAGGCATTTATGGACTATAACTTATAGTATATTTTAGTTTTCATACCCTATGCAAAAATTTGTAAATCGTTACTTTTTTTGGTAAACATGAGGACTCTACTGTAGTTTAAAGTTTTAAATCATTTAAGTTAAATGTGATAATAATTATAGATTTGCAGCACTGTTTTTCTCCTTCTTCGTCTCACTGCCCTTTTAATTATTTGTTTTAAAAATTAATTTTTATATATCTTTATTTTTTTAAGAATAACTTTAATTCCAAGAATGCTTATAAAAGTCATCAAAGCTTACACAAAATTGCATCTTAAAAATAAAAGTTATTTTCTTATTATTTTTTTCAGACTTAAAACATAATTTTTGGCTTCTAAGAAAACAGAAAGAAAGAAAAAGGTGAACTTTGAATTTTTAAAAACATTTCTATTTTTTTATATTTAAGTGTTTCAAATATTATTATAAAAAGGATTAATATTATTCAATATTTTTGTATAAAAAAGTAATGTTTTTTATAAAAAATTTGAAAAAACTGTAACATTCGGTTTATGCTTTATAGAATTTTTATAATTTTGTTAAAAAAGAGAAGACGATTCACCTACTTTTTTGATCCCGGGTTTTTAGGTCCTTGAAACACGTACCTGACAATCAGGGTCTTTATGTCCAGGTGGCGAATTCATTCAAACTAATTTTCGTAACAAAAAAAGGTTTTGAAACTAATTTTACACCTTATTTTAAAAATTTGCTCAAGTTCTGGATGTAGCAATTCAGCTTGCAAGCAATTTGACTTTGTCGAAGCAAAAAAAGAAGAACGCTGCTTTTGCAAATTGAAACCATGAGAATATCCGAACTTCCCATGACATTGTGAAAATGGATATATTATTTTTCTTGGAGTCCCTTTTTTCTAAATAATTAATTAAGGGTTTTTAGTGAGCATATCTTTTTGAAACACTAAAAAACTAAAGTTTTGATGTCAATTTTTGAGGAATTTCTTTTAGAGTAAAAAACAACAATTTGTTTAAAAAATATGATTGATGACAGACTTATGTCGTCATAATGATGATGTTGTTGCTTTATTGTGTATTAGAAAGAATAGTTTTTAGTTGAATTCCACATGCTTGATTTGAAAGAATGGATTTTTATATATATCCTTTTTTGGGTATCTTAACGAAAATAAATTTAAACAAATTTGTTTCGATTAAAAGACCCAGATTTTCAGGTTGTTCATGCTGCACGAACCTAAAAATCAGGAATTTAAAAAAGTAATTAACCGACCGTTTCAGTTAAAGATGTTAAGATTATTTACATTTTTAATCTGCTATATTTTTTGTTTGATAAATATTCAATAAAAATAGATATGAGTCATACTTTGTGTGTTTTGCTTTTTGTAACGTTATTTCTTCGTTTTATTTCACTTCGGTAGATTACATTAGCAGGGGTTGTTTGCTTGCTAGCTTATCATTCATTCATTTCAAGCAAACATTTCAAATGACTGGACTAAAAATTGAATCGATGATTTTATGACTTGGAACTTCTTTGATTTCTTTCTTCTTTTCTTTTCTTGCTCGTGCCCCCTAACTGCTGCTAACTGCTGATGAAAAAAATATTTCACGTGAACGTGATTCCAATTTTCGCTTGCTTACTTTTTTCCTCATTTTGTACTTTTATATTGAACTGAATGATTTAAAAAAACGAAGAAGCAAAATCAAACAGGTGCCTTTTTTCTTAAAAATTATTTTGTTTAACTTTTCACTCACTCAAACACGTGCTTTTCCTTCTTCTTTTCAGTTTGATTAAAGACAGTTTTTGAAAAATCCTTTTTGCAATTAATTGGAAGTACTTGTTCAACTTTAATGTGGAAAAAATTAGAATGGTTGTAAATTTTCTCTGACATGACATTTTTGGCATGTGTTTTCTTTTATAAGGAAGGAACTTGTGGGTAAGAAATATGTTTTTCTATTTCTTCCGTTTGCTTACATGTAAAAAGGTGTGAAAAGATGAAACATACAATTAGGTTAACGTTTTTCTACCATATATAATTTAAAATGTGTTAGAAAGAAAGGCGTGCCAAAAGCTATACTTTAAACAAAACATAATTGTAACATATGACTCAAATTCAGCCATATACATGGGCCTGAGTCCCTGAATTATATAAATTCTTTGATATTTTACCGCCATCGGCACAAGATCAAAGGCGTGCCCCCTCGAGATGGTTTCTGTCCCTCCTAAATAATAATGCTGCTGACGTTCTTGTTCAAATTTGCTGGAATACTGTATTAGTTTTATACTTTTTTCGTGATAAATTAAAATTTATGTTTTTTTATGGAATATAGTTTTAAACAATTTTTTGTATTTTGTATCGATTTTAAGCACATGCAAAGTTTTATAAGTTTATTTGTATTTTCACCCTCAACTTTTTGTTTCCCTTCGTTAAAATTTTATTAAATCTGGCAATGTTTTTTTTTGAGTTTGTACTTTTGCACTTTGGTTTTTTTCTCTTTTTCAGTTCTCATTTTTCGCATTCTCATGTTTCGGTTCTCATTTTTTTGAATTTATTTATTATTCAGTTAGTGAGGGTGGGGAAGTTAAGCGTGTTCAAATTTGTCGCCGTCGTTTTATTTATTTTTAATATATATTTTATCATCCCATTTTTTTGAATATTCAATTGAGGCAATTTATTCTCTCTTGTTCTTGTTGTTCTTATATCATCATATAGGCTCTATGTTTTCTAGATTCTAGAATTTTGTGACTTTTTGAGAGAACTTTAAATGAACATTTTTTTGGAAAGGAAAACGAAAAACAACAGGAAGTTACAGTAATCCAAAGCATGAAAACTTGTAACATATAATTGATTGATTTTTCCCCCGCATTTATTTTTTTATTCCTAAAGAATTTTTTTAAACATTGTTTTTGCACCTGCTTATGCTTTTTTCAGATATCCCATACAAACTTATGTGGGGGATATCTGAAATCCAAAAACATACATGTATGTATTGTTTGATTTTTAAACGTGACCAAAAAGCACTGACTTTTAATAGCTTTTTTTACCTTTATTGTGTAAGAAACAAGCTTTTTGAAAAAAATAGAAAGGAACTCCCCTTAAAAAATACATATGTGTTTTTTGTGTACAAAGACGACAACGAAAATTTTTAAGTTAAGCAAGCAAAAGGGATGGGAAAAAACTGAAAGTTTGCATTTTTCATTCATGACCGCGCGCATTTTTTTGTTCTTCTTCCACTCATTTTTTTTTTCTAGACACACGAGGGTTTCCATCCAGAAAAACACATGACTTCTTCAAATATTTTGTGTGGTTTCGTTAAAAAACTTCTTTATCTTTTTTGAACCCAAAAAAGTCTTTTTTGAAGGAAAACTGACATTCAAAAAAATGAAAAAGGACAAAAAAGTTTTTTAGCTCAAAATTGGACTACGCAATCTTTGATGTCTTTTTTAAAATTGGCTAAAGCAGCAGCAGCTTTGTTGGTTTCCTCCCAAAAAATTTTCGTTTCATTTCAAATTTTTCGGTGTTAGTCGTTTAACTTTTTCCTTATTGCTTTAAAGTTTATGGGATGGGAAATGTTCAGTTCTTCTTCGTTATCTTCTTTTTTTCTAAATTTTAATTCATTTCACACACACACAAATACACTGAAAAGGAATTTCGTACGCGTTTTATCAAAGTTGCTCTGCTCGACTTCGGGAACGAACGACCAAAACTCCTCCCTATCTCTTTTTTTCCCTTCTCCTTTCATTATTTGGTGAGAAAAAAGAAATGACGTCGAAAATGATGCAGACATTTTTAGTCCAAAAGTCGCTTCTTCTTCTTTCTTTCTCGCTCGCTTCTTTTTGGTTCTCCCCTTCTTCTTTTTGATAGATGAGAAAGAAGAAAAATTTTAGCATCGAAGCAGTGAGGTCGTTTTGGACACACATACTCACATATAATATGTACATATTTTTGAATGTTACAAACAAAAAAATTTAAAGGAGACGATAGAAGAAAAGAAGACGAAGAAGATGGGAAAACGGGAAGAGGAACGTCATATACTACTACACTACACGGTACGACAATTCTTACCACGAAAGAACAAATATTTTTTTATAAAATTTATTTTTTTACAATCACTTTTGTTTTATATAATATTTCACTTAAAATTATTAAATTTACCTTATTATATTATTTTTTATTCATCTAATATAATAGCCCTATTGATTAGGTATGGATTGCTACCAAAAAGAGGGCAAACTACAAAGTATATGCAATTTGCGACGTGATCAAAGATGTTGCACATGTTTTTGCGTAACTTTGAATAAAAAACCTGAAGCCATCTTACGATAGAATTTTGATTTTTTTGTCTTAAATGATTAATTAGCATGTGGACTTTGATATTATCACAGCACATTTTGTTTTTTACCACCATCTCCCATTCATTTCTCGTGTTTTTCGATAAAAATGCTGTTTTGCCTTTCTCAATGTTAATATTTATTAAACATTAATTAAAAATATGATATAAATATTTATATTGACAATTATTTAATCACTTTACAGCTTTCTTTTTATAAAAATGGTTAACAAGCATTTGCATGGACATGAAGTATTCAATTTTTGCTGCAGCATCTCCACTTTTAATTCTCAAGTCTGATTGATTCTTTACTTTATGAATTCCTTCCAGAGCTGTAAATAATATAGGAATTATGTTTAAATGGTTGCTTTATGTATACAAAAACAAACCTTGTTCGCTAAATTTACCCCAACTTTTAAATTCCCTGACGAAAGGCATTACATGATGACGAAGTACATGAAGTTTAACCTTCTTTTTAGCAAAATCAGGGTATTTAGAATCCATTAATGAAAAGTATTGCTTAATTGCATCATCCATGGCATCCATTTCCGCTTCACTAAGATCTCGAGCTTCGGCAAATTTTTCAACATGTGCGTATGCGCGTAAAAGATCAATTCCGAAACCTTGGATTTCCTGATGATCAGCGAAATATTTCAAAATTTTACGGCAGTTTGGGCCAGTGAAATCTGAAGTTCCTTGATGAGTTTTAACTCCCATGTTTTCAATTGCTGCAAGCAATCTAAATCAATGTTAAAAGGGTTATAGAATTCAAACATTGGTTTTGGCTAACTTACTCAGGGCCTTTTGTATTTTTTCTACAATATTTTACAACTGAACTGACCGCGCTAATACCGATATGAACGACAGGCGGAACAAACCTATTAATTGGGATATTTTTTAACATCGGTGTTGCTTTTACAGATTTTAATTGAATTTTTAGTTGTCTCAATTGTGCATCAGTTTTGGATCCTTCTGCTATTGCATCTTCGATAATTTTTCCAGAAGTTTCAAGTTCTTCAATTGTTCTTAAAAATGATTCAGGAATTGATTCATAATTTTTCCAATCTTTAGAAGGGATGGAGCAGTATAAACAAGGACATGTGGAACTTCCACCTTGTAATCCGATTGTTTCGTCTCCAGCCTTACAGTCAGCGATATAAAAACTGCAAAAATTTTAGTTAATTAATGATCCTATTCTAAAATTGAATCTAACCAAGTAAAAGTCTTTTGACCAAGTTTTGTATCAAAGATTTTACTTTGTAAATATCCAATAGCTTCATCAATAAGAATTAAATGTGGTAAAATATTTTCACGATCTTCATTTCCCAGAAGACATTGGTATACTCGAAGTTTCTTGGTTGATTGTGGATCCTTCAGGTCAACATAGTACCAAACAATTTTTACTGTATCTTTTCCTAAATAGCTACATTAAACAAAGCAAACTCTAAATTCTTTATACCTTTGTCTAATCCAAAATTTAATCTTACATTATCAAATGAAAATTTATCAAGTGAATTCAGATCATTTAAAATCGCACTTGCTAATCCGTCTTTAGCCATATCTTTGAGATCTTCTTTCAACTTCTTGAGATATCTCTTTACCAAAGATAAACAAGGATAAAATCTTCTATCCAAACCAGCATATTGCTCATCTTTACAGCCATGTAATACATAATACTCAGCCGCTTTTTCAATACTAACTTTTCGTGATTCATTATCACTAACAATTTTATGCCCAGGACCGAGCAATTCACAAATTTGCTGTTCAGCACTCTTTTTTCTTTTATAATACCCGCTCGAACTTAAATCTTTAGGATTTTTCAGAACAGAATTCTTTGAAGAAGGAGGTGGTGAAGCATGTAAGACGCTAGGAATCTGACATTGCTTCACATCATCTTGAAGCTCTGAATCTGAATTAACAACGCATTCCAAATAATCATCGTCAGGATCAAAAGGATCAAACAATTTTGCTTGGGGTGAAGAAAGTAATTCAGTTTCAAGTCTTTCAGCAAGAACTTTCTGTTCCAAAGCTTTGATAGCTTAACGACAGTAATTAATAAATTTCATTAAAAATGTAATTACAAAAACTAACTCCTTAAATTTCTTAGATTTTTCATTTGGCTTGCACGTGATTGCTTTTTAATTTGTTCAAGTTCTCGTTTATGGGTTATACTTGCTTGCATTAGCCTTTGCTTTTCTTTACTGATAAAAAACTTTTTTGGGGAAGCTTTACCATTTTCTGATTCATCAGACAAGGTTGAAGGTAAATTATTTGTTGTGACAACAGCATCCTCAACTGTTTTGCTTTTGTTCGAAGTATAAGGCATTCGATTGTTAATCATTATTTCTTTTTTCAATGTTTTCTTATACTTCTTTCGAGGAACTGCTTCATTAGGATTTAGCAAGATTTGTGAAGCTTCGAATTGCATAATTGCTGGTTCAGCGACAACATCTGTTTGTTGTCGAGGGAATTCAAAAGTATCCTATTACATAAAAAAGTTTAACAAAATTTTACTTTTAAAAATTACTTGAAATTTTTGCCATTCTATATCCAGTTTTCGTTTCCTCAAATCATTTGGTCGCAGTTGTTCAGTCGGAATCCAACCCAAATCAACTGAATTTTCATATGCGGCGATATGAAGTGATAGGGTGCTACTTTTTTTATTTGAACAATCACAGTTATCATTTCTTTTCAAAGATTTTTCCTTTTCAGTTTCATCAAATGGGTTAAGATTCTTCAAAGATTTTATGCTTGATTTTTTAAACAAATTGCTCTTTTCTCGATAATCGTTAAATTTATTATCACCTAATAAATTGTTACCGCAGTTTTACAAAACCATCTTTTATTACTTTTTAGAAATCATAGAGTACTATAAAATAAATATTTGCAAATATGTTTAACATTAATATATCAACTACTGTATACAACTGATACAATTAACTTTTTTAAATTGTAAAACTGCAGTTGTTTTTGTTTTACCAAAATTTTTAACATTATTTGACTTGCTAAAAGTTTGTACAGGTAAACAAGTTGATATATCTGATGAACATTTATTCAAATTGAAATTTGTGAATTGAGAGTTTGAAGATTCACAATCAGATGAAAGCTGTTTTGTAAAGAAACCAATCTCTTTTGTACTCATCTAAAAACGTCAAAAAATCAAAGTTTTAAGCTTCTTTTTCATCAAGTACGTAAAGCATAACACAAGTACGAGGAAAAATCATAAATATAAACATTTATATCATATTTCTAATTAATGTTTAATAAATATTAACATTGAGAAAGGCAAAACAGCATTTTTATCGAAAAACACGAGAAATGAATGGGAGATGGTGGTAAAAAACAAAATGTGCTGTGATAATATCAAAGTCCACATGCTAATTAATCATTTAAGACAAAAAAATCAAAATTCTATCGTAAGACGGCTTCAGATTTCTTATTCAAAGTTGCGAAAAAACATGTGCAACATCTTTAATCCAGTCGCATTTTGCACACACGTTGTATTTTGCATTCTTTTTGGTAACAATCGATAGCTAATGAATGTGTCTATGATATTAGATGAATAAAAAAATGTGTTTCAAAGTAAATTTAAGAAATAGCTTAATTATAAGTTACAAAAAAATTTTTGCAAAATTTTTGTTTTTAAAAGTTTTGGCATTATGTGAGTAGAACGAATACCGTGTAGTGCGAGAGAGAAAGAGAGCGACAGCAACAACAACGACAACAGCAGCGGCAGCAACGAGAAACAACATTTTCAACGAGCGGGCACACTATAGAAATAACGAATCCAAGCAGCGTCATTGTACATTCGTGTTGAAACATTTTGATGCATTTTTTCTCTTCCACAAAAAATTTCTGTTTTATCCGATTTTTGCAGATCTCAGCAATTACTAGACCAATTTTTATGATTTAAAAAGCATTATTCTTATTTTAAATAATTAAGAATAGCCAATATCATAAACAAGCTTGAAAAAAATGCAGCAAAAAATTCATAAAAATGTTTCGACACGAAAATACCTTCTTCATATATGATGCTGTTTGGATTCGAAAAGGAAGAAAAAATTCCATAGTGGGCAGGCGGGCGGGCAAGCAAAAAAGAAAGCTGGCGATTCTTTGCGACTGAATGCGAGCGAGAAAAAAAGAAAAAGAAATATTTTGGCGCTCAACATTTTAAAGTAGCAACCGAGCGAGAAAGAAAAAAAAGAAGCCGATTTACAGACATTTTTGACAAACTTTTTCCCTTCCTTTTTTCTGATTTCTAAAGTGAGGGAGGGCAAAATGAAAGAAGAAAAGCGACGACGAAAAAACGACGTATATGTGAAAATAGTTGAAAAAAAAGAAGAAAAGAAACTTTAAAGCAGCAGCAGCAATATTTTTTTTTGCTTAACTTTCTGTTCTGTTTTTTTCTTTCGCTCTTTTTCAATGTTTCTCGAGACAACAAAAAACGTTTTTAAAATATCTATATATTTTTTTAAAAAAAAGGGGTGTCAGTGGCGCCATTTTGACGCGAAAAATATATATGTTTAGAGTAAGCAAGAAGATATCAACAATGAGAGAGAATAGGCATCGTTCGTACGTGTATGTGTATGTTGTCATCATTCCTATCGTTTGTTTCTTAAAACTTTTTTTATGCTTTTTTTTCTTAAGAAGAAAAGTTTTTTTTAAAAAAGTGGCAGGTAATAATCCGTTATGTTTGATTCTTTCGTCATCGAAAACATCAACTGAAAAAACGGGGTCAAATGACTGTACTTTTTTTCTTGTTTGTTTCAAAGAAATTTTGATCAAATATAAAAACAATAAAGTAATTAAAAAAATTGAGATTAAAAATGGTCAAAGTTTTTCAAATTTTTAAATAGCGTTGATAATCTTGACTGGAAAGTTGTTACCGTAATTATATTATTGATTAATTTTTTTGATCAGCTGTTTTAATATAATTTTTTGATATTTTTCGAAAGCCTTGTTTTTGCACAATTTGCAAAATCTCATTTTTCGTCATTTTTAAAGGAGGTTTACGTTTTCCTTTCTGGACCACGAAACGAAATTAGATTTGAACAAATATGCCTCGACAAAAGGATCCTGATTGTCAGGTACATGTTGCACGAACCTGAAAATCAGGGATTAAAAAAGCAACTAAACCGCTGCCTCTTTTAAGTTTTTGAAACTTTTAGTATTACTTAAACCTTCATAAAATTACATCATTTCTCCCTCTTTTTCCAATTTTTATCTCCATTTAAAAAATTATTGAATGGATATAAAATATCTCTCATATTATTTCTCTCTCGACCATCGACAAAAGAAGTTTTTATTCTTCTTTTTTGTTCGACTTCTTCTTCTTTCTGTCGTTGACATATTAAAATCTGACTGCGACATTTTCAAAAAAGCACATTTCTATATTTATAAAAATATATATCCGTTGTTTTTGATCCCCCTTCTATTTTTTTTCTGTTTTTAAATAATTTCCCACTCTCACGCCGCCTTTTCTCTCTCTTTTCTTTCTTCCTTCTTTTTGGGACACTATTCTTTTTTAAAAACATACCTTTTTTGTGATTCTTTTTTATCGTTCTTTTTTTGTTGCCTGTGGCAATCAGTTGGAAAAAAACTGTTGCAAATGTTTCAATTTTTGACCTTTTTTTTTCTGAATCTCGAAATAGAAATTTTAAAAATAAATAAATAAACTTTTTTTGGTTATGAGTTTTGTTAAAAAAAAGGAAAAACTTGTTTCAAGTGATTTTATTTCGTTGAAATCTTTCTTCTTTTTTTCTCGAATTCATAAATTCATTTAAATATGTGAAAATTACTGAAAATTTATTTGTTTATTTTTATTTTTTAAATGAAAATGATGTCTTCAGTTGATCATAAAAGTATTTAAATTTAAAGTACTGTAGGATTTTCATGTTGAGATAAAATGGAGCTATCATTGTTATTGATACAACAATTTATTTTCTTAAATTCAATTGGTAATAACATTTTACAGTAAATGTTACCACCTTTTAGATAAACGTTTTTCTCGTGAAGACCAAAAGTACAGTATCCAGCTTGCTTGTTTGACTCATTTATTTCTTTTTCCTGTCTTAACAACAAAAGTTCAAGATATTTGCTGTGATTGTTTTTTGACTCCCACTCCCTTCTTTGATTCTTTTTTTTTCTCTTATCACGTTATCACCCCTTCTTCTCTCCCTTTAACCCTTTCATATACATTATATATGTCTATCATATTTTTGCCATTATTTAGAATAAAAAAGAACTACAACTAACTTTTAACTTTTAGCATTTTAATTCTTTTTATATCAGCATTCACAAAAATTGCATTGTTGTGTTCATATTTTATTTTTTTGATATTGAAACAATCAAACATAATTTTCTTTCCTTGCCTTTTTTCTTTGCCCGGGCTTGCAATTTTTTTAAAACAAAAAAAATAAAAATGTCCGTAAAACCGTGGTCGAAAAACGATCAGGGTTCGTCATCATTTTTTTTGCTGATGCTCTTTCTCTCTTTCTGTTGTTGTTCAAAAAGTGATGCTTTTTTCCTTTCCCATTCTTCTTCTTCTTAGTTTTTTTGTTGACTACGACTACTGACTGACTTCACTTGCTGCTGCTGCCATTATTTTTTTGCCTTAACTTTTTTAAAGTTGAATGAATGAAAGAGGTTTTTTTGTTTCAAAAAGTTTTTTTTAAAAAAAACTCGGGAATGGAAAAAAGGAGCGCCGCTGATTGATGACCTCTGGCTTTTTTCTTTCGTTTTCCTTCAACTTTTTGTTTCTCTAAGAGGCCAAAAAATGAAGGTTTTGTTGGTAAATTTTTTAGTGTAATTTCTTCGTGTTTAGAAAAAAAGTTGTGTAATTTGAGGTGTCTATTTACTATTACTATTATTGTTTTATTTCGGGGTTAAAAAAAGTGCTCAGAAATGATGAAATCGTTGCGGGACCTGTGAAATTTATTTTTGTCTGGAATTTGATCATTTTTTTCATTTATTTATTTTTTTGATGCGTTATGCAAAAGTGCCGCAAATAGAAAATATAAAAATAAACAAGTGTTTTTCTGAGACAAATACATATTTTGGCGATTTTTAAATGCATATTTTTTTGGTCTTTTTTGATCTCTTTGATTTTTTTCTTTGTTGCTTTCAACATTTTGCATTTTTCAAATCACTGCTGCCTGCCTGCTGGCGATAATAACCTTTAATCAAAGTCACGCAACAAAAATTACAAGAATTCATTTTTTTGTACTTTATTAAAAGAAGAAAAAAAAGATTTTTAGAATTTCCGGCTTTTTCTTCTTCAAAGGCTAATTATTAAAATATCATATTTTTTTCGCTTCAATATATTGCTAATTCAAATTACTTAAATTTTTTGTACTAGTACGTACTTACAAAAATTACTGGTCTTTAATACCTCTATTTTTTGTATTTAAATACTTTTTTTCACTTTTTATAGTTCTTCAAAAAATATGAAAAATACCCTTCTAATTAACTGTGCTTTTTTATTGCTGTTGCTGTTATTGCCAACCTTAATTTTTTCCAGCACATTTAAGTCAAACATGACTACAAAAATTAGAAATTTAGTTTAAGCAAATAAAATAAAAATGCCACTTTTTTATATTTATTTGATACCCTTAATTTGACCTTTTTTTCCTTTTTCTTCTTCTTCCTTGTATGCTCTTTTCTGACTTTTCTTTTTTCTGTGTTTCTGTCAATCTTTTTTTGGTTAATTTTTTTACATTTTTCGCTAACCTTGCAAAAAATCTTTCTTCTTCTTTCTGACTTTGACTTTTTCGGATTGATACTCATGTGTTTTTTTAGTACTTTCATTATTCTTCAATGGTGTATTGTCGTCAGATAACATGGCGCCGGCCAAGGTACTCTCTTTTTTTCTTGCTGTCGATAATATTTTTTTTTGCCCTTTTCGAAGAAAAAGATTTGATTTTTATTGCTCAAAAAAAGAAATGAATCTTTGTTCGGGCGGCGGAAAAAAACAGTTCGGAAAATCCCATTCTTTTGACATTTAAAGGAGGCAGCGGTTTACGTACTTTTGTCATGCCAGATTTTTAGATTTGTGCATTATTAACCTTATCATCAGGGACTTTTTGTAGAGGCAAATACATTCTCGTTGCGAGGCTTAGAAAAATAAAACAATACGAGAGCCTCCTATAACTTTTTGGAGATAAAAACACATAACAAAAATTTGCATAAACTTGGCGGCAAATTCGTAATTGTGAAATTAATTGTTTTTGTGGATTAGGATTTGGGCAATTTCTCAATTTTTGATATATCATTGTTGTTTAAATGATCAATTTATAATTTTTTGTTCAATTTCGTACACTTTCTTTTCCGCCAATTTGAATCTTTCCTCATCAAAGTACTACTACCACTACAGCTATACAAACACATTTACGACGTCAATTTCTTCTTCTTTTTTGTTTCATTTCATTCAATCTTTTTTTCCTTCTTGTTTCCAATCAATACTCCCTCTTACACCATCATCACTTTTTGATCATTTGTCTTCTTTCAATTTTTTTGATTCATTCGATATATATTTTTTTCGTTCTTTACCAAACTTTTTTTTCTATTTTTGAGTTCTGCTGTGTTAAAAAATTTTTGTTTCGCGCAGTGCAAAAAAGAGAAAAAAAGTAGGGGGAACTCCCCGTCCTAGATTTTCTTCATTCATTTTTAAATATTTTGTTTACATCGTTATCGTCTCTTTTTCCCTTCCTTCTTCTTTTCTTTCGTTCAAATTTTTTTATTGTCATTGCTTAATTTTTTCTTTCTAAATTTCTTCTTTTGTGTAAAAGGGAGTTTGTGTGTTCCCATTTTTTCTTCTTTTCATTTTGATTTTTAACTCTTCTTTCTCGTTCTTTTTTTCAGTGACGTTTTTTTGAAAAAATATACGATTTTAAAGTCTAAAAGAAAGATTAAAATTTAAGAAAACCAAACAAAAGAAAATAAAGAAAACTTATAAATTTCATTTTTAAGCAAAAATGGTTAATTTTTTTCAATAGCTTTTTATTTAATATAGTGTACTTGTACTACTGTAACTTTAACCTTTGTACGATGGCATTTTTGGCAAGCTTATAAAGCTCTGTAATTTTAATTTTTCAAAGCCTCTTTTTAAAAACCCTATATAATTATCGTGTATTCAAGCAAAACTTGTTACACCATGTTTTTAGAAATTTATCTTTTTGTGCCATTGAAAGTTGAATAAGATATAATCAAAAATTGGCAGTATTAAATTTCTTTGTTGCCCTTTAAATTCAAAATAATGCATAGAAATTAAGTAATTTTTTTGGTTGAATTTGTAAAAAAATAAAAGAGAGAGGCCTCCCCCGCGCAGAAGTTTGTGTATCTTTTATTTCTGTCTCCCACGCTCAT
Source organism: Panagrolaimus sp. LJ2414 (assembly GCA_024447195.1). Classification (NCBI taxonomy): domain Eukaryota; kingdom Metazoa; phylum Nematoda; class Chromadorea; order Rhabditida; family Panagrolaimidae; genus Panagrolaimus; species Panagrolaimus sp. LJ2414. The sequence continues at coordinate 10,088,423 of JAMRXY010000016.1, forward strand.
TTTTCTTCTTTTTTTGACTCAGACATTAGCAAAAAATAAGCAAATGTAGTTTGAAATTCTTTTGCTTGAATGCTTTTGCCAAAAATATTATTTTAATAAATTCTTGAATGTGTTTTGTCCATGTTTTTGATGTTGGGGACTATATCCGATTGACTGGCTGACTGAATGATATGACTAATTTATATAGGATAATTTGAATTAGTAATAGTAATACTGTATTGTTTAAAGAAAAGTTCTGATTGTAGTTTTTTGTGTTAATTAATTTTTATTATTTTATTCTTAATTTGTTAAGAAATTCAAAAGTATTTAAAAGGTTCGTATTTTTCATTCAACTTTAGTTATTTAATTGTTATAAAAGATGAAAGTCAGCTATAAAATTTAACTTAAATGCTTAAATTTCATTTGTAAATAGCTACCGTAATCTATTACCTACCATCACAACGTCTGATAAACAAAAATAATTTTGGCGATGAGAAAACAAAATCTTTATCAACTTCTTTATATATTTTCAGCGTCACCAAACTCTTTTCGATCACATATATTGTTTTTATTACACTATATTTTTTGCTGTACTCTTCAAGTTTAAACAATTTCTTTTAACTGAGTAATTATTTTCATTTGATGTTTGTCATAAGTGACTCCAATTGACTCCATCATAAAACCCCAAAAAAAACAAAACAGGTTCCTTTACCTACCTTCAAATTGGGCCATCTTTTTGACTGTTTTTTTTCTTTAACAAAAAAAACTTTGTACTTTTTCGAGAACATAAAAAAACACTAGTAGTCTTAATTATTTTGGAAAGGTCTCTTCTTTAACTATTTAAAATAGATTCTTTTTTTCTAAAATTGATTGATTAAAAATGATCTTTTGAAAGAGGTGGTTTATGGAGAAGAAGAAAAAATTTGCGCGCATTAAATTTTTGTCTTTATCATTTTTATTAATTTTTTTGACTGCAGCTGTGGTGGCAGCAACAGCATAAAAATAGGAAGTGTCATTTAAGATATTAAAATATCTTTTATTATTTGATGTTTCACGACTTCTCGTTCTCTCTTTTTTAAAAGTTGTTTATAAATATATCAGGGTTTAAAAATTGATTGATTTTTTTGTATAATTAAGGGTCTTCTTAAAAAGTCAATTTTTTCAAAAAAGTCACGTCTTTGTTGTTGTTGCTTTTTAATTTTTTTTGAAGAGGGAGAAGGTTAAAAAAAGGTGGCATTAAAAAGTAGCATGCCAGCAACTGTTTGAGGCCTACTTGCTATACTTGAATGTGTGTATGTGCGGAAGTGACGTGTTTAATAAATATGGCTTCTTCCACTTTAAACAATTATTTTATTTGTTTGTTAAAAAATTTTGTTTCATACTTTATTTTTTTAAATTTAATTTAAAAGTTTTTATAATTTATTTAAATGCCATAACTTTATTTACTATTATATAAACTACTGCTCATTTTGCTTGTCACAAATTTGTTACAAGTTTGTTACAAGCTTGTAATTTTTTTTCATTTTTAACCCCAATCTAAACATTCTTTTTATTATTAATAATGAATACAGATTTTATAGTTGTTCTTTGTCTGTTTTTTTATTTAATTTTAACTAAACTTTAAGTTTTGACTTTTTTTTTTTTTCTTTTTTCTTTAAAACCTTCAAAACACGCTTTTTTCAACATTTAAATCCCAAATGTCTTTTTTGTTGTTTTTTTGACATTTTGCAACAAAGTACAAAAACATCAACATCATTTTCACCCTCTCTTTAATTAATAAAAAAATATACTCCCTCAACTTTTTAAAAAAAAGTTTTCACATGCCCCCAGGGGGTGTGAAATTGTTTGTTGAACTTTTTCTGCTTCAATCTTTAAATTTTTTTAAATAATTAATAAATATTCTTTTAAACTTTTGGCACTTTTTTACATACACAAAAATACAATATTAAAATGCCATCAAAATGAGGGCTTCACTTTTTTTTATTTATATTGGCTTTAACGAATGTGAAGAATGAAGAGAGATAATTCTTCTCTGTCTCTTTTTTTTCAGGTGATTGCGTGACTTAAGAAGAAGAGATAGAGGAGGAAAGATTTTCTATAAACCAAAGTTTATTATGAAAGTGTTGAAGTCCTATATCTTCCTCCTTTTTTTCTTTTAATGAAGTCTTTTCTTCTTTTTTCTTTTTCAATTTCATTTCACATTTCTTTTTCTTTTGATGCCATGGCATTGCTGCTGCTACTTCTTAAGAATTTTGTCACTTTTTTTGTTGCTTCTGAAAGAAAAAAAGAGAAGTGTAAATTTTGTGTCGTCATCTTTCTTCTTTTCTTTTTTTGGAGCTGCCTTTTGGCCTTCAGTCGTCTTAATTCTTAATATTACATATATATCTAAATCCTTTAAAGAAGAAAAATAGACTTTTTTTATTAAAGCCAAAAACAGAAAAAGATGTTACTTTCTTTTTTTGTTGAAAATTAAATATGTTTATTACAAATATGTTGACTTCCGGAGATTTTTTTTATCCCCTGTTTTTCCACGATGACATTATTTCCGCGTTTCTCTCGTTGAAATTTTTGGATCTCATAAATCCTTCTTTGAAGCCTTTTTATATATAATTTTACAGAACTTAAAAAATTCCCAAATGCCGTCACGATTATGGTTAATGAACTTTAAATTTATTTGATATTTAAAGAAACAACTTTTATCTTTCAAAAATCTACAAAAAACTTCAAAATCAATATTAATCAGCAAATTTGCATATTTATTTGATCTATCCTAAACAAAAGATGGCATTTCTTGCTGGTAATAATGGTGGACCATCAGGATCCCCACCGGGGTCATCATCTGTGGCATCAACAAGTACACAAGATCAGCAACCACAGGTATGTCTTAATTTTTACATAATTCGTACAGTGTTTTTATTTAATGTAAGATTTACCTATTTTTTTGAAAGCTCTAAGAAGATTTAAGAAATTCTTTTTTCGTATTTTTAAAGCTGATTAGTAATTATTTTCCCTTTTAAGTACACACACACACATTTTCATGGATTTGTGACAAAAAAAGAATTTGATGTAATTTTACCCTCAAAAAAATCCTTTTTAGAAAATTCAGTTTTGTAGTTTTATAAAAAATATGAAAAAAATTACATGTTTTAATCTGTACAAAAAATACCAAAATTGCATTTACTGGTTTTTTTGTTAACCAAAATTATTATTATTAATAATATTGAAATAATATTCAAAGATGGGAAAAAGCTTTAATATTTTTAAAATAATGCGTACTTTTTGGGTTTTGTAACTAAAGCAAATTTGAATGAATTTGCCTTGACAAAAAGACCCTGATTGTCAGGTTCGCATAGGATGAACCTGAAAATCTGGGATTTAAAAAGTATGTAATCGTCTGTTTCCCTTTTAAAATTGATGACAGTAGTATCTCTTATTCAAATTTTTCTCCCATCACTCTTTTGTTAAACCGCGAAATTATTTTTTTACATGCTTGACTAATTGTTGTTAAAAAATCAAATTCAAAAAATAGCAAAAAAGGAACTGCTTTTTTGTTGCCATTCAACAATTTGGTTTTTTTCGGGAGAAAACTCCAACCAAGGAAATGCAAAAAAGCATTCATCAGAGGGGTTTCCTTCTCCTCCTCCGTTTTTTAAACTAAAAATAACCAAAAAACTTTTTATCATTCATTCATTCCCTCTTTTCACCCCCTTCTTAGCTATATAGTTTTCTGGTGCATTTGGGGTTTTATAGCCTTAAGGGAAAACGAAACATTTTATGATAGTACCAAAAATAAAGAGGAATACATTTAACAATAGCCTCAAATTTGAAAATTTTCTTTTCGAAAAAAGGAAGATACATACCAAAAATTCGTCATTTTTTTGTTCATTAAAAGATTTTAGTTTTTTCATTCATTGATACAAGGACATTCTTTTTTCAATGGCATTTTTATCAATGAAGATAAAGAGATTAGAAGGATTAGTTTTCTGATGTTCATTGTTTATGAAAGTTTTTGAAAAAACGCTTCTTTAATCCTAGAGAGACTTGTTTTGTTAGAAAGGTCAAAAGTGATGTAACATTCAATGTCAGCTTAAACTGGTTATTTTATATGTAGCCCATTGTAATTGGTTACTGTAGAAATTTTTTTACCTTATATTAGAAACATTAACATCAGCTGAAGCATGGCGGTCTGTTTTTGAGTTCTTTGCTTGGCAAAATCCTTCCCAATTCCTTGAGGAAAAATGAGTTTATTAAGTCATTAATCGTTATAAAAAACCATTTTTCTTCGTGACGTTCGCAAAAATTTTGCCAAACAGGTTAATGTAGGTTGATGTCATGTCCCCAAATAGAAGTTAACCCCTTAAAATAGATTCTTAATATGTAAAATTTATTAATATATCTCAATTCCCAAAACTATTAAAAATCTAAATTAAGTTTCCACCTTCTACTTATTTGGTTACGTTTATAGCACACTTAAGAACTTAAAACATGTAAATTAAATCTTTTTTTTTCTAAATTTGCACCTGCACTTTTCAGTGTTTGGTTTTTCTCAGAAAAAAGTAACACTTTTTTTAGTGTTTGACACTTTTATTTCCCTATTTTTTCTAAACTTTTTTCTTTTTCGCAGTCGCTGATCGTTGTCGTTCCATGCCAATGACGGACACCATAGAAAAAAAAGTGACGCGTTTTTCTCATTGCAAAAAAGTATGCTAAAATAACGCGTAAAAAAATTCCGAATAATTGCAAGCATTAAAAAAAGGAAACACGCTAAAATATTAAAATTTTGTTTTTTGCACCTTTTAAATTCGTAGAAGTTGAAGGTGGAGTCTATGAAGTCTATAATTTGGTTTTGACAAGTTTGAAGAATATTTAAAAGCAGCTTTAAATTTAATAAAATTTTATACTTTTTTAACATTTGAAATTGAGGTCATTCGTTTTTTGCATTTCTTTTACGTTAAGAAATTTGCATAAATTTATTGATTTATTGTTTTCCAAACACATTTAATTAAGCATATCTGCAGCCCCATGTCACAAATCTTTTATGCCTTTTATCCATCAAACTTAAATCCAAAACCAATGTTTCATTTTATTTTTTATTGTCTTTTTGCAAATCAAGTGATCCATCCTAGTCGTTTTTTCTTCGCTTCATTTTAGCATCATTACGCCTCTGGCAAGACAGTTGTCTTTGACGTTTATTTTCCCAGGAGTTTTTCCTCTTTTTTAAACATTCAAAAACCACTGCTTTGATTAGGATTAGAACTGACTAAAAGTTATTAAAAAACTGGATTAACAAAGTTTTAAATTTTTCAGATTAACTTCTCACAATTAATGGCTTTAATGCAACAACAACAACAAGCTCAACAATCTCATCCACAACATTCAGCAGCGGCTGTTGCGGCTCCATCCCCTTTAATTCAGGCATCAACAATCCCAGGGCAGCAATCTGCATTTACAGCAAATCAAGCTGTCTTGTATCAGCAACTGCTGCTCCAAAATCAGCTTCAACAACAGCAACAACAAGCTGCTCAACAACAAGCTGCTGCTGCACAGCAACAACAACAACAATCCCAACCACAAACAAGTGGAGCATATCTTCAACAGTTGCAACAACTTGCAGCTCATTTACAACAACCACAAAGTGCACCAGTTTCAATCCCACAAGTGAGCATGAATCCGCTGTTACAACAACAATCACAACCAAATATCCCTGCTGCGGCACAACCATCACAGAATAGTGCTGTTACAACTGCTTTGCTGTTAGCAATTCAACAACAGCAACAAGCTCAAGCTCAACAACAAGCTCAGCAGCAAGCCCAACAACAACAGCAACAACAAATGAATCCCACCGTTGCAATGCTGACAAATATGCTGAGTCAATTCCCTCAATCAACACTGCAACAAGTTGCTCCCCTGATCAGTTTACTGGCAAATCAGAATCCTCCATCAACTCCACCACAGCCACAAGTTTCTGCGGCTCCTTTGATGTATCCTACTCCACTTCCACCACCTCAACAGCAGCCACAACCTGTACAACTTCCATCAGCCCAACCCCAACCTCCCCAGCATCATTCATTACAAAGTGATGAACAAAAAGCCCTGTTTGAATACCTTCTTCGACAACAGCAACAACAAGAGCAACAACAAATTGCTGCACTTGTTGCAGCCGCAACCGCTTCAGCATCTGTAAGCCATACCCCAAGGGGAAGTTTATCAACACAAAATAGCTCTGGTTCACTTGTTAATCAGCAACAACAACAGTCACAACCTGCTCCAATTCAACAACAATCAAGTTCTCAACGGTCATCAGGTGAAGCTGTCTATGTTTCAATTCCACCTTCAACTTCAACCGCAGTTGCTCCAGCTGTTAACAGCATGTCTACAGAAGCTCCACCATCACTTCCACCTCAATCACTTTGTTCTCGGCAAACATCTTCTGAGAGATTACTTTCTTCTGGACAATCAATAGAAGATCATATTTCAAAGCTGATAAGTGAAAATGCTGCCATTGTTGAGCCCAATCCAGTTCTCCTCAAACGACGACCATATAATCGTCAAAATACCTCTGGTTCTTTGACATCTGGAAATGATCAAACTAGTAGTGCACAAGGAAGTCCTGGTCTTCGATCACCTGGAATCTCACAGCAACAACCTCCACTTACAAATATTCGAATTCCAACAACTCGAAGTCAATCAATGCATGAACCAGCAATGTTGAATACGTTAAAACTTACATCTGGAAGTTTAACAAGTGGACAACCAATTGTCCGAAATCATATCTGTCCAAGATGTAACCTTAAATTTCCGAATGAAGTTGGACTTAATCAACATCAAGATCGATGTGGGGGGCCTGGTACTGATGCACTTGGAGTTAATAAAAAGGATTATTTATTGGTAAGTACAGTGTAGTACCTCAAAAAACAATTTATGCAAATTTATGCAAATTTTCAGAAGCAACATAGTACCCCTCAATTGAATCTTAACTCCCATGCATGCCTAACCCCGCAACAACAAATTCAACAACAACAAAAACTTCTCAAAGATCAAGCTGAACATCAAGCAAGAATTTCCGCTTTGATTGGAGGTGGAGCCGGGGTTGCCCCAGATTCCTTCCATCATTTAACTGGCCGTTCATCGGTTCCTGCTACAAATCCTTCTCCCCCTTTGTCACAACAATTTGGTATTGCAATTTCAAATGGAACAGGAGGATCTGGATCTGGAACATCTTCGAGAAAGACTTCTTTCCAACCGGTACCGTTGGAATCTCGATCACATAGTAAAAAACGTTTGCTAGAAAATGTTAAACCTGAAGATTATATTGATGTTGTGGGGGTATCAGATTCTCGTCCAGATAGCACAAGCAGCAATGGCGCCCATCCATCTTCATCTTACATGGATACAGCCCCAACAAAGATGGCAAGAATTGTAAGTTATCTGTCTTCTATTTTTGCTTATTGAATAATAGTACTATCAATTAACAATTATCAAGGATATCTATGGATTACCAAAAAATTTATCTCCCTCTTTCACTTTGCACTAAAAATTTATACTTGCATATTCATGCAAATTTCACGTCACTTTTTTTGGTAATCCATTGGTATTCATTTCTTTTTTAATTTTTTAAAAAAATACATTTTTCCTAAAATATACTTTTTTGCTTTTAAGCTTATTGTGCTTTTTGCCATTTTTACATACATTTTCTATTATTACTCGAATTTTACATTGTACTTGTTTAATCTCGGATCAGAGCGCACAAAGCCATTTTTATTGTATCTTAATCTACGATTTCAACAAAGACAAAAATACGGTTTTGCTTTGGGCTTAAAACAGGGTATGCAAAGATTATGCAAATTTGATCTTTAAATATAAATTACATTAAATATTTGACTCTCGAAAAAGATTTATTTCAGTTCAAAAATTTGCATAATCATGTATACCTAAAAAGCCAAGCACAATCTTTTGTCTTTCTTTTAATCACTTTTTAAACTTTTTCCCTTTTAATAAATCCTTTCTGTATATATTTAATAATAATATAATAATTTTTAAAAAATATATAAAATGCTTTAGGCATCAGATGACAATATAAATAGCGCATCTGAAATTCACAAACCTCTGCTAAACTTGTCGCTTATGCAAAAAATCGACTGAACCTTCTTCATTATTACTTCAACACACATCGAAATATAAATACAACTGCTTTTCTTGCTTCCTTCTTCTACCTTCTTCTTATATTTGTATATTTTTATTATTACTATACTTACAGTATCTATTTTTAATTAAAACTTTAAAAAAATTCAAAAAACACTTTTTTTATTTTTACTTTCTATTTTTTTATTACTTTTTCAAAACTTTAAAAAAATCACCAAATAAAGAGACAATAGAGAGAAACGAAACCATGCTTCCAGTTATATATATTATCTACAACCCCGGTGGGTTATTGTTTTTTATTTAAATTAATATAGTTCTTGTGTCTTGCTATTGTGCTGCTCTGAAGTTGCTTTTTCTTTTTTTTAAATTTTTTCAGTTTTGTTTTTTTTTCTATCCAAAAAACTGCTTTTTTCTTTAGTTTTCTATTTAAATATTTAAAAAAATTGTGGTTGTTTAAATATATATATATATTACTGCTAATATACCGTATTACTAATCCATCAATTTTTTTAGCAAGCCCCAATTCCAATTCGTCCAACTGCAATAAACCCTGCAACAATATTTCCATCTCTTCAACAACAACAACAACCTGAATGTCAACCTTCAACATCTGCTATAATCCCCCAAGAGCTATCCCTTAACAAACCGCATGCATTTTCACATCCAAATTCTTTACCAAATCTTCGAATACCTGTAACCACTCAGCCATCAGCAACCGGAGAATTATCACCTGAATCAAAATCGACTCGAGAAATGGTTCAACTTCAGCTAGCTTTTATTGAACGTGGAACTGAGCCAAGACCATATGTCATAACAATTCAAGATAATGATCTTCCACCAATTGTTGATAATGATGTCAATGCTGCAATTAATAGAAAAATGTTAAAAACAATAACACATTATTCTCGAGTATGCCAAACAAGAGCACATTTTAAAATTTTTGGTCCACAAGAATCTCAATTTGCATTGTATAGTCAGGTATGTTGTTGTAAGTGGATACTGTAGAATGGAAAAAGTATAATAAAATTTTTACAAAAATATTCATGTTCATGACTTGTAAATTATTCAAATTTTTAGAATGTTGCCTCTGAGGAACATGTTGCACAATTATTTCAATATCTTGCATGTTATTCAACAAAGCCAAAGATAAATGAAAAAGATTTTTGCAAATATACAATTGCTTCAGCAGCATCAATTGTTGCACATCCAACTCATTCATCTACTGTTCCAGCAATGATCCCACAAGCTCTTCTGGCAAGTCTTCAAAAACCAAAGGTTGAAGTAATTGTTCCAAAACCTGAGCCACCCCTTCCAAATCCGAAACAAGTCCATTTCACCCAACATGAACCAGAACCTATCGCGTGCTCTTCCAAAACTGTTACAACAAAAGTTGAAACAACTCCAATTCGATATGCAAATTCTACGGATGAACTAATTGCTCGAAAACAATCATTGCCTGGGGCGGAATATGCTGCGGTGGCGGCAAAGATCAAACCAATTTCTGGTGGTCGAAGTGAAGAAGTTGAAGTATATGTTCGAGGACGAGGTCGGGGTCGATATGTTTGTGATAGATGTGGAATTAAATGTAAAAAGCCATCAATGTTAAAGAAGCATCTCAAATCACATACAAATATACGGCCTTTCAATTGTTTCACCTGTAATTTTTCATTTAAAACAAAAGGAAATCTGACAAAACATTTATTTTCAAAAACTCATCGAAGAAAACTTGAAGAGACTAAAAATGATAATGAAGATGGCACCGGGCTTCATATTGCAGATGATGATGATGAAATTGATTCAATGATGACTTCAGAAAATCGTGAAGAAATTGAAAAACGTATTCGAATGGAAACCTTGTTTGTCAATGACCACAATGATGCCGATGATGAAGATGAAGATTTCGGTCGGGTTCCAGAATCCATGGTTGGTAACAATGATATCACATATCGAAGCTTTGGACAAGAGAACATCATCTACGAAAGGGATACCCATACTCCTCCAACCTGGTGGACTTTATGCAAAAATGGAGAAGAACAAGAAACCTGGGAGAAGCCAGATCTTCGACGATCATGCCATTCTGCTCCTCCTATGCTTGAAGCTGAAATTACACAAAAGATTACAGCTGCTGCCTCAGGCGTTACAGTACCCGTGTATAATCAAGCCCTTCCACAAACTGAACCAAATATCGGATTAATTGCTCTGCAACAAATAAAGCGAGATGGAAATGTTTCGAAATTTGCAGAATCAGTTTCACGAGGTGATAATGAAGCTCAGATGCAACTGACTTCTGAAGTTATAAGGATGACAAAAGGTGCCGATAGCATGTTACCAGTTGTTAAAACACAAGAAATTCTTAAACCTCTTGCTCGAAAGCGAACTTACACTGGGACATGCGTGGATCAACCTGTAATGAGTACCTTCATGTCGAAGGATAACTTCAATTGCGATCAATGCAGTCGAAAATTTCGAAAAGAAAGTGAACTAAATCTTCATCGACAAACACATTTAATTGAGAAGCAGCAAAATGCAAAATCAAAAAGTTCCCAATGTCCAGAATGTAAAATTCAACTTCGTTCAAGAGCCCTGCTTCAGAAGCATATTGAATCTGCACATGGTGATATTGAAATGTCTTTCGTTGAAGAACATCCTGCACCAGCCATTGCATCATCTTCATTCACAAATGGCACACCATTGTTAAATGGCATGGCACTATCAGCTGTAATTGGAGCTTCATTGCCATCAAATGCAACGACCCTCCCAATGACAAGATCGCTTTCAATTTCAAATGGTCGATCATTTATTTGTGTTGATTGTTCATTAGGATTTCGATCACATGGAGTTTTGGCAAAACATTTAAGAACAAAAAATCATGTTCGACAACTTTGCACCTTGGGGAAACTTCCTGAAGATGCCATGACCCTTATTCGGGATAATAGTTCTGCTCTAGCAGGGGTTGATGCATCAGATTGTGATGCAGCTCGAATATCGCTGATAGGTTTGTTATAGACTTACGCCATAAGAACTTTAAAAATTTGCATAACTTCAGGAATCATAAATCGATTACGGCAATCAAATGGCACTCCAACGAATGATCTAAAATTGGAGTTTAGCACTCCTCCACAAAAACCTTCCTCTCTTGAATGTAATGAACAACTTTCATCTGTTTCACCAACTCCGAGAATTCCGGAATCGAATTTTCGGGAACGCGGCTCGTCGCTTTCAATAATTCCGAGAAATAATAATAAACGAAATTATATTGATGATGAATATTCTTCATTATCAGCAGCACAAACTCCACGAAAGCAATCAAAAATTATTATTTCTGCTGCAACATCGCCATCTCCATCTTTTTACGGTAATGGCATTATCCCATCAGCAGCAGCAACAACATCTTCCATCGGAATTACTACAACAACCAAACCGCCAAAGCTATCACAATCTGATATCTCCAATCTTCATACCTATTCAATCTCAGATGTATGGGTTCCTCCAAAAGCTGAAGATATTGATATTGGGACACGTTTCATCAATAATCCAATTCTACAATTAATTGAATCTCCAACAAGAAATGGATCAATTAATCCGTTATCCCAAAATCCCTCCAACAATAATGGATTTGATGAAGTGACCAGTGATGCGACGAGCCGCAGTGAAACTTCTACCCCACATCAAAAGAATTCTTTTTGTGCCAACAATTACAACAATAATGTCAATTCAACCCCAATCATTCAATCTACAGTATTAAATTCAACAAAATGTCAAATTTGTGATACTTCTTTTGAAAATCCAAATGAATTACAAATTCATTTCCAAACTGAACATATTTCAATCCGGGATGGAAGTTATTTTGGTTGTCCAAATAGTAATTGTGAAAAAGTATACCCATCTAAAGAAGCATTGAAGAAACATTTGCAAATTCATTATCGACCAGGAAGTTTTACAACTGCCCCAGCTCCATCATCCAGCAATGATCAAGATGATTTTGCACCTCCAACAAATTCTTCAGCAATGAGTCCATCTGATTTATTAAGCAATGGCGGAGCTGCCTCCCCTGCAGGGATGAATCGAAAATCAAGTAAAACAGCTCACACTGCACCAAAACATAGCCCCGGGGCACCAGAGGAAACTCATACCATCTCTGGAATTGCTGTTAAACCAGAACTAAATAGTATCATTGGAATTAAAAATGAGGTAAATATTTTTCTTAAAAATTCTTTGATCTTTTACCGCCATTGGCCAAGATCAAAGATGTGCCCTCTTGAAATGGTTTATGTCCCCTCCAAAAAACATGCTGCAGCATGTTGACGTCCTTGTTATGTAAATTTTTTTGACTGTCAAAATATTAACAAGAACATGAAAAAAGAACTTTGCCCTTAGAGATAAATTTTTCAGCAAATTTGTTTTTTAGAAAAATTTTATAAATTTTTTAAAAGGAAAATTTGAACGTATTTGAATAATGAAACGAAAAATTTACATTTTTTCGAACTTGTTTTTCAATTTTCAATTTTTTGACCCCCGAAAATACAGATTTTCTTTTGTAAGCACAATAATTACATTATACTTTTGCAGCGCCTAATTCTTAAATGTAATCAATGCAATCTTGAATTCAATGATGCGAATGATCTTCAAACTCATTACGTTACACATTTCAGTCGGCCACATGTTTGTTCAATTTGTGATGCAGGATTCACGACGATTGAAGCTTTAACCTCACATTCAATGGCACATTTGGGTGGAATTGCACAAGCTCAAGCATAGGTTCTTAACAAAAGTCTTTTAAAAATAATTAAATATCTCTTTCTTTAAAAAAATCTTATCAAATCGTTCTTTCTATGGTAGTCTCTTTTTTGTGTGTGATTTTAGATCTTTTTATATATTTTATTTTTTGCTCAAAAAATTTTTTTTCTGTTAAAGGTAATCAAAAATTTAAGAATTTTGGAAAATAGGGTTACTGTAATATCCTAAAGAAGGCGGCAGCATGCGTACTTTTTTTCTGCACAAGCCTGAAAATCATGGATCAAATAAGCACGTCAGCTGCCGACTTTTTTAAGCTAAAAATAATACTTTTCAAGCATTTTTTGTCAACTTTATTTCTAAATTTAATCAAAATCTTTAACATAAAAAATCAGGATAAATCTCTCTCTCTCTTCATCTTTTTATGTAAATTTTTTAAAATGAAATTATTAATTATATATTTTTTGAATTGATCTCTTACTCTCTATGAAGCAACAACTACAAACATACTTTTTTTATTGTTTTTTGCTGCTTTTTTATAACCATTAAGGATATGAAGTCTGGTTTTTATAAATATAAATATAATCTTTTATGAATCTGTAATCTTTCAATTTTTTTCTCTTTCCTTCTTTTTTGACACAAAAAATCCAATTGTAATTTTTGAATATTTTTTATTTATTTTAATTAATGTTTTTCCTTCATTGACATATTTTATATTTTTTAAAAGTTTCAAATTTTACAGAAAAAAATGACAATTTTGTATAAATTTCTAATTTTTGTTAATAAACTTTTTTGTTGTTTTTATTATATATTTTTTTCTTTCCCCGGTGTATCAATTTTTATATTTTGTTTAAATTTTAAATATTTTAAATTTTAAAAGATTGTTTGAATAAAAATTAATTTTATTTAAAATTACTGTTTTTCTGATGCAAAAAACAAAAAATAATTTTCACAAATTAGAACCACTTAAAAATAATTATTTGATAAATGAAATTGGAATAAAAGGAAATTGTGCATTTTGGGGATTCATTAAATCTGTCAAAAAGCATAAAGCACCTGCCCATCCATTAAATATACCAAAGGAATCTTCAGATTCTGCTGATATATGCTTTTCATATTCTGTATTCATCAAAATTAATGCAAATAATTTAGCTTTGATCAAAAACTTTTCGTCTTTTGTTAAGCGATACATTAACAAAAATGCATATCCATTTCCTAAACAAATAAGAAAATTATGACAAGTTTCTCGTAAGATTATAATATGTATTACCAGATAGTCCATTATCAAGTCCTGGATTTTTGTCTAAAATTCCGCTTTCCCAAATTTTATTACAACAGGTATCAGCTGCCTAAAAAATAAAGATTGCAAATATTACAAGATTATTTTGGAAGCATACATTTAAATATTTCTGATCACCAAAAACAATATAAGCGACAATAAAAAGTTGACATTTTCCAAAACTTTCTTCAGCTTCTTCGGTGGAATCTTTTCTTTCTATAATGATAAGCTTACTGATTGCATCACAATTCTAGTGCAAAATTATTACTGTTTGCTGGGGGTTCAGCTTCATCATTTTTATCGAACAACCAATCTACAGTATTCTTTACTGATGCTTTTTGAGTGTCATCAAGGTAATCCCAAAAACTTAAAAAACAGATTGAAAAATATTTTTAAAAAATTACAAAGTTTTTTGACAAAATTTTTAATGCCAAACCTCAAAAGCATTTGCAGAATTCCAGAAAGACCATTTAGAAATCCTAGATTATTTTCAGGATATCCTAATGGAACTTCAAGTGAATGTTCCTGGGAATACTCATGTCCAGCTTTAATAATCTTTGTTAAAAATTCACGAATTTCATTTTCATCAAGCATTATTTCTGTGTTTGTTTCTAATCTAAACATAAATTAATAATAATTTTTAGGATACGGTATTTCAAAAAGTACATACTGTAAGGTAAGCAAGCCTGCCAAAAGCCCACATCGACCTTTCCGAATTGTATCGGGTTGTGAATATTTTTGGGCAGCTATAATTTTGATCATTTTGGACATATCGAATGATTCATTTTTGGTAATAGACAAAATTGCATTTACAACGTGCAATCCCAGACTTCCATCAAGATACATATAATAGGGTTTTGTTCTAACATTAGTAGCAAACTAAAAAAGGTAGTTTATAGGGTTGTTGTTGTTGATAAAAAAAAATACATGCTGGGCTTTCATATATTGTTTACAAATGTCAAGAACTTCATCGGACAATTTTTTATAAAAATATTTTTGAGCCTTCAAAAGAGCAAAAACAATACCACCAAGTCCAGAATAAACATTTGCTGAAAACTATATTAGTGATTCATAAAAAAGGCAGGCCAGCAAGGTGGGGCGTATCCCCTTTGAAATCACAAAAATCTTTTGATCTTTTACCGCCATCCGCACATAATCAAAAAGCGCTCAAAATGCTTTATGCTCCCTTCAAAATAAAGACCAGTTGGTCCTATATAAAATGCTTGGTTTACGTAAAAATGAGTAAAAACTTGCCGATTTTTGTTTCTTCTTTTAGAATTACTCGATTTACAATTTTAAACGTTAATTTTTTTACTTGAGCTAATAGCCATTCATTTGTGACATATTTTTCAAATTCATTGGTGTCTCCAGATTTCAAAAATGGATTTATAATTTGCTGTTTATCGTCTAATTTTAATTTTATCAACGGTATTTCCTGCTTTTTCTCATTATCCGGTTCTGGCGTTTCTGTTAAAAATCTGAATAGTCTTGGTCCTGCAGAAAATGTTTCGCCAAAATCACTAAATTCATCAAAACAATGTTTCAAAAAAAATTATCATAAAAATGCTTACGGCTGAAAATCATCAATGACAGTTCCAATAAATAAAATATTAGAATGTTTATCAGAAATGAAATAAAGAAATGGATGATCTGCTGTAAAATTAAGTTTTTCATATGGAGATGGGCCTCCTGGACTTTGATATGGAGAACGTGAATATGCAAAATCTTTTTCATTGCCTTTTTCGTTAACCTAAAAACTATGTTTATGCTTTATTAAAAAAATGAGCTTAAAATGATAGCGTGTTTCATGTAAGTATACAGTAACCGCATCAAAATCAACTGAAGTAAACAGTGTTTTTAAATCGCCCCCGCCGGTTTAAAAACACTGTTGTACTATTTTGGAAAGTTCTAAAGAGTTTGCCGAAGATCAAAAGATGCTGCACTATCTCATTTTTTGTCGAGTGGGTGCGGCATTTTTTTAAAAAAGGTAATGAAGGAAGAAACCGGCTCATTTTACATTGTTTGGCAAAATAATTTCAAACTTTTTATACGGCTTTAATGAAGCGGCAATTTCTTTTGATCCCTGATTTTCAGCTTTGGTCTGCAAAGAGCCTGAGAATCAAGATGTTTTTATCGCGGCAACTTTATTCAAATTTTTTTCCATACGAGATCGAAAAAAACTAAGTTTATCGCCACCCCTTTAAAAATATTAAAAAACCCTAGTCCATAATTCTTAAATTTTGATATAACAGAATTAGGGTGGTCAAATTCCCCACGTGAAATGAAAATCGGGTGATCACCGGAGAATTACCCCGAATTTGGATTTTGTCATAGTGTTAAAATTTACAAGAGCGGATTTGCGGGACATAGATGTTTTTATGCATAAAAACAAGGTCAGATAGGTTTTTTTGCAAAAAATACCACAAAAGATCATAAGATGCATTTTGCAAAACAAAAACCAAAAATTGATAAACGTAACCGAAAATCAAACGGGTGATTAAGGGTGATCACCCGACAAAAATCGGTGGATCACCCGGGTGATCATCATTTGACAACCCTAGACAGAATCCTTTAATACAGACTTCGATAATTGATTGATGGAAAAAATGTTGAAAACCTAGAGAGTTATCATTTTTGTATAAGTTTGAAAAATCAGCTGTTAAAGAATTGATGGCGCCTTTTGTTTCTTTGCTTTTTAAAATGTCAACGGCATCAATATGAGTGTTACATGAAAACCTTGGCAAAAATATCTAAACATGAAGTTAACTGTTTAAAACCCCAAAAAGCTTTATATTAAACATACAGTTAAATGATTCTTTGATTTATTTTTTGATAATTTAATTAAATCTGTACCATTCAATTGTCCAATAATTTCAGATAATCCAAATCGTTCTTTCGGTAATACAATAAACATGGTACAATCATCAGCATATTCAAGTCCAACAACTTTATAATTATCTGTTTTTTCATAAAGATGTGGCTCAAATGGTGTATGCATAAAATCAACCTAAACATATGAATTTAATAAGATGCAATACTTTAAAAAAGTTTTTTTACATATCGAACAATGTCTCTTGTGACATAAAACTTTTTTGGAGTCGAAAAAGGTCCTTTTGGCGAAAATGGTTGTTTCCATTTTCCATAAAAATGTGCAGCATTAATTAAAAATATTTGTGCTGAAGGGTCCATGCCCTCAAGTGGAATAATTTCTGGCATCAATTTGTTTGTAAGAACTTCCAAGGAATTGTTAATTTTCTGTAAAAAAAAGGGACAGGGATTATTCGAATTTTTGTGTAAATATTATTTGATTTTTAGTAACAGTGAAAAGCACATAATTTATCAGTCAGAGTTTCAAGATTTTAAGCAAATCTCTAGACCTGAACTTCTGAATTACCATAATTTACAAACAATCATATTGCAGATTACTGTAATCCCGAAATGTAAGTGTTCTGTTAACTGGGCACGTTTAGTTGCCAGAAAAACCGACAAGAAAGACGTCATTGAAAAAACATTTAAAAAATTATCTTACAATCCGTTCATCTTCATTAAATTCAAGTTGATGTATAATATCTTCACCGTAACAATTTTTAAGATTCTCGACCACCTTCTTATCCAGATTAAATCCATCTTTTATGTATATCCGATTTATAGCATTTAGTTGACACTTTGTTAATTTTAACGCTTGCATTTCCTTCCACAAATTTTCAAAGTTTTGCTCATTAGGATTTGATTCATCTAAAAATTACGATTGCTTGTGAGTGATAATAAAGCATAAAAAATATTTACCTCCCTCATCAACAATTTTATCCTGGTTACCAGTTTTATTAACCACATCTTTATTTACCTTATTTAAAGCAGCTAATCCGATACTAATGAAAATTGGTGATAATACTGTTGATTTTAATCCCTTTAATTGTGTTTGATGTAAAAATTTCAATGTGAAATCTGCTTGCTTTTCCACAAATTCTTCATTATTCATCATACTAAAGTGAAGAAAAATTGTAATTTAAGATAAATATTTTAATACTTTTTATACTAATGCAACTTTGTAATTGCTTTATTTTCGTTAATAAATTTTGCGATATGAATCACATCATATGAATCATATGATGTGATTAAATTTGAAAATTTTTTTAAAAACATCGACTTTTATGAAAACTCTTGTTGCTTTTGTCATTGAAAGACGTTATGTCAGTAAAAAAGATTTTCTACATTTTTTTCAAAAATTTATGTTTTTTAGAAGCTCTCATTGAAAAAAAGGTGGAAACCGTTGAGCACAACACAAATTTTTTAAGGGATGCAATTCCCTTTTTTGGGGGAAAAAAGAAAAATAGCCTTTTTACGGGAAAACTTTCCCCCATTTTTGGGGAAAAGTGTATCTTTCATTTTAATGGAAAAGTAATCCACCTTTGGTAGTCATCCATATTCCATATGCATTCTTTTATTTTATAAAGTTATACTATCATAATGCATTGAATAAACCAGGCCTCGAAAAAAATGGAACCAAAACGATGTTAATGTGTTGAAAAAGGCTTACAAGTTTAGAATCGGGTATTATAGATTTACTCCAAAGTGTGATCATTTCGGTCATGTTATGCGGTTTTTATTTTCCCACGATTTTTGAAATTCAAAATACTTTTTATATAAATTAAAGAAAAAAATCAGTCAAAACCGAAAAAATCATTTATTTTCTTTCACTATATAAATATCACAAACTACACTCGAAACTGATGTGTGATCAATGGCTAATGATCTCGCATCCTTTGGATTTTATCTTACTTTCTTCAAAAGAAAAAACACAGCAGTTTTCTCTACTTTTTTCTTTTTCAAAAAATGAGAGAACAAAATCAAAGTTAAACAAAAACAAGTCCATTTTTTCTATCCGACAGAAAAAAGGAGGAGTTTTAATTCATTTTATTTGGTTGCATAAATTTTGCCATCAAGGATATCCTTGTCAGATGGTCGAAAATGGCTACAATGAATTGCAGATCATTAAAAATGGCATGTAGAAATTTACATAATTTAGCTTCAAAACAACAGTTTTTTAAAGATGGAATATTTTATGATACCCGAAATTCTGGTGAAAGAGAAATAATAAATCCAGCCTGGATTCCAAAAAATGAAAAAGGTTCTTTAATTGTTGAAAGAATTGATAAAAAAGATTTTGAATAAATCGCAAGTTTTTATAATTATCATTTTGTTAATTACGGTAATTTGTGGAAAGCTATTGGTAAGTTTAAAACTTTGAACTGGTTATTTAAAGAAGAGGATGGATGGTTACGTACTTTTTTAATCCCTGGTTTTCAGGTTTGTGTAGCATGAATCTGAAAATCAGAGTCTTTTTCATATTTTATTTATATACATTCATTTATATTTTTGTGACAAAACCCAAAATGTAAAATAATACGTAACCGTCATTTGAACTTTAAAGAAAATTTTATATTTTTATTAAAATTTTATTGGAAAATAAATAGACCAATTTTAGATGCCAAATATGAAGACACTCAAAAATGGCATTTGATGCTTTATCAGTTGCAATTCAAAAGCCAGCATCTTATGCAGTTTTTGATTGAAATCAAATAATTGGATTTCATATTAGTAGAATTCATACTCCTGATGAATTTGATCAAATTTTTTTTTTTGATTAAAAGATTACAAGAAATTTGGATGTAATTATTTTATGGGATTTTGTTTAGCTGCAAATTCATATAAAATGTGTCAAAAAATTGGAATGAAAGAAGCTTTTTGTTTTCCGTATTCCGTTTATAAAGCAAATGGAAAACCGATATTTGAAAATCTTTATGACGGAGCTACAGGAGTTCATGTTATGATTGGAAGGGTGGAAACTGCCATGGATATTTTAACTGGGAAGAAAGAACCCCATCCTAAATTGTAATTTAAACTATTGTCACCCTTCTCTTTTCGTTAATTTGGGTATCCCGTTCCATTGAGGTAGTAATTCAAAATATTTGTTTTATTTCTGTTTTATTGTGTCAATGTATATTTTAAATAAGACAGAAATACAGTACAAAAAACAATAAAAAATTCACAAAAAAGGCAACATTTTCTTCACATGGTGTTAACCCCATACCAACTGGAAGATATTTTTAAAACTACCATTTGTAAGCAACACAGCAAACAAAATGATCAATGATCCCCATGCGAGCTCTTTGTCGAAACAAAACAAAGGAGTAACAGGTAGAACAAAAAAACACTAACTAAAAGAATGCAAAGCATTCTATCAGTTAACCCAATAAATCCTTGATTGATGCAAAGATTTCGAAGAACTTCTTTAGCAAAATCCTTATCAAGGTCGTCAATTCCAATCATAGCTCGAGTTTTGTTATTTTTGAGTAATTCCGTAAGCTTTGATTGACAAACCGCTTTTAAGCCTGTTGCATTAGATTGAATTGCAGCATTTGAAAGCTTACAAATATTTTCATTTGAAATTTGCGCTATTAATTTAAATTCAACTTCCGCCTGAAAATTTTTATGATTTGCTGTGATACTGTTTAAACTTCTTTACCTTCAAATCGTTAATTTCATATCTGTTCGAAAATTGGAGATATGAGATTAATGTATCAAAATCAGAAGGAATTGAATCTTTAATTCCATAACAAAAATTGATGGCATTTTTGACGATTTCATAATCACAATCTGCGATTTCAATTTTGACATCACCATCAGAAGCTTCAATCATTTTCTTGAAAATAGGAGAAAATGTTTCCAAAATTATTTTATGAACCTAAAATATTGATTAAGTTTCATTTAAATTACATATGCAATTTTCCTACCATAATTTCTTCTCCGCCAACACTAACTTTCAAATCCGTCTGTTCAGAATTATACAACTTTGTACCCAAAAAACAATTATCACATGAAAAAGATTTTACGGTAAATGTTGTTTTACAGATAACATCAAGGAATTTGAGACCAAGTAAAGATGTATGATCAAAAAGTTGAAAGCCTTCGGATCCAGAAGTCTTGAAATAATATTCCATCTTTTTAGAAATATTTTCTGACCCACATCGAACATCAAATTTCAAATCAGCTTTAACTTCTTCATATCCTGTGAAACAATTGAAATAAAGCCAAACAAATTCGGCAGTTTCGTCTGTTTTTAAAGTAAATGAAAACCAAAGTTTATCGTAACCTTTTACAGGGAAAAGTTTTGAAGTAATGGTTGCTCCATTTTTTGAAAGCGATGATTTCAAAACACTGCCGCTAAGCCACCAATTAAATTTTAGGAAATTCTAAAAAATAAAAATTTAATCTATTAATTATAATTTAGTTTTTGTACTTACATTTTTGAATGCGAACATTTTTCAATCTGCCTCAACCAGTCAAGACGATGCAAAAAGATTAAGTATGGTTCTTTAATGAAAAATTTTTTTATCAGTAAACAACTGCATTTTTTTGGATTTGAATTGATTCTTAAAGATGCAAAATTGCCCTTTCTGGACATCCTCATTGAAGAAAGGTCAGATAAAAAAATTTTGTCTGTCTGTATGAGTGCAAATCCGGCACTTTTCTCAGATTTTCTCAATGAAGAGTTTCAGTGGCGATGTAATATAAATGTTTTTGCTTTGCCAAAAAAAATTGTTGATTGGACAAACATGTAATGCAGTGTGTGTAAGAAAACCATTTTTGACAGAAAGTATCTATTTTAAAAAGATGGTCAAAGTCAGTGTTGGCGGTCTTCGTCCTCGGTCCAGTCTTTCGGTCCGGTCCGGTTTTTCGGGCGACCGAGACCGAAATTTTTCGGTCTCGGTCCGGTCGACCGGAAAATTTCGGGCCTTCGCCAACAAGAAAGATAAATGAGGTTCCAAGGCTTTTTCCAAGTTTGAGAAAAAACGCGTTAACAACCAGTTTATCATAAATATTGCATTGTGTCAAATTTATCCCTGATCTTTTTTAACACAAATATATTTGCAAATATAACAAAAACGATTATTTTGCAAAAATGATTAAAAAATAACCAATGTTTTAGTTTAATTCGACGCACTTTAAATACATCAATTCCGTGACATCTGACCTGTTCATTTTTCATTCATCATTATTTGAGGGGTCAGATACCATGACATCCTATAAACGCATTACCAATACATTTTAATATAAAAATCAAATAAAAAAATCTAAGTGAGTTGGTTTTAGAAGTCTAATTTGGGAACAAGTTTTAAAGGCTTTATGCCTTTTATTTTCTTCTTTATATTATGTTTAATTGTATCATTTATTTTTTCTTAATTAGATTTCAAAGTGTTTGGGGCACGAAAATAAATTTCAAAAAACATGTATATTTATTTCACGTAAGATAAAATACAAAAACAATAAAATCACACAAAATTGTGTAAATTCAACTGATAACTAATGTACATATTAAAGATAAGCAAGACGAATGATAATATCAATCAAGATGCCACACTTGAAAAAAATCTTTTTGCATTCTCTTTTGTTTATCAATGGTAAATGAAAAAAGAACCCTGATTTTCAATAACTTTCATAAGAAAAAAAGTTATACTAAGTGCGACTCGCCCTTTAAAGCAGTAATTTCAAAAAGTTAATTTCAAGTCTCCAATTAAATTTTTTGTAAACCTAAATATTAATTAGGTCTACTTGTTAATTCTACAATGAAAAGTTTTTATCTGTTTCGATCTATGAAGTTTCGCTAGTTTTATTTTTTGGGATCTCGAAGGACTCTTCAAGATACGGAACTGTCCTTCTTATAGAAAAAGGTCTTCCAAAAAAGATTAGTTTTTTTTTGCTTGTATGGTCCGGTTTGCTTAAATTATCTCAAAAATCAATTGAATTGAATGGCTTTCATCCGTGAAGTAGATGTGTGGGTTTTGCCATGAAAAAATTTCTGTTGATTGGACAAACTTTGGAGGCTAGACTTTTAAGAAAACAGTAATAACGAATGCAATGATTTTTGATACTTGTAAAAAAAAGGGAGACTTGCTATATCTTTTATTTGATACACGGATATTAATGTATGCATTTTGTTTTTTTTAATATTTTATTAATTTTGGAAATTCAATAAAATTGCATTTTAAGAAATGGAAAACTTAACTGAATGCTTAGCTGCAATGAGAATATGAAAGTGGAAAGTAGCGGATTCGACAAAAAGGAAGTCCCAGTTTTAAAAAAATAATGATAAAATTTTTTGCAAATTTTGTTTTATTATTTATAAGATAATTCTTGTCGCCGTTTTAAACTCTTTAGTTTACAAAGTATTTTTATCGAAATTAATTTCAGTTATACAGATAAAAGAAATAAAAATGAAATAAATATATTAAAAAGTATTTCCAATTCCATTTGTTGATTTACTAAAAGCTCGAGAATAAATTGCTGCAGAAAGGGTAATGTTTATTGATGCTACTGTAATTCCTCCAGGTCCGGTATATGCCGCAAATTGCAATCTAGTTATCTAAAATATCCCACTTTAGACATAAGCAGTTTTGATTAAATTTTACCCAAAAAAATAAAAATGCCATAAAAAACGGCACCAGCTCAATGATTGTTGTTGCCACAATAATTATTAAAACAGTTTTATTCAATTTTTTTGTACTTTCACTATCAGTTTTTAAGAAATATTTCATTAAAGTTGCTAAAATAAAACCACCAAAAATATTTGCAATTAGAAGTAGCAGTTTAACTTTAATAATAAATCCATCATTTATTAAGCAGGAGAAATAGTAACACTTTGTGACAGAAGTTTTTGGGATGGTTTGAACAAGATCCCCAAAATGGATTACATAAATCGTACAAGCAAACAACCCAACTACCGTAATCAAAGCAAAAACACTTCGTTGCTTACTGGAATACTGTATCGGAAAAATTATGTACAAACATCGATCGCAACAAAGAAATAATTCCATCAAAGAATTGGTTGTAACAAAAATTCCAGGAAACATTCCAAGGATATATAAAATCCTTGCATCATAAATTACAATATCCCATCGAAACCATCCAAGTAAATACACAAAATTTATCAATGACCAAACAGATCGAATAAAAACATAAAAATAAAATACTGTAATTGTTGGAGAAATTTTTGAAGATTTTAGACGAAGCTGATTTTGAAAGATTATTTTTATGCTAATAAATGTTGCAACAAAAGTAAATCCAAGATCGATTAAATGATTCCCTAAGGCAACATATGGAACATGGGACATTTTTAGAAAGTTAGAAAAAAACAATATGAATTAATTTAAGTTTACATTTTTTTGAGAAGAAATAATTAAATTTGTTCTTTTAGATTTTTTTAGATTAAGAAAATTGTGCTTTTCCTTTTTCTCTTGTCTGAAATTTAATTTGGGGCAGTATAGTTTAGTCTGTTGAAAAATATAATTGTTTCATAGTTCACGAGTGTATAAGATTACTTTATTAGTTTTTATTGAATATGTTTATTTTCAATTATAATTGCTCTTTTGAAGGTTTCAGAGACGACCAGAGTTGTGTCCTTTTATTTTTAGTAACTTGGACTCCAAAATAAAGATCATCAAAATCACGCAGTCCAATCTGGCATGAAAATTAG
This sequence comes from Panagrolaimus sp. LJ2414, assembly GCA_024447195.1. Taxonomy (NCBI): domain Eukaryota; kingdom Metazoa; phylum Nematoda; class Chromadorea; order Rhabditida; family Panagrolaimidae; genus Panagrolaimus; species Panagrolaimus sp. LJ2414. Next base: position 10,113,091 of record JAMRXY010000016.1, read on the forward strand.
AAAAGCGTAGAAACCAATGATACTAAAACTCTTTTCATAGTTTTTGTAACTTGAATCCAGGATAAGCAATTCTTTAATAAAATTATAGTATTATCCAACATACAGTAAGTCAAATATTAATTACTGTAGTATACTGTATATTTTTAATACATCTTCTTTATGATGGTATTTAGAATTTATCATTAATGAATAAACTTAATTGCGATTTATTTTCGCCGTTTTTAAAAATGAACGTGGTGTGCTCGATGACTGATCAAAAAGCACTCAGTGCTTTCATTTAAAAATAGAAAAAATGCACTACAAATATCTGACCAAACCAAATAAAAATCGCATTTGTTTTTCATTTATTTTATTTTGCAAATGTGTGCTGACTTGTTCCTGTCTTTATTAAAATTGTTCTAGTCAGCTGCAACAAAATGATCTTAAATAAATTAATTAAAAGTTCTTTACTACTTTCCTACCGTAATCTTCAACAATTCAGTGCTGCTACAAAGCCAACAACAGCCATTCAAATTGGCACATTTTTAGATACTCGAAATTCTGGTGAAAGAGAAATAACAAATCCAGCATGGATTCCAAGAAATGGAAAAGGTTCTTTAAGGGTTGAAAAAGTTGATGAAAAAGATTTTGAATTAATTGCAAGTTTTTATAATTATCAATTTGTTCAAAGCGGAAACATTTGGAAAGCTATTGGTAAGTTTTAAAAGTTAAACACATTTTTATTGAAATAATTATCTTGAGCTTTCATTTAAAGGTAGGCGGACTCTTTGTCACCTTTTTAAATGCGTCTGTGGTCAAGAAGATCCTTAAAATTTCAAAATAAACAATTCAAAAGTTTTTTTTCGTTTCTATTGTTTATTTCTAAATTTGAAGGATCATGGCGACCATTGAGCTGATTTTAAAAAATTAAAGATTAAATCCTACCGTAATCATTCCAGGGCTTTGCAAAATATTTGGTTTGCCATCTTTAATTAAATTTTATTGCAGATGCAAAGTGTGAAGAAACTGAAAAATTAATTTTTGATGCTACATCGATCCCTATCAAGCAACAATTATCATTTGCGGCATTTGATAATGATCAATTAGTTGGAATCCATTTGAATAGGCTACACAAAAGAAATGAATTTCCACAACTTTTTGATGGAAAATTGTATGACCCAAATGCAAAACTTTTTATTAAAAATGATTATGCGGAAGGTAAACTTAATATTTTACAGTAATCCAAATTAGGGATAACCTTATCTTTATCGAAATACAGTATATTTTCCATATTCAGATATTGCAAATGGCCCATATGATAATCATAACGCAAATCGAATTTACGTTTTATTAAATGAATGTTTAAAACAAACAGGAAAATTCTTTCCAGAAGATATTAAAAATCTTGGGTATATGAAAGTTACTGTAATTAAGCCAGAGTATATGGGGTAATCTATTAACTTTTTAAACAACATTAACAAATCTTAAAATGTTTCAGTAATGGCTTATTTCAATACTTTTTTATTGAAAGTTTCAAAACTTTTAAAGAAAAAGATTGTAATTATTTTATTGCATTTTGTTTAGCAACGGCGAGTGCGAAAATGTGCCAAAAAATGGGAATGTGGAGTGCCTTCATGTTTCCCTATTCAGAATATAAAGAAAATGGAAAGCCGGTTTTTCAGAATTGTTATGATGGAGCTGAGGGTGTTCATTTGATGATGGGAAATGTTGATGTGGCTATGAAATTTTTAAAAGAATTAAATAAAAAATAAATTTCATTATTTCTAATACAAATTTATTACTGTAATAATAAAATTAAACAACCTAAATATTTGACTTTAAAAGATAATTATCACTTCCATTTTTAATTACACGTTCATCTTTGATAAGCTTTGATAAATGATGTTTTACATTTCCTAAGGCACCAAGTTTTACAGCAAATGGGATTTCTTTATATACAGCATTTGTGATATCCATTGACGTCATTGCAGAAGTTTCTGATAATACTGATATAATATCATTTTCTCTTTGCATTCGATGTTTAATATATTCTTCAATTTTGCTTTGTGGATTATTAATCACAGGGCCATGACCTATAAACATAGCTTTAAAAGGTAATTGTTAAAAGAAAAATTACTTACCAGGATAAATTTTATCTGGATTAATCTCCAAGAATTTATTCAAACTATTCATGTACGAATGTAAATCTTCAAAGATGGCACTTCCTTCGCCGAGAATACAGTCACCAGAGAACAAAGCATTTTCTTCTTTATGCAGAATTGCCATATGATCAGTTGTATGTCCAGGAGAATACAGTAATTGCAGAGTTGCACCTTCGACTTTTATTTCATGATCATATTCAACATAATTATAAGCGTAATCAGTTTCGGCAACATTATCACTTCTTTTAAATTTGTATACGGGAACTTCTTTTCCGAGTAATTTTATAACATTTGGAATTCCACCAACATGATCACCATGCCAATGAGTAATAACAATTGCTTCAATTTTGCCATCGGTACCAAGAGCTTCAGTTAGCTTTTCTATATATTCAGAAATATTTGGTTCACCAGTATCAATTAGAATTTTGCTAAATATTGCAATTAGTTTTGCTTAAAAAATTAAACAACAAACCTTTTACCACTTCCAACAAGATATGTATTTGTTCCTTGAAGAGTAAAAGGGCCAGGATTTTGTCCAAGTACTCGACAAATAGATGGAGACAATTGTTCAATTGATTCAAGTGGAGTTAAATTGGCCATATTTGTTCCACGATGAAACGTTTTTGCGTAATAATATGCGGCAGCAGAAACAAAATAATCTGGAGCGTTTCGAATATAATTCATAGATGAAAAATTTTGACGAATAATAAAATGCTTGTTGCAAAAAATTGTTTGAATTCTTTTCGGTTCATTCAGCAGCGATAACAATCTTTTATTTCCACGCCCCAAAACAGCTCGGGTCAACAACATCTAAAAAATGATAGAAACATAAAATACAAGGTAAAAGAAAGAGACATGAAAGAGAGTGAGAGAAACACAAAAAACGAAGTTATTGCACACTCTTTTGATCTCAATGGATGCAGAAAAATTGGTAAAAATTATAAGATTATCACATGCTAATCGCAAAAACACAAAACTTAAAGTTTGTATTCATTTCAAGCTAGACTATAATATAATTTATGGAAATCATGCAAAACAGAAACCACAAAATCCAAAAGAGCTATTGCTCAAAGGGACGAAAACACTGAATGATGCAAAAATTGATACAATTACATGTTCAAATCGCGTTTTGATCTCGGGTTTTGTGGAAACAGAAAAAATCTTATTTAGTGTTTATCACAATTAAAACGGAAATTTCGAGAATATCTAAATTTATTACCGTATACAAAAAATGGTATAGCTTGAACTTGAAATACAAAACACTATTTGTATTTCAAGTACAGCATCATTTTTGCCTTCACGACTTCTAGCTTTGTAATTTTGTATTATTTGTTTCTTATCGCTGTTGTTTTATACAACTGTTGGAAAAAAGAATTACATTGCTGCTATTTAAAAAATTGGTGTTGATGAATGCCTAATAAGTAAAAAACAACAAACATTTTAAACTTACATCTTTATAACATCGTGTAATCGATGTATCAGTAAGTAGTATTGAGTAAAGATAAATTAGTAAACCTGTATTGCTAAAATAATTAAAATTAAATAATGTTACAGTTTACAAGATTTGAAAAATCCGTCAAAAACAAATCCGTTTTTTTAAACAATAGAACTATTTTCGCGTTAAAAGAAATTTTTTTTTGAGCGGATGTTTTTCGAAAACTTTTTGTTAGCGTTTTTGTTGATCACGAAATATACTTTTTTTACTTCGTCTTTGATTGATATTTATTTCTTCACGTTACAAACTTTATGGCTGTTACTCTGCATACCACTGCAGGAGATCTTAAAATTGAATTATTTTGTGAAAAGTGTCCAAGAGCTTGTGAAGTAAGTTATTACATATTTTTCTTTCTTTCTTGAGTTCCCAAATTAACTTTAATGTATCTCAAATCATTATCTTTATCTCTTCTTTACCTCCAGAACTAACTAAAACATTATTTTTCGATTATCCATTCTTGTCTTTCTCTTTATCATTTTTTAATTCGTGCTTTTTAAAGTTGTAAAAAATGGTTGAACCAACTGCACCAACAACAACAATGATGCCAAGTGAAACTCCTCTTTCTTCAACGGAATCATCGGAAGCTCAAAAATCCTTGGAAACCTTTTTGAATAAGCCAATGAGAATTGAATTATCAGATGGTCGAATTATTATTGGGAATCTTGTCTGCACGGATAATGTCCCAAATATCATTCTTCAAGGCTCACAAGAATATTGGTTAAAAGATTGGCCAAATGGTTATATTCGTGATCTTGGTGTTGTTGTAATTGGTGGAAAGCATATCAAAAGTATCAAAGTCTTGAAAAAAGATCATGAAGATTCTTAATATGTTTTTTTTCTCTCTTGCTTTTGTTGTTTCTTTGCTTTGTTTTTTTCTTTTCATTGAAGTTATTTTGGGATAAAGAATTTTTTATATAATTCAGTTCATCAAATATTATTAATCGGTTCTATCCAATTTTTATAGAATTTTTTGGCACTTTGCGCATCAAATTATTACACAAATTGTATTTTTCATCGAAATATTAAAGGGTTTATTGTTCAAACTGGTGATCCAACAAATACCGGAAAAGGCGGACAAAGTATCTGGGGTGATCCATTTCCCGACGAAATTAAACCTGATATAAAGGTTTGTTTTATATGCTAATGAAAGTTTAACATTGTGATAATTTTTAGCACGATCGCGGTATTTTGTCTATGGCCAGTAACGGACCAAATTCAAACGGCTCACAATTCTTTATCGTATACGACAAGCATCCAACTCTTGACGGAAAACATACTGCATTTGGAAAGTAAGTTGCTTAACAGTTTTTTTGAACAATAGTTTCTGTTATTTGACTTACTATAATCGAATTATTCCAGGGTTATTGACGGCTTTGATACTTTGGAAGAACTTGAAAATATTATTGTTGATAAACGGTATTGTCCTGTTGTTGAACAAAAAATCAAAGATGTTACGATTCATGCCAATCCGTTCGCTGACAAACCTGATGAAGACCACCGCATATTCTAATCGGCTTTCTTTACATTTATCACTTCATCCTTTATCGGGTATTAAAAGTGTATCAACATTTAATTTTTATTCATCTCAAATATCATCATCAACAACAGACAGCCCAACAACAAGAAAAGCTATTAGCGACGAAGAAATTAGAGAACGTATTAAACAAACATCAGAATATTTTAGTCAATGTATTGAAGAATATTATGAAGAAGAAGAATCAGAAGAGGAGATTAAAGAAGAAGAAATCGTCCAAGAAGAACCTGTTGAACCAATTATCAAATCAGCAGTATCAGAAATTACAAAAGATGAAGTGGTTTCATTATTACAAGAACATCGTGCACAAAATATTATTTCCATTGATGTTGAACTTAAAACAAGTCCATGGACATCGGTTGTAATCTGTTCACCTTATAATGATCGACATGGACAAGCTTTGATGCAAACTGTTCGAAAGCATATTAAAATACTTTATAAATTTGAAGTAAGTTTATTGTTAATTTTTGTATTCGTTATTAAATGTTATTTATCTTTAGGATGATCAAATGCCGCGTCCGAGTAAAATAACAAATGGATGGTTTGTTTTTGATATGAGAAATGTTTTATTACATATTATGGCGGAATCTGCAAGAGAAAAATATCAACTTGAAAAGCTGTATTCTTTAACTGATAAAGAAAAGGAAGAAGAAAATGATGATGATATGCTTCCACCACCTTCAACTCAAACTTCTTCTTTAACTGGTGTTTAATTTTTTGTATGTTTCTAGCTTTTTTTTTGTTGTTGATAAAATTTTGTTTGTTGATGTAAGAAAAAAATAAAGTTTTCCAAAATTTTTTTCCTGTTTTATTCTTTTTTGTGAACAAAAAAGAATAAAACATCCTTTAGGAGTGCTACCCTATTCGCGGGAAATACCATTCGCGGGAAATGAATTAAATAAAATTATTCCTTAAATTTTAAAATAATCATAACCAAAGACATTCAGCGACAGCATAGATAATTTCTTAGTTGGAACCTAATAACTTTTGTAAGCTGATCGAAGGCGGAGTGTTTTTTCGAGGGTCCTTGGTTTGAAAGAAAATCTTTGAGAATCAGAATCACCTTTTGGTAATTCAAAAAATATTTTATTTTAAACTTATTCTTTAATTTTTATTAGTGATGAGGGGTATTAAACTTACAATTAGTGTATTGGCAATTTTTCTTGTTAGTTATGGTTATACGGTAAGTTTGTTTTAAAAATACAGTATTTATGATACTACGAAAACAGGGCCGCAACTTGGGGGGAGACATGGGAGACATGTCTCCCTATTAAGACCAAAAAATCAAAAGGGATTACGTGCCTATTTTTGAAAAAAAATTTATGACAAAAAACGCAAAGGAGGGACCAAGACAAAAATACCAATGTCTCCCTATCAAAGTTTGCCCAAATTGCTGCCCTGTACGAAAATTATCAAAATTACTGTAATTAAAAAAAACAGATTAAATTTTACAGTAACTTTGCGCTTTCCAACAATTTTGTTTGATTGAAAGAGAAGAACAACCTCCTGCACGCAACAAAAGGTACTTCTTTCCTTTTTCCTTTTTATTATCCCCCTGCGGGGAACAAAAGGTACTTCTTTGCTTTTTATTATCACATTTCACAAATATACTGTAGTCTAAATATTTTATCAAAAATGTTACAATATGCCATTGAAAAATTCCTACATTTTTTTTATTTTTTTTAGGCAATAATTACTGTAAGATTTCTTTTATTTTACTGTAGGCAATAATTACTGTAATAAAACACGCATGTAATAATCAAAAAAACGTAACACAGACGCCTACAACGAAAAAGTGACGCAAATGTCGGTCTCGACAAAAATTTTAAATGATTAACAGTCTCAGACTGAATTAATCATTAACAAATAATTTGAAATTTTTTAAAGTTTCATGAAATTATAAAAACATTTGTAAAATTAAACATTAAGAATGTTTACTATTTTTAAACTTTTAAACAAAATTTTAGAAAAAATCAATCGTCTCCCTCCTTGGATTTTTTTAAAATCAAAATTTTTTGGGCGAGGGTCATGGGTTTTATTATCCTCTTCTTCACGTATGGAAATTTATGCTTTTTTCAAATTATTTTAGGGTTATCGACGGCTTCGATACGTTGGAAGAACTTGAAAATATTATCGTTGATAAACCATATTGTCCAGTTGTTGAACAGAAAATAAAAGATGTTACTATTCATGCCAATCCGTTTGCCGACACACTTGGGGACAACTAATGTATTTTCTAAACAAACTTGTTCACATTTATTACTTTAACAATCATCAAGAAATATTTCTTGTTGTTGCTAGCTTTTTTCTAAGTAATGAAAAAATTTTGTATGTTGATGCAAGGAAAAATAAAGTTATGTAAAACTGTACGATATTTATTCTTTTTTTGTCTGACACTAATCGTTATCTGCGATATAGTCTATGGGTGTGGGGTTTTATCTTGTTCCTGTAGTATCGAAAATGTATTTGAAATGTATGATACTGATCTTCAAATTTTTATTGTTCCAGATTAAAAACACAGTCTCGTTGTTTATTTTTTTTTCTTTTTTAAATTTCTATTTTGTTTTTGTATCTTTGTTTGCTTTATTCATTAATTAATCATTTTGAACTTTTCTCTTCTTTTTGTTTTTTTAATTGTTCAACGTTTGTAATAATGATGCACAAAGTACCAAGAAATTCTGTAAAAATGGAAATAACCGATTTAAAATCTTCAATCAACTCATTTATATAAAAAGTTTATCCCAAAAAGCTTCAATGTTAAGAAGAAAAAAAGGTTTAAAAAGCAATGCAACATCAAAAACAATAAAAACATATTAAGAATCTTCATGATCTTTTTTCAAGACTTTGATACTTTTGATATGCTTTCCACCAATTACAACAACACCAAGATCACGAATATAACCATTTGGCCAATCTTTTAACCAATATTCTTGTGAACCTTGTAGAATGATATTTGGGACATTATCCGTGCAGACAAGATTCCCAATAATAATTCGACCATCTGATAATTCAATTCTCATTGGCTTATTCAAAAACGATTGTTCAAATGCAATTTGATGATTTTTAAAATCTTTCGCCAAAAAATCTGTAAAAACTTGAGAGGGTACTGTATTACCGGAAGTTGCTGATGCGCCATCTAAAAATGGACAAACTAAATAAAAATGGGATAACAAGAAACAGGAAGCTGAAAAAGTTTTTTTTATGAAAAAACTAACAAATAAAGGCCTTATTATATGACAGTTATGCAAAACCCAAAAATATTAACGGTGAATGCGCTGCTGTTATGCATATATATGTTGTATCAGGATTAGGGAACCGTCGGTTCTCGAGAACCGACGTCGGGATTAGTGAACCATTAACGTTTTACAGTTATTATCTACCTTTTTACAGTAATAAGTAGATAATAACTGTAATAAGTAATTTGTGCTAAATTGTTAAAGTTTAAAAATTTTTTTAAAAATGTTAATAATTCAGTTTTTATAAATTGTTTTGATAATGTAATGAAAAAATAAACAAAAAAATTTTTGTGAATTAGTAATAAGTAATTTGTGGTATATAAATAAAATTTAAAAAAATGTAATTTTCTCAATTTTTGTAAAATGATTAGGGTTTAAATGAAAAATAAAACAAAGAAAATTTTTTAGCGAACCAGTAATATTTAAGTTGTGGTAATTTATCTCTTAAAAGGCTTGTTTAATTCTTGTATAAAAAAAATCAAAACAATTTATACAAACTGAAAAATTACCATTTTTTAAATTTTTTAAATTTAAACATTTTACCACAAATTACTTATTATAGTTATTATCTACTTATTACTGTAAAAAGGTAGATAATAACTGTAAAACGTTAATGGTTTTCTAATCTTGACGTCGGTTCTTGAGAACCGACGGTTCTCTAATCCCGACACAACTTATATAAAAATAAAGTTCAAACAATCCACTACCCCCCGGGTCAACGATTTTTAAAAACCGCTGTTTAACGGATATTTGTCGAATTTCAGTTTTATAAATTGGCATAACGATAGTGCATTCATCGCTAATTTAAATAACTGACTATACCTTCCTTGCCCACCGTAAACAAAGCTGTTTTAGTTTATAAACTAATTTAAAAAATTAATAATTTTGGTTCAAAAAAAATTTGGAACGAATATTATACGAGAAGCGAGTTGACGTACACCTATTCAGACTTTATTTGAGTGTTTTTAAAAAACAACAAACGGAGACCTTTTTGAAGATTTATATAATTTGATGTTCCAGCACCATGATTTGGTGAAAACAATTTTTGAGATGCTTTGAATTGCATAATTTTTGGTGTTGTTGTGAAATCGTTGTTTTCCGTTTGACGAGGAAATTCAAATAAATCCTTTAAAAACATAAAAGAAGTACAAAATTGTATACTCAAAAAATGGGTGTCGGATCCGACGCCAAAATAGTGTTGAAAATTCCTACCAAAATTTTTTTCGACACCGGTTACGGTTATGCTCGGTTACGTGACACCAAAAAAATAACCTCAGGGTTATGAATGGGATATGCTTTGGTTACAATTAGGTTACGGTTATGAAATGGTTATGTCATGGTGTCGAAAAATTTTGCAACCTTTTCATATTTGAAAGTTCTAAAAAAATAACTTTTAACGTTTTTTTTGTATTTTTTATTTATCTACACAAAAAAAGTCATATAAAACTTTTTATACTTCATATTACCTGATGATAGGATACAGAAATCACAATAAAAATCATGTTTTAGATCTATTGATCATAAGAACATTGGGAAAATTTGAACTTTTTTTGGTCCCGTAGCGATTGATTGCTTTTTTTTCTAGCAATTTCTACACGCGCGGAGTTTAAAAAAACTTGACGTGGCCCCCGATAAATTTTTTGATAAAATTTTAAATTCAATCTTGTGTTAATTCAGAATTGTTTACAGTCATTTATTCTTCTTAAAATAAAATATAAAATTTTTCCAAAAAATTTTCTCGTGTGGGGCCACTTTTCAACATCAAGACATAACCATTTCGTAACCCTAACCTAACTGTAACCATAGCATAACCCATTCATAACCGCTTGGTTATGTTTTAGTTACGTTTCGGTTATGTAGCCAAAAAGGTGATTTGAAAATAATAACCGTAACCTAACCTTGAAAAAACGGTCAAAATAATAACCGATATGCGACACCCATTTTTTCAGTGTAAATGATTGTAAATGCTCACTTGATTTGAATGTAATTTAAAAAAACATTCAGAAAATTTTCTTGTTGTTTTTGGCTTCTGCAAGTTTTCAAGATCATCAGATGCAGCACCTTCAACGGAATTTTCATATGCTGCAATATGAAGTGATAAAGTGCTGCTGCTTCTTTGATTTGAGATAACACCCTTTTCATTCATTTTCATCCAACGTTTTTGAGCTTCACTTTTGTCAAAATGTTTTGGATTCTTTGGGATTTTTAAATCAATATTTTTTGTCGATTTATTCCATGCTTTTTCTTTTTCTTTGCATTGAATATAGTCAGTTACAATAATACAATCCCGTACATCATTTTTCGAACGCACTTCATTTCATTTCATTTCATTTCATTTCATTTGGACTCGAGAGAAAAAAAATTCTTCCTGACATTTTCGCGCTAAGAAACGTCCAAATGAAATGAAATGAAATGAAATGAAATGAAATGCGTTCGAATAATGAAGTACGGGATTGTATAACCTGACATTTTCAATGTTGCTACAGTTTTTCCAAACTATGTTGTTTCATTTCATCCTGTCATATAAAACATACTCAAGTAAACATGTTCGAAGAATTACAAGGAAAAAAGTTTCGTAAATATTCTTTCATAGTTTTTTTAAAACTGCAGATGTTCTTTACCAGAGTTTTTGTTATTGATTGATTTGTTATCAGATTGATCAGGTGAAGAAGAGAAGTTTGAACATTTGTTATTCTGATTTAAATAAATGCTAGAAAATTTGTTGCTTTTATCAGCACGAAACTGAAGTATATTTTTTTCTTTTGTTGCCATCAGAAATAGAATCAAACAAAACCCAACCAAACTGAAAAAATCAATTGAAGTTAATTTAATTTATAAGAAAGCGACACCAAATGAAGAGAAAAATGATGAAAATAAAGTTCTTTTAAAGTTTTTAATGATTTTCAAAAAATGTCTCTCCTGTTCACCACGCATAAGAATGACGTAACATATATGTCGCTTTTCCAAAAAAAGAAAGTTTTAAAATATGATTTTGTCGAAAAGTCGCTATGAATGTCTCTTGGAATTAAATTTTTTTATGACAATGCCAAGTTTTAAAAAATTTCATTGATTTTACAAAAATTGGAAATATGCATTCATGTGAAACTAACAAGGGAACCGTCAGAAGTGATAATTGAGTTTTTAAACAAAATATGTTTTTTTGGGATGGTTTTAGGTCCATAATGATCATATAAAAATATTACGTGCTGGGTTTTAGGTTACGGTACTTTTTCGGCACTTTGAAGTTTTGTACCTTCATGTCCAAAGGGGGGAGTATGTGCTCAAAAAAGTGAAAAAAATAAAAAATTTTAAAAAATGTTAAAAATTGATGGAAATGTTAGTAATAAGCATATTAAAAATACCTATAAAATATTTTTGCTTAAAAACGTTTTAAATCCACTTTTTAAAGCAATTCAAGCATGCGTCATGTATTAGTACAAGAACTTTGAAGCGTTCAAAAATAAATTTATCGGCCTTCTGGTGAAAAAACATTTTACATACGCTTATTACCGACCCTCAGGAACAATTTGGAGCAAAATTTGCGAAATTTAAAAAATTTCAAATTTTTTTCATTTTTGAACCCAAAGGGGGGAGTAAGGCATATCACAGAACTTCAAAGTGCCGAAAAAGTACCGTAACCTAAAAACCAGCACGTAATATTTTTATATGATCATTAGGGACCTAAAACCATCCCAAAAAACATATTTCGTTTAAAAACTCAATTATCACTTCTGACGGTTCCCTTGTAAGCTTAATGCTTTGCTTTAGTCTAATTAGAAAAATTATAGAATGAAATGGATACTAAAAAAATAGTTATAGATGAGAAAATCAAGGATTTGTCAGGTTTCCTTCAATTTTCAGCTATGCAAAAAAAATGCATTAAAATGTTTCGACGGAAAAATATCTTCATCGATTATGACGCTGCTTGGATTTAAGGTTGCACATTTACCGGAACTTAGGTAAATTTGGCGTTAAATTTACCGAAAATGCCAAAAGTGGTAAAAATGAGGTAAAAATGTGTATATTATCATCCCTTAATCAAGCGTTCTCTTCGCTCAGCCTCAATTTGTCATTCATTACGCGACTTTATGTAATTATCGTAGACCTAAGGCTTTTTGCATTACATAAACGCTTCTTTAACCAAAACTCAAGGAGCGCATGCGCATGCTGCACGACGTTTTAAAAAAATTTTTTAAAACTGTATTTGTTGCATGCATGTCCATGGGCTCCCGGACAGCCTTGCACCGCCTACAATTTCTCTCTTTCTTTTTGTATATTTTTTCCCGGTAAAATTGTCGCAATCTACGTTTGGCAAATTTGCTTATGTGAACCACAGTTTTTCAATGCTTTCTTCTTGAAAAAAATTTCTTTGCGAAAAACAAGACCCATCCTTTTGATTTCTTATATTTTAGAAGTCTGGGTTTAAATTTTAAATTTTTCTAATTTAAAGGTATTGAATCTTGTAATTCCCAAAATTTTATGATATCATTTGCATGTTATTGTTGAATATGCGCATACATTTTGTTAAATATTTTGTACCCAGCTCTACTAATACTGTCCCTTGAAATTTTATATCGTTTTTCTTTAATTATTAAACGTGTGATTATACGAGTATTTATTTTCTTTAGCTTTCTAATTTGTATTTTACGTTTCTCCATTTTTAGATGTTGCTGACCCGAGCTGTTTTGGGGCGTGGAAATAAAAGATTGCTATCGCTGCTGAATGAACCGAAAAGAAATCAAACAATATTTTGCAACAAGCATTTTATTATTCGTCAAAAATTTTCATCTATGAATTATATTCGAAACGCTCCAGATTATTTTGTTTCTGCTGCCGCATATCATTACGCAAAAACTTTTCATCGTGGAACAAATATGGCAAAATATTCATCACAAATATCGTCATCAACATCAATAGGGAAAGAAATCTGCAGCGATGAAGACATTAAAGAACGTATTAAACAAACATCAGAATATTTTTCTCAATATATTGAAGAATATTATGAAGAAGAAGAACCAGAAGAGGAGATTAAAGAAGAAGAAATCGTCCAAGAAGAACCTGTTGAACCAATTATCAAATCAGCAGTATCAGAAATTATAAAAGATGAAGTGGTTTCATTATTACAAGAACATCGTGCACAAAATATTATTTCTATTGATGTTGAACTTAAAACAAGTCCATGGACATCGGTTGTAATCTGTTCACCTTATAATGATCGACATGGACAAGCTTTGATGCAAACTGTTCGAAAGCATATTAAAACACTTTATAAATTTGAAGTAAGTTTATTGTTAATTTTTGTATTCGTTATTAAATGTTATTTATCTTTAGGATGATCAAATGCCACGTCCAAGTAAAGTGACAAACGGATGGTTTGTTTTTGATATGAGAAATGTTTTATTACATATTATGTCTGAATCTGCAAGAGAAAAATATCAACTTGAAAAGCTGTATTCTTTAACTGATAAAGAAAAGGAAGAAGAAAATGATGATGATATGCTTCCACCACCTTCAACTCAAACTTCTTCTTTAACTGGTGTTTAATTTTTTGTATGTTTCTAGCTTTCTTTTTGTTGTTGATAAAATTTTGTTTGTTGATGAAAAAATTTTTTTGTAAAACTTCATTCAATTCTTTTTTGTGAACACAAAAACTTTAGTCCTGCAAAAAAATTGAGCAAGAATCGATCTTTGAAAGACAAGATTTAAACTAGTTTCCTCGATTCCATTACTAAGTATGGTTCGAGAAAGAAAGAGATAATGATACTGCTTGAATTGAATCATGGTATTTTTATGAAGAAAAACCGGATTGAATTTTAAGCTGATTTTTGTTTGATTGTGTCTATTTTTTCATCCTTTTCAAAGAGTAGTTGCGATTGTTGATTCCCGAGAAAGAAGAGAAAAAAGAGGATCGAAGGCGGAGTGTTTTTTAAAAGTATAAGAGGGTCCTTGGTTTGAAAGAATATCTTTGAGAATCAGAATCACCTTTTGGTAATCCAAAAAAAATTTATTTTAAGTTTACATTTTTATTCTTTAATTTTAATTTTGTGATGATGGGTATTAAACTTACAATTAGTGTATTGGCAATTTTTCTTGTTAGTTATGGTTATACGGTAAGTTTCTGTATTTTAATATTAATCTTTAAAAAAATACAGTATTTGTGAAACTACGAGAATTATCAAAATTATTGTAATTAAAAAAAACAGATTGAATTTTACAGTACCTTTGCGGTTCCAACCATTTTAAATGTCTTCTGCATTACTATCTGTTTGATTGAAGGAGAAGGACAACCCCTGCGGGGAACAGAAATCACTTAAATATTAAAATAATTAATCAAATGATTACTGTAATTTTAAGGTTACAAAAAAGCTTTTTCTGGGATTAAAACTGATGAAGCGTATATGAATTTTATACTTCTTCTACAGATTACTGTAGATGTTGTCAGCTAAAATATTCTGATAATATGCTAACCACCTGATTTTTATTATCATATTTCACAAATATACTGTCGTCTATAAACTTTTTATTAAAAATGTTACAATATGCCACTAAAAAATTCCAACATTAAAAAGCTATAACGCAGTCCCCTTTTTTAGTTTCTTCCTTTTTCTATCTTTTTATATTTTCTATCCATCCATCCTTTTTGCCTTATTACATAATCATGTTTTTTTACCAAAGCAAGTTCTTGTAATTTTGTTTTTCTGTTCTTTTCCTTTCCTCTTTTTTGCTTCCTTCATTAATTTATCATTTTTTGTGACTTTTTTCTTTCTGTCATTCGTTTTCAAGCTTATTTGAAATTCTTATTGCGTATCTTTTTCATCCAAAAAAAGTTTCCAATTTCTCTCTCTCACTTTCTTTTGTATGAATTTTACTTTTTGCTGCTTTCATTAAATTAATTCGACAGAGAGAAAACAAAAAAATATTGAAGAGCAAGCATTTGTAAAATTTAATATAAAAGAGATGGGAGATGTACAAGTGAAAAGTGGCATTTGAGCATGCAAGTAAGAAAAAATATATTTTGAAAGTATTTCTTTTTATTGTTGATGTATTTTTGTCCAATTAAGTAAGAAAGTAGATTTTTGGAAATGGCATAAACACAGTAAAAAGGCTAAATCGAAAAAAACTAGTAATGACAAGCAATTGATTACCTTTATAACCTTTTTTGTAAAACATTTTTAAGCTATAGTACACTTCATAATGACAAAAGTTAAAGAAAGAGGAGGGTTACGTTTGTTTTTATAACTGATTTTCAAGATTGTGCAGCAGCACAAACCTGAAAATCATGGTCTTTTAGTCGAGGCAAACCCATTCAAATTTTAAAAAAAGGAGAAAATTTGTAAAACGCCATTTCTTTTATTTTACTGTAGGCAATAATTACTGTAATATAACAAAAATATTTTTTAAATTTTGAACATCCCCTTCTTTCAACAACACTGTATGTATCCATGTACAACAACGCTTGTTTTATAAAAAATGATGCTAATTAAACAGTACCAAGAACAAGAAGAAGAAGAAGCATTTCAGAAAAAAGAGAGCATCAAAAACTAATTGTAATTTTGTATGCGCATAAATAAAATACTTCTTTTTTGCCATTTTTTTCTTGTCTGCGCATTTCATTGCCTCAAGGCATGCCTCCTGTTTGCTTTTTTTTTAAAAAATAGTAGTCGTACAGCAGCAGAGCAGCATCTTCTTTTAAGCACGCTAATAATCTGTCAGTCTTCTTGTTCTTTTTTTACAAATTATCTAAGTTGAATATAGTTAAATAAAAGAAGAAACATGGTTGCTTGTCATACAAAATATATTCCATGGCCGGACACTTTTTGTCTTAATAAAATTATTGTTTTGAGAAAGAAATTTCATATTCGCGAAAAAGCTTTCGCAAAAGAAGTAAGCTTTTGTAAAATGAAACTACTCATTTGAGTTTTGTTGAAACAAAAATAATATTGAAAAGTCTTTCATGAATGCCAATTTTTGATGGATGAAACCGAGCAAAACAGAAAGATAAGAAAACGGAAAAGTACAACTGCACAAATTGCAGATATTAATTAGGACACACATACTACAGTAATCAAATAATTTGTGACTAGGACTTTCTTCCAAACAGTTAAAAATGTCAAAAAGATAAATTTGGCCAATTTGTCTTTAAAAACCTGGCCAGTCCAAATTCTTGTTAACAAGAATTCTTTGCTTTTCCGAAAGAATAATTTGAAAAATACTTTATTCAAATGTGTTCATTAAAAATAAAATCAAATATTATAACTATGACACTGACAATACTTTTTTACAGGATGAAAAAACGACTGCATCCCCATCTGCTGTTCCACCACCACCACCTCAACCAGCAGCAGAATTACAATTTACAACTGCACCACAATGCAAATGTAAAGATATCGAAATTTGTAGTCAAGATATTGTAAAACGTGTAAATAAATGCAAAACTGCGTAAGTTGAATCGACAAGTTATTACAGTATATGTGGCATTGACATAACAATGATTACAGTATCCTTTAAATTTTTTAGGCCACAATGTGAAAAATATATTACAAAAATTGGAAATGCTAATAAAATTCGAGCTTGTTTGGACAAGGAACACAGTGATATGAAACAATTGGAAGATTGTGTGATAGCAAAAGTTGGACCCCTTGGTTGTACAAATGATGAAAATCCTGTCAATCTTACGATCCCGCTGATCCCTGTTGTTGAAGCTCCAGAAGTTTTTGAAGCTGAAGATGCTGAGCTTCCAGAAGTTCCAATGGCGGCTCCACCAATGGTAAATAAATTTTATGCAAATTTTAATTTTGTTGTACACCTTCTAAAAATACACTAACTTCAAAAACAAAGAACTTTTAAATACCGTAAAAGAATCCAATTGTTACCTTTTAGGAACCCCCACAAGGTCCCCCAGAATTGACACAATTTTTGATGTGCGTTGATCAATGCTCAATGGCTGAATCAATTACAGATGCAACAGTAACCCGAAGAAAAAGATCAGCAGTTAATTGTGCCTTCAAATTACGGTATGTCCTTCTTTGAAATTGTTTTAGAAAAATATTTCTTCTGACAATGCATAATATTAATTACTTTTGTTTTCTCAAGCTGAGATATATTAATCTAAAATGTCGAAACGTACAGAAGTGTACAGTTGATTCGATATAACAAAAACTACCTAAAATCAAAAGGATTCAATGTTAACTTTTTTCAGTTCAAGTATATGCCTTTTGCATGCAAACATTGTTTTTGTTTCACTTAATTTTTCATGTTCCAATTTTTTCTACCTTTGTTATTCTTTTTTGGCAGCGAAAACAGTGCCGCCATCGCCAACGACAAAAAACTGTGCTAAATTCATTGCATTTTTCTCTTTTCTAAAATTCTTTTTCCTGTCAAATTTTTTAATCATTCAAAATCAATAAAAAACTGTGAAAAAAGAGGAAAAAATTGAGTGTTAGCATTATATTGTCCAAAACAGTTGGCAAGAAAATGTTTAATAAAACAAAAATGCTGCTGCTGTTTATGACTCTCTTTCTTTTTTTCACCGAAATAAAAAAGAAGACAAAATTTTGGAAAATGGCAAAATAATGCACTTTTGACAGGCAATATAGTCAGATGAGAAAAAGAAAAAGGAAAAAAAACATGAAAGGAAAAAAGCTTTGATGGTAAAAAAATTGTGATAGGAATTGATGAAAAAAGCAAGAGCAAAAAAAATTTTCTAGAGAATTTTGAATGACTCTTGAATCAAAAAATTGAGCGATTATGCATAAAATTACAGTAATTTTAAATATAATTTTGCGCCTGAAACCAAATTTGCATAATTAGTAATTAGACGATCAAACCATTACTGTATTTATAAATTATTATCGAAACTTCAAATTTTTAGATGCGCCCTTTCCCCTCCCGATCAAAAAGTTCAAGATGCCTTCCAACAATGTGAAAAAGATTTAAATATTGATCCAATCAAAAAATTCAAAGATTCATGCCAATGCTTACTTGATGCTGGAGTTGCAATGCAATGCCCACAATAAATCGAAACTTTTCCAAACAACCAAAAATGTCGAAATAATATACTGTATTAATTGCCTTCTTCAAATTGAAGATCAATCATTTATATATCATACATGTGTCATACATATCACCCATATATCCATATATCATGTATGACCCTTTAATTTAGCCAAGAAGAGTCTCCTGTGTGAGACTCTGCAAGGTTAAATTAGATATGAAATATAAAAAATTGTATTTGTACATAATTAATTTTTTTTCAACATTTTTGCTTTTGCTTGCTTCAAGAAAATTGTTATGCTAAAGAACAAAATTTCAAATAAATTTTTCATCATCTTCTATTTTGACGGGAGAAAAGGCACACAGAGAGAGATTTAATAATTTAGGCAATTTTATATACAATCATTTCAAACTCACACATAAAAAAATCTCCACAGGAGATACATGGAATTTAAAAATGTGAGAGAAAAAGAAATCCCGCAAATTGGCGTCATGTTCCATTTTGCCTTTTTTTCCTTCTTCATTTTAGCCTAACTTGTTTTTCTTTGTGTATGTGTGCATCTGAAACCTTTCAACCCATCTTTTTAAAACCCTACATTTATGGAGACAACATTTATGGAAGTTTTTAATCTATCATCTTCATCAACTTTAACAATGTCCACAGCTGCAATTCTTGCAACTGGAAATGGTTTATTATCTTCTTCATCCTCGATTGAAGGGTCTTCAAATAGTAATTCAGCAGATTTAATCAGCAGCGGAAATAACAATAGTAATAAACCTATAATCGAAATTAATACATATCTTTATATTCCATTTATATGTTTTGTGTTTGGGGCACCTTTGGTATTTATTGGATTTTTGTGTTATTTGCAGCATCGCTCCAAGCAATTACATCGAAGAGAATGGGAACGCTTAAATAATCGAAGATTGTCAACGTAAGTTTTGACACAAATTTCTACTGTAACTTTAACATAAAGTTACGGTAGAATTCTGAATTGTGGGAAGAAATACAATAACATTAAATAAATATACTAACAAGGTTACTGTATAAAATGTCAAATATTTTTCTTACAGTAATACAAAATAAAATTATCCTATTTTTTATAAATATTGTTTTATTTTGAATGCCAAAAATTGTTTTTAGGCAATCCGGCATTTATACTGGCCGTGCTGCAATTGCCAATGCCAGAGCTTGTCAAGAAGAATGCCTTTGAAAATGTTTATAAAGTTTTTCAAATTTGAATAAATTCAATGTCTTCAAAATGTAATGTGTTCACTGTAAGTAATTTTTGTAACTTTCAAAAAATGTTTCAAGCAATAATTCTAATGTTTTTGTGAATTTTGTAATTTGAATTTTTTAATAAAGCGTATATCAAAAGTTTACTGTAGCTATATTACATCTTCATCATCATTATTAAACAGTTACCTTTTGAAATTTGAAAAAAATCTTACAACATTTTAAATCCTATGTATTTCATTAATCCCTCCAATTTCCTTTTCTCATTTTTCATTTTTACTATCTTTAGCCAAATCCACACAAAAAAAACAGATAAAGAAACACAGAAAAATGAGTAAAAGCAGAAAAAAAGAAGAAGAAAGGATTGAATCTTTTTTTCTTCTGTCACTTTATTTTTTTTCACAAATTTCTTTTCTTTCTTTGATGGCGAAACAAAGAAGCCCCTGTGTTTTTTTCTCTTTTTCTAAGAACACAAAAAATGAAAGAAAGTCTTTTTTGTTTTGTGCCAACCGAATCAGTTCATTATTTTACATTGGATTTTTTACTCAATCTTTTGGGTAGTAAAAAAGGAAAAAAGACAGTGTGCAAAAAATGTTTTGTTCCATTGAAGCACGAAAAAAAGAAAAGAGGAAAATAGAGTGAAACTGGCAATAAAAAAATAAGAGTGGAAAAATGGATGGATATCTATACAGAAAGAGAGTAAATATGGTTTTGGTTTTAGGCAAGAAGAAAACATATGTGAAAAAAAGTATGATGGTATATCTCATAAATAATAACAACTGTAAAAAACCATATGAATAAAAAAATGTGGCATCTTCAAGATACTCAACATCATCAAATGTTTTTCTGCCAAATAAGATTTGTTACTCAACTTTAATTAAATCTAATACTTTTGTACTGTTACAGAAATTTCTACCAGGAGGGGGTATCAAAGGCACTCACCCTCTCCAAAATCATAAAAACACTTTGTTCTTTTACCGTCATCGGCAATAGATCAAAGGTGCGCTTCTCTGGAAATGGTTACTGTCCCCTCCGAAATAAACTGCACATTTCATTGAATACTGTAACAAGCATATTTGTCCTTTTTTGTGGATCGATTCATTTATTTAAATGCCTTAAAGATTATTTGTAAACCTACGTATATATGTCACATTATGGTAATTTATCCTTTTTGAAAAGACTTTTTTGGATTTGAAAGGATGAAATGTGACAGGCTTCTTTTGTTCTATTACAAACTGTTGCATTTGGTTTTTTTTGGATAAACAAAGCGAAGAACGGATTTTGTAAATCCTTTTGAATTTAGAATGTTAAAGCTTTTGTTATACCATGTTTTAAGATATTACCTATGTAGTTTTGAATATATCTCTTATTGTTTGATTACTGTATTTTACAGTAATCACAGGAAATGAACTTTTTTTCTTTCATCTAAATATAATTGATTGATACATTTTTCAATTCTATTTGACATTATTACTTTCTATTCAAAAACACATCCTTCAAGCTTACATTTTTAAAAATTCAAGCTTCTCCTTTTCACAAAAAAACTGTTTTAACTCAAAACAGTCGCCGCCCTCTTCCTTTCCCTTTTATAATATTTTTGCCTTTGGCATTGCCTTTCCTTTTTTCATTTTCAAAAATTCTTTTTTCTATTCGTTCCTGTTTTCGATTTTTCAATTTTTATTTGAAAACACTTTTTTCTCCACTTTTTTGATGATGGACGAGAACGAACGAAAAAAAGCGAGAAATACTTTTTTTTCAATTTTTGTGTATTTTTCTATTGCTTTTCCTTTTTCGTTTTCTGTATTCAAAAAAGAACGTCGAAAAAAAAGAAGAAGAACAAATTGACGGTTTTCATCTTTTTTCCTTTTTCATTCAATCTTGAGGGCAGCAGTTTTTGTGGCACAGAAAAAAAATTTGGAAAAGCTTGTTTTTTTCTTGCCTGTTTTGTGTTTTTTTGACAAAAGAAGAAGGAAAAGCTTGTTATTTTTTTACATGAGTTCAACAACAGCAAAAAAACGAAGAAGATGAAAATGTTTTGAGCTTTTCCTCCCAACAATTTTTTTGCTGTCTTTCAAAAAGTTGCTTTACAATTCTGTGTTACTTTTTGATGATGGCAGTCCAGCAACAAAGTGAAGCCAACTGACGGAAATTGAGTTTTGTAAAAAAAGAAAAAGAAAATGTCAGATGATGTTTTTTGATATAAAATAAATATGCAAAAATGACAAATATTACTGTATTCAAAAAAACGTAAAATTTGTTTAGTTTTTACAAGATTCAAAAATTGGGAAGTCCAAAAAATTGATACCATTACAGTATTCTTTTTTACAGTATTCTACGTCAGCGGTTTAACAACTGATTCTTAAAATTTGCAGAGGAAGCGAAGTAAGCATATGTTTAATAAGGATCGCACAGAACTGACGTCGGGTTTGTTTCTAAATTTTTAAACTTCTCTTTTTGGCAGATTTCTTCTTTTGATCTGTGCCGCTTTTAATGTTAGCATCATATTTTGGATAACCTTCTTATTTTGATACGTCCAACGTCAGATCTCGACAATTCCTAAGATTAATCTGATTTGATTTTACTTAAAATCTAAATTTAGCTATTACGGCTACGATCAACATAATCGAGCATGCATAATGGTAGAATCCAGTTTCAGAATTTTTTTTATCCATTATAAAGTTTCATTTGACTTTTCTGTGTCAACTGTAAGGATGACCCTTCGAAGTCTCAGTTTACAACATTTTTGCCAAAAGTGATAACTCATATTTCATTTTCTTTCAACATTCAAGATTTCCCCCTTTTAAGGCTTTTACATTGCTCATTAGAAAATATAGAAATATTCATTAATGCCGTTGGCACAATTGTACCCGCGCTCATTCTTCCGTTCGAATTCATTTATATTACATCGGCAGCATGTTTAACAGAATATTAAATACACATACTTTTTGCCAATATATATTTGAGCAACCGCCTGGAGGCATATATTGGCAAATTCAGAAAATGGTGATGAAAATGGAACGGTTTTATTATTATTATTATTTGCGCTTAAGCAGTACCATTGCACTCGCTCTCTTTTTTCTTCTTTCCTTTTCACAGGACCGCACAGAAGGGCATGGCACAACCGGACAGTCCCTTTTCTCTTTTTTCTCTTTTCCTTTTCTCTCAAAGGCATGCCATTGCTTTTTTATTTTGTGCTGAATTTGAATGAACAGAACAAAACTGAAATATAAATATATATAGATGAACATCATGACCAGCGGGCAAAAGCAAGCAAGTCCTATCTATCTATAGTTTTTTAGCCTTTACAAGCAGCACCAAAAAATAGTTCTCCATTTTCTTCATCTCGTTTTCTATTGAAAAAAATATATTTATTGAAAATTTTTGTGTGTTTGGCACAAAAATATTTTTTTTAATAATTCTTTTTTTGAAGCCTACTTTTTGAAAACTATGGCCTGAGAGAAAAAGGAAACGGAAAAAATTGCGTGTTAGTCTTCGATATTAAAAAATTATTTATTTTTGTGAAGTTTTTTAACATGTTTAAAAAAAAGCGTTTTGTAAAAATTTTGAAAATGGTCTTGTCTTGTTTTGGTTTTTTGAAATTCTATTACTACAGTAATCTCTTTTGTTTTGGAATGCTTGATTTTTTTGATTTTTGATTTTTTGTTCCTGATCAGATTAGTTTTGAGTTATAATTAATTACTTTTCCACAAATTCTGGTTAGTAATTTATCTATTGTCTGGATACTCATGTTATGATTCCCAAGGATACTGTAAGCTACAGTAACTATCAACTTGATGGCATTTAGTTGTTTTAATCATACAGTAATACAGTATCAAAATCATGTTTTGAATCAATCCCAAAAAATTTGATATCTTTTCATTTTTTTGTTCAAATGCCAATGCCTTCCTTTCAATATTTACCATTTTTTCAATATTTTTCAACACAGCAGACAAATATTCTGCACGTATTTGATATTTACATTTACGTCTAAGTTTACATACATTTATTTTTTTCTATCCATCAAAGCCTTCCCCGGGCATGTTGTATTTTTTATATACTAAAAACCGTTGTAGCTTGTGCGACTTTAATGCTACAATTTCTAACAGTTGACAAAAGCAAAAAATTATTGTTCAGCTGCTGCCTGCGGTAGTCTTATGAAAAATTACATTTGTAAAAACGAATGACAGAAAGAAAAAAGAATTACCAAGAATTGTAAAACAAACTTATGGCTTCTTTAATAATGAAATATAACAGAACGGCAGGCGTTGTAAAATGATGAAAGTTTTTTGAAACCGCATTTGGCATAATTGACATCTGCTTCTGAAAACTTATTTGATTCAGGACTTCTGATTCTCCAGAAGGCAAATGATTAGTCTAAAAAGTCTAAACTTTAAATGATTCAGAATCAGTTTTTTAAGTTTCAGAACCCAATATCCTCACCCACTTTGAGCATTCTGAACTTTTTTATTTTGTCAAATCTGAGTCGCATAGCGGCATTATTTCTTTGATCTTATGTTATAACTGAGAAGTTAAAGTCATAACAATGCTGCTTCTGAATTCTGTGTTTAGGCAAATCCAGGAAACCACATTAAAATTTTGTGATTACTGCTTGCTTTTATAGTCTCAAGAACTACATGATTACTATAATTTTTTTGTTCTAGGACATTTTTTAAGCTGCTCTTTTTCAACAACGACAAACATCATTGATCTTCTTCCTGTCAGTACTAATCTTTCATTTTACTCTTTTCACTTTTTTTAACATACATTCATATATTTTGTAACAAATCCATCTCTTTTTTGTGTATGTAATGCCAATGCCAAAGATGATGATGTTTCCCTCTCTCTTTCTTTTTTTCTATTCATCACAGGCAATGAAGCGATAGAAACCCTTCTTCATCATCATTTTTACTTTAGAGCTCTGTATTATTCACTTTTGTTTAGCTTGCCTTCTTTCAATTCCATTTTTACCAATTCAACAATATTTTTTTGCCATTTTTGTCTCACTCACAGTTTTTTGTGGTTATTTTCAATTCAAAGATTCTTTCTTCATTCATTTGCCTTGAAGCAAGTAGTAGTAGCAGCTTCGATGAACGAAAAAAGAAAGCATTTTAAGGACATTGAAAAAAGATATATACGGAAGAAGAAGAAGAACTATATTCTCTATATTGGCTCAATGTATTGGATTCTTTTTTCTGTTTTTCAAGCTTATTTCTTTCTTTTCTTTCCTTTTTCATCTATGAAATACTTTCTTTTTGTGAACTGAAACAACAAAAATGCCAGAAGCATTCATTCCATCTTCCTTTTTTTGTTTGTATCATTTTCTTCATCACTGTTTTTTTCTTTCCTTTTTTTCTTGTTTTGAAAATAGAAAATGGGGGTGGAAATAAGTATAATAGCCAGAGAGATTTAATATAATACATATAATGTATTTGGGGATGAATGAAAGAAGGAGGGTTGAAGGTTGAATGAAAATTGCGTGAAAGTGTTTTTTGTTCTGATTTGATGATGAATGTTGCGAGGAGAGAATTTGTAAAATGTTTATGGTTCATGTTGTGGTTGTTGTTCCTGTTTAACCCAGATTTGGCATTTCAAATTAGCTGCAAATCTGAATTGGCGTCATTTTGTATGTCTTTGGATGATAAGATTTGTAGATATATAAACAGGTGTTAAACTGTTTAATTTTATCCAAGCTGAAGTTGTTCTTCAAAGTTACTGCTTTTTTTGAAACATTTGTTTTTATTTCTTAAAATTGATTTTTGGTAGTAATGCTTTATCAACAGTATCATCGATTTTTTGTCATGTAACAGTTCGTGTAAGATATTTTTAAAATAATCACATATCCCTGTTAGCTATGATAAATACAGTTTAATAATCATTTTTATTTCATTTAAAATAGATCAATCACTTCTGGCGTTATTTCGAAATCGACACAAATTGATATTCAGGATTTCTATTGTTATGTCTCGAAACAGTTTTCTTCTATTCCTTCATTAACAAAAAAAGCGAGAAAAACTGTTTCGAGACATAACAATAGAAATCCTGAAGCAGCAAATGATTGATCTTATTTAATCGTGTTCGCTTCAACAAAGTTATTCGGAAACGCTGAAAAAAATTTACATTTTATGAACGTCAAGCCCAAAGCCATATATATGATACATATACATTTTTTTGCTACAAAATTGCTGTGTTTAAAAACAACGTTTTGCCTGTTTTTGAAAGCCTAAAAGCTAGCATCAAAAAGAGAATGAAAAAAGAAATGTGATGGCTTTAATTTTCTTTTTTCATTTCGTTTCATCTCTTCTGCTTTTTTGCGCTTCAGAAAGAAACGAGAAAAAAAATAAAACGCATCAAAACGACAGTTTCTTTTTCTTGCCTTCGAAATAAAATATTTCGGGGCCTTCAAAATTACATCACACACAAAAGGCAGACGACAGAAGAAAAAAAGAAAAAGCAATTTTTTGCCGTTTTTTTATATATGTATTTTTTCAAACCCTAAAGCATTTTTGTTTTCATTCGGCTTTTTTTTATGTAATTGTACATCGCTTGCTTTTTTGAGGAACAAAAATGGGGAAGGAGGAAACACAGGCAGCTGCTACTCCAATGGTTTTTTTCTTCTGTCTTTGCTTCAATGTACACATTTATATGTTGGTCTGGTTATCATCAGTGTGGTTGATGAATTAAATTGATGATAGGATTTTTAAAAGGAAACTGTACGTATGCCAAAAACGATTAAATTCTTTGAGGCGCAATAGTTTTACAAAAGATCAAAGTCAAAAGTTATTTCTTGTTTTTTATCAGTTTTCTATTCTTAGGCTTAGAATGATACTGTAATTTACTGATTTTTATTAAAACTTTAGTTAATTATCATGATGTATATCAGTTACCACCTGACTACCATTATTACTCTTGATCAACATTTGAAATGTTTAATATTATTTACAGTAATTATTGATTAACAGTGTTACAGTAATTTCTGAGTAAATGAATCAAAGATAACTTTCATTTTGTACAATCCTAAATAATGTTGTTATGATCACAGTCTTATCATAAAACTGTAGATTTTTGATATTCAACATTTTCTATCATTTTTTCTTTTCTCTGTTTAATTTCTTCATTGCATTTACCATTTTTAAACACATTTCGAAACTTTCCTTTAAGCCAAACCATCAAATTCATTAAATTGTAATTTTGGCTTAAACTGCTTACAAATGTGCTTTCCATTTTATACATCCCTTTTTCTCTTTTTACAACAGCCACGGGCAATTGAAACTGTCAACTTTCTTTCTTTCGTTCTTCAGTGCCAACCGCTTCTTTTCCCTTCATTTTCTGTGCCACTGTACTATACTTTCCTCAACTCAATACAATCATTAAAATGCTGCTTAAAAAATAGGAAGAAACGTTTTTCTTCTTTTTCCCCTCGAGCAAAAAGAAAAGAAAAACACAAAAATTTTGACAGAAATTTAAGCAGCCACAGGCTGTGTTCCAATATTTTTGAAACATCGCCGCCGCCGCCACCGCCGCCGCCGGCGGCGGCGGCGGCGACCGGCGGCGCTGCCGAAGCTGCCGACTATGGTTTATACGGAAACCCAAACAGGGCTGACTTAAAACTGAGTATATTTTGGTCCGTTTTTAGCAGCAAAATAGGAATCAAGTTTTTAATTAAAAAAGAAGCAAATATACCAACTATTGACCCTTTTTAGAACGGTACGCTTTCGGCACTTCATAGTCGCGATATTTGTCTTGGAGTATTCTCTCAAAAGATAAAAAAGTTATTCTTTAAAAATACCCTAATTTTGTCTTAAATGTTTAATAGTTTTAGAAATAAACAAATGTGAAGTTATGTAGATAACGCGATTTGCTTTTTTTCAAACAAATATTGATAGTCAAGACTAGAAATTTATATTACTTGCATGAAAAACAACATTTTCCTTTGCTTTCATGGATAATGTTAAACAAAGCATGGCTCAAAATAGTGTTAGAAGCTATATCAGCATTAAAAATATCTTGAAATATACTTGTTATTACACGCAATAAACAGTTTTATGTTATATTTTTTGTTTGTCGTCGCCGCCACCGCCGGCGGCGATGCCGCCGCTCATGAAACATCGCCGCCGACGCCGCCGCCACCGGCAGCGCCGCCGGCGGCGACGCCAAGCTGCCGGCGGTGGCGGCGAGGGAACACTGCCCACAGCAGTAAAAAAAGAAAAGCCCGCATAAAAAAGTGCCACGGAAAGAAGAAAAATACAAGCTTTTTTCAGTTTTGTCAAAAATGCGCCTGTCTTTTTTCTCGTTTTTCGTCTGCTTTTCCAATTGCTGATTGCTTTTCCGGCAAAAATATAAAACTTCAATTTTGAGGCTGACAAAAAAAAGAGAAGAAAAGGGAAAGACAAAAATTTCAATGCTTTTTCACAAAAAAAAATAAAACCTTTGACTTGATTGGACAAGAAGTAGTACATATACATGAAGTTGTAAGCAAAAAATACGGCAAAAAAGGATGGCAAAAGCTCTTGTCTGGTGGAGTTTGTATAAAAATTTTTGAAGAACTTGTCAAAAAATTGCTGTGTTTTTTTGTGCGTGTTTGCGTTTTTTTTTTCAGGCATGCCACTTTTGTCAATTTACATTTTTTGGTTTCTTGTCTTTTTTATTGCTGTTCAAAAATAGGAAAGAAAAAAATATCCTGAAGCGATGATCTTTGGGATAGTAAAGTCAAATTATTAAAAAAATAAAAAACATACAATAGCATCGGCTTCATCAATTACAGTAATTTGATTATAGAAAAGCAGAGCTCGAAAAATTTAATTTTAGTTTAAAAATCAAATATTGACCTCTTTTTTGGAACTTAATCAAAAATTGCAGAATTTCTTTTTATTACAAAAATGCCAATCCCGTATTTGACATGCCTAAAATTTTGCCAATTTACTTTACTTTCCTTTTCGCTCTAATGCCTTTTGTATAATTTTCTTGTCCAATTTTTACTCAAAACCCAACACAAAGTAAGGCAGGCAAAAAGAGAGAGAAAAGCAGCAATTAGACTTTCATTGAACTGCATTCGAACCCCATTTTTTCTCATGCAAGTCTTCGAGGATAAAAATTTTTTTGTTGCTGATGCCTTGAGGGCAATTATTGTGCAGCAGCAAAAAAATATAAATACGAAGCCTACTCGTGTTTGAGTTTACTTAGTTATCTTCAAAAAAAAGTACTGTTTTTTCCTTATTTTTAATTTGACTAACATTTTTTAAGTATATGTCAAAGAGTAAAAAAGTTTGTTCGTTTTTTCTATTTTCTCGATGACTTTTTGTAAATGAGAAAGAAATGGATAGTTTAAGCTTTCCAAAGAAAATCCATCTATCTATTCTTTTTTTTGATAGTTTTTTGTGAGGCTGAATCCCATCAAGAAAAAAATGAGAGAACAGCCACATCTGGTATGCCAGCTTGTGAAGGAAAAAAAGATTACTTTCTTTTTTTTTGCCTATTCTCTTTTGTCCCTCAAGAAAAAAGAAGCTTAAAAACAGTCGATCTCTATGTGTTTTTTTCTATTTTGATTTTTCCAGCTTGCATCTTTTTTGTGTGCCTTCCGGAAGAAGAAGACAAAATATGCAGCAAATGTCATAAGTTATGATCTTAAAATATTTAAAAAAAAAAGAAAAAGAAAATATCGGCAGCCAACTGTCAATAATAAAAATAATAGTAATCTGGCAGCAAAAGTGGAAGAAAAAGGAAAAAGAAAAATAACAATGATCGGATATTTTTGTTAGTAGAGGGGATATCAGGGATATTTTGGCTTTAAAGGGACATTACAGGATTTAATAATGTTATATTAGCATTTTGTAAACGGCAGGTCGAAAACCCTATGTTTTTTACTGTTTAAGGACAAAATGGATTTACTAAATCCCAAAAGTGTTTGGCGGATAAATTTAACCTAATTTTACAAAAGATCATTGAAAGCAAACTTGATCGGTTAAAAAATGGCAAAATTATCTAAGATGAAGAGAAATTTTTTGAGATTATTGTTATAGAAAGCGGGCTTTTTGGCATTTTCTTATTAAGCAGCCTGACGCCTGAATTTTTTCCTGAAACAAAAATGAATGACGTTCTTTTTGACTCTTTTTTGTTTCAAGAAAGATTCAGTTTTCAAAAACTTCATGTAATCCATTACAGTAATTTTTTAAAAATTTAAACCTCTTTGCTGAATCTGCTTAGAAGCTTTGGATTCCTTTTTTAAAATATTAACTTTGGATAAGTTGCTTGAAAGATACCTTTGATTTTTAATTCACCAATCAGTCATTACTGTATTCTCTTTTTTTCTTTAAAAACATGTCTCCTTGACTTTGACTTTGATGATGCCTGACAAAAACTAATCCATTAAAACTTGGTTCTTTCTTTTTTTTCTTTTCTGCCTGTTATTTATAACATCCAATCACACAAACACATTCTTCCTCTCTCCTCGACACAGTTTTTTTTCTGTCCAGTGCCTGTTTCAAAAATAAAATATATAAAACTTTTTTCTTTCTGTTAACAAAAGCAAGGGAAACAAATTATTTTTGCGTGGATGTTTCTGTTTACGCATTTTATTTTATTTTTGCCAAATGACAGTCGTCGTTGCCGCGAGGAGGTTAGGACTGCTATCCCCCCTTCTGGCTATGTTGAAAGTTGAAAGCAAAAATGAAAAAAAACAGGGCACATCACAAAAATTTTTTTTATTTAATTGTTGTGCATTTTTCTTCTTTTTTCCTATTTCATTTCCGATATTTTTGCCTGTCATCAAGTCAACGATCTGTGCTTATATGTTTTTATTTTTGTTGAACCCTCCTCCGATAGATGGATGGATCGTTTTTGTTCAAAGCAAGCAACTGTTTCGAAAAAAAGAATTTTGTTTAAAAATGTGAAAGAAAAAGATTTTTTTGTCATTGAATTGTGTATTTTTAAAATTCAATTGCTGGAAAAAGGAAGATACAAAAATGCCATTGAAATTGTTTTCTCGATTTGTTGTGGCATTTTCATCGTTTTTCAAGACCCTGTCGCACTAATATCAACCAAAATAAACATGTTCTTTTTGGGTTTCGTTGTGTGGCAAAATCTTTCTAAAAGTCATGATCAAAAATGCTTTTAATTAATAATTAATGACTTATTAAACACATTTTTCCTTGTGGCAGAAAAGTAATTTTGTGTTTCAATCGAAACATTTAAACCCAAAAATCTGCCGATTTACTTTTACTGATGTTGATGTGCTTATTTTTCCAGCTTCAAAACAACTGTTTTTGATTCTCTTTTTTGATTATTTTTATTTTATTTAAATTTTGACAGTGAAAATTTTTGTGTTGTTGAGGGAAAAAAAGTTTTTAAAAAGACTTAAAGCAGCTGTTGTTGCCTCCAACTATTATTATTATTCTCGCCGGAAAGAAAAAGGATTTTTGTCGACGATCAAGAAGAACAGAAGAGGAAAAAAATTTCGATAAATAGATCTTCTGTTAGGCTTTTGAAGAACTGACGAACTGACTGACTGCCCTGAAAATGTGGCTTTTTTGATATTGTGCTGTTGCTGCAAGAAAAAAAAGAGAGAAGAGTCTGTTTTTACCGATCGCTTTTCTTTTTTTTTGCTTTTCCAATTTGATCGTATGAGATTTTTGATTGGTGGAAGACACTTGAGCTTTTTTGATATGTTTTTGTGGTGTAAAGTTGGCACAAGATCAATATTTGAAGGTATATTGTAATATTATTTTATAGGATTCTTTTAAAAATATTCAATACAGTAATATTTTCCTTGTTAAGTTTCGGTACTGTTTGATTTTTAAAAATTTCGATAACTTACGGTTCTTTTTTTATTGACAGCTTTTAGAAAAACAAATAATATAATTTTTTGATATTTGTTGCCTTTAAAAATGTTTACAAAAATATATTTGCTTTTTTGAGAGGAAGAGAAAGAACGTTCGTTTCCCCAGCAATCATTCATTTTATTGGTTTTTAAAAACGTTACACAAAAAACCGGCGAACGAGCCAATCGGTGTTTTGTTTGCTTCCTTTTTTCAAAGTAGCAGGATCGGCAACCTTTTGTAAAATAAAAAATACGGTTTTTTGTACTTCCTCGAACATTTTTTGCTCATTTCTACGCTCTTGAAAGAATACTGTAATCATTTTTGTTTCATATTTTTTCACTTCTTTGATCATGAAAAAATTTATGTTTTCTTGGGTCTTCTTTTTTTCAATTTTTCCCCACCTGTGTTGCCCAAAAAATATTTATCAAAATTTGCATGAAAAATTTTTTTGTTCGGTGATTTTTTGTTTCTTCCACACCTTCTTTTTTTGTGTTTCTTCCAAAAAAATTTTTTTGTTTAACAAAACTGAATTGAAAATTTTTGTTCGTTTTTTCTTTGTTTGTTTGTAAAACTACCACTTTCTCTTTTTAAATGGCAGAAATTTTTCTCTCACAAACAGGCGCAGTGATTTCGCGCTTCTTTTTTATTTAAATGAATCGTTTTCGTTGAAGAAGAACCAAAATGCCTTTTCTTTTTTCATTTCGGTAATCTTTTTTTGTGTCTCTGTTTCTTTTTTCGAGTCATTGATACTTTCAGGATGTTTTGTTTGTTTTTAAAAGATTGTTTCGTAACAGTTTTTTGAAAATCAACGTGAACTTTTAAAAGCTAAAATACGGAATTACTGTACATATTTTTCTACCTAAAAAAGGTTGAATAATCGAAAATTGATTTGTTCGAATTCATGGATTTGTTTTTTGCCAAAAAAATTGTTCTAAATGTTTGGTGGTATTTAATTTAAATGATTTAAAACTAAAAACTTGACGATATCATCGAATTAAACTCATATTAAAATTTGAGACATTTTGCTTTTCACAAAATCCAGGACAATTTTCGTTCGTGAATTATATATTCGGGTGTTTAATATTACTGTATTTTTTATGGGCCCATGCTTCTTTCTTCTTTATTTTCACTTAACTGTTTTTTCCAAATTTTTTTTGGCAATCTCATAAAAACTTTTTTCTTGCCATTATTACACAAAATAAATACTCATTCATGCTTCTATTATTGTTGGCAGCATCATTACTTTTTTTAGCAAACTCAAATATTCAAATTTTTTTTGCTCATATTGTGCCAAAAACTTTTTTATTGCTTTCAATTGTTTTTGCAATATTTTTTTATTCGAACCGTTATAGTTCTCTCATTTAATTCATTTCCCTCCTTCTTTCTCTCTCTCTCTCTCTGTTTTTGTGTTTTATTTAAAATTCAATCTTTGGCATTTAAAAAAACCCTGGCGCCGATGGAAAGCAAAAGATGGTTCTTTTTTTATTTGTTTAAAAAACACATGAATAAAAATGGCACAAAAAAGAAGAAAAAAATATAATACCTTAAAGGGGAGAAAAAAGAGACAATGAAAAGGCGAAGAAAACTGATGAAAAATATGTGATATATTTGTACATGGAGTTTTTGTGTGTTTGTAAGTTAACTACCTTCTTTTTTGTCTTGTTCCGGACATTTTCAATTGCTGAAAAAAGGATTACCATTTGACTGTCTCAATCTCTTTTGAAGATTAGCATATTTTTGATAGATTTACGTTTTTAACTTTTTTTGAATCCTTTTTAATATTTTTAATCCGGTGCCGCAAGTAAAAATATGTACAATTTTTTCAAAAGATAATGTACAGTAATTCTTACTGTTCTATATTTTAGGATTTAAATGCTCACAATTTTTGAAACTTTCGATTACTGTAATCTTTTTGTTCTTCTTTTGAAGCGAAAGTTTCATTTTCACTTTTTTAAAACTTTCTTTTTTAAATTTAAACCAATTCTTATAAATATTATTCTTCCTTTTTATCCCCCTACTAAAAATCGTGGATAAAGATAACTTTTTTTCTTCATCTTCTTCCACGAAAACATTGTACCGGTAAAAATTATAAAGAAGAAAATAAATGATACAAGAAAGAGAAAAACGAGAGCAACTTCTTCTTTATTTTCTTCTTTCCTGCCCGCCCCATTTCCTCTCTTTTTTCTTTTCTCGGAGTTCGCCAACAGGCATTTTACATTTTATTTTTATATTTACCAGCAGCAACACAAAAATTTAAAAGAAAAAAGTAACAGCTGGCAGTTTGGGTTTCTTTTTTCTTTCTTTTTTTTGATTTCGGTATGCAAGAAAAAAGAAGAAGTTAGTTATATTTAAAGAAGTGCTGCTTTTGATCATTAACTATCCCCTTTCTTTTTTTTCTCAATGTGATTTTTTTGTTTTATCCCCTCAAGGGATACCAACCGATTGACTGACTGAAAATGAATGAAACGAATGACTGCGGTAATGTGACTTTATGGTTTTTTTTTTCGTGATTGTTTTAAAACTTTGCTAATGTAGAAAATTGTCGTTTTTCTTGTTTTTGCAAAAATTACAGTAATCTTTGAATTTAAGAAAGTTGTTTTTGGGTGCCACACCTACAGTAATCTTTGTACTTTCCGATACTGTAGGTTACTGTATATTACTGTATTTTTGTATGCTACAGTAATTTTATAAACATTATAATCATTTGCTCATGGAACGAAAATTCCACAATAGATGATTATTTTGATAAATCCTCTTCTGCCTCTCCAGCAAGCAAAATGGATAACAGAAATCCCGCGGATAGCTGCAACGTAATTAAACAGTTTTAAATGAAACATCCTTCCCTTTTTTTAAAAAATTTCACTTCTTTTCCATACAAAGATTTTTCCGTTTTTTTATCTTGCTTTTTTGTCGCGTTTTTTTTTGAAGAAAAACGATTTTTGACTCCTTCCTTTTTCTCGCGTGTATTGTTTTAAAATCAAAATCAAAAAGTATTTCGGTCCGCGCAATTTTATATCCTTCCTTCCCCTATTTTTTCTGGTTTTAATTTTTATCGTGTGCTTTTTTTCTCTTTTCTCGTGTAATTAATAAGCTATCAAAAATCAAAAATCTCAAACTTTTTAGGACTTTTTCTTTCCTTGAACTTGATATTTTTGAATAACTACAATTTCATTTTTGTAGTTATTCAAATTTTTTTTGGCTTTTTCAAGTGTGAAGATCTCTGCTTGTGCCATCCTATCTTTTGCCATCAATCATAGCCGTCTCATCCCTTAAAACAACATCGACGCCGGATTTTGTGGCCGGACGGCGTCGATGTATGGAAGATCATCATCGACAAGGCCTTGAAATTGAAGACGAAGACGACGACGAAATTGCTGTTGGGAATGATATATATTTACCAAAGAAACAAAAATTAATTCATCATCATCAAGAAGAACAACAAGATATTCCAAGTTTAGAAATTGACGACGAAGAAGACGGTGAAGAAGAAGAAGAAGAAAACGAAAATTTAATTGGTGAAGACGAAAATCCTTATTCGACATCCTCGGTGTTGTCGGCATTTCTAAGATCTGCACCAAACGCAACAAATAACAATATCAAAAACGGTGGTTCTCCATCTTCTTCAACAACGGCATCCACGATAACTCCGAATATCTTAACTTCCAGCCTTTTGCAATCTTCTGACGCCAGTACTTCTGATTCCCCTCCCCTTGCTTCAATTCTTTCCTCGGCATTCGCGGCTGCTGCTGCTTCTGGTTCTGCAACTGGCAAATATTCATGCCTTTTATGCCCAAAAAAATTTGATTCTTCAAAAATGCTTCAACAACATAATCAATCCTTTCATACTGACAAACAATTTGTTTGTGAAATTTGTGGAAAAGCTTTTCGATTCCGGTCTAATTTGGCTGAGCATCGCTCTGTTCATACTGCAATTAAACCATTCGTCTGCAGATTCTGTGGAAAATCTTCTCGTTTAAAGGGTTCGTTTCATTTCTTTCTTTTTTGGGCATTATTAAAAATAATAATAATTTTTTGACACCTGGGAATCTTTTATTTATTTTAATGTACATGCACATTTTTTGAGACCAGGTGTTCTTTTATTTACCTCCTTTTGTTAGAAAATAGAAAACGACTGTTTCGGAGTGAGAAAAGCAAATTCTTTCTTTTATTTTACTTTATTAAATTTTTATTGTATCTTTTATTCTTTAAAAATATTGTTAAATTACTGTAGTTACAATTAAGATGATGAATTCAATTTTAGTATCGTAGGCACTGTGACTACTATAATAAAACACTACTTTTTCTGTCAAAATTTTCAATAATCCAAAGGACAAAATTAACGTAGAAAAGAAATTTACATCATTTTGCTAAACTTTACTAACAGAAAATTACTGAAAAATGTGACAGAAAAATCAATGTATTATTACTATTGTTACAGTACCCCCAACAGAAACAGAAAGTCATCGTTTTGTTTTATTACTAATTTTCTAATGATGTCTTGGAATGACGCGAATTATTTTATCTTTCTTTAGCTGCCATCAATTTT
The DNA here is from genome assembly GCA_024447195.1 of Panagrolaimus sp. LJ2414. Classification (NCBI taxonomy): domain Eukaryota; kingdom Metazoa; phylum Nematoda; class Chromadorea; order Rhabditida; family Panagrolaimidae; genus Panagrolaimus; species Panagrolaimus sp. LJ2414. The sequence continues at coordinate 10,149,086 of JAMRXY010000016.1, forward strand.
TTTTATTCCATTTTTCATTCTTCAAGAATAAAAAAGTCAGAAGTTTAATGATGAAATCTTTTGTAACCAATTTTCTTTTCCATTCATTTCATTAGTTAGTTTCAAATATATATAAATTTTTTTAAACTTGTTTTACTTTGATTTCCCCCATTAAAAAAGATAAAACCGTAAGCTGACTGACTGACTGAATTTTTTCGACGTCGTCAGTTCATTGTCGGCGGAAAAAAATCTTTGATGTTTTTAACAAAACGAAAGAATCGTCATATGATAATACCGGTATCTTAAATTCTTAGAAACATACAATTTTGCATATGATTTTTATGATTGATTAATATCCTAAAAACACTTTTTTTTAATTAGAGAAAGTCAATCTATAATAATTCAAGAGAGAGAGATTTCAGATATCCCTGTCTCAAATACTCTGATATTTGGAAAATCTTAAATCTTAAAAACTTGATATTTAATTATGACATTTCGTTTTTGGGTGTTCTTGTCGAAAGAAATTATTATTTAAAGTAAGAGATAACACTTTTCAAAATTTACTTTTGTTATCTTGATTTTATCCAATAGGGATATATCCATGTACAGTCGAAATCCATAAAATTTTCGGATTTGGAAAAAATGAAACAAGTCATGAGATCTCTATCACTTTTCTTTTTTCTATCCAAATGTAACTGTCTTCTTCTCGATGACTAAATTTTTCTTATCTTTCGCTTTTTTTGATGCATGTTAATTCAGGGCATTAATCCAATATATACATCTTCGAGATATTTACAAAAACGGATTTCTCAAATCTTTCTTTCTCTCCACCAAACAAAGGGATATAAAAAATCTTTTTTACAAAACGTAATTGTTCACTTTTTTCCTTCATCTTCTTCTTCTGGTTTGAAAAAAGAGAAAATCTCACAAAAGTCTATTTTAAAATGAAATGAAAAGGGAAAAGAAGAAGACGACGACGACAAGATTCCCTTCTTTTCTTTTTTTCTTTGATTTTGTGTTGTTAGGATCTCGGACTATTTTGCCTTAGGGCAAATTTTGATTTTCACTGCTCAAAAATAAATATTCGACAGATACATTTTTTCACAGTTAAATAGGGGGGTTGACTGACTGGCTGGCTGAAAATAATATAATGTTACAATTTTTTAAGTTTCGAGATTTTTAACTATTTTTTCATCCACAATAATTAAAACAAAAGACATCAAAAAAGAAACTACGAGGTGAAAATGTAGACTGGATAATATCATAAAATGATCCGGTGATAAAGTTGAAAATAAATTTATGAGAAAAACGAAAAAAATGTAAAATGGGAGATATCCGGGATCAAAGCAGAGCGAAAAACTGTTAAGAAAAAAGATAATGAATTAAAACAGTAATAAATTTTGAAAGAAATATTTATACGAAGAATATATATTTCATATCTTGCAATTTATTTGATTTATACATAAACGAACTTGATACAGTATTTTTTTAGGATTTTTCAAATTACTGTAGCCTTTTTGTAACTGCTTTGTTTAATTCTTTTAAATGCAACTTTTCTTCATAATTTCATTTATTCTTCAATTAGCTAAAATCCAAATCCAACTTTTAAATTTTAAAAAAGAAAAATTAAATTAACACTAATTTACTTCAAATTTTTCTTCGAGTCTAAAAAGTCAGCAGTAAAAAACTGTAGACAAAAGGCATTGTTTCTTTTTTCCTGTTTTTCTCTCTCTTTTTTCCTTTTTTTAATTTTACCGTTTTTTTCTTCTTATATGACCTAGCTTTTTTTACGATCCGTAACTCGGATAAAAAGAACAAAAATTCTTTAAACTTTATCGTGTGCTGCTTCTTTCATTTTTGCTGCTGCACGACCTCCTCTTCCTCCGACAGTCTCGACCTAAATAAATTTTAAATATCTCTCAAATTTTGGGAAAAAACACTGTCAAAATTAAATTAAAATTAAAGCTAAAATTGATTTCTGAAATTTTAAAACTAAAAAGAATGCAAAATTTTATTATTATTTTTTATAAAAAAAAACTAAAATATTTCCCATTTTGTAGGAAACCTTACAAAACATATCTTAAAGCATCATAAAAAAGAACAAAATGATTATATTGGCACGGATGATATCATAATAAAAAAGGGTAAAAAATCTGTCAAAGATCCAGCAGCAATTGATTTCCTTGAAAAATCCATGATTGTTTTGAATGGTGGTGGAGGCGGAGGAAGTGGTGGAAGTGGAACGAGTAATCCATCTGCCGGATCTGGAAGAGCCGCTTCAGTTGCAGAATCTCATTCAGGCTCTTCAACTCCAATGGGAATTTTGAATGCTCCAAGTGTGGAAGAACAACAAAGATGCTTTTTAATGTCTCTTGGTCTTGAACCTGGTTCAATTGATTTAAAAGCTGAATCCCCGGAAAGTGATTCAAGTGGTGGTAAGTTGGATATGTTTGTGCAAATTTTTTAAATTAAGCTTTAAAAAGAGGATCAAGCTAGAAAAAAGAACATTTCCTAAGCTTCGATTATTGTAGTATGCAAATTTTATAAGTCTTCGGTATCAAAATTAGTAAAATTTGAGCCCTTTGATGCATTTAAGCTAGGTACGATTACGGTATCGGTATGACCCAGAACAAATAGTTACTGTAATTTTTAGTAAAATAACAAGAACGTTAATCCGTAGACTACAGTAATCTTAAATACAAAAATAGATTTTTAAAACAAAAAAATGACATTTAAAAATAGCTTTAGCTTTCTATTGAAAATGCAAAGTAATTCAACAAAATTATTTTATTTTTATGGATTACTAATTTTACTTTTTCTTTCTTTTCAACTATAATTATTTATATTTCCTTGAACAAAAAAACCATGGATAAAAATGGGAAGGCAAAAAATACGAAGAAGATGTAGAAAAAAATGAAGCTCATTGAAATTCTTCCAAAATTATATATTTTTTCATGATTGCGGCATGCCTTTTTTATTTGCCGGAGGTTTTTCTATATATTTTTTTTGATGTGAAATTAACCCTGCTGGGCTTCTTCATCCCCTTCTTTTTTTATATTTATTTTTCGATGAAATTAATTAAGCTTTGAAAAAAGGGATAAAGCAAGTAAAAAAAGACAGAAAGGAATGAATGAATGCAGTTGTCGACATTCACACATTCTCTCTACTTTTTTTTCTGTTGCGTGCTTCTGTTTTTAGAATAGAAAAAGAGCTTTCTTTTGTGTTTTTAGAGGGAAAATCAATTTTATTTTTAAATAAAAATTATTAATTAAAAGTTATTAAAATAAATTTAGTTTTAAACTTAAATTATACAAAAAATTTTAAAAACCGTTGAAAAGAGCATCGACAGCTAGCTGTAAAATTTCTTAAATTTTTATTACTGTAGTTATCTAAAGTGAAAAAACTGTGATAATTGAGGAGATCCTTTTCAGCATTCGTTTTTTTCGTTGTTTTTGGTGTGTATCGATGGCACTTATTAAAAAATATAATGCCTAGATGTTGCCAAATTACAGTCTACTAATAAGTGCAAACCGCTATCACTGTTACAGTAATCCCACTTACAGTAACTTTAACACCTGTCCTGTTTTTGCATCCATTAATTAGTTATTTATTCTTAAGGTAGTCAAGCTCGAACAACGAATGATCAACTCCTTGAAAAATGTAATGCATATGCTGCAATGGATGTTGATTTGAATGGAAGTGGCGGTGGCAGGGGAAGTCATGCTGGCAATGCCGAAGAAGGACGACGTTCAACCATTACTGAAGACTTTTTATCACAATTTACATCAGGTGCTGGGGGATCTGGAGCTAGCTTGGATAGTAGCAATGTAAATGCTGCCGTTGCAACATTAGCAAGTTTAGTCGCAAATAATAATAATTCAATTCATCGAAATAATGGTGCTTCAACACGAAAATTAGATGATAGCATTGCTGAAACTGTTAGCCGAGTTTCATCAGCTTCTATGGCAGCAACCCCACAATCAAGTATTGGTGGAGCGGTGAAAAAAACACAATGTCCAGAATGTGGAAAACATATGAGAAAGCGTAAGCTTTACTTACAACTACCGTAACCTTCTTAACATTGGTAATTTTTAGCAAAAGATTTGGTTACACATTTAACAACAATTCATCGATATTCTCCAGATGATATTGCAAATTTGTCCGGAAATTTAATGATAACTTCTGAATCCCCAATTGTTTCATCCTTATCCACAACCTTGAATACAACAACTTCAAGCAGTTCTGGCGCAGATACAACTGGATTATCGTCAGATTACGGTCGATCTGCCCTTACACTGGAGTTAAAACAAATTCAAAAAACTTTGAATGAATTAAAATCACAACGAAATGTTCCACATTTAACTCAGGTTTGTGGATTACTGTAGTTTTGAGGTGGTGGTAATAGAGATCACATTTTAGGCAGTAAATAATTTGGATACAAGAATCGGCAGAATGGAAAAACAACTTGAAATGGTTTTAAATACTCTTTACACTTTGGTACAGCTTCAAACTGGAAATTTAACGAAATCTAAGGTGAGATTTTAGAAGAATAACATTTGAATAACAGCATCTGCTGATTTTGATATGATACTGTAATTCTGTGAATTATTCTTAACAATTAATTTTTCAGTAATCAAAATTGATATGAACTCCATCCACCCCAAAGCCAATATTCTTCTTCTTGCCATCAATCGAAAAAACAATCTCTAAGAATTTTTCACAAAATTTAATGCCATGATATTTTTGTTTTACAACTTTCGATCTCGTTAATTTTCAACAAAAACAAAAGAGGCCATCAAATTTTAAATATTTTACATATTTCTTAAATGTCAACGTCGATAGTTTTTTTTCATTCATTTTGAATCTTTTTTTACAAGCAAGCAAAAATCATAATCCTTTTTTTGTGCTCATAATATTTTTTTCATTGTTTTTCTTTTCCTCAGTTATTATTATTTGTAGTTTGATATTACTGTATTTTTATTGTGTTAAAATGGTTCTAAAATTTTAATTGTTTTCTTTTGATATTTATATATTTTGATGATGATGATATAATATTTTGAAATAATGCTATGCCATATATTTTTGAGTTTTTTTAATTAAACTTTCTTAATTGAATTATGCAATTGTTATATATCAGTTTTTTTAGCATTTAAATTGTTATTATTGATATTTTAGTATTGAGTAACCCAAAGTCAAAATTTCGTATTTTTGAGTTTGAAAATTATTAGCTCAACAATTTTTTATTTAAAAACTATCACCAAACATTTTGTTTCATTTTTTTGCAATTATTTTTTCTAAAATCTTTCAACTTTTTTTCTTCTTCTTTTTTTTTGTTACGCAACCCGTGTCTTTTTTTGCCATTTAAAAATTTCTTTAATTAAAACTGTCATTTTATTTTTACTTTTATTTTTATTTACCAAAAATGTTTTCTTTTTATCAATAAAAAAAGTTTTATAAGATATAAGCCTGATACGAAATTCAATAACAACGAAACACAAAAGATTACTGTAGTGTCATTCATTAATGACCCTGTCTACAATAATCAATTGATTACAATAAAACCAAGACTAATAAAAATGCCCAAAATACAAAAAAACATTATTAATGGTAAACAGATTGAAGGAATAAAGCTTCTTTCAATTCAAGATTCAGTTCTGCAATTCCTTTAACAGAATTTCGAGGTTTCATTCGTTTTGAAAGAAATTCAAGGCAAACATGCTTGAGTTTTTCTGAATTTGCAGAAGCAGATGCATTTGCAAATAAACAAACATTTGAAGCTGATAATTTTTCAATACAAAATTCTTCCATGTTTTCCTTAAAAATGATGCATGAAATAGTTTTTAAAAATTACAATACTCAAACGAAAGTTAACGTAATCGGTTAATATTATATTTAGGCTTAAAAGGTATGGAAATTATGCTCACTTTTAAATCTTGAATTTCATATTTTCCAGCAAAAATAAGAATATCTGCAGCTTCTTGAACGGATAAATTATCTGAATTTTGGATTCCATAACAATATCCTAACGCTTCAGGGACAGAATCAAAAGATTGATTTTGGATAACAATTTTTGTGTCAGTTGGAGGTGGTGCCGTTGATGCATCAAGTTCAAGCTTTACATCCATTAACTTTCTGTATAATGTTGAAGTCCGTTTGAAAATATATGGAACAAACTGCAAAAATTATTTTTTTAAATATGTTTTATTACTTTATCTGAACTTTAGAGTGTCGCCGACATGCCTCGACTAGACGTGGCAACGGGCGTACTTTGTAGAATGCCTGGCAAGCCCGGAAAACTCGGAACCTGCCCGTGCTGGGGTTTTTAATCTTGGTCCTTTTCATTTGACTTTTTCATGATCATTAAATTCAAAACCGGGGGTTTCAAGACTTGGTTATTTCCGCTGCCATGTTTATCCTCAACCGTATCAACAACAGCATTTTATTTTACAGGGGATAGACATTATTTCGAAGAAGGCGTATTTGATCTTATGCCGATGGCGGTAAAAGATCAAAGGTCCGTCTGATATCAAAAAGGTAGCAGTACTTTGCTGATCTCCCTCATCATATCCATTTAACCTTGGATTTTTTATCCTTGTTTTGCTGTTTTTGATTTCAAAAAGCTTAATTTTTTACGTCCTCCATATTTTCGTTTTCCAGCACGTTTTCTTGTGACTTTTGCTTGAACTTGGTGATAAAATTTGACTGCCAAAGTTACATCAAATTCAATGGTCATTTCTTTATCAACAAGAACAACTTCTTTAGGCGGATAAAAAATGTCTTCAAAAAGAGTAAAGACGAACCCCCAAAATGTTGAAGGTGGCACTTCATTGACTAAGCCCGTTCCAATTCTACTTGAAAAGTTTGAAACATTAACATCAGTCGAAATTAACATTTCTCGAGGTTTTGATAAATAAAAGCAAACGGTTGAGAGTCCATTTGATTGGGCGGTAGCAGGAAATAAACGCAGATAATAGGTGACAAATGATAAATTTGGAACCTCAAATTCTGGAGATGTAATAATTTTGTCTGCATGCAAGTCTTCTTCCTTCAAATGCCATCGAACAGGAAATTCGTAACTTTGCTCCTGAAAAATATCTTTAAAAAAGCCAAGATCATAATTAAAGGGATTGTCCGGATCTAACGTCAGTGAATACTTCCAATTTTCAAATCCCATTCACCTCTTTCAAGCTTATTCCTTTGACTTTTGTCTGGTTAAAGATGAGTCTCCGATTTAGGCTAACCCTCTCCCACCTTTAAGAGACACTATACGAGATTTAAAAATCTGCTGAAGTCTGATCAGATCACAATAAAAAGAAAGTAGTGAAAGAACAATCCTTTAGAGCATAATTAGCTACGTTTTGTTGCTCAAGATAAAATTTTAAATAACTTACTTTAACAAATTGTTTTTTCACTGTTGCCATGTTTTTCTGGAAACATGGAGTTTTTCCATAACAAATATAATTAATAATTTAAAAACTAGGCGAAACGAAATCTTATGGACTTTAAAAAAATTCACTTTAAAAAGGTTGATTTTTTATTGCAAAGGCAATGCGCGATTTTGTAAATGTAAAATTCATAAAATCAATCGATAAAAGAATGGACCAATCGCGATCAGGTCAATTGCTTTGCGAGCTGGTGACTAAAAATTCGTATGTTTGCATCTTTTAAAACAAGCATAGAAAACGACCGCAAAAATCAAATCATAATTTTTTGCATTTTACTGTTTGATATTCTTTCCTTTTTGGTAATTATTATTAATATCAGTTAGATAAGGATATCAGCATCATTTCATTTCGGAGGGGGCAGAAACCATTTCCAGAGGGCACGTCTTTGATCTTGTGCCGATGGCCGTAAAACATCAAAGGATTTATATACTTATGGAGGGATGCTCCACCGTGTTGAAGTTTCTTAAATTTAGCTGTCATCTTGTGCCAAATTACTGTAACAAAAACTTTCACAAAATTGAACTTATGGATTAAATTTAGTAATCCCAAAACTAATTTTATACGAACAAAAAATACAAAAGATAACAAAATTATTTACAAAGAATTATTTTGCAGCAAGCAAAATTATGTCTAAACTACAAACACCGAGAAGCAGCTGCTGTAATTTGGTTTATTTACAATCAAATTACAGCTGCTGCTCGAATATTAATAAAATATTTATAAAAAAACCTTGTACAAAAAATTTTTGTTCAAAGTTACAAGATGGCAACATTTGAAGAAGTTAAGCATTTATTTGCTTTAATTTACATAATCCCCTCTTTGGTACTGTACTTTTTAACATTGTATATTATCTTCTTTGGGTCAAACAAGCAACAATTTTCATCATCATTTTATTGGATTTTTGGATTTTCTGGAATTAATTATATCTTACATGCCACATCATATTATTTCATGTTTCGACTGCCAGCAACTCCATTATTTTTTAAATTTTATCATAATCTTCCAAATGAATCTTTTATTTATTCAATTATTTATGCGATATCCTATTACTCTTTATCCGCAACAAATGGATATATTTTTGCAATATCCTTTAATCGATTTACCGTATTCTTTTTAAAAACACAATATGCAAATTTTTGGGATCGATATTTAATTCTTGTTCTTTGTCTTTGTGGATTAGGACCAGTAATCCTAATTTGGAATATTCCATTTATTGGTATTCAAAATATTATTCCCCCAACTTCCACCAATACAGTATTCTATCTTCAACCAAGTATCCCCGATTTTATGCCATGGTGGAATTTATCTCGAAATTCTTCGATCGTGTTATCGATTACTGCATTGCTTTCATTTGGAATGAATTTGTATGTTATTTATTCGGTTATAAAACGAAAATATTATCAAAATTCTGGGCAAGATTCTTCAATGATTGCATATTGTTTATTGATTTTTATCACGCAAATCATTAGTTTTGTACAATTTGTAAGTTTCCTTATGAAAGAATATTTTGTCTAATGCTTGGGAATAATCATGGTTCGGGCCGGATGACACCCTGGTCCAGCTGACCTGCGTCAGCCTTTGATCTTTTGCCACTTTCGAAAGATTAAAGGTTATGTTTATAAATTTTGAAAATGGCACGTGCCCTCTGTGCCGTGCTGTCAGCCCTTGAAAGCTACACGCTTACTCATAAAGCGGATTCTGAATTCCTTAACTTTAAAAGACTAATTTTTAAACTGCTGCAGAAATAGGAACATTATTTTAAGCTTCATAGACCAAAAATAAGTTGCTTTTTTACAAAACTAGACTATAATATAATTGTTTTCAAACAACACAAAAATTAAGTTACCTTTGGTTTTTAGTTTTTTATTCCTAAGATATAACTACAAATTTAAAAAAACAATGCAATTTATATTTTTATCTAATTCAATAATCTTTCAGTCGGTTCTGGCATTTAACAGAGAATTATTCCTTCAATATGTCCTTATCACACAAGCTTGGGTTTCTGATATAATTGATTTTGCACCAATTTGGTTCGTTCTCTTCACGAATAAACTTCTCAGCAAAGAAATCAAAAACAAGATATGTTTTTTCTGCAACAAAAATGCTTCTCTTCAACAAACTGTTGTTACAACTCAATCAATTGGGCCAATGATGTTTCAACATTTAATAAATTAAATAGAAATTATGACACAATTTTTAGAAAATAAAATATGAATGAATGTCAACATAATATCACCGGATTTGTCAAAACCGTTGGTATCATAGTTGCCGTAAACATAAAATAGACAGTAGGTTATTTCGCAAACAATGTTGTTTTCATTCATTTATTGGAGCCAATCATTAGAATCGAAATAAAGAATACCATTGTCAAGTTCTCAGAACTAAGGAAGCTCTAACAATTCACCAATAACATTTCATAATTCAATCTTTTCACTGTTTGAAAATGCAGTGAAAACTATATTATTTTGATCAATATTATTTAAAAAACAAGCACATCTTTTTGTTTTTAAGCATTTTGAATTTGTCATTCCTTTATTTAAAATTTAAAATGTCTGTGGTCGCAGGATGCTGCGGCGGACATGATTTGAGATCACGCGATAAAAAATTTGCATACAAAAATGATAACAATGATCGAAAAAAGTGAAGCAAAAAAAGTGAGTGAGAGAGAGACAGGGGGAGCAATAAGTTGACGTATCCAAAAAATGACATAGGACCGCTTTAGCCTTCAATAAAGAACCCATTATTATTAATCCTAGTTAGATTAGATAAAAAAAAATTATTTATTCAAAAACATGCACTTCCTAAGCCTAAGCCTAAGAAGTATCACACTTGCACCAAAACCCCGAAAGGTTTTTGACAGACGCCCAATCTAAGTGTAGAAAGGGTTACAGATCTGACTCGGCAGCTGTACGCGAAGTCGCAGAATGTCAATAGGTGTGTGACAACCTCCAAAGCCCTATCACCGGGTTACGATGATATCTCACAGGACTACCTATGTTTTGCCGTGGCCGTGTTTTCGAGTGAGCATCGACAGAGGGCAAGAGAGATTTCCTAGGGGTACGTTGGTTAATGTGAACCCTAAACACATGTGCCCAGTTCACGTCTCAAAGAGAACATGAAACTGCCATCAAGCGGGAATGAACCCACTTGATAACCTCGTAAGGTGCCTTAACTTTGGAAATCCTCTGCACTCTCCACTGCGCCATTGCGACATGTTTAACATGCTCTCAATTCAAAGGAAAGGAAAGCGATGATCTTTCGAATGAATAATTGCTTGAAAAGCGTGGAATTTGCATACCAGCATTATCAATTTTATGAATTTTTTAAAATGCAGTCAAACCTCAATTTTACGCGCCTCGATTTAACGCAAACTTCGATTTTACGCGCCTTTTTTGCGGTCCCTTTAACAAAGAGCCCATATTAATAGGACCTCGATTTTACGCGATTTTTATCCGGATCGCGTAAAATTGAGGTTCAACTGTAAAACTTTATTGCTTTTCATTTCCTTATTGTTTTTTGAACTTGAATTTCACGTAATTATATTTTGTGAGTATGAAAATATAAAAATTTTCAAAAAATCGACTTCATTTCAGTGTTTTCGTGCCGCCACCGCCGGCGTCGGCGGCGGTAATCGAAAAAGTTCAAAGAGTTTTGCCGCAGATCAAAGGATGCCGCTGGCGGCGGCGGCGTCGGCGGCGGTAACTCAATTTTTGCCCGGCGGCGGCGGCGGCGGTGGCGGCGGTAATTTTAAAACACACAAACACTGCTTCATTTTTCAGAGGGGGCAGAAACCATGAGATGTTGAGACCTTGATATTGTATTAGCGTGCTGACATCCTTGTATTATATTCCTCTTTCTAGAATTCTCTGCACGTTAGACTTTTTGCCCGTCTGCATATTTTATACGCAGCCAAACTAGTCTTTCTCTCTTGCTTCGTCATTGTCTTCTCCAACCTCCTCACTTTGTGTAGTTGATTACTTCCTCCGCTGACGTTGCTCGGTTATATTCTTCTGTTTTAGTATTACTTCGTTTATGTCTTCAATAAATATTGTATTTGTTAAACCCAAGGTTATAACAGGAGGGCATGCCTTTGATCTTATGTATGCTAATGGCAGTAACAAAATCAAAGTTCTTCAATTATTACTAATGACTATATATATATTTTTTAGAATTACCGTAATCCGCTCGCCGATCTTGCGATTTTTTAATATCTCAGAAGATGATGTAAGACGTAAAACTTTATTCTTCAATTAAATGTAATTTGCAATATACAAAGTTCATATAGTACTAATCCAAAAATTAATTAACTATTAACATTTATTTTTTGATAAAATTGGAAACTTTTTCTTTGCCAACAAATTCGCAGTTTTCTTTCTTTTTGCAGCAGCTGAAGTATGATCTTCTGCGGATTCCTTTGATTTTGATTCCTTTGATTTTGATTCTTTTGATTTTGTGAGAGTTGAATCTTTAGAATCCTTTGATTCATCGGACATTCTGTTACTTGATTCCCGCAGAGAATTTAAAAGTTCAACAGATTTCTGCGCAAGCATTTCTTCAGCTGATTCAGTTTTTTCAATTCGATTCACACCGGGAGTTGTATTTACAGTATACTCGGAGGAATTTAGTGGCTTCATTTCGGCTTCTTTTTCTTGAATCAAACAAACTCGACGAACAATTTCATAAAATTCTGGACGATCTCCAATTTGGATTTTCCTAAAAGATAAAAATATTAAGACTACAGTAATCTTCTGATACTTACTCAAAAAAGATATCTGTAGTTATCCTAAGATTAACTCAAAAATTACTTACCAACAATCTTTCATTAAATTTACAATTGATGAAGGAGTTTTGGAAGGTGGAGATGGCATATTTCCTGATCGAATTGCTCGGCTTATTACTTTACATTGATCAATATCTGCCCAAGGTTTTATTCCATTATTGAATATCTAAAATCATTAGTACCAATACCGCAATTGTTTTATAGAAATATTAATTAATTTACCTCAAAACACATTACTCCAAAACTCCAAACATCTGATTTTCGAGAAAATCGTGGTTCTTTTGAAATTGTTTCAGGTGCCATCCATCTGAAAAAAATTAAATGTTACGGTATATAAATGTATAAATTATAAAACCAAAACCTTAAAGGAACATTCTGTTTAATATTGTCTTCATCATCTCCAATATCATTCTTGTCCAAGACTTTTGATAATCCAAAATCGGCAATTTTTACGACACCTTCTGCAGAAATTAAACAATTTCGAGTTGCCAAATCCTAAAATTGGGACATGGTCAATCTATACAATAAAATTTTAAAGAAATACCCGATGTATACAATTATGATGATGCAAATACCGTAATCCTCTTGCTGATTCTAAAATATATTGAACTCGTTCAGCAGCAGAAATTCCATCTCCAGCCTTTTTTAAATGTCCTTCGAGACTTCCACCAGGGCAAAATTCCTAAAATATATTTTGATGATTTAAAATATTGTTTACTGTAGGAGTATGCAAAAATTTACAAGAACCAAAGAAATTGGAGGTTTGTCACAAGCAACGCCGAAAAATTTGAGAACGTTTTTATGTGAATATCGTTGCATAACTTTTGCTTCTCGCATCATTGAATCTCTTCCTTCATCACGTTCTTGTTCAGTTGTGCCATCAGTTTCAGATTCAAGAAGAATCTAAAAAGAAAGATTATTTTATGGATAAATTTGATAAAGAAAAACAAACCTTTACAGCAACAAACATTCTTATTTCTTTGTTATTAGGTTTTGCCATTTTAGCTTTAACAACTTTTGCAAAATTTCCTTTTCCAAGTATTTCAGTTGGTTGCTCATATTTGATGAAGGAAGTAGGAATAATCCATTTTGGACGAGGAATTGCATTTTTAAGTAAGACCGTTTTATAGATAGGTACTTGCTAAAAAATAAAACGTATTTAAAATGTCTAACAAAATGTAAGCATAGTTTTTGAGTGTTAAACTTGTCAAACACACATTTTAATGTTCATTTTTTGTTGCAAAAACACATGTTGCGCGCAAATTCAACAATAATGTATGCATGTTGCAAGCACACTCTAATCTTAAAAATCCTTTGATCTTTTACCGCTATCGGCACATGATCAAAGGCGCCCCCTCGAAATGGTTTTTTCCACCTCCAAATTATAATGCTGACGTTTTTAAGTAGACAATGTATTTATTTTAAAAAATATTTAAGAAAATAATTTACCTGATAATGTTTAACCAAATCTGTAACACTTGTAAACTTTGTTGAAAATCGATCCATTTGAGACCCGGATTTTATAGAAGCACCACTTTTACCAGCTTTTTTTAAACATCTCAAACTCCATGCATTATTTTTTCGATCATAATAAAGTGCAAGATGTTGAACTTCATTTGGAGCATCTTTTTTGGATACTGTACAAACAGAAATAACAAATTCAAATCGTTTTCCAAAAATTGTTGTAGTTCGAACCAAAAAATCTCCTTCATTCTTAAAATATGAAAATGTTTCATTTCTTGATCGCATTCCATGATACCATGTTTGACTATGTATTGCTGCCATTGGATCAAGCATCTGCTGCCCTGATATCATCATCGTCATTTTTGGTTGTTGTTTGTTGATGAAATAAATGTGTGTACAAAATAAATAAAATTCTGAAGAGATCACCACCACCACGGAAAAAAGTTCAACAAGAAGAAAATAATTGAAAAATGCATTTTTGAAAATGATTAATTATTTGTGTATGCAAATCTAAACAACAAAGTACCATATTCAAAAAATGACCATACTTCATAAGTCATCTCTTGAGTGCCTAATAGTACCGTAATCTTTGCAAAATTAAACTTGAGAAAAATTAAATAATTAAATCTAAAAAATTTCTATTGATTTTGATTTGTGTAAAAACTAATGCTCATATTAAAAGTGAAAAAGATCAAACGGAAAAAGCTCAAAGCTTTGAAATAAAAAAGCATGTTTAAATTTATTTATTTCATTATTACCAAAAATTATAATTATGCACCATATTTATCAAATAAATCTTTCAATTCATTTTGCAATAAGCGATCAGCATCTTGTAAGCCATGAAGAGCTTTAAGTTCCCCTTCATCCCATAAACAATCTCGAATATGTTCCGGCTTGTCTTCAATTGTTCCATAAAGGAAAGAAATCCCCCCAGGCAACATAAAAGCTTGGGTCACAAATATCATGTCATAAGCTTTTTGCAGGCCTTCGAAAGTATACGGTACTTTAGCGGCATTCCCTTTGAACTCTTTTGTCAAACATTCAAGATAAAATTCAATTGCAAAAGTTTCAGCTTGTCTTCGAGTTCCACCATCACAACAAAATGTTAGCAACCGAGCCAAATCTGACATTGGATTTCCTTCATGAATTGTTTGCCAATCTACGAATGCTGCCACATGATTTTGAACATCCCCATTTTCATCGATTGCCCACATAATATTCCCTGGATGAAGGTCACCATGAACAATCACAGGTTTTTGAGTTTTATAAAATTCTGTTAAAAGATACAATGAATATTCTTTACTTTCAGACATCTTTTTGTAGCGTTCAAGTAAAGGCTTGAAAAGTTCTAAAATATTAACTTTTGAGTACAAGAAAATCAGAGCTTGTTGTCGCGATGGAGATTGGTTTTGCCGGTGGCATTTCGAAAAAAGTTCAAAAGGTGCTTTTTAACATAGAACATATTAAAATTTGTAAGTAATTTGAAATTCTCGAATTTTGTAGATTCCATCTGTCTCCTTGCCAAAAACAGTTACGAGGTACTGTACCGTATGAAACATGCTGTATATTTACTCACCTTTAGCTTTACACTGTTTCAAAAAGTTTTCTGTCATTGGTTTAAACATATCAATTACATTAACCATTAATGTCTGATTTTTAACATATTTTCCATGCCATTGCTTTTCATCAGCAGACAGAATATTTTTATGCATATGTGCCAATAATCGTATAATATGTTTAACTTGTGTTAAATTAATATTTTCAAAGAATGATACAGTAACCCCTCGACGAGTTAAATCTTCCATATGAATACATCCATCTGCGCCTTCAGAAGACTTTAATAAAGTTTTAAAAACTTTTGGAACAGGAACATCCAAAATTGGTGCTAAAATATTGTAAAAATTGCATTCAAATTCATGAATATGTTGAAGATTTTTTAAATTGTCATCATTTTCAAGCCAAGTTGAATCTCCATTATTTTTGGCAGCGGCTTCTTTCATCGATTCAAAACCAGGAATTTTTAGAATTGTTGTGTAAGAATCATTGGAAGATTCAGAATCTTCAAATTTGATAATGCATCGAAGAATTTCAGAAGCATATCCTTTTCCAGCAGAAACATCATAAGCTTCAATCTTAAAATTATTAGTGTTTAGGCAGGACATAAAAAGGTTATTCAAAAAAATTTGCATATCATTAAATGCAAACGGTTAACTAGTTTTTTTTGAAATGAAAGAATCTGACTATCAGGGATTTTTTCTTTTGTTTTCTTGCATGATTTTCAGGTTCACGCACTTTGAAAAAACGTTAGGATTTTAAAAAACGTAACCATCCACCCTTTTTTAAAACCGAATTATTACCTCTTTAACAACTCGATTGCCATGAAGCTTTTGAAAAACTTTATCATTTTGTCGAAGCGAATCCAACAACCATCCGATAGTAATTGTATGCCCATTGATTTTTTCGTTAACATCAACTTTATCAGCAATTCCAACAACCATGGTTTTCAAAATGTTTCCGTGAGCGATTCTTTGCAATATTATTATAGTTCAGACTCAGACATTTTTCTGTTTATATATACAATTTTACGGTTGTAATTTTGCTCTGACTTTTTAAACTACACTTTTTAAAACACTTCACTTTTTTGTATCACTTCGTAATCTCTACAGACATAAATCAAGTTGCATCCTTTTTGATCAATCATTTTTTGACAAAAAAAGATAATTTTATTGAAAGGTTTAAATTTGAAACATAACTTATTATAATCACAAAAGAAGCATAAAACGACACAAAAATTATTCATTTTGCACATTATTATTCAAACTATTTTTTAATAGTTTCAAACAACAAAAATCAGATCATTAGATTTTTTTAAATATTTTTGTATACACTTTTAAAAAAAGGTCTAATTTCATAAGTGTTATTTGCATTTTGAAATTTCAGGAAGCTCTATTTCAAAAAGAAATGCTGGATTTTATTTCAAAATTTAAAACTTTATTTTAACTTTATTTGAAATTTAGGATTCAATTTTGTTTTTTGTACAATTATAATAAAGATATAATAAAGAAAATTTAGAAATTACCGGTTTAAAAAAATTATTACATTATTATTAGCATATTTTAAGAATCAAGAATTTCTTTAACAGCAGACAATAAATTATCAGCTATCAGGGTAGGTTTAACATCAGGATGATTTTCCCATGATTTCCTAAAATCAAATAATAAAAAAACTACAGTAATCCAATATATATAAAAAAACATACATATATTTTCCTGTTCGAACTTGAATTCCTCTCATTCCCAATTTTTGAGCCCCTCCAATATCTGAAACAATATCATCCCCGATCATTACAACATCTTCAGGCCTTTCACCAAGTGCATCCAAAGCATTATGAAAATATTCTTTTGAAGGTTTTCCCATTTCAATATGCTTACAACCAGTTGCCTAAAATTTACAAATAAGATTACGGTAATTTTGGAAGCAAAACAGCTTACATAAATTAAAGCTGCAACAAATGCTCCGACATCAATTGTTGGACCATCGGTTCTTTGATAAAATTTCCCAGTTCCAAGAGATAATAATGGGATATGAGGATTTCCATGTAAAAGTCGAAAAGCTTTGTTCAAATTTTCATAAGTAAAATTTTCTTCTGCATCCCCAACGACGACACAATTTGGATTAGAGAAATCACAACCATCAAATTCTGGAATTGCATCTGAAAAAATGATGCAAAAATTAATCTTTATATTAAAGCTTTTTAAACCAAACTATACTATATACGGTATAAAACGGATAAGTAAAGAATATTACAAAGTCACAGTATACAGGGACAATTTCTACAGTACTCATTATAGAGCTACCGTATTTCAATACGACAATAATCAAACAGAAAAGAAACTCACCATCGTAAACTAGCAAATGTGGCCTTAGATGATGTTCTTTGATATACTTTGCACACGATGGTGCAGGAGTAATTAAATCATCAGGTTTAAGTTCAAATCCAAGTTTCTCCAATTTTCGAACAAATTGTTCTCGAGTTGCTGTACTTTCATTGCTTAAAAATTTCACTTTGCTTTCAGCGTATAACCTAAAATTAGAAAAAAAATTAAACTCCTGCAGAAAATGATAGGAAAATTTTTGTTAGAGATGAAGCCATCTTAAATTAAGATTCTTAATACGGGAAAAAAATAAAATTGAGTAACAACGGCCATTGAAACGGTAATAATTTTAATGTGTAAAAAGCAAAAAGTATACGGTATAATTGTAAAAAGTGTTTACCTTTTTACAGCTTCTATTGAACCGGGAATAGCAGCACCTCCGCCATTACTAGAATCATAGAGAACACCCGTCACATCAGAAAGAAATGCTTTTACTGTTTTTCCAGCAAGCATTTGCTAAAAATGCGACAAAGTACAGAAAGAAAAAAGGATGCAAGGATGATGCCAATGAAAGGGAAGAAAAAGTAGTAAGTGGACGACAAAAAATAAACGAAAGCAAAAAAGAGGGGTTGAGTTGGTCAACAAAAAGAAGCAAACTCAAGCTCAAGCGCAAGCCACGTTGGAATCACTTCCTGCCTTTTTGAGTCGTCAAATATTTTCCGTTCGAGAACACTTTACAGAAAATAGTAGAGAGAATTTAAATTAATTTTAAACAACTTTTTTGAGATAACCAGACATTTTCATGCTTTTTTATTTACATATTCTGAATCAGCGTAAAAAACTGAGTCGAGTAATAGAGAGTTTTTTTAAAATATCTTTTTGTAAAGCAAAATCGATTTTGCATGTGTATTTCTCGTGCATAAAAACAGCAATTTGTGAATGTTGCTGACGATGTTAAATAAACAGATGACAAATCAATATGAATACATTAAATGCTCAACGATACGGTTTTTATAAATCTTAAAAGTACCAAAACATGATGCTGCAACTTGCACCGTTGATGAGAACTTTCGATTAAACTCTGCATAATAACATTTGGTTTAAATACTCAAATAAGTCCTTAAATAACATTCTTAATTTTAATAACTACATAAACAAAAATGTATAAACATTAACTTTATAAAAAAATGTATTTACATATGTTACAAACAAGAAGAAAAACAAATATAAGTTGATATTTACAATCAATTATCTTTATTCTGCACAGTGAACATACATTTGAATTACCGTAGCAGCAGCAAAGAAAGTAACAGCCGGAACAGTAATAACATCATCATTTGTTGTTGTTTGAGTGAGATCTGAAGTTGTAACATCAGCAGCAGTTGTAGTAGTTGATATCAGCATCAGGACCACTTGGAGTTTCAGTTATTTTATTACGCTTTGGAGTTGTCGTTGATTGAGTTGTTTTTGGCGGAATAGTAGTTGAAATAATTGCTGGTTTAGTTGTTGTAGTTGATGAATTTAATTTAGCATTTGTAGGAGCAGCAGAAATATACAACTGACAGCAACCAAAACGAAAATGATAATAAGAAAGAGTTGATAAACCATTTTTGTTGTTGTTGATGATAAAAAGTTAGTTGAAGAAAGAGACAACAATTCACACCGTTGTTATTAACATCTTCTTAAAGACGGGATGAGTCGAACCAAAACTTCAAATCCAATCGATTGAGTAATCTGAAATTAAACATTTTAAACCTCAAAATATAAAATAATACAAAATACTTACTTCTTACATTCAGCAGCAACATCATCTAATGGTTCTTGAATTCTTGAAGTTTGAATAAACAGGATTTGTTAAATTAGTCATCAAGTGAATGAAAAACTATATATCCATTGCTGGACAAAAAAATTCATCGAGCAAAAAAGCTCAAAAAACAATTTGCCAAAAAAGAAAAGGAGAAAAAGTGCACGAGAAATTCACATGCAAAATCGATTTTGCTTTACAAAAAGATATTTTAAAAAAACTCTCTATTACTCGACTCAGTTTTTTACGCTGATTCAGAATATGTAAATAAAAAAGCATGAAAATGTCTGGTTATCTCAAAAAAGTTGTTTAAAATTAATTTAAATTCTCTCTACTATTTTCTGTAAAGTGTTCTCGAACGGAAAATATTTGAAGACCTGTTTGATTCCAACGTGAAGCAGCCGACATGAACACATGTTATATGCATGCAGTGTGCGCAATTTTTTAACGTTGTGTTGGCAGTTGTTTTGCAAACATTTCAAAAACGGCCAATTTTCAGCAGGCGATTGAAAGATGTCGTCTACTAAAAAACTCAATTTCTTTCTTCTTTTTTCATTTAATTTTTTTATCAAAAGAATAGGATTTTGTTTATCTTTTTTGCCACTAAAACAAGTTTTTTACATAATTTCTAGATTTTTCCATGTCCAATTTGGACACAATTCTTTCCATAATCAATAATATTGCCAACTATGCTTCCTTCTTTTTTCTGTATTTCTATTTTTGTATTCAAACAAAACAAAGAACTGTTTCATCACGTTCTTTTTTTCCTTATCAATGTATTGAATATTTATATTCGCCTTTTTCCGCGTTTTTTGAAAAAGCTTTAAAACGTATTTTTAAGTGTTGGAAAATTGTTGCTTTACTTTTTTATACTTTTTAGGGAATTTAGTTTTTCATGGAAACTATTGATGATATAGATTTGTATGGAATCGAAGATTTACTTGGACATGGTGATGGATTGAGATTGCTTACCAATGATTGGCCTGGAAATGATCCGGTAAGTTTGAGAGAATATGATATATGATAGTAGTCTATTTGTAAGGCTTCGGTGTACTAATTTATGTTATCTAAAATCAATATTTGTTTCTTCGTTTAATATACCATTTTTAGCTGTCAAACTCTGAAATGCGATCCCTTGATTATTATTTCAATGAAGAAAATTCTGGATCATCTTCCAATGAAGCAAATACTCCGTCAACCGTAGATTCTGGAAATCATTCTCCAACAACTACAAGCTCATCCTTATCTGATAATTTTCATCAGCATCAATATACTTGGCAAGAACAATATCCTCAAGTTCAAGACGATGCCCCACAAGATTACATTGTTACCGATGAACATGGATATCAACATCATTGTCCTCCACAAGTTGATCTTGAAGCAATTGAGCAGCTATTAAATGATCGAAATGCAACATATACTTATGTTTCTTCTTCACCAGATTCATCTGAATCTATTCCATCACCACCTGGATCAAATAGCAATTATATTTATCAACCTGCTTCCCAGCAACAACAATTATCCCCTCAACAAACATTCATTTTACCTTCAACTCCTCGGAATAAAGCTAGCAATCGTTCAAATCCATATCCGTTGATTCTTCCAAAAAATTTGAAACCCCGGCAAGAGCAAGCACAAGATCTCGATGTTCAAGTTATTCCTTCGACTCCAACTCCACAACCGCCAACTATTATTCTTAATCCAAATGATCTTCAAAGAGTATGCTACGTTTTTAGCTTTCTTTAAAACATAGAAATTATTTAGAAAAATTTTTAAAAGAGTTTGCACTAGCTTAACAAGATTACGGTAATATTCATTAAACTAGAAATAACTTTTAAAAAAATTTATCCAGTAACTACTACCGTAATCCTAAATTGATCTGTCAAACTTTGTCATAAAAATACATAGTGCACTATTTTTTGCCTTTTTTAATTCTGTTGCTGTAATAACCCTAATAATTCCTCTCAGCTGTTTCTAATTTCTGCGTCTAGACCTTTTTGAAATTGAACCTAATTTATATTTTCATTTTTTTAGATTCAAACTGCCTTATCCACTCAACAGCAACAATCTCAAACTTTTTATGTTCCGACAACTTCAATAGCCATAACTCCAATATCCGTAAATGGTGAAAACTTAATTTCAACTTCTGCAATGTCATTAACTCCACCAACCCCTGCAGCTATGAAATCACAGGAAGATGTGGTAAATATTGTGTAACTAATAAAATAACTTTTAAATAATGATTTTAAGGATTTTTCAAGAAAATGTGAAGATCGTAAAATTCGTAATCGTCAAGCTGCACAAATGTCACGGGAACGTAAAAAAGCGGAATATGATCAAATGAAAAATTTAATTTCAAGATATGAACATGAAAATACTGAACTGAAAAGAGAGAATTTACGATTGAAGCAACGTGTTTCAGAATTGGAAGGGTATTTTGCTTTTCCAAAGGAATCAAAGAAGAATATTGCAAAAGCTGTTGGAGTTTCCTTAATGGTTGTGATGATGTTTGTCTCGTTCCCTGGGGCAATGAAGTGAGTGTTTTTTTGTTACCGTAGATATTTGAATTTGTTAATAAAAGATAACTTATGAGGCTACGGTAGTTACATAAGACAATAATTTATGAAATGGCGGTAGCAATCAAGAATTGTTAACTGCCACTTTTGTTTACAGTATTTCATTTAATTTATGTTTCTTTTAGAAACTTTTCACCAACTACAATGGAAAATGATTCAACTCATATCCGTCATATTCGTGCAATTCCAAATATCTCTGAAAATGCCATTGCACATGTTGGAAGTCGTGCCTTACTTACTGTTGAAGATTATGATTCTGGAGAGGATATATCATCAAGAACAGCATATAATTCTGATTTTAAATCTTCTCCTTCACCACTAAATGCAACAAATTCAACAACTGCTGGCAGTTGTCCAAATCATTTTCTCAATGCAACTGAACGGATAAGGTTTCTTTTTTATTTGTTTATATTTATATAAACATTTTAAACCAAAACATTCAAACGTTTTTTAGAGTAAACAATGATTTGATTAGTTGGATTGATCGACATGAAAAAATGAATTTAGTGCAACTTCGTTCAGGAAAAAGTCCATTTTTAATTTATAATAGTCGAAATATTTTATTCCCTCAAGAATCTATCAAACCACCAACATATGTTAAATCAAATTCAACAGATTTAGTAAATATTTCAAATCATATGCGACGATCTGAAAGAAGACGGTATGATACAAACAAAACTAAGAACCTACAGTAACCGTATATCGAGTTTTTAGGCATAAAGAATGTGGTCATCAAAAAACGCTTCGAGAAAGAGCATGGAGACACATTGAACTGATAAATACTCCAATGGGACCAAAGCCATATCAAGATGATTCAAAAATTGGTGGTACTGAACTTGCAGTCCCAATAAATATGCAAGAACAAATTATGAAACAACTCGCCGCACAACTCAAACAAAAAGATGATATGCTTTATGTGATGGCTTTGAAAGGTAAGAAACATTTGAAACATTCAAGTGAAATAAATAAACTTTATAATTTTTAGATTATTTTATCCTTCCTCGAACTTCAACAAATTCCACGGAATTAAAGTTATCAATTGTTTTACCGGCACTGTCATTCAATTCATCACAACCAAATCATTTAACAATGATGAGAATTGAATGCTCCGTTACTTCAACATCGTTATTCTTCCTTCCGGATCGTTTGGTTTCTCTCTTCAATGGATCTACTAATTAATGACATTGGTTGTTAATCTTCTTATTCTCTTAATTTATTGATTTTTTTCTCTTATTTTTGGGTTTACCTAGTCGTTGATGACCTCTCTTTTTAACATCAAATCACAATTCTTATTTTTTCTTGGGTTTGAGTTAATTGTTAAAAACAGTATTGGCTTTGGGTAACGGGGATGCTTTTAATGGTTACTGTATCTTTTGCGTACTGTATCGGTGTAAATGTAAACATTCAAAAATGGTCATAACTGATTACACATTTTTTACTCCTACTTTTTTAGTGCCTCCCATTTCTGACTCATTTTTGATAAATTCTTTAAAAACAATTTTATGGGATGACTATTTTTGGAATGTGAAATGTGTCTTCTTTTTGTTAAACCATTTTACATTCATTTTCCTTTTCGATGTTCTTCCCTAAAAACCCAAAGCCAATACTGTAATGTAAAATTACTAATTTTTTTTATCTCTTTTTTGTTTCTAATTTTATTTTTCTAATCCATAACTTTTACTATTTTTTTAGAAATTTTTCTCGGGGTGCAAATTTTAAAATACAGTTGTGATATTTTTTTATTATTGTTTTTATGTATGTTTTCTTTTAAAACCTTGTCATCTTTTGCTTTCTTTAATTTGTGCAAATCAGATACTCTCATTGATATTTTAAATGTTGATATTTTCTTTTTTTCCATCTTATTTCTTTTGTGATCTTTAAAGCCTTAAAAACAGTTTTATATTGTTTAATTATGTCATGATATTTTTTGTTATTTATGCTATATTTTTGTTATGTATTTGATTGATCTTATGCAATAATAATAATTATTTTATAAAATTATTTTAATCATCTCTTTGAAAATGTGAGATTAGAAGAGTAAAAACTCATAGTTATTATTTTTAAAATTGTTTTTTAAATTATTTCAAGTGCCAAGTTTGCCGCAGTTATTGTCGTTTTGAACACAAAGTTTACGTTTACCGCGAAATTTAATTTTTCAAATTTTTTGTTTCCTTTTATGAGCACCAAAATTCTTTTGCGTTGAAATTTTCATCGTTGAAAAAGAAACTCAAATGAAGACGTTTTTTAGTCATCTCAAACCAGATCATCGTGATCCCCGCCATCGTAACAATAGCAGCACATATTCACATTCGATGGGAGCTCGATATATTGAAAGGTAAATATATTTTTTCCAAATTATGAAACGTTTATTTCATTTTTAGAATAACACATATTGAACAACTTTTATTAATTGAGAAGAATGTCATTGATACGAATAAATTACGAGAAGATTGTGCATATGGTATATATATATTTTTTTGGAGGTAAAATCCGCTAAAATCTGTTGCTTTTAGGTGTCCCAGATCAATTGAGACCACTTTGCTGGAGGCTATTTATGGATTATCTGCCAAGAGATCGACAAAAATGGAAATCAACTCTTCAACGGCAACGAAAAGATTATCAAGAACTTGTTGAAAATTTAATTGTACGACCTGGTGAACTTGAAGATGAACGAGAAAGATCTCAAAGTGATCTTATGGATCATGTAAGTTGTACACTGACTTAAGCGAAACATTTAATTTTATCTTTTTAGCCTTTGGCTGAAGAATCAACAAGTGAATGGAGTAATTTCTTTCGAGATAATGAAGTTTTAATTCAAATTGATCGAGATGTTCGACGTTTGAGGCCTGAAATTGAATTCTTTCAAAAAAAGACAAAATTTCCGTTAACGTTTGTTTATTGTTATTTTAATCTGTATTTTAACAAGTTATTGTTTTTAGAAGTGCAGCAAGAATAAATCTAGCAAAACGATTATGCAAAGACAAACTTGTTGTTGATAAGACTCAACTTTCTGATAATAGCGTAAGGCCTTTCATCTTTTTTAGAGTTACCTTATCCGTTCATTTAAGTTTTTATCAAATAGTAATAATGCTGCCAGTACAAGCAATTTAAAAGAAGATGCCGCCGAAGATCCTGAAAGTGAACAGCATTGGCAAGTTGTTGAACGAATCTTATTCATCTATTCAAAAGTTAATCCCGGTGTTAAATACGTTCAAGTTGGTTTTAACTATTTTATTTATGGTGTCAACTATTTGTATTTTCAGGGCATGAATGAACTAATAGGACCAATTTATTATGTTTTTGCAAATGATAGTGATGAAGAATGGAAAGAGCATGCTGAAGCTGATACTTTTTATTGCTTCCAACAGCTAATGTCTGAGATTAAAGATAATTTTATTAAAACTTTGGATAAATCAAATTGTGGAATTGGTATGGGACACATTTTTCATAATGTTTTTAAATTGATGATTTTCAGAGATTGCATTAAAGAACTTTTATGATCGCTTTCAAGCTCATGATCCACAACTTTATAATCGGCTAGCGGGATCACAAAATATTAAACCTCAATTTTATGCATTTCGATGGATTTTGCTGCTTTTATCACAAGAATTCTCTTTACCAGATTTAATTACACTTTGGGATGCAATTTTATCAACCCATGATAGATTGGATACTGTACAATACTTTTGCCTTGGAATGCTTGACTTTATTCGTGATGATTTGATGAGTGGTGATTTTTCAAATAATGTTCGATTATTGCAGGTTTGTACTATTGCTATTAATCCAATTTATTACAAATTTTAATATTTCTAGAATTATCCCAACATTGATATTGCTCAATTAATCTGTCACTCCCATGAACTTCGAAATGCTGCTGCTCGAGAACAATCAATTCATACAGCAAGATCAAATTCATCAAGTGATGCCTCGGAAACATCTTTAAATATATCAACAGCAAGTTCACGATCAAATCGTCTGTTCAATAGTGACCGTATTTCTGCATTTGTTAACAATGCTAAAGCAAAAATCAATAATTATGCAACGTCAAAGAAGAGCGCTTCTTGAAAGATATTTTTATTCAAAGATACAGTTCATGTTGAACCTGAGATATATATCCTTAATCTTAAATTTTAATTTGTATTTGACCTCTACTTATTTTTATTGGTGCTAATATATTTTGTATTTTTTCACTTTGCCATATTTTTGTACGTTTAAAGCTTTTATATATCTTATTTACGTTTATCTATGTGTATTTTATGTAACAGTAGTAATAATAAAAAAACAGGAATATGCAAAATATCACGCCTATGACTAGATCGATAAAAAATGACGAAGATAAAAATTAAAATGTTTGACACACTTTCACGAAAGTTTCGTGGTAAAAAACTTACAACAAAAAAATCAGGGTTTTTGCAACTTTGAATAACGCAAAAGAAAAACGCGTTAACAAGGGCATAGTATTAATGTTCCCCTCAAAAACAGATGAACTTCCCCTCAAATTTTTTCATCCCCTCAAATTTGGATGAATTTCCCCTCAAATTTTTCATCCCCTCAAAAACAGTTGAAACTCCCCTCAAAAATGGCTGAAAACCCCCTCAAAAATAGAAATTTGAGGGGAGTTTCAGCCATTTTTGAGGGGAAATTCATCCAAATTAGAGGGGATGAAAAAATTTGAGGAGAAGTTCATCTGTTTTTGAGGGGATGAAAAAATTTGAGGGGAAATTCATCAAAATTTGAGGTGAGATTTAATATTTTGCCGTTAACAAGTCATTACTATTTTCTAGGGGGCACAGCCGTCTCTTTTTTTTCAAAAAAAAAGAAAAACAAGTGGCAGAAAAAAAAAATCGGGGGGTGACCTTAAAAAAAGTTGTCCGAGTGGAAGAACGCGCGCGTCCAACGAGCAACAGAGAAAAAAGGTGCATGGCTCGATTACAGCCGCGGGTAAAAAAAATATTTGAGTCAGCAAAAATTTGGGTTTTTAAATAAAATAAATTAAGCAACACTGTGGTTTATATTAAAAAATTATTATTACGCCGGACACTGTATATATTCATATTAAAATTTATGCAAAAATGTGAAAATTATTATATGTTTTGCGATTAAAATTTTTTCAATCAAAGTACAATAAATGTTTTTGGTGTAAAATAAATCTTCCATTTTCCTTAAAAAATTGTAAATTTTTTTTATTTCCGTAATCATTTTTTTTTTCTTCGACCAAACTATAATAAATGTCTTGGTTGTTTTTTTGTTTTCGTCAAAAGTCCTTCTTATAAAAAACTTGAAAGTTTATTTATTCCATATAGTTTAAATGTTAAAAAACAATTATTTAATCTTCTTCACAATCATCATCATCTTCATCCGTATTTGCTTCTTCTTGAGCTTGTGCTGTGATAATCAGGGAAGTTAAATTTCTAATTAAAATTTCTGTAGTTTTTAAAACTTTTTTTGCAGAAAATTTAAATAATGGTGAATCTGGTTCCAAGGTATTTAAATAAAGTTTGTGACAGCGAATTTGATCTTCAACTGCCTTTCTCTTTTTTGTTGCAGCCATATTATCAATAATACCATGCATTTGTTCAACAGTTGTCCAAATTCCTCCATTTTTTTGTAATTTGTTATAAGCTTCTTGAGCTTTGCGTGATTTGATTGCTGCATCTTTCTGATCCTTCTCTTTCTTTTTCAGAAGACGCTCCCAAAAAGCATCAGCAAGAGCTTTTTCATCTTCCGCTGCAGCAGCTTCAAGGGAGGAAGTTTCGCTCATTGCTTCTTTGATAATCTTTTCTCTATCGGCTTCATTTTTAGATGCAAACCAGTCAAAAGTTTTGTTTACTTTTGATTGTAATTTGACTTCTCGTCTTGCAATTCTTTTATTTGGTGCAACAGAATAATCGCTGCCCACGTAACCAAAATTTGATTCACATCGGCGATTTCCTCGAGGAACAGTTCTTAAATCTTGGGTCGTTTGATAATATTCACCGCCTTCCAAGTATGATGCAAATTTTGTTTTGCAATATGGAAGTAAAGCTGCTGAAACAGATTCAATTGCATCAGAGATAATTTCAGGATATAATGGTGTAACAATATCAAGATTCTGAAGATGGGCTTTACTTTGTGCAGTTGCTTCTTCTGCATCTTCAAAATCTTCAAATGGAGCATAACCATACAAAAATAGCATTGGCTCTTCAACAGTTCTTTCCAAAAATTCGATAAGTGATTTTGCATGTTCACTAAGGCTATTAATACTTTGGGAATTTTCAGTCAAACGAGTTAATGGACCAGTTACAAATGCATTTAAAGCTGCGAGAAGATGAAGTTGAGAATATACCAAAGGATCTTTCAAAGCAGCACCAATATCAATTTTCGCATCATGCATTTGCGTTTTATGTTCTTCATAAAATTTTATAATATCATCATATAAATAGAAGACAGCTGCACCAATGGAGAACAAAATATTGAATCTATGTCCCTTAAAATCGGGAATTTTTGCATATTTAATTTTGTAATGTTCAACATATGATCTCCAAGCTTTTGCAACATCATATTTGGAAGCAGCCCGTCCTCCCAAAAATCGAGCAAGTTCTTGGAGTAAAACAAAAATCAAAGGTTGTTTAACTTCATCATTATTTGTGTAAGTTTTTTCGTGTTCCAAAAAACTTTTTACAACAACAGGTGTCATATTTTGTAAAATGTGAAGCTGGCAGTAAAAAGAATTGACTTTAAGCAGATCAGTTTGTTGTTCATCAGTAAGTTGATCCCAATTTTCATCATTCGATGCAATCAGTTCTTTTAGTTTTGGAAGTTCATTTGCAAATTTCTTATTGGTACTAGCCTGATCGGTCATTAAGTTATTCAAATTCATAATAAACATTTCCCAATATCGACATCCTTCATCCGAATCAAGTTGTTTGACTACTTTTTTCAACAAATCAACCATCGTGGTACAAGATTTATCAATTCCTTTTAACGTTCCAAGTACATATTCCCTGGCTTGATTTGATTCATCCACCGTATAAAGAACATAATTATGCAAAATTTCAGCATTTCTAATAGTTTCATCTGTACATAATGTTGTTGGAATATTTCGTAAGGCAGATTCTTCAATTACTTCACGAAGATGTTGTAAATTTAGTGCCTTTGCAAAAAAGCTAACATGTGCTACAGTACTCGCCGATGGAACCGCATTTGGTGTCTTTCCCAACATCTTACAAATACTATTAATTGCTGGACCAACCGTTTTATCACGAATTCCAAGTGTTTGAAGCTCTGCTACTGCAAGATAAACTTCAGGCAAAAATTTTCCATTTTTCTTTAGTTCAACTACAGCACTTTCCAGATTACGTTCTTCAATTGTCTTTGTTAATTCTGCAATTTCACCTTGAAGAAGTTTAATATTTTCTGCATCAATTTTTCTTTGTTCGTTGGCATTTTTAAGTTGAATATCATAATCAACACATTTTTGATCAAATTCTTCTTTCAAAGTGTCAATTTTTGTTTGCAATTCTTGTTCCTTCTTTTCACCACTTTCTGTTAACCGTTCTAACTGCCGTTTTAAATTATACAATTCACTTTGAGTCGCAGTTAGTTTGTCTTGTCTTTTCTGTGACTTATCTTTAACATTTTCCAATTCCTCTTTGGTATTTTTTAACGTTAATTCCAAGTCCCAAATTCTCCTTTTATCGGTTACATGTTTTGGAGTTATCGAAGAGCTTCTTGAAGAAGTAGGTAAATTTGAATCTGCAGCATTGAAAAAATCAGATGCAACCTTTTTCATGGAAGAACTGGAAGATTGTTTTTGAAGTTTTGGTATTGTTGGTGAATTATTATCCTGAAACTTGGATTTTTACAGAAGTTTTATTTTATCAATTTATCAATTTACCATTTTTAAAATTTTTGCTGGAGGAGGTTGATCTGATTCTTCTTGTTCCTTTTCGACTGGATTCGGAATTTTTTTCGGGGCACTTGAATCAATGGCGCAGATGTCATGTTCAATATCATAATATATTACAATCAAAGTATCTTTTAATGGCACTTTTGAGTTTGGATTGGTTGCAAAAAACACCTTAAAAACATTATTTTTCAGATGATGGCGTTGATAATGTTTACCTTTTTAATAATTTTGTTACCAGCTTTTGAATAATCTTCATGGATGGCACTGTAACACTGTGCTTGTGTTGAAATATTAGAAACTTTGGATTCCGTTGCTTTTAAAATATTGTCATTCAAAGTTATAATGAATTTCCTCAAATGTGTGTGGCCTTTCCATGGTGTAAGGTTATCTTTATAAACTTTTGACATATCAGTGTCTTCAGTGGGTAAGTACAATAAAACATGTCGTCCTTTTACATTAGGTACTGTAATTAATGTAGGCAACGGAAGCACATTTAAATTATTCCTGAAATATTATTTTTTGAGTAAAAGTTAAAGGGGTTCAAGGACTAACATTTTCAGCGCCGCTCCAGGGCTGAAAATGTCGTTCTTAGTAAAAATTAAGTTTTGATATTACATTTTAGATCCATTAAAAACGAGATTAAAGAAGTAATCATTTGAATATTCTTTTGTTGAACTTGATGCACCCGAATCATTTGGATTAAATAATCTTTGCGACGCTTGAAATTGCTGAACTTCTGGTGTCGTTGTTTCAACATTTTCTTGCTGTCTCGGAAATTCAAATGAGTTCGGTAAGATTTGTTTTGCAGCTTGTTGTAATAATTTTTGTTTTTCTGAATGCCGATTTTCATTAAAAGAATTATCAGCAGATTCGATGGAATTTTCGTAAGCTGCAATATCTATAAATATATTTTTAGTTATTACATTTTTAATGCAACGGTAATGTATAAATTTAACTAACGAAGTGAAAGGGTGGAACTTGAGCTATTGGATGAAATTTGATTTTTCCATCGGCTTCCCTTTTGCTTCTCTTCTTCAGCAGTATCACTTAAATTCTTCGAAATTCTCGAACAAAAATCTTTGGTTGATTTCCCACCAAATTTTTCTTTTTGTGGGCATTTGTCATATAATTTAACACAATTTTTATGATCTCTAGCTGCACTTGAAGATTGAAAAAAATGCTGATCATTGGAATGATTAGAATTTGCATTCAAGTTGAGATTTTGAAACTTTGAATCCAATGAATTTTTAAGTTTTTCAGGTCGTTCATTATTAACTTCTTCTTCTTGAACATTTCCTCCACCCAGTAGTAAATCATGCGCATGTATCGTACACCTTTTACCAATTCCATAATATTCCAATGATTCATATTCATCAAGTGGATGTCCCCCATATGATAAACTAATTTCACAATTTGGATCAATTTTACATTCTTGATAGATTTGTGATTTCAAAACAGAAATTGAAGTTTTTGGGGTAACAAAGAAAGGATGGCTTTCTGTATGGTAATCAGCAATAACTTGAAAATCTTGCGATACTCGACGATCTTCCTTTGCATCAACATTTTGGGGTTCGTTGTCGACTTTCTAAATAATAATTTTATAAAGTTACAGTATAAAAATCACATTTAACTTTTAGACTTACTGTATACAAAGAAATTGTTTTAACTTTGATAGTGGAAAAATTATGAATATTTTGATCAGCAAGACTTTCGTTGTCTTTCAACAATTTTGTACCATTGTAAAAATTGATAACGGTAGGATTTTGATGAGCGGCTAAATATTTGTAAAATCCAAGTTTTAGATCAGAGATGCGAGCATTAATATGACATTTCAACCAAACTTTTATTTTGTCTTTAACAAATAATACGGTAAATGCATGTTCATCATTTTCAACATTTGGATCAATATATCCATTATGCACAACTTTATTCAGTGCTGGTACGGTATTCGTTGCCAAATATCCAAATTTGGAAGAATTTTTGCAGCGATTCAATTTCATATGATGAAGTTTCAGATGGAGTTTATCAATCAAAGAAGAAGGTTGTTTTAGCATTTCATTTACAGTAAACCCTGCACGTTTTCGAGCTTTTCGAATCAAGTTCCTGATGGTGACATAACATCTGTGATAAAATGGGGATTTGAGGAGGAATTTTGGAGGTGAGTTTTTTGTTGAAACAAACTCATAATGTCCAGAATGATAAACTTGAACAAAATTCATGATCGGTAGTTCATCAACATCCATTGTTGGAGCTAATGCAAAAGTTGTATTACGATGGTGAAAGAATTGCGGTGAAGAATTTTTTGATTCCGGAAAATCAATAATTGGTTTGCAAGTTTCCGCAGCACCATTACTGCTTAGTAAAATTTCAGATGATGAAGATGATTGAAACTGAGGAGCTAAATTGCAAAAATGTTTTAATTAGGTTTTAAATATTATTATAAAATTGCTCACAGGTCTCAACGGCTACAGTATCATTTTTATTCTTTTTGTATCGGTCCGATTCCTTTTTGAATCGGGTGAGCCGCCGATTAGGCTGTTCTTCATAAGATTTGTAAAGATACATTAGTATGAAAGCAACCTAAAATAATAAATCCGTTAAAGTATATAATTGTCGCGTGTACCCAAAAAGATTTACGGTAACGATAATTTGAAGTGATTTCACTTCAAAAAAATTAACAAACAGTCTTTCGTTGATCTATGACAATTTTCGTCAGTTTCGATTTTCTGCAGCCGACCATTAAATAAAGCTCACACTAAAGACTAAAATGTTTTTTTTTCTATGGACCACACGGCATGGCACCTTTTTAAGATCTATTGCGTTTTTTACAGCTTATTCATCCAATTCCTTCTTCGAAAGCTTTTTCATCGCCACATTAAAACAGATGTTTTTTCTTCAAATAAAACAATAAAAAATTTTGTTTTTGTTTGTTGGGTCAAATTTCTAAACAGCGTCAAACAAGCAGGAACAAATAATTGATTAACTGTGTAAATTAAAATTTATTTATAACTGTTGAACTTTATGGATTATTGCAATAAAAATTCTTTATGTTCAAAATTTTCAGTAACATCACATTTATATCACATCAATTATAAATTATATTGTAGAAAAAAAACATTTTTTTAATGAAATAATCTTAATTTTTTTTCCCAAGAACTATTCTTGAATTAATTTAATATAATTTTCACATTTTTGCATAAATTTTTATACGTAATAATAATTTTTTAATATAAACCACAGTGTTGCTTAATTTATTTTATTTAAAAACCCAAATTTTTGCTGACTCAAATATTTTTTTTACCCGCGGCTGTAATCGAGCCATGCACCTTTTTTCTCTGTTGCTCGTTGGACGCGCGCGTTCTTCCACTCGGACAACTTTTTTTAAGGTCACCCCCCGATTTTTTTTCTCCGCCATTTGAAAATAAAATGCGCGGCGTAGAATCGCCATTATATTTCGACTTCTGAATTTAAAAAAAAACTAAATACACCATTAGATTACGAACATCTTGAGCTATCCAAATATATAAAACTTATATGCTAAATCTAAAATTTATTTTTTACGCTGTGCCCGCTAGGCACGTGCAACGAATTTTTTGTTTTAGCAAGATCTCAGCATACAAACTACTTTATGACACAAACTGTATCTTAAAAAATAGGAATTTGTATGCTTAAAATCCTTAAAAAAAGAAAAACCGAAAAAAATTTAAGAATGGCTTCAGGAGATCAAAGATTCTGAAGGAGCTAGTTTTTTAAAGGAGAAAATGTTCAAAAAATTGTTTTTCCTTAGAAAAAAACGTGTTTCACTTTGCCAAAGCACACTTGCAAATTCTGAACTCATGAATCAGTAATTTTAGAATCCGTCAAAAACGCATTTAAACACATTTTTGTTGTAATTTTTATGTTTCTTAACGAAAAGAACAGTATAATTAACCTATGGAGACTTTTAATTAGAAAAATCGGTAAAGTATAAGCAAAATACAGCTGTTTTAGTGCAAAATTAAGAAGGATTTAGAAAATCCGTTGTAACTTTTTTCAGAGTTGCTCAGACTTCATGGTACTTTGCCAGAATGTGTATTATGGTGTTAAAAGTAACATATAAAAAGATCAGCTCCCCACTTTTACCCCCTTTTTTGTTCTGACCAAAATAGTAATACATCAATTTTTTGACTTTTTACAAAAACATTATTTTTTTCGTTTTTCAATGCATTTTAGTTATTTTTATTAAGATAATCTTTTTCTCCGACCTTTTTTCTGTATATTACGACCAAAAAGAGACATTTAAATAAAGTATATACGAAATTAATTAATTTAAAAGAAACATCTTCAACACCTCCAAGTTGGGTGCGCGCTTTTTTTTGCAAAGAAAAAAAACGAGCTCCCTTTTTCTTTTTGTTGCACGTGCCTAGTGCCCGCTACTATTTTCCGATCAAAAAATACATTTTTTTTACAAAACTCGATTTCTCAAACAATCATCAACTTCAATGACGTCATTTCCCGTCTCAGTGAGACGGGTATCTTCGGCAACGCAAACTGAAGTGTCTGGGTTTTATGAAAATCTTCCAACTCCTGGAGATCAAAGTCGACGTAAGTTTGTTGTTTTTCTTCTTTGAGGGATGGAGCAATGGATTAGGATACTATCTTTTTGTCTTTTTTAGCTGGAGTTCAAACTTATACTGGATATATTCATCAACAAATTTCTGATTTTGCTTCTTTTATATACGATTCATCTGCGATAACATCCGACAAAATTTACATTGGCGGCATTGCCTGGAATATTAAGATTTGTGGTATGTTTGCCTTCATGTTTATTACTGATATATACATTAAGCCTTATTAATGCATTTTTCAGCTAGACGATTAAATAATTCAACGAATATTATTGGATTTTATACGAAATGTTTATATGACTTTGTTAAAGATGATGAAAAGTAAGTTGTTTCTACTACATGCTTTTTCAAAGAAGTAATAAATAATGGAATCTGGGGGAATCTTAATGGTGAAGATTTTGGGAGAAAATAGGCTAAAATTGATGATTTTTGCTTTGGTTCATCATCTGATGTTGGAGACAATGGTTGCCTAAAAATCTTGAAGTATCCCTTTTTAATGAATTCTGTTCTCTCCTTCTTATGAATTATTCATTTGATAAAACTTACCTGTTTTTATAAGCTTTTCTACATCACCAAAATGTAAAATTTACAGCAATTTGTTTTGAACTTAAAAAAATTGCCTGTATTTTACGCCTCTCGACGCGAAAGCTCCAACTTTGCTTTTCCTTTTTCTTCATGCTAGCTTTTCCCAGCTTTGATCCTACTTTTTAGCTTTTTTAAACATGTTTTAAAAATATTTCCAACACTTGTATGGTTGAAATTTTATCCTTTTTTTTTACCTTGCAATTCTTTTGTTATTCTTATTTATGTTTTTTGTTTTGATGTTGCAACTTTTACCCTAAATTCTTTGCCATTCTTGGCGAAGATGCAAAATAATTTTTAGGCCTTTTCCATCGTGTGTTATTCTACCGTGGATGTCACGTTTGAATGATTTTGCGTTTACCTAATGCACTCTTACCTTTGTTTTTTTTTAAATCGTTGATTTACGTTTTACGTAAAAACTGAAAAGTTCTTTCTCATTCTATTTTTTTCTTTCACAAATGTACTATCGAAAATGCAAAATTTATTATTTTAGTACAAAAAGGAGAATAAAGAAATTGAACATTCTTGTTGGGAAATTTATTAGGTTTCAAAGAAAAGATGATTCCATTTTATTACTTTCTTGGAATAACAATTATATACGTTTTTGTATTATTAATAATTCTTAGCTTAAGCAATATTACTGCAAATATTGAAATGGCAATGAAATCTTCCAATGATGTATCAAAGACTCAGTTCTCTCGTAAATTCAATGAAACTTTTACCAAAGGTCACAGCGAATGGGG
This sequence comes from Panagrolaimus sp. LJ2414, assembly GCA_024447195.1. Lineage (NCBI taxonomy): Eukaryota > Metazoa > Nematoda > Chromadorea > Rhabditida > Panagrolaimidae > Panagrolaimus > Panagrolaimus sp. LJ2414. Next base: position 10,184,829 of record JAMRXY010000016.1, read on the forward strand.
ATACTCTGAATTTCGTACGGTAAGTTTAATGTATTACGCTTTTTGTTTTCTTATGTTCCGTATACGCGTTGATAGAAGACATGGTTTCGCTGAATTGCTTCTGATATGATTAACTTTATCTCTTTTTTAGATTGAAGAAGGTGTTATACAAGCTCACAAATCTTGTGTCTTTGAAGCTAAGATTACCGTCATTCGTCCAAAGCAGAAACTGTAAGATTTTCTTTACTTTTTTACATTTAATAAAATAACTCAATTATAGTAGTCCTGAAATGTGTCTTCAAAAAGCTCGAAATTATATGGATTTGGCAAAGATGCAATCAACTCGTGGAAATCTCGATAAAGCTATAGAAGCAAATGAAAAAGCTTTTACACTTTGTTTCGAAAAAAAAGATGGAAATGTAATGGCTGAAATTGAAGCCCAACGAGAAGAATTGATTGATAAAAAGCTTAAACAATCGATTGAACGATTACAGAAAGAAGAGGATGCTGCAAAATCTTCAGTACCGTTGAAGTCTGCATGCAAACATATTGGAGTTCTTAAAAAGATACCTAAAAAGAAGATTAATAATAATAATCAACGACCAAAGATTAAGCTTCCTGTCCCGTTGAAACCAAAGGAGATGAAGACAATCGGAATCAATACGTCTGATACAATATCTCCATCTGCACAGAAGTCTCCGCCAAAACCTCCTCCGAGAGCTGCTCCAAAGTGTCAACCGTTGTGCATGTTACCAACACGTCAAGGCGAAAAAGTTCATCTCATGATTAGTCTCATTCTTCCATTCCTTCTGGATTCTCCAAAATCGAAAGCATTTGTTGAACAGCTTGAAATTGCTGAAAGCTGCTTTACTGAACTCATGAAAATTGACTGCAAGCCAAATTATGATGTAGGCTTTTTATAAGATATTATTAGCTAATTATAATAGGAGATTTTAGATTATCGATGTGAATATTCATTTTGATTCTTTTCGTCAAAGTCTCTTCAAAATAAATATTTCCAGTTGCAACAATCTTTCAACTCCAAGTGATATCTTACGTGTTTTGTTCCCATCAATTTTTCCTGATTATCAATTGTTTTTGGTAAGTTTTTTAAGCAATTTGCACAAATGTAACAGTTATATTAGTGTTTTAGAAAGAAATCAACATTTACATTATTAATATGGCAATTGATAATCGAAAATTGTATGAACAAATTGTTCGACTTGCTGAAAAAGTTGTTAATTTTGTTAAAACAATTAAAGATCAAACAAAAAAATCAAAAGAGTTCCATATTACAACGGATTTGGAAAAAAGTATGGGCTTTTCTGTTTGCTTTTGGTTTATATTAAATCCCATGATTTTTAGATGATGTACGAATTCTTAAAATTTTTTATGAAAAGATGAGTGTCTGTACACTTAAAGATGGACCAAAAAAGATTATTACCCGGATTGGAGCTGATACACTTCGATTAAAAGTTTATTTTCGAAAACTTGGATTTGCGTATGTTTTTTTTCTCTTACAGTAATCTCATGCCTTCATTAAAAAATTTTACTTTCAGGAAAAAAGATTTTCTCAATGGTTTTGTTCAACGTCGAAAAGCTATTGTTGAAAAGGAAAAAAAATTTACTAAATCTTTTGAAGAACGATATGAACGTTTAAGCGTAAAGCATAACGTTGTAATGGAACAATACAATGCTCAACATTTGGTACTAAAAAATTGTAAAGAAAAACATGCTGCTTTGACATCTCTTCAAAAAAGTGTTCTTGATATTCAAAAGCATTATGTAAGTTTTTAACTTTGTTTTTTGTTTATTATGATAGACTTTTTTTAAGGATGAAAAGATGGCAATTGTTAATAAAATGATCAAAGATGTTGAAAGCTCTCAAATGCAAGTTCAAAAATGTGAAGAACTTTTGTGTCGATTAAAGAAAGAACGGAATGATCTTGGTCGAATTGGTAAACAAAAACTTCAAGAAGAAATTATGCAACGACAAAAGATGAAACAAAGATTTGAAGTTTTAAGACGTCAATCTGCAGAATTGGATTTGAAACTTGAAAAGGTAATATTTTTTGATTTGTTGGGGATACTGTAACTTTTGCATATTTTTAGGCAAAGACCACTCAACAACCAAAGCGAACATTATCACCTGAAAAAGCAAAAGCTCAATCACGTAATCTTCAATTACTTGAAACTCAATGGTATGTTGCAACTCAAAAATTGGAGCATGTAACATTTTTGCTTGAAAAGGATCAACGCTACCTCAAAGCTTCATTATCTGCACAACTTCAAGAATGTATTACTCAACGATTCAAGAAGAATTTAATGTTGAAAAAAATTCTCCAAGATGCTTTAAAGAATATCAATGAAGAAATTGCTTCTGTCAAAGGTGGAAAACTCTTGGATTTTTCAAAAATTAATATTCCAACAGTATTTGTTGATGAATTTGGTGAAATTTAAAGTTGTTATTATTTTAGTTGTTTTATAAAAAATTATGTCAAACGTAATAAAAATTTTTTTGTTTTAGTTATGTTATAAATAAAGTTTGGAATTTATAATTTTGTTGTGTTTCAATGCAATTTGTACTATACTACACTTGAAATATTCAAGTATCTAAATTTTCTATTTGAGCAGTCATTTGTTTTTTTCGCTGTAAAAGATCTTTTTACGAACCAAATAAATTCCGAATTGAATAATTTATATATTTTTATCAACAGTTCCGTGTCGGTAAATAACTCTAAGATTTCCCCATTTTTACCACTACTGTAGAAGTGTACAATACAGAACCTTCAAATGAATAAAGAATCTAATTATATCTGGACGAAGGAAATTCAATTTCCACCTTTTCGTTCTTTAAATGAATTTATCCTTTTAAAAGCAGGATATTTTGTAAGTCTTTATATTACATATTATATGTAAGTTTCCAAACATGACTAAAGAGATTTCTCTTTCCGCCTCTTAATGATTTTCAAAAATGGAATGATCGGATTTTTGGTAATCTTTTATATTTTCAAAACTATTATTCCATTTTCTTATTGGATTTATTATTCTCGGCATTTGTGGATTAATTATTGGGTTAATGGTTTCTAAAGAAGGAAAATTTTCTTATGTAAGTAATGCAATACCTAGAAATGGCAAAGTATCAATTTTTTTCGAATCTTTACTTGGGGCCGGAAAATCTAACCCGTATCAGGTGTTTTAGATTTTCTTTTATTTTTTAACATTTACCGTTTTAGATTCGTCGTGAACATAGACGTGCATCCATACCTCATTTTTATTGCCATGATTATCGCCTCGTATTTTCTTATCACATATTGTATCGCTGTTTTTATTACACTTTTCTATGTATGCTCCGATCTTCTTCTTATTCTAATTCATGCTTCAATTCGTCTACCAAGATTCAAACTCAAGAAAGAATTCCTTGAAGGTTCTATTCGTGAAACTGTTATGGCAAAGATTCTTCAAGGATTGATGGTCGAACGTGTTAAATTTCCTGTCCTCCTGTTACCAATTATAATAATTTCAATTGTTTTTTCATTTTGTTGTTTTTGGGCTTATTTTTTTGGCATTGTAATTTCAGTTTAATTACGTGATACTAAAAAAAAATATAAAATTAGCTACAATAAAAAAATTGGGGAAATTTAAGAACAATTTGAATTACTTTTTTTCAAAGAATGTGATGAGGATACTGTAGTTGCAATGGATATAAAAAGTTTTGTTGGGAAAAATACAGATTTATTGTTTGAAAAAAACTACTACAAAAGATGATACAAAAAAGTATTTCGGCGTTTTTATGAAACTACCGTAATGCAAAAACATGTCATGATCAGAAAAAATTGTTTTGGCAGGTTTTGCTTAATAAACAAAACTTGACATCACCATTTTTATGCAGTTGATCAAGTATCTTGAAAATACAAAAAAGAAAGGGGGGGTTAAATAAAAAGAAAGCAATATGAAGTGGTAATTATTTTGGCATCACATTTGTTTTGAAAAAGTGGGTAAGTTAGAGATACAGTAAGAAAAAAAAACTTAAGATCAGGTGATGCCAATTCTTTTGGATTTTGGAGTATGTTTTTTGGTGGAAGAGCATCAGATTCATTGAGTTGAAGGGAAATGTGAGCTGCTGCTGGTACTTTGATGATCTTCAAGCGAAAGATCGTTAAAACGATCTTCCATTGTTTTGCGTTTTCGGGGAACATTTTGAAATTCTTCATCACTTTGCCGCTTTGAGACACGAGATGGGAAGATGCCAATGCACTGAATTTCATTATCAGGATCTATAAAATTTTAAATATCGTTTAAAAATTTAAAAAAAAATTGAAGCTTGAAGAAAACAAATATTTTTAAACGTACCATTTTCATCTTTTTTGATAGCAGTTTTCTTTGCAATCTTGATTTCCCGCATTTCAGCTTTTATTTTTTGGTTGACAACTCCATCAATTCCAGGGAAGCTTTGTTCCAATTTAATATAAGCACTAAGCTTATTTTCCAAACGCTGAATTTCTGCATTTTTTTCATTTCTTTCATCAAGCAATTCGTCGACACGATTTTTGAGGGTTTGGTTTTGGCGATTTTGGCCATGATACAACTTTTTCTAAAAAATTAAAAAGGTTTTAGAAGCCAAGTATTTGGAGGACGCCGAATTAAATGGAAGGTATGACTTTTAACTAATTTTAACTAAGTACTACAGTATCAATGTTTTCAAATTCTAAGATTGTTAAAGGGTTACTGTAATTTTTTGGAAAAAATTGTTAAACCACAATTTTGGATTCAGAACCTAATATTGGAAAAATATTAAAATAAATGAATTTTTAATTATTATTAATACATTTTTAAGGGTTTTAAAAGTCAGGAAGGTTAAAGAGTTACGGTAAGTCCAAGCAAATTAATGAAATAAAAGTTTGAAAGTAATTACCAATTTTTCAAGCTCATCTTCTTTTTCCTTCAATTGACGACGAAGGCGATCTTCTGAACTTTCATCCTAAAAAAAACAATATCAAGTATCACGAAGAAAAATGGCACAAAAGCTTACATTATTGCAATTAACTTTTGCAAAAAAATCTTGCAAGTTCTTATTTAAGCGTGAAGACATTTTTTCTTGTGAAGAAGTAGGATTTGAAGTTTCTTGCACAAAAAACAAGTAAGATTTTGATCTTCAATCACGTTTGGAAAAATGAGATTAGTCAAATTTGGAGTATCCTGAAAATGAGAGAAAAATTTATCGCAGAGAGAGTCAAAGTAATGAAAGCATGATCTTGGTTTACAAATTTTTTGTGCCATTGAAAATCAAATAACCAAAAAAACAGAATTAAATTTTTTTTAAAAACAAATAACGCGGTTTTGGATTTAAAAAATAGGAAGAAAAAGAAGTAAATGCTGTCTTTATAATGTTTATACTGTAATGAGAGGCGTAAAAAATTTTGAAGGCAAATTTTTTGAATTCAAAGTATTTTTTCTGCAATAAATAAAACATACAGGCAAAAAAGAGAAAATTGCGATAGCAGGTGGCAGAAAAATATAAGTTATTGAAAAAAAGAAGAAGACCTTGACTAGCTTCAAAATCAAAAAAAGACAAAAAGAAAGAAAATGAATCCCCATAAATCACTTTTTTTTTCTTTTCATTTTGATTAAAAAAAATTAAGAAAAAAGTCAAATGAAACTCTCATTATGAGAAAAAGAGAGAGAATTCTACAACCTGATTTAATTTTTCTGAAAGATTGATAAGGTCATGCATTTCAATAAATTAATCCAAGTTGAAATTTTGCAAAAAAAGAACAAAAACAAAAGAAAACAGAAAACAGAAACAATTTAATTCATTTCGGCATTTAAAAAAATTATTACTGTAATTACAAAATTTACAATTACAGATACAAAAAATATGCGACGGCGGTGACCACTAATTATAATGTATAGTTACTAACTTAGAAAACGGTAAATACTGAATAAATAAAATGGTTGCTTGAAAAGTTGCATACTGTAAATTTATTTTAAAAGAAAATTTGATTGTATAATATAAACAATCAAGATTTTAAAAAGTAATTCTAACAAAAAAATACTCTGCTTTGAATTTTATTTATTCCTGTGAAACTACATAACATTTTTTGTGATAGGAAAAAAAGAAAAAATGTGCTTCTTTCTTCAACCTTAGGCTTGCAACAAAGAAAAGAAGAAAATAAGCAAACACTTTTAATCAATATTTATTTTGATCAAATACAATAAAAAAAGTTTTTTGCCAAAACTGATGGCACAAAAATTATGATAAGTAAAAAACTTGTAAAGCTTATTGTAAAAGCAGGAAAATTTCAGAGGCAAAAAAAGAAATTATTTTTCTATCATAATTATAATGGGCATTAAAGATACGATAATAAATAATACAATTAAAAATTATGTAAAATGTACAATATTTCACTTATAAAAGCTAGTTTTTTTTTCTTAGAAAAATTAAACTTTTAAGATGCCACGTATAAAATAATAAGCAATTAGAACATTAATTTTTTTTATAACAGTATGAAGAACACTTTTAAAAAAAGAAAAAGGATTTTTTATTGTTTATTAACCTTATGTATTAAAAGAAAAATGCAGCATGTCTTTTCTTAATGTATAGATGGAAAGATCAGAAGAAGAAATAAAACAGGAAAGGGAAAATACATATATGTGTTGTTGTGACTGGCGCTTCCAGAAAAAAAGTTAACTAAACAGCCGCCTGCAAACAAAAAAGAAGGCGTCAATGTACGGAAGCATCTCGGGTTCAGCAAGGTTTTCCTAATACATGTCGCCCGTTACGGAATGATAGTGAATTTAAAAAGTGAAAGTGTGTATGGGTGGACACACTTTTGGATTCCCCATCACTGCTGTATTGATTGACGGAAGACATTTGTTAAGAAACACTTTGCTTAACTCAGACGCTGCTTTTACTAATCAATAAATTACGATATTTTTTTATTAAGGAAGATATTTGGTAATAAAAAGAAGCAGTTTTATGTGATTACAATGTTTTAGTTATCATTTATATCGGACATAGATTAACGAAAGCTGTCAAAAAAATTCTTTTCTTCAAAAAAATACAGTTTTTAAACGCAAACATATTTATCTATTTAACTTTTTACAGATAGCAGATACCAAAGCTTTAACATTAATATTGATTTCATGAAAAAAATGTAAAAGAAATTTTTCTGTTTTGAAAATTTTATTTTTGAAAAAAAAGAATTTTAAATTTTTTCCTGCCGATTTCCATATTGACAAAATGCAACACAATGCCAAACGATGTGTATTTCGGCGCTAAAAATTAATTTTTAACGTTTTTCAAAGTTACACTTTTTCAGCATTAATTTTTACGTTCAACAATGCCAGCAACTTTAAATCAAGATATATTGGCAAATGTTTGTCGAAAACTTCTAAAAGATGATAAATTTGATGCTGAATGTTTGAATAAATTTGCTCTGGCTGGAAAAGAATCACTTGAAGCGTTTGAAGCTGTAATTGCATCCGCAAAATCTGTTTACATTTATGGTGATACTTTTCTTCTTAAAATGGTACGTGTTTTTGTAAGGGGTTTATTACAGTAATATTTTTGTTTTTAGAGTGATAACGATAAAACATATTTGGCTCATAAACCATCCCAAATTGCAACTGCTCGTTTGCTGAAAGTGATTGGAAGCTGTACAAAAAGAATCGCCTTCACAGATGTTGGACCTTCAACTTTGCCTATTATTGAAGCTGTGTGTAATGCCAAAAGTGAGATTTTAATTGAACATTTTTTATAGTTATTGTTTGGATGCCTGCTCGTAATGTTTTTTTAAAACAAAAAAATATGAATCTTTTACATTGTAAAAGCTTGTTTTAGATTGTCTATATCTTCCCCTACCTCTTTTTTTTATTTTTTCTTTGATCTTTGCCGCTTTTAAGGTTAGCGCCAGATTTAGGCTATCTTTGAATAAACTCGACGTCATATCTGGGATACCCCTTACAGTTTTTGCACTATTTATAATAATATTTTTTAGAGCTTACAAAGATTGCATTCGTTGATGACTTTTTGATTGATCAAAATGTTATACCTTTTTGGAGAATTCTTGAAGAATGCCATGCTTCTCTATCAAAAATTGTTGTCCCAGCTCAATATTATTTTAGTCACAATCCACCAGTCTTTCATCTTCAAACTTTATATTTCAAAAGTGAAGAAGACAATATTCTACCGTATTTAAATAATCCCAGCTGTGTCGCAAATGAATTAATTATTGAATTAAAAGAACAAGAAGGAAATTCTACTGATCGCTGGGAAATGTTGAGTTCATGCTTAAGAGAATTCAATAAGTTAGTTTATTAATACTGTAATGGACAGATATAATTTTACCTTCTTTTAGTCCTGCTTTATCAAATCTCAAAAACCTCAAACTTAAGCTTCACATTGAAGAATACATTGATTTTGCTTTGACAATTTTGCTTCAAGCTGTTTCATCTCGTTTTCCGGCATTACAAAGCTTCACTTTGATTAACCAGTTGACTTTAAATGAATACTGTCATACATTTCAAGATTTTATTAATCATTATCGATATTATTCACCAATCTTCACTGAATTAGATGCAGATAATTTTAATTTTGCTGTTGAACTTGAATGGAATCTTAAATATAATGTTGATGAAAAAATGTTTATAGTAAGTTTGTTCATTATCTTAGGCAATATATTTATCTGCTATCCTTTTTTTAGCCTCATTACAGTGATATTTGCCGAGAAATTTTTAAGAATTTTGATAGTGAAATGGAAGATAGAAATACGTTGGTTTTATTCAAGAATGATGAACTCTCTCCTGCTAAATCAATTTCATTTGAAGTTAAAGTTTATAATGAAAATACTGCTAATGAATAATAATTTAACATTGTGCATGCTTAGTTTCTTTTTTTTAATTGTAGCAAGTTACTGTTTTAATTGTATTACCGTAACCGTTCTTTTCTCGGGTGATTTTTTTTCCTTTTGTGGCCAATAATTTTTTGTTGCTTTAATAAATGGTTTTTAAAATATATATAATTTTTTGTGCAGTAAGAAAAATAGCTATAAAAAGGCTTATAAATACTTCTTTCTTTAAAGTTTCGATTACTTGTTAACCAAAATAATGATGTGATAATTGATATATGCATTTAAATATAGGATGGCTAAAATCGGAGTGAATGAATTAAAAAACTTGGTTGAAGAAATCATAAAACTTGGTGATGGTTCAATTGAAGATCAAAAAAATGCTTGTAAACTTATACGTGAAAAAATCTTTGTTAATGAAACTTGTGTAGATGGTTCTGTAATTCCAAAACTGCTTCCATTAATAGTAAGACTTATTACGTCTGAAGAGTAAGTTCAATTTATTTTTTACAGTAATTAATTTTATAAGTAGCTCAATTTATATATTTAAAGCCTTGTTTTTTAGTGAAACACTTCAACGAAAAAGTGCTTATTTTATACAAGTTATTACCCGTACATCAGATCATCTTCGAACTGATGTAGAAAATGCTCAACTTGTAATTGATCACCATGCAACTGAAAACCTTCTTAAATGTTTATCATCTTCTCAAAACGAAGCAGTTATTCTTCAATGCTTGAAAAGTTTAGTAAATATATCTGCTTATTTTCCTGCAGAAATTATCGAAAAAAATGTCCTTCCATCAATCACTGAATGTGTAAAACTAAAGAATGCTACAGTATCATATCATGCTACGATAATTTTGAAAAATGTTTCAACGGATGTCTCACAAAATCTTCCAATCATTCTTCAATCTAATGCTGGTATGACTTTTAAAAATCTGTTGGAATCATCACCAAGGAATTCTAAAATATTCGATGTCTCTCTTATTGCTTTGGTAAATATTATGTATCAAAATGAAGAATCATGCCAATATGTTCTTGATCTTAACATTCTTAATTTGATGGAAAATGTTTTTGAACACTTATTTGGAAATATCAAACCCCCCCTGAAGAAACGAAAAAGCGTTTTTAAAGCAGGAACAAAGACCGATGCAAAGTAAAAAAATTAATGCAGTAATTAAATAATTTAAGAGTTTTTTTAGCGCAATTCAAGAAAGTATCAAGTTATCATCAATTCAATTTATTTTAAATGCAACACACTTCAATCAGAAACAAATTGATATGGTTAGAGACCACCAAGCAAAAAATAAAAATCACGTTTAAAAAATAATTTTGATATATTCATATAGTTTCGAGTCTTCTGAATCCAACTGTAAAATTAGTTTTTGTTTAAACTCAATATTTAAAAAGTTATTCCAATTCTTCGGCGCGCACTTTTATTTTTTGTGGCCAGCAAAAAAATGAAAGGAAAATCGCCGCCTGCTGCCTAGAATGGTTGTCCGAGTGGGAGACGGCGGTTGCACACAAAAATAAGGTGCATGGATCGAGCGCGGTGGCTGACAAAACTATTATTTGTGTTACATTTTATGTATAATACAAAAAAATTATGCGAGTAATAAAAAATATGTTTACAATAACAAACTATTAAAATTTAGTCTTGAATTTTCCTCGCTCTATTTCATTTTTTAAATTTTTCAACAAACTTTGATTAATTTTTTATTTTTTTAGTACTTAACTTTTTTCTTTTTCTTTGGATTGTTATTTATTTATTTCTAACCATGGATTCACCATCATCATCGGATATTTCACCTGAAAATGTAATGATCTTTTTGCTACAATTCTCTCAACTAATGTTTTTACAATCTTTGACTGCATCTCCTGTTGCATCACAAACAACAGCTGAAAATCAAATAACAACAGCAACTTCAATGAATTCTTCTATGTTTGGTTTTGCAAAATCTATTCTTCATTCTTCACCAACAACAAATAAAGTAAGTTTTTTTTAGAAAGATATATCTTTTTTGTGAATGTAAGCAACAAGTTTGATCAACTGATAAGCACACTGCTTTGATAAAACTTGTATTTATAAGATCATACATTTTGTTGTTATAACAATGAGTTAATAAACACCCTCAGGGGTTATATATATGTATGTTTTATGTGTTAAACTATATCCAATCTGTTTTTTAGGTGCCACTAACATCATCGCTTCTTCCACCAATTTCACCACAAGGAAATGTTGCAACTGCCGATATCTGATCCACTTCGAGCAATCTCTAATTTACTTTCATCTCATCAAACACTAAAATCTGAACTATCTCCATCTCAAACATCTTCCACATCATCACAAAAAGAAATTTCACCATTTAAAATGAACAATAATTATTGCTTGGACAACAATGTGGTCGAAATTCTCTTCCATTAATTAAGATGCACCAAGAGTTTGCTGAAGAATTTCATCTCAATCATCAACGGAAGGTCCTGAATTTTGTTAATCTTCTACTCTTATTATTAGGTTGTTTTTTATATATTTTATTAGTCAATAGGTTTTTTATTGTTGTACATTTTTGGTTTTGATAAGATAAATTTTTAAATAAATCATGCTTTTTGAGAGAAACTTCATGCTTAAACAATGTTATGACGTCGAAAAAAGTTAACAGCAATTTATTTAATAACATCTCTATCATCATAATAATTGTAACTAAAGAAGAATATTATATCTTTTAAGATATTTCTTTCCTAGATTTCTGCATTTATTGGTTTATTTGTGTTAAATATTTTTTTTATTAGTAACAAAATACTTTTAGATGCAATCCATATAAAATGCAATACAAATAATAGTTTTGTTACTCAACGCGCTCGATCCACGCACCTTTTTTTGTGTGCAACCGCCGTCTCCCACTCGGACAACCATTCTAGGCAGCAGGCGGCGATTTTCCTTTCATTTTTTTGCTGGCCACAAAAAATCATTTTTTTTGCGAATAAAAAAATGCTTGGTGGTCTCTAGATATGGTTCTTGAGAAAAATTTTATGCCATTCATTTTTAAATATATTGATAGTAAAGCTTTTGACAAAATTAAAAATGTGAGTTTCACAAAAAAAATATTTGAAGGCTTTGTATAATACTGTTTTAGTATTCCGTATCTGTCATTGATAATATTATTGAAAAAAAGCCCAGCTTTATTCCAAACTTAATAAATGATGGGATTATTTCTTTACTTTACAACAATCTTGGAACTCAAAACTTTGAATTAATCGAAACTGTTTTGACAACTTTATACAATTTTATTAAATATTCTGGATATGATGAAACTGTTCGTCAAAAAATTATCGAATGTGGAAATCCTGAAAAACTTCAAAATCTTCTTCAACGTGAAGATCTTAAAGAATTTCCAAAAGATATTTATAATTTTGTTGTTGGAAATATCAAATTCGAACATGGAATTATTGAAAAAGTTGAAACACGGTAAATTTTTTTAATGTTTGAGTAATAAACTATTATATTTATTTTAGTGAAGAGGAAGAAGTAAGTGCTCTTGCCGCTGTTAATGAAAATATCATCGAATTTAATGAACTCACAGATGTTGAAGTGCAAGTTAAAACTGAAACAAAGTAAATTTATTTTATCAAAATAGTGAAACATATTGCTTATTTTTTAGTGAATCCAATGAACAAAATGAAGATGAACAAGAACCTGTTGCTGAAAATGAAAATGTCATAGAAAATGATTTTGATGATAGTCATGTTGAAGTTCAAAGACTTCCGACAGATGTTCAAAATTTAGTTGTTGGAAATGTTAAAGTTGAACCCGATATTATCGAAAAAGTGGAAGCGAAGTAATTTTTTTTAATGTTTGAACTTCGAATAAAACTATGAATTTGTTGATTTAAGCGAACAAGAAGAAGTACTTGCAGCTGACAATGGAAATGTCCTTCAATTTGATGAACTCACAAATAACGATTTTGATGATATTAATGTGGAAACTCAGGAAATTTTAACAACAGCAACAAAGTAAAATTTCGTATTCTAAAATTTTAAAATTATCAGATGATTTTTAGTAATGAACAAAATCATAGATCTTCAACTGATGTTGAAAATGCCACACGAGGAGGTAAACGTACATGGATTGCATCAGAATTAGCTGAACCACATTCGAAAAGATGTAGAAGTGATCGATCTTCTAATGAGTAAGCTTTAATATTTTGTTGGTTACGACCAGTATGCTTCAGACAATTAATTAACTAATAAAACTGTTAAAAATTATAACTTTCAAATTATTTTACGTAAAATACTTTTTTTCAGAAATGTTTCAAGCAGTCATTCTTCAACTGATCAACGTCCTCCCATCGTGCTTGATTTTCATGAAATCGACCATAATTCTGAGAATTCTACCACACCATTATTTCTCGATCAATCGGAAGTTTTTGGTTTATCAGAAGCAACAAATTCTGATGAAATAAATCGGTGAAAATTTTATTGTTTTTGAAATCCATTTCGTTTAATATTTTTTAGAGATCAAAATGCTTTTGCTCCTGTCAAATATTATACCCCTCCAGAAGCTGTTATCGATGACTATTGCAAAAAACTTGGTTTGAAATTTGATCGAAAACAATTTCTTGAATTTTGTTCAAAAATTGATTTTGAAACAATTACGCTTGATTCGAAACCAAAAAAATTTTATCGCTCAAATGATAAATCTGGATTTGGGTGTTTTTCTCTTTTCTTCACCGGGACAGAAGCTTTTGCTGATAAAATCCGTAACAAAGTTGTTCAAAATTTTATCGATTCAGAAAATAGTAATTTTTTAATTCCGTTTTTTACCGTAATTTTTGGAATTTTTTAGGTAAAGAAAAATTGAAACAAATTGTTAAAAGTACTTCAATGACATCTGAACATTTGACAACAATTGCTCGTTGGTTGAAATGTAAAATCATGGTATTCTCTGATAAAAATGGTTGGGAAAGATATGGTGATTGGGATTTTGAGGATAAATTTGTTCCAGTTTTTGTTTTGAAGAAAATGCATTCTGGAAATAAATCTATTTTTGAAATTGTTTTATCTTTTGATTAAAAAATTTGTTATGTTTTGCCATTTTTTTTTGAAATGTTTTTGTTATATGAATTACAAAAAATTTTATAAATGGTATTTCTCAAATAAAGTGTTTGAGTTTATTCCTAAATTCTTCTGCCTCAGTTTTTAAATACAGTATCTTTTTGTGAGAATCGAAAACAAGATTCTTTTATTTCTGATTAATGGACGTTCTGTTGTTTTACTTTTCAAACCAAATCTTTTTTGCAAGTTTGGGTGTTATCGGCGATGTTCTAAGAACACGTGTTTGCCGTTTTTACTATTTTAAAATTAAAAATTTTTACAGAAAAATTTCTTTCTTTGTTACATGATACTTTGTTTTTGTTACCAGGGATGCATGAAAGCTTTTGCGAAAGACAACAGTTTCGTTAAGCTTAACAAATAGTTTTCCTTGGCGAAAGTTTCGTCCAAACTATCGACAAAACGAAATTTTGTGCATCCCTGATTGTTGCCCAACGCAAGTACAGGCTATAAATTCTTTTCTTAATTAATTAAATACTGTCAACTTTTTCACATGATTTGATTAATTTTTATTTATCTCCCTTTTATGAAATTATTTCAGAGCGACTTAAATCCAAAAATAAAGCTTAGATTTTATTGTTTAAAAAAATACTACATGAGATGCTACAAAAAAGGATCGGTGGTTTTAAGAAACTACAGTCATGTAAAAACATGCCATGAATCATGGCCCATGATAAGAAGCTTCTTTGCCAAGTTTTATTCGACTTTGCAAAAATAAATTAATTGTCAATCATCTCTCGGAGAATTCCTGAGATATTTATCGAAGTTGATTCTATAATAAACCCTGTTCATATTGTTCTTGAGTAATATTTTTTATTTATAGCTTGTGCTTTTTTATGTGCTATTCCTAATAAAATTTTAGGTGTTGTAGCTCTTCTAAATAAATATTTTAAGTTTTTCTTTGTTTCACAGCACGTTCGCAAAAACGTGAATTTTCAACAAATTTCTGCTAGCCATTCGGCCTTCTTAATATCTTAAGACATTTTGTTAATTTATACAGTTGGTCAACATGTATAACTAAAATATGAAAGAGGGATTTTGCGATTTTTTAAGTTTTAGCGATTTGCCAGCCCGATGAAGGTGTTTTTTAGAAAAGGTTTAGCTTTCTAGGTTCATAGGGCTGGCAAATCGCTTTGTAGTGAATGCGTGCGTTGCCAGGACAACCGTTTACAACATCAGCATCGCAGCCCATTCCAGCGGGTATAAATATCAGTGTTGACACAGCTATACTTGTCAGTCTCAACCATTCCCAACCAGCAGTCAAGTCGATGGCATAGTTTCTCTCTGTATCTTCATCTCTTTGTCTTGTCTCTCATATATGCCATTGTATAATAATATAATAAAGATTGACCCTAACTTACCCATGAAGTACACCGAACCAGCCGCTACACTTTAGATACTACATGGAGGTCCTACCCTGCTTCATGGTTTTATCAGTAAGTTAGTTTTGACTGCATTTTTGAGGGTCTTTGCAGTTTTATAAGAATAGTTTTTATCCATCTTAATTTTTATTCTTTTAAGATTTAAAAATTGCATTTAACACACTTTTTAAAACAAAAGTCTTTCTTATTTTTGTTGCTCCCAATCTTTTCACATAAAAAAAAAGTTTAAAATTTTAAAATTATCAGAAAATTGCGTTGCCTTGGCGACGGGAAAAAATTAAATTGAATTCATAAAAGTACAAAGATACAAAGTTCTTTGCTATTTTTGGGTTAATTTCCTATTAATCAAAAACGGATTAAGAAAAAGGATAAATATTTTTTGCAGAATAAAAAAAGTGTACTCGGGCAAAGTGAAATCATTTGTAGCTTTAAAAAGATAAAAATAACTTAATTAAACTTTAAAAAAAAAACCCTTAAATTATTTCTTTCTTTCAAAGAAAGTAAATAAAATTCATTTGTATTTAATTGATTCTCACATTTCAAAGTTTTCTTCATTTAAATTCTAACGAAAATCCCACTCATTAAAAGATTCTTTTTGTCCTTATGGTCCACAACTTAATCTTTGTTGTCAATCATAACAATTTAAAGTCTCTGTCTTAAATTCTTTTATCTTGAAAAATTAATTGGTTTAAACTTGAACTAAGTTATTAAATAATATAAAGAGTAATTTACTGAGTTATTTATTTATTTTTACATGGCAGAAGTCCATTGAATTTATTATGACCAGAGAGTCAATTTTTTATTAAACTCAGAAAGGAAAGAATTTGTATTAAAAATTTATTAATAAACCAAAAAAAGATATTCGTGATCGGGCGTGTTCGCGATAATTTACAAATTTAGATGAAAGCATTTAAATTAATCAAAAAGTGGAAAACACATGATCATACAAAGGATGATGATCCGAAAGAAGAAAACACATGCAGATCAACAACTTTTCATACAAAATCATTCAATCATGCAGCAACTCAAACAGATATGAATGGATTAATGACAACCCAACTCCAGAATAATTTTAATGGACCAACAAATTTTCAACAATTTAACCTAAACCATCATGCAACAACTGTGAGAAAAACAATAAACAAACTTCACACAAACAAAAATGGCTTCAACGAACAACAAAGAGAACAATTGATGATCAACAACTTCATCGATGGTCTTCCGGCAGAACTCAAATTCAACTTGAAAAGTAAAATGAACGACATCAACAACCTCAAACAACTTCTACAGATAACAACAACTGAACTTCAACAACTTAAAGCAAATCAAAGCAGTCAGCAACAATAACCTCATACAGCAATGTAACTCAACAGTCATCGATGTGGGCATCGATAAATCAGGGCGGTCGACATTTACATGTTCAACAACAATGATCAACTTCATCAACACATGTTCCATGTCATGACATCCATCAACAGCATTCAACAAATCACATGCGACAACCCATAAAAGTAATTTAAAATACATTTGTTGTATTAATTTGAATTGTATTATTATTGTTTAATTGTTTTGATGTATGTAATGTTTGTACCTCTTATTTTACTTTGTTTCTGTCTGTCTTGAGCTATGCCATTGTAGTGACTGCGTCACTCACTCACTTCATCATTACACTATACCATGTTCTTCAATCAATGACTTAAACATGATCGTGCACCTCAATTTCAATCAGTCATAATCCAACGATGAAACGTGGTCGTTTCATATCCGAGGTGGCCAATGTAGTGAATGCGTGCGTTGCCAGGACAACCGTTTACAACATCAGCATCGCAGCCCATTCCAGCGGGTATAAATATCAGTGTTGACACAGCTATACTTGTCAGTCTCAACCATTCTCAACCAGCAGTCAAGTCAATGGCATAGTCTCTCTCTTTATCTTCATCTCTTTGTCTTGTCTCTCCTATATGCCATCGTATAATTAATAATAAAGATTGACCCTAACTTACCCATGAAGTACACCGAACCCGCCGCTACACTCTAGATACTACAGCTTGAACTTAAAATATCGCTAAATCCCTCTTTCATATTTTAGTTCAACATGTTTACTAAGTGTAGAAATTAAAAGAATGTCTTAAAATATTAAGAAGACCGAATGGGTAGCAAAAATTTAAAAAATGCTAATCCGTCTCGAACATGCTGTGGTTTATTTTCGTATCAAGTTATCATCCTATTGTGCAAGATTTAAACAAGCCCATATATACTTTCTCTGAAAATTTGAGCTTCTAAAACTTAAAATTTTTATGTTTTTCACTCAATTTAAATCCATGCGAGTTAAAGTTTACACCCTGTATTACCTTTTTCGTATATTGGCTTAAGAATATTTTATTCAAGTATGCATTTAGTATAAAAACATTGCATGTGTCTACAGTATTTTCAATTCAAAGTACAAAAAGGGGGGAGAGGTTAATGAAAAAAAGCAATATGAAGTGGTAAGTATATTGGCATCACATCTGTTTATAAAGATGGATTAGTTAGACATACGACAAGGAAAAAAACTTAGGAACAAGTATGCCATTTTTTGGGTTGAGAGGATGGAGGATTAACGAGTTGTTGGGAAATGTGAACTGCTGCTTACACTTTGATGATCTTCGATGGAAAGATCATTGGAGCGATCTTCCATTGTTCTGCGTTTTTGTTGCGGAAAATTTGGACTATCATCATTACTTGGGCGCTTGCAGACACGAGATGGAAAGCTTCCTAGGAAACATATCTCGTCGTTGGGATCTGTAAGATTTAACACTTTTTCGAAATTGTAGAGTTTGAATCAGTAAAAACATTTTTAAACGTACCGTTTCCATTAGATTTTTTTGGAATTTTGATTTCCAGTATTTCCGCTTTGATCTTTTGCTCAAAGCTTTTTTGAATTTCAAGATAAGTCTTTAACTTATTCTCTAGACACTGGATTTCGGCTTTTGTTTCATGTTTTTCTTTAAGTAATTCATCGAAACTTTTTTTAAGGATTTTGTATTGACGACGTTGTAGTTCATACTTGATTTTCTGAAACAAAAAGGGATTCAGAAACCTAATATTTGAAGGAATAAAAAGGTATAACTATATATATATATATATATATATATATATATGTATAACTATAGGATCACAGATTGATCCGACATGTTCGACTGATTTTTTTTTGGAAAATCATAGGGATCGAATCCATCGGATTACGGATTGTTCCGTCGGATTAACAATAAAAAAGACGTAAAATCTTACCGAAAACGTTTTTAACGGAGTTAAACAATAGAAATTAGTGTTGTTACAAAATTTTAAATAATTTAATTGGATTTTTATTGTTTAGAAAGAAACTTAAGATAAAAAAACTAAAACTTTTCAGAGTTGATATTGCATAAGCAGTTTCGTTGATTCTACGAATACAATTGGTGAATTGAAGAAATCGGGTTTTCTTACGTTAGGTATAACTCATGTAAGAATATTAATTGATTCAAAATTTAAATTATTTATATTTTTAGAAGCTAAGAAGCTTTTTATCCTTAAAAAGGGTTAGGGATTGTCCAGATCTGACATCGGGTATTTTTACGAAATTTTCAAACCCCCTCCCCCTCCGTCAGATTTTTTCCTTTGATGTTTGCCGCTTTTTATGTGAGCGTCAAATTTCGGCTTACCCCCTCCTCCCCTTAAAACACCAGATCTGGACAATCCCTTACGGTAAGCTAAAGCAAGTTAATACTGTTGCGACTGAAATTTTAAGATAATTACCAATTTTCCACGCTTGCTCTGTTCATCTTGGAGTTGTCGGTGAAGGCAATCTTCTACACTCTCATCCTAAAAAAAGGTAACATCAAAAATATTAGGCAAACAAATAACACAAAAACTTACATTATTACAATTAACTTTTGCAAAAAATTCTTTTAAATTTTTATTTGAAGACATTTTCTTGCGAAGAAGTAGGATTTGGAGTATCTTGCACAAAAAAGGATTTTGATCTTTGAACTAATGTTCAAAAAAATTAGATTGATCAAATTGGTACTCTGGAGTATCCTAAAAATTGGAGAAAATTTCATCGCAAAGAGAAGTGAAGCTAAGGAAATAAATAACGTTAGTTAAAAAATTTTATGGGCCATTGAAAATTAAAAACAACAATTTTGTAACGAAAAAGTAGAACTTTTACTTTTGGTCGACTCCGACTCCGGAGTCGGAGTCCTGGAGTCGACTCCGGAGTCGGAGTCACTGGAGTCGACTCCGGAGTCAATGGAGTCGACTCCGACTCAAAAAAATCTTGTAAAACATACAAAAATGCTTTTTTGATGATGATTATTACTATTTTATATATCTAATTCATATATTAACAGTTTCTGCTGGTTTTTAACAACTTTTGTTAACAAAAAAATTTTCACACTTTTTTCAAATTTTTTTTAAAATTTCGAAAAATCTGTTTTAACTAATTTTAAATCTTTATTTAATAACCTAATATGCTTAGAATATCGGTAAATAATGTTTACAACGATTGAATTCAACAGAAACTGCATTTCTTGCAATTTTTAAAATTTTGTGCCGGATTCGACTGCGACCCATCGACTCCGGAGTCAACTCGACGACTCCGGAGTCGGAGTCGCAACAACTTTGAATGGTTAATTTAAAAATCAAAATTTTTAAGCTCAATTTCCGAGGTTTAAATGGGCACAGGAACTTTCAATTTAATATTTTGATCATTTTAAATAAATTGTGCACCGACCAGGGCTGTGCGATACCAAAATCCAGATTTTTTTTAAACTGCTGTAATTTTTAACCTATGCTTTTTATGCAAGAGTTTCTTTTTCTATATGATGCCTAATACCTCAGAAAATGATATTCTAAAACTTTTTTGAGTCTTATCCTTTTCCTGGTCGTTTAAATTACAAAAGTCTCGAGTCTCGGTCTCGGGTACCCGAGACCGAGACTCGACCCGAGACTCTTACCGTAACTTATGTAAAATATAAGATAAAGATAAAAACTTTAGTTATTATTGTTCTGTGCTGTAAGGCACACGATATTTACATTTTTATAAAGAAAACAATGCAAAGATGAATCTTTTTCAAACGAAAATTAAAAAAGTCTCGGTTTTGGTATCGCACAGCCCTGGCACCGACTAAACAAGTGAATATAATAAACATGCCCGCAACATTTAAACTTTAATTTTTTATTGCAACTTTTGCGCAACAGAATCTACTAAATTTTTCATATTTTAAGTTCCTGTGATCCTTAAAAATTGAAGAAAAAAGAAGAAGACACATTGTTTTTATACTGTATCGGAGAGTGCATATCAAAGCATTTTTTTCTAAGATATTTTTTTCAACAAAAATTCATCAATGAACCGTCAGGCCCGGTTTTTCACTTTTATATGGTAAAAAAAAGAATTTTTCAAAAATTCAAAGCCCGCGGCCGAAAAAAACCAAGCCGGCCGCATTTTCGACCCCTGTGATCCGTATTAAAAAGGTGGGGCAAGAACATGTGTTATAACTAGTTTTGAAAAAATAAGGAATATCAACATGAAATTGAAAAAAAGGACTAAAAGAAAGAAAATGAATCACCGCAAATCACTTTTTTTCATCCAACAAAATGAATTAAGAAAAAAATCAAAGGTGATGAGAGACATATCAACAGTTTTAAAACTAGCGTTAAAATAAAGAAAGATACGGTTTTGCATTTTGATAAATTAATGAAGGTTTGGAATTGGACAAAAAAAGAACCAAAAGAAATCAGAAAAAAATCAATTCATTTCAAAACAATAATGTAATTACTTCCTCAGAAAACGATAAATTGGAATTAAATTGCAAGCAATCTATAAAAGCAAATAAGTAATTTAAAGTTAAATTTTTTTATCAAACATTCCCTTAAGCAGTTTTAAGCAATATACAAAAATTTATGTCCAACAAAACCTTATTCGATTTTAAACACAATTGTGCAACAGTTTTTGAATATCTTTAAAAATATAAATTTGACAGCCAAATTAAATCTGGATCTTTTCTTGAGACACCCTGTATTTTTTGCATCACATACGATAAAAAACAAACGGCAAAAAATAGGTTCGGATAAAAAATGGAACATTTATTTAAAGTGCAAAAAGATTTAAGTTAGTCAAAAAGATTTTCTAAAGTTGGAAAAATATTTTTTTTCACTGAAAAGATACAGTAATTCATTAGAAAATTACTGTAAAAAACCAATATTGCAGTGAATACTACTTTACCCCAAAAATACTCAATTACAAGTGTTTTGGTAAAGAAAAATTTCAAAATAAACGACTTTTTTTACCATTAACGACGTTATATCCTAATAATATTTGAAAGATTTTTTAATAAAGACAAAGGAATTTTAGCTGCTTATTTAACTCATATATTTTAATATAATTTAAAAATGAAAAATGCGATGTATCTTTTTTCTTATTTCATGAATGGAGGGAGTCTTGTCAAAACAAGAAAGAAAACAGGAAAGAAAAAATGTGTTGTTGTAGTTGCTTAAAAGAAGTTAACTAAACTGCCGCCGGCAAACAAAAAAGAAGGCGGCGATGTATCCTTGTTTTTAATAAAACTTCTCAAATAAGCAAATTCCTTAATCATTGCATTACTGACGACGAGTTTAAGAAAAACTTTGCTTAACTAAAACTTATATCTGACTTTGAGCGTTTATCAAAGTCAGATATACATTTATCAAAGCCGTCAAAAGCTTTAAGCATTTAGTAAAAAAATTCAAATTTCTTGTTTCAAAAAACAGATTTCAAAAAAAATACTTATCTATTTTAAATTATTAGGTCAGTCAATAATTCCGTTCGCCTGTTTGACCAGCTGGCATTTTAAAACTAACTGAACAACCTGGGGTGAAATTTTGCATATAGGTAGCCAAGATAATTCTACGAAGGGGGTTAAAAGGGTTTTTTGTGGAATTGGAATTTTCACAGAATTTTCAGGGATTTTCGCTGCGAGATCCGAAATTTTGAGAACTGTGTTTTCTGAACTCAGGAAAAATCAGATTTGGCATTTTAAAGCATAAATTTGAGCTGTGTGGGTAGCCAGGACATGGTTCTTATAGAATTTAAGGCTTTTGACATTTTTACGCGATTTTTGGAATTTTAATGGAATTTTCAATGCAGGGGTACTGTAAGTATACGAAAAAAGTAAAAAATAGGAGATTCGATTTTTTTGATAATAAACAGGTTCTAAGGTGTGATAAAGTATCCTGTGAAATATTTTAGTGTAAAAATGTGTATGCGATCTTGTTTTGAACTTTTAAATTCAGTTTTTCTGTAATCTCGTCAAACGAGAATTTCGAAGGTTTCGGATCTCGCAGCGAAAATCCCTGAAAATTCTGTGAAAATTCCGATTCCACAAAAAACCCTTTTAACCCCCTTCGTAGAATTATCTTGGCTACCTATATGCAAAATTTCACCCCAGGTTGTTCAGTTAGTTTTAAAATGCCAGCTGGTCAAACAGGCGAACGGAATTATTGACTGACCTAATAAAATTCACATGAATTACAATTTATATTCACTTTAACATCTAGCATTTTCTTTTTCTTTTCTTTCAAAATAATAAATTTATTAATTATTATTTTGTACTGGCTTGAGACAAGGGGGTTTCGTTGGCTTACTGGACAAGAATACTTGTTTGGGATCATACAGATATGACGTTATAATAGAAGAGAGGAGGGTCTGTCAAGTATGATATTGCTTTGAAGTTGCGGCAAAGATCAAAGACAAATGGTAAAAAAGTAGATTTTTGTATGACGTCATATCGGGATGATCCCCCTTTGTTTTACAAGTTTTTCATTTCCATAAAAGTGAAAAAATCTTTTCAGATCAAAAATGCGTTGAAATTGTTTGACGTAAAAATCCAAATTTTTTTGATTGTTTTAACGTTGAAAACTTTGAAAAATATTCTTCTCCGTTAAATTAACCAAAATCCCAGACTAGATTTTTAAAATTTTTGTTTAATATCTCGTTTTTGTAGTGTAATTTTCTTTAAAATTTTTGGATCTATTACGGTAATAGATTAATTATTAATAAATTTATTATTTTGAAAGAAAATGACAATCAAAAACAAAAAATTTATGCGCATCCTAAATCAAAAAATCAATTCAAAGAGAGAAAAAGGTGTCGGCAAAAACTTTTTGTTCACTGGGTTCACTAACAGGTATTTTTTCAGTATTCATTTAAAGTCAATTGATTAATCACAGTGAAGCTTTGTAATGCCGGAAAACGAGATGAAACAGCTTGAAGCAAAATTATCAAAGCAAAATCAATGTATTCTTCAATGTGAAACTTTAGTTTCAGCTTTTTGAGATTTCATAAAGCAGGACTATAAAGCAAGTACAATTTATCGTGCCTAAAACATACACAATTATGATTAGGCTTCAAAATTTTACTTTTGTTATCTGCTAGATGTTAAAGTGAATATAAATTGTAATTCATGTGAATTTTAATTTAAAATAGATAAGTATTTTTTTTGAAATCTGTTTTTTGAAACAAGAAATTTGAATTTTTTTACTAAATGCTTAAAGCTTTTGACGGCTTTGATAAATGTATATCTGACTTTGATAAACGCTCAAAGTCAGATATAAGTTTTAGTTAAGCAAAGTTTTTCTTAAACTCGTCGTCAGTAATGCAATGATTAAGGAATTTGCTTATTTGAGAAGTTTTATTAAAAACAAGGATACATCGCCGCCTTCTTTTTTGTTTGCCGGCGGCAGTTTAGTTAACTTCTTTTAAGCAACTACAACAACACATTTTTTCTTTCCTGTTTTCTTTCTTGTTTTGACAAGACTCCCTCCATTCATGAAATAAGAAAAAAGATACATCGCATTTTTCATTTTTAAATTATATTAAAATATATGAGTTAAATAAGCAGCTAAAATTCCTTTGTCTTTATTAAAAAATCTTTCAAATATTATTAGGATATAACGTCGTTAATGGTAAAAAAAGTCGTTTATTTTGAAATTTTTCTTTACCAAAACACTTGTAATTGAGTATTTTTGGGGTAAAGTAGTATTCACTGCAATATTGGTTTTTTACAGTAATTTTCTAATGAATTACTGTATCTTTTCAGTGAAAAAAAATATTTTTCCAACTTTAGAAAATCTTTTTGACTAACTTAAATCTTTTTGCACTTTAAATAAATGTTCCATTTTTTATCCGAACCTATTTTTTGCCGTTTGTTTTTTATCGTATGTGATGCAAAAAATACAGGGTGTCTCAAGAAAAGATCCAGATTTAATTTGGCTGTCAAATTTATATTTTTAAAGATATTCAAAAACTGTTGCACAATTGTGTTTAAAATCGAATAAGGTTTTGTTGGACATAAATTTTTGTATATTGCTTAAAACTGCTTAAGGGAATGTTTGATAAAAAAATTTAACTTTAAATTACTTATTTGCTTTTATAGATTGCTTGCAATTTAATTCCAATTTATCGTTTTCTGAGGAAGTAATTACATTATTGTTTTGAAATGAATTGATTTTTTTCTGATTTCTTTTGGTTCTTTTTTTGTCCAATTCCAAACCTTCATTAATTTATCAAAATGCAAAACCGTATCTTTCTTTATTTTAACGCTAGTTTTAAAACTGTTGATATGTCTCTCATCACCTTTGATTTTTTTCTTAATTCATTTTGTTGGATGAAAAAAAGTGATTTGCGGTGATTCATTTTCTTTCTTTTAGTCCTTTTTTTCAATTTCATGTTGATATTCCTTATTTTTTCAAAACTAGTTATAACACATGTTCTTGCCCCACCTTTTTAATACGGATCACAGGGGTCGAAAATGCGGCCGGCTTGGTTTTTTTCGGCCGCGGGCTTTGAATTTTTGAAAAATTCTTTTTTTTACCATATAAAAGTGAAAAACCGGGCCTGACGGTTCATTGATGAATTTTTGTTGAAAAAAATATCTTAGAAAAAAATGCTTTGATATGCACTCTCCGATACAGTATAAAAACAATGTGTCTTCTTCTTTTTTCTTCAATTTTTAAGGATCACAGGAACTTAAAATATGAAAAATTTAGTAGATTCTGTTGCGCAAAAGTTGCAATAAAAAATTAAAGTTTAAATGTTGCGGGCATGTTTATTATATTCACTTGTTTAGTCGGTGCCAGGGCTGTGCGATACCAAAACCGAGACTTTTTTAATTTTCGTTTGAAAAAGATTCATCTTTGCATTGTTTTCTTTATAAAAATGTAAATATCGTGTGCCTTACAGCACAGAACAATAATAACTAAAGTTTTTATCTTTATCTTATATTTTACATAAGTTACGGTAAGAGTCTCGGGTCGAGTCTCGGTCTCGGGTACCCGAGACCGAGACTCGAGACTTTTGTAATTTAAACGACCAGGAAAAGGATAAGACTCAAAAAAGTTTTAGAATATCATTTTCTGAGGTATTAGGCATCATATAGAAAAAGAAACTCTTGCATAAAAAGCATAGGTTAAAAATTACAGCAGTTTAAAAAAAATCTGGATTTTGGTATCGCACAGCCCTGGTCGGTGCACAATTTATTTAAAATGATCAAAATATTAAATTGAAAGTTCCTGTGCCCATTTAAACCTCGGAAATTGAGCTTAAAAATTTTGATTTTTAAATTAACCATTCAAAGTTGTTGCGACTCCGACTCCGGAGTCGTCGAGTTGACTCCGGAGTCGATGGGTCGCAGTCGAATCCGGCACAAAATTTTAAAAATTGCAAGAAATGCAGTTTCTGTTGAATTCAATCGTTGTAAACATTATTTACCGATATTCTAAGCATATTAGGTTATTAAATAAAGATTTAAAATTAGTTAAAACAGATTTTTCGAAATTTTAAAAAAAATTTGAAAAAAGTGTGAAAATTTTTTTGTTAACAAAAGTTGTTAAAAACCAGCAGAAACTGTTAATATATGAATTAGATATATAAAATAGTAATAATCATCATCAAAAAAGCATTTTTGTATGTTTTACAAGATTTTTTTGAGTCGGAGTCGACTCCATTGACTCCGGAGTCGACTCCAGTGACTCCGACTCCGGAGTCGACTCCAGGACTCCGACTCCGGAGTCGGAGTCGACCAAAAGTAAAAGTTCTACTTTTTCGTTACAAAATTGTTGTTTTTAATTTTCAATGGCCCATAAAATTTTTTAACTAACGTTATTTATTTCCTTAGCTTCACTTCTCTTTGCGATGAAATTTTCTCCAATTTTTAGGATACTCCAGAGTACCAATTTGATCAATCTAATTTTTTTGAACATTAGTTCAAAGATCAAAATCCTTTTTTGTGCAAGATACTCCAAATCCTACTTCTTCGCAAGAAAATGTCTTCAAATAAAAATTTAAAAGAATTTTTTGCAAAAGTTAATTGTAATAATGTAAGTTTTTGTGTTATTTGTTTGCCTAATATTTTTGATGTTACCTTTTTTTAGGATGAGAGTGTAGAAGATTGCCTTCACCGACAACTCCAAGATGAACAGAGCAAGCGTGGAAAATTGGTAATTATCTTAAAATTTCAGTCGCAACAGTATTAACTTGCTTTAGCTTACCGTAAGGGATTGTCCAGATCTGGTGTTTTAAGGGGAGGAGGGGGTAAGCCGAAATTTGACGCTCACATAAAAAGCGGCAAACATCAAAGGAAAAAATCTGACGGAGGGGGAGGGGGTTTGAAAATTTCGTAAAAATACCCGATGTAATTAGTCGTTCTTCGACTAATGTTTTAAAACCAAAGAAGCAAATAAAAAATTAATTCAAACCAGATTTTATCAAGAGTTAAATAACAAGAAGGATTAAAATAAATCACAAAAAAACAAAGTTTGATAATGCTAAATAAAGAGTAATGGGTCATAGATTTTGACAAGTCTTATTTTTTTAATACCATCATCAGTAAGGAGATCCATTACTAAAAATGTTAGAAACGTTAAGAACACAAAAATATGCAGAAATTTGTTAATCCTGCTCAAGATCATTTTGTATGAAAATAAATTTTTAAAAACAACGCGCTCTAAATGGAACAACTGTATTTTTTTGAAAGATAAATTTACGGCTATTTTAATTTTAAAAAAGAAGAAACATAAATGATTCCTTTTCAGAGATCATCTTCTTTAACTTTTGATTGAACTAAAAAAAGAACTAAAGATATTCTGCCTTCGTTTTTTTTGTTTTTGTTTTAATCTCTTTCTTCTTCAAATGGTTAACATAATTTTCCGCCTTTTCTTTCTCTCACCTTTTTGTTTTTTCTTTCCTATGAAAAAGTGAATGCAAATATTTTTGAGCTGCAAAAACAACATTAAAAGACGCCTGCCCAACATATGCCATTCGGTGATGATGTCTGAAATTAAAACATTTTCTGCTATTTTCGCACCTTTATGTGATGTTGTAACATTCCATTTTCTAATCTGGTGTTTTAGGAAAGTTTTTTGCGATTGCTTTCAATATCTGAGATAGAAATCGTTTTTTAAAACTTTTTATGCATGTCAAAAATTTGTAATGATATACTTAGATGTTATAAATTTATCTTTCAAAAGAATACAGTTGTTCCATTTAGAGCGTGTTGTTTTTAAAATTTATTTTCATACAAAATAATCTTGAGCAGGATTAACAAATTTCTGCATATTTTTGTGTTCTTAACGTTTCTAACATTTTTAGTAATGGATCTCCTTACTAATGATGGTTATTAAAAAAATAAGACTTGTCAAAATCTATGACCCATTACTCTTTATTCAGCATTACCAAACTTTGTTTTTTTGTGATTTATTTTAATCCTTTTTGTTATTTAACTCTTGATAAAATCTGGTTTGAATTAATTTTTTAATGGCTTCTTTGGTTTTAAAACATTAATCGAAGAACGACTAATTACGGTAGTCATAATACATTTTTTCTTCCCTTTCCAAAACCTAATCCAAAAAGTTACATTTGTGTAAAATATAATAAAAAAGAATAAAAATTTAGAAATTGCGCGAATGAGTCATTTCGCTTGTAAGAATGTAAAAATCTACAACAGATATTTTTCGGCAATATAAATTATTTTATAACGAAAAATATAAGCAACAGAAATTTTTTTGTGTTCTTTTTTTGGAAGATGTCGCTCTTTTGGTCTAGACATCTCTAAAAATTTCTTACTTTCTTTTTAATTTTCATTTCTTAAATCTTTTTCTAATAGCATTTAGTTTGTGTAGACGGAATTAACTCGTAAATTTTCATACAGTACTGGTTAATTTACAATTTCTTACTACGTTTTTTACATAGAATTTTGTGATTCTCGTTACTGTAGTTTTTTCTGTGATCTTTAGTATTAGAAATTATTTTTGATCTTTAAGATTACTGTAATTCAATTTGAAAAGTTAATAATTTTTAATTTCAGTTTTAAAAAAAATGCTTTTAAATTTTTGATCGTTTTATCATACTACTGTCGAATCGCGAAAATTTAATGTTCACAAACAAGAAGTGCAGTAAACTAAATTTGTGTTTTATTTATAGCTTTTATTATTTGCTAGAAGACAAAAGAAAATTACAATATCATGAAACGTCAAATGCCATCGAGTGAAGCTGCCGAAGAAGATAAAAATGTAAAAGGCGAGGTAAGACAGGTTTATTTAAAAAAGAATTCCTTTGAGCGTGTTCAGATATTTCGTAATGCTAAACACAGGGGGGTTTTTTAAATTTTATTTTGTGCATTAACAATTTATTTTCATTTGCAAGAGCTGGTCGGCAGACAGCGAATGAGGAAAAAAAGAATAAATAGTAAAATAGAGAAGAAAAAGCGAGTGAATGCTCCTTTTTTTCTATGACGCATCCAGACAGTTGGATGTTGAAAGGGTGCTTTTAGAAAGATTGCGGCGGTTTTTGATCACAATAAAACCACAACACGTTTGGAAACAATCAATTACCACATCATGCGCCTTCGATCAAAGCGTGGTAATATGCAAATTTGCAAAACTTTGACGTAAAATTTGTTCATAAAAACTGAATATTTTCTAAAAATAATTTTTAGCCAAAAGTTTCTTTCAGAACATGTTTCGTTTTTATGAATGCATTAAGCGTCAAAGCTTTGTAAATTTGTATATTACCACTTGGGTTCTTTTTTGAGGACAAACATGTTCTTCAATGAAACCTCATTCGTCTCTCTAGCAAATTACAGTACTTCAATACTTGAATTTTCCTTATTGTCTAGTTACCCCAATTTCCTTATCCTTTTCATCTTTAATATTTATAATATGTATTTTTAAACAAGATTAAATTTCAGAAAAAATCGAAAACCTCAAATCCTGATGATACACACTTTGTTCAAGAAAATCCAAGTGCTTTAAGTCCATCAACAAAATTAAGGGTAATAATTGTTAATTTTCATAAATAATGCATATACAGTAAGAATACCCAATTTCTTTTTTAGCTTCAAAATATTATGCTTCAAACTCAACTTCAAAATTTTCAAAGTGTTTACAAAAAAAGGGAAACTGAATCTGGCTCTTTAAACTCTGATAAAATTATGATCGACAAAACTGGAAAAATTTCAATTCTGAAGGCTCAAAAGGAACATCCTGAACATGAACATAATCAAGATGGTGAAGATACTGGCGTTGGAGATCAAAAGAAAGAAGCAGCCAAGGATTCAGAAGTTCCAGGAGCCAAAGATTCTGAAGTTTTAACGAAAAAATTACAAAATCAATTATCTGAAAGTTATGAAGAAATTAAACTCGCAAAACGAGAAAATTCAAAACTTTTTCAAAAAATTGCATTCCTTGAAGACAAACTTGTTGAACTTAAAGAAATTTGGGAGAATGAAAAGGCCGAAAATGCTGATCTAAAACGCCAAGTTAGTCAACTTAAAAATCGGATAATTGGTTTTCGAAGAAACCTTGTGGATAAAGAAAATGTTGTCAGCAGCCTTCAAAATGGCCGGGAACAAGCTGAAATTCTTCATCAACAAGCCATTGAAAATTATGAATATCGTATTGACGAACTTCAAAAATTAGCCGACAGCCGAGAAGAAGAATTTCAAAGCCTTCAAAAGCAACTTGATGAAACTACTGAAAAACTTGGAATGAAAACAACTGAAATGGATCAAGCAATTTTTGATCATGAAGATGAAATCACTAAACTTCAAAGATTGGTTCAATCAAAAGTTCACCATATTCGTGATCTTGAACAGCAGGATCAAAAGCAAGAGAAACTTTTTGCTGAAAAAAATAAAGAACTTGAAAAAACTGAAGTAAATCTGAAACTTTTTGTGTCTGCATATGCCAAATCAGAAGAAGAAATTTCAAAATTGAAAAATCAAAATGATTCACTTCAACATCAATTTGATCAATTAATCCAAGAAAAAACAGATTTGGCAAAACTCAATGAACAACAAATCAAAACTTTGCAAGCTGAAATGGAAGAAATGAAGAAAAAACTTGAAGATCGTGGAAAGGTTGCTGAAAAACAATTATCAAGCATGGATAAAACAATCACAGATCGTGCAAGAGAAATGTTTAATGACTGGAAACGTGGAGACAAAGAAAAACGGCGAGAAGAAAAACGAAATTGTAAATGTCCGGAAAAAGATCAAAGAATTTTGGAACTTGAAAAAGAATTGGTAGAAGAAAAGGTTTGTTTTAAACAAGATTTACCTTGGAGGGAAAAAGTTATTAATTGTATTTTTTGCAGGAAACGAATAAAACTTTGTCTGATTCTGCCAACATTCCGGTTTACAATGGTAAATTTTTGCATAAAAATATTTTTATAATATTACTGAATCCATTTTAGGCCCAAAATGGCTTGTTCCTGAAGAAATTTGTCAAAGAACTTTTTCTGAAAATCCGGATATAAAAGTTTTTCTGCCACAATTTGTTACACATTTATTTAATTGTGCTGAACTTCTTTTGCCTGAAGAGAAATTAAGCCCTGAAAAAATGGAAGAAGCAAAAAATGTTATTCTTCATTTTTTCAAGCCTGAAGAAAACAATGGCCTCAAAAAGTTATATTTTGGTGAACTCAAAAGTGTCTTAAATTTAAAGAGATATCCCGCTCGTGCCAGAGCTTATCGAAGCTGTGATACAAATCGATCCGTTGCATTCACTTCAGATGGCACAAAATTCTATTATGCCTTGAAAGCTCACAACGTTTGGAAGCCATGCTCCGACAAAAAGTGCCAAAACATTATGGCATTTCGAAAAACTGCTTTTTCACCTTTTGGAATTCCATCTGAATATGCTTCTGCTGAATATATTTTAATTCTTCAAAATTCATCTGTTGATGAAGCAAAAATTCATAAAATGTCTACAAAAAATGGTATGATGGAACTTGTTACACGAACAAAATGTGACAAATGATTGCTGCCCATGGTTGCTGTGTTTCATATACGCTTTATCTTTTTTAAATATGAGTTTATCTAAATTATTTTTTCTGTGAATTTATCTTCCAAGACATTATTCTTATTAATCTCCTTTCTTATATGTTATTGCAATATTACTTGATTCTATATATTTCTGTTCAATTTAAAAGTTTTGCCCATTGATCATAAAAAAATTAAATGTTTTTTAAAGAAGTTTTTAAAATTTGATGTCAATCATCATTAATGGACAAACACTTAATAAAATAAATTATATATGTACGTTGAAATTTATTTCACCTTTCTTATTTTTGCTCTGCTGTAAAAAAGTTTCTTTAAACCATAATTTGCATAAAACTCGTTAGATACGAAATTTGATCGACTGTAACCGAAGAAACAAAGAAACACTTTTCTTCAGACATTAAAGTTAATGCAAAAAAACGATTAGCAGCAAATGAGAAATGTTACAAGTTGTTACAACACAAATAACTAAGGTGTGTAAAAAAAGATGGAAAGTTTTTTTTGGATCAAATGTCGGAAAGACCGAGAGTGTCCATCTGCTGCGCAGACGATGAAAAAAAAATGTTTTGACAGAAAAAGCGAGCGCGGAAAAAAAACTTTATTTTTGGCAAAAACTGAAAAAAATGGGAATGTTGTCGAAAAAGATTGGTCGTTAATTATTACAATTACAAATTTTGGTAGTTGTTTTGAGGGCCAAAAAGAAGGTAAACGGCGTAAAATCATTGCAAGTTGCTCGCGTGCTTGCATTACAGAAATTGTTAATTTTTAACTTGATTTAAAAATTTTAAGAATTATTAAAACCAAACTTTTCTCTTTAAGTTTTTTCGTTGATCTTTTGATTTACAAATTTGAGCAGTTTTTATAAAAACGAAAAAGATGCTAAAAGGTGTTGAAATGCTTTATACAAAATTTTATTTGATTTTGTTTAAAAATGTGTCCAACACTGATCACTTAAAATATCTGAGACTTTCTCTCTTTTTCTATAGCAATCTTTTGAAGTATTTGTTAAAATACAATATTTCATTATCATTCGGATAAATTTAAATATGTCTGTTTCGAAACACAAACTGGCCATACTTTTTTCCACTTTTTTTCCGAAAAAAATAGATTTGAAATGGAATTTTGTTTTGCAGATTAAACACAACATTTCAAATTGTCGATGCTTTTTGTTCTTCTTTCTCCTTCATTTTTACCTTGTTTCTTTGGTAATTTTCATCATTTTTTTGGGACAGATCATTTTTATATTTCAGAGACTTATTTAGAAAATGTACCTAAGAAATCACAAATATTTTGTTTATTATTAATTTTTTAAACTATTAACTATAATAATAATAAAAAACCAGTGCCAAATTTTTCTTAAAGTATTTGCTTCACTTTTGCGTGAATCATTACATATGGTTTAAATTTTAATAAAAATACGTTTTTGTTGAAAACTCGTGATTTTTAGTTTTATTTATAGCTTTAAAAATAACTTCTTTTTTGTTTAATAAAATTTCGCCAAAATTAGTAAAGTTTTTGAAAATAATTTTGAATTGAAAATCGACTGAAAGCTTTTTTTTATTTTTTGTCCGTGTTTTTTTCTCTTATCCGATTTTTGTTATGCATTTTCAGTCTTAAAGATACTTTGTGATTCACTAAAATTATAGCTGCTGCTAAATTATGAAACGGCGCCTGTCACTTTTTGATGGTGAGAAGGAACTTCCAAAAAGAGAAGTAAGAAATTGATTATCTAAAACAAAGCTTTGTTCAATTTTAAAATTGTTTAATTTTTAACAATGTTTGAATTGAATAATGTGAAGTTTAAACCAATGTTGAAAAAATCCAAAAAATTTTATAAACATAAAACAATTTTTTAGAAACATTCAAGAAAATCAGATTATGATTTTGGTCGTTCTTCATCATCTTCCCGGAAAGAAAATGACAGAAAATCGAGCAAATATGACACTTCGAAAGTACGTTTTTTATTTAAATTTTTTTTAAAACTGAGCAGACCTTTCGACGAAATTTTTCGAGCAGGAAAATTTAATTACTTGTTTACTGTAAAAAGATCACATTTTATTTTAGCAAAATTGTTAAAAAAATTAAAGAAAAAAATAATAAATCAAAACCAAATTTTTAGAAGCGTGGAAGAACTTCAAAAGTCGATGATTCGAAACCTCGTCACAAAGATCCCACTTTAAATCCCTCTTCTACATCATCATCGTCGAAGGTACATTTTACTATTCTTCTTAAATTATCTTTAACAAATATTAAAAATATAGTAATTATTAAAGACAACAAGCATGACAGTTTTTTTGAGAAATTTTTAATTAACATTCTTAAGTTAAAATTGAATTTGATCTTATAAAAAAATTCATGCTTTTTTGCGTCTCATTTTTATTCATTTTTGTCATTTAAATAATTTAAAGTTCTGAGTACTTTACCAAAATTTAATAGATTATTGAAAATATTCTTTTACATCAGAATCAAATTTTTAGGATCGATCAAGATCTTTGAATGATTCTAAATCTTCTCATAAAGAACGCGAAGTCGATTCTTCTTCATCATCGACAAAGGTAAATTTTTATAATCTTTTAAAAATATCTTTCTATTAAAAATCTAGATAGATATCAGACAGTCATGAAAATATGCCTTAAGAATTTTAGTTAAAAGTTTTCAAGCTAAAATTATTTTTAAAATAAATTCAACGTTTACTTTTTTGTTACAAAAACATATTTTATTATATTGTTTTCTGTAACTTTAAAAAGCTATTTAAAGATTAATCATACCTATGTTTAATAAATAAGAGCATAATACATTAAAATTAAATTTTTAGAAACATGCAAGAACTTCGAAAGTCGATGATTCAAAAACATCTCCAAAAGAAACATTTCGCCCTTTTGATTTTTCTGTGTTTTTGAAGGTAAATTATATATGATTAAAAATTTTATTTTTCCGTACTTAAAATATTTAACTAAAAAATAAAATTAAAATTTTAGACGCCATCAAGCAATTCAAATTTAAAAAATGATTATCCGATACCTCCTTCTTCCAAAGAGAATGTTAGCAATTTTAGTGCTTCGACATCAATATCGGTAAGGATTATTTATTCTAAAATTTAATTTAACAATTTATATTTTAAGTTGGATTATGTTCAATTGAAGACAGAATTCAATAAAATGGAAGCTGAATGCAAAAAATTGAAAAGTGAATTGGAAACTTCAAAAAGTGATTATCGAAATTTGGAAGAAATTACACAACAATTTCAAAAGAAAACTGAAAACGAAATTGCAGAAGAGAAAAAACGAACTGAAAAAGCTGTTGCAGAATTTGAAAAAGTCAATGAACAAATATCAATTGCTTTACCAATGGTCGAACAATTCCAAGAACAAGCTTTTGAAGCTTATCAACAATTAGCTGCTGAACAAGAACAAAGTGCAAATTTGGTTGAACAAAACAATTATCTTGAACATCAAATTTCGGAGATGAACACATTGTTCAATAATGAAAAGAAAGCTGCAAATTTACGTGAAATTGAACTTCAAAATCGTTGTCAAGAATATCGTCGAAGAATTCAATCAGAAGAAGCCAAAATTTTTGATCTTCAACTTCAATTTGGAAAACAAAATAAATCTTTTGAAGAAATGGCTCAACAACTCCGAGAAGCAAAATCCAAAGGTGATCGAGGATTTAGCGGACTTCGAAACGCAAAGAAACAACAACAAGATAAAATTGATGCCCTTCAAAAGGAACTTGATGAAGCGGTTGAGAAATTTGAGTATCAAAAAACTGAAATGCAAGAACAAATTTTTAAAGCAACTGTTAAAAATGAAGGCCTTGAAGATGAAATATCAGCATATCAAAAATTGGTAGAAAGTAAAGTCCTTTGGATTCTTGAACTCGAAAAAGAACATCCTCAAATGCAAAAACGAATTCTTGCAGAAAAAATTGAAATTGCTTCCCAAACTGTTGAAACTCAATGCAATGAATTAAATCCTGGTCTTTCAAAATTAAAAAATCAAAATGATTTACTTCAACAACAAATTAATCAATTAATTAAAGAAAAAGCAGCATTGACAAAACTCAGTGAACAAAAACAAGATAATCTCGGAAAATTGGAAGCTGAAAATCAAAAACTCAAGGAAAAGCTTCAAACCTGCAAAAATGAAGATGAAAATTCTATCAAAGATCGTGCAAGAGAAATGTTTAATGACTGGAAACGTGGAGACAAAGAAAAGCGGCGAGAAGAAAAACGAAATTGTAAATGTCCAGAAAAGGATCAAAGAATTTTGGAACTTGAAAAAGAATTGGAGGAAGAAAAGGTTTGTTTTAATTGAAGATTTAAACAATTATTAATTGTATTTTTTGCAGGAAATGAATAAAACTTTGTCTGATTCCGCTAACATTCCTGTTAACAATGGTAAGTTTTTGTTATATTTAAATTTTATATTTTTACCGTATACATTTTAGGCCCAAAATGGCTTGTTCCTGAAGAAATTTGTCAAAGAATTTTTGCTGAAAATCCAGATATAAAAGTTTTTCTGCCACAATTTGTCACACATTTATTCAATTGTGCTGAACTGCTTTTGCCTGAAGAAAAACTCGGTCCTGAAAAAATTGAAGAAGCAAAAAATGTTATTCTTCATTTTTTCAAGCCTGAAGAAAACAATGGCCTCAAAAAGTTATATTTTGGTGAACTCAAAAGTGTCTTAAATTTAAAGAGATATCCCGCTCGTGCCAGAGCTTATCGAAGCTGTGATACAAATCGTTCCGTTGCATTCACTTCAGATGGCACAAAATTCTATTATTCTTTATTGCCGGATAATACTTGGAAGCCATGTTCCGACAAAAAGTGCCAAAACATTATGGCATTTCGAAAAACTGCCTTCTCACCTTTTGGTACACCTACTAAATTTGCTTCTGCCGAATATATTCTTATTCTTCAAAAATCTTCTGTTGATGAATCGAAAATTCATAAAATGTCTACCAAAACGGGTGTCACAGAAGTTATTACCAAATCAAAAGCTGAAATGTGAAATGTTACTCAATGGTTGCCTAGAATCATTTTATTTAATGCAATCAAATATTTTCGAAAACGTTTCATCCTGATAACTCTTATGAAAGCAATGATATTCTTCTATCTTATATAATTCATATATTTGCAAATTAAGAGTTTTCTTTCACATGTCTTTTAAATTTATCATTTTTTTGCAGTGCTTTTAAGCATAACTTAAAAGTAACACATATTTTTAGTTTTCTTCTGAATTGAATGTTTATTTCGTTTAAATATTTTTTGTATCCATACCATAAACATATTTTGTTTTTTTTTATCAAGTTCTGTTTCAAATTGAGACAAGCGACAGAAAAATCACAAAGAAAAACAATTTTTTTTACAATATTTGGATCTGACTAAAAAAGTGAAGAAGAAAGATAAAAAAAGATTTCAGGAAAACAAAATCTCTTGAAAAAAATTTCCTTTTTCTTTCGATGCAAAAGAGACAAGCTTCAAGGAATCCGCCACACCTTGAACTGTAAAACATTCAATGAACTTTTTGTTTTTTCTTTTTTTGATAACCAGTTATAAACTTGTATAAACTGAGCATATTATTTTTTTGATGAAAGATCAAACATATATGTTGTTTCTCTGCGGGCTTCAAAATTACAACTTTAATTCTCATCATCGAAATGCCGAAGGCAATTACGATAATTTCGGAGTTAAAATTTCTGCATTCAACTTTAACTACTCAAGTAATACTAATTTGAAACATTTGATGATTTGATGTTAAAATTGTTGTGGGTGGTTTTTTGTATTTGTAAAAATAAAATGTTAAATATTCGCTTCGAGTTGTAGAACTGTAAAAAACGGGGATCATAATTTTTCTATTTTGTTTTACCTCAAAGAAATCAATGAAATACTACTTGACCATGAAAATATTCCATTTAACAATGGTAATAATGTATTGAAAAATAGCAAAACTGGATTGGTAGCAACAAAAAATACCGCAATAATATTATATGAAATTCTTAATAATTGTGCAAAAAATATTACAAATGAAACAACTGAAAGTTGAAAAAGCAATTACAGTATGTTTTGGCCACGTACAGCTTCCAAAATTGGTTGACCCTTTGATCTTTTTATGCTGGCGGCAAAAGATCAAACGTGTGCCTCCTCTACAATAAAATCCTGCTGAAGTCCTTGCTTAGCAATGCCAGGGGGCATTTTCGTTTTGAAGAGGCATACCTTTGATCTTTTGCCCCAATCAATTAAAGATCAAAGATTGTTTCCAAATTTGGGAGCACATGCCCTAAGGGCCTTTCATAGATTACACTTACTTAACAAATTTCGTTCAACGACGGTTACAAAAGCGGAAATATTTTTGCCAAAATAAAATTTCAAAAAAGTTAGCACATTTAAAAATGCAGCCACTAAAGTTGCACAAATGTAAATGAAAAATGAAAGAATAAAATAAAGGTTCCAAATTTTTTCATCGACGAGAATAATGTTAATGTTATTTTCTGGAAGGAAAACAAAAACAGCTGACTGATTAATTTTCCATAAAACATGAAATAATGGAAAAACAATTAGTACAAAAATATACCAATGACGCTTCCAAATTTGTTGATGTTTAATTGGAAGCCAAATTAACGTAAATCTATTAAAAGCCATCAATAAATGACCAAAGAATTGAAAAACTGTAAAATAGCTAACACATTGAAATAGAATGTAGGCCAAATAATCCCGAGATTTGTAAACTTGGACAATTCCAGGAAACAGGGAAACCTTTTGAACAAGAAACATCTATAAAA
Organism: Panagrolaimus sp. LJ2414; assembly: GCA_024447195.1. Taxonomy (NCBI): domain Eukaryota; kingdom Metazoa; phylum Nematoda; class Chromadorea; order Rhabditida; family Panagrolaimidae; genus Panagrolaimus; species Panagrolaimus sp. LJ2414. The sequence goes on from JAMRXY010000016.1 coordinate 10,223,262, forward strand.
AATTAAATCATTTTTTTACTCAAAAATTCCATCAAAACATGGCACACTAATATAATATGCAAATTTGAAAAGCGCTCAACCCCAAAAGCATCTACAAAAATCGGAAGCACATTTTCTTACAAAAACATTTTCACCAAATTTTTAAAAAAAATTTGAAAATCAATTAAAGATTCATAATCTTTCAAAATTAACAAAAAACATCCAAATGGATATCTTTGAACTTACAACAACAAAAGAAAATAGATCTGCAGCAATAACGAATCGCATAATTGTAAAAAAGGCACTTCCAAAAACAGTTTTTCTTTGAAAAATTAGAACAACCAAAACCGATAAATGAAAATAATAAAAGATAACTTCAAAAATAAGCATCGATATCAGATATGTTGAAGGCGGCATTATTTTTATCTTTTGATAAAAATACTTTCTCAAACTTTATAAACTGAAAAACACCTTTGTAGAGTGAAAAAAGCAATTTTGAATTTTTTTCAAAAAATTAATTGTTGCATTTTTGTTTTTTAGTTTTTAATTCTTCTTTTCTAGAACTTTTCTTGGGGGCATATTTTTGTAGCCAAAAAGTTAACTACAAAGAACATTTTATCTCTTTTTTAAAAGCTGCTTCCGTTAGTCAAATTTTAAACTTTCATGATTGTTATAAACTTTATTTTGAATTTTTAAGCTGGACAAATAAATTTTTTTGTTTTTTTATTTTTCAACGATAAAAGACTTGATAATTGTGAGTTATTTAAATTAAATAATTCAATGTTAAATAGTCAAAAAGAAAATGAAACAAATTTTGTGTGCAAAAAAATATATTTATATTTTTATAAAAAGGAAAATGCACTAAAATTTTAGTCTAAAAAGAGAGAGAGAAAACGAAAAAACGACTCCTTTTTTCTTCCTTGTGTTTTTCTGTGTTCAACACTTATTCTTTCGAGGCAGCCGATGTAGCGTCAGTGGTGTAATGGTCAGCATTGTTGCCTTCCAAGCAATAGACGGGGGTTCGATTCCCCCCTGACGCAGCATAGTTTTTTATATTTTTAAACGTTCAACATTTTTATGCTGTCCTTTTTATTAAGAAAACTTAAAACGACAGCAAATAAATATTTTGATGCATTTTTCAATGATTCCAAGATAGTTACTTCTTCAAATTTGCAAAGTAAGTTTCTTTTTCATCGACGCTTCCAAATTTGGCAAACTGAAATTTCAGCTGAAACACATTTTTTTTTGAAAAGATGAGGCCTCGCGAGGCTTTTTGATTATTTCTTTTCCAAAAAGCCATCTCATCCTTTTCTTTTTTTTCAAAAGAACATATTTCATGCTTGCAACTCACTCACCCAATTTGCTTGATCAATACCTCAATATTTTGAATACTTCTAAACATTTCTGGCTTTTTGAAAAAAATAAGAGAGTATTATGAATCACATTTTTTGTAATTTTTTCTGTCATATTTAATCGAAGATATTTTTATTCACTCCTTGTCCATATTAATGTAATTTTAAATTGACCTTATTAATTGATGCATAAGAAACTTCTTTCCTTCTTTTCTGTGAATAATTTTTTTAAAAAAATATACAAAATTTATCTTTTAAATATATTTTTTTAAACCGTAATTTAAAAATAAAAATACTGAAACGAAGAGTTATTTTAGTAAAACGCGACTGAATGCCAAATGATTTTTTGAAATATTTTTTTTTAAAGTCCAGCTTAAACTTCTTGAAAACTTTAGAGCATTCTATTTTTCTATTTTAGTGTTTCGTTTTGTTCATTGCAGCCTTGGTGAGTATACTTTCGTATTTATTATTCTATCTTAAATATTTAATTTTCAGATAAAACTATGGCAAATCGATTACAACGAGAAGGTGCCGTTGTTCGAGGAAGGAATCCACAAAATTTGATTGAAAAAATTATTAAAGCTCGTATCTATGAATCTGTGTATTGGAAAGAACAATGCTTTGGACTTGCAACTGAAAATGTGATTGATAAAGGAGCAGAGCTTCGATTCATTGGTGGCGTGTATGGTGGGAATTTTAAAGCAACGCCATTCCTTTGTTTAACGCTAAAATTACTTCAACTTCAACCGGAAAAAGAAATTATTGTTGAATTTATTCGTCAAGATGATTTTAAATATATTCGAGCTCTTGGTGCTTATTATATTCGACTTACATTTACTCCTGTAGAAATTTATAAATACTTGGAACCGCTGTATAATGATTACCGGAAGCTTCGATACATGAATAAAGAAGGCAGATTTGAGTTGATTCATATGGATGAATTTATTGATAATCTTATGCGAAAGGAGCATTACTTGGATATTAAACTTCCACAAATTCCAGTAAGTTTACTGTAGTACTAACTTTTATAATATAATAATTTTATCTTCTTAATTTTTAGCGTCGGCAAGCTTTGGAAGAAATTGATCAATTGGATTTATATTCATCGGTGTTGGATGCGGAGCTTGATAAAATTGATGTATCAGATTCGGATGAAGATGAGAAACGAAAGAAACCAAAGCCTCGGCTTGTATCTCGGAAACGAAGTCGCTCACGTTCTCGATCTCCAAAACGACGAGGTGGGAAGAAAACTGAAGAAGATGAAATTGCAGAAGCAAATGAACTTCGAGCTAAACTTGGACTTGCACCTCTTGAACGATGAAGATCTCTTTTGTGTTTTGTTTGTAACATTCTTTTCTTTTTTGAACAATAAAAATGTATTTATTTACCAACTAAAAATTATAAATCTTAATAATGATATCTATGCGGAAGCATTCCTTTTAGCAGAAACAGGAGAAAGAACTTTTTCATCAAGAATTCCAATTAACTCTTCAAACATGCCATCCATTTCTTCAATTTGTTCATCATAAAGTGCCCGGCAACAATTGATATCCGTTGACATGAGAGATTCTTCCATAGCATTCATTTGTTCCGATAATCCAGCATCAATTGAAGCAAGACAATTTCTCAAATTTTCACGGTATTCTTCCATTCGAGTAGATGTTACCTTAAACATGGAATTAATTAAATTAAAATTAGTAATTCTTACCTTTTGGCTACCACAAATCTCTCCAATACAATTTGATAAAAGTTGAATTAAATTACGAATTTGAAGTTCTACAGTAAGGTTAGGGTCTTCTGGAGTTGAAGATTTTTGTGATGCATCATTTTCCTTTTCTTCTTCAACATTTGTTTGAGGAACTGATGGAGGCCCTTGTCCTTCTTTGTTTTGACGTGATGATTCATTTTCAGAATCTGACAAATAATCTTTCATTGTTGAATATTGAATAGAAGAAAAACTAAAAAAATTGATAAATAAGTGCTGTTAAAAATTTTAAAAAATTGTTTTCGCCAGAACCACATCAACTATAATGAATTTCGAGATGTTTCGTAATTAATTAATGGCTAATTACTGTATATTTGTAAAAAAGCACTACAGTAAATATCCAAAGGGTACTGTACAATACATTTATCAATTTTACTAGTAATAATAGCTGTAAGAAAAAATAATCTGTAATGTTTCTGTGGAATAATACCAATTGTTTGTAAAAAAATTCTTTGAGTAAGTAAAATAATGATAAACTTTATAATAAAATCAAAAACATTTCAATATCAAAAAAACAAACTAAAGACAAAAACAAACATGTTAGAATTTGAAAAAAAAAACAAAAACTACAAAAATAATACAAAATAAGCAAAAAAACACACACAAATTCATCAAACGTAAAATACAATAGTTAAAAGACATAGATAGGATTCTGAAGTTAATAGCCGGGAAAATATTCAAATCTGATTGAAACAATTTATGCTTCAAGTTCAGATATTTCAAGCTTCATAGTTTTAATCTTTTTGGCAACAATTTCATTCGATATACTTTTGCCTTTTCCATTTTCATCATCAGAAGAAGATAATCGTTTTGTTGAAACAGATTTTTTAGCCCATGGACGAGATTTGGGATTATGTTTACAAAAATATCCACGACGACTTTTAAACCAGCTTCGAATATCCAAATGTCCAATATTGGAAGCATATTGAAGTTTGCTAAATTGTTGATTCGTTGGGAAAGGATTTGTGAGATTTGATAAAAACCATTCTTCAAGAGGTTGAGTTTGTTCAATTAAGTCATCGAAGTAGGAAAGAGGTAAGTTTGGAAGAAGTTGTGGACCATCCTGAAAATTCAATGTAAAGGATAAGTTTATACAAAAAGTATAAGAGGATTAAGCTCTTAGGTATAAGGACACATCGCAAATTTGATATATCCGAGGACAGAAAATTTAATCCTCAAAACATGCAAAAAAAACTTACAACTCTATCAAATTTAATAGCTTTTTTAGGATGCTTAAATCCATCTGAAGATGTTGTAGCTTCAACAATCAAAGAATCATTCTTTTGCAAAGATTTTCGGCTTGGTTTTTGTGGTTGCAAAGGTGATGAATCAAATTTTTCTAATACTGGCATATCATCATCAGAAGAATATTCATCTTCTTCATCAACAGCAACAATTACTGAAAATCATAAAAGATTAGCTGAAAAGGCTAAAAGTTTATTACCTCCAGGTACAATATTTTCTTCCTCTTCTTCTTGTTCATCATTATTAAGTACAATATCATTAGAGGCATATCGAGATGGTAATTTACGTTCCCGTCGTTTACCTTTTGTTGATGATGGCAAAGGTGAAGGTGTTGAAGTTAGTGTTGATTCATTCACGAGAGAGATACTTTTGATTGAAGAAGAAGGCGTTACATTTTCATAAGAAACTTTTCTGAATGATGTTTCTGCTGCTGCTGTCGTATCCAATGTACAATCTTCAGAACCAGTTGATGAATCATGTACCTAAAAAATTACAAACAGTAATAACCTACAACAATAAAGTAGCAAAAGTATACCTTTGTTCCTTCCGCATCATTATCACAATTGCTGATAGTTTCATCATTAACATTGTTAGTATCATCTTGAAGAGGATAAAATTTACCAGCATAAAAAACAGCTGGATGTGTCTGTGTTAAAACCATTGAAGCAATCTGTGAATAAATTGTTGGAGTAAAAACTTTTTGTTGCATTTGTGCAAGAATTGCAGCTTTTGTATACGCAGCTAAAGCAGCAGTCTGCTGTAAAGTTGGTCCATGATCTTTATCAGAGGATGTGGAAGAAGAAAGATCAAATGAAGATTGTAAAAAGCTTTGAAAGGTTGCAGCCATTTTAATCTCAATGTAATGTAAGTGTATCTACAAAAATCTCTTATCTGTGAATAAAGTTAATCCTAATAGCTGTTCAACTTACGTTAAAGATGTTAGTTTTAAATTCGATTAATCTCCAATTTAGTGTCCAAAATATAATATCCAATAATTTTTAAAATAAATAAAAGCAACGAATAGTTTCGATGAAATAAATTTGTGCAGCAAAAAGAGAATCAAAAAATAGGCACTGAAAAAAGGGAAAAGAAAGAAACCTTTTTGTTTGTTTGCGGTAAACAAAGACCCCTTAAAGGTCAAAGAAAAAGTGCCCTTCGAGAATGGTTTCTCTTCTTTAACAAGTCTGGAAGATGTCTTAAAAATCTTGACAAAAATTTATGATAATGTAACTGCAGTTTTATCTTTATTGTAATATAAAATAGAGTATAATTGAAAAGTTGTTAAGGTTTTGTTAAAGTAAATAAGTTTTTTTTAAAAGATCAAAGGAATAATCTTGGTTTAAAAAAGTTTGTTATTAATAATTATTATTTATTATTTATTACAAACACCACACAAAACATTATGTAATGTATTATTATTATTATTATTACTGTAGTACAGTATTACAGCAAACTGTGTACCGTATACTGTATACCAATGTTGATAATATAAAAAAGTAATTAAATGTGATAGTCAAAAGAATCGTAATGATATGTTTTCACCTCGTTTAAGGGATAAAAACAAATTATTGCCGTTGTTGATTAAATTTATTTAAAGATGTTATAATATTACAAATAGCTCCCATTCCATTTGGATTTTCTTGTACTGATCTTAATGCAAAAATATTTGGAGCAAAATGGGGGATTGTATTTTCACCAACTGATGGATTGTAAAGTTGAATAACCATATTTGCAATACATGGAGCTCGGGCATCATGTCTTCGTTCATCTATTAATAATCGAGGTGGGTCAGGCGGAGGAGAAGACAGGTTGATTTGGGATGATGATGATGACGACGAGGAAGATTGTGTGGATTCATCAATATCGATTGAATCTTCTATTTTAATTAATTCATTTGATCTTGATGGTAGTCCAGAAGGTGGATCAACAGATCTCATTTGAAACGAATATTGGGGGATAAGTGTTGGTTGTTGAAAAAGACTTTCAACATCGCTAACTGATGAATTATCAAACCATGATGGACTTTCAATAAACTTTTTACATTCTAGAGATCTTCGAGATCTTTTTGAAGCAGGAACATATTTTAATGGATTATCATTTGCGGCATGATGAAAATGAAATTCAGGGATTCTGGTTTTAGTTGTCATTGAAGTTACTGTAATTACAGTACCACAGAGCTAGCAATCATAATTTCAATAAAAAAATGTCACGAAATATTACACGTTTGTCACAATTTTGTGTCATTTTTTGACACGTTTTGTTGAATTTTTTAAATTTTGAATAAGAATAGTATTTTTAAAAATGTCACAAAATGGCAAATTTGTGACAAATTTTAGTTATATTTCAAGGCACTTCTTTAAAAGAAAAAGATTAAAGTTGGAGGAGGAAGTATGTAAAAGAAAAAAGAATTGTTATTTTTTAAAACATTGATCATTGGGGGTTTCACTTTTATTTGGGGCAGAAAAAATCCGTTAAAAATGCTTTAAATTAAAGTGAAAGGAAGACTTTCAAAAAACGTCCTTGGAACAAATAAACACGGGAATGAAATAAAATAAAATAAAATCGGGAGTGTCGTTTCCCCCAAGGCCATTAAAACATTTTTTAAAATAAAAAAGAATCACACTTTTTCTGTTAAATATTTTTTGATTTAATTTTTTTAAAGAATGGAACCATTAAATGATCCTTCACCATCTCAAAAGAAGCCATCAATTTTGGAAGCATTGTTAAGCTCAAAAGAATCTGCAATTAAAATTTTGTCGACAAAGACTGAGGAAAATGTTGCTGCAGCAACATTATTATCTTCATCGATATCTTCTTCCTCCATGACCTATTTACAACCAACAAATACAACATATCCCGTGACAGCAAAGAAATATCTTTGTGCTGTTTGTAATGATGCCTCACATGGACAACATTATGGTGCTTATAGTTGTGGTATGTTTTCATCTAATTTTATGCAAATTTTTAAAATAGAACGTTGGAATTGTCGCAATTTGTTATGAATAAAACCCATATTCTTAAACCCCACTCTCCTCTCCAATTTTTCCTTTGATCTTTGCCGCTTTTGAGTTAAAGGTCAGATTTTTGCTAACCCTAAAAAAGCCTATCTGAAAAATCCGACAAAAAGACTTGATCGTCATTTTCATACTGTTTGAACATGAAAATCAGGGATTATATAATTACCTGAACTGCTGTCTCTTTTAAATAATTTAATTGTGTTTTTGTAAAATTGCATAAAAAATTGAGCGTTTTTAGAATTTTTCTTTGTTATTAACAGGGACATGAAGTTTTTAGTTTTCAAAATTCATAATCTTATCAGAAATCCAAAAAATACAAAAAATTTGTTTATTTTAGAAGGCTGTAAATCATTTTTAAAACGAACAGTTCGTCGAAAGCTACAGTATAAATGTCGAGGAAGCGGTAATTGTGTTATTTCAAAGCAACAAAGAAATCGATGCCAATACTGTAGATTTGTAAAATGTTTAAGAGTTGGAATGAAACCTGAAGGTATATTTTTGAAGTATCATGATGATGCAATAAGTTATGTTGAACAAAAATTTACTGTTGTTTTAAAATTTTACTAATTAAATATTTAATACTTGATGTATAACCTTAGATTACTGTATTGATTGATGCCATTTAGAAAATTCCAAGACACAATATTTTTCAGCAGTTCAAGAAGAGCGACAATCATATCGTGAAACGCTTGTTGTTACTTCAGAATCAAATGAAAGTCCAATCCAGCAGCAGCAACAATGGATCAATAATCCCAATACCGTATTACCACAAGCTTCAACATTTCCTTCAATAAATTTATTCAACAATGAAAATACCATTTCTAATTTCGATTCTGAAATTAAAGAAGAAGAGGAAATTCATTTTCCATTTCAACATTTTGAAAATGAAGGAACTGAACGTCCACCAATAATTCACTTCTTAGAAACGGCTGAACTTCAAATGAATTTTGTAACTGTTTTACAGTAATATTTACAGCAGTAATAAAATGACTTTTAGGGTCCTGTTATGACATGTCATTCATTAAAAAATACGATAATACAATGGGCTTCAAGATTACCAATTTTTATGCAACAAACTAAAATTGACCAATCTCGTCTACTACACAATTGTAGGATTTTTAAATTTTTTATTCGCTCTAAACATTGTAGTCAGAAGCAAGGCTTTTGAAATACATATTTCACATCCGAATGAAAAAACTTTTTTACCTGATTTTTACCCATGTCATTGTTACCATTATAATTGCATTTGTGACATGGAAAATGTCGAAATTGCAATTATAACAGGCAAAAAAAATGAGATCTTTTTGTTGAAAAAATAATTGCTTCTTTTCAGAGAATTATGAGCCCTGTTTTGTATAATTTCATTTATTTTTACAAAGTTTTTAAAAAAGATGAAATGATATTTTGAATTTTTAAGATAACTTTAAAAAACTAAAAACCATAGTTTAAAAGAGAATCTATCATTTGCTGCATTTATTTCGAAATTGACATATACTGATATACAGTATTTGATTGTTTTGTCTCGAAACTGTTTTTATTCAGAAACAAAACTGAAAAAGCTGTTTCGAGACATAACAATAGAAATCCTGCATATGAATTTATGTCACTTTCGAAATAAATGCAGCAAATGTTAGCTCTCTATTAAACCGCTTTTTAATTTAAAAAATGTTGACTTTTCCACAAAAAGTTAGCGAATTTACATCTGAACGATAGCATAATACCCAATGATCATTTAAAAAAACTAAATCACACAAAACTTCATTCCAGGTTTCAATGATATTTTTGCAATAAATGCTGCATTCTATTCTATAAATTTTGAAGAAAATTTATTTCACTTAAACTTGACAGGAATTATTCAATTATTTCATCGTCTTCAAATTGATATAATTGAATTTGCAATTATTAAAGCCATATTTTTGTTAAATCCAGGTTTTTATTAGTTTATTATTACACTGTTATAATACAGTAACCACTAAGTAAAAACTAGTAATTTCAGAAATTGGTGACCTTCTTGATCCAACTTCAATAAAATTTGAACGTTCAAATCTGTGTAATTATCTTGAAAATTATTGTGAAAGAATTGAAACAATTGAAAATAGATATTCAAAAATAATGTTAGGAACAATTAGTTTGAGGCAAATGTGTACAAATTGTTTCATTGTTCAATAAAAAAATTTTATGCTGATTTGATTTCTCAGAAACTTCAAGGCTATCTGTAATATACATATAACTTCATGAAACACATTTTATTGATAAAAATCATTGAAAACAAACGAATTAATTACACATAACAGCATGATGAAAATCTTCAGATTTTGCAATTTTTCGACATTCTCGTAAACTTTCAAAGCTATTGTCATGAGCGGTTGATCAGGCCCCCATGCTGATATTATCCGGTTCGTCTGGGTGTAGTGAGAGACGTTAATATTAATTATCCTTTTATTCATATCAAAGCAATATAATGACAATACAATAAAGATGGCTTTGGCCACCGCCGAAGCGGCTGCCGCTGCCGCAACAGAACACAACAACTTGAACAACTGAGACTCATGCCGTCGGCAGCTTCTTCCAACATTGCCTAAAGGCAGGGCGTGGCGATTGTATGCCTTGCAGGGACGCCCTATGAACGACCGATGGCTCTGGCCATTACATCCCCGGCCCCAATTTTGGATCAGCTTCCACGCTGATCAGAGATATTACTGTAGGTGAGGCGGTAGATGATGGATTGGAAGAATGGTCTTGTTGGTTGTGGACAATGACGAACCTTGGGCATGAGTCTAGCTGATACAAAATAAATATATACATTACAAATCAAAAATACAATTTAAAAATATACAATTCACAATTTACAATTTAAATTGACAATTTTAAATAATTACAATAAAATTTCCAATGTGGAACATATGTCGTTAAACTTTAAACAGTTTACAGAATCAATTTTCAAAATAAACATTACAAAATTAAAGAATTATTTCAAATCAATTTTTACAGTAATCTTTTGTTGGTGGTTATGGTTGTTGATGATGTCTAACATGTGTTGAACACCGTCCCGCCGCCTCAAAAGAGCGACGTCCCGGCGCGTGTCTTCGAACTGATATGTGTTGATTACGGGAAGTGAATTGATGGAACTGTATTGTTGTCGATTGAGTTTGTTGGCATTACTTGCGCTTTCATCTGAATGATTGTTTGATGGCATTACTAGCGCTTTCATCTGAACATGACTGTAAATGTGCTGGCTTTTTATAGTCTCAGTGTCGACTGTGGTGACCGGTTATCTGAAGATTGAAAAATCTTGTATTTTTTAAGTGATTACCTTTCTTTCATTTTGTTTATTGATTGTTGTTGGTTTTTTCCTGCGATGCACTATTGATTTATTTTGCTGGCTTTGTTGAAAGTGTTGTTGGCTGTCTTTGCTAAAAAATGCTGCTTGTTGTTTTGTTGTCTCTGCATCTTCCATGCTGCTTCTGTCCTGTATTCATTCCTCCTGGCATATGGCTTTTCAAAGCTGAAAAAAATAAAAGAAAAAATGTGTCGGTCTGTGACCGAGTTGTCCTCGTTGCCATTCTCAGGGGTCTTTCTTTAAAATTCTATTTCTTTAAAAATGCAGTCGATGTTGGTTGTCGAATTTTTACAGCTTCCTTTTTTCAAAAAAAATTGATGTGTGAAAAAATTTTAAAAAACATAATAATTTCTTTTGCGCGCGATTTTTGTTGAAACCATTATCTATTTAATCATCCTTCAAACAATTTATCACTTCCATTACTTCTTTTATTTGTTGTGCATCCACTTCTTCATCTTTTAATCACTGTCTTCTCCTAAATAACCTAAATCTAAAATATCTAAAGCTGGGATTCTTTGCTTCTTGTCAATGTCCCAGATTTGTTCCCAACTATCTTCTGACTTTTCCAAATGTTTGAACTCCAACGATTTATATCCAAAATAATACTGAAATTTCCTCCAGAATTTCTCCTGGTTATCCAAGATCGAGTAGTTAAAAAAATCTTGGATGATTTCCTTTTCGGAATATTGTTGACCCAAAAGTCGTCGAATATCATTCATTGAAAAAATTTCTTTCAAAAGAACCATGAAATGTCCTTGTTGAAAAATTTCATTAATCACTTTCCTAATTTCTTGCAAAGTTGTTTCCGGATTTTCACTCCTTGTTGTCTTCTCAAAAGGCATAAGAGTCTCTTCCAAAGTTAATTTCCATCGAATTTGAGGTTCCTTTTTGTACAAGTGTTCCAAAATGAATTTAGTTTCAGTTTTAATCTTTTCCCTAATCTCACAAGTGCACATAAGTTGTCTTCTTGAAAGTTTTTCCCAATCTGGTAATGCCCAATTTGTTGCTGCTCCAATGTGTCGACCTAAACTAATCACCTGATGGGCTGCATATGGAGTGGTGACTATCAATGTTCCTCCTTCTTGAAGAATTTCTTGAAACTTTATATTATTTTTTAACAAATATTCTCGACTAACTATGGTACTTTTGTGTTGTAACACTTGTGGACAAGGATCATCAAAATATTTTTTAAGTTCTAAATTTAAACCTTGAAGATCATTAAAGTTGCAAATTAACCATCTTTTTGGAGTGCTATGGTGACAAGCATAATTAACTGAATATAATCCATAATCTTCGATATGGATACCCGTAATACTATTTTGCTGTGCAAAATAATAAAAGAGATCTGTAAGTCCTGGGATACGAATTTTCCTCCCATTGCTTTTGATGTTGACTTCATCGAAATGTGATGACATTTCATTAAGAATTTCTGCATCCGGTGGCAAGACATGTCCTTTAATATCTCTCCAATGAATATCATTACCGTACTCAACTACCGATTTAGTCATTACCTCTAAATTCCTAATTGTGAATTCCCCTGCTTCATTTCCTTTTGTTTCCAATTTCCGCTTCAGTTGTGATTTGCCCTGCTTTTTGGATGAATCTTCTTCTTTTCTTCCGTAGATTCCATCTTTCAACTTGTAAACTTTAATTATTTTAAATTCTGGGGTTTGCCATTGTTTGGGCTCAAATTTATCAATTCTGTTATTTAAAACTATTTTAAAAGCTAAGGCTTGAGGATACTGTATTCTCAATTTTTGCACAAATTTTGGAAGGAGAGAAAGGTTTTGACCATGGACATAGTCTGTTGTTATGATGAGTTGATCTTCATCCATGTCCTATATGAGTACGGTAATGATTAAAATTTTGATAAATTATTTAATAAATTAGCTTATGAACCGCGGTTGACCCGTGTAAAAGTTATTCTATTTATTTTGAATTACTACAACAGATTCTTGACAGAAAGAGATTTAAGAAAGAAAAATAGCAAGAGAAAAACAGATACAAGCTTTTGATTTAAGTATAATGAGACGAAATAAAATAAGAATTTTTGAATTTTTGTATTGAAGCCGAAAATTTTGTTTTGCATAATTTTGTTCCCGAAAAAAAATTTTTGTAAATTTATTTCTGACTTTATTTCCTTCTTTTATTACTACTATTTATCTTGGGCCAAAGTAATAGACCCTTAATCTGTAATTCATGCTTTTTTTCATAGCTTTTTTGATTCGTTGTTTATATTCTGCTGAGACTTGATGAAATTGGATCTCCATTTTGATCTTCTTGTTGTTTTTGGCTACGTATCTTTCAAGAGATTCGATGACAAGGTTTTCACCTCCTGTTTCAATTGTAATGGATTCAGCTTGTTTTAAATGTTTCATAACTCTTATTTTGAAGACTGTTGCCGGAGTTGTAATGACTTCTTGTGACAGATACACGAAAGATCTCATCTTCTGAGTGTACTGTAGAAGCTCTTCAACTGGTGCTGTTGAACCATCTTCCATTTTTATTGTCGTGTATTCCAAATAACACATTTCCACTTCTTTTGAAAGAAATTGGAATTCTTGGAGAGAAATTTCTTGTTGGTCGATCACGATCATCCTGGGAGTCATCTGATGAAATCTTGGAATCATTTCCTTTAACAAGGTTTTGCTTGGCGGGTAATGGATTCTCAAAGTATCTCTGAGCAAATAGCTCTTCCCTTCTACAATTTCAAATCTCCCATATTTCCAAAATCCTTCTTTCTTTTCATGATCACTCCAACATACGGTCCAAGAATCATAATTCAGACCCGAGTAGGTTAACTCCACTACAATTCTAACTCCGTCAACTTTTCGATACAAATATTTGCATTGCTTCCAAACTTTTACTACTGTACTAATTGATGGTGGGCGAGTATTCAGAACTTCAATCATATGATCCATCGTCTTTTTCGGAAGATCGAAGTATTGATTACACTCTTCTTTCGGATCAAAGGTTATATAGGTGTACATTTCTTTTGATTACTTTTTGTCGTTTTGATTCAAAGCTAAATTATTCATTAAAAAAATTTGAACTATTTCTGATTCTCATAATCCTTTATCACGGAACAATTGTTTAAAAATTTTTAATCGAGAAAAAAAAAAATAACGAAATAATTAATTAAGAATTCAATTTTGTTTAATAATTTTTAAAAGACAAAGACAGAGGGGGATAAAGAAGAAAGTATTTTTATTTTGTTATGAATTTTAAAAAGAATTTTGATAGATCTGAATTAATTTTATTACCAGATTTTCCAAATATCTAACCTTTTCTGGCCCTTTTCATCTTTTGGGCTTTTGTTCGAAGCTTCGTCTATCTTCTTTTCATACTGTAATGAACTTTCGATAAAGCTGATGCTTATCGTTGTCGTTTTATTTTTCTTCTTCAGGTATTCGTTCAATCCCTCAATGTCCAATTTTTCATCTGCTTGTGTTATGTAGATTGTCTTTGTTTCTTTCAGATGCTCCATTTTTTCCATTTCTGATACCGTATTCTCCGAAACTAATCCTCTTGTTCCTAGGATCATTAAATCAGATATTTTTACTAACTGTTTCAAAATTATTTCCAATGTTGCAACTTTTCCATTTTCATCCTTTACAATTGTTTCATATGACATATAAGAACTGACATTACTCGTTAATTTTTTAAATTCTTCCCATTCTAATTGTTGTTCCATAATTTTAATTATTTTTGCTTCGCATTTGTAAATCCTTGGAATTAAACCTGCTAAAAATCTTGAATTTGGTGGATCAAATATGCTTAATTTTTGTTGTATCCACCATTGTTCCCTATTTTCTTCCTTTATTTTTAAGCTTCGATGATTTTCTTCTCTACCGTGTTCGCAAGTTTCCCAATCAGCATGTTCCCAAGGCGAAGATAAACAGTGTACTATTTTAATCTTATTTCTAAATGATACGTATTTGCACGTTGATGTAACTTTTTGATGAGCTGTTATTGCTCTGGGATGTTCCAAAATGTAATCCATGATTGTTTTTGGAAGGCTAAAGATTTGTTCCTCCATTCTGTTATTTTAAATTCTTGGATTATTCTAAAGATTTATTTTTCTGTTAAAGAGAATTGGACAGGCACAAAAAAAATTCAAAGTTTCGATAATTGTTTCGCGATTATTTTTGACAATAGAGAAAAAGAGAGAAAATAGACATTATGACAAATGAATTATTCAAAGTGCTTTTTGCTTAAGCATTCCATATGTAAACAATCTTCTGATGGCATTCTTTCGTTCCTCGGTCGATCTTTCAGCATTTCGAGGATTCGAGTGGACAACTTGTTTACATTGATTCAAAAAACCTTGTGCGCTTTCAATTTCATTGTGAATAGGCCACAGGTCCGGCTCAAGATCAATAGTTTGGTGATCCATTATTTTCACAATCTCAATCAAATTTTCTTTTTCCTGCTTGGTGATCTTATCAATAATCTCTGAAAAAATTTCAAGCTTCCTATTTACCATCCTCGATCTGCTTTTTCCTTTAAGTTTCAGTCCAAAATATTTTGAGATTTGATTTAATTCAATTGAATCTAAATCAGATGTTTCTTCGGTTTGTGTCGAAGCATCCACTTTTATTTCCGCCAATTGTGTTGATTTTGATTCCATCAACTTTTGTGATTTCTGTGGTGATGGTGATGATGATTTATTTTCCTCATCATCTTGCAAGAATTTCAGCAAATCCGCCATTTGTTGTTCCAATATCGGGGCATTTGAGGGTGGTCGATGGCAACAATTGCCCATAATTATTTAACTATGAATAATTTTAACAACTAAACTCGATGAAACAAAATTTTGTTTTTGACCGAAATTCAACTAAGTCCTATCTTTTCTTTCTTTCTGGCATTTTGTTTAAGTCCGCCTCTTTTCTACCGTATCCGTTTTTGTTGGAAAATTTTTGTATCAAAATAATTTCGATTTTATTAAAATTACTTTTAGGATAGACCTCGATGACAAAGAAAAGATGTGTGAAAGAGAAAGATTAAAACAATTAATTTATTTCTTATTAGCTTCTTCAGTCAATGGTGGTGGTTATGGTATCGGATTTAATTTGGTGGGACTTTGTTCCATTTTTTATTTTCAACCAATTCTTTTCCTGACTTGTTTATGGTGAGAAGTTCCCTCATTTTTTCCAAAATTTTTAAGTCCGTTCTTTCAACAAAATTTTATTTTGTCTTCTTTTCGATTCAACGCCTAATCATCTTTCAAGCATAAAGTTTCCTGCTAAATTGTTTCCTGCCTTTTCAGCTACCGTAATCTTGTTGCTGACGTTTTCAAAACTTCCTCAATTTTCGAAACTTGTCTGTTCCCAC
Source organism: Panagrolaimus sp. LJ2414 (assembly GCA_024447195.1). Taxonomy (NCBI): domain Eukaryota; kingdom Metazoa; phylum Nematoda; class Chromadorea; order Rhabditida; family Panagrolaimidae; genus Panagrolaimus; species Panagrolaimus sp. LJ2414. Next base: position 10,239,294 of record JAMRXY010000016.1, read on the forward strand.
TTATTTTCCAAAAAGCAATTTCATTTTTAAAATTATTTTTGGTTCTTTTCAAACTTTTTCCAGCGTTCAAAACTTTTGTTTGTGTTCACTTCAGATTCTTGTCTTCTGATAATCACGTTTTTTAGAGCTTTTGCTTTAAAGTTCATTCCCGCTGTTTCCGATTTTAAACAACTTTGTTCATTCTTGCATAATTTCAAATTTTGTTAAGCTTTTCGCAGACAGCTTTTTTGTTGACGTGACTACTTTAATTTCAGGCAATTGTTCGAGTTTATGTTCGTTCTTTTCATGGCATTTTCAATTGCTAATCCTATTCCGTTCGACTAAACAATTTTCAAGAGAAAGAAAAATTTTTGTTGACGTTCTTTGTTCTCACTTGTCTTACTGTAGTTTCCTTTTCAAAAACTGCTTCCCCTTATTTTTCTTTTGGTGATGACAAGGTTTCCAAAAAAAAATATGAAAACTAAAAAATTGGATTTTTTTTTCAAAGAAGACGAGAAAAAAAATTTTAGCAATTTTTACTGTAACAATTTTTAAACACAAAAAAATTTTGTTGTTATCACTTTTTCGAGAAAATGTGAGAGATCCCTGCAGCAAAATGTGATCGAAACAAAAAGTTGACTGCTTTCTTTGTTATTCCCGGATCTCCAGTTTTTTGTGTACCAAAAAAAAATTTTCAAAACATTTTGTGGACTAAACTGATCCAAAACTTTTTTAGTGATATAAAGCCATGCATTTTTTAAAGAAAAATAATCATTTTCTGTTATTTGATTTTTCTTTTCCGTCTTTTCTTTTCAATTTGTGGAAATCTTTTTCTCAAGATGCTTTGGATACCTGCTACTGTAGTGGGTGGAAAGTGTGGTAAGAATATCTGTGATCCCGGAATTGGATGTTACCGACCCAAGGGATATTCCGGGCCCTTGGAATGTGTCCATCATATGAACCTTGAACTTGATTTACAAAGGCCCCTTCAATGCCCAACTCCTGTTGTTCCTGAACCTGAAGTACCTCCAACCGTTGTTTCACCTGTGCTCTCAGATCAAGCTGTTACAACCAATAAATCTGATGGTGGTGAACTTTTGCCTTTAGTTGTGAGTTTATTCCCTTCTTTTGTGGTAACTTTTGAGAATCCTCCTTTAGACTTTTATTCTTCTTCTCCTTTGCATTACCGTATTCGTCGTTTGTCGAGTTTACAAATGCTTCAAACGTCGTGTTCCCGCTGGTGATCCTATTGTTGGTAAGTTTACTATCCTTTACTCTTTCTGGAGATCCTTTAACCCGTTTCCTACTGTATTTTACAGACTTTGGACGTGCTCGTTTCTTCCGTGAACCTGCTGGTCCTCGAGAAGTTCGAATTCCTGTTCCAGCCTTTCCCGCTGTTTCCACTTCTGCTTCAACCTCGACTCCATCTTCCAACCGTTAAACTAATATACCGTATATCCTTTTCTTTTTTTTTTTTTTTTTTTAAATAACCTTTCTTCTTTCCATCAAATAAAAAATTTTTATATTTGATATGCCTGTTTTTGATAACCCTTCATTTGATATTTTTGATGCTTTTTTTTTTTTGAGCAAGAAAAAGAGTTAAGGCCAAGAGAGAAAGACTTGTAAAAGAAATAGATGTGTGAGGTAGAAAGAATTGAGTCAATGAAAGATGTATTGAGCAAAAGAGAAAAAAAATGTGGCAGGCTAAAAAAATATTGCTGCCGGGCATACTGTAGTGCCCAAAAAAATATTGGAAGGAGAATATAAAGAAAAGAGAGAAAATTTTTGTATAAGGTAAATATGTATTCCGTGATTAAAAGATATGATTTTCGAGAAATAGTTACTCTGTATGCAAAATAGGGACATTTATCTCAGTTTAAAGGCAAAATGTGAAAAAAAATGTGAAAAAAACTGTAAAAATGATAAGAAAAATGAGAATGTAAAAAAAATGGATAGATTTATGTACATGTTATTGATATGTGTCTTACTAAATCGTTTTGGTGAATTTGAATATCACATCTTCATTTTTATGTGATATGGTGTAGCGAAAAAAAATATTGTTTGTTTTTGACAAATTTGTTTTTGTGACGAAAAAAAAATTTTGTTTTGGGTCGTAAAAGAATGTCGTCTTTATTTTTAAAAGATTGTTCTTATTTTAACAATTCCTTTCTTTTGGCCAATATTCTCAAAACTATTCAACTAAATTGTGGTTAACCAATATTATGGAGTAAATACGGTAACCGGTAAAATTGAAGTTCATGCGTCGACTTCAAGGGTTACTGTAGGTATAAGAAAAATACTCCGGCCGGAAAACGATTTCAGCTTCTGTCGTTATTATTAAAAAAATGAAAACTAAAAGACTTTTTACTACTGTAGTTGGTCCATCATCTTTGGTTAATGACGAGTAGTTCATCACAAGCGAAAAAATCCTTACTCCAGGATGCCACAGAGACGATCTCATGCTATTGTTGAGAGTAGATTCAGTTCTTCGAGATCGTTTTTTATTATCAAAATATACACTAAAGTGAAGGCTTGTGCATCCCAACTGCACAATTACCAAGATCGGTCATGGCAACGGCACTACTGTGGGCTCTGTGTTTGATAGTTAATTAGTTTCTTGAACAAGATTAGAACTATTAAATCTTTAAAAATTTTAAAAGCTGACATTTTTGGAATTTTTTTGATATGTGGGGAACGATTTAGTAAGGCATCATAAAAAAATTTCTAAACTAACAAAAATAAATGAATGAAAAAATTAATTGAATGAATGGATAGATATATGAATAAACATGAGTACTCAAATTAAAAAAAATTTGGATAAAAAATTAAAAACGAAACCCACTGGACCCAGGGATGGTGATATCCCCATCCTCCTTTATAAGACCTCCATGTCATGAGCGGTTGATCAGGCCCCCATGCTGATATTATCCGGTTCGTCTGGGTGTAGTGAGAGACGTTAATATTAATTATCCTTTTATTCATATCAAAGCAATATAATGACAATACAATAAAGATGGCTTTGGCCACCGCCGAAGCGGCTGCCGCTGCCGCAACAGAACACAACAACTTGAACAACTGAGACTCATGCCGTCGGCAGCTTCTTCCAACATTGCCTAAAGGCAGGGCGTGGCGATTGTATGCCTTGCAGGGACGCCCTATGAACGACCGATGGCTCTGGCCATTACACTATCATTTGCTGGGATATTTCGTAAAACATCTCCACAATTTCTATATTTTGAGGGAAAACAAACGACATTTTTGGTTGATGTAATAGCAAGAACACCACTACAAAATGTCCACCGAAAATAAACATTTTCTTCTAAAAACTCTTTCATTCCTTCATATTCTTCCAGGGTAAACCATCGATGAAATGGATCCGGATTATCCAAAGATAAAAATCTTGTATCCCGATTGCACAAAAATTTTTCAAGTTCTGGATTCTTTGCTGCAACAAATTTCATATTCTCCAGATCATTAAACGTCAAATTTTGTACCGCCTTTGAATTTGCGATCAAACCAATTTTTTGAGTTGAAAGTTTTTCAAGTTCATTTTTTGTATGCTTTTTTAATACCGAAGTTTTAACTGCAAATTTTTAAAAACTTCTTCTGAACAATTTGCAAATATTTCTTCCATAATGTAATAAGGAATAAACGGATGACATTGAACACATTCTTTTACAATTTTTGAACATCTTGGATAAAGAATATCCGTTCGTTCTTCTTCTTCTCTTAGATCCTTTATCCCTTCCAAAATCCATAAATATTTACGTGCTTTATCTTTCTTTTCATAAAAATTTTCATAAAATATTTGTTTAACACAATCAAAAAAAGTTGGCATAATTTTATAAGGATAATTACCATCCTTTTGGATAAAAGCTTGACCGTAAACATCAAAATTGTTAAAAACATCTGCACTACAGTGAACGTTGTAATAAGTTTCAAAGAAACATTCCCAATATTCTTCAAATGAACAATGAGATGATGATATCTATAATAAATAATTTCTAGTTTTATTTGGCATGTTTTTAGTATTGTGCAAAACTTACATTTTTATTATTAGAGTTATAAGGTTGTAAAAACAATTTTGCATAACTGTATTCAAATCTCGAAAATCCTGGATCAACGAAATTTATGCAATTTGAAGATCGAAAAAAGAAGACGAAAAAAAGAAATGTACAAAAATTAAAAATATTTCTTTTCATATTTTTGACAATATCGGTTGTACAAAAATATTAAAATGATTTTTCTTTCGGTGTTCTTATTGAGGGAATAACGAAGTGCCCTTGACATTCTCGGCACTAAATATTTATCAATCTTTTCATCAACTATCATCTGTTGATAAATACTCAAACATGTATGAAAACAAGGTTCCCAATTTTATGCCACACAGAGAGAATAATAATGGCCTTCAAATTTTTATTCAATTAAAAAACGAAATTGAAGCAATCTGTAAAATTATAAGATAAAAACGGAGAAGTTTGTATTCGGAGGGTAATACTCTATCTAACTATTAACATACTGTAGTTGAATGATCTTGAATAATAAACTTTATTAATAACAACAAACTTAACAACATTCAACATAAAATTCATTCTACCGTATCATTTTTCTTTTCTTCCTCTTCAACTTTTTGATTGTCTTCTTCTTCTTCATCCGTGGCACTTTCTTGTTCCTCTCCAATTTTAGATTCTTTATTTTTGTGGCCATTTTCTTGCTTTTCATCACTTTTCAATTTTCTTTTTCTTTCTGGCATAACAGTTAACAAAGCTTGCTTCCAATCTTTTGAAAGATAATAATTTGTAAGAATATCAAAGACGTGATTAATTGTTAATACCTAAAAACTTATGTTGGAAGTAGATAAATATGTTAAAAGAATGGTTACCTTTCGGCTATCAAGTTTCATATTTTCTTCAATTGGTAATCTTGCATGTCCATAACCTTTTTCTTGAGCAATATTAAAACAAAGACTTTTGTGATGATTATGATCCACTAATCCACCAATAATATACACCTTTTTGTCATCTAATTCTTGCAAGACATTATCAGATTCAGCACAAAGATATACAATTTCAGATTTATCAAAAACTTGATCAATTTCTTCAGATTTTAAATGGATATCCCAATTATCAAAAACTCCAATTGATTTTGCAATCTGTAAAGTTGATGTGATTTATGTTGTTCAGTATACTGTATATGTCCATACCTCTGAAACTTTGTCATCTACACCACAAGCATAAAATTGAAAAGGATTAGGATTTTTTCGATTTGAAGAATAGCAAAATCCAACTTGAGTCAGAGCATTTTTATTATCAGCGATTACCATGTACTAAAATGTTTGTGATTATCACTTCCAAGATCCAAGTAGAAAATAACTTACATCCGAAAAAGATAAATCAATTGCGATTCGAGTTTTGTTTGAAGATTCAGACATTCGATATTTTGCAGGTTTTGGTTGAAAAGTTCCATTTTCCTTTTCAAGCTTTCGCTGATTTTTTCGACGTTCACGTTCTTCTTGTCTTTTAATGGGACGCTTTTCAAGTTTATCTGCAATTCGCTTTTGTTTTCTCCATTGATTTCTTGAGATTCCTGTTTTTTTAGCTTCATCCCATGTAAGCTTTGAACAATCAGGTAGCAAAGCAGGATCCTTTTGTTGAATGTTGGTAATTAAGGCAGGATTTCCTTTCAGTAAGGATGAAGATTCTGCAGATTCTGTAGAAGTCATCTATAAAAATAGTGAATGATTATGTTTGTAATAATGTCATAGTAATAATATTATAGTTTAACGAAATAATTAAACAGTAAGAAATTTAAAGGGAAAAATTAACACAATTTTTTGTTGCAATGTTTTTCTGTTTCTAACGTTTTGGCAAATCGTGAAAAGATGCTAAATGTTAAACACGGTGTTAAAATATTTTTGTGCAGATACTAAAATACTTTCGCTTTGTTTGTTTTTAAATTTTACCGTTTCTTTTTTTCTATATTACTTTAATCACACTTTTCATTTTTTTAGAATCATGAACAGATTGAAAGCTTTGCGATTGCTACACCAGATTCCACGTAATTCTTTACGATTATATGCAACAGAAACGAATGTACAAGAAATTGCTGAAATTAAAGGTCTTGCATATAATGAAGTTGAAAGAAAGAAAGGCCTTTATAAGCCCGAGCATACACTGGAAGAACAAGTCAACTATATGAAGAGTCAAAGTATGTGGCTTAATGGCTAAGTGGTTCTTTTCTAGCTTGGCATATTTGAATGCCAGGTTCACATCCCCTCTCTCCACAAAGCAATGATAGAGAACGTGCCTCCTTATTTGTCAATCGTTTCGACGAAGAATGATGATTTTTCGGCACAGGGGCCATCTGAGCTTTGGAAAATTTTTTTGGGATTTGAATTTCGATGACTAATTATTTAATTTTGGGATATTGCAAAATTATTAACGTTGATTATCTTTTTTAGTTTATCACAATGCTTATAAAGGTCTTCCAATTCATAAATGGTATCGTCGAAATTTGAAAGGTCAAGAAGCATTAGCTCCACCACCGCGAATGTTTTGCATTGATAAAGAGGGAAAATTTAATGTTAATCATGCATGTCCAGTTTGTCGTGATGAATATTTATTTTTTGATTATCGAGTAAGTTAACTTTGGTTATTACTTTAAATTTGAATGATGAGTAGCTTTGTTATTTTGTAATCGAATAATTAATTGATAACAATGGTTTCAGAATCCCGATTTAATCAAACAATTCCTTGAACCTGGTACTGATTCTCCATTGGATATTCATAAAACTGGTTTATGCCGCGAACAATATAAACTTTTACAAGCACAACTTTTGAAAGCTAAAGAACATGGCACCATTCCTTTCGCCATTGAATTTCGATGGTTTGATTACAAAAGTTATTATCCAAATTGGAAGGGCTCACAAGTTGGAGAATTTGATGAAGAAGAAATTCCATCTCGTCTGAAATCTGATTTATATGAACAATATCCCGATCCGCTGATTGAATTTCCAACTCATAATCGTGATCAAAATAATAATTGGGATGAATGGTGGAAAAGGCATTCAGAATTTGCTCGAAAAGCTAAATAGATTTGATGCATTATTGTTGATTATGTTTATTGTTGGTTTTGTAGGTGAGATATTTTGATTGTAGTAGTGATAAGTTTTGATTTGAGTAATAAATGTTGTTAGACAAAGTAGGAGATTACTGTAATACAATGTACTGTAGTTATTTTAGGAATCTTTAGTCGGTTTTTGTGTGATATTTTGAAGCAGGAAAAATACCAAAAATCACTTTTTTGCTCTCTAATTCCTTTCCAAAAACGAACAATTCAAGGAAAGGTTTCCGGTTCAATTTTTTCCTCAAGAATTTTAGTGAAAATATTTTTTTAATTGCAAAATGATTGAACTAAGCTTGACAGAAAAAAAGCGATTGCATCTTCTTCGAGGAGCAAAAACAAGTGTGAAAGAAACATTTGAAACATAAACGATTAAGTTAATCCGTCTTATCGCAGAAAAAAAAAAGTATTCCATATTTTAAACAAATCTCTCCCCTCGAGAAAGATGCTTTTTCTAAAACAAAAAAAATCAAAAGGGAGGACTTTAAAGTGGTTTCTATATTATTTTTTTCTCAAAATTCGACACTTAAATAGAAGGTTATCGAAGCCACTTTTCTTTCTCCTTCTTCTTCATTGCAAATTTCTTCCAAATATTTTTTGGAGTTTTGGGAAGGAAATAAGCAATCCAGAAAAAGAGAGGGGATTCAGAAATTTTTTGAAAAGTTTATTTCGAAAAAAACGAAAAAATATTGCAATTTGCTAAAATGGGTTACTGTAACTTTTTATTATTACATTTTTGTATATATTTTTATTTTTGTAATGCAATTATTCCAACTTCAATAAAAGTTAATATTGGAATGTTTCCAACTCCAAATGGTAATAATATTGCTCCAAGACCTCCACAACCACCTTCACCGCCATCCTCATCGAGTTCATCGATTACGAAATTTGAGGTTGGACCTGTTATGGTGAAACAACTTGTCGTCGGAAAACTGCATCAAATTCAACAGGTTTGTTTTTTGTAAACAATTTTTAAAATTTGATTCTTTGTATCGGATACAGTATTTGCTTTTAATTATTTTTATCAGGGACATCAGCAGGATAGTCCACTTTTATAAAAATCTTAAAGAATAAAATTTCTTTGATCTTTTACCGTCATCCGCAAAAGATCTTACCCTCTTTGAAATGGTTTCCTTTCGAAGTTCTTGTTTTTATGTGTTTTTTGTTAAAGATTTTAAACATTGCCATTTAAGTCTATTAATGTAATAAGAAAAATTACTGTAGTAAACTTTTAAGGGTGCAACAATGACTGCTTCCGTTTCACTTATTCATGATCACGGATATTACATGGTTGTTGACACCCCTTCAGCAACGGATTTACCTGCAAAAGAACAAATGTTGCGGGGTTTTAATGCCGCAAGTCTTTTTCCCGGACAAGTTCAAATGGTTTTAACTACTCATGGTACGAATTACAGTAACATATAGAACTCGATTACTGTATTTTTTAGGTCATCCTGATCACACAGGTCAAGCAAACTTTTTCCCAAATTCTCGACATTTTTTTGCTTCATATGAATATACAGGAAATAATTATATCAAAACTGAGTTGTATACTGTAAGCATCCCTTTTGTTAAAACTTTTAAAGAAAATGTTTAAGTTGAGACAATTTTTAGCAAGATGAAATGAAAGTTACTCAAAATATTGAATTGTGGAATACCCCAGGTATTTTTTTAGGCGATTAAAGAAGTTTTATTTCTGTAATTTTGCTAAAGCGGACAATGTAAAGGACATTAGCAGGGTGGGACACCTGAGGCTCCCCTAAAATCATAAAAATCCTTTGACCTTTTATCGCCATCGGTACAAGATCAAAGATAGCCCCATCAGAAATGGTTTTTGTCCCCTCCAAACAAAAGGCTGCTGACGTCCTTGGATACTGTATTTGCAAACTTGAATTTATTATGGTTGAACTTTATTAAATTAAAATTGCCTTTAGGTCACACAAATCAAGATGTTAGTGCAATCGTTCGAAATACTCCTTGTGGCGTTATTGCTGTTGTTGGTAAGTATACGGTAGAAGAACTTATTTTAAGCTTTGTAAAAACAAAATAATTATATGATCGGATTAGCTTATGCTAGCCTTTTTAAATACCTTTAACGATCATGTTATGTAGTGTTGCTTTCTTTTTTTAACTTATGTGTTTTAAACTTTAATGTTTTCACCATACATAATAAGCTTCTCTTTATAAAGATAATCCGATCATTTCACGAAATGTGTTCTTCATATTTAAAAGAAACTAAAACTTGTTCTTTAATACTTTTACAAATGCTTAAGCTAAACATGGGTATTTTTAGGAGATTTATTTTATTCTGAAGAAGATGCAGCTGGAAATTCGACGAGTTGGAGAAGTGATGCATGGAATCCTGAAATCGGAAACAGATATCGGGCAAAAGTTATCTGTTCAGCAAATTGTATTGTTCCTGGACATGGCCCTGTCTTCAGGTTTGTGTTATCGATTGATTAAATTTATAAAGAAAAAGAAATTAGCTTTAAAATTTACTGTAATACAGTATCCAAAAATTTAAAATATGTATCATATTCATGTATGATCTTTAAGTGTGACTGAAGAAATGCGAAACCGATATAATTGTTCATCGACGACCCAACAACCATCTCCAACACCAAATGGAATACCTTCAACAATTACAACTCAAATCCTTCCACAAACTCCAGTTACCCCACAGCCAATAATCACCTTCCCAACAATGGCAACGACCACCACGACCCCAATGCCAATGACTCCCCCGCCACCTCCACCATCCCCAATCGAACCTTCAACAATGGCACCAGCACCAATGACCCCACCAGTAATGTTAACCCTTCCACCCGCACCCCCTCAAACCCCACCTCCAATGGTCCAACAAACCCAAGGATATATTACCGTTGATTATCCAACCCCTCCACCATATGTTGATATCAATGGAAATCAAATTGATGATTCACCACAAATGGATACCATTTCACCCACAACCCTCACACCACCGACACCTCCACCTTCATATGTTACAGTTGATCATTGGCAAAATCGTCCACAATCTGAAGATAATTCAGCTTTAATACCCCAACAACCACAGCAGCAACCTCAGCAACTTCAGCAGCAACCACAACAACTTCAACAACAACCCTATGCACCACAACCTGCACCAAACGTTGGAGTTTATGCCTCTGCACCAACTCCTGGAGTTGGATTTATGCCAGCATGTCCAATGCCATGTTCAGTTCCAAATGGATTGTACTCTGTTCCGGCCGGAGGTGTCCTACCACCATATCCCCAACAACTTTATCATTCTGCACCAGCCCCTGCACCAATTCATACAAATTTTATCCAATCTTTGCCAACTTTTCCATTGAAAAATCCATTCGCACAACCTGGAGGTTTGCATTTTAGATTCTTTAAAACTTTAAAAATTAAGTAAATTCAATTTAGCAGTAATTTTGCCAATGGTTGAATCAGCTGCAACAAATCTCGTCAGTTATTTGAATGCCCCACAGATGCAACCCCCTGCCCCTCAGGCACCCCTTCAAGCCGGATATTTTGAGCTAATAAAACGGGCTTTTCATAAGCTTACTGTAAGTTTACCTTTCACTTCCGCATTTAATTCGCATAAAAAGTAGGAGGCGATTTAAATTTTAATTAAAAACAGCCAACATAAACTATACTACTACAGTATCTTCTTGGTATAATTTCCCAAGCATTCTAATAACATAAAAAATTAGAATAAATGTTTGTGTTTGATGTAAGAAATCCTTTTTCCAAGTAAGAACTTCAATGACATATAATAATAATCAGTGATGCGTTAAATTCTGAATTAATAAATTAATCAAATGCAAAAATAATAATAAGTAATGAGTTCGAAGGGGCAACAATGGCAAAAACTTTGACTCAATTCATTTTTTGCCATAACTTTTATTATGCTTTTTGCAATTAAACTTCTTTTATAAATTTGCTTATGCACTCTGTCAATGGCATAATATGCCGTTGAGAAAATAAAACGTTTTCATACATCACACACTTGTTTATTATCAATAGTATAGTATGCCATTGACAAAATAATATAATTCAAAACATAATTTGTTAATGATGTTTAAACATTGAATTTCCATTATTTTTCAGGATCATAAACCAATTGGTGCATCATTGGTGGCACAAAATAAAGGAACATAAAAATTTCAAGTACAACCTTCTTCCAAAAACCAACATAATACTTATAAAATTAATAATATCCGGTAATAATTATATACAAACTACAAATTTATATATCCCTTAAAAATTTAAAGTTTTTTAAAATTTGAATTCTTATTTTTGATAATCAAAAGCCAAATATTTTTTCGAAAAACTATGAAAAAATTTTGATTTTTATATAAGTTTTGTATTTAAACTTTTTTTTGTTATTGTTAAAAATGCCCATACAATACACTCATATTACTTTTGTTAAATATTTAATAAAGTTTTTTACGTTTTCAATTAATTTAAAATGATACAACGTTTACCAGAAATTACATAAAAGTTATAAAGTGGAACAAAAATATTTAATTTCGTGCTTTAATAAGAGATTTTTCTTTAAATTTTGGATGACGACTTTAAAATTGTAGTTTATTTGTTTTTATTGTTGTAATTTTTACAGTAATAACGGAAAAATATTTGAAAAATTTCCGGCATTACTGAATTTGAAAAAACAACAATATTTTCGGTTTAAATTTATTAAAGAAGTACGAATATTTTTAAAACACATTTCGACAAATGCATTTAAAAAATCCTAAATCTCATCAAAAATACAGTACCAAAAAACTAATTATTAATTCATTTTCTAAGATTACATTTTTGTTCATGGAAGCAGAACAATTCTAAGAATTGTTAAGCGACTCGTTTAAATTTGTTACCAAAAATACACATTAGAATATTCTTGTTTTACAAAAATTATTTAGGCGAAAGTTTAGTTTGGTTTTTTTTAAATACGGAAATTTCAGTCTTAGAAAATTTTTGTTTACGATGGCTTCATTTAGTTTTTTCTGTTTTAATCATTTTTAGAAATGTAGAATGCGAATAAAATAACGGTCGTCTGCATTTCTAATGTCCAATTTATTGCAAAAATACCGTATGTTTTGCAATAAAAAATAATTTGTATTCAATTTCTAAGTATCTGATTACAAAGTTGAATACAGTAATTAATTAGTACTGTCCAAGAAAACTTATCCTTGTAAGATGGTTTACGGTATTTCTGTATACCACTTTTTATAAGTTAAGATGCGTATAATTTTTTCGTGGGCACATTAAACAGAGGTTTGATTAATTAATTAAATGAAAGGTGTGAATCATTTTTATTAAAATTTATTTAAATAAAAACTTAGTTCTTTATTATAAAAGTTATTACATGTTTTTAAATGAAGCATAACATACTACAAAGGAAGTACGAAATAATGAAAATCAGTTTGTCATTTTTTATTTTTTTAAATTTGTTTTTAAATTTCTGCATTTTTTAATTACAACAAAAACAGTATATTATTTTAAATTTGTCTTTTACGTGTTTTATCCATACTTTCGTTTAAAGGAAACTCTGTAATACTTTTTTAGTGAACTGCCCGGATGCTTGAATTTGATATTGAAACGAAAATGCTTATCTTTTTCTTTTCAAGATAAAATTCAGAATCGGGGTAGCTCAATAAAAAAATATCAAAGAGCCCGCCTTCTTTAACTTTTTTACTAGTATGTTTCTGATTACTGTATGTTCAAATATATAAACTAAAATATAAAGTTTTAGCTTCTACAAATTCATTTACAATGTCAAGTGTATTTTGGTTAGCACCTGAATATGGCCGGCATTTGGGTTCCCTTTTAGAAGGATTTGTATTTGTTTATATCTGTTCCGAGTTGATCAAACCAAAATCCCCCTTCAATACCGGATACTTTTTAATTTTGAATGTTGGATATTGCGTTGATTTTATCAATAATGTTTTCTTCTTTGCTGCAACAATTTGGGGTTACTCTCCACCAGGTTTACTCGTTCAATGGTATATGAGATTTTTTATGGGATTTTGGAGTTTCATTCTTGGAATTAATCGTTGCACAGCTTTAGCATATCCAACGTTTTATGCAAAGGTAAGAAAAATTTACCAAATAAATACAACAGGTTTAAAAAACCACTTTTAAAAAAGCGGTAAAGATCAAAGTATTTAGTGTTCTTGAAAAGTTTGAAAAATACGATTCGAAGTTTTTTACAATCCATTGTAAAATGCTTTGGGAAAGATGAAGAAATGATTTCATCAAAAATCCGAAACCTTACTTCTGTAAACATGATTCCTTTGATCTTTTCCGCTTTTTAAACACATGACCTCTTTGAACTCTTATACTGATGACATCATTCTTAAATTAGTTTTTAAAATATAGATCGCTAAATCACTTTTTTTCAGATATGGTCCCGAAAAGTTGTTGCCTGCATTTCCATCCTTGTCCTAATTTTTCCACTCCTTGCAAATGGATACTCCTTGTTAGACATGAATTGTCGGCTCAAAACTTTATCTCCTGCCTGTAATGATTACCGTATCGCTTATCATCAACAAGCCGGCCTTATCAATACCGTTCTCGCAGTTGGATCTCTTCTTGCGATAGCTTTAGGAGTTTGGAAAGCTCCAAAAAGTGTTAATCGATCCCTCACATTTAAACTTGAATTCCGACTTATCACTCAAACAATTATTGTATCAGTCTTTTCGGCTCTCTATTTCTTAACATATGTCTTTGCTACAAATATTTATGAAACAGATCATGATACATATAATTTTTTAACTAAAGTTGGAAATTGGTTTTATTTTTTGTCACATTATCCTCCAATTATTGCATTGTTTTTTATTAGGTATGTTTTAAAAAACATGAAGTTTAAGGGATTGTCCAGATCAGGAACTTCCGGAAGGGGAAGTGCATCGCTCTAAAATCATAAAAATCTTTTCAACCGTTTTAAATGCTGGAGGGGATTAGCCGAAATCTGAGGCTCACCTTTTTTTTAAAAAAGCAGCAAAGATTAAAGAAAAAACAGGCAGATGAAGCGTTTGAAAATTGCATAAAAAATCATCTTCACATCCTAATTTTTTTCACATTTCAAAATAATTAATAAAATCAATTTTAGTCCAATGTTCAGAAATGGTTTTTTACATTTTTATCGAATTAAAAGAACTGTCAAAAAACATGGGAATACTGTTTTTATTTCAAAAGTCATCACCATCAGTAAATAATTTCTCAACATTTAAAAAGTATTTATTTATTCTTTATTCAAAAAATCAATAAAATTTATCTTCTTTTTTTAAAATTAAATGTTTGATTTTACAAAAACACAAAGCACAAATTTTTTAATTAAAAAGTAAAAACAGGAAAAAAGTTTTTTAAAAAAACACATGAACATGCAAAACACAGGTCCTTTTTACAACCCTGACGAATACTTTTTAATTTTACGGTAGCAATTCAGACATAATATTCAAATACTTGATTTTAAGAAGTTTTATTACAATTAAAATAAACTAAAAAAATTTTGAGAATTCAAACAACAAAAAACAACAATAAGTAAAAATGGCAAAACATAACAAATTTTATGTTTTGCCATTTTTTAAAGATAAAACAACTTCAAAAATACTATCATTTCCAAAATGCATTTTCTTCGAAACAAAAATTGGAACATATTTATCTTCAGAAGAATCCCAATCACCATATCTTTCCAAAGCGTTTTCATCTGAATATACCATGATTCTACATTTCAACCAACGAACAATTGTTTCCAAATGTTCTGATGTCATTGAAGTACTTTTAACAATTTGTTTCAATTTTTCTTTACCTAAAAAATTCCAAAATTACGGTAAAAAATGAAATTAAATTATTACTTGAATTTTCAGATAAATCCAAAAAATCGATATATTCACCAACAACTTTGTTACGGATTTCTTCGGCATTCAATTCTGTTCCGGTGAAGAAAAGAGAGAAACATCCAAATCCAGATTTGTCATTTGAGGGATACAAACTTTTTGGCTTTGAATCAGAAGTAATTGTTTCAAAATCAATTTTTGAAAAAAATTCAAGAAATTTCTTTCGATCAAATTTCAAACCAAGTTTTTTGCAATAATCATCGATAACAGCTTCGGGAGGGGTATAATATTTGATAGGAGCAAAAGCATTTTGATCTCTAAAATAGTATTGAACAAATTTGGTTGAGAAAACAATAAAATTTTCACCGATTTATTTCAACAGAAGTTGTTGCTTCGGGTAAACCGGGAACCACAGATTGATCGAGAAATAATGGTGTGGTAGAATTTTCCGAGTCACCCATGGGTTCAGGAAAAATGAGTACGATAGGAGGAGATTGATTAGTTGATAAATGATTGCTTGAAACATTTCTGGAAAAAAACATTAACTAAATAAGTATTTTAAGAAAAATTTCTAAATCAATTTAATTTGGTTGTACAGTACGAAAAAGAAATAGAATATGACTTTTAACGAATTATTTAAGCTTACTCATTTGAAGATTCATCACTTTTAATTCTTTTACAAAGTGGTTCAAATTGTTCAGTTGCATTCAATAAACGCTTACTTCTTCGTGGGCAATTATTAGTTTGAAATCCATGATTTTGTTCATTGCTAAAAATCATCAAAAAACATTTCAGAATACGAAATTTTACCATGTTTCTGCTGGAACAATATTTTGAGCTTCCAAATTCATGTCATCAAAATCGTTATTTGCGGGTTCATCAACTTGAAGGACATTTTCAGCTGCATCTGAAAGTACTTCGTCAAGTACAGGGAATTCCCTGAAATAAACTTTTAATTTTAATGAATTTAAAATTTTAAGAATATATTCCTTGATTCAACGTTTCCAATTATATCGGCTTCAACTTTGAAATTTCCAATAACAAAATTGTAAATATTTTTTGGAAGTTCTTGAAGATCATCACGTTGAAGAAGATTTTGAAGCATTTCTGGATTTCCACATTCTTTAATTTTTTGCTGAACAATTTCGTCATATCCAGAAAATTTAATAAAGTGGAATAAAGTATTCAAAACAGTTTCGAGCAATTCAGAATCACTTGTTTTGAGATTTTTGTAGAGTAAGGAAATAATTCCACCATTTATAAAATTTGGAATATAGCTAGGCTTCTTTTTAATAATATTATCAATAACCAAAATAGAATCCTAAAGACAGTATCATACAGATTATTTAGATATCCTTCTCAGAAAATCACATTTTTAATTTCCTTTGTAGCTCTTCCGCCGATTTGTTGAAGAACAAATGGAAGAACATTTTTCTCAAGAACCATATCAATCTGTATCTCATTAAAATGTGTAGCAGTCATAATAAATCTAATTGCAGATAATTTAATTCGGTTTTGAATATCACTAAAAAAATCAATATTTTTTATTAAAGCGACTTATTTACCTTGAATCGCGCTTTGTTGCCTTCAAAGCTCTTCGGCGTTTCTTAAGCTTCTTTGTATCATCATATAAGCGTACAAATATAGTCTCTATTGAATTTAAAATGCCAAGATCAAGTACGCGCTGACATAATTCTGCATTAGGATACATAATATTAGCCAAAGTAGAAAGAGCTATTTGAAATAATTCGAGATTCTTTGATGCTGATTCCAAAAGATTTTTCAAAGCCATAACTCCACCAGCTTCAAAAATTGCTAAAACACAGTTTTCAAATTTATGTGCAACAAAATTCAAAATATTCGCAGCCCAGTATAATATTTCAACCTTCTTTAATTTGAGGCATTCAATGATTGATGGAAGGACATTTTGTTTGATAATTTCAGCAGGGAAATCTTCCGAAATACATACTAAACATCTTACGCATTGAAGAATAACTTCTTCATTTTGTGAAGTCGATAAAAGTTTGACCAGATTTTCAGTTGCATTGTGATCAATAACAAGTTGAGTATTTTCTTTATCATTTCGAAGAGAATCTGATGTACATGTAATAATCTCAACAAAATAACCTCCATCAAGTTGAAGTGATTCACTAAAATATAACGTAACAAATAAAATAAGAAAAAATTAAAACTTGCTCTTCAGACGTAATAAATTTAATAATTAATGGAAGGAGTTTCTGAATTAAAGAATTATCAATGCAATGTTTTTTAACAAAGATTTTTTCATCAATTAGGTCACAAGCCTTTTTTTTGATCTTCAATTGAACCATCAATCAGTTTTTTGATTTCTCCAATCAATGAATTGTTGATTTTTACCATCCTGAAATAATCAAATACATTTATTACTTCAACACAAAGCAAAAACTAAGAAGAACTTAATATCCAGGATATCTCTTGAGAGAAAGATGTGATAAGATTGCGGATGAATATTTATAAAAGTAGTTTTTGGAAAAAAGAAAGCAAAAGAGTTCGTTAAAAAAATGCGAATTAATTGTTTTTGTATCACTCACGAAACATAATCAAGTTTTAGTATTATGGAGGGCATTCTTTCCAGATTGCGCAACATCGTTTTCAACAGGAAATTTGTTATTTGGTTGTAGTAGCAATAAGTGAACGAAAGAATCGCAAAAGAAAAATGAAAGATTGTCAAAGATTTTTTCTTCTGATAAGGCTACTGCCCAGGCTGGGCACAAACGTTTGTTTTTGAAAATATGCGCACACTCATATTATGGAGATGTTCATAGCATTTTAAAAAATAATTTAAACTCATACATTTTTTTATATTGGCAAAATATATGGAACAAAGAACCTGGGAAAACATTACCTTGTTAAAAATAACTAAAATAATTTAGAATGTGTTTTTGTTAAAAGTCAAAAATTGATGGATTTTTCGACAAAAACTGGAACTTGATTTTATTTTTTGTCAGATTATCCTCCAATTATTGTGCTTTGTTTATTAGATATGTTTAAAATTATCTAGGGAGTGTTAAGATCTGACGTTGGGTGTTTTAAAATTGGAAGAGGGTTAGCCAAAATCTGACTGATGTCCTTAGAAGCGGTAAAGATTAAAGGAAAAAAATATCCAGATGTAGGCATGAAAATTTCATAAAACCTCAGCTTCAGATGCTAATATTTTGTCCAATATTCACCCTTTGAAATTATAAATAACTTTATTTTATGTTCAGAAATGGTTTTTTACATTTTTATCGAATTAAAAGAACTGTCAAAAAACATGGAAATACTGTATTTATTTCGAAAGTCATCACCATCAGTAAATAATTTCTCAACATTTAAAAAGTTTTTATTTATTCTTTATTCAAAAAATCAATAAAAAAAGTTTAGAAGAGAAATTTAAAGATAAAAAATTATATTGTTTTACATAAAACATTTATCAGAGCTTTTTAAAATCCACGAAGATCAGGCTGATATACAGGAAGTTGAAATTTTGATTCTTCTGTTTGTTCTTCAAGAGGCAAGGGTTCACATTCTGTTTCACCTTTTGTTACTTCATTCAACCATTTACAAGTGTCATCATTGAAATATGAATAAACGGCTTTAAAAAGTAAAAAATAAAAACACAAAATTTAAAAAACTGAAAGTTTTACGTTTATCATCATCATATCTTTGAAGAAGGCCAATAATATATGGTCGACCATTTCGTTCAACGATTTTCGGGGTTCCTGGGAGCTACAAAAATGTACGGATTTTCAAAGGATTCAAAAATGATTTAAAAAAGGGTTACCATTTCACAATTAATTGTGTAAATACAAATTACACTTACAATTAAAATAACGGCAAAACATTTGAACATGTTTGAAAGCAGAAGAAATCTGTAATGGAATATTTCTCATAAAATTACAATTTTAAAATTTTAAAGCGATTTTTATCATAAATTTTAAACAGCTAACGGGCTTTAAAAATGAAAAAAAAGCAGAAAAATAATTTTTCAAAAAAACACATAAACATTGCAAAACAGAGAAATGAAAAAAAACTGCTGTTGCTGCCACATTTATGTTTGCAACTCTGACATACACATTTTTCTTCCACACTTTTTCTTTAGTGTTGGGTTTTTTTCATCTGTTTAAACTCCCTTTTCATATATTTTTTCTACTGACGCTCCAAGTGAAACCCATGTGAAAGAGCAAAAATTGTGTTTTATCTTTGTCAGTCGTTTTTTGTTGCAATTTTTGCGACATTCAAAAGAAGAAGAAATGTTACAGCAAAAAACCAACTCTATGTTAAAAAAATGAATTAATTAATTTTTTTAGTTTCATTCAAATGACATTTTAATGCCGTTGACTAAAGTACACAAAAAAATGAAAATTGTACTGATTTCTACAAAATCACAAAAAGATTTTTAAAAAATTGTGTTTAAAAAAAATAAGCAAAAGAATACTGTAGACAACAAAAAAATTATAAATTCAAATCTCTAATAGACACTATTATTACAAAAGATAATAATAATAATATAAAAAAAAATAACAGTTTTATCATTTAATAGAAAAAAATGTATTAATTAATAGAATGATATGCCATGAAAACCTGGAATTTCTTATTCAACACCGGTTTTTTGCAAATTTTTTCTCAAAAAACCCCAGAGTAGAGAATTTTAAAAAAAATGTTAAAAAAATGTTTAAATTCATTTCCAACACAAATAAATTATCCGTACAAATAAAATAAGCACCAAGAAAGTTCAGCGATTTGAACGTTTTTTCTTTGGATAGCTTTTTGAAGTATTTCCACCACTACGTTCAGGATAATCACGTTTAGCATTACCATTTCCACCTTGATTTCCATTACTTCCACGAGTAACATAAGATTTACTAAAAAGATTGGAGGGTGGATGTGGGTGGGTATACTTTGGTAGATTTTTAGTATTGTATAATATATTTTTTATTTCAATAAATCTTACAAAAAATAATAATCATACTATACCAAAAATCTACCAAATAGCCTTGTTTAAAGCCTGACCTCAAACCGAGCCTTGGAATGCACTGAAAAAAATCGGTGACGAATTCGACACTGACACCATCACCGCGGTGAGAAAAATTCCCTCACTAGTGTTGAATTCGACACTGTGGCGTCACCATCAGTGACGAATTCGTAACTGATAGGTCACCGGTGAGAGTTTTTTTGTCACCGGTTTTTTTCAGTGTGAGGTGTTAATATCTTTTTGGTAACAATTTTGGAAGGGGGACCCCTTTTTAATCAAATTTGCAGCATCAATGACTTGTGCTGCTGAAAGACCACTTGCAGCGGCTCTCGATGTGGCAGCTGATCGAGTACTATGCCCTGTAAAATATATTATCATGTGAGACTTTAGACAACCAAAAATTTAGTAGGCGAGACCTAAATAGACAAAATAAACTTTTTTAAAACAAAAATAACTTTTAAAACGCCTGCAAAAATTTTATCACATTTTTGAGCTCGTAACTGATAGTGTGCACTGCAAAAAACCGGTGACAAAAAAACCCTCACCAGTGACTTGTCGGTTATGAATTCGTCACCGATGGTGACGCAACAGTGTTGAATTCGACACTGGTGATAGAATTTTTTTCACCGCAGTGACGGTCAAAGTTACGAATTCGTCACCGGTTTTTTCAACGCGATGTAATTTTCAACATTGTTAAAATATTTGATTGCATCACGCACATTCACCATCATAGTGTGCCAGTTATAAAATAAAGCCAAAGATTTTTAGTAATTTTGTCGACAACTTTTTAAATTTTCATAAAAGTACAATCCCTTAAAGCAACTTTATAATACTTTTTTTAAATTCCCAAAGGAAACCGTTGTCATAGCCATTATATACTTACTTTCCTACTTTTAGGTTCCTTATTAATAAGCTTCGACAAACTGTACACCTATATTTTTTAAGCCTAGGTCTTTAGTTTTTTTTCTCAAATTTAAATTTCCTTTTCTCATTTAAATTTATTACTTTTTTAAAGATTTCTTGTATTCTAGTTAGTTATTTTGTTTATTTTCCCCCAAGGCAAGATATTACTGTACCTCAAAATATACAAAGAAAATTCTTCTTTGAAATTTCCATTTTTTTGTGCATTTTTTTGCCTCAGGCGGGTGTCCGAAAACTGTTGGAATAAAGATGGCACTTTCTGGCCTTGATATAATTAAAATACTTGCTCTGAGGATTCCAAAAAGTATTGTTATTTACTTTATTTTCCCACAAGGCAAGATATTACTGTACCTCAAAAATTACAAAGAAAACTCTTTTATGAAATTTCCATTTTTTTTGTGCATTTTTTTGCCAAATGTTTTTTTTTGTGCAACTAAGCAAGGGGAACAAGAATCAGTATGTAGAAAACGTTCAGATTGTGCCAAAGTGAAGCAGGCGGCTAAAAACTGACTGAAATTTGACATATTTGAAATTTTTCAAAAAAACAATTTGGCGGTAAATTGAAATTTGCATATAAATATTTTTGCATGCAACATATTTTGTGCAACTAAGCAAGGGGAACAAGAATCAGTATGTAGAAAACGTTCAGATTGTGCCAAAGTGAAGCAGGCGGCTAAAAACTGACTGAAATTTGTCATATTTGAACTATTTCAAAAAAACAATCTGGCGGTAAATTGAAATTTGCATATAAATATTTTTGCATGCAACATATTTTGTGCAACTAAGCAAGGGGAACAAGAATCAGTATGTAGAAAACGTTCAGATTGTGCCAAAGTGAAGCAGGCGGCTAAAAACTGACTGAAATTTGACATATTTGAACTTTTTCAAAAAAACAATCTGGCGGTAAATTGAAATTTGCATATAAATATTTTTGCATGCAACATATTTTGTGCAACTAAGCAAGGGGAACAAAAATCAGTATGTAGAAAACGTTCAGATTGTGCCAAAGTGAAGCAGGCGGCTAAAAACTGACTGAAATTTGACATATTTGAAATTTTTCAAAAAAACAATTTGGCGGTAAATTGAAATTTGCATATAAATATTTTTGCATGCAACATATTTTGTGCAACTAAGCAAGGGGAACAAGAATCAGTATGTAGAAAACGTTCAGATTGTGCCAAAGTGAAGCAGGCGGCTAAAAACTGACTGAAATTTGTCATATTTGAACTTTTTCAAAAAAACAATCTGGCGGTAAATTGAAATTTGCATATAAATATTTTTGCATGCAACATATTTTGTGCAACTAAGCAAGGGGAACAAGAATCAGTATGTAGAAAACGTTCAGATTGTGCCAAAGTGAAGCAGGCGGCTAAAAACTGACTGAAATTTGTCATATTTGAACTATTTCAAAAAAACAATCTGGCGGTAAATTGAAATTTGCATATAAATATTTTTGCATGCAACATATTTTGTGCAACTAAGCAAGGGGAACAAGAATCAGTATGTAGAAAACGTTCAGATTGTGCCAAAGTGAAGCAGGCGGCTAAAAACTGACTGAAATTTGTCATATTTGAACTATTTCAAAAAAACAATCTGGCGGTAAATTGAAATTTGCATATAAATATTTTTGCATGCAACATATTTTGTGCAACTAAGCAAGGGGAACAAGAATCAGTATGTAGAAAACGTTCAGATTGTGCCAAAGTGAAGCAGGCGGCTAAAAACTGACTGAAATTTGTCATATTTGAACTATTTCAAAAAAACAATCTGGCGGTAAATTGAAATTTGCATATAAATATTTTTGCATGCAACATATTTTGTGCAACTAAGCAAGGGGAACAAGAATCAGTATGTAGAAAACGTTCAGATTGTGCCAAAGTGAAGCAGGCGGCTAAAAACTGACTGAAATTTGACATATTTGAACTTTTTCAAAAAAACAATCTGGCGGTAAATTGAAATTTGCATATAAATATTTTTGCATGCAACATATTTTGTGCAACTAAGCAAGGGGAACAAGAATCAGTATGTAGAAAACGTTCAGATTGTGCCAAAGTGAAGCAGGCGGCTAAAAACTGACTGAAATTTGACATATTTGAACTATTTCAAAAAAACAATCTGGCGGTAAATTGAAATTTGCATATAAATATTTTTGCATGCAACATATTTTGTGCAACTAAGCAAGGGGAACAAGAATCAGTATGTAGAAAACGTTCAGATTGTGCCAAAGTGAAGCAGGCGGCTAAAAACTGACTGAAATTTGACATATTTGAACTTTTTCAAAAAAACAATCTGGCGGTAAATTGAAATTTGCATATAAATATTTTTGCATGCAACATATTTTGTGCAACTAAGCAAGGGGAACAAGAATCAGTATGTAGAAAACGTTCAGATTGTGCCAAAGTGAAGCAGGCGGCTAAAAACTGACTGAAATTTGTCATATTTGAACTATATCAGCAAAAGTAGCACATGGAAAATTTTTTCTGTATCCCCTCGATTTTCAAGATTAAGGTATTTGTGGATGCCTCATCAGTTGAGGTATTTATAAAAATATGAATGGCCGTTGCGTAAACTGTAAAAGTGAATTTTGGAACTTAATGAATCAAGCTTTTTGGAAAAAATAACTCAGAACACAGGGTTTATTAAAAAAGGTGCGAGGCTGTTGTTTTTGTACCATACAAAATAATCATGTTTGATTAAATGAGTATCTTGGAGGGATTTTCATCTCTTTCAGCAGGTCTTAAAACGTATTCTGTCGATATTTTTCATTAGAATATTTTTTGTTCATTAAATTGCACGTCTGAAACCAAAATATGTGGAATGCGTTTGAATTTGGTTGCAGTAGCAATGAATGAACGACCTGCAGTTTGCAAAAGAAAAACGATGTCTGTTCAATTGATTCAAAGAATACAAAAAAAAATCAAGCATGTTCGTTTCTGGCATCGTCGTCCAGAACGCCAACAGAGCAAAGTAAGTGATTAAATAAAGAAATCATACGGTATTTTAATAAATGAAAACTGTAAACTAAGCTTTATTCGAAAAAGTATTTAATTTGTGTTACACAATCTGTATTTTTTTTTATTTTACAGAGATTTTGAAAATATTCATAAAATTCAATGTTATTAAATTTTTATAACTATGAATTTTAAACACAAAAATATAAGGATACTATCAAATATTCCAAGTAGTAAAATGTAAATGCCAAATTTTACAATTGTGTATAAATAATATTTTATTATTAAATTTTCAATAATTAGTTAATGATAGAAAAATTACAAGAAAACACAAAATTAAAAAATTTTTGAACAAATTTTTTTCTGAAGATTAAGAAAGAGAGAGTGTTTTAAATTCACCGAGTATTAAAAAAACATATATAATAAAAAATGATTCATTGGAATAAAACTAAAATTGTGATATCCACCATCAAAGGATATCCAACTGCAAAAAAAGATATAAAAATTGAAAAATGACCGTAATTTGAACAAAAAATTGATTAAAAAAGTAACAAAAATTTTGAGGAAATACAAAAAAGCATACAGTTTTATAGAATGATGAAGGTAGATAAATAGATAGGATTAAAAAAGATCAAAATATAACATAGAGTTAAAAGTTAAATTTGATAAAAATAAAAAAAACCTATAATCAAACATCGGGAAAATTATATGTCTAAACTTTAAAAATACTAAATTCAAAAACTAAAAACCCCAAAAAGAAATAAATTTTTAAAAACCGTAAAGAAAACTGCTTTTTTTCATTTGCTAAAAGTAATAAAATATCAAAATTATTAAAATCTTCCAAAAATTACAATTGACTACTGTATTGTAAGCATTAAGTGTGAAACATCAGTATTACAGTATCCTTTTAAGAAGAAAGAAAGTACGCGACTTTAGGATTCTTGCGACAAAAAAAGAAACTTTCAACAAAAGAAAAAAGCAAGAAAGGAAATAAGATAACGAGTTTTTTTCAGATACCGAAAAGTAGTAAAAAATTACTGTAAAAGACAACATTTTACAAGAACAATTTAAATATAATTAATTTTAAATTAAACAATTACAAAAAAATCAATCAATAATTAAATCCCAGATGATCCCATTTCACTTTTTTCAATATTCTTTAAAGATGGATTATAATCCAGATGTACCCGATTGATATGATGAAACAGTTGTACTTGCACATGGTGCTGATAGTGTATATTCATTTGATGTTCCTGCTGATGTTGAAGAAGATGTTGATGCCCCAAGACCACTTGGAACAATTCCAGATTCAATTTTAAAGAATTCTGTTGGCAGCTGTGCCACATCTTTTGTATTAACACGTCCCAAGAAAAGATTGATTGAAGTTGCCGAAGTTTTTGCCAATCTTTGAAGGGCAATTGGTACTGTTTTAATCATATCAATTGCTTGTTCACCATACACTGATTCAATATACCTAAAATTATTGGACCTATCAATTACCGTACCCTATCAACAATAATAAACGTACCGCTGCAATAAATGATAATACATTTCATGATAATGTTTAACAATAGCTCGATCAGTTTCTGATAACTTTGATGCCCGGGTATCATCAAATAGAACAACCAATGCAACCAACATAACAGCCATTTGATTTTTACGAATAACCGGATGAATTGCAGAACAAAAAGTCATGAATCTTTCTTTTTGCATTGGATCTGTTAGCTTATCAAACATATCCATAGAGACTTTTGTTTCTTTTCCCAAAACTGGAGTACTAAAGTTCTTCATTTTTTCATCAAGTAGGACCACACCTCGAATTGTTAACATATCAATCATTGAAGCTAAAAATGGAAAAACAATTAATAAATGTTAATAATTTATTAATTGTTTTTTAATGATGTAATGAGGTTACGGTAACTACAGTAACCAATTATAAAATTTTCAAAACAATTAAAGAATACTGTTTGTTTATAAATAATTTTTAAAAAATTACTGTAATTTATGACACTACAGTATCCAGAAACTGTGTTTCTGGTAGTTTTTATAAAATTAATGTAATCCCTTCAACAAGGACGTCGCCTTTGATCTTTTGTCTATGGGCGGTGAACGATCAAAGGATTCATATGATTTTGGAGGGAGATATACCCTGAAGGGTCCCACACTGATGACGTCCCAGATCATTCAAAATTGAAAAAAAAACTTACATTTAAGCAAAACCAATTTTCCGTCATTACTAATCTCTTGGAATCTTGCGAGCTTTTTAGCCGTTTTGACAATTCTCCGAATTGTGATATCCATAATATTCATGATATCGGAAGGATCATGAACAGCTTTTTCAAGATATGATGCAGCTTTAAAATCATTCAACGGTTCATCCATACAAGTGAAGGCACTTCGAATTGAATCCAACTCTTTCAATTCAGCAGTATTCAAAATAATTCGAGGTTTTTCAATTTTTGGCATTTCAAGAGGTGATAGTTTCATATCTTCACTATGAAATTCATCATTGATTGCTTGATCAATGACAAACCATTGATGTCGGAATTTTTCTGGTAAAAGTGCTGGATCAACTTCTGGCTGCGGACCAACATTGACAGATGAAAGTGGATCATATTGAGGTACTGTAGAAGTGAGTAAAGTAGTTGTTCGAATTTCATTGCAATTTGGATTATAGCCATCTGAAGTTGGCATTGCCAAAGGTCCAGAATGGAAATTCGGGGATGATAATGTTGGAGTTGTTGGAACACATGATGAGGCAGTTGATGATGAAGATGGAAAACCTTGATGTGGAATAGATGGTGAAATTTGTTGTTGTTGTTGTTGAAGATGAAGGGCACGATTTGTATAATCATCAATAAGCCGCTTCAATGGATCATATGCTTCCTCCGGTAATCTAATATCACCATTTTGTAATTCCATTGTTTGATTAATGTTACTTCCACACATTGTAATTAACTGTGCATAATCAGTTATTGGAAGAGAAACTCTGACAAATTCTCCACAACCAAAATATTGAAACATTTGTGGTGAAAAAAGTTTAAGAGATTGAACAACAACTTTAACCGTTTGTGTATTTGGTGGTGATTGAATTGGATATGATTGTGGTGAAATATGAAGTTGATAACCATGAATTATTTCATTTAAAGTAAGCAGTTTCAAAGGTGGAATTGGCATTATTGGCATTGGCATTAATGGTGTTGTTGTTGTTGCAGATGATGAAGAGGCTTCAATCTTTGGTGACATTTGTGGTGGAGTTGAGGTTGAAATTTGTGAAGATGACGATGGTGACATTGAATTATTAACTGGGCTCATCATCTTAAAAAAAGATATGTGTGAGATTTAGTAAAACATGTGTGAATCGATTAGTAAAAGTGATTTTTGAAAATAGAGATTATCAGAATCGGACGTCGAATGATTTCAAAATCATAAGACGTCTCCCTTTGATCTCTGCCGCATTTTAGGTAAGTGTCATATTTTGATTGTAAGGGTGAATAGGGCAGCAAACCCGATCCACCCTTAAAACCTCCGATGTCAGATCTAGACAATCCCGTATTGTGATTAAAAAAGATTTCATAAATCCAGATTGTAGGCTAATCTCAAAATGTTAAATATTCAAAAACTTACAGAAAGTGGAACGGGCGTTGAAGTATTATTATTATAGATTGAAACAGGAGAAGTCATATCCATTGAAGAACGAACAGAGAAAGATCGATTATTTCCGCCTCCGGTATTTCCAGCAGCTGCAGAAGCTTTCATTCGACCATTTCGATTCAACATTGGATTTTCCATTGCTGATCCATTTCGTCCAACTTGTTTTTGTTTTTCTTGTCCAACTTTGCCGCCTTGTGGAGATAATTGTTGTTGAACTAAACGTGGCTGTGAAGGTGGAACATTTGGACTATATGTTCGTTTAGGAGGTATTTGAGGTGGAGATGCCCGAGCTCCAGAGGATGATTTCATTGAATGATTAAGACGAGAGTTTTTACGACGTTTCAATTGATCTTCATTCAATATCCATTCCTTCTTCATTCCAACAGTGAAACATTTTTTCAAACGACATTTTTGACAGAATCTTCGAGAAACTGCATTTATTTCACAATCATCCGAATATGGACATTTAAAATCACCCTGAAACTTAAAATCAATTAATTGTAGTGTTTAAAACGAATTAAAAATGTTAAGTAACTTTTATAAAACTACAGTAATAGGAACTAATACACTTAGCAAACGGTAGAAAAGTTACTGTAACTTTTACAGAACTACGGTAATTTGAAATAATTATACTATTTTTTAGTTACTATAACTTTTGTATACCTACGACAGCAGTAACTAATAAACTCAGCATAGATTACGGTATGGTTAGGATAATTCCATAAAATACTTACACTTACCCGTAAGCGATTTGCATTTCTCCGGAAGAAAGCTTTACAAGATTCACATGTGATAACATTAAAGTTATATCCAGTTGCATTATCACCACAAACTCGACAAAGTTTTGAACGTTTTGAACAACGGCCAGAAGATGATTCATCCCCAGACAGACTATCACTTCGTTGAAAAGATCCCGGTGAATCATAACTTTGTGGAGGTCCAGTTGATGGTGCAGCAGATGGTGGAGGTCGAGAAAGTGGATGGATATCTGAAATGTTTTAATAATTTAGGTAATTACAGTAACAACACAAAGCTTACCATTTTGTTGTTGCTGTTGTTGACAACCCATATATCCTTGAATTTGTGAAGCCATTTGATTTGGGCGTAGAGAAGGTGGTGAATGAATTATTGGATCATCAGGTGTTGTCATATGTTGTGGCTGCTAAAAAATAATAATTAGTTATATGATAAGCATTGATATCCTAAATCCCATTTTTAATCATCTAAGCTTTAAGTGAGATATCTAATAGCCCAAGGGTAAGTTGTTCTCCCATATTTACATTAGCCCAAAATCACCTTTGAATAAATTTTTGAAAAATATGTATCCCATTGTTGATATATCCCATTCATGATGAAATCATTTTCACACATTTTTCAGATAAAGAACATTCAGAAGTACCCGGAGGATATATGAGATCCCTATGATCAAAGGAAGTCGATAAAAAATTCAAGAGAGAGAAAAAACACCGCAGATATGCTTGAAGTTTTTTAGATATGAATTTTGAGAAAACGGCTGCTTAAAAAAATGAATGTTAAAAATGATGATGACCTTTTACAAGAGTTGGACAAAAAATTTGAATAAAAAAATATTTAAAAGTGCAACGAGAGCAAAAACAACGAAACCGTTTGTAAAAACTTTTTCTTCTTCCTCGTTTTTTGTTTTCGTTTTTACCAAAAAAAAAAGAAAAATAACAAAATGTTGATGAGATCATGAAAAAAATAATGACGGAAGGAAGAAAAAATGGAAGAAGGATTGATCAAAAAGATGGAAAAAGGGAAGAAGAAAAACATCAAAGAAAAAGTTTAAAAATAAAAAAAGGTGGCGCAAGAATTTTGTTGTTTTTTAAACGTCAAAAATTTTCTATTTTGATAGGATTTCGTTTTTAGTTTTATGAGAAACGGGTAATTTTTTATGTGTTTTCGTAGTTTCGTTAAATGTCTTGTTTTTCCTAATGATGGAAAGAAGTTGGGTTATCAGTGATAGGATATTAGGACAATAAATTACAAAAAGGGAATATCCAGATCTGACGTCAGCAATTTTGAGGGTTGAATGTGACAGATTAATATCTGATGTTGACCTTAAATACGGCAAAGATCAAAGGAAAAAATCTCACGAACAATTATTTATAATGATGCTTATATGCTTTTCAAAAAATGCTCTCATAAAAAATTACTGTAAAAATTAAGCAAAGCATTGGACTCTAATTTTTTAGGCTTCACTGTCGTGTAAAATATAAAACTTATAATTTTCTAACATACCTCAAAAAAGAAATTTCAACATTTTTCACCACCACCAAAAAAGTTAATTTAAAAAAAACTCAACTCAAAAAATAAAACACAAAAATTGAAAGAAGCTTTTTTCTATGAAAAGAAAAGGGTCTAAAGCAGCAGCAGAAAAAAAGTGTAGAATTCTTATCACAAAATTTTCTTGTTCATGGTTAACTTTTTCTCTTTTATACTTTAGCATTAATACTCTTGTTTTTGATAATACTTTTTTGTCAATTTTTTTGTGTTGAGAAAAACCCTAAAAACTGTCATCCACAAAAAAATGAAACGGAACAGCCCAAGAAAAAAATGTATTGAAAAGGTGTTCATCGAAAATGGTCACAATTTTTTTCTTTCTTTTTTTTCTTCCGTCTTTAAAAATTTTAGCCTCAGAAGTTTACGTCAATTTGTAACTCGAATTAAAATAAAATGTATGAGTATTTTATAAGGAAATATTAATCATGTTTTTAGTCAAGAGTTGAAACATTTTTTAATTACTACAATACTATACTATTTTTTACTGTAAAATCCAATTGTTTAAAATTTTTCAAAAGTGAAAATTTTAAAAAAGTAAAAGGAAGCGCGGGTTTACATATTTTTTGATCCCTGATTTTCAGATTTGTGCATCACAAACCTGATTATCAGAGTCTTTTTGTTAAGAAAAATTCATTCAAATTAATTTTTGTTACAAGACCCAAAAAGTAGAAAAAAAGTACGTAACCAACCGCTTCCTTTAAACTAAAAAAATAATATTGATGGCGCCTTGATAAATGATAAAATCTTAAAAAATGATCAAAAGTTCAAAACAAGACTAAAACTATTCCAACTAATAAGTTATACTTTTCTGCTTACCAACCTTCTAAACATTCCTTGAATAATACCTCATCGTCACAAGAAATATTACTGTATCTATTGTTATTAATTTTTTAACCAAACTGTTTTTCAAAATACAAAAATTAAACAAACATTTTTTTCTTTAAAAAATTTAAAACAAAAAAATGAAAGTAACACTTTTTTCTTTAAAAAAATATATGTATTTATTTCATTTATGCCTTATAAGGAAGTAATTTCAAGTTAATTTTGCCTATAAGCTTTAAATGCGATAATAAAAATAATAAATAATAAGAAAAGAAAAAGAAAAAGAAAGAATATAAATTTAATATTGAGTCATTGTAGTTTTTTTTAAAATTCAAACAAACGAATGTGATAAAAAGTTATGGTAAAGTTTTTGGGGTGTAAATTAATTTCGTTTTTGGCGCTTTACAAAAATTAGTTTTTCTTAATTATTATAAAAAAGTGTGCCTATTCGTAAAAATATTAATAATAAAAATGAGTAATTTAGATGAATATTAAACTCCAGATCAATAGTTGCCAAGGATGTAAGCAAGTTAGGATATCAGGGTCCCCCCGAAATTAAATTCCTACTGACATCCTTGACAGTTGAGAAAACTGTTAAAAAATTAAACAATCTCAGAAATAAAAGTGTACAATGCAGTTGACATTTTTAAAAAAAATATTAAGTACCAAAAAGACGGAAAAACGTTGCAAAAATATTTGACAACTTCATAAAAGTGTGAAAAACTCATTTTTCATGTATGCTTTTTTTGTACACGCAAAAAAGTAACTCAAATTATTAGGTTTTATTAAAGACATATATTTAGAAAAAAAGAAGAAAAATGGTGAGAAAAAAAAGAAATGTTTCAACAGTTGTCATTAATCTTTTTTTACCGAAAAAATAGCGTATTCTTTGTATTCGTTTAGTTTTTTGTTTCCAAAATTAATGTTGTAATGATATAATTGTTTTTGAGACAGCAAAAAATATCTGTTCGCATACAAAAATCAAAAACTAAACAATAAAAAGGCGGTTTTTTGATAAACTCTCAAAAAAGTGTTCCCCTTTTTTACAATGTTTTTGTGGACTTTGTCCAGTTCATGCATAATTGTTGCTAATAAAATGGATCTCTGATGATCCATTTTATTAACAACATCAAAGCTACGTACAAATACAGTTTTAAGCTAAAGATCACACCATTTCGCCAAGAAAATTTTGTAAAGTTTTATTTCCGTTTATTGCACGGCTGATATGAAATTTGAGATAAAATCTGATAAAGAGATATAAAATAATAAACATGTTTTTCAAAATTCATCATTAAATTAGTAAACATTTTATCCGTTCAAAGAAATCAAAGAATTGGTTTGTGCAATGAAAAACAGAAAAAAATATTTTTAAAAACTTTTTTTACAAAATGCCCTATGGCAGTCGTGTCCTTAAATATAGATTTTTCTCAAATTTAAAAAGCAACAAAAAACACCAAAAAATTAAGTGCACTGGTGGCATTTAATTTTGTTGTTTTGATTTTTTTTGTTTCATTTGCAAAAAAGAAGGAAATGCTTTTTTGGGGGTGCAGGAATGAGCTGTCTTTTTTATTATTTTTTTGTTTAGACAGAAAAAGTGCAGACTACAGTAACCTTTTGAATGTCAAAAAAGTTTCACAAAATGTCAAAAATTTATTTTAGGTATGTTTTAAACACATTAAACTTGGAATGGTAGCCTTTAAGCTAACTGTAAGATCTATCACGATTTATGCAAATTTCAAAACCCAAGCCCGTAACCTTTGCCCTATCTCCTAAAAATGCCACTTACATGAATAAAATATTTGTTTTCATAATCAAAAAATGAGGACGTTGTTGGACATGACCCTGTTGCAGAAGATCTCGCATAATAATATTCCATTTTTTTCAAAATTATTACTTTCTTAAGAATAAATATTTTTGACTTAATAACAGTGAAAAAAACAGACTTTCAAAAATTTTTAAGTTTTTTAAGAATGGCACAAAAAAAATTCCAGGGTTGATGTGCCGTTGTTGTCGTCGGCAAAAAAGTATTATTGTATGACTTTCATTTTTGTCGCTTTTGTGTCACCACCATTCAAGCAATAATTTGAATTTATCAAAAAAAGTTTGCGTGAGAAAAAGTGCAAACTTTTTTATTTTTTTACTATTTCTTTGTATCCGTAAAATTATTTTTTTTGTACAAGACACGGCACACGATAAAAAGTAAAGTAAAAATGTGCCTCCGCGCTTTTTTTGGAGTTTTTTGTTTTTAAGCTTTACAAAAACTGTAACGTTTTTTCTAACAAAAAGTTTAAAAAGAGAAAAAAAACAAGAGTTACAAAAAATTAATAAAAAGCAAAGATTTCAAAGAGTTATGTTTTTTTATATTTAAAAAATATAATATTTTGAAAAACGTAGCAAAACGTTACAGTTTTTTGTTGATTCCAAAAAAAGAAAGAAAAAGCGAGACAGAAAGTCATTATTTTTGGGAAAAGAAAAACATCATTCTATTTTTTTTTGATAATCAATTTGATTTTGATTTTTTGCTCTTAAAAAAATTTCTTACTAACTTTTTTTATTAAGAGCTGGAGTTCACGCAATTAATTGTCGTTGGATTAGGCTTATTTACAAACGAAAATTAATTTTTTTTAAAAGTTGTTGAAGCGAAATAAACCGTACACACTCAAACATGTGATAAAAAATTGTAAAACCCTTTTTCTGCTAAAAACTTAACTTAAAAATTTCATGCTTGAGCAAGCGATACTGTAGCTGTAGTTACAAAAAATTGTTTTTTTACTAGGGACGTTTAAGATGTCAACTTTTTTAGAGAAGCAAAATTATATCTTTGTAAAAAAATGTTTTAAATTGCATATCTTTTTAAAAAAATTTTGGATAAACATTTTTTTTGCAGGTTTTGAGATTCTTGGAACGGATTAAATCATAAATATTACATAAACGTATTATTAAAACGCTAACTACAGTAACTTCTAACTATGCTCAAAACATTGACGTCAAAATTCATTCAAAAAAGAATTTTCAAGAAGGATACAATTACTGTCATCTCAAAACAAAAAAAGAGCTTTAAAGGGGGAGTCGCATCGCCTACTAACTTTTTCTTATGACATTTCGTGAAAATCAGGCAAAAGGCATTGTTCTTTTGCATTCGCATTTTTTTTGAAAATGGGAAACGAAAAAAGAATGAAGAAAAACAATGCTTTTTGCCTGATTTTCACGAAATGTCATAAGAAAAAGTTAGTAGGCGATGCGACTCCCCCTTTAAGTTTTACATCAATTTTGTGAATGTTTTTTAATTTTTCTTTTTTGACTTATGCAATAAAAAATGTTACGAAGAATTTGTAGGCAACAGTTTGAAGGATTAACAAGACAAAAAATGGATTTAAATTTGTTGCAAATATAAGTCTCTTTTTTATTACGTAAAAAAATGAAAAGAGTGATTTTTAAATTAAAAATGGTGTTCGAAGAAATCGGATTCGTATTTTTTTCCAGACTTTTTTGGGTTTAAAAACAGAATTTAATTTTCAAAAGCAATAGGTTTTTAAAAAATTGTACAGTACAAAATGTTAAATTTACTAGGAAATAATAAGACGCCAAGATTAAATACACACATGATAGAAATGAATTTGAGATCTCATATATCCGTTATTTGATGATACTAAAGGGTTTTTACTCAAAGGTAATGTTTGTATTTTGTGTATTTCCCACACTCATGTACCCACTTGTGATAAAGCTTTTTTTAATATAATCCGGACAAATGCTTTTGCATATTGTAAATCTCCCCAAAAACCCTTTTAAAATCAACAAACCTGATCATTATTATTATCCGGGAGAGGAGGTTGCTTTCGGCATCCTGGTGGGGTAACCTTTTCACCGCCTTTTGGCGCTGAATCTTCTTCCGGAATTGAGCCATTTCTTCGGCGTCGCCGAATCCGTTGAACAATTGGTTTTCCGCTTGCATCAAATTGTGGCTTTGTTTTTCGTTTTCTCTTTGTTGGTGGCATTCCAGGTGTCCCACTGAAAGATGATCTTGGAGTGCCATCTTGTTGTTGTCGATCATCAAAAATCGATGATTCATCATCAGTATTTGTATTAGTATTTGAAATGAAATTATTTGTTGTTGATGATGGTGGGAATGTTGAAGATAATGAAGATGTTGATGGCTGCAAATAAAGGGATGGAGGTTGAGGTTCATCTTGAGGTTCTTGTTTGAGGTATGAAAGATGTTGATGAAGGGGATGATGAGGTGGAATAATTGAAGAAGATGATGATGATGGCAATGCCGAAATTGATGATGGAGAAGGATAATGTTGTTGTTGTTGCTGTTGTTGCAGCTGTTGTACTGGTAAATTTGGAATGGCAGGGCTATTAATTGAATTTGTACTTATGGTTGAATTTGCCGAAAGTGGAAACCCGAGGGGAAGACTCCCAAAATTTTGTACATTTTGTAAAATATTTTGAAATGAAAAAGATTTTAGCAATTCTGCAATTTCAGATTGTTGATGAAGTTGTCCCATCGCGGCTGCTGCTCCAGATAATGGGGTAGGAATCGATGACATCATTGAAGAAGATGATGGTGTTCCAATTGACCCTGAGGGAATACAAAATGCTGAACTTGGTGATGGAATAATTGATGGTGGAGATAAAGGATTATTAATGATATTACTTTGTTGCTGTTGATGCTGTTGATGATGATGATATAATGTTGAAGCAGTAATATTTGTCATTGAATGTTGGGGTTGCTGTTGTTGTTGGGTTGCTGCTGAATATACTCCAAGTGGTGTTGGCAGCTGTGACATCAAATTAGATCCCTGTGAAGGAGATGAAATTGATGAAGATGGTGATGGTAAGATTGTTGAAAATGACGATGATGCTGCCGATGATGATGTTGAAGCTTCTTGTGTAAGTTTGGCTGTGATCAAAGCTAAAAATGTTTGCATAAAAAGTCATCGTTGTACAAAGCACAGTATGCAAAGAAACGAAAAAAATCAATGATTAAAGACAGAAAATCGTAATAAGTGTTACAAAAGTGTCCAAAAAAGAAACCTGGAAGAATGTTAAAGTGCTTTTTAAGAAATTACAAAAACGTACAATAGATGGGAACGGGAAATATTTTAAAATGTGTCTGGAAGATTCGTCATTTGTTTTTGACCAATATTTTTCAAATCCGTTAAATTACAAAAATTTGAATAAAATCTGTTATTCCGAAAAACCACAAACATAACCAATAAATATAGCTAATTTGTAACTTTAAAAATAGTTTAAAAAGACCTTGAAAAATTTCAGTAGAAAAAATGGAACATTGCTGTTCTTGAGAAACTTTAAATTCTTTTGTCAAATTTTCAATGCAAAGCTAACAAGTGTTTTTGATAACAGTTTTTTATACCCACATCTAATGGATTCTTTTTTTTATCAGTCATAAGAATGCAAGGATGCAAAGAAGCTTCTTTGAACAAAACCTTGAGAGAACAAAAGTTTATTTCATTGTAAAACAAAAGAGTGGAAAAAAGACATCAGATTTAAATCGGATTTTTTCAACTTTTTTTAAACGGTAAATTTTTTTATCAGAAAAAACTTAAATACGATGGTGAAAACTATTTATAAACATATATCCCTAATAGAATTTCAAACTATTAAAACAGAGAGAGAAAAAAATTGAAGGCGTAAATGACCGAAATGAATGACAAATTTAAAGATTTTAATTTGTTAACAACAGAGAAATAAAAAAACCTATCTCCTAAAAAGTGTGACGTGAATCAATGTTGTAAAAAAGGGAAACCATAGGGGACTTATTTAAAAAAGACTCTTTTTAAAAAAATGTCAACTTTTCCAAAAGTGATAATTACAAGATAATTTTCAACAACCAACAGCAAATTTTGAGGTTTAAAAGTGCATGGGAAAATGCGGTAGTAACATTTTAAATGCAGCATTTAATCAAAGTTAAGCCACAATTAACCTCTTTGAAAGGGTTGCTTTTTGTCCAAAAAGTTTAAAGCCAATGAAAGAAAAGTGAAAAAAATATATAAAAAAAGGATCAGAAATTAAGTTCAAAATTACCAAAAAATTATTAAGCTTTGTGCTTTGAGAGGATTTTGAGGATAAAGTGTAGCCATTTTTTAAATTTTTTTAGACATTGTGCTATTAGAAAAACCATCTTAATTTTTTAATCTATCTTAATCTGGCATGCTGGATGTGTTGAAATATACTTTTCGAAAAAACAACTTTAATAATTAATGATTATTAAAATTTTCTAACGTTCAAAAACTAATTTAATTAAAGAATTTTATTTTTTGATGCCTTTTGTTAGTCTTTTTCCTTGAAGTTGTCAACAACACCAAAAATGAGAGGGTGGTTATTAAAAAGAGAATAAGATTCTGAGTCAGATGATTCAAAAACATAAGTATACGGTAGCCGACAAAGGCATTAATAATAACTAATATATATTATTCTTTTATTTAAACAAATTACAGATTAAAGAAAAAAATAACATGCGATTACTTAGAAAAATGTGTTCTCAAAAAAAGAAGAAAGAAAGTCTTTGTTACGCAGTTATGTTTTCGGAGAACTCAAACAAATTCAAAAAATTAAAAGGCTTTACGCAGGTTTTCACAAAAACGAGATGTAGTTTATTTTATTTTTTATTGTATTGCAAATTTAAAAAAGTTATTACATAAAAGCAAAAAACTAAAATTTTCATGTGAAAATACTACCACTAATTAATGTTCCGAAAAAATACAAAAACATGCAAAAAACCAATACAATTTTTGTGAAACATAAAAATTATTGAATTATATTTTTTTAAACGTAAGAAAGGAAGAGAAAAAAAGCTAATGTAATAATAAAACATGACAAAATGGGCTGACTAGGTTT
This sequence comes from Panagrolaimus sp. LJ2414, assembly GCA_024447195.1. Lineage (NCBI taxonomy): Eukaryota > Metazoa > Nematoda > Chromadorea > Rhabditida > Panagrolaimidae > Panagrolaimus > Panagrolaimus sp. LJ2414. The sequence continues at coordinate 10,276,742 of JAMRXY010000016.1, forward strand.
ATATAAAATCAATAAATCTAATAAGATAATTATAAAACTATAATAAGGTGCTAAAAAGCTTGTTTGTGAAATTAGCAGTAATGGTAGTAATGATAGTGATTGTAAATTATTAATAACAAGAATACATACATTTAAAAAAGTAATAAATTTAAATTTAAATGAGAAATGGAAATTTAAATTTCAGAAAAAAAAGTAGTGACATAAAAAATGTAGGTGTACAATGTGTGTAAAAGTAGGCTTATTAATAAGGAACGTAAAAGTAGGAAAGTAAGTATATAATGGCTATGACAACGGTTTCCTTTGGGAATTTTAAAAAAATATTATAAAGTTGCTTTTAGGGATTGTACTTTTATGAAAATTTAAAAAGTTGTCGACAAAATTACTAAAAATCTTTGATTCTTTTTTATAACTACTATGATATCAAAGAGATGATCTTGAATGTGCATGATGCAATCAAAAATTTTAACAATGTTGAAAATTACATCTCACTATCAGTTACGAGCTCAAAAAAGTATTAAGACGTTTTAAAAATCATTTTTGTTAAACAATTTTTATTTTGTCTACGAAAGTCTCGCCTTCTAAATTTTTGGTTGTCTAAATTCTCACATGATAATATGTTTGAAATTAAACAAAAAATGTTGCTTAAATTAAAATGATGTAAGAAATGAAAAGCTATTGTTGACGTTACGAAAAAACTGCCAAAAAAGATATGCCAAAATGTAGCCTAAAAATATTCTGCATCTGACAAGAACAAAGGAAACAAAATTTTAACAAAAAACAAGATAGAAACAATGCCTTTCAAAACAAATTAGGATAATTTTTTGATGATTTTGAACACTGCAAAAAATGAAAACAAGCTGCAAGAGAAACTTAATAAGCTTATGTTAAGAATATTTCTATTTTCTTTCATTTTCCTTCTTTAAAAAAGGTCAAAAATTGAATGTTAAAAAGAAACCTATCCTTTTTTGATGTTATGTTTTACTTATCTCTTTTTTCTTTCATTTTTTTGAAGAAACTAAAAAACTCGTTAAAGAAAATTAAGGATGCAAAAAAGAGGTTTCCCTATTTTTTTCAAAAAAAAAACAAAAGGGGATAAACATGAATGGTAACGAAAGTAAATTTATTTTTTGAGTAGGTTTTTTAGATATATTGGCTTAAACGAAAAACAGAGAAACAAAAATAATTCTGACGGACAAACCCGGGTTAGAAGCGCGAAAAATTAAACAGATTTTAACAATAAGAAGACGAACAACAACATCCTATGAAAAATAGTGATGATGAAAAAAATGTGTTCAGCAATAAATTTTATTTGTATTTTTACCGTGAAAACAAGTGAGAGGAATAGAAAGTGTTGACAGACAATTAACAGCGGCAACAACAAATTTAAAAAAAGAGGGTTAAAAAGTCTCGTGCTTGCGCGGTTGGGGTGTTTCCCTCTAAAGTATAGTTTGATCTTCTAGGTAAAAGACATGACATGATTAATAACAGTCTAATAGGTAAGTGGTAGCATTAATCATCATCGCTTATGAAAGCTTATGAAGAAGAAGACCCCATGACATCTTAAAGCTAATAATTAGATGTTATGAAAAAATAATTTCCGTTTCAAAAAACAATGTTTTTTAAGCATGTAATTTTGCTGAAACAAAGAAATCCAAATTAAAACTATAATATTTTGCTTCTGCTAACTGTTAGTAATAAAAACAAGAAAGAAAAAAACATAAATCTCAAAAAACAGATTTTAAAAATGATTGGTTAAAACCTAAAAAGAAATTTTCCGTTTGAGACATTCTGTCGCCAGGATATATCAAAGCCATAACAAATATCAAAAATCTTATAAAACTTTAATCACCCGCCACATTAAAAATATTAAAAAAATGCTGTTTTTATGCCAAAAAATCTTCAAGGAAAAATTTTTGAAAACAAAAACAAGCCAACAAGTTCAAGAATAAAAAACGTGTACATATACATGTAGGTCACAGGTTGTATCTATGCTACTCACGTTGCTCGAGAAAAAAACATTAAATAATTTACTACCGGAAGTAAGGGAATGTAAGAACTTAACAACAAAACAAGCAACAAATCAATATTACTGTGAACTTGTTACTATGTTGTTACTATGCAATTCCCGTGCAGGACACTCTCACTTTCCAAAGTTGGAACAGTTTCAAAAACAAGTAAAAAAGAAAGAGAAAAAAAGTTGATGACAAACAGCTGTCGTCAAATAATAACTACTTTAAAAAACAAAAAAAAACTTTATCCTTGTTAAGAAAGACGAACAGTTTTTGTTTAAAGGGGGAGACCCACTTCATATAAATCTTTTTTGTTTACCGGTACTGAAAATCAGGGAAGAAGAAGAGAAAAGATGCACTCTTTTCTTTTCTCTGACTGGCAGAGATGTCTCTTTTTCTCTGCTCCCTCTGTTAAAAAATTTATATGAAGTGGGTCTCCCCCTTTAAAAACAAACAGAAAAAATAGACACACACAAAAAACGTGAAAAAAGTGGTGATGAAGGCAAAAAAACAGCAGCGGCTAGCTTTGGTGGGGTTGTTAGAAACTTTTCTTTCTGTCTTTAATTTTTTTCCACTACTTCTGTTTAAAATGGTTAAAAACGAGAGTGTCAAAGCAAGAGAGAGAGATATCTGAATTTTTTAAACAGAGGGGGTAAGAGAAGCAGTGGAGTACGTGTGGTTATAAAAAATTGTGAAAGAAAAACCGAAACAAACAAGTGCACTTTTATGTGTATGTATTCTAACAATAACAACATTGCGTTTTTTGCCTATAACTCTTTCTTTTTTTTACACGTGGAAAATAGATGTTGAAAAAGAAAAAGGAGAAGGAAAAAAATTAAAAGTGCAGAAGGTGATTTTCAAGACCACCATGAAAGAGAGACAAGAAAGGGGGAAAGTATAAATAATAAAAATGATAAATATTGATTTTTTTTTCGTTAAATGGTAAAATATCAGAAAAAGGTTTTTAAAGATAAGAAAAAAAGAAGAAGGAAAAAATTATTACGCGAAAAATGTGAGAGGGGAAGAATTGTGGTAAAGCTAAGTTCACGCTATCAAATTTAGGTCTTCAAAAAACGCAGCGGCCCCAAAAAATTTGCATAAAAAATTAAGTTTTGTTAAGTTTCTCAATAAGGTTAAAATATGCATTAGTTTTGAATTTACTTCGTTGTTTGCAGAATCTGTGACACGTGTTCCTTCTGAAATCATAAAAACATGTGATCTTTACCGTCAATGGCACCAGATCAAAGGCAATCCCCCTTGAAATGGTTTCTACCCCTCCGAAAATTAAATGTGCTGACGTCCTGGATTACCTTAGGGTATCCCTCATTTAAATGTTTTACCACAATCCCCCAGCTCCCAATCTTCCTTCAAATCCCAAAACTTGAAAAACTTACCCAAGATGTCGTCATTTCCATTTCGCTTTAAAGTTTCAATTTGTTGCATTAAAGCATTTATCATTGCTTGTTGTTGATGATCTGTTTGAGGTATATTTCCAAAATCCATTATTATTTAAATTTTTTGATTACTTTTGTCAAAGATGATGTTACAGTAGTATTATTTTCATTACCCAAGGCTTCCGCAATCGATTATTCTTATTATTTTTTGGTCTTGCCAGGAAAGAGTTGCTTGCCTTGGTCTTTAAAAGGAAATAAGATAATTAAATTCAAAATAATTGATAGATATAAGAAGCTTTTTTTAAGTTTTAAAACGGTAAAACACGCAAAAAGGAGAAAGATAAATCACGACACCTTCAAACACAAAAATGAAGAAAGAAAAGGAAGTAATAATTTTATCTTTAAGTAAAAAAATGTAATTGGATACACTTGAATTAAATACTCGAAGGAAAGAAAATGCCACTTTCTATACTCAAAGCTTATGAGTCATTGACATTTGAAAAAAAATATGCTACGGTTGTGTACGTGAGAAAAGATATGGTTCCGTATTTGAGCCTTTTGGTGAAGTCAGAGAAAAAGTTTTTTTGCCAGCGTTAAAATTAATTACAAAAACATCTCTTTATTACGGTAATGGAAGATTAATAAAATTTCAACAAAAGTAAATTAATATTACAGTACACCTTTTCCATTGTTTTGATTCACGAACATTCCATCGAAAGACATTTCGCCGAAAAATTGTCCCAGATTTTCGGGAATACCAAAATGTTCAAAATTTTTATACGAATATACTTTGATGAGATCGTAAACGTCATTGTTACGCTTTAAATGATGCCAAAATTCATGACAAACTTTCCAGCAAATTTGTTTTGGGAAAATTGTTTTTGGAGAAATTTTCAGGAATCCAATGTTAAAAAACATTGAAAAATGAACAACATTTTTTGTCACCACATTTTTAAAGCTAAAAAGCCCAAAAAACAGCTGCCGACAGCAGCTTTTAAATTTTTTAACAACTACTCACTTTTGTGGCAACACCTTCTTAGAAAAACGTCAAAAGAAAGAAGTTAGTTATATATTATTAAACATTTGTATGGCAATCCCAGGAATACAAAACTAAACTCGTGTTTAAAATAATTTTAAATTTACACGTATCCTTGTGAATCTTAACTTAACAAATACAGTATTCGATCATTTTTTGAAAATACAAAAGTTTTTTATCCATGTTTTTTTGCTTTAATATTTGCAAAACATTCCCACAACTTGAGAGAGCAAAAATGAGAGTAAAAAAGGTTATTACATTTTCAAACTACAAAGAAAGCAAAAAAATATAATAGCTTAAAACCTATTACCAAGACTACGTGCGTCGTTTTGGATATTTCGTAGCAGTAAAAAAGAAGAGAAAGTCCAAGAGCCCATATTTATCAGATATATTTTATATTCAGAAAAAATGACGAAGTTGGATTTTGACTCAAGAGAGAGAGAGAATAAAAAATGAATAATTATAAAAAATGTATTCTCCCTCCAAAGCTTTTATTATTCTTAATGATGAGGGTTTTTAGGCATTCACTCACGTGGTGACTAAATGTTGCTGATATATTTTTAAACAAATATTTTATGCAACTTTTTAAGCTAAAAATGCTGCAAAAAATGTTTTTGAAGGAGTTTATTTTTATTGAATTCTTAAAAAAGACGACGGTATAAGTATTTTTTGATCCTGATTTTCAGGTTTGTACAGTACAAACCTGACAATCAATTGTCGAGGCAAATCCTTTCAAATCTATTTTCGTTACGTAACCTAAAAAAGGAAAAATCCGTTTTTTTAAACTTTAGAAATAAGGGCGATAAAAAAGATTTGTTACATAACATTATAGTAACATTTTTTGAGATAAAAACACCTTATATTTCCGAGAAACATAAAATTACGTTTCTATTAATTAATACCTAGAAAACCTCCAACCCTCAAACTTCAGTATTATCTGATGTAAGCGTAAACGTAGTAATGTAGTATCAAATAACTAAAAATTTCCAACTGTTTTCAAATTATTATTATTTAAATTTTAAATAAAAAAAACTACAGATCTTTGTCATTTCCGCATTTTTGAAGAAATTGTTTAACCGCAACAAACAAAAATTAATTACTATAATTGGGATAAACAAAGAAATTAAATTGATAGATATGAAAAATTAAATAATGTTTTTTCTTTAGAAAAATCAACTTCCTGGAAATAAAGTTATTCTTGTTAAAAGTTATGAAACAATGACAAGAATATACAAATTAAAAGACATGGGATATTGTAATTTTTTGAAGCTACACACTTAAGGAAGGCTAGTTTATTAGTTTATGAGTTTTTTTCCTTTTTTGGATCTTGTAACAAAAATTAATTTTGAATACTGTTGTTATGACAAAAGACCCTGAGTGTCATATTCATACTGAACAAACCAGGGATGAGAAATATGGCGGCCCGGCCGGCTTACTTTTTTAGGCCGCGAGGCCGGCCGGGCCGCCATGATCGGCCGTGCGGCCGGCCGCAAAAAATACAGTTACAAAAACTGATGGTTAGATGATTGCTTAATGATTTTAAAAGATATAAATCTTAAGGTTTTACTACTTTAAATCGTTTTTCTTTGATATCTGATGTCAAAATGTAAATATATTGTTAAATTTCATGTTGGAAAAAAGTGGAAAAAAATGAAATGACTAAAATTTTAAACAAAAAAAATTAGTATAGGAAAAACACGGCCGGCCGCGGCCGGCCGCAGGCCAGCCGGCCAAAAATTTTAGGCCGCGAGGCCGGCCCGGCCGTCGAATTTTCGGCCGTATTTCTCATGCCTGGAACAAGCTTGAAAATCTGGGATTTTAAAAATGTTTTTTTAAGTACGTAAACCACTGCCACCTCCTTAAAACGACAAATTCAAACTTGCATACTGTAACTTGACAAAAACTACAAAAGCGAAATTCAATTTGAGTAATCAAAATTTTCAATTTACACAGTAATTTCGTTTTTAGTCATTGCATGTTTTACTCAAAAACATCTGCTCGTTTACAAATTAAAAAATGCAAACGTTGCCTTTCAATTTTCAAATTCAAAGAAAAGGTTCTTTGATTTTGACCTTTTCATTTTTTGCATCCTTTTGCATTTTTGGATAAGAACAAAAAACTCTTAATTTTCTTTTAATGCAATTATGTCACCAGCAAGAATAATTTTTAAATCAAAAATACACGCAAATTCTTTAAACCCATAAAAGTGATAAATGCCAAATCTGATTTTAACAAAGAATAATTTAATTTATTCTAAGACGTGATTAAAAAAAGCCTTTTTTAGACAGAAACAAAAAATAATTAATGATTTTTCGCTTTTTTTGAAAATTTATTTTGGCAAAGATGACTACTGATGACGGAATATTTTGATAGCTAATGATAAAAAAAGAAAAAATACCAAATATCTCAAAAAATTATAGGAGTAAAGTGAAAAAAGGGAAGTTTTGAAAATTGAGGCAATTTTAAAACTAACAAAATTTTTAAATAAAAAGAATGTGAAAATATGAGTAATTTTAATGGCATTACAGTATCCAGAAAAAATTTTTCTAAACGGATGTATAGTTTAAACAATTTAAAAGTAATGGCAGAATTAAAAGCATACAGGAATATTCAGTATTATTAATCAGTACAGTTACATCAAGCTAACATCAAAAAACATATAGCGTAATAAATGTTGCAAATGTGTTTTAGTTGATTTATTACTACTAATTTTGTCGAAAAAACACGTCTGCAAGATTTGTAGTTTTTTTGCAAGCATTTTTGCAACTGAATCTATCAAATGTTTCGTACTAACGGTTCATTTGTCCTTCTAAATTTAAAAATGATGTCACGATTTGATTGGTAAAAACTATTACAAAAATGCAAAATCGAGAAAATCAAAAAACAAATTTTTACAAAAAAACGTCTGCCTTTTTGTCGCGCATTCAAAAAATTAAAAAATCACTTATTCACAAAAAAATGCAACAACTTATTCTGTTTTTCCTTTTTTCAGACGTGGTCAAAAATGTTTTTCTTTAAAAGTTCTTTGAAAAAAATAACTGACTACATACGCATCATCCTTTCCAAACTTTTATTTTTTTGCGCTCTCAACCTCAGCAGCGCTTTTTTGATTTTTTTATTATTCCTCCTTCTGCGCAGTCAAAAAAAACCAACACAGCCTTGAAAATGTGTTTTTTATTAGTTAGAAAAAAAATATATCACTCACAGACAATTTTTTTCTCGAATACTTTTTTTCTTCTCGGCTTCCTCCATTCACATCCCAAAAAGCATCCCAAAAGATTTTTAACGTTCGGGCAGCAGAAAAAAAAGACTGAGAGGGATCTTTTTTTTAGGTTGAGAGATTTATTTTTTTTATTTTTTCGTCGGAAGAAGAAGATGAAGATAGAGAAGGAACACAACCAAAGGAAAAAAGAACGGGAACGAGAAGGGTGGTACGAAATGAGAAAAAGGAAGGAAAAAATCATCGGCACTTTGTTTTTCTGTGTCAAAGGTTTTGAAAAATAAAGAAGAATTTGATTTTAATCATTTTTTGCTCCTGCGATAGAAGAGATAAAAAAAATTATATCAAAACACAAAATTAGAAAAAATTAAAGACGGTGTTTTTCGCAAATAAATTTGTTGCAAAAAACAAAATTGAATGAAAAAAAACTACCGATACATGATTGTTTAAAACATGGGTGTTTGATAATTAATTAAAGAATTATGTAACTAAAGTATGACAAAAAATAATTGCCGACATAAATTTATTACACTACAAAATTGATTTATTAAGCGTATTTATTATTATTAAGAATATTATTTTTAAAATCTTTAAACTAGGTAATTTAAAAAACTACGGTAACAGATTCAAGCTACAACACGTGCATTATAACAAACTCCAAAAATTGGTACAAAAAATTACTATTTTTTGCAGACAATTTTATGTGAAAATAAAAGAAATTTTGTTTTGTCCAACCTTAAATTTTCCCATGGATCATGTGAACTGTTGAAGACGAAGAAAAGCGGACAATAATTATTTAAATATGAACAAAACGGTGGTAAACATCCAACATTTAAGCGTAGAAGAAAAACATAAAAGAGACAATCGGTTTTTTAAAATTCGATTAACATTTTCGGAAAAATCAGAAAACGTAAACAATGATGATGTAGGTTAGTTGTTTTGCACAAATATCCATTAAGAGATCACTAAAAAAATTTATTGAAAAATCTAAGGAAAATATATTAAGATTACAGAGCTACCGTATGCCTTTAATAAAACATAAAATATAATTGTCAATTTTATAAATTAGGTTTATTGTGGCAAACATGGTCCTACAGTAAATCTGTCCCAAAATCTATATAAATTAATTAGCTTTAAATTTTTAAAAGCTTTGTCGAATACGTGATTTCTATTAGAATGAAACTTCAAAAGATTCAGACAGCTTCGAGCAAGAATAAAATAAACGATGATGAATAATCAGAGAAAAAAGGGCATCAAAAAACGATCACTTTTATTCGAAGAAAAAAGAAACAGCTTTATGTCGAAAAAAGAGAGAGAGAAAACGATAGCTTCAATAGTTGACGCATTTATTTATGAAACATACTTTTTGTGATTTTTCAATAAAAAGGACATTGATATCTTGAAAAGGAACAATTGAACTATAACAGAACCTTTAAAATTGAAGCGAATCAAAAAAATCTTGTTGAGGCAAGAAATGACGTTTTGGTTACGGTAGTATCAAAAAAACTTTAAAAAACGAAATATTGTAAAATCATATTCTGATACCGTAATCTCAACTATTTCATTGCGATTACGGTATCAAAAACAACTCTCATTAATGCGTGTAAAACGAAAAAATAAAAAACCTGCGAATTTTCATCTGCAATTTAAATACTAGGAAAGAATGTTCACACATATAAAAATATAATAATACCTAAATCCCTTTAATCTATAAACAAATGGATAAATATTTATACATTTTGATAAAATCTGTATTCATATCTTCGTCATCATCAAAAAGATTTTTTCATAAACATTATATATTATATCTCATATAAATAGTTAAATGCCAACAACGGATTTGACCCTATCTCAGTGACATTTGCAACAAATATTCCAGATTAAAAAGCGAACAGGAAGAAACAAGATATTGGCCAAAAAATGAATTTTGTTTTTTAATGTTGCAAAAAGAAAAAAAGAAAAAAAGTGGTGGGTTGAATAAAAACAAAATGCTTGCAAAAAAAAAGAAAAATTGCAACAACCTTGTGCTGCTGCTAAAATGAAAATAAATAAACAATTTTTTTTTCTCAAATGCGAGACAGAACATGTGCCTTAATGCTTCTATTTTTTAATGAAAAAAAGGTTAAAAAATATCAAAACTGGGTACAAAGTATACATGTATATATGGATAGGAAATTACTACATATATTACTCATGACTTAATCGTTACTCTTAAAAAAGGCAGAAAATAACAATAAATCTTATAAATTTATTTATCTAAAAACTAAATTCCATCTAAAATCTAAACAAAAGCTGTTGAAAAAAAATTTTTTGCATAAATTTATTGGTAATTACTTTTTTCTGACGCATTTTTATGGCATACATAAAACCACAACAACAAAAATGTATCATAGTAAATTAATGTCATTTATACTCAACTAATAAAAGCTATAAAAAGTTTGAGTGGTTTTTTATTTATTCTTTAAAAGTCAGAGTTTGCAAAAAAGTAATAGTAACAATTCTCAGGTTGACATCTTTCCAAGTATTTGACTAACTATTTTAAATGTCAAAAAATTAATAACCTTTTGCTTTTCTTTTAAAGTTTTTCTAATGTCAGAAAATGGCTATATTGGAAAACTAAAAATAACATGCTCAAAAGCTTTTTTAAAAATGCAACATTTGAGAATTAGAATGACACTATTTGAATCTTTAACTTTTTATAAAAAAATTGATAACGAGATCTACCATTTGCTGCATTTATTTCAAAATCGACATGAATTGATATTCAGAGTTTCTATTGTTATGTCTAGAAACGATTTTTTTTATTACTTCAATGACAAAAGAAACACTGTATTTTAAGACATAACAATAGAAAACCTGAACATCATGTTAATGATAATCTCAAAATAAAGTAGCAAATTGTACAGTTCATTTAAAAAAGATTCTAAAGGATATTCAGTTCTTTCATTGGATGACGAACAACTTGAAGTAAAACCGAACATCTTTTTCAAACTTAATTTAAATTCTAATATCCTAAAAAGAGCAAAAAAACAACGTTCTGCAGCAATTAAAAAAATAAGAAAACCCTATTTTGGCAAAAATTGTGTCTCGAACAAGCTACAAACATTCATTCCAAAAATGACTGAACATTAGAAAAAAAGACAGAAAAAAAGCATCTTTTACAAAAACAAAAACACAAGACTTACTCATCATCCGTTAATCAATAGAAAAAAAGATATATCTCATCCCTCCCATTTAATCTTTTTCTAACTATCAAAATAACAAAACAAATATAAAAAGTAAACAACACAATTTTTCTACTTTCTATTTTTAAACGTTATGCATTATTTACAAAAAAGATAAAAATAATAATAATAGCATGAAAAAAAGTTCAAAAAACCAAAAAAGGTTGGCATTTGGAAAGCAAAAACTATAAAAAAAGTAATAAAAGAAACGTGCAAAAAATAGAAACACCAAAAACGCTGTTGTTGCGATTATATTCTTTTCTACAATCACTAAAATGCTGCTATCAATGAGAATTTTTTTGGTGGAAAAGAAAATCTATGATAAAAGAAAGCAATGATAAAACAAAAGAAAATGGGGAACATGAGAAAAGCAGAATTAGCACGTAAGCATTCAAGACTAAAAAATTTTACAGATTTTTGCAACTTTCTTTAAAAATTTGTTTCACTTTTGATCGATTAAAATGATAAGATCTCCACTTCCAAAAAATTTTAAACACAAACTTGTGACAAAAAATTATTTTTTGAGTACAATCCTTTTTAGTTTCAGTTAGAGTTTTAAACACTTAAAAACAATATATGAAACATCAAAAACAAAAAAATATAATCAATCGATCATGGAAAAAAGAAAAGAAAATGAAATGGGTAGGAGAAAGAAAGGGGATCAAATGCACAAAAATCTGCAACAAAAAAATGAAGCAAAAGAACATGAACTATTTTTTGATGTTTTAAAAATGTAATTTAAAAAATGAATAACAGTCTTTTTGTTGCAAAAACAGCAATAGTTTGTGAATTTAAGTCCAAAAAAAATAATGCTTTGATGTTTTAAAAATTAAGTTTAAAATTTAACTATAATGTTATGTCTCGAAAAAGTTTTTCTTTTTTTCTGTTAAATAAGAAAACCGTTTCAAGGCATAACAATATAAATCCTGATTATTATGGCAATGCCAATTTCAAAATAATAGTTTTCCTTTAAGCAAAGGATGCTTTAAATTACAAGGATCAATCAGATTTCAACAAACAAAAGCTATAAAAGCAACATTATCAATGGTTAAAAAGGAAACTAAAAAAAATTTATGAATTAATTACATCCAGGTGATCAAACAAAGACATAAAATTATAACCGGCGCATTAATTAAATTCCCAAAATTATACAAATATGTAGTTTTATTAAAATCTGTTTAAACAGCTTTTTGTTCAACTAAATTTTTAAAATTTATTTAATATTTTCTAAATCTAAAACTATGAATGAATGAAAAAAATTAAAACTGCATTGTTAAAAACTTTAGCGCGCTCGTGAAAACTGTACCTCCAAAACTCTGACAAAAATCCTAAAACTTTTCAAAAACAAAAAACACTATTTAAACACTTTAACATTGTAGTTAAAGCCTCCCCAAAATAAATTGATCATGATTGATCTCTTAAAATTTTTCGAATGTATGAAAATTACACTTCCCGAATCGAAAGAACTTTTAAAAACAAAAACATGCCTAATTTTGGTGTTTTTAAATGCAAACTTATTTTACGCACTACAAGGAAGTAATGTCGAACATTAAAAAACATAGAAAAAGTACAACAAAAACAAAATAATAATAAAAAAAAATAGTTTAATCCAAAACCCGATCTCTAACTTTAAACCTGTTGTTGCCAAAAAAATATGAAAAAGTTATTTGTTCAATAATCAAAACCTTTAAAATTCATAAAAAACAAACGCTTTAAATCCTATTGTTTTTGGTGTTGAATTAAATTTAAAGAGAGAAGAGTTAAAAATAGACAACACACACTTCCTCCCCTCAAGGCATCGTGTGGCTACAAAAAAAGAAGAACCTTTTTTATTGAAGAAAAACAACGTTAAACCAACAGTGTCGCCTAAAAACTGATAAACAACATAAAAAAAGTTTTTCATTCGAACTGCAAAAAAGGGAGTTAAATTTGTTATTCCTTTTCAACAATAAAAAACTGCGTCATCTTCTTCTTATTTTATGCTGTCTTTGAAGTGCAGAAGTTCAAATCTATTTTTTTATGTTTTTGTTCTTTTAGGGTACATTTGTTTTTGTTGTAACCTTTTTGAAAAACTTATTTTGAGTTGTTTAAATTATCTTAAAATTAGGTGTGGTTTTTTGGAGAACGGAAAATTCAGGGATCAAAATTTTTGGCATTTTTTATATTTTTAAAAAAGGAAAAACATTGAAATTAAAATTCTTCAAATTGAGATTTTTCAAAATCCGATACAAAAAAACTAAATTTAAATGACTCGTGTGCAACCTCAAAAATATAACCTTTCAATATAAGATACCCTAAACCCAAGATAAAGAAATATCTCAAAAATTTAGGTAGTTATTATAATTTATATAATTTATAACTGAAATAACAAAACTAGATAAAACGTTGTTTTCATTCGTTATCAAATATTAGAAACTTATTAATATTTTTGCCACAGGGAATGACTAACAAGCTTTGAATGTAAGAGGAAAAAATATGTATTCTTTTTTGTTACTAGAAGACAAAATTTTTAAAAGTAACAAAAAAGAATACATACGTGAGAAATGTAAAAAAGAGGAAAAAGAGAACAATAATAATAATAGGAACAACTTTGAAGAAGAAGAAACACACTACATGGAGAAAAAAATGCAATTGTGTTTGAACTCAAAAAAAGAGAAGAGGAAAAAGGAATGTGCACATTAATGTGTGAATCATTTATTTAATCCATAGAAAATCTATAACATAAAAAAGGATAAAAAAATTGTTAAAAACAGAATCTTTGCTGTTCATTTTTTGTGTTGGAAAAGGTCGCTGTCCGTTTTTAAACTATTAAAAAATATTTAAGCTACAGCAGTCGAGAAAAGAAAAAACACATACTTCAAGATAGAGAGAAAAAGCAACAAGAAAATATTGCAACAAGCAGAAACAAGCACAAAATTCATTCTTCTCGCTCGCAGACTTTTCCTTGCTCCCTCTTTCTCGCTCGTATACGTGTTATATAAAATTTTATGAAGAAGAAAAAAGTTTTTTCAAATGAAAAAGACTGACTTTAAAAAAACTAAAACACGCAAAAAAGACAGAAAGGCCACATTTTTGGGTTGAACTAAAGTGTGAGAAAGACAGAAAAAAAGAGAGTACGAATGAATGAATGAAAGAAAGAAATTGCAAACAGCCAAACATTTAAAATATGGGTGAAACGTTTTTCTTTTCATTTGTTTTGAACGTGAATTTTATGTTTGTGTGTATTTTTCTAACCGAATGGAACGTTTAAAGCTTACATTGCTCGAAGCAAAAAATGCAAAAAAGCGTTTTAGTTTGGAGATTTTGACTTAAAGCATATAATTTGATAGTAGTTTCCAATGGCATGGAAACTATTAACGAAGGTAAAAAGGTAAAAAGCCAGTTTCTAACCACTACAAGTATAAAAATAATTTTTGGTCAACAAACGTAAAACAAATGTCACTTGAGTTACCTTCAACTAGTGTAAAAAAGTGGGTACTTTTGTTGTAGTTTTTTACTTTTGAACAATGTTTTTTTTAAAATTCTTTTGTTCTTCTTCTTTTTTCTAAAAATTCCGGGGAAGTAATTTTTAAACAAATTCGAGAAATTGATCAAAGACTACTGTAACTCTGGAGAACAAAACCATGATAAGTTTTGTGACTTTTAAAAATTCAAAAACATATTTAGAAAAATTTAGATGAAACAAGCAAATTTTTTATCTTTGACCTTTAACGATTTGGTGCACATAAATTTATCACCAAAAAAACACCTTTGTTTTCGAATTTTATTTTGTATTTTATCAATACAATAAATAATTTAAATGTAATTTTATATCAAATAATGTTTGCAATTTAATGATATGTAACACCTGTATTATTAAACAAATAATAATAACTTCTTATAATTAAATAATTTAAAAATTTTTAGATTTTATATAGTTGAATAATAATGACAATTACTTGGAAAATAAGCAATTTTTAATTATTGCAAAATAAAATACAAAAATAATTAACACATTTAAAAATTAAAAACAAGCTAACAAAAATGCAAAAAAGCATTTGTCGGGATTAAAAAAAGCTTTATCTTTTTAAAATTTTAACCCACTTCAATTTTATGTTTTAAACGTAAACCCTTTCAAATTTAAATAACAAAAAAATTAAAATCGAAACCAACCGGTTCAAATGAAAAATTGGCACTTCCCCAACAAGCTCGAAATCGTCGCCTTGGTTGTCTTCTTTTTTCGCCTGGCTTTCGTCGAATTCGTCGCCGACGTTTTACTCCAGATTTTAAAAATGTAAATTCAGGAATAGGTGGTTTGATGTCTTGCGGATATGCAAATGTATTGTTATCATTTGTAACGATATTATCAAAAATTTGTGGAGGTTGGGAATTTTCCCATGTTGGGGTTACTGTACTTGACGAAGTATTTGTTGGTGGTGGATAACATGGTACAGGTCCATCAAATGGATTTACAGAATCATAACTTTGTTGTAATGGCACTTGTGGTGGTAATAACATCTGTGGGGGTAATGGCATTTGTGGATGTTGGGGAAAAGAATATGGATCATATGGTTCCATCTTTATTTTTGAAGAAGACAATTCAATTGATGGTGAAGGTTGTAATGGTTGATCTTGACTATTAAAACCCTCACATGATCCATGAAGATTATTATTCCACCAAAATTTTTGATCATCATTATCGATGTAGTCAGTTGAAGATGGTATTGATGGATCAGGATCAGGGAAAGATGGATATGAACAGTTCATAATTCTAGAAAGAAATTAATTAAAATAGAAATGACATTGCACGCAAGCAAAGCAAAAAAGTAAAAAGTAATTAATATTTAGAAAAAGCGCGAAACAAACAGAAAAAACTTAAAACCGTTAATGAGAATTGTCTGCCCTTTTACGCCGGCAGTTGCTTAGTAGCAGACAGTTAACTCAATTCCCAAATGTGGATACCCTCAGGTAAGAAGAAGAACGCATAACATACAGGCAATCTAGGAAAGGCAAGCTAGTTTTAAGTTTTAGTTTTCAATATCCTTAAAATCCCCTAAGGGGACGAAATATCTCCATGCAAGACTTCAAAAAGGGATATTATCTTACTTTTTGGCATTACCGAGAAATTTGCTACCTTTTATTAGCAAAAAATGCAATAAAAGTGTAAAAAAATTGTAATCTAAAATATATAATTTAGAAAAAAAGAAATGCTTTTCGAGTAAAGAATATCTTTGTTAGCACGCAAATGCTGCCTGTTTTAGGAACAAAGAAAATCTCACCTACAAATGATACAGTAATTAAAAAAAGATATATAAAAATATAACAAAAAAAGAAAAAGTAAAGAACAAGAAAGTTAAAGAAAAACTATTTCTGTAAAAAAAATAAAGAAAAAACTAAGTGATGCGCAAAAATTTAATTTTCTCCGTTTTCTTAGAAAAACACAGATAACAGTTTTTTGTAGCTCTCTTTTTTCTGCCGGATAAATGTGAAATTTTCTGCAAGGCACATAGTAATAATTAATTTTATTTATGAAATCAGTTTTTGGAAAGCTGTTAATGTTAAACGAAAATTGCCTTAGGGAATAAAAACCAAAAGTTTAAACTTTAAAACAAACATTTGGCAATCAAAAGTAATTATTAATTTTGCAAATAAAAATTTTAAGTTTATTTAACATTTTTTGTATTTTGACATTAATAATTTAAATGGAAAACAAAATTAATAAAAAAAACACATGTGTTAAAAATGCTTTAATAAAATAATAAAAAAGGAAGTTTTTATTTTACTGCAACAACAACTCAGGCGACCCAAGATGGTGCATAAATTACGAAATAGAAGCTTTTTTACATTTATTAAAAAACACGAGTATTTTTTGATAATCAACATCGAAAAAAATGGGAGGTAAATTTTCGAGCAAGCAAGCATAATATGAAATATTGCGTGCTTGGAGCTTCAAAAACTAATATAAAAAATTTGAAACAAAATGAAATATAAAAAATAATAAAGAATTTGCAAAAAAGCAAAATAATGAAAAAATTGGTTACCTAAAAAATTACAGTATACATTTAGGTCTATGCATTTGTGCGTAAATACGAAACCTTTGTATTAGTATCTTTAGAAAATCTTAAATAAAGGTAAAAATGCTGAAAGTTTTTTACTATTACAATTTATGGCAGCTGAAATAAAAGTTTTACAGCATGTTGTTGTAAAATTTTGCACATTTCACAACTATTTAAAAATGCTGGATTGTTTTTATGACCATTTTTGTACAAAATTACTGCTGCAAATGTTAAAATGAAAAAATTTATTATTTGTACCGTATAAAAAATTAATAAAGTCATTACCATGCAAAACACG
The DNA here is from genome assembly GCA_024447195.1 of Panagrolaimus sp. LJ2414. Taxonomy (NCBI): domain Eukaryota; kingdom Metazoa; phylum Nematoda; class Chromadorea; order Rhabditida; family Panagrolaimidae; genus Panagrolaimus; species Panagrolaimus sp. LJ2414. The sequence goes on from JAMRXY010000016.1 coordinate 10,293,958, forward strand.
CATTTATAGTTAAAAACTTGCTAACAAAAAACACCATTATAGAAAAAGATTGTTCAAATCATCCCCATGAGAATATTTGTGTGTAAAACCAACGATTAAGGAATATGCAAAACTAGAAGCCATGTGGAGATAGTTTAAGCAAAAATAATTTTAAATCTTTTATAACTCATTTTTTTTTCAAATGGGAATGCTCATTTCCAAGTTGATTTTTCAAAGTGATGTTAGAAAGTTCATTTTTTGCATAGGAGATTATTGGGATTTTAGAAGATCGTTTCAAACTTTGCCTACCGTCAAAACCCCCTCAGGGGATCTGGGTGGATTTCATATATCCAAAATACCGGATTAAGCAAAATTAACTATTGGACAATGTACTACTATGCCAGGGGAACATACTGTGAAAGTTTCAGGTTTTTATATCAACTTTAACCTACTTTTTGAGTGACTTGAAAACTCAAAAATTTGAATACAGTATGTGAGATTATATTCACACCATAAAAAGACCTTTTTTAGGGCTACAAAATAGTATAAAAATGATTTTTTCAGGTGGCAGGGAAAAAATCGATATCTGTCAAAAACAGGTATTTTTTGCATATTTTTGCCTAATAAGTGGATAAAAACGCCATTTTCAACGAAAACGGACATCACCATTGAATTCCCCGTGGTCAATTTGCTATATACCTTTAAAATGAGATAAAACCGACCACTTTTGAAAAACTCGAGAATACGGTAGAATTACTGTAGTTTTTAGGTAAATGCCAAAATACAGTATTCTCGAGCTTTTCAAAAGTTGTCGGTTTTATCTCATTTTAAAGGTATATACTCCATATTTTTCTTCAGTAAAAACAAAAGCATTGCGTGAAGTCCAAAAAATGCCACCAACAAAGAAAAAGAAAGAACCTAATTATTAAGGATAAATATTACTTTCTACCTCAAAAAGATTACTTTTTACCTCAAATTTTTTAATCGCCTCAAAAAGTATTACTTTTTACCTCAAAAATATTCATCGCCTCAAAATCTATTACTTTTTACCTCAAATTTTCTAATCGCCTCAAAATGGATGACTTTTTACCTCAAATTGATAGATTTTAGAAAATTACTAATTTTTTGCAATTTTTAATAAAAAAAAATTACTGTTTTGTTCATGTTGAACAGATAAAAGGTTTTAAATAAAAAATAACTAATTAGGAAATGCTAATGCAAGTTAACTATAAGTAAATTATTTATTAACGACAATCATTCATAGACCTGACCTTTTCGAGGCTGTGATTGAATAAATCATACAACGGTTATGTGACTGCAGACAAAGAACCTTATGACAAGGAAGGTTATAACAATATTCGACTGTGTATCCGAGTAATTGGATGGATGATTGAGGTTTAATAAAGTATGAACTTATAAATTACTTGTATTGACTTTTCCTCACCTTTGCTTTTACTAACCTAAACAAAGGATTGTCTATAACAGAATGTGATAAATTAAAATGTAAATTCCTATATGTTCTTTAATATCAAACCCATTCAAGATAATGTAAAATACATGTAAATCGAATGGATAAATATTACTTTCTACCTCAAAAAGATTACTTTTTACCTCAAATTTTTTAATCGCCTCAAAAAGTATTACTTTTTACCTCAAAAATATTCATCGCCTCAAAATCTATTACTTTTTACCTCAAATTTTCTAATCGCCTCAAAATGGATGACTTTTTACCTCAAATTGATAGATTTTAGAAAATTACTAATTTTTTGCAATTTTTAATAAAAAAAAATTACTGTTTTGTTCATGTTGAACAGATAAAAGGTTTTAAATAAAAAATAACTAATTAGGAAATGCTAATGCAAGTTAACTATAAGTAAATTATTTATTAACGACAATCATTCATAGACCTGACCTTTTCGAGGCTGTGATTGAATAAATCATACAACGGTTATGTGACTGCAGACAAAGAACCTTATGACAAGGAAGGTTATAACAATATTCGACTGTGTATCCGAGTAATTGGATGGATGATTGAGGTTTAATAAAGTATGAACTTATAAATTACTTGTATTGACTTTTCCTCACCTTTGCTTTTACTAACCTAAACAAAGGATTGTCTATAACAGAATGTGATAAATTAAAATGTAAATTCCTATATGTTCTTTAATATCAAACCCATTCAAGATAATGTAAAATACATGTAAATCGAATGGATAAATATTACTTTCTACCTCAAAAAGATTACTTTTTACCTCAAATTTTTTAATCGCCTCAAAAAGTATTACTTTTTACCTCAAAAATATTCATCGCCTCAAAATCTATTACTTTTTACCTCAAATTTTCTAATCGCCTCAAAATGGATGACTTTTTACCTCAAATTGATAGATTTTAGAAAATTACTAATTTTTTGCAATTTTTAATAAAAAAAAATTACTGTTTTGTTCATGTTGAACAGATAAAAGGTTTTAAATAAAAAATAACTAATTAGGAAATGCTAATGCAAGTTAACTATAAGTAAATTATTTATTAACGACAATCATTCATAGACCTGACCTTTTCGAGGCTGTGATTGAATAAATCATACAACGGTTATGTGACTGCAGACAAAGAACCTTATGACAAGGAAGGTTATAACAATATTCGACTGTGTATCCGAGTAATTGGATGGATGATTGAGGTTTAATAAAGTATGAACTTATAAATTACTTGTATTGACTTTTCCTCACCTTTGCTTTTACTAACCTAAACAAAGGATTGTCTATAACAGAATGTGATAAATTAAAATGTAAATTCCTATATGTTCTTTAATATCAAACCCATTCAAGATAATGTAAAATACATGTAAATCGAATGAGAGTGGAAGTAAGATCATTTGGTCTTTATTCAACATAAACAAAACAATTAAAAGATTTTTTGAGTGCTCATTCTGATAATTATTCCTCTTATAATTGTCTATTAAAAGAATCTGAAGTATAAAAATGTGAACTCAACACATTTGAGAAATAATATAAATTTCTCTAATTTTTCTAGTATTACTATATTATTTTCTATATTACTATTAAGTAATTTTTTTATTAAAAATTGCAAAAAATTAGTAATTTTCTAAAATCTATCAATTTGAGGTAAAAAGTCATCCATTTTGAGGCGATTAAAAAATTTGAGGTAAAAAGTAATACGTTTTGAGGCGATTAAAAAATTTGAGGTAAAAAGTAATCTTTTTGAGGTAAAACTTAATACTATTCCGTATATAATTTTAAAAAATACATTTGTATTATTTTTATTAACAGAACAATTTGTTAAATAAAAGTTTATTTCAAAAAAAACAGGAAAAACGAAAAACAGATAGCAGGATTCGAACCTGCAACTGCGGTATAAGAGTCGAACGCAATCAACTGCGCTACGGAAGCACATTTTTTCACTCTGAGAAAATGCATGACAAATGTAAAACAGGGTGATAGTCAAAATTTTGAAGTGCCAAAAAAGTACCGTAACCTTGCTGATCTCGCGCTTTTTTTAAAAAAAAATCACGATTCAGCTTCTTATTTTTTTGCGAATCCGTTTCTGTTAAAGTAATTGCTTAGAATTTGCAAAATTAGATAAAGGACATCCTAAGGAATACGGGGATACATTTGGTTAAGCCATATCATCAAAATTAAAAATAGGGCTAGCTGAAATGTGACGGATTTTTGGTGCGAAAACAGGCGTTTTTTGCACCTTAAAAGCGAGAGAGCGTTCGTCCGTCTTTTTTGTGCCGTTTCTAGTTACAAAAAAATCACTGTGGCGCGTTTAGATGTGAAAAACATTTTTTTGCACATTTTTTTGTTCTAGCAATTTCTGTTTTTTTGACTTCCGAAAAAAACAGACGTGTTTTGCAATTACTTTTTATTTTTTAGAAGCCTTGCAACTACCTGCTTTTATTTTGCCTTCTTTGATAATCTTTTCTTTTTATTTTCACACTTTTGTTTACTTTTTTCAATCCGATCCGTAATATGTTGGATTGATCCGTGATCCGATATTTTGGGTTTCAGATCGGATTACCTTTCAATATTCCACACTTCCAATCATGTTTGTTGAGCAATACGGGAAGAAAAACAACTAACTCGCAGCTTGTATTAAACAAACCTTGTTTTTTGCTTTCTTTTTCACAGTTTCTGTAAAAAAAAGTGTTAACACTGGTTTCTGTTTTGCAAAGATCTTTATAAATAATTTTTATCAAGCTTCTTCTTTTTTTACCTTCCACATTAATCAACAATTTTTGAATTGTCGCGCGTTACTTTTGTTCATAATGTTTCTTCTGCGTTAAAGTAATAAAAATAATTGATGTTATAATTATTTCAGAATGGCTATCATCAGCGATTCACTGATTGAAGAAATCATAAAACTTGGTGATGGTTCAATTAAAGATCAAAAAAAAGCTTGTGGCCTAATTAAAGAAAAAATCTTCATTGCTGGGACTTGCATCGATGGTTCTGTAATTCCAAAACTGCTTCCATTAATTGTTAAATTAATTACATGTGAAAAGTATGTTTGATTTTGTATTATTATATTCATTAGTATGTTTTTTAGTCAATATCTTCAACGATTTGGCGTTTATTACGTTGAAAAAGTTACATGTACGTCAGATTCTTTTCAAAATTATAAAGAAAATACTCAACTTGCAATTGATCACAATGCAACTGAAAATCTTGTCAAATGTTTATCAACTTCTCACAATAAAGATGTTATTCATGAATGTTTAATGTGTTTATTAAGTATTTCTGAAGATTTTCCTGCTGAAATTATCAAACATAATGCCCTTCCATCAATCATTGAATGCCTCAAATCAAAGAAGCCTGAAATCGTATATCGTGCTGCGGAAATTTTAGGAAACATCGCGAAAGATTGTGAAGAAAATATTTTACCAATTCTTGAAGCTGGTGGAATTGATGCTTTGAAATGTCTTTTGGAATCATCTTTAAAAAATCTTGGTTTATTTGAAGTAGCTCTTGCTCCTTTGGTTAGCATTATGTCTTTTAATGCAGAAGCATGTCAACGCGTACTTGATCTTGGCATTTTAAATTCAATAGAGACTAGTTTTGTACGCTTATATGATGATACAAAGAAACGTCGAAGTACTTTCAATGCCAAACCGAGCGATGAAAAGTAAAATACATTTTCAATAATAAATATTACTTATTACTTTTTTAGTGAAACTCGAGAAAGAGTTCATATTTTAGCAATTCGATTTATTTTGAATGCGACTTACTTCAACGAAAAACAGATTGAAATGGTTCTTGATAAAAACATTTTGCCATCTATTTTTAAACAAATTGGTGGAAACGCTTCAAATGAAATTAAAAATGTAGGTCTTTCATCAGAATGTTTGAATGTTTTGTATGACACTGTTTTCAGATTTCTATCTTGGTCATTGAAAATATTATTGAGAAGAAGCCCAGCTTTATTCCAAACTTAATAAATAATGGAATTATTTCTTTACTCTACAAAAATTTCGAAACTGAGGATTCTGAATTGCTTAAAACTGTTTTGAGGACCTTTTACGATTTTATTTTACATTCTGGATATGATGAAAGTGTTCGTCAAAGTATTCGTCGAAAGATTATCGAATGTGGAAATCCTGAAAAACTTGAAAATCTTCTTCAACGTGAAGATCTTAAAGAATTTCCAAAAGATATTCACAATTTTGTTTATGTCAAACTTGAACCCGACGCTATCGAAAAAGTTGAAGCAAAGTAAATTTTTTATGTTAAAATTATATGTAATTTCTTCTTATTTTAGTGAATTCGATGACCAAGGAGAAGCAGCTATTGAAAATGCCTTTGAATTTGATGGACTCACAGATGTTGACGTTCAAGTAAAAACACAAGCAAAGTAAATTTATTTTATCAAAATAGTGAAACATATTGCTTACTTTTTAGTGAATCCAATGAACAAAATGAAGATGAACAAGGACCTGTGGTTGACACTGAAAATGTCATTGAAAATGATTTTGATGATAGTCATGTTGAAGTTGAAAGACTTCCGACAGATGTTCAGAATGTTGTTGTTGGAAATGTCAAAGTTGAACCTGGAATTATTGTAAAACATGAATCAAGGTAACTACTTTAATGTTCGAATAAAATAATATATTTGCTTATTTTAGTGAATTCAGCGAACAAGTAGTAGTACGTTCTGCTACAATTGATATTCAAAATGGCACACGAGGAAGTAAGCGTCCGTTGAATGCATCTGAACAAGATGAACCTGTTAGTAAACAAAGTAGAAGCGGTGAATCTTCAAATGAGTAAGGTTTTATCTTTTGTTTTAACCTTAAGAGCAAAAGTTGTATATAAAAATTTTGTGTATTCACTTTTAGGAATGTTTCAAGCAAGTCTTCAACTAATCAACGTCCTGCTATCGTACCCCATCCTCCTCTTGAATCAAATCGAGATTCGGAGAATGCTATCACACCCTCATCTGCTACTGCATTCCCATGTTTGCCTGAAGCAACAACTTCTGATACAATAAATCGGTAAAAATAATTCTTTTCTCTACCAATTCGTTTAATAAATTTTACAATTTTTTAGACATCAAAATGCTTTTGCTTCTATTAAGTATTTTGTCCCTTCTGAAGCAGATATCGTTAAATATTGCGAAACTTTGAATTTGGATTTTGATCGAAAAAAATTTCTTGAATTTTTTTCAAATTTTGATTTTGAAACAATTACTTCTGATTCAAAGCCAACGCATGTTTATCCTACAAATGATAAATCTGGATTTGGATGTTTCTCTCTTTTCTTTACTGGTACAGAATCTTATGCCGAAGAAATCCGTAACAAAGTTGTTGATGAATATATCGATTTTTCTGATTTATCTGAAAATTCAAGTAATTTGTTAATTCCGTTTTTCTACTGTAATCATCACAATTTTAGGTAAAGAAAAATTGAAACAAATTGTTAAAAGTACTTCAATGACGCCTGAACATTTGGAAACAATTGTTCGTTGGTTGAATTGTAGAATTATGTTATATTCTGATGAAAATGGTTGGGAAAAATATGGTGATTGGGATTCTGAAAATAAATATGTTCCAATTTTTGTTTTGAAGAAAATTCAATCTGGAAATGATCGTCTTTTTGAAATTGTTTTGTCTTTTAATTAAAAATTTGTATTTTGGCAGGTGCCATTTTTTACGCACTGCATTTGTTGTACGTGTTTTGTAATGTCTTTGTTGTTTGAATTATAAAATTTTTTATCGTTTTTACGATCGTTTGAAAAGTTTCGATATGTGTCGTGCTTTTTATTATAAAACTGTAACTAAAATATATTTACAAGATTTTATGTACAGAATTTATTTGAATTATCAATTAATCTGATACCACCACACTCCCATATTCACTTGTTGGGGTTAAAAATCCTTTTCGCTCTGTCAGAGTGTTGTCATCTGTTGCAGTAATAACAATTCGTGGTAATAGCGAATCATCATCTAGTGATGAATATCCCATTTCTTGGTCAGTTGTTTCATATTTTGCTTCATTAAAGAAATTTATAACTTGGGAAAGCTAAAAAATGATTTTGATAATATTAAATTACAACCTTTTGTGAAAATTTGATAATGTACTTACGAAGAAAAATGCCACAACTGTTCCAACAAGGGCTCCACCAGCAACATCACTTAGTCGATGTTTAAAGTCTCGAACCCTTGATGCACAAATAAAGAATACAAGCATTGCAAAAAGTAATTGCAAGATAGCCCGGAAAGGTGGAATTATTTTACAACGTTTTTGAAGATATACCTACAAAAGTGCCATTGATAAATAAATGATACTGTCAAGGACATTAGCAAAACAGGGCACTCAAAACGTGCACCTCCAAAATTATAAAAATCCTTTGATCTTTTACCGTCATCGGCAGAAAATCAAAGACGTGCCCCCACCAAAATAATATGCTGCTGATGTACTTGGATACTGTACTACAGTATTTTACATGAGACATATTAAATAACACTTACAATCATCATAATCCCAAAATATACAGAATGTGAAGAATGTCCACTTGGAAAAGAAAAATATTCATCTGGATCATTCTTTCCAAGGCATTCATAATCTTCAACGAAAATATGTGACCCAGTTGGACATGACAAATTTAAATCGGGTTTACAAGCATCTAAGAAATTTGGTCTTGGCCGGGACATTGTTCGTTTTCCAATATTCGTTAAAGCAGACGTTGCTAAATCCCCACAAACAAGAACCGCAAAAAGATATAAAGAATTTTCAAAAAATGGTGAAAGCAGCCGACCCGGAATTCGATAAACTCGTTGCTTCTTTTGGGATAAATGTTTTATTAATGAGATTTCAGTTATGCAAAACTAAAAAAGGTAATCTTTTGATTATCAAATTACGGTATTATAGGATAACTTACAGTAATCAAAGATAAAATAGCAAATATTACAAACATTAAATGACCTCTAATAGTGTCTTCTTTAAGAGGATGCCGAATTTCATCATCATCACAAAAGAAGCCCTAAAGGGAAATAATATTAAAATTAATAAGTTGTTAAGGATTGCCCTGATCTGACATGTCTTGAGGGTGGAGGGGGGGTTTCCAAAATTTGACGAAACTTAAAGAATCTGGCTGCAAAGATCAAAGAAAAAATCTGAAACATGGCAAGGGGGTTTAAAAATTTTGAAAAACACTCGAAGTCAGATCTGGACAATCCTTTATGCAAATTTTCAAAGCATACAGTTTTGGCATACGGTATACTAATACTAAACCATCGAATAATAACCATCATAGGAATAGAAAAAACAGCTATTACAAGATGACTTGAAAACATTTTTAAAAAATTTAAATGTCGAACACCACAAAAAAATATAAAAATGTATAGAATGATGAAAATAAATTTATACAAGTTTAAAAAAATATAAAAAAATGGAGGGAAGTCCTTTTTCAACTTTTATATTTTTACCCCTTGTGGCAAGGTCTCAAATGAATTTGTCGTTGACAGCTTGAAATACGTCTTCGTTCTCTTCCCATTTGTTACCTCTATATTTCAATTTTTTATCAGTCATCCTCTCCTTTCCTCTTCTTTCCTTTTGTTGTCTGTGCTCATGAATAGAAAAGGGTACAAAAAAAAGTGAGGCACGGATGAAATTGAATTCAATGTACTTCTTCTCTTATCAGCATGTCATTCTTTGGGCGCCCCTCATCTCTTTTTTTGTCTTTCATGTTTCATACATGTTTGTTTGAGGTGGATGATTCGAGTATCACCTATTCCCATGACAAAAAGTTAGATAATTTTATGGCTTTTTGATCTTAAAATAGAACCCCTGCAAAAGCAAAGAAAAAAAAAGTGCAAGCGGTTACAGCTTTTAACCCTAAAAATAGTATTTATAAATATTTTTGTTAAGCGCCATGTACATGCCTCCTTCGAAATCATACAAATCCTTTGATCTTTTACCGCCATCGGCACAAGATCAAAGGCATGCCCCATCGAAAGTGTTTCTGCCTCTTCCGGAATAAGGCCTGCTTACATCCTTGCATGGATACTGTAGTTGTAGCATTGAACTATTAATGAAATACTGATGAGTTGTTTTTCATTCACGGGCTATTTTTGCGTCCGGTTAACGCGCCCCTGGCTCAAAATGGTCCAAAATACCTTAAAAATGATAAAAAACCATATCCCAGATGTTTTTAAGTTATTTTATGAAGGTGCGCCAAAAAAATGAAAATCATCAAAAATGGCAGTTTTGAACAGTTTTCGAAGAAAAATTTTTGGAAGGTGATGAGATAACAAAAAACCCTTTGGTGATTTCAATGTTCATACACTCTGTAAAGTTTTAGAACTAAAAACTTTATGCTGGTAAACTTGAGAAAAATGTGGCAGCGCTTTGAAAATTCCTAAAAAAGCCTCAAAATTACCATTTTTTGTCTTTTTGGCATGCCATAATTTTCATAGTGCTTGAAATCACAAATCTATTGGTAGTTTGGATATTTAGTATCCTATCTATAAGCAAAAGTCATCGCCGCCCAGTTTCCTTATCATAAATAATTCTGGCAGCGTTTTAAAAATGATGACTTTTTTCAGTTATTTCTTATATTAAGATTTCTTTTTGCTATATTTCTTAAACAAAGCGTTTATGTGTAATATCCTCCGGTATGTTTGTAGCTCTCATATGTATGATGAATAAAAAATACGTGTTTTGTTTCTAGCACTTATATTTACGACGGAGATAGACTTTCAGTATAACAAATTTTTAGTGTTACAGATGATAGTAAAAAGTTAAAAGCTCGCCACATCGAAACTGAAGAAGATATCAAAATATCCTCCGGTATGTTGGTTAGTAGTGTTGTTGCAAGTAAAAAACAAGTTACAGAACTTTATTTCAAGTCGTCCGAATCTAGAAGATGATTTTTAAACCTTTATCTATAGGTTCGAGAACCAAATCATTTCGATTTGGAATTTAATGATTTCTAAACATTGATTCTAGTTAGAAACTATTTTAAAACTCTAATTTTATCATTTTCCATCATTTCTGACCACTTTGTAACCATAAATTGACATATTTTATTTTTGGATTTTTGACCACAGGGGGGACCACATGAAAAATTTAAAAAATAAAAAAATTTTATTTTTCTATTTTTATGGCCTTAAACGTTAGAAATATGGCAAATTTTAGTAAATAAACTATTTTTATGCTAAAAACCAGCAAAAACCTGAATTTTTTCCATTTTACGGCAAAATTTTTTTTTGGGATTCTGAATCCCGCTCCAGAATCCGTTAGAAGTAGTGATATCGCTACGCACCTAGTTTATATCAATCAGTGAGCTCTTGGCTTTCTTTTGGCATATAAATGAGATTTCTAGGTCCATTTTAAGCAAAACGCAACTTAACCGGACAAAATAGGGTCAAAAAAGAGACCGTGCATTGTTTCAACATTTCCTGATGATTTTTGATGTTTCAAACACCGAAACAGACACAAAGAATTATTTATTTATTTTTTTAATGAAGCAAAAAATATTTCAAAAATTTTTTAAATTTTCATCAATGTTGCAAAAAAGCATAAACAAAAACAACAAATAATTGATAAAAAAATTTAATTAAAGCATGAAGTATCTTCATCTTTAAATTTCAGCTGTAAATTTAAAGATCCAAGATCAAAAAATTGTTGGACATTTGATGTTCGGGTAACATAGTTTCCAGGGATTTTAAGGTCAATCTTTCGTTGACATGGTAACCATGCAGATCGCCCACAATCAGTATAAAATTTGATGTGAACATCTAATGCAAAAAGTCCACCTGTGCCTCCGGTAATTTCAAAGCTTCCATCTGGATTTGGTCGGGTTGAAGCTAATTGAGTATCACGTCCTGGAAAAAAACATGGATTAATTTTATGAAAGCACAGTTTAAGCATAGTCTAGCGCTACCGTAATCACTTATCGTAAACCACAAAGGACGTCAGCGTAATGGAAAACGTGCCAACTCAGAAAACATAAAACTCCTTTGATCTTCTACCGCTATCGGTAAAAGATTAAAGGTGTCCCTTCACGAAATAAGTTCTGCCCCTTCGAAAATCTGGTGATGTCCTTGGCTACCGTAATCCAATATGAATACTTTCACCAACATAATGATTTACAAGCATATCATTAAAGCTTAGACTTACCAAGAGTATTTTTATCCCATAATTTAATAGTTGTATTTCTCGTTGGTTCATTCCCACACATCAATCGACCTCGAACTCCAACACTTTGTTGTCGGAAGCCTTGGGCGGTGACAGCCGCCGCCAAAATAGTAATCACAAAAACAGCAATAAATGAATTCATTTTTTATAAAAATCTCCACAAAAAATGACAAAATAAATTTAAAAAGTTAGTCAATTCTTTTCTTCTAAAAGTTTATTTATACCTTTGAACTATTAATCTTTCACTTAAAAGAATTTCCGAGACAATAATGATCACAGAAAACCCTCCCATTTTTCTGTCTCACTCTCAAATGATTTTGTTTGTCTTTTTTCTTTTTTTTCATCTTTCAAAGGCACGGAAGTAAGTAAAAGTTGCGCAATAAAAGAATTCAATTCGTTATTGTTTACACAAAAGTTTTTTTGGAATTTTGTTTGTTGTGTTTTTTTATTTTCAAAAGAAGGTAAAGAAAATTTTATAAACATTGATGATGATGATGATCATTCAAAGGAATCAGGGATATTTTGATGACTCATAACTGAATGAATGTCACAAATGTTGTAAATGTGATGAAGGGTGAATGTTGATGATTAATGGTTATTTGTTGTTATGAATAGAGGAGAACAAATACCGTTTACGTAAAAAGTATTGGTAAAGTTCATGAGGTTTATTTTTTGAAAAAGTTGATTTTTATTCTTTCCAAGTACAGCAGATTTCGATAAAAATTTTGAAGGAAGCTAACGAATACATACATACTTTTTGAGTCCCTAAATGTCAGTTTCATGCTTGATTGATCAGGCTCGTTCTGTTGAGGCAAATCCATATGGAATGGTCATTCGAATTCATTTTTGTTAAGCACCCTGTATCGTTACTCTACCTGCCTTCTTTAATTTCAAAATGCATCGTGTGATTCATCAAAATACAGTAATATGATAGATACAGGCATAAAGCAGATGGTACGGTAGAAGCATAAACTAATGCAGATATTGAATAATGTTGCTGGCAATCAAATTTCAAAAAAATGTCCCTTCCGAAATATATCAAATTTTTATATTTATTTATAACTATTACTAACACCTATTACATTACGTTACAAACAAAAACAAAAAACTAAAAGAAGAATTATAAAGATTTTTCAGATGCCCAAATATCATTTTGTAGAATTGAAACATAATCGGCTTTAACAAAATACCGTACACCTCGACCAGATTTTGAAGTATTTCCACGATCATTAACACCTTTTCTTGCAACCCACATCCAACTCTCCAACATTCCAGGTTCAATAATAGCACCACCAAAGTAATACAAGATATCTAAAAAATTTGGAAATATAAGTAAGCGTTACAGTATCCTATAAAATACTTACCAAAGAAAAGTTTTGATGCTTGTAGAGAAAGGGGTTCACGATTGGAATGATTGATGAAACCTTTTGCAGCTTTAACATTGCCTTCAATATCACGAAGAATATGATCAACAAAGAAATCACGAGGAAAGAGATGCCCAGCAACAACAGCTCCACAATGAGATGGATTATTCAAATGTGGCAAGAGATCAATTATTTGGATCAACTTTTCACAGATGTTTTCACCTTCAACAATCTAAAAAAACGAAAATATTAAAAGTACAACAACAAAGTTAAGAGCAAATAAATGAGCTGTTGGTAAATATAAGAACTTGTTTCAGAGAGATGAACGAAGGGAATACGTGCGAAAAAGCAATAGACAGAAGAGCTTGTGAATGTTGTTGTTGCTCATTATAAATTATAAACAATCAACAACAATTAAAATATCAAAATTCTATTGTTCTACAGAATTGGCCCAAAATGTTTATATTTTCCTTGGCCTAAAAATCCTTAAGCAGCCGAACGGTTTGATACATTCCGTAACGTATTAACTGGACAGCCATGATCAGGGACAGAAAGAAAATCAATGGTATTGAATGAACTGTATTTAACACCAAGAACATGGATGGATAACCATCCAATAAATTTCACTGAGTATCAAACCTTCTGCTTTCTTTGAAACCCCAATACAATAAAAAGAACTTACAATTGGAGGTAATTCAGATTGCTTTTTAGCCATTTCAGTTCTCAATGATTCAATGAGATAATCAGCAGAACGAACTTGTCCATCAATAACAACATTATAAATTCCTTTATGAGCTTTAAAAGCTCGACCACGATTAATTCGCTTCTTTGAGCCCATAGTAAGAGTGGACTTTTGAACAACATAAGGTAATAAGAAGGTTGAATTAGAAGAAGAATTTGTTGCTGGAATTGGAGATGATGAAGAAAGATTTGATGAAGTTGTTAAAGAAGAAGAGAGAAAACTTTGTTGACCAAATGAATCAAGAAACATTGGAGTAGGAGCAGCAGAAGAAGCAGGAGATGAAAAGGCAGGTTGTTGTTGTTGATATTGAAGATTAGACGGTGTAGCCGCAAGAAGTTCGGATAGAGAGAATTGATTGGAAGATGCTGCTGCAGTAATTATTGAAGTAATAAATGCAAGCGTTGCAGGATCTAAAGATTCAAGTATTAAAGATTGTAAACATTATATAAAAATACTTACCTAAACTTCGAGGATCAAGATTTGCCATGACAGGAGCAGGTGAAAGAACCGGAGGAGCAGAAAGCATTGATGTTGAAGCACTTTCAGAGGTAGATGTTGATGGCATACACATTGATGGCATAGATGCTGAAAGCATTGTTTCATTAATCTTTTGTTCATGTTGTTGACGATGAGGAGAAGATGGCATTGAAGTTGACGAGCTTTCTTCACCTTCATGATGATCACCATACCGAGTAGGAGAAAGTTGTTTAACAATTTCAGATAAACTTTTCTTGATCATTTTTGATGACACGAAAAAAAAGTTGTTGAAGAAATGTAAAAAAGTTGAGAGAGAGAAAGCAGCAAGCAACTAGACAACGAAAGCGTTTAAACCTTCAAATGATGACTTTTATGTCTCATCATTTGGTGTTATCTCTGATTGACGGATTTGCATGAATATTTTCGTGTTACTTTTCTCTCATTCCCAGACAGTTTTTGTTTCTTTGTTCCTTTGTTTTACACAGGTCAATATTGCTAATTGTGTCTAGCATAAATTTTAATTTTTGCACTTTCTTTTTTTGTTCAAGAAAGAAAGATTATAAAATTTGAATAAATCTTACTCCACCTCGATAGCTTTTAACTTTAAAAATATCAAAATATTATTGGTAAACAAACAAGAACAGTAGGATTACCAAAAAATGAGGGACAATCGCGTTGGCAGCATATCAGCAATTTGCCAAACATAACTCAAATATATTTTTCAATAAAATGTAAAAATTGTAAAGCTATTAATTTTTGACAGTATCATTACGATGATTTAAAAACTGCTTTATTTGTGCCAGGCTTTTTTTTCTAATTATTAAGACGTTTTTTATGTATTACGTCAAACAAAGAATACGAAATCAGAAAGAAGAAGAAAAAAACACTTTAGTTTTTTTCATGTAACATGAATCATGTTTAAGCAAAATTAATCCAGTTTTAACACTGGCTACAGTAGCCACAATCATCAACAATCTTTCCCATAATGTCTATGATTAAATTATAAACAGAGTTTTGACTTTTTTAAAAACATTTGTTTACGTGCATTTTGCCTACTTCTTAAAAGAGTTCCCTAAATTTTTAAAAAAATTATCAAAGCAGAAAAAGGAATTATATTTTAAGAATTTAAAAAATGCTTCAATTGTTTTAATTAATTTTTAATTTTGTATTCCTCTTCGTTGAAGATTTTATTTTTCGTTTGTGTTTTAACGCAACAGCTTCAATTTGGATCTTCTTCCTGTTTTGACATAGCCTTCTATTTCTACCATAGGTTTTAGAAGTTAGATTTATAAAAGTTTTATTTATTTTTGATAAAATAAAAGTATTTATAGCAAATTTAATTAAGTTCATTTTTCTTGCAACTGTTGTTTTTTTCGTTTACAAATTAAATTTATATATCCCTAAATTTTGTTGTCGACTTTTTAAAAACAAAATTTTAATAAAAAAAATTCAAAGAAATTTCAATTATTCAATTTTTTTGGACAAAACCTGTAATGTTGTAGTAGAATTGGGAATATAACATAACAACATCATGAACTAAACTTTGAGCTTGTTAATCCTTGTTTATTGAGCATTCATGCTGCGTCATTTGGTCGACTGTTGTTTTTTTGTTGTTGACTCCATAATAATAATAAGCTCGTTTTCTTTATTATTATTATGGAATTTCAATGACCAAAAATATTACGGTTTAATTTAATATAAGTTTAAGTACGTTGTTAAAACAGTTTAATTCTTTAACAATAATAAAAAATATTTGTTTGGTATTTTTTGATTTTACTTGCCATCCATCAAGGCCCCCTGTAGTTATATTAAAGGATTAAAAATTCTTTGAAGTAGTCTTGAGATTTTCAACCCGGCGTTTTATCCTCTTCCGGTCCCCTTAAAGGTATAAGTTATACCTCCTCCCGTTTTCGATTTAGTTGAGGGGGGTGGATCACTGCTTTAAAGAAGACATACCGTAGCAGAGGCTTTTGTTTGTCTTGTGATGTACCTAGACAGTTTTAATTTATGCATAAAAAATTAATTTATTAAACGGAAGTTTTTTTTTCATTTAGACAAACTATATAAGGCTAATTTATGTCGCCTGAAATCTTAATTACTTTTTTAATTTTTAATTTTTATTAAACGTTATCGTGACTGAATACTGTAATTTGTTAAAAACTATTGTTAATAAATTGAAAATTTCAGAATCCGGGCTAAAGATGTTTTTGGTATATTTTACTGCAGTTGAAACCCTGCACTACAATTATTCTGATGTCCATGATGACACACTTCATTCAATTTTATCTCCGATCATGCATTACACTTCAATATTTACCATAGCCTTCAGTTTTTTATTGATTTTTATTATCTTGGTAAAAACTCCAAAACAGATGGGCTTCTTCAAAGCCTATTTGTTACTGTATGTTTCTAATACTCTGCTTTTGGAAATTGTGATGCTTTTGTTTAAACCATTTTTGATGCATCCATTTTTTGCTATCTATTCGTTGGAGCTGAGGAATGCTTTATCCACAAAATCTCTTTTGATATTTTTTATTTTCATGTCTTATTTTGCCATGGCATTAATCGACTGTATTGTTGGAATGTCAGCTGAAAGATTTTTTGCTTTCAAAAATATGCATACAAAAGAACAATCAAAATCACCAATCATCATTTTTGCTGCTTTTTCTGCATCAAGTTTAATTTATTTAATCATTGCTATAACTGCTGTTTGTTTTCAATCAGTTCGAAATTTGCTTGTTTTATCCGAGACTGAAGCTGCTGAATTCTTGAATGAGCATTTGGAAGGATCTCTTGCCTCGATAAATCCTGGATCAATCCTTATCTTTCGACCTGATATTCCAGCAAAAAGTTTTGCAACCGGATTTGGGATTTTTGTTTCTTTCGTTTTTTCAAGATATTTTGTTGCAGTTTTCTTTCTAATTTTAAATGCAACAAAAACTCAAATGTCAACAAGTCACTTATCCGACAAAGTTAAGAAAAATAATAGAATGTTACTTCGATGCATTTATGCCCAATTTTTTGGTTTCTGTACTTTCGCCGGTTTTCCTGCTTTTGGAATTGTTGCAACCTTTTTTTTCCTTTCAAGTCCAAATTCAATTATTTCTTTTTGTTTTTTGTTAATGAATGGCTTTGGTCTTTATGATATTTTTGTTACCGTAATCTTCATCAAACCATATCGGTCATTCTTTGTCAAAATTTTTGAATATTTAACTTTTAAATGCTCAAAAGTATATGGAAAAGTTCATCCAAGCTCAAAAAGCAATGAAATATCGTCTAGTAGACCAATTGGGAAAATCTTTGATGCGACATCTTTTGCATTGAAATAAAAATAACACTTGCTTATGTGATACTGAAACAGTAATTGTTTATTGTAATGTATATATTTGTAAATATCTGTTTAGCTGCACTTATATCATAATAATTTGATTTTTCTCAATTTATTGTTCAATTTAGTGGTCCAAAGCTTAATACATTTTTTTAGTATAAATTTAATAAATAATAATGTAAAAAATAAAGAAATTTATTTTAACAGCAAAAAATTTGTAAACAAAAACAATTACAAATAAACATCTTACAGAGGAGATACGGTATCAGGATTACCGTAACAGAAATGACATTTTTAAAGCTTGGTTTCCAAACTTTTTGTATTTTTATTTTTTAAACCTTGAGTATTTGCAATCTTCCTTCGAAAAGTTTTAGAACATTAAAAGTTGATGAAATTAGTTAAAAATTTTGAACGCAAAAAGCTTTGGTTTAAAGGTCAAGTCTAAATTCGGTATCCACCTTTTAGAGGTCATCAACAGTGTTGTGCTTTTTACTTTTGGTCGACTCCGACTCCGACTCCGGAGCCGGAGTCACTGGAGTCGATTCCGGAGTCGGAGTCATGGAGTCGACTCCGGAGTCGACTCCGACTCAAAAAAATCTTGTAAAACATGTAGAAATGCTCTTTTGACGCTGAATATTACTATTTAATATACCCAATTCATATATTAACAGTTTCTGGTGCTTTTAAATAACTTTTGTTAACAAAAAAATTTTTACACTTTTTTCAAATTTTTTTGAAAATTTTGAAAAATTTGTTTAAACTAATTTAAAAACTTTTTTTAATTACCTAATATGCTTATTATATCAGTAGATAATGTTTACAACGATTGAATTCAACAGAAACTGCTTTTCTTGCAATTTTTAAAATTTTGTTCTGGAGTCGACTCCGACCTATCGACTCCGACTCCGGAATCGACTCCACGACTCCGGAGTCGGAGTCGCAACAACACTGACTCATCAATTGCTGTAGATTCTTTCAAGCATTTTATCATAAAGTTTAAACAACAAAGCCAAAGACTTTTTCCGTTTGCAGCATTAGAAAGCTGACAAACATTACCATCAGAAATTGCATCAATTAAATATGATTTCACTTCATCCTAAAAATAATCAATATTTTAATTAGAAGTCATACATATGCAGATTAACTTTTAATTTTTACGGTTAACTTTAAAATCTGGAATATTGCATATAATATTCTCCAAATTCAAGCAAATCAATTGCTTCATTTTTTGATTAAATATTCAATAAATAATCTTAATAAAAAGTAATGGCTCTAAATGCAATTACATAATAAAATCCATCAATTTTTGATTTATTTTCTTCAAGGTATTCGGAATCTTCAGTAAATAAGCAGTCACTCTTAAACAAAATTTAAACCACATTAATAAATTTATAAAAAATAAAAAATGTATATTCAATATCCATTTTTTTCATTCGGAATAAAATAATGACATGCAAGATAAGAAACATTTAAAATTGTTATTTCAATACTGTTACATTCTAAATGTTCTCCAAATGGTAGCCTTAAAATATCAGAATTTATTATCTATTTAATTTCAATCGAATATTCCATATCTTTTATTGAACAAAGCATGAAAAAAAAAGTTAGGCATGGTAAACAAAAAAAGAAAATCTAAATTTCTCATATCAAATTTTAAAGCAAGATTTAAAAAATGTGGTAGGAATAATATCATAATTAAAAATAACATTCACATAAATAATGGACGCCAAAATAATGAAATTTTAGGTTTTTCTTCTTTTACTGTCCATTCATTAACCATTGTTGAAAAAGCAGCTGAAAGTTGATGATAATTATCCTCAGGGTAGTCATCATCAAATTCAATGTAAATTCTTGCATTTGGTCCCAAATTTTTTTTCAAAAATTCTACACATGCAGGAACATCAATTAATTGCAAGACATCATCCAAAGAAAAATATAAAATTTTGGAAGAAAATTCAAGCTTCAACAAATTTTGAAAGCTTTCAGGTTGGAGTTGAGCACCGGATATACTGAAATTTCTTGTTCAAGTAAAAGAGATAAATCTGTAAGAGATTGTCCAGATCTGACGTCGGGTTTTTTGTTGAAATTTTCAAACCCCCTCCCCCCCTCCGTCAGATTTTTTGCTTTGATGTTTGCCGCTTTTAATGTGAACGTCAGATTTCGGCCGACCCCATCCCCCCTTCAAACACCCGACGTCAGATCTGGACAATCCCTTAAGCAAGGACATCAGCAGTAACATTTTCTTTCGAAGAGGGCACAAACTATTTCGAGGGGGCATGTTTATTATTTTGTGCCGATGGCGGTAAAAGATTAAAGAATTTTTATAATTTCGGATGGGCTACTTGCCCCTGGTACCCAAAAAAACTCGTTAATGTCCCTGGTGATAATTAAAGAATGAACTTACTCAACATAAATAATTTTTGGAGCTTTTTCAAGCAAAATTTCAAGGGGAACCGGCTGCTTCTTTTCATCAAATACTTTACGCAAAGTTAGCAATTCAATATTCCCAGCTTGAACAAAGAATTCATATTCTTCAATCAACAAATTTAAAAATCGACACCGTAAAAACTTGAGATCACAATGAACAATTTTTTGAATAATTTTAGCAGGAATGAGATCAGATAAAAACAATGAACCATCCAAAATTAAATTATTGAGCTTTGGAAATAATTCATCATTAAAGGGAAGACTTAAGGAATTTCGATGGTAATTTTTAGTTTCATCAGAAACTTCCAGTCGATGAATGATACGAAATTGTAAAACGCGTAACATATGTTTGCAGGATTTTTGAAGTTTAAGCAAAACATTGGGACTTGCATTATTGTAGATGTAATTGTTGAGGGGTTTTCGAAATGGAAGAGGTTGGAAAATTGCAGTTTGGAAGGAAAAATTTGCAATTAATTGTTTGAGTTTTTCTGATTTAGAAGATTCTGGAGCTTCAACAGAGTTAGCAATGGTCAATTCATTTGCTTTGATGGATTCATCAAGTTTTGAAATTTTATTTTTAATTTCCAAATCATCCAAAAATATTCCAGCATATCGACGATAAACATCCAACAATGCCTAAAATTGGGAGTTTCATAATTTGGAGAAAGAGTATTTGTTTGGGTTACGGTAGCTATTTAATTACTGTAACCAACTTTGACTTGATATTTTTATAGTAGTGATCAAAAAATCACTTACTTTATCAGCATTCTTGTCAATTAAGAAAGAGAAATATTTTTCCCAAATGCTTTTGTCATAACATTTTGTTCCCAAAAGAAGTTCAATATTTGAGCAACATGAATTAAAATCATTAATTTCCATTACAGTATCCCAATATTTAATTTCATCAGTTGCAAAATATTGTTTAAGCTTTTTATATAATTCAACATTCTTTGAATAAATTCGATTAATTTCTTCAGGTATCGGACCTAAAATAAGTTTTGAATAATTTCTTCAAAAAAACTTTAGGGTATTTATGCTAATTACGAGAAAGACAAAATCAAAAGTTTTACCACAAATTTCTTCATATAATTTGCTGATATAAAAAAGATGTTTGTGAGGAAAAGACAAAAATTTAACAATTTTTTCTTCTTTAACAATTAATGGATTTGTCCGAGTAATAAACATTGGGCTTAATTTTGTTTCAAGACGATCAAGATGATTCCAAGTAAATGGTTTAAGAGTTTTTGGAAGCTAAAAATTTATTTTTCAATGTTTTTTTGGATATAATTGTTTTACCTGGGAAGGTATTTGGCGAATTGCAAAAGCAGTAACGAAGTGTTTGAGAGATAACTTCAAAATATCGTCTTTGTTTTGATGATTAGTTTCGACTCTAAAAAGTCAAAATTGTTCAAAAATGTAAACTGATAACATTTTTTTACCCGAAATACACTTGCCAAAGTTCTGGAATCATTGTATATTTTTCGCTAAATTGTTTTAAAAGAAGTTTATGAATTTCGTTATTATCAAAAGATGCTCCCAATTTTGTAAGAAGATTATTAACAACAGATTGATAGCATAATGGAAGCTTTTCAAAATCCGGAACAAGAAGGGCAGTCATTTTTGAAGAAGCACTGAAAATATGTAAAATTAAAAAATTGATTTTTATTTTTTAAATAAACATCACCAACAAAGACAAAATACGCGTTATTTTTAGCTGAATAACTTCAAATTTATTGAAAAAAACTCTAAAACGAAAGATTTCACAAAGTTTGGATTTAATCGATCATAAAAGTTATGATTCAACAATTTGATAAATGCCTTGATGCAATTTTTGCTGCTTGTCTAACATTTAGAAAAAAAACCGAGTGTTTTGTTTTACAATTTTTAAAAATCCCGCCAAAAAAGCAGTGGGAAAGAAAATATTGTTTGAAAAAGGCAGACACACATTTTTTGCGAAATATTTTTTTGCTTCTTTTGCAACAACAAACAGTCTTTGCTGAAAAAATGTTTTTTTAAATGAAAGTCCAAAATGCTTTTTTTTGTTTCTTAAATCCTTGGATACTAAATTTGAGCATGCATCTCAAAGTTGTAAAAATGGCATTCATAAAAGTTAAACAGATAGTAATTGTAAAACAATTAAATTATAAGTTAGTTATTTGTAATTTTGTTGTTGGAAAATACTGTATTATACCAAAAATTACAGTAACAAAATGAATACTTGGTAGACGTAATAAGGTCACTACAACCATAAAAACAAGTGAAAATATCAATCATTATCAAAACATTGAAATACTATACTTTTGACATTTTGTTTTCGAGCAAATCATAATCGTAAAATCGACATCCTTATAAATTTTCGTTTTTCTCTTTATAAATAAAATGAATAATAATAATCGTTGTCATCCATAATAATGTTTTGTATCACAATAGCTTCCGAACTCTTTTCTGTAATTATATCGTCTATATAATATAGACCTTCTTTCTAGAACGGCAGTAAAGTTTGTTTTTAAAATGCTTGTAAACGTCAACAACGATGTTAAAAAAATGTTAAAAAATTTAAGTGTTAAAAAATTCTACACCCCTCAGCTTATTTCTTCCAAGAATTAACCATTGTTGTGTTGAGTTGCTTAAAAACTGTAACATTTTTTGAATTCATGCAACATATTGTAATCTCAAAAAATAATAAATATTTCAAATAACAACAAAAACAATAATTTATTTTAAAAAAAACACAAATGAAATTTCAATCATTTTTGATTTTTTATCACTTTCTTTACTTCAAAAGGCTTACAAAAATGTTTTCCTTCATCAATTTTTACGTAATATTCATCAGAATCATTTTGAAAGAGCTTCGCTTGTTGAGATCCAACGGTCATTTTACACATTCGACATCGATAAATATTTCCTTTTGCAACAATAAATTCAAAGCACAAACTTTTGTCTTTTGAATCAAAGATGAATAATTTCGGATCATTTTTGCCATCATTTTGAATATGAAATTCGTTTGGAGAAAGGGTTCTTTCTTCAGGTAAAAGTTTACAGACATGATCGCAGAGACTTAATTCAACAAATTCTTTTCCATTTTTATCTTTTCGAAGATTGGCAATAACAAATGCCTTCAAATTATGACATTTACTGCATCGAAAATGTTTCTTTGAATTCATGTATGAATAATTATAGCAGAGTTTTGGATTCTCTTGATCATAGACGACCAAACTTTTGGTTTCAATTCCATTTTTGATGAATCTTTCTGTTTTGTAAAATGGCTTTCTGATGATTGTTTTCTTTTCATTTGGTTCAAATTTGATTGGTTTACACGCATGCTTTTCATCAACAATTTTTGCATAATATCCATCTTTGACATTTCCAAATAACCAAATATTTGAATGAAATTGAGTCCGACAACATTCTCGGCATCGATAGGTATTAGCTTTTTGACGAACATATTCATAGCAAATGTTTGAATCCTCTAAGGGGATAACAACTTTTCGTTCATTGCATTGGACAAGAATATTGCGAACAATTTTTTCTTCAGGATGTGGTTTGCAAATGTGATTCTGCAAATTTAGCTCAACATATGGTTCACCGGTTTTTTCTTCCAGACGAAGTTTTGCATCAACATGAATATGCTTGTATCGGCATCGGTAGCATTCAAAATTTCTATTTTCTGACCAAATATAATTGTAACAGAGATTTCTATTATTCGCATCATAAATTACCAAAAGTTTACGCTGATCTCCAAATTTATCGATCTTGAAATTTGGCAATCTTACAATGATTTCTTTTTCTTTTGATTCATACTTAATGGGTTTACAAATATGTTTTCCATGGAATAGTTTGACATAATTTTTGCCATCTTTTCCCCCATTATTATTGTAGATTCTTACAGTACAATAGAATAAATCCAGTTTATAACACCCGCGACAAATATAAATATTATTGCCCCATTGAAAATATTCATAACACAAGCTTCGATCTTCAGAATCAAAAACCAGCAGTTTTTTGTCATTACTTTGAAGTTGAAATTCTGTTGATGGTAAAGTTCTTTCTTCTGGTTGAGGTTTACATAGATGTTGTTTTGACATTTCAAGATGTTCTTCTCCGTTGACATTCGAGATTAACTTTGCATATATTTTCTTCTTTAACTTTGCGCATCCACGACATTCAAAAACTTTTCCATGTAATATAGCATTAAAATTATAGCATAACTTTGAACCACCATCATCAGAAAATTCTGCAGAAGCATAAACAACCAAATTTCTAACATTAAAATTCGGGGTTTTATATGTTTCCAACTTAAAATTTGGTTTTTTGATTACTGTATTTTGAATGGGTTGTTGAAAAATTGCCTTTGATTGAATAGTTTGTTTCTTTTTTGGATTTTTCAGTTTCTTTGACACCCTGAAAAGAATTTATTCATCAAATGCAATAATTTATAAAAATAATTACTGACATTGCTGATGATGACTTTTGCTTTTCTTTGACAATTTCAACAATCTCCAAATTTTGATAATCATTGAATTTTCTTTTCCTTTGATTACTATAACATTACTTATGTACTCATAAAATGTTGAAAAAAGTTTTAATGAAACTTACCACTTGCTACTGTAATCATTTGCATTGTCTTTCATCAATAAGTTATTCCAGAAGATAAGATTTTCACGATTCATATCTTTCAAAAGTTTTGATATTTCTTTTCTTTGAATTGGTTTTAATGTTTCCATAAATTTTATAATAATTTCTTTTAAATCGGAATTCGTTTCTGTTGCTTCAAGAATTGGAATAAAAAATTGTTGGTGAAAAATGTCTTGAATTTCATTTTCATGTAATTCATGGGTTTGAGTCTAAAATAATTCACAAAAATAAGATGTTCATTAAAATTCGACCTTGAAAAATTACTTTTATGCCATGACAAGAAATAACTTACTTTATGTTGTTGAATGTAATTCAAAGCTTTTTTACACACTTGTTTATCTTTAAAAATTAATACAAAATTCGATACTGCAGAACATACACATATGATATTCTAAAATATGGAAAAAGAACATTTAACACAATTTTAAAAACACACTTTTCGTTTAATCATAAGTTGATCGAATGATACCGATATCATTTTGATACCTAAAAAGCCTTACATTAAAAACAGTAAATTAAAACAATATAAAACGTACTTTCATCAAATGGCTCAACAATGATATGTTTTGATAAAACATTGATACAAAGTTTGCATTTGCCAAAAAATGTTAAACTTTGATTATCATCAAATGTTATCAGGTGAACATTGTTTGGTTTTGGTTTTGCCTAAAATTTACATTAATTTGTTTTTAAATATTATTTGATCAATTTTTACAAACCTGTAACTCCATATTTGAAATTTTAGCCTTCACTTTTTTCAAAAAAATTAAAATGGTCTGCTTTTTTATCGGGAAAAAATTTGTTTTTAAAATTCAGTGATTGTTAAGTGGCCTGAGAAAGAAAGAAAATATTCAAAATATACAAAACAAGAATTTATTGTGTCTTTCAAATAAAAATTTCTTGAAAAAACTTGTCCCAAAATGATGCTTATATTAATTGTGAGAGAACACTTTTGTTTTAAATTATGATGGAAAAGAAAAAAATCAAATTTAGCCCTGAAAGGTATATTTTGCACCATGCCTTAGAGGAAACTTTCTGAAATTCTATTTCTGGAAAAAATTCCCAATTGATTCCAATTTATTCTAAGTGGAATTAGAATTGAGTGGAATTAACAAATTTGAAATAATGGAAACGCTGCATAGCGGTTAAACAAAACATTCAATAGTTTGCACTGATGGTTCATTATTATGTTTTTTTATTTTATTAAATGTACAAATTTCAAGATATTTTTAAAATATGAAAAGACTAAAATTAAAATTCGGAATAAACCAGTTCTAGATAAAAAAGTTCTAGAGATGGCTCAAAAGTGCTGATTATTGTTTACAGTATCCATCACAAACAAACCATTCATTCCCCATGCTTGTCCGTCATTTTTTTACTTGACTTCAAATCCCTCTGCATTTTTAAATTTTCCAATCCGAAGAGTCAGTGATTTCACGCCGCCACCGGCGGCGGTAATCCGAAAAGTTCAAATAGATTTGCCGAAGATCAAAGGATGCCGCTGGCGGCGTCGGCGGCGGTAACTCAATTTTTGCCCGGCGGCGGCGATGTTTGACCAAAAACACAAACACTCCGAAAAACACAATTTTTTGGCAATGCACATGCCTTTATTGCATCCTATAGATATTTGAGAAAATTTAAGAAAAATACCGGATTGCACGCATACATGCAAGAAGACAAATTTTTGTCTGACCTTTTTTGCATGAGAATGTCCATAAATGACAATTTAGTGCTTTCAAGAGTTTTTTCAAATCACAAAAACATAAAAATAGTTAAGGTTCACATACAAAAATATTCTCATAAAATAATCATATTTAATCTTTTTGCATCGTCTTGACTGGTTGTGGATTAAAAAATGTTCTTATCTTTAGATGTGAGTACATAATTAAATGTTATTAAATACATAAATAATTTAAAATTTAGGATCTCCAAAGATTTCAGTGGAGGATTAACTTCAACGTTATGAAATCAACCTTATCAAAAAATGGTGAAACTTTTACGTCCAAAGTTTTCCCTGTTAAAGGTTACGATAAACTTTGGTTTTCATTTACTTTAAAAACGGATGTTCGAGATAAAGAAAATAATAAATTTGCTTGGATTTATTTCAATTGTTTCACTGGATATGAAGAAGTTAAAGCTGATTTGAAATTTGATGTTCGATGTGGGTCAGAAAATATTCAAAAAAAGATGGAATATAATTTCACGACTTCTGGATCCGAAGGCTTTCAACTTTTTGATCATGAAACTTTACTTGGTCTTAACTCTGCGTTCCTTCGTGTCATCTGTAAAACAAAGTTTACCGTAAAATCTTTTTCGAGTGTAAATTGTTTTTTGGGTAAAAAATTGTTAAATTCTGAACAAAAGGATATGAAAATCATTGTTGGTGAAAATGAGATTATGGTAAGCAAGCTTCACCAAATTATTATTACTGACAAAATGATATTTTTAGGTTCATAAAACTGTTTTGGAAACATTTTCTCCGATTTTTAAAAAAATCATTGAAGCTTCCGATGACGATGCCAAAATTGAAATCACAGATTGCGATTTTAAAATCGTCAAAAATGCTATCAATTTTTGTTATGGAATTAGAGATTCTATTCCTTCCGACATTGAAGCCCTAATCTCATATCTCCAATTTTCGAACAAATATGAAATGAACGATTTAAAGGTAAACTATTCTTTTCACGGACCGCGCTTTGGTTTGAAGAAAGGGGGAAAAACTAAAAAAACTCTGCCGGCCATGACTGACGTGTTCGGTATAAAATAAAAAAACAGCTTCAATGTCATTTTCAAATTTAAAACTTTTAAAAAATATTACAGTTAATTAAAATATAAATATTTCCAGACCGAAATTGAATTTGAATTAATTCCAAAAATTTCAAAAGAAAACATTTGTAAACTTGCAAATGCTGCAATTCAATCAAATGCAACCTGTTTAACATCTGTATGCCAATCAAAGCTTAAAGAATTTATCAACAATGCGAATACAATTCTGGCAGGAATTGAAGAACTTGATGAAGCTTTCGGAAAAGAAGTTCGTCAGAATCTATGCGTCAATCAAGGATTTATCAGAATGACAGAAAACATGGCTCTAGTTTTTATGCTTATTTCTGTTGTTGTCTACTTGTTTATTAGTATGATTCCTTTTTTCATTTTGCATCTTTTCGGTTTTCTATAAATTGTTATCCATGGGCCAATAGACCCATATGTGGGTCTCAGGGTCTGGGATAAACACCATGTTGAAAAAAAAATGTTGGTTTTTTATGAAATTTTTATTTTTTGTATTTTTTTCTGTCTTACGGCAAGTTACCCGAAATAAATCTATGTGTTACAGTCGATTTTGTTCTTTTTTTAAACTATCAGATTTTCAAAAAAAAATTCAAAAATGATTTATTTTCTGCAAAAAGATAAAACAAGTAATTCATTTCGATGAGTAGATTATATAAGATTTTTTTACATTTAGGGAATTCGGACTTCAGATTCAGGGTTTTAAAAATTTGTTCTTTGTTCAATCAAAACCTTTTTTCGAGAAAACCATAGCAATCTAAACGAATTCTGTAAAAACAAAGAAAAAGCTTATAATCCCTTTAATGGATGGGAACATTAAAATTAAAAAAAGAAGCTTCATAATCTTCATGATACAGAATCCAAGAAACCATTTTTTCTCCAGATGCCACAAAAAGGTATTTTTGGATTCGTCTCGATGAGTAGATTGCAAAAATATAAAAATTCTTAACAATTAATGGATTCTGAAGCGGTACACATCAAAAGAGAAAAATGAGAACAAATTTTTAAACCCAGTCAGAATTCCCCAAATGTAAAAAATTTTTATATTTCTGTAATCGACTCAGCGGACGGGTGGCCGAGTGGTTTAAGCGACAGGCTCTCGGTCGGACAGATACTCGAAAGGGTGGAAGGTTCGAATCCCCGTGCGTGCCCAACCCAGGCGCTACCAATTGGAAGGCAATGGGTACACTCATATGAGCTCTCCGCTCGAGTGGAAGGTTCCCGAAAGGGGGTGGTCCACCACCGGGTTGCGCCGGCAAGGGTCTTAGACCCGGACACCGAAATGCTAAGTGCAGATGCTGGAAAGTCGCGCCAGCATCGGCCCCCCACGACCTCTGGTCTGATTATGGGGTTCTTTAACCTTTTTTTAACCTTGTAATCGACTCATCGAGATGAATTACTTATTTTATCTTTTTGCAGAAAATAAATCATTTTTGAAATTTTTTTGAAAATCTGATAGTTTAAAAAAAAGAACAAAATCGGCTAGCCGCTCACAACCGGTGGATCGCTCCGGCGGAGCAATCCGCCGGAGCGGATTCGCGGAGTAATTCGGCGGGGCGGATTATCCGCAGAGTTTAAACACATATTTTGTTACCCAAAATTTTTTGTGTTAATTTCATCTTTTATGAATGATTGCCTTTAATTTTGTGCTTTGAAGATACGAGATGATGAATGTAGATTTTATTTTGTAAAGTCAATGTCAAAGCTTATTAAATGCTAGCAAGGCTAACAGAAAAGATTTATTGAAAGCATTTTCTGTAAGCCTTTTGAACAAAATCTTTTTAAGCTTTTTTAGCAAAATTGCAATAAAATAAATCGAACATGGGCATTATTGATCGTCAATCCAATCCGAAAATCCCAGATTGTGGATTGGATTATAAAATCTATCCGATTGGATACACGGATACTTTTTGAATGGAGAATTTTGTCGAATTGGATAGATGGAGTTCACTAATAAGCATTGGAAAGATTCTTTTAGAAACAGTCTCAAACGATTTAAAAGAAAACATGTTCCACACAAAAAAACAAAAACTGTATGCAATAAAAATGCATGAACCATTTCAAAAAAGCATTAAATGCGGATTGAGATATTTGGCGGAGCGGAGTGGCGGAGCAATCCGCCGGAGCGGATTCGCGGAGTACCCGCCGGAGCGGGGCGGATTGCCGTTCACTAATGAAAAGATACAAGATTGAACATTTGGGAAAACAAATTCGTCAACAAATGTTTTTTTACGAAAATTTTCGAAACCTTTTTTTATTGTGAGAACCTAAAAGTTTTGCAATTTCAAAAGCAATTTCTTTTTTCTTCAGCTTGCGATAAACGTGAAGCCTAGCATTATTTATAATATCATATACATTGTCTTTTTGCCTCGAAAAATACATTTATATCTTTATATAAGTTTTTGTTAGAAGCTCTAACATGTTCGCGATTTTAATGTTAGAAGAGTATTACTATACCAGAATTTTCCATGATTACGTGATATATATTTTGTAATTTATATAATAAATTGTTTACTTGGAGCAACAAACTTGTTCTGTGCGTGTTGTAATGAAACTGTTTAATCAAAACTTGTGTTTCAGCTTTGCAAAAATGCGTCCAAAACGGGCTTCTTCTTCTTCTGCTACTGCTTCAAGCAATAAGTAAGTGTTAAAGATTATATTAATAAAATATTCCTTAGGGGTTATTAAGAAACTATATATAATATTTAACTATATAGTTTATTTTTCCCTAATATCTAGAAATCCTTTTAAAACATGTTCACAATTTTTAGAAGGCGTTGTACTCAACCTGAATCCGGATCATCCAGTGGACCAACTTCTGTATCGGCTAGTGATGCATCAGCTGATGCTGCCGCCAATGCTATAGCACTTCTTACACAACTTCTTCGAAGTGGCGGTAATTTTTGTAAATCTTGATTCCAAAAATTAATATATAAATTCTAGATTTATCACTTGAACATCAAAGTCAAGTGACCACTCTTTCTCAAATCATTTCTCATGCTGGTGCTGCAAATGGAAATAATTCTTCTAATGAAATCTCAAATGATGTCAAAGATTTAATTCATCCTCTTTTATCACCATTTTTGAAAGTTCATCAAATTGAAGCAATTCAATTTCTTTTCAATCGAGTTATTATGGAAGATAAAAAAATATCTGAACGAGGCTATGGTGGTTAGTTTTTTTATATTACACTTAACATCATGATGTCAGCTGAATGAACCAGCACTTTTGTTTGGTATAAAAAAATTTTTTGAAAAGATTCCCTCATGTCATTGGCAAAAACCATTGTGGCAAATAAAAAAACGCAAAATTAGCTGCTAATGTTGTTTCAAGTTCACTGAAAATGTATGTACAATATTTTTTAGCAATTCTTGCACATTGTATGGGATTGGGAAAGAGCTTTACAATTATTGCTTTTCTTCAAGCAATTCTCTCCAATAATATTTTGAATAAAAGAATTTCAAAGGTCCTTTTGGTATGTCCAAAGAATGTTCTTGAACATTGGAAAAAAGAAATGACACATTGGATTGATTCTCCCGGTCGCCGACTTGCTGATAATATTACAATTTCATGTATTACTTGTACAGCAAATGATGCTCGACTTCATGATGTCAAAAAATGGTTTGAAACAAAGGATAAAAAGCAAATTCTTATTGTAAGAGAGCATTATTCCTATGTATTTTTATAATTCATCTTTGTTTTTTTTCAGATTGGATATGAAATGTATGGAATTCTTGTTCAATCCGGTGGAGATATGAAAGAATATTTGCAAAATCCTGATCTTGTTATTTTTGATGAAGCTCATCGTTTAAAGAATGATGTAACACAAGCATATAAATTTGCAAAAAATATTCAAACTTCACGCATAATTTTTTTGACTGGTACTCCTTTCCAAAATAATCTCATGGAATTTTACAATACTATGCAATTAATTGCTCCTCATTTATTCGCTTCAAAAGATGTTTTCAAATTAAAGTAAGTTGTTATCATTGTTTCTTAAATTAGAAAATAATGCGCTTGAATTTAAGGTTTTCTGATCCGATTCAAAGAGGTCGTTCTAAAGATGCCCGTCCAGATGAAGTTAAATTGATGCAAGTACTTTGTAAACTTCTTTACAAAAGAACTCTTGGTATTATTCATCGAAAAGGTGTCCAAACATTGATTGATGAATTGAATATTCTCAAAGTTGAAGTAACTTTAATGGGTTTGTTAAAGCTTTAATAAGGGATTATCCAGATCTGACGTCAACAATTTTGAACGTGAAAGGGGAAGCAAACTGTGACGCGCACTTTAAAATTACAGTAACATAGAAAAGATAAATGGATGGAAGCGGGATGGGGTTTAGAAACTCGGATTTTTTTGTTAACATCAAATCTGGGTAATCCATTAATTAATATTTTTATAAAGTTTGTGAAACTTAAACATATGCTTATAGTACGACCACGTGAACTTCAAAAAATTCTTATCGAAAAATATCTCCATCGAATTGTTCATGAAAGTGGTAGCTTGCAAAGAAAGAATCCTTTAAGAGATCATTCATTTATTTCTCAAATCTTAACACATCCTGCTTTATTTTTTGAATTTGCAAAGAATGATATAATTGGTTTGTTTTTTTAAAAAGATTATGTCACGCAGATAAATAATTTTTAGAAAGCATGGATATTAGCTTTGAAGAATTTCTCCAAGGTGAAAATAATCTCGATTTGGAATTGAGCAATAAATTAATGTTATCGATTGAAATTATAAAAAATGCTGAAAAAGTTGGTGATAAGGTGTAAGTTCTTTTTTCTTATCAGAGTAGTTTAAAAAATTTTAAAATTTTATGATTTTTAGTCTCCTCTTCTCTCAATCGTTGAAAACTTTGAATTTTATTGAAAAAATTTTGAAGAATTTATCTTTTGAATGGAAAAAACAAAATGAAAATGGATGGGGCTGGTGCAAAGGTGAAGATTATCTTCGAATTGATGGAGATGTCGATTCAAGCTCTCGGTATGCATATCAAGGGGCCCTCAATAATTCTGAAGATCCACGATGCAGATTATTATTAATTTCAACCAAAGCTGGTATGTCTTACTGTCTTTTTTTTATTTTCAAGAACACAGTATATTTTTCACCGTCAGGATATTTCGTCGAAACTGTTGGTTGCCTATTTTTTTTACTAACAAATGTGTAGCTATTTTTGAAATTTCAAATACAACATTGTTTCTTTTTCTTTTTGGCGAAATACTCTTTTGGTGAAATTATTTTCGGCAAAACATCTCCACTCTGTTTTAATAAATGACATTTAGGATCACTTGGAACAAATATGATTGGTGCAAATCGTGTTGTAATCTTTGATGCATGCTGGAATCCAACTCATGATATTCAAAGTTTGTTTGACTATGCCAACTTTTTAAATCATAGTTAACAATTTTAGGCTTATATCGAGTATATCGCCTCGGGCAAACTAAACCCGTTTATATTTATCGTCTCGTTACAAGTGGAACAATGGAAGAAATTGTGTATAATCGTCAAATTGCAAAAGAAGCAACTGGTCATCGTGTAATTGATGAAAAAGATATTAATAGACATTTCACCGATGAAGAACTGGAACATCTCTACAAATTCAAATATATTCCAATTGATGAACCCCCAGTAATTAAGGGTACCTTCAATGATCCTTTAACTCATCATATTGTTGAAAAGTTTGAAAAAGCAATTGTTGCAGTTGTTTCACATAATTCCTTCTTTGACGAATTCAATGAAGATGAAATCACTGAACAAGAGGTCACTAAATGCGAAGAAGAATATGAAAAAGAAATGGAAAAGAAGCAACCATGCAATGATGCATCTGATACCGATATTAATGATGGTTTATAAAAAAATAAGGATTTTATTAATTTTTGAAATT
Organism: Panagrolaimus sp. LJ2414; assembly: GCA_024447195.1. Classification (NCBI taxonomy): domain Eukaryota; kingdom Metazoa; phylum Nematoda; class Chromadorea; order Rhabditida; family Panagrolaimidae; genus Panagrolaimus; species Panagrolaimus sp. LJ2414. The sequence goes on from JAMRXY010000016.1 coordinate 10,327,241, forward strand.
TATAATTTTTGTTTTTTATGAACTGAATTTTGTATTTTGTTATTTTTGTAATCATGTTTTTTTAATAAAAAAATATATTTTTGATGAGACAAAACCCATATAAAGCGATTTATATATCCGTAGAACAGATTACTTTTTGTTGTAGATTTTTTGAATTATATTTGTAAACTAGTGTTGGGTGTAAGCATGGCAACGGGCCGACTTTTTGGAGGCCCGGCCCGGCCCGGGCCCGGTGAAAAAAAAGCCCGGCCCGCCCGGAGCCCGGAAATTTTCGCCGCGGGCCGGGCCCGGCCCGGCCCGTTTTCTTTTTTTGTAAATTTTCACGTGGTCCCCCCTTTGGAATTTTTTTCAAAATCGAGTAACACCGTCCAACGCGACTTTTTTAAAGTGATCCTATGGACCTGTAACTTTGCAGATAAGGTAAATAGGGTCAAAAAATAAGTTTGGAAAGGGTTACAAGTCCCAAAAATGTCTAGTTTCCGAGTTACAGTACCCACCTACCTCACCCGTGGAAAAAATCAAAAAACTTAGATATGGTCAAACTTGGCATTGGAATGATTTAAGGGACTTAAAATTAGTTTATATTTAAAATTACAGAATTTTTTGACCCCTGGGGGCAATTTGGCATTAACTTAAAATCACCAAAAATCTTCATGCCTATGTTAACTTTTTTTTTCACATACCATCTTACAACTTTCCATGCTTGGAAACGATGCAGAATTTTCTCTAGTTTATTTTAGTATATAACTTTTTTTTCAGGAGTGGGGGGAACCTTGTCATTTCTCAAAAAAACTGCAAAAAGCTATATCTCCAGGATCAACCCTGGGGCATAACTCGTCAATGGGGTTAGATATTGACATAAGGTGATTTACATGATGAAATACTATGTTAGTGAACTATGCTGGGTGAGTTTCATGACGTTTGAACATGATTTCGAAATATGCCACCACTATGAAATTTCGAAATTTCGCAAAATAGTGCATTGAGGTATTAATTCAAAAAATGTTAATTTTTCTTAAATTAAAAGGAAGAATGGGTGTTAATGGTAAAATATAGATACTAAATTAGTATTTTAAAGCATTAAACATTAAATTTGGTTAAATCCTGATTTTTGGGGACAACTCGAAAAATAGGTGTATTTTGGTCAATTTTGGAGGTATTCCAAAATAATAAAAAACATCATATATCAACTTTTTGTGCTTATTACAATGAAATATAGCATGTCTGGAGTATTTATGCAAATTTTCAAGTAGTAGGAACCTCTACTTTTCCTTTCGCAGCATTTTGAAAATGAGGTTATTTATGACCCCCATATGTCCGTAAAAATCTCGTTTTCTCTACTTATAACTATTTTAGACACATTTTTTATATTATTTATGCAATATTCAACTTGGTTAAACAAAAATTCAAACTTTATCGCGTTTTTAAAATTTTTGATTTTTTCGAAAATTCAAAATTGTTGATTTCTTATTGTTTGATGTCGAAGCTTGGCTCAAAATAATGGAAAAATCGCAAAAAACAAAGAAAACATGTTTTTGAAGACTTTGAAGATGAAAAAAACTGATTTATTGAAGATTTAATTTCTCGAAACTACCTTGATTTTTAAAATGCTGCGAAAGGAAAAGCAGAGGTTCCTACTACTTGAAAATTTGCATAAATACTCTAGACATGCTATATTTCATCATAAAAAGCACAAAAAGTTGATATATGATGTTTTTTACTATTTTGGAATACCTCCAAAAATGATCAAAATACACCTATTTTTCGAGTTGTCCCCTAAAATCAGGATTTAACCAAATTTAATGTTTAATGCTTTAAAATACTAATTTATTATCTATATTTTACTATTAACACCCATTCTCCCTTTTAATTTAAGAAAAATTAACATTTTTTGAATTAATACCTCAATGCACTATTTTGCGAAATTTCGAAATTTCATAGTGGTGGCATATTTCGAAATCATGTTCAAATGCCATGAAACTCATCGAGCATAGTTTACTAACATAGTATTTCATCATGTAAATCACCTTATGCCAATATCTGACCCCATTGACGAGTTATGCCCCAGGGTTGATCCTGGAGATGTAGATTTTTGCAGTTTTTTTGAGAAATGACAGGGTTCCCCCCACTCCTGAGAAAAAAGTTATATACTAAAATGAACTAGAGAATATTCTGCATCGTTTCCAAGCATGGAAAGTTGTAAGATGGTATGTGAAAAAAAAAGATAACATAGGCATGAAGATTTTTGGTGATTTTAAGTTAATGCCAAATTGCCCCCAGGGGTCAAAAAATTCTGTAATTTTAAATATAAACTAATTTTAAGTCCCTTAACTCATTCCAATGCCAAATTTGACCATATCTAAGTTTTTTGATTTTTTCCACGGGTGAGGTAGGTGGGTACTATAACTCGGAAACTAGACATTTTTGGGACTTGTAACCCTTTCCAAACTTATTTTTTGACCCTATTTACCTTATCTGCAAAGTTACAGGTCCATAGGATCACTTTAAAAAAGTCGCGTTGGACGAATTTTTGATTTTTGCTCGATTTTGAAAAAAAGTCGATTATATTGTTGAAAAGTTTGAAAAAGCAATTGTTGCAGTTGTTTCACATAATTCCTTCTTTGATGAATTCAATGAAGATGAAATCACTGAACAAGAGGTCACGAAATGCGAAGAAGAATATGAAAAAGAAATGGAAAAGAAGCAACCATGCAATGATGCATCTGATACCGATATTAATGATGGTTTATAAAAAAATAAGGATTTTATTAATTTTTGAAATTTATAATTTTTGTTTTTTATGAACTGAATTTTGTATTTTGTTATTTTTGCAATCATGTTTTTTTAATAAAAAAAAATTTTTTTAATGGGACAAAACCCTGCCAAATATAAAGCGATTTATAAATCCGCAGAACAGACTACTTTTTGCTGTAAATTTTTTGAATTATGTTTGCAAACTAGTGTTGGGCGGTTAAACACTATTGCAAAATTTATAAGTGCTGAATAATCAATGGTGACATTATCAGTACTGAAAAAGAACAATTCATATCCTCAACAGAATTGTAACAATCGTTATCGATAAATATATCTTCTTAACTTCATACAGTGCTGTGCTTTTTGTTTTGATTCGACTTCGTAGTCGGAATCGCAACATCAAGGCTTCATATGAGTTAATTTCTCTCTGTAAATAGGTATTATTATTTAAAAAAATTGCAGGTTCTTTCAAACGTAAAAATCAATTTGATTTTCATGATAGAAAAACCAGGTGAATATATTTTTTTATCATTTAAAGTGCCTTCTTTATTTCCTACTGTAAAAACCATGATCAAATTCCTTTTTTTCATGTTCAGCTGTTTGCTTTTTTTTAAAAAAAAAGGCATTACTGTTGATTTTATTCAAAAGCGGAAATTTGACAAAATTATGATAACAATGCCTTTTTTTGCATGCAAAACCAAAGTCACATGAGATTCTGACGGATGTTCATGTGAATTTAATGCGAAGTTCATGTGAAACTTAGTTTTCTGTGTGTTAATCCTAACAAAGGATACTCAAAAATTAAATAATGTTTTAAAAATAAGGCAAAGTGGCAGACCTTCTTAAAGTTATTAATGTTACGGTATATCCACAGCATGAAGTAAAAAAACTTGAATGTTCATTGAAATTCTTAACTAAATAATTTTTTAGATAATAGTTTTGATTAATCAATGTTAAAAGAAGAACACAACTCTATGTTGCTTTACAATATTCTCTTCTTTGAAGTAAACTGTCGTGTTTCATACTGTAGAAATAATAATAAAAAAGTAATGAAAATTTATAACAAACAATCCATGGTAATATTTGAAAACCCGTAAATAATCAACAATCACAAAAGAATTTTTCATTTTGCTCCAGGAGTTGTTTTGATAATTTCGATTTTACAACTTCGACAAGGTCTCATATTAAAATCACATGCTCCAATAGAAAATTGATCAATCTTTTTGTAAATATCCAAGCCTCGCCCCATTTTGACAATAACATGATCATCTAATCTGAATAGCAGTCATGAATATTAAGTATTACAAAACAAAGTATGTACTAACCGAATTTCACGATCATGAATATCAGAATAAACTGGAGTTAATAAAATATTTCGTTTTGATAAGCTACGAGCGAGTTCTTGAATTCCTGACTTATTGCTTGATGGTTTAGTTGCTAAAATAATTCTTTTTAAATTTGGAGCATGATTAACCAACATTTCACAAAATCGAACCAAATTAAGTACCTAAAAATTTACAGCATATTTCAGAATTTAAATATAAAACATTTACAAACCTGGTGAATATTCTCCAAATAAGGTTCTTCAATTCGAACAAATGTTATCTTTTCATTTAAAAAACCTTTAAAAATATTTTCATAGGAATGTCCAACAGAATCTTCTTCAATTATTCGTTGATGTGCACTTTCGATCACAATCGACTTCTTAATTAGCATTTTTAGCTCTTCTGCTCGTTTCATATATGCATCAATTTGCTTTTCAAGTTTGTTAGCTTCAATTGGCTTGGATTTCATTGTCTCTAAAAATGAATACAATTTATTAACAAGAAAGAAAGAGACACAACAAATATACCAAGATACTTCATTAAATGAGTAATTCCAATAACATAATTATCAACTGCTTGACCGTATTGCTTTTCAGCATCCATTCTGGCAGCAATGTGTAAAACTTTTCGAGCTTCATCAATAATTGCTTCAGGTGTTGTAAGATTAGCCATTTTTGAGAATTTAAGAAAAAAATCTTGGTAAATTTTTTATCGTATGCTTTAGCTTTTATTTCTTCCGATCGTTTGAACATGAGATTTCGTGATGGGAATTTAGTTCAAAGATTTTTTTTGCTTTTGTTTTTGTTTTTCAAATGTTATTTCCTAAAAAATTGTCTAATAGATGTTTAAATTTTCATGAAAGGCATGGCACAGGTCGATTTTTTTTAAAAAACGGCCATCGCAAAAAAAGAGAAAATATTTTCCACACGGGAGCATCGAATTTTTGCTTTTAATTTTTTACTGATTTTTAAGCAAACTTTAGGAATTAATTCCCAAGCCAAATGACTTTCTAAACGTTTTTTCTGTATTGCTAATCGTTCTCAGCACCATCGAGAACCTTAATTAGGATGGAGAAAGTGTAAAAGTTTGTCTGTTCCATTTTCTTGCGTATCAAAGTTCACATATTCAACGTATGAATTAGTGATAAAAACATGATTAAAATTATTAATCAATGTTTGTAACACTTAAAACAATGTTCAGCATAGAAAATAACATATGTTAGGATATTTAAATGTGTTTTTAAGACAAATTTTAGCTGAATTGCATGTTGTGTTGGTTGCTTACCAAAGTATCACAATTTCCCAAAATAAGTATTTTTGTGCTAATAACCTTTATTTTACCACCAACAACCTATTTTAAGACTTATGTAATGATATGCCAACGTTTTGATATATAAAAATTGAGTTTTAACAAGGTTTTGGTGTTGGAGGTGTTTACCTGGGTGTTGTAAACCGCCAAATTTTAAAAGTGTTTAATTGCATTTTTCTGTAGCTTAAACCTTTCCTGGGTGCTCATAGAAGTATATTATGGGTTTTATTATAGTTTCTGACTTCAAATGTATGTATTGCATTTTTTTATCCGTTATTTTTTTGTCCGGCCTTTTAAAAAATTATTTTTTTGTCCGGTTATTTTTTTGACCATTATTTTTTTGACCGTCCACCAAGAAATTGATCATTATAAAAAAAGAAAAACGAGAATGATCAAGAAATATAGAACAGGCACCGACTAAAATGCGGCTGCGGTTGCGGCTGCGGCTGTGAAAAAAAAGTGACTAAAATTATTTTATTTTTGAATTATACAGTCCAAGACATTGTTTTTTGGACACATACTCATGTATAAACACTTACTACTTAAGAAATACAATGGTTTTGACCTTTAAATTAAATTTTAAAAAATTTTTTACAGCCGCAGCCGCATTTTAGTGACTTTTTTTCAGAGCTGCAGCCGCAACCGCAGCCGCATTTTAGTCGGTGCCATATAAAACATTTAAAATTAAAAAATTGCAAGAATGCAGAGATATTTTAGTCAAAAAACCCAAAAACTTTCGAGCTCACTTATCCTTATCAAAGGTGAAGCTGTTTCTGCTCGAAAAAAACCTATTTTCCATAAATTTTGATGTAGTTGATGTTCCATTGACGAGCATTTATAAAGCAACGAGTTGTTGCTTTATAAATGCTCTTTACATAGAAAAGGCTGCCAGGATTCATGTTTTAAAGTAAAATTTATTATGATCTTTTATCCTTTGGTTTTGCAAAGTTTATTTAAAATATTCAAAAAAATATTAGCTTCTTTCAAACACAAAAACCAATTTAATTTTAAAAGAAAAAAAAACCACAGGAAAGAAAGCAAAAAAAACCGCTAACATCAATGATTTCGATGACTGATGTTAGCGATTTTTGAAAGTTGTTGAATTCATGAAAGAAGTTAAGGAAAAAATGTGTTGGACAATTTTATTATTAAAAGTGCTGTCTTTTGTTACTGTAAAAGCATAGATGTTATAGATAACGTGTTCGGAGCGTCATTATATGATATTAAACTTTTTTAAAACTAACAACTTTTTATGAAACAAAATGTTTATTTGTAAAAAACAGAAATAAACACAACCAATTTTAACATTTCAACAAAACATGATGTCGATACAGTATAGAATTTTGATGTGCATCGCTTAAATGATTCCAATCCAAATGTTTTAGCAACTGAAAAAAGCATTTTTAGGTATTCACAACAATTATATATTAAACTTACTTCAACAATTGCAAGATCAATGAATCTAAAATCAGGGATCGTTTGATTTGTTGTTGAAATTTTATTTAAATGAAAAAGGGCTGTTCCAAAATCAGCAAAGACAAGAGCTTTTTTGATTAAAATTAAATCTTTTCGACAGTCTGATTCAGTTGCATGTTCAAAAAAATCGTTGCATGCTGTTTCCAACTGTTTTTGGGATTCTGTTAAAGGAGGATCTGTTTGTTGGGGATCATTAAAAACCTCGGAAAGGTTGATGGCATTTTCGGTGACATTCAAAATGGCATTGTTGGATGAGGATGAGATGTCACATTCACAATCATTTGAATGGTTCAAAGATGTAATATCATCTTTGTCAATGGAAGTGCTTTCATGTTGTTTTAAGAAATCGGTCGAAAAACAGCCGTTTTGACACTTTGAAGTTGCATTTCTTGATGAATTTTCTTCAACAATAACAGCTTCTTCTTCGCTTTCCTTGATAACTGTAATTTCATTTTCAGTTTTTTGATATAACTCTTCTTCTTTTTGGCTTTCTGTATTATTATTAAAAAAGCATGAAAAAAGAGTATTTTTGAATAAATCAGAAACGAAATTTCGGAAACCAAAAGATTTTTTAAGTTGAAATTTATCTTTCAAATATTCGAATCCAAATTGTTCTTTAAAAATTTTGGGAATCAATGAACTTTCTTCTTCTTTTAAACATTTATTCAAAATTGTATCGGCTTTAATAAAAAGAATATCAATGATGGCATTCTTTTGTCTTTCAATAATGTTTTGTTCGTGCTTGGATACGGTACATTTTCGCAACTTTGCAAAAACCATGTATGATTAAGTGTATTTTTAAAATACAATTCAATAATGGAAATTAATTGCTGATAATTATCATTTGAATAAAGTTGATAAATTTTTACTTCCAATTTTGTTGCTTCGATTGTATTTGTTAAACTAAAGAGTTTTTTCATTGCAGCAGAATACGGTAACAAGGGTTGGAAAATATCTGAAAGTTTTTTTTTGAAAAATGTTAAATAAAGTATACTGTAGCTTTTATCGAAAAATTATTTCTACCTTTAATTTTTTCTTTCACATGTTTTTCATCACTTTTTTCCGTTACAGTAGTGTCAAATGAATGTTTATGAGAAAAATAAACTTGAAAGTTTGAAATTTCATTTTCAATTTCGCCATAACTAAAATCAAGTGCGCCCTGAAAAGTTGCATTTGAAGATGACAATGGATTTGGTAAATCCAATGGATCTTCAAAATCATAGTGTATTACACATGGTTCATTCTTGAGTATTGAAATTTTTGTATCTTTTAAGATCTTTGATTCTTCTGTTTTTTCAATTTTTGAATACAAATTTGTAGTTATTGGTGTTACAGAATCTTTAAGGTCCACTGTTACAGTAATCGCCGGGAAATATTTTGCAGATAATAATTTTAAAAAGATAAATTTCTTTTCAACAATAACTTCAATAAAATAGTTGCCTGCAGGCAAGGAAATCTAAAAATAATGGAAATTAATAAGTAATTAATGCAAATGAAAATTGGATATACTTTATGAGGTGGAGTTTGATTACGAAATCGATGAACAACTTTTTTTGCTGCGGTTAAAACTTTTGCTTCATAAAATCTATAATTTCCGTCAACTTTGAAAAAAACTTTTATTGGCTGCTTTGAAACTAAAATATTCAGTTTTTTTTGTAATTTTTAAACGAAAAATATTCAAACCTTTAAAATTGTAAGTTAATTTTAAACAATTTTTTGAAGAAATTTGATTGAAATTTTTGATATTGACAAATTTCAAATTTGTTGCTTTTAATAAATATGAAATTTTATTGAGTTTTAGAAATACACAACCACGAAAAGGCTTATCCAAATAATTTTTAAGAGTAAAATTTGTTGGATTTCTTGTACTTAAGTAAATTCCCAAAAAATCAATTTCAGCTTTAAATTTTGAAATTGACATTTCTTTTTCATCTTGAACCAAACAAATTTCGTGCAAATACTTGTGATAAATATAGATTGAACCAGACATAACTGCCGAATTATTATTTGATGAAAATTTTAGGTAATTTGTATAATCTCTAAAATAATAAATGTCATGATTTTCAACGCTATAATGAATGGCAATAGTTGTGGTTGGGATTATTGGATCCAGGGAAGTTAATGTTATGCAGCAATTATAACTGAATTTTGGAGGACGAAAAAATATTCGATGAGTGACACCAGGTTTAAATTCGAATTCTTTTGTGATACTGTAATTATTGTCGACTGTTTGGGTAACTTTCAACGGGAAGATGACAGTAATCGGGAGATGAAAGACTGGACCGTGATGTGATGGATGAAAAGCTTGAATTTCGCCAAAGTTTAAACTTCCTTCTTCCAATAAGCTTAAATCAATTGTGAAAATAAAAGATTCATTTCTGATTTTAAAAAGTTTAAAAATTGACTTTGAAGAACTTATAAGTTTTAGTTTTAATTCACTTTCATCAAATTTGAAATCTTCATCAAATACCGTAATCCGAATTACTTTTTTGTTGCTTGTTCCATTTTGTTGATGAACAATTCCTTTCACTTCTTTGTAAGTTTCATTTAATAAATTCATGATGAGTTTTTTGCTAAGAATTTTTCTTAAAATTTTACTTGCACCTGGAAATAATTTAACACGAAGTTTATATTTTTTCCCTTCAAATATTACAAATCGATCTATTTTATATGTTTGATACAATGATACTGTATTTCTTGGTTGTTTCATACTGCTTAATTGAGCCAGCGAATTTATACAGTAATCAAAGGCAGCATTAATTTGAATAATTCCATGCCCAAATTCAAGTTTATTTTCCTTTTTAGGTAAAAAGGCTGTTTGTGCCAGCACAAATTTTATCACTGATGGCGAAAGTTGAATTGAGTTTTCCTTCAAAGCTGAAAGTAAACATGCAAAAACGCCTGCAGCATTTGGTGCTGCGGAACTTGTTCCAGTAAAATATTTTCGTTTGAATTCGTTGAATCTTGAAACCTCAACAACTGCAGCTCCAGGTGCAACAAAATCAACGCAATGACTTCCATTTTTCGAAGGACCCCTTGAAGAATATGTAAAAACTTTTATGCCATTTTCATTTTCGTCATTGGAATTGTAAAGTGTTTCTTTCATCTTTGGCGTTAACCCTGATCCAATCACAAAAAGATATTGCCAAATTGGTGCGTTATAATTATTGGAAGAAAAATATGTTGGCCCATCATTTCCACCTGATTTAACAATGACGATTCCATGTTTTTCTATCATTTCTTTGACAATTTTATGCACTCTTCTAAAATTTAAATATGTAAAAATAGTACAAAATAGAAAAATTGCTACAAAAATTTAATTTACTTTTGGAATGCAGAAATTGAATAATTTACAATTTGAACGCCCATTTCAATACATTTTTTAAGCTGAAATATTCATATTAAAATTAAACATTTTTTTTTATTAATTAAGTCAAAAACAAAATCCCCGCCAAACATGAGAATGGGCTTATCCGAGCCCGAGGGTCGTGCCAGTCTTTGATTTTTTGGAGTTTCGAAAAAAGGGGATGAAAAATGAACTAAATATTAAAAAGCCCATCACATAATAATTTTTGGGCCTTGTCGTGCTTTATTTTCCACGGGCAGGGTAACAAAAAATGGGCCAATGCCAACACATATTCCATGACATTATGATATTCCAAAAAACTTTACCGCAAGTTCCAACCCGTCGTTGGTAAAACGTTTATTTAATCTGGGATCGAAAACATTCATTGAAACAATTTGTGCTCCGGGGGCTAAACCATCTCTTTCAGGATCATCAGGGAAATGAGCGGCAGCAATTTGGGCAACACAACTTCCATGATCACGATAAACAATAAAAATTTCAAGTAAATTCCCTTCATTGTAAATATTTATTGAGTATGTTACATCCCCTTCAAAGATACCGTATTCATGTTCATCACGGAAATTTGTTAGGATTTTTGCATTCTCCAAATCCCCAATAAAAAAAGTATCAATGCAAGCTTGCCATTTTTGGCCATTAAACCAGACAATACAATCTGAAATCATCGTTGAAATTTTGGTTAAATCTTCTTCCGCAGATTCAAAGTATTTTTCTATCATTATTTTTTATTTTATTTTTAAACTTTTGTTTAAGTTGTTCGTTTTTTTCATTAAACTCTGTTTTTCTTTTTGCCTAAAATTGTTATACCGTATAGATTGACCATATAATCTTACTACTAGGGTTGCCGCCCCCGCCCGAAAATCGAAAAATCCGGGGAACGGGGAACCCCCGAAATCGTATTTTTCTTCCCCGTTTTCCCCGGCCGGGGGTGACATTCTTCGGGGGCGGGGGACGGGGGTTCTGTTTTCCCCGAAAATATGTCGGGGGCGGGGAAAAAAGGGAGCAAAAAGAAAAAATTTAAAAGTATTATTTTAGAAATTACCTTATCCTCTCATAAAACAGCCACTGTTCGTTTGTTGGTTGGTTGTTGGTGTCTGCGTGTCTTTTTATTTTAAAGGAAGCGCTTTGTTTGGCAAACTGTGTACAAAGTCAATCTTAAACGCAGCAACTTTTTTTTAATGATTTTTTGCGTAAAAACAGAGCAAACTTGATTGTGTTAATACTTTTTATTCTATTAACTTTTTTGTTTAATCCAAAACAGCAATTGCTTACTGTTGTAATAATAAACAAGTGCTGGCGGGCCGTAGGCCCGCTTTAGCCTCTAGTTATAAAAAACACTAAAATTAATATAGGATTTTATTCTCTTAAAAACAATAAAAAATAACAAACAATATCCATTTCTGAATTATTTGTATTTTTTAACAGAATATTATTAGTGGCACGTTGAACGAATAAGATTCTGGCATCACTTCAACATGTTGTCAAAAACAGTTCTCACAGAAAAAAACTAATAAAAAGTGAACGTTTTTTTTTCGGGGAAAAATGTCTTCGGGGACGGGGGTTCGGGGACCCCCGAAAATCAAAAATCGCCCCCGAAATACGGGGATCCCCGCGGGGACCCCCGTATTTCGGGAGGGGGCGGCAACCCTACTTACTACAGCTGCATACCGTAATACCATCAATTACCAATTTTTCGAAATCTTCATATATTGATTTAATTCCTAAATGCCATTTTCCTGTCGGATTTTTCAACGTTGAAGGGATCTGAAAAATTATTTATCTTTGACATCGCCACTGGTTGGGGTTTTCAACCTCGGGCCTGCTCAAAAAAAGTCAACCTTGTTTAGTTTATATCATACCTTCAATGAACGCCCACTCAATCCAATCAAATAACCATTTTTTCCTGCTTCCCGAACACATGAAGTATCAACACTCCCAGCTCCAGTAAAATCAAAACAATCAACAATTTTCGGTAACCCGGTTGAAGTTTTTTGTAATCCATCAAGGCTTACATCAATTCCATCATCAATAATTGCCATTAATATTCCTCTTCCATCAAAATTTGGATATTTTTTTATAAATTCACTCTTAATTTTAATTATTTTTTTCTTTTTTCTAAAAAAAATTAAGAATTTACTTGTTGAGTTACATCTTTTGGAATGTAATCTTTTGCTGGATTTGATGAAATTGAAGACATTCTTTATTTTAAAAGATAACAAAAAATTAATTAAAACTGTTTTCAGCTGCAGAAAAAAAGTCCTCAAATCAATCTGGAATTAAATAATTTGTTTATTTGAAGACTTTTTTTTACGATTTGCTCAGGTCAATAAATATGCTTTTAGAGAAAAAGGATGAAAAATGTATGGTTATTAATGAGAAAAAGTGGCTTTATTTTAACGAAGAGAAATGCAAACGTAGCCACGTCATTTGAATATTTTCTGGAGCTATTTTTTGGAAGAATTTGATGCATTTAAATGCATTTGTATAAAATATTGCTGGCCTTCATAATATTCATATATGAATGTTTTGAAGTTATATTTAAAATGGTAGAAATGGTAATCCTGACGACATCAATTGTTTAAATAATGTTTTTTAATTTAATTTGGTTGTAAGCGATTCGTACCCAAAAAAGGTGAATATAAAGTTTATGTCTTTAATCATCAGCAGAATCATGTGGATTTTCTATAGTTTACATGTTGAAAATATGTGCTATTGCGGTTAACAAACACAAAGTACAAATAAAATTGTTTATGAAAAGCATTGCCGACATTTGAATGTATTATTTAAATTTTGGGCAACAGAGGTACATGCTCCCTTCAAAATCACAAAAATTCTTTGATCTTTTACATCCATCGGCTCAAGATCAAAGGTGTGTCGTCCTCGAAATGATTTTCGCCCTCTCCGAAATAAAGAAGGATATCCTAATCTGCAGATTACATAAATTTTGACAAGAGAGAAATTTAGTAAGTTTATTCATGTTAAATTTGTTGCTAAACTTTAACACTATTTAATAAATATATTACTGTAAATCAAACCCAATAACTTGAAGAAATTCGATAATTAAAAACTATTTTATTTAAATTTATCTCTTTCTTTAGAACATCTTTTCAAGAAAAAATAAAATCTCTTTCCATTGATTTATTTGTTAACAAAAGACTTTTTTAGTGTAAAACAGCAGCTATAACTAAAAACATTTTAAGTATTGAATATTGCTGACAAAGCTTTGTAAATGAAACAGGCACGAAGAGGACGAAAAACAAATTATGAATTTTGATAAATACAAAACATATTCTTTGTTAATTCATTATTAAATTCAGGATCAAGTGATTCAATCCCAACAATGGGAGATGAACTCTTTTGACATTTTAAAAGAAAATTTAAACAAAGAAGTCGAAGATTTTTTGCATTGTATTTCATTGAAATATTTGCTAATTCACCGACAGAATTGGAATTGATTTGAGAAATCAAGTAATTTTCTGCTTCATTCTAAAAAAGAAACATGAATAAACAAATATCAAATATAAATTCTAATTTTAAACTCACTCTTAAATCTCTAATATCATAATATTCACCAAAATTAAAAAATGCCAGTGCTTCTTCATTTGATGCAAAAGTTAGGGGAAAATCATACATAAATTTTATAGCTTTTTCAACAACTTCAAACGAAAATCCTTCGACAATGCTTTGGCCTTCTTCATTTTCGTTCCAAGGCGAATTTAACATTGCACAAAAATAAGGAGAACGAGCAGCAATAAGGAATTTGTCAACCTAAAATTTGCAAATTTTTAAGGTTATTTTTGGTTTCTGGTTACGAGTTAGTTGTTTACAAAGTATATTTTCTTCGGTCTGGATTCATTTATGATAGAGTCATAAATCGTTTTGGGGGATACTATTCTGAGTCAGAATTTCTGCCCTTATGTGTACAATGTCAGAATATCAAAGGGTTTTGCGATGTAAAAACTTCAAAATGAAAGGAAAAATTCTTACCCTTAATTCTTTAGAATCAATAATAAGTGTGAAGTCTTTGTTCGGTTTATTCCATAAAATTTCTCGTAATGGATTACTTTGGAATGGTAATTTTGGAATAATTTCCTTTTTTAAAGTTCCACGAAATTGCAGGGTTAACTGTGAAGTTTTAGTTACTTCATCAAGAGTTTTAAGATTAATTGGTAGAGTTATCATTGCAGCATATCGAAGGTAGTTATTTTCTTTTTCGGTAAACAATTTTTGTGAATCAAAGAGAAATTGAGTATTTGCCGAAGGAGTTGTAACTGTGAATTTGATTTCAATGGGGGAATCCGTTTTTGACCACAATACAACTTTAGCATTAGGATGGAGTTCCAGACCATTTGGAAAAAAACGGATCTGAAAAGAAAGATTGGGAATGGTTGTATCAATGTCATCAGTTTTAACATATTCGCCACTTTGTAAATCCAAATTTTCAGCTTTAATAATCCAATTTAATTCGATTAAATGTTGCATATTTTATAAATAAGACTTGAAAAAAATACAAAATGCAGTCATCAAAAAAAGAAGAGTGTTTTTTGCAATGCAAAAAAATAAGAAAAGAAAGCTTTCACTTTTTTGTGTTTTTCGATCAACGATAAGCGAGAAGAAACTTTGCAATTTTTCGATCGGACGTAGCTCAGAAAAATGTTCATCTTCTTCTTCGTTTTCTCTTGTATGGGAACGTTGTGAGTAGATGCTTTTGAGTAGATGCTTTTTACTTTTGTCATTCTTTCACTTCAATACCCTGACAATTTTTTCAATGCTTTTATGAACTTCGTTTTTTTAAAAACTGTTATAATTCTCTTTGATGTTATGTTCTTGTGACATTTTTCGACAAAGAAAATGAAACGTATTTTTTTGGATGGTTGTGCTTTTAACAAACATTATTGCTGTAAAGTTAGTTAGTTTAGTAAAAGTTTAATTTATATTTTATTGTAACTTTTACAAACTATTACAGTAAGATAATAAAATAAATAATACGTCAAAGAAGAGATAAAAGTAACTGTACAAAAATGAAATCAAAAGAATACATGGCAAGCTTAAAATATATCTATCGAGAACAAAAAATTTAAAAAAACTTTTTCTATTTTCACTGTTGTTTGTTCAATGTTTTACAGTGATCAAAGATGCGATAATAAACAAAAGTGTACTGTAAACCATTAAACTTCAGAAACAGTATTAATTCTAAAACAATTAACATATAACCAAATTTCCTACTGAATTCCCCTACTCAAAAAACACTTAAATTTTATTTTTTGTTTCTCAATGCACACAACTCTTTACTACTTCTCTACAAAAAAAAGTCCCGCTTTTTTACAAATTAAAAGTACAAAGTTTTTCTAATAAATAAATGTTTAAAAAAATTTAAACGAAGTTGACACAAAAAATTATCCAAAACTTGATTCTCGCCTACAATTTTTGGAGTGCATTTTGAATAACCTTTTTTGTCATCATTATAAATTTTTACGTTTAATTAAAAAAAATTAGTAAAAAACATAGAATGATTTTTTGGAAAAAATAGAGTGGCGATTTTAAGTATGAACAAATTCAAATAATTCATTAAGGAATACATCAATCTTAAATACATTGAACATTGATGAAAGCATAATATCTTCTTTTCGATGTGAAACAATCTTCTGAAAGATGAAATGGAATTAATAAGATGTTTATTGGCATGTACAGTATTAGGGATTTCCCAAATCTGACATAAGGAAGTTAGCACCATTTTTTTAAAGGAAGCACAGACTACTTCCACGAAGCACATCTTTGATCTTGCGCTGATCTTGGTCAAAGATTAAAAAAATTTTATGATTTTAGAGGAAGCTCATATCTCAGGTGTTATTTCGAAATTTTGAAACGACGCTACTCCTCTGTCAGATTTTTTCCTTTGATATTTGCCGCTTTTAAAGTGAGGGTCAGGTTTTGGCTAACCTCTAGCCCGTAAAACTTTCGAAACAGATATGAACAAAAACAATCCCTTAAGATATCACCCGATTGATAAGCAAATTTATTCGAATAAATTTGCTTATCAATGTTTAAATTCTATCTTCTCTTTGCTTACCTCAGTTAATCCGATTAATCTCATTAGCTCAGCTATTCTTCGAACAAAATTATCATGTCTCATTTCGATACTGTAATATGCGGATAACTCAGAATACAGTATTGAAGTCATTTGTGAAGCCATATTTATTGATGAAGTTGAAAGTTTATTCGAGACATCTTTAATATTCCAAAGCATAAATCCAAAGGCAAACATCATTTCAATATCCACAGGTCTTAAATCTTTCATTGGATTAAGCATTGAATTTCCTGCCAATTTTATCCAAGGATGACAAACAGATTTCACTGCCATTTCCGAGGCTTCACAAATTCCAGAACAATCATATTCCATTGAATTTATTTCAAAGACATCACCATTTTGAAGAACCATTCGATTGATATCAATTGGATCATCAAGAACACAAAAAGTATCAAAAGTTCGTTCAAGAATAACAAAATGAATCCAAAAATGCTTGAAAAGGATTACTTTATCATTGATTGGAAGATCACAATATCCTGGAAAATTTGAAAGCATTGCAGCAATCCATTCAACCTCAGTTCGATTATTTTGTGCAAAATCATAAATATTGAAGACATTCTTTTGAACAAAGGTTCGAGTGCCTTGTTCTGCAAATTGTGCAAATTCTTCATCGGTTCTTTGAAAGAATTGATTTCGACGTTGAACGAAATCCTGGTATGCAATGACCATGGTCATCAAAACTGGATAATTTGGTGGAAGAGTTTCTTGAACAATTGTATATGATGACTGAAAAGAAATACTGTTTTAAGTGGTTTTGATCAGGGATACTTAATATAAAAATTTATTAGTATAAGTAGGAATGGCAACCTTTGTTTTCGCCACCGCCAGCGGCATTGATGGCGGTATTTCAAAAGGTTTTAAAGATTTGCAGAAGATTAAAGGATATCACTGGTGGAAGGGTCGATGGTATTTTTAAAAAACGAAAACAATGATGGCAACGGCTTGAAAATTTTTGCCACAAATCGGGTAGGGCTTTTTCGCTTTTGTTCATTTTATTTTTAACATCCCCTTAGGGATTCTTTTTCCTAATCCTTCCCGGGTCTTGAGCTTTTCCCGCTACCATGCGTAATTCAAACAACAGTACTTACCACTGCATTTTCAATAATCTTTTGTAAATCTTCTTTTGGATTCATGTAATTTCCATTTGGAACATATTCATCTTCATCATCGATGGAAGTCGTGGAACCACCTTCAATTTTATTGTTAAAATCTGAAGAAGGCGAGAAATCAGAATTGCAATCAGAAGTTGATTCCATGGAATGTCGAGAGAATTTTTGCGTCGGTTGAATTACGGTAGTATCCCGATTTGGATGTTCCCGTTTAAGAGAAGATATTCGTTTAACGGGCATTCCAAGGGATGAGGTGGTTGAAGAGGTTGAACTTGTTGAAGCTGAAGATGGTTGCCTACCACCAGAAGAGGAGGTTGCCTGAGGGGGCATTAAAGGGGCTCGAGATGCTTGAACTGCAGATGGATTCATACCAACTTCCAGACATTTCGTCAATCGACAACTTCGGCACATACATCGAAGTGCTAAAATATAATGAACAAGGATAAATTTGCATATCCTATTTTTGGCAAAATATTACTTTTATTAATGGCACAATTATTCTCAAATCTGCAAACATATTTCATTTTTCCAGCAATTGTTCGACGGAAAAATGCTGCACATGCCCTGCAGGCATCTGCACCAAAATGCTGACCATCACCTTTGTCGGCGCAAACTGAGCATTCAACATTCGCTGGCATTAAAGTAGTAGTAGTTTATGGATGGAAATAAAAATCAATAAAATATAAATAATATCAGCAATCAAAGGAAAACGATGATGGTTGAGGTATGAAAAGCAAAAAATTTGAGTTGAAAAAGGAAGTGCTTAGGATGAAAAATATATATGATTGATAAGAAACGGTTGTCAGCGATTTTTTGAAGGAAGGGATGTTTTTGCAGTAAGATGATAAATTACAGGATGGATCAATTGAACTTTGAAATAAGTCAAAGGTAAAGTTATAATCTGGAAATAGCTTATTTTAAAAATGGATATTAACGAATAACTATAATGTCACGAAAACAAAATGTTACATTAACAAATTACGGTATTAGAAAGTTGGTATTCTTACTAGGGATTGTCTAGATCTGACATCAACAAAAAGAGAAATTTTCGAAACACCCTTTTTTTAAATTTGTTCTTTGATCTTTGCCGATTTTAAGATGAACATCAGATTTTAGGTTACCTCCTTTTTAAACACTAGATGTCAGATCAGAAGAATTTCTTAGAAAATCAAAATTATTCATATATTTTAAATTTAGTTCATTAATTATTCTAATAAAAATATTTTCGCAAATTTGTTTTAAGGGTTTTTAGAGAAAAATATATTCAAAAAACTGGCCACCTCCATCAATAAATTCCCCTTTCAATGATGATAAGCAAAAAATAGAAGAAAAAGGTCAAATAAAGAAAACCACTCCTTTGAAAAAAAGGACCCATCAAAATAAAAGGCAAAAAATGCTGATAATATCGGTGGGTCTTTTATTTTTTTTATGCAGATGATGAATAATGATTGGCTTCTGTGTGTGAAGTGTTATTTTGTGAAGATTTTTTGATTTTTTTGACAAAAGAAAGACAAGAGAAAAAAAACCGACATCAAAAAATGGGCAAAATTTGGAAGGGGTTAACTAATATTTGTAACAGCAAGGAAAAAATCAAAAAATAAATTGAATGTCAAATTGGAAGAAAAAATTATAATCAAATTAAGTTTAAAAAAATTAGGCAGATACAAAGTACATAAAGTAGTATCAAAGGAAAGAAAAGAAAACATTAAAGTCAATGAAAATTGAATAATTTTAAAAAATCATAAAATATGTTTTTAAATTATTCATCAAGTACAAATTTTTATCAATTTAATTTGGTTAAAAAGATATATCTAAAAATCTAAAAGTTATCTGTTTTTGTAAACTAAAAAAGTAAGAAAAATCTCATTATTTTCGATTAAGATAAACTCTAAGAGATCATAATAATAATTATAAGTGACCACTAAAAACACTAAAAATTGAACAAAAACCGATAAGAAAAAACACCAAGGCCAAAAATGGACCGCAATTTCGGTTTTTTCTTTTGCCCTTTTTTCTAACATTAAAGAAAAAAGGCAACCAAAAAGTGAAAAGAAAATATGAACAAAATGGGCAACATGAAAAAACGAAAGAAAAGAAAGAAATTGATGATTTTTGTTGGGAGGGGAGGGATGCAAAGAAATGAAGAACGATCTCAGCAGAAAAAAGAAAACACGATGAAGGTCGTGTCGTATCTTGTGCTCTTCTTCATTCTTTGATAAGATAGTGAATAAGAAGGGGAAATGGAAGGATACAATTTTGATAGAAGAAGAAGAAAAATAAATAAATTTTTTGAACGAAGAAATTTGTATACCCCATAAAGGAAGCAAATGGTTTAAGTACTTTTACCTTTTTATCGGTCTCACACACCGAAAATAGATTTGAATGGATCTGTCTCGACAAAAAGAGCCTGATTATCAAGTTTGTCCTGCAAAAACTTGAAAATCAGAGAATGAAAAAAGTACGTAAGCCACTGCCTCCGTAAAAGATGCAGCTAAAAATTTAGATACAAAAACATCAAAAATGCCTAATTGTTTTTTGATATATCAAAGTGCACTTTTTCAAAGACCTGATAGACTACAGATTTCTTTCTTTTAGTTTTTTCTGAATCACTCCATTTTTGAAGTGGGTCCATCAAGGTGTTGCTATTGTTACAGGAAGAAGGAATTCCCCAACTTTTCTTCCAAAGAAAGCTGATGGGAAACTACAATTTTTAGAGGGCAACAAAAGAAGAGAAGAAAAGATGCAGCACAAAAAGAAACAGAAAACAAAAACAAAATGCATCATTCACTAAAGTACAAGTTGTAAATAACCAAAAATAATCATAACTGAAAAACTTAATTTATGGTGATTTAATTTTATGGCCTTCTTCAATGATTTATGGGAGGTTATTAAAACTATTAAAGTGTCCCTCTTTTTTAATAAGAAAGGAGATAAAGAAATAATGAGAGTATCTATCTGCAATAAAATTTTAATATTTTATGCATAAAACTAAACTTGGCGAAAAAACAAGACACTCAATTTTGGAAAAAAAATTTGCAACTTCTTCTTTTTCAATACAGTGCTCCACAAAACTATAACCCACCTCAAAATTTAAGAATTTAAAATTTTTTAGAGGGCGAATCGTTTCATCCACTTCAGATTCGGATTCAGCATGTTCGAAAACCTATAAATATGGGAAATAGTCCAAAGCTTTCACCAGTTGTTGATTTTTCCGGCAAAATGCCAAAAATTGCTTCCACAAAACTATAACCCACCCCTTGAAAAATTAGCATACGATAAGTTTTAAAGAAACCAACTATCAGAGGTTGTTAAGTATGCTTATTTAAGCTAATTTGTGAAGAAAATATCAAAAAATATTCATTGGCACCGATTTGCCACCATATCGAAAACGCCATTTTTGCCGTTTTTGGCGATTTTTACGTGTCTATAAAATGGCTCACAATAAGTTTTAGAAGATCTTACACATGCCATTATGTAGCCCTTATCAAGCTTATCACGTCCGCAAAGTTTCATAGCTTGATCTCTAACACACGCTTCAAATCCGAATTTCAAAATTCGTGTTTTTGAACCTTTTTTAACATTTTTCTGGAAAAATGAAAAATTTTGCATTTTTTTGGTTTTTTGAAATTCGGATTTGAAGCGTGTGTTAGAGATCAAGCTATGAAACTTTGCGGACGTGATAAGCTTGATAAGGGCTACATAATGGCATGTGTAAGATCTTCTAAAACTTATTGTGAGCCATTTTATAGACACGTAAAAATCGCCAAAAACGGCAAAAATGGCGTTTTCGATATGGTGGCAAATCGGTGCCAATGAATATTTTTTGATATTTTCTTCACAAATTAGCTTAAATAAGCATACTTAACAACCTCTGATAGTTGGTTTCTTTAAAACTTATCGTATGCTAATTTTTCAAGGGGTGGGTTATAGTTTTGTGGAAGCAATTTTTGGCATTTTGCCGGAAAAATCAACAACTGGTGAAAGCTTTGGACTATTTCCCATATTTATAGGTTTTCGAACATGCTGAATCCGAATCTGAAGTGGATGAAACGATTCGCCCTCTAAAAAATTTTAAATTCTTAAATTTTGAGGTGGGTTATAGTTTTGTGGAGCACTGTATATAAAAAAGTGACCATTTTTGCACACAAAATTAATGTTAAAAAAACTCGTATGATTCTTTCAAACAAAAAAAGCCCACATCATTCATATAAATTAAAACTAGACTACAGTTGAAAATTTGTCCAAAAATATATAGAAATGTATGTGTGTGTTTTTTTTTCATTGATAAGCCTAGAACACAAAATAAAAATTTCTTCATTTTTATAGAAAAACGTGTCTTTGCAATGTCATTTTTGTGACCAAAAAATAAGAGGCAATCAAAATACATTTTTAGAATTTTGATTCATTTTGAAGAAAACTAGAGTTTAGTTTTTAATTGATCAAAGGAGGCGGAGGATGGGTTATGTACTTTTTTGATCCCTGATTTTCAGGTTAGTGCAGCACGAACCTGACAATCAGGGTATATTTATCGAAGCAAATCCATTCAAGTCAATTTTCTTAAAAAAGGAAAAAATACAAAAACTGCGGCTTCCTTTAAGGCGTATGCAAGTTTTTACTTTTACAAAAAATATCCCTTCAGAGTTGTGCCACAACTTGAACAAATCACTATGAATAAATTTTTTTTTTCTCAATTAACACCCTTCAGTAAACTGAACTTTTGACAATATCTTTTATTTTTCTCTCGGACCCTCCAAACCCTAAACAAATTTATCAGTTTTTCCTTCTTCGTTTTTTTGCACTAAAAACTAAACTTCTCTCTCACTTTTTTTTCACTTTTCCATTAACCACACTGGCAAAAACAGAACAAAAAAATTTGTCCGCTGTTGTTTTTTTTTCATTCAAGAAAAAAATCGAACCATTGAGCAATCAAAGATTCTTGTTTTTTTTCTTTCTTGAACAAAAACGCGTGCTTCTTCTTTCTTTCTTATAACCAACGTCGACCAATCTTAGCAGCAGCAGCAGAAATCGAGAATGGAAGGGGGACCTTGAACAAAGTCTAATTTTTGATTATCGTTGCTGTTGTTGGGGTTTTTTTATGAAGGAAAAAACAAATTTGAGGGTTAAAAATAGAAAAGAAACAGTAAACAAATGCACACACACAAAACAGTAACATTTTGAACGTTTTTTAACATGTATTAAAAAGGTAAAAACAAAATTTAAATTTAAATTTACACAACGGTAAATTAATCATCATATCTCTTTTTCTAAGCCTTTGGTCCCGAAAATGTGGCAATTGCAAAACACAATAAAAAGAAAGTAGTGAAAATTGAAACCACTATCAATCATAAAAAAAATTTATTGACTCTTTTCAATAAAAATTGGCTAAAAAAATTACAACCAAGGTCATCGTTTTCGAATGTATTTTTTCCTTTTTTTTGCAAAATTAGCTGTCTTTTTTCTTTCTTTTTTATTTCCAGTTTTTGATGTTAAATAATAAAAAAAATGGTATTTTTTATCGTTCTTAAAAATGGTTTTGAGCCGTTAAAATGGATATCATTGATTGTTACGAATCGTACTGTAATTTAAAGTTTTGTATTTAACTGTAAAACTTATCAATACAAAATATTTAACAAAAAATATCCTCGTTCTCGTAGAAAAAATCAAAGAAAACAATTGACGTCGTAATCCAAACACAACAAAAGAAAAAAATTCCAGCACGCGGAAGATTTAGCACATCAACTTTAAAGTGCGGAAAAAAAAGAAGAAAACTGACCAAAAAGCATTCAAAAATACTAACAAGAATTTTTTAATGTTGACATCGAACAAAGTCCATTTTTAACCGAAAAATAAGTGAACTTTGTTCGATCGGATATGTATAATTGTGAAAGAAAAAACCTATTTAACGATTTAGTTTATGATCGATGGATTTACATAGTTATTATTTTTTGGTAGGATGGGATTGTCCAAATCACAAATTTATGCAAATTTTTGTGAACAAAACCAAGGCAGCTTTTGAAATAAAGAACTATCATGTTTTAAGAACTAAAATGTAAAACAATGTTTTTTTCAGTAGAAAGTTAAAAAAAGGAATTAAAATTTTTATGAATATAATAACACTTACATTATGTTTAGAGAGCATAAAAAATGACATCTTCATTGATTATCGTAGCAGGCAACAATTCTCATTATCGGTTTATTTTCTCAATAAACTGTTTTTGTTGATCTTTTTAAATTTAAATTAAATTCAATTAAATATGGTGCAAATTTCTCTCGAATCAATTAATGAGCTTCCCTACCAAATTCAAAGTCGTATTCCCAAATTTTATCGTCGGTGTACAGTTTTACGTAATATGTCTGAGATTGTAAGGTCAATTCAAGGGCAACGTGAATATCGAACGCGGTACGGTGGGGGCTGTTGTCAGTGTTGTGCTTTTTTATTTTAGTCGCCTCCGCCTCCGACTCCGGAGGCGGAGGCGCAACAACACTGGCTGTTATTACGAATTCCCAATGTCATCCGTATTTGAAACATATTTTAATGGAAATATCTATGAGAAAGATGCCGCAATTGCTTTACTTGGACATGAATCCACAGCATATCGTTCATATCGTAATGCTCTAGGAGAATTTCACCTCTGCGCTGATTTTGTTTGTCTATTGTTTATTATTTATTAAATAAACATATTTTTGTAGAATTATAAAGGAAACCAGACGTATGTCAGCCTATTTTACTGTCCAAAAATTATGGAACATTTAAAATTTTTTATGGTTTAAAGAGAGTAAAGGAGTTGTTAAATTATTATTATTTACTCCTTCTGAAACTCTTGAAGCCGCTAAACCATCTCAGTTCGATGTTTTTCTTTCATGATTTTTCTTTTTATTATTTAATTTTATAAAGTTTTTTCTACTTTTCTGTTGAAGATGATGTTTATATTTTTTAAAATAAATTTGTAAAGTGCTATTTTCTATTCTATTCATTTATTGCACAATGTTTTAATGTACTGACGTTTGTAGCACCAAATGTTTTTTCATCGACCATATAACCACATGGACATATGCATAAAAGATATTTTCTTATCACTTTTTCCTGTTGAACGTACCATCAAAGCAACCCAAAAACACTTTTTTTCCGTTTATAGTCATCGCTTTAAAATGTTTTGAAACGTTTCAAACAAAGTTAAAACTTTAATCATCTTATTTAATTTATTCAAAAATGGTGCCATCAAAAGGTTGTTGTGGCATGCATGTTAAAGTAGGTCTAATACTTTATGCAAATTAATGTTTTTTGGAATTCCCGAGGGGGACGTGCTTTTGATGCCCCATACTGCTGACATTCGTTAAAGGATTGTCCAAATCTGTTATTTTTTTAGATGAGAGAGTTAGCTAAAGTTCATATTAAATGCGACAAAGATCAAGGAAAAAACTGACGTAGGGCAATAGGGTTTTGATAGTTTCCCCAATATTACTGCTTAAGATCTGTACAATACTTATTTACCTTTTCAGACAAGTGCCAAAGTTCTTTCTCTTGTTGGAATAATTCTATCATTTGCTTCTCTACTTTCGTGTATTGTTGTATGGATTTATACACCGATAAGTATTTCATTTTTGATATCTTTTATACTTTTAATTTTTGGAATTAAAAGGAATCGACCGAATTTCCTTCTAGCAGCAATTATTATTTTGGTTTGCAATTACTCCAAATGATAATTTGCATAATATACAATCTTTTAGACATTAACAATTTTTATAAATACTTTACTTTTAATTGCATCAATAATTATTGGGATTACTGTGCCACAAAATTTTATTCATAATTATCGTACAATTCAAAGCGATAAAGATAATCCAAAACTTTTAATTGATGCTAGAAAAGGTTAGTTTTAAACAAGGTCATCTTGAAGGAGGCACGCCTTTGATCTTGTAGCGACGGCGATTAAAGATCAAAGAGTTTTTATGATTCCGAAGAGGGCATGTGCCTGTGGTGTCTACCCCGCTGACGTCTCTGATTTTAAGATAATTTGAAAATCCAATATTTCAGAAACCCAAATAGCATGTTTCGTTCTGGCTTTTATCCTTTTTATTGCGATTATTGCAACAACTTTTGCAATTTTTATTATTTATAAAGCTCGAAAATATGTGATTACACATTTACGAAGATCTCCTTCAGCAACAGGAGGATATCCGTTAGCTTTTATACAGCTACCGCCACCGTATACTCCTAATCCACCACCAATATACAGTAGCAGCAACGATGATTCAATTTCACCGCCATTATATTTCGAAGATGAACAAAATATTGCTCCGCCTGCCTATTCTGACACAATTTCAGAAGATAAAAAACCTCGAAGTTTTTTCAGAAGAAAAATATTTTTAATTTGTAATTCTTGTGATATGTGAAAACGTACTGTAATAATAAATGATACCATAAAATTAACTTCTAATTTTTGGAAACAGTCATCTCACATTTAAAAGGTGATGATTATTGAAAATCAGAGACATCAGCAGAGTAAAGCACTAGGTGTATGGACCCTCTCCAAAATGGTTCGAATCCTTTGATCTTTTACCGCCATCGATATAAAATCAAAGACGTGCCCTCTCCAAAAATAATATGCTGCTGCCATCCTTGTTTAAAATGATAAATTACAAAAGTCATCTTCTCCTGCAAAATATCCTCCAAATCTCAATTTTAAAATTTAAAATCCAAATTTAAATTATTATTCATTAAAATTAAAAACTAAGCCTATTGAAAGCTACCTTTTTTGTACTTTGTATTTTTATTTATTTATTTTGTGCTTTT
Source organism: Panagrolaimus sp. LJ2414 (assembly GCA_024447195.1). Taxonomy (NCBI): domain Eukaryota; kingdom Metazoa; phylum Nematoda; class Chromadorea; order Rhabditida; family Panagrolaimidae; genus Panagrolaimus; species Panagrolaimus sp. LJ2414. Next base: position 10,353,459 of record JAMRXY010000016.1, read on the forward strand.
ATTTCATTTTCGTATGTCTGTCATCAAAAAAACTATTCCCCCAAGTGTTTGTTGAAAAAAATAAAAGAAATCACAAAAAAGACACAAAATGCTTAAAAAAAGTAGAAAAGAGAGAAGGCAAAGAACAAACGTGTAAATTTTAGATTAACGACAAAGAAGAAAAAAACTGAAGGTTGAAAGAAAGAAAAGAAAAAAGAAAAAACCAAAAAGTTCATATTTTTTCTTTCATTAGGTGAGTAAATAAAATGCTTTTCATTTATTTTCTGCAAAAGTAGTTTTGCTTTTACAAATTAATACCACAAAGTAAGGTTATAGAAAAGGTCTATCATTTGATGATTTGTTTCGAAATTGGCATAAATTGATATTTACGATTTATATTGTTATTTCTTGAAACAGTTTTTCTCTTTTTTTCTGTTGAAGGATTCGAATAAAAGCAGTTTCGAGACATAACAATAGATATCCTAAATATCATGTTTATGTTAATTTCGAAATGATGAAGCAACAAATGATATATTTCATTTTTTTGTGACAACTTTTTAGGTAATATTACAACAATAATAATACAATAATTTAATTGTATTGTTAATTGCCTAATGAAGACACAATTCTATTTTTAATTAAGTGAAAATATAATTATTGATAAAAAAATTATTTTTTGCAACTTTTAAGAAATTTTCTTTGCTATTATATCATTATTACATACATACGCATGCTCGTGTACTTTCTTTCTCTCCTATTTCATTATTATGAAATAATGGTGGCGCTATGGTGATGTTTGACGCACACTCCTCTTTTTTTGTTTTACTTTTTTTAATCACAAAAAAGCAACATTTTTTGTGGATCGTTTTTGTTGACAAAAAATATATACATATATGATTCATTTGAACCTTCGACAAACTTTAATAAATTCCAAATAGTTTAATTTAAACTATTTTATTTATTATTTTTCACAAAGATTACGAGTTTAGGTTATTCAATTCCTTTGTTAAATTTTAAATTTTTAGGCTTTTTATCAATTCTTAGTCCCTTTTTGACTACAACAAAGATCATTGTTGTTAAAATAAATTTTTTAGTCTCATGTTTTAATCAAAAAATCAATAACGACAAAAATAGTACTAAATTTTTTGTTGTACGTGAGAGTTTTTGTTTTGCATAAAATTTAACTGTTTACTTAAATTTTAAAACTGAAAAAATTAGAAATATTTTTATCCAAAAATTGGTTTTATTCATTTTTTGTCTTATTCAATTTTGGTTCAGTTTTCATTACTGCATTTTTAAAACTAAATGCAATAAAAAATAGGGTTTTGTAATAAAATTTTTAAACAGATCAAAACTTTTATCCTTGCTTTTTTATTGTGTTACAGTAATTTAACTTGAACTAAATTTTGTATTTGGATTCTTTTTTAGCAAACTTAAAGCCGTGTTAATAAATTTTTTACACAAAATTCAAAAATAGCTGATTCCCCTATTTTGGATATTGAAGTCTTTGAAGAATAATCTTCCTGCTTTTTTGATCGCTTTTTTGCCTTTTTTAATAAAATTTTAACCATTGATTTTGTTTTAAAGCATCAAGGCATTAATTTATTTCCACCAAAAAAGTATATTTATAACGTGATGTTTGACATTATTGCTGCCTCTTTTTTTCTGTTTTGTTAAAACAAAAAAGTCATCTATTTTTTTCTTTTTTGCTGGATCTTTGCCCAAGCAAGAGTTCAGTCAGTTGAAAAGTTGAAACAAAAAATTCATTCTGCTGCAGAACTTTTGATTTTTAGTTTATTTTTTGTAAAAGAACTCTTTTTTTCTTGATTTATAAAGTTTATATTTGCTTCTTTCGCGAGCGAAAAAAAAGATCTCAGATATTGTTTTTTTATATTTTTAATTAAAGTTAAAAATTGTGCTAAATTAACTTTAAAGAAGATCCAATATTTACTGATTTATGCCGAAATTGGCATAGACATGATATTTTTGTTAAATGTTGTGTCTCGAAATAGTTTTTCTTCTTTTCTGTTATTGAACAACAGAAAGAAAAAGTGTTTAAAGACATAACAATAGAAATTCCAAACATCTGTCGATTTCGAAATAAAACATTAAATGATACATCTCCTATGAATGCAATTTTATCATTAATTTTATTCTTTTTTCATATGTTTATTACTGTACCCATTTAGCTTTTGAATTTTAAGTAGTTTTTAAAAACCATCCTTTTTTAGTTCTTTCTTAATTTTGCAATTTTGTTTTTTATTGTTTTTGTCGAGAATGTTTCTTTCTATCATGATAATGATATTAATCCAGTTTTATGATATTTAATGTTGCAGATAAAATTTCACACAAAAATGATACGGAAAGAAGCTCGAGCATGCCGAAAAGCAGCAATAAATGAACTTTGTCGAGTTTGTCAAGATTCTGCACATGGCTTTCATTTTGGTGTAATGTGTTGTCGAGCATGTGCAGCATTTTTCCGACGCACAATTGCCTTGAATATGTCATATCATTGCAGATTTGATCAAAAATGTCAAATTGATAAATGTAAGAAATTTTTTATAAATTGTTAAACATTTTTGATCACGTTTTTTTCTTCTTCTTTTTTAATTGACGTCAAAACCAAAGACTGAAAATTAAATAAAAACAAAAAAAAATTGGGGGAATGACGTCAGTTAAAATTATTTCGAAATCTGAAGGGATTGCTTTAGGGAAACCAAAAAATGGGGTTTGTTTAAACAAACGTTTTTTGCAAAGAATCCTTTGTTTGGAAGAATGATTCAAAAAAGAAGGGTTTTATTTTTTTCCAAAAATTGTAAACATTTTGCAATCAAGGGTTGAAAAAACAGCGATCTTTTTTGATCCTAAAAATGCAACCCGGGCCGGTCAAACTTTTGGCAACTTAAAAGTTTTAATTTCAAGTAATATTTTACAATAATTTTAATGACAAAAAAATTCAATCTTGATCAAAAACTTAAAGTGAACTTTGTTAAACATTATTGCTGCAGTACGGTAATGACCTTTATCGTAACGATATTGATCAAACAAATGACAAATATGAGAAAAAAATTAATTAAATTTAAAAATAAAGAATTTGATCTAAATTTAAATACATTTACAGCAATTCGATGTATGTGCCGTTCATGTCGGCATATCAAATGTATTGCTGTTGGAATGAAGGCTGAATCTGTTCAACTGAATCGGGATACAATTGGAAAACAGACATCAAAATCAAATAAATCAACAACAAAAACAAATTCTAAAAAATCATTATCGATTGAAACTGGATATCAGCCATCTCTTCCGTTAACCATTACCCCAACAGAACAAACTCCAACCCCACCTTCCACTTCACCGTTAAGCTCCTCTGGGCATGGCTCCCTTCCAAATGCCTCATATAATTATGAAGAAGCAGAATGGGAAATTTCAAATAAACTTAATACAATTTTTGAAGATGCTTTCTTAAATCCTCGAACTTCAACAGATTTATCAATAATTGAACAATTTCGAATTGGTTATCGGCATCTTTGTACAAAACGGCCAATGATTCATACAACAAGATTCATCGATTTCACCGAAGATATGTTTCGAACTTTATCGGACAGTGAAATTGACAAAATATTTTATTCAAATTGGGAAACTCTAATTAAACAACATGAAGTTGAAATTGATCTTCTAGCTGAATTAATGTCATTCATTCGGCCATTTGTTGAACTTCCAAAAGATCAAAGATGGCTTCTTTTTAAGTATGTTTCAATTTTTTTGATTCGCGGATATTTCAACAAAAACTTTTTTTTGCTCAATAGTCCATTTTGGGAAAACCAAAATGTCAAAATTTTTATACGATTGTAATTCAATGAGACCTTCATTTCTTCGTTAAACTTTTTATTCCACCAAAAAATCCAGGACAAATATTTTGGCGAAACGGTTCTCGGCGTAATGTCCAAGAATCGCTTTGAATTCTTTAATAAAAAGTATTAACTTTTTCAGAAATTTCTGGCTTCATTTTGCAAAATTTGAACGTGCATATGATACCTATCGAGTATTGGGAGATAATCCAGATGATAAACGGATAATATTTTATAATGGTCAAACCATGAACTTCTTTGGCCTAATTTTTAGTGATAATAATGAATATCCAAATATTAATATTGAAAGATATCGACAGTAAGTCTTTAATAATTTTTAAAGGCGGAAAGGTCTTTGATAATTTTATGAGTTGCCCTGATACAGTATGAAATGAAAAAGAATAGCATATTCAGGCATCAGGGAAACTCAATAAAAAGATATCTCAAAAAGCTCGCCTACTTTAAAATGAATTCAAATTACTGTAACCCTGTTTTTGTAGGAATTATGGATTCTTCCGAGCTGCACATATTCTAATGAAAAAAGGGATTGTCCAAACGATAAAACGGATTAAGCCAACGGAAACTGAATTTTATGTTATGTGTTTACATTTAATGTTTTTGCATCCTGGAATTGAACATATCTCAGATGAAACTGTTGAAATTGGAAATTTTTGGAGACAACAAGCTTTTCAAGAACTTCATGAATTTTATATTCATGAATTATTTTTATCAAATTATGCAACTCGATTAGGAGAATTTATGTCCCTTATGTCAATGGTTGAAAAGAATTCAATTCAAAAACGTGAAAATTACAGAATTGCTGAAGTTTTTTCGCTTATTAAACTTAGTCCTTTATTAATGACTTTTTATCGGGATTCTTAGAAGGGGGTACGGTAGATGTGTATGTGAAAATAGGATCACTGTATTTTTCTACCGTAACCTCATTCTTTATGTATTTGGTCATGAGTAATATTAATGATATTTCTTTTTCTTTTTGTAAAACCTCAATTTATTTTAAAAATAAAGAAAAATAATGACAAAAATACAGTATACAAAAAAACTTCACAACAATAAAAAAAACAACATACTCAAAAATTTATAGATTTCATTTTAACCAAAGTTTTACCATGACTAATTTCTTCGCACAGCACAGCAAAATTATTGAATAAATCAGTCATCATCTTCATCATCCTTCACATTTAGAACAGCCTTTTTAATATCACCAAAAGTTTTTCGAGGTGGAAAGATATCTGTAAAAAAGATGTTAAACATGTCACTAAAAATACTGTAAAATTATACCTCGTAATACAGCAATTGCTCGTCGTTTATCTTGTCGAATAAAATCAACAACATCTTCGTATTTGACCAAACTATTTTTTGATTGACTCGTTGCTCCAGAAGCAAGATCTTGTACGATTAATTCCTAAAAAATTGTTGTTTTAATAGTACATTCATGTGAATATTACTCGAAGAATATACAAAAGCTTAATAAGGTTAAAGTAAAGTATATTCTTGAAAAATTTGTACATTACTAAAATTTTTATTAAATGCCATCTCGGAAATTGTGTCCTAGACTAACGACTAACACACTATTTTCATCAACATTAATTTTATACGTTAATTTTCAAAAGAACCCTAAAAAGAAAAGATACTTACCGCAGCTTTTGTTAAGGCAATTAAAGCATCTTCATCAATATTAAATTCTGGAAATGCCGCTTTTAGCAAAGCTCTCATCTTTGTTTGTGGTAAATCACATACATCTCGAATATAACTGATTCGTTTTTGCTTGATTTTAGTTTCAGATGTACTTTCTTGCTTCTCTTCTGATGAAGTATGTCGTTCTTCTTCCATCTTGAAATAAATATATTGTTCTTTTAAAATATAAATAAATATAAGGTAATAGAAAATGGATGAAATTTAGCAAGATAAAATGATGAATAAAGAAATAGATGCAATGGAAAAAATGCGCTTTTAAATTTTTGGACAAAACATTAAATTTGTTCGCGCTAAGAAGAATTTGGGCAAACTCCTGGAGTTCATAATCAAAAGCACATTAGGGAGTTCAGAACGGACTTTCCACTTTGTTACAAAAGCTTAATAAAAATTATTTATTGTGTTACAATATTTTTTCGAAAATAATGATAAGAAAGATGTTACAGTATGACAAAAGTACAGTATGAAACGTTCTGATTTTTCGAACACCGTTCTAAAATTCAATTCACGCAGATATACCAAAATTTCAACTATTTTTATAAAAATTTATTACAACAAAACAACAATGAAAAAGATCAATAAAGAATTTTATATTAAAAATTTAAAAACATTTCACAAAGTAAAGAAAAACAATGTAATTAAAATGTTTATGAAAAAGTTACTGTAAACAAACAAAACGATCAGTTTGACGAAAACCCAATTGCCCAGAATCTATCATTTCTTGAACTTCACTGAAGTCACGAACTTGTGAAATTAAATTTCCATCTTCATCGACGATTTGTAGTGGACCTTCAACATCTGAAGCTTCTTTTTCCAATTGTGGTGGACCACCATCACCATCAAGATTATCATCTTCATAATTAATTTCATCTTCATCTGCAAAAAAATTCATATCATACATTCAAAGAATAAAAAAAGATTTACGTTTATGATTAGATTCCATAACAATTTCTTCTTCTTCAATTTCTCTCATAACACCTTGCTCAGGATCAAAATATGCATGATCTTCTGGATGAACGGTATAAACATGCCGTTCCAAAACTTTCAAACCATAAAAAACAATTCCTAAAATATTTCATAGAATTACAGTAATCTCCACCAGTTAACGAAAACACACCACATAGCGGACAATTTTTTCCTTCAGGCATTCCAGGACGATTTTGAGGAATTTGTGGAATATTTCGAACTTCAGGCTTTCCGCCAAGCATTTCACGACGAACATATGTATCTCCATATTCTTCTTTAGGTCTCAAAGATGTTGCAATTTCTGGACGAACATCAACTCGAAGATCTTTTGAAGCAAGAGATCGAACAAGTTTTCTCAAAGTTTGTGCATCCAATTGTTGTCGCATATCTTGTTCAATGAAAGATTTTGTATATGGACAAGACTTTCGATAATGATAAAGAAGATTGTAATCATATTTGAAACGATTTCCACAAAGTGGGCAATGATGTGAACCTGTAGATGAATGATATCCAGCCATATGACGTTCAAGTCGACCAGCGTTTGCAAAAGCACTAAAAACAATTAAAAATAAGTAAAAGAAAAATAGCAAAAATATTATATTTACCGTTTACATTCATGACATTGAACTGGGCCATTGTTGATCCATTTCGTTCTATTATGAGCAGATAATCCTGAAGATCCTAGTGAAGTACCCTCATCATCAATAACATCATCAGCAAAGACCATTGGATCGGCACCACTTTGTGTTGTAAATTCTTCTTCTCCAATATGAATTACATCTTCTGTTGCTGTTGAAAAATTTAGATCATCTGTTGTTGAATCATATTGACGAGCTTTTTCTCGAAGATTCATTTCACGTGGTAATGGTGGTTCATGAAAATCATCTAAAATAACAAAATAAATTCTAAAATTTTATCGAAATATGCTTACTAGCAACAACAACAGATTGCAAAAGGTCTGAAACAAGAAGCTTTAAATTTTGATCATCGGGTTCTTCCAATTCAGGCGGAAGATTAGCTTGGATTTCTGGGCATGCGGTTCTCCAATGCTTGATAAGATTAAAATGTTGACGAAATTGTAATCCACAAAGATCACAAAAGAACGAGCCTAAAAAGAAATATGAATGATAAAAGCCGGAATAATAAAGATAAATTTACCCGCATCAGGTTCATCAACATTTTCATAGCCACGATGTAAATCCAAATGCCGTTGCATATGAATCATTGGAATTGCTACTCCACAAGCTTTGCAAGGTGAATTTCGACGTACTGTAACTAAAGTATAATTATTTTATTGTAGACTGTAAATACCCATAAATCCAAGACAAACCTGGTAAAACAAGTTTATCATAATGTGAATTACGATATAGCTGATGTGAACTGATTCCCATAGACATATTACCATAATGCTCACGCTTTCGAACCAAATCATCTACAGCAGTTCTCAAAGTATTAACATCCAAATTCTTTCGTTCACTAACAGAAAAAACATCGTCCAAATCACGGCAAGTTTTCCGCCAATGATAGAATAAATTGTATTCATATTTGTAAGTTTTTGCACATAGTGGACAAGAGAAATTTCCAAATATCTAAAATGCTTTGGATTAGTAAAATGTTTGTTGAAATCAGTGCCGCAACTTCACCAAATTTCATGGGGGTGTCCCTCCTTATAAATTTTCAAAAAAAATCTTATTTTACCTAGTATGAATTTAAATTTAATGTGAAAAGTTGGCAATCCATGGGGGTGTCCGGACACCCAGGACACCCCCAAGTTGCGGGCCTGGTTGAAATAAAGTGTTGTGACATACCTGATGAACAGCAAGATGTCGTTCAAGTCGTGCAGTATTCACAAAACTTTGTCCACATTCAGGACACTTACAATCTCCATAAACTCGATTTCTACGACCTTTTATATTTTGTGGAGGATGATAAACATTTTTAGAAATGAAAGACATCGCTCTTCCGGATACAGAACTTCCAGGCTCAGGTTCTTTTTCATCATTGTAGTATACCATTTGAGTTGTTTCATTATCAACCATAATTTTAACTTCTTGTACAGAATTCATATCCATAATTCCTATAAATAATAGAGATATATGAGTAGGAGAAACATGGAAAAAGTTACCTTCATGTGAAGCATTATTTGCATCATCATCAGCAGCTAAAAGATAGAGTTCACCATCTTCACCTTGAATAACTTGTCCAATCATATCTTGTTCATTGTATTCTTCACTTAGATGCTAAAAACAAAACCAAATATATTTGTTAGATTTAATAAATCCAATTTTATAATAAATAAATACCTGATCTTTATGTTGTTCATTCTCACCAACAGGGATTCCATCTTCATCATATTGTTCTTGTTGATGTTGTTGGTGATCTTCTTCTTCTTGAAGCAACGAGCCATCATCAACTTCTTCTTCATGCAAAACTTGTTCATGCTCTTCAAGATGATGATGAGCTGGAGTTGCTAAAAATAATGTATAACATAAAAGTATTATTAGATAATCTTTTATGAAATTATTGATAAAAATGTTTTGTTGATCATTTTTTCAATGTTTATCACACTTTAGTAGAAGAAAAGAAACTTACACATAATTTTTAAATTCACCAACAGATATTTCCCTGAATATAGCCTGAGAATCAGGAGCTTTCAAGGGAAGAAAATATGTATAAAAAAATAAAAGTGGCAAAAACGATTATTTTTTCTTTCTTTTTTCGTCACCCAAAATCGATGCAAAGTTTTTTTCTTTTCTTTTTTTTGCAGTCAGTAAAAACCCAGACCGACAGAGATAAAAAAACACACAGGCACAAATTTTTAAAAAGAGATGCACGTGTGCGTTCTGTTAAACGTGAAAGTTGGAGTAGTTTTTATTGAAAGACACACGCTTCACACAACAACAGATACTCCAGATTTTGATAAATTTAATTTTTTTCTTTCAACGAATATTCAGAATCTTTTGTGATTAATATTTTTTAATATTACAATTTACTCACGGGTTAGCTGTATTTTAATTTAGTAATTTTTCCCCTAAAGCATAAACAAATTTTGTGTAAATTTATATTTTGTTTTAAAAACATTAAATATAGTATTGCTGTAAAATCCTATACAGTCTATTACTGTAAAATATGTCAAATCTTGAACAACATTCTCGAGCTTTGGTGCCTATAAATCCTCAAAATCGATCTGTAATTCCACAGAGAGGAAGATTCCCTCCAGATGTTATTGCATTCTTTATAAATACTTCAAATACAACAGTCAATGTTCGATGGATGCATACTGTAGGTTGTTTACTAAACTAGCTTTCATTACAGTACTACAATTAACAAATTTATAAGTAAATTTAATTTTAAGGATAACACGTACAAAGATTACGGTGAACTTCCTCCAAAAAGTTATGTTCGGCTTGTAACGACTTACGGTAAATTAACATGGTATCTGTTAAACATCTTACAATATAATATTTAGGTCATCGTTGGACATTTTATGATGTTCAAGATGGTGAATTATTTACAACAAATTACAATTCACCTGATGATGAAGAAAATTATTATGCTGCAAAACTACCTAATAATTACAGACAAGGTCAAGAAAGTCCATCACAAAATGTTTTGATTCATCGAAGAATGCAATCTCTTGCATATTTGGCTCTTAAATCTGTGTCAAAAAGAACGGATTTGAGAGAGCTACAATTACCAACAAAAGTTAAAGTAAGAAAACATTAACATTTCATAAAAATTACTGTAGTTTGTTGAAATTGATTTTTATTAATTTCAATTTTGTTTTCACTCTTAATATTGTCATTGTCACTGTTACAGTAACTAGTATCATTTTAGGAAGCTTTAATGGAATATATTGAAACAAAACAATCATTTCTGGAGCAATGGGAAAAAGATGTGTTGGCACGTCAACGGCGACAGGAAGCGGATATTTAAATAAACAATTGTATAATATCATTTATAACGAGTATTTTTTATTAAGTGTCTCATTTCCATGTAAAATAGATAATTTGTAATAAAATGAATTTTAACAATTTTGTACTTTTAAAAACATAAAAATACTGTCCTATTGAACATAAAACAAGTTGTTTTGTTAAAAGATTTTTTTGAATTTTTTTTGTGGATAAATGAAAATAATTGCCTGCCCTCAAAAATTCTGTTGATGGAATTGGTGGCAAACTTTGATTAAAATAAACAATTGCAGGACGCGAATCTGAAGCATTTTGAATTCCTTCTTGATTATCAGATGAACTCGATTGATTTGGGTTAAGCAAATGTTGGGATGCTGTAAATTGCATAATGGCAGGTTCAGTTTCGCCATTTGTTTGCTGCCTTGGGAATTCAAATGCATTCTGCACACACTTGGGCAAGGTGTATGGCCGTGTATGGATTCCATACACAGGGTCGAGGGTCGCGGAAGGGTTGAGAGGAGGGTCGCGGGTGCGGAAACCAAAAACCAAAGGGTCCTCCCTTTGGACTAAAAAATAAAACAATTTTTCAAAAAAATAGCTCACGTACTCCCTTTGCGATTTTTAGGGTCGCGGATTTAACAAAATTTTTCCATACTCATCTGCCCAAGTGTGATTCTGCAATCATCAAATTTAAAAACATTTTTAATCTCAAATTTAAATTAACTCACCAAAATAGAATTATTTAAAGGTTGTTTCCCTTCTTTAATCAAACTCAAGGACCTTTCATTTCTTTTCAAGCCTTCATTTTTATCCAGCGATACAGTATCATTTTGAATAAAATTCTCATAAGCAGCAATATGAAGGGATAAAGTACTGCTGGTGGTGGTTGTTGCATTTGAAGTATCATTTTTCCACTTTTTTGTTTTAATTGTTTCTTCAGCTTTATCCGATGCAGTAAAGAATTTGAAAGCTTTTGAATTTAAATTGTTGGAAGATGACTCATTCCATAAACGTGAAATTCTTTTGTCATCTTGAACAAATTTTGAATCTGCATTTTTTATGTTGATGCAGTCCTTTCAAATTTTCAGATTATCTCAAAACTCTCGATACTCGATATACTCGATTTATACAGTTGAAATCATGATTTCATAATTATATTTATTTATAAACTGTCATTTCTCCTTGAAAAACGACTGCATCATTTGAGATTACCAAAGCCGTTGTTATTACTGATTGATTTGCTATTTGATTTAACGGATGATACATTTAAGCATTTATGATTTCGATTTAAGTTGACACTTGAAAATCAATTATTATTACTAAAATTATGAAGAATGGAGTGTTGCTTTATCAGCTGCAAATCATCTCTTGCTGTATTCTGAAATTTTTATTTGCAAAAACAATTCTTTTAAATATAAATTTAATAAAGGCAAAAAAAACATCGCTAAATATTAAGGTTGAAAAAATTCAGGCCTGGCGACCTTGGTCCGGTAGCCGTATTTCTGATCCCTCGTCGACGTTCTAACACACTGTAAATATTGTATCATTCTTCATTGCAGACATACCTTTTTTATGCTTTTTCTCAACAAAAAAACAACCTTTTTAAATTTTTTTGAAAACATCGAAGTTGAAAAAAAAGCTTTTTCATCGAGCCATTGTTCGGGTTTACTTTTTTTTCATTGTTATGTTGCATTAATGCATTTTACCTTGTTGATTAATTGATGCTAATACGTTTTTCCCCTATTTTCGTCCATAATTTTCCCTTATAAGTTTATCACAACTTGTAGAAGAGTTACGGTAAAATTGTGGAATACCCCTTTTTCCGTGACAAAATTTTTTCCAAAGTTTGGACATAAAAAATCTCACAACGAAAATCTATGTTAAAAATTCGAAAACTCAAAAAAAAATCTTGGAAAAGTTTTTTAACATCTCCCAAACACAGTATTATTTTTTGGCAATTAATATTTGAAATAAGTGCCTAGAAATTTTATTTTTTTATTACAGTTAACTCAATTTAGATCTTATTAAAAAGAGTATTATGTCAACTGATAATAGCAAAGACTTGCATACCTTATTTTTTTCCAAAGGTAAATTTTAATATTTTTTTACTTTTACATAAGCTTATGTTCAAATGTTTAAAGTTTACTTTTTTCAGATGTAAAACTCATTGAAAAAAGACTTCATCAATTGGAAAAGGATCACGAATTGGAGAAGTTGTTGGATACGGTGTTGAAGATTTGTAAAAAGTATAAAGCTAATTATGAGTTACTGCCTTGCATGATACCGTTTATTCGAAAATACTTTTCAACTATTCCTTCAACTCGTGCAAAAAGTATTGCTGATGAATTAATTGGGCAATGTAATGCTGAGCATTCTGTAAGGTATGCGTTTTACAGCTATAAAGACCAAAGATTCTTTAAATGAATAGCCATTAATAATTGTCGAGTTTTATTTTATGCAACAAAGTATCCCTTGATTAATTTATTAATTCTTTAGGGCATCATCATCTCTTTTGCGGCATCTTACTGAAACCGTTCAACTTGGAAATGCTCTGCGCTTTCGTGACCTTGTTAAGACTTCTGTTATTACCCTTCATAATAAAATTCGTGAAAAGAAAGAAAATGTGGAAGCTGCTGATGATTTGATTATTACATTATTTGAAATTTTAATGTTTGAATTGAATATGCAAGACAATATTGAACCTCAAAAGCTAAAAGATGTTTGGCTTGAACTTGTTGAAGTTGATGTAATACTCTTTGTATAATTTTATACGATATTTAACATCAATTTTTAGGATTCACCAGTTTACTATCTTGCAACATTCATTTTTTATTCTTCTCTTGGATTCAAAAAAGATGCCGTTGATGCAGAAATTCAACTCTGCAAATTTGGAACACTGAATAATCAAAAGGTTGTACTTTTTCACAAATCTTTACAGCTATTTTTTAATTTGTAATTTTTAGTTTATTGAGTTTTGTGAACCTCATCTTCACATTCCTTTGATCTTGTTTGAAGTTGCAGATGCAAGAATATTCCTTGAACGTCTCTTGGAATATTATCTTATCAATGAAAAGGTATACTTAACGTTCTTTGATTTCTGATTCCTTGAAACTTATTTTAGATTTCTCATTTCTGCAATTTACTCTTTAATGTTCCTGAACTTCGAAATTCTTGTCTTCCTTCCATTGAAGTATCATCCCTGTTTCCATCATTACTCTTAAAGATTTGGCAAGGTTGTTGGGATAAATCTGCTACAAGAATGACAGATTCTGATAAACTTCGATTAACAAAGTTTAATAATTTAATGGAACTTATATCTTCAGTTCGACAGGATGCTGATGGCTTGGAAAGAAATGCCGAATTATTTCAAGAAGTTTTTGTAAAGTGTACATCTCTTTTTACTGGATATATTTTTACAAAAGATATGAAAGCTGCAGCATTTTCATTTGCGGTAACGGCAATGTTTGATATTCTTCCAAGTTTATCCTTGAATACAAAGTTATTACTTGTCGGAGTGATGCCATTTGCTTTGGCAGTTCCAACAACGGAAGAAAAGACTGCTGAATTGCAAAGAGCTTATGCCATGCTTTTGAAAGATATTCCAAGTGATCATTTTGACAAGCTTTTTACTGATCATGAATGTGTTAATAACTTTTTATTCAACCTCATCAAGGTAATATTTTATAAAAAATTTTTTCTAATTAGTTTTTTCTAAATTTTAGTTAAGTGCCAAAGAATCAATTCAACTTCGACAAAGCTGTAGCAAAATTGTTGCACACTTTCTTCATTCTGATTGGACATTTCTTTCGGCGCTTGTAAAACGTTGCAGCGATAAAAGAATTGATGATAAAAATGCTTACAAAAGTTTATTGCTTGTTTTTTCAAAAGCCATTTTGGGTTGTAATGGTACTCCCCGATCTGATACAGTAATCTGTTTCCAAGCATGGTTAAATGTTTATCAACTTGAAGCAGATAGCCTTAAGGCAAAGAAGTTTTCCCCCAAAAAGGGATTATCAAAGGTTAGTTTGTAGTTTAATTCTTTCGATTTATTATCTAGACCTTCTTTAGTTACATGAAACACTTTCAACAATTTTACAAATGCAAAATTGTTTACCTAAAAATCTTTCAAGCCAAGGATCAAATCAAATTATTTTTGATATACTTCTTATCTTTATTCAAACAAATCGTTTATGCTTGTTGGCTGAAGTTGAAGTTGAGCAAAATCAAAAACTTTTTCAAAAATTACTTGATTATTATTTGTTGACTGATAATTTTGGTTGTTTTCCTGAAACGGAGCGATCTACTTCGCTGAATCGATTCGTTGATACAGTACTTCTTAATGGATTTGCTTGTGGATTAAAAAATTATTTTGCCGTTGTTGAAAGACTAATGAAAGTTTCTGATATTTCAAATTCTGATGATTTAATTGTTACAATCGTAAAAAGCTTAGATGAAACTGGAGTAGGCTTATTTATTTTGAAATTGTAATATTTTTTGTGCTTTTTTAGGTCAAAGCTTTAAAAGAACAGATTTTACAAAAATATACAGTTGAAAAGTTGTCAGCAGATACTGAAACAAGAAATGCAATCTTTGGAGTTTTATTTGCTTTACTTCAAACTCGATATTCTTCAACTTTTAATGAAATGGAAGATTATTTCTATGAACTTTTTGCTGATATTGATTCTTTGAGTTCCGGGGGGATGAAATTTTTGACTTCATATATGGATGTAAGTTGAATCGTACTTTTTATAATTTTTTTAAAGTTTTTATGGGTTTTAGGTTATTCGTGGAAGTAAATCTTTTGCAGAATTTTTATCTCTTGCAATCTTTACTGCATCAAATATTTTGGGATCACAAAAATTCATTCCACAATCAATAGCAATTTTGGCAGAAATTAAAAGAAGTTTGGCTGTTACTGGCTTAATTAGATATGTTGTTGATTTACCTGAAAAACTTTCAATTTTGGTTGATCAATTTCCAATTATTGGTCGTTTAATTTCAAAATTGATTGAAAGTGTTGGTTTTTACATTTTGTTGAAAATTTTTACAGTATCTTTTCTTAGTTATTGAAATTCCGGCATTTGTTAATTGAAATTTCTGGTAATGAAAAGTATGTCATTAATGATCCAATATTTATTGAAAGTTCGGCAGCTTATGATCATTTTTGGAAACAACTTTCAAATTTAACAAAGCAATTAGTTGCATCAAAAAATCCAATTATTACTCGTCAACTTCCATTTGTTATCTCCAATTGTTTAACTGGCGAACGAGAAGGCAATCTTCCATCTTATAATTTACTGTCAGGTTGTGATGAAGCTTCACTCTCTTTGATGTCCACCGCACTCCCAATTATTGAACAGCGTCGGTTCGGTGTTATGTTTCCGAGTTTTGTTGAATCTCATCGATTTACTGGATAAATGTTTAGTTTATGTTATACTTTTTGTTGAGTTTTGTTGATATTTTTAAAGTTTAATAAATTCTTTTCTTCAAAATTAAAGCACTGACTAATAATTACGGTATCAAATTTTGTGGTACCACACTAATAAAATTTTTATATGCAAGACTTGAATACGAATTACTGTAGCTACTTATATACAGCAATATACCTCGTTTATTTTCCACACATAGCTCCACAAAAATTTGCTACACCCCCGAAATTAAGCGATGCATGAATTATTCGAATTCAGCGTGTATACAGTTAAAATAAAATAAACACACTGTTGTTTATATCTATATTAAAAAGGTTAACCACAGGTTACGTACTATTTATGTCAACATTTCAACTGTTTCTTTAATCTGATAAGAAAAATAGAATAGTTAAATAAATTAAAAGAGCAATCCTTTTCACATTTTCTTTTCCCAACATTACCAAGTAGATAATTACGATACGATACGACACCATTGTGGATAACAAAAGCCCGACTCTTTGGAGAAACAATGTCATACATATATTAAAACGGCACTAAAAAATCAAAGCAAATCAATTCAACAAAGTCGGAAAAAGGTGGAATCGGGAAAACACTGATGAGAGTACATTGTAAAAGTTTAACTGGTACTTTTTTATCATGGTAAAATTCTTATGAACAAAAAAGTTATCTCATAACGAGACTGAAACTCCTTATTTTTTGCGGGATTTTGCAAGGGTCTAAACAGTTAGGGTACTTAGAATATCTATGATTATACTTAAAACGAGCTTGGGAATTTCCCTTAACTATTATTCTCACAAGAAAAATCTATACTTAAAACGAGCTTGGGAATTTCCCTTAACTATTATTCTCACAAGAAAAATCTCTTGGAGATAAACGCGGTCAAATGAACTCATATTTATAAACAGCAGCCCTGCCTACTGAAGATAACAGTCAGTTTTGCCAACAAGAAAATTCAGCAGTGGCAGCTCCCGTCCGCGATTAACAGATCTATTCACTGAATAAACTTGTACCGTATTTGTAGTGTTTCAAAATGTCTGTAAAACAGAAAATATCAACTGATAACATGCTTTATCAAGACTTTGATTTCTGTAAATCCATTATGAATTATATCCTTGATATTGTAAATGGAAAAACTTTACAAAAGTTACACAAAACCTGCAAATATTTCTATTCCAAGAAACAATTTACTATTCTTAAGAATCTTTGCACTTGCAGCTTTTATGATACGAAAGTGTTTGAACAAAATTATATTGGATTCCCTCCGACTGAAACCGATTTGAGTTTTATTAAAGATAACATTTGGCTTGTTAATTTTTTAATGATCGGTGATTATTCAAAGCCATCAGATATCATTTCGAAGATTGCTTTATGTGAAATTCGCACATTGTTTGTTGACACAGTTACGATGGATGAATTAAAATTTTTAACAGAATCTGGGAATCTTGAAAATTTAGAAACACATCGTCGAATTTGCCATTCTGATGGAACTTCCGTTCCTGTAGATGAAATCATGAAACTTGTTCCAAAAGCTTGGTACATTATGTAAGATTTTTAGGATTTCCGAGGCCCCCACCTTATACATATGCTTACTTTAGGTTAAGTGAATGCGCATTCTCAAAAGAAACAATGAAAAATTTTATAAACCTTGAACGAGAAGTTAAAATAAAAAATTTTTATTTGTACTCAATTGAACAAGAAATCGATGCAGATCTTATGCAACAATTTTTAAAAGTATGGTTTCATTTTTAAACTTTAAGAATAAAAGGTCAAAACCCGGTAGGTTGTGACAATTGTTTTTTGTTCATTTTCGTTCCACCACAATGGTTCAAGCATTTGTTAGCTTTACACAGCGAAACGAAAAACAGTTTTTTGTTAACTTTTGTTTTGAAATTAATTGATATTCAGGGTTTTTAATGCTACAATTTTGAACTCTTTTTTTCTAACCACCGGAAAACCATGAATTATAAAAGTACTATTTTGCTAAGGTGAAATAAAAAAGTTTTCTAAAAACCGATTAAAAAGTGCTTTCAGTACTTTTCAGTCAGTGCATTTTGTGTTAAAACAAGCAGTTTTCTTGTTGAGACATGTCATTCCACAAAAAAGTGCTTAATTAGTACCAAAAAGAAACATATAGATTTCTAAATAACGCAAAAAATGATAAATATCTTTTATTTAAACATAAATAAATGTATCAAAGGAGCTGCTGACGCTTTTATATTATTGTAACATTTGTAAAACAATATTTTAGAAAAACTTAAGCGATGTTCGTTCAGTTCTTGTAATTCACTTTGCTGATTTAAACTACAATGACAATTTTAATGCCGAAATTCGACAGCAAATGGATCAATGGGGACCAAATTACCTGTTACCTGTTAATTACCCAAATATTCATGTTAACCCTCACCACCTCCCATGAAATCCATAAACTGATATTTAAATCGAATATGCATTTTTTGCTTTGTCTGAAGATCTTGTAATTTTTATCTATTTGTTTCATCTGTTTTAAACAATTTGATTTTATGTTTTCACTGAATAGATTTTTTTTGTTTTGAAGGTTTGTCATGGAGTGTTTGAAGTAATAAAGAATTGATAAGAAATTTATTAGTTTACGAAACAATGTATTATTATTCACCTCCAAATAATAAAATAATTTTTTTTTATTATTTGAAAAAAACGTGGACCTTATACTTTTTTTTAGCTTAAACCATTACTCATTTCCAGAGAGGAAACTGGTGATTTGAAAAAAGACTAATGCAAATAAAATATTTCACGTCTGAATCCAGTACCGATTTTTTAAAGATTTTAAATCGATTTTTTTAGGGAAAAAAACGAGAAAAATGAATGCCAATTTTGTAAGCACTTTTTTTAAACTTTATCATTTTTTATGAAATTTGTTGGATAGGCTTCTACAATTACTTATCTATCGAAATAGTCTCAATCACTTAGTTTGGTTATGAACTAGCAATTTCGCAGTAATAAATATAGCCTTTATCCATGTAAAACTTTAAAAAAATTTGTATTTTTTTGATTTTTGCAAAAAACTTGACCTCAGTGACCTCAAAACGTCTTTCACTTGTGCAAAAAGAAAGAAAGACGCGCGTGCGTATCTTTTTCTTTTGTTTTTATTTCTATTTCCATTTTTACTGTTAAAAATTCCGCCGTGTCTTCTTTGTTTTAGCAAAACAATTAACAGTTTTATCCACAAATTCAATATTTTTTCAATGTGTAACTTTCATATGCTTTACGAAGATTTTGTCAAAATTAAAACGGGACAAATGATTACTGTATCGAGTATTATTACAAAAGTTGTGGTACTAAAATATCATTTTTATTTTTGGATGTTAGATAATTTTACTGTTTGATCAAAATTGTATATAGGTTACGGTAACAAAAAAAAGTTTTCATCGCATAAATATGCGATTAAAATTTTTTTATAAAAAGATATATTTTTTATGACAGAATCTGACGAAGAGAAACATACTAAATGGATAACACACACCTAACTCTTTGGAAAAACAGTATCATGGTTAGATTAACACGTCTTTACAAAAGGAAACAAATCTATTCAAGAGGACACTTTTCAGTGAAGTTGATCAAAACCCGAAGATTCCCCCTTAAACGCCTATCCCATCTCACAAAACCCCCACCAAATCCCCAAATCCAAGAAGACAAAATATATAATTAAAATAAATATTTATTAAGACATCATTGAATTATTTGACAAAGACAATTATGTTGCAGAAACAGGGAGGACAACTTCACCACCAGCTGGGCCAGCTTTGAATGGAGCTTGAGCATCAGTGGCATCAGCAGGAACTTCAGCGAATTGAACAACCATTTTATCATCCTTTGGTGGACCAGCAAGACGAGTAATTTCTAATGGAGCAGAAGCACCAGGTTCAACGAAGCCAAAGACGGGTTTAAGACGATATTGAGCATTATTGGATGACTTGACTTTGAAGGCAAGACGAGAAGCACCAGAATTGACAAGTTGATGAGTGCTGGTTCCTCCTGCAGCAGGGACGGCAGCAGCTGGGGGATCACAAGCTACAACAACATGATAGATAAATAAAATATACCAAAAACATACCCAAAGCAGCCATTTCTGTTGTTGATGAAAGAAGAGTTGAGAGAAGAGAGAGAAGTGGTGAAGAAGAAGACGAAAGTTGTCGACTGATGAAAATTCGTTGTCACATTCTATCTTATTTGCGGTTTTAGAGGAGTATTGTTTCAGCTTTGCTTCTCCATTTTAATAATCAGTCCTATTTAGTCAGCAGCATCATAGTTGTTTTTATGTTTTAAATGATTGTTATTGAACCGAGAAGATACTGATTAATTAAGTATTAAGAGTCAAAAATGATAGACAAAGAGTATCACTCATTTTTTGTAGATGATCAAAGCATGAGTTTTAAATTTTGAAACAATCAACTAAAGTCACTGAAAAACTGTTGCAAATTAATTCAAGTCTTTGATGCTGTTGTTACAAAAAAATTTGTTCAATCAACATAGGTTCCACGGAGAGATATGATATGATCGGACTTTCAACAAAATTGTTCAACCTATTATTTCTATTTTTATTGATTACTGTATTCACTATGTATTGTATAAAATCACGGTTTGTAAAGTACACATATATAAACCAAAAAAATTCTTTATTTCAAAAATTACCATCGAAAAAATATTAACAGAAAAAACATATTTAATCCAAAAAAAGTACAAATCCAAGAGATAAACACAGAATTAAAGGGGCGGATTCTTTGGTACTTTAAATTTGGGTCTTGAAAAGATTTATTTTTTACTCAAATAGTTAAGGGTCGAGATACCCTGATTATCAGGGCAACAATAAAATATCAAAGAAACCGCCTCCTTCAAATTAAAAGATCAACAGATAGATGTAATGGACCATCACTGATGGCAACGGAAAAGGTTTTCGTTATGAGCCTCGTATTCACAAATGACATACATCAATTAAAAAACTGATGCAGTCATCGCAAGGGAGAAATGATTCCGGGTCCTAATCCGCAAACACAGTACTTCGGCTTGTAAAGAATCAGATCACTGTGACGTTGGTATTCAAAACTAATAGCCTTTTCCAACCAAAACATCCGTCTGTTGATATAAACGTGGTCCAACTTACCCTTGCAGCGACCCATTTCATTTCATTGAAGCACCAAGAGCAGGAACATTGAAACACCAGGACCACCAGCAGGAAGAGAGAGAGACAGAGAGAAGAGACGACCAATGTTGAAACACCATGAGAGAGAAGAGTGATATGTTTATTGCAACATTTTGCAACTATTTATATCATTTTAAAGCAAAAAAAAGAATGAACCGTGGCGTGGGAACATTCAAATTTGAATATTGATGTTCGCATTTTCCTACATTATTGTAATTCTTTCTTTCGAAATTCATTCATCTATTTTCTTTTTTCTTATCCAACCCAAAACGAAATTCCAAAAAGTTAACCTAAAGGACCCAGTAAAAAGTGGATTCTACATAAACGAAATGAAATTTGCATATTAATTTATCATCCAACAAAATCAGCAGCAAATAACAGAAATGGAAATAGTGATAAAATTCCATATGGAGCTCGGTTGTACAAAAAAATGCGAACGTTCTTGATAGTGGATATTGTCTGATGAGATTTCTTCCAGATTTTGGAAAAGAATAATCACTTTGGTCAAATGGTAAAGAACCAAATAAAAAATAATCACCAAAAACAACAACAGAATAATGATGGCACTGTAAAATATTACTGTAATATTAGTTTTAGTGTGAAGTTGCACACTGTAACTGCAGTTCTTCAAGAAAAGAGTGATGCTTCACCTGAAAATGGAAAGCATTTCTTGTTGCCGTGGAAGAAATGTCGAGATAATTTTTCTTTTCAATTATTTGATTGTTTCATTGTGTGAAAAGTCTTTAGCCTTTCCGAGTTGGAAATTTACTCCTGCTGTAAAAAATAAAGAAAACGAAATTCTTGCCTCAAAGTTGTCAAAAAGGATACCCAAAAGATTTAAACAAGTTAATAAATAAAAATTTAGAATTTTTATTTTTATTGCGGTATTTCTAATAATATTCTGTTACAGTAACCCCACAAAAATTTTTTATTTAATTTACGGCATTGTGTGAAGTCCAATTAAAATATTACTATTATGAACTATGTCATGAGCAGTATTTTAATTATATTGTTTTGTGATAACGCTAATTTATCTTTGATAAATTTTTGGTTTACGGTATTAGTGGCCACTGACAGCCGAAGTTTGGTGTCTTTGATTCATTCATTTATATCCCCATTTTAACGTTTGCAAAAATAACTTCCATAATAATATTAATTTTTCTGTTTATTTGTGACCAAATCTTTTCTTCTTTTGTTAACTGTATAAATTTTTTTATTAAGAACATTGTCAAAAAAAATAAATATAAACAATATGGGTTTTTAATAGAAGCACAAATATAAAAACACAACCAAAATAAAATAAAAAAATTTTCGTTTGAAGCAAAAAAAACTGTTATTAAAAATTGTAAATAATAAAAAAGATAAATGCACGCTAAAAAAACTTGCTTTTTTTGAAATGAAAATACAAAATGTAAACATATAGGCAAGAGCAGTTTTAACCGGCAAATGGGCAAAAACAAACAATGAGAAAAATATATACTGTTTTTATTAAAAATGATTAACTAATTGATATTACATAAGAATGATGTCATCGTTTGTTATCAATGATGATAGCTTCCTCCAACAGACATTGGCTGCATTGAAAGTGGAGTATGTGACATTGGTTGGGAGGAGGGACTCATATGTCCCATTTGTGGGGGGAAATGTGGAACATATGATGATAAACTAAGAGGTGAATGTTGGGCTGAAGAGGACATATGGTGATGATGTGGAGGTAAAGAATATGGATGCATTGGTTGTTGTGGTGGTTGAGGAATTTGAGGGAAATGTTGTGAATGCAACATTCCCATGTGACTTAGGGCTTGTTGTTGAGAAGGTGTTAATGGAGTGCCAACGGCGGCTGCAGCTGCCGCAGCAGATAGGTCATATGGATTGGAAAGGGGTTGATGATCTGATACTGGTGGCATAAAATGATTATTTTGTTGTTGTGCCATATGTTGTTGTTGTTGTTGTTGTTGCTGTTGATTTAAAGATTGTTGCATTGCCAAAAGCTCTTGTGCCGCTGCTGCTGCTTGTTGTTGTTGCTGTTGTTGGATTTGTTGATCAATTCCATTCATGTATGATCCAGGCATTTGATATGATCCATTATTTAAATCTGCATGAATTTCAAGTTCTGTTGGAGTGTCAGAAAATGGATGTCCAGAATATAGTGGAGATCGACCATTCAAAGATCCCAAATCATCATTTGATCCACTGTCGCTGTCAAAGGTTTTATTAAATGATGATGAGGCAAGGGTATCAGTTGTCCATCGACGACCAGCATCTTTTTTTAGACGTTTTTCTTTTGCTCGACGATTCTGGAACCATACCTAAAAAATATAAGCCATTAGAAAATTTGAATAACATCATTTTATATCAGCCCACGGGGGCAGCAAAGTAAAAAATGGATAATGACTAAGTGAGACTTTGTGGTGGAAGAACTATAAATCCTCTTTGGCTTATACAGAGGCAGGGGGAAGCCATTTTGCTAAATAAAAAAGGTAAGAAGTCTATGACAAAAGGTTAAAAGATAAAAGGGTACCGCAGGTTACGGTATTTGACGAAAAATCAGAAATTTTAAACAATTTTGACAACTACAGTACGAATCTAACTCTTGCTTTTCTGGACTTGGCTGAATCCGGTGCAATGCCAAATGTGAAACTTAATGAAAGAATTTCTTACTTGAACAACTCGCATATCCAAACCAGTTTCAGCAGCTAATTGCTCTCGAACATGCCGGGCTGGCTTTGATGAAGCTTGGTATGCTTGCTTCAAAGTTTCAAGACTTTTTGCAGATATTGTGGTACGGGGACGTTTATTTCCGCAATCCATTTCACTTTCTATAAAATTTTTTTCATTATTATATTTTTAATGACTCAACAATAAATATATTTATAACAATTACAACAAAAACAAAAAAGAACTACAAAAAATCAAAGCGGAAGTTTATGAAAAGGTTTATTCTCTTTCAGAATCAAAAAGGAAAAGAAAAAAATAAACACGTTGGTTTTCTTTACTTTAAGAAGGTGAGAAAAAATAAGATTTAAAAGCGAAAAAAAAGAAAAATCTTTCCAAGAAGATTTGTCAAATTTCTTGGAAATCTGTTTTATGTTTTTAACTAACTAATAAATATTATTAAAGTTGTTATACAAAAAAATTGTTGCCAAAAAGTGTGTGAAAACTTTTTGAAAGTTTTGGAAGTACTGTGAGAGAGATAAAATGGAGAAAAAAAATTAATGCAACAAAAAATGTTAAAACATTTTGTCACAGTATTTTTAGTAAATTTTAATTTATTTTTTAATTTAAAGTTAAAAAGTGTAGGTTTTAATATTTTTGATTAAATACAAAGTTTTGGAATCAAGATATTTGTAATCAAAAACAGGTATTGTCAATTTTGTCATCAGCGGTTATCAGAAATGGGTTTGCCCCTTCAGAAATAAAATGCTTCTGACGTTTCTGCAACTTCCTATATATTTATACCCTCATCTATTTTAACATTTGATCCCTATGACCATGCATTATGGCATATTCCCTCAACAATTTTTTAAACTCTAAAATCCTTTATCCAATAATACTTCCTTAAAAAACATTCTTCGAACGAACGTCATCGACCATACATACAGTAGTCAGGCAGTCAAAAAAAGTATTAAAAAAAGATGCATTTTGTAGGATGACTTTATAAGAGAGAGAGAAAAATGTAAATCCAAAAAATCATGACGTTGGAACAAAGAAGAACTGTTTGTATCATAGTTTTATATGTTTAAAAACAGTTTCTTAAAAAAATTGTAACTACAGAATTCAATTGAATACATTTAAAAAATTAAATTTCCTTTTTTTTTCTTTTGCAAAAAAGAAAGATTAAAAAGATGTTTGTTTTTTAGAGAAGAGATGGGATATTGAAGGCTTAATACTTTGTTGAATGAAGACTGTTATAGGCTATAAACATGGAAGAGATTACAGCAGCACACAAAAAAAGGATAAGTAGAAGGGAACCGAAAAGGGGAACAATGCAAAAAAGCTATGGGTGAGGATGATGTAATAATAGAACAAAAATCAGAGGTTCACTGTTACAGTCACGCAGTGTTGTTTTAGTTCACCTCCGCACATATGCCTCAGAATAAACACTGTATGATCACATGTGTGAAATACAGTGTTTATGTGAAACAATCCCTATAACACCGTCATAATATCTTCATCTTCTTCTATCCCCAAAAAAAACAAAACTAAGAAGCACAAAAAAGAATTTTATTCAGATGTCTACATTTTGACATTCTCCTCAGCGTTTTTATATACGAATGTCCTTTTATACCCGCCTTTTTTTTCTCCTCTCTCTTTTTTTCACACTTAAACATTTCACACGCAACTCAAAAAATTTTTTCTTTTAGCTGCAGCAGTTTTCAAAAAAAAATAACAATTTTCTTACTGTAACTTAAGAAAGAAAAAGACAAGAGGAAAAAGACATGAAAAAAGGTATCAAAAAAAGAATGTTAAAAAACAAAAACAATCACATTAAAATCAATGGCAAATTTTTGGGTTCCGATATCTCACAAAATGTTTGTCAATGCCGTGGGGAAAGATGCGTTTATTAAGTTATTAATCGTTTAATAAAAACTTTTTTCCTTATGGTATTGACAAAAATTTTGCCAAATAAAGAAATATAAAATGGGCCGGTTTACTTCAACTGATGTTAATGCCATTGTGAAATGGCATGAAACTATGATTTCAATAATATAATTTTTAAAGTCAATCGAAAAAGGTATGAAAATTTAATATCTTTATATATGTGTTTAGGAAACTAGAAAAAAGGAGGAGGGAGGATGACATGCTCTTAACTTTTTCATCCACCCTTTTTCTTTTCTTCTTCTTCATCTTTTTACAACTATATTAAATCCCTACAAAGCACAGACTGCTTCACTTTCAAGATATTATTATGGAAGAGAAGAAGGGGGATAATCCCGTGCCCGCCCTCGGGTACGTTCAAAAAATATACATATCTTATTTGAAAAAGAAAGGGGCTTCCTTTTCAGATTTTTTTTCTAGCTCTTTTTCTTTATCTTGTTCAAGCTGAAAAAGAAGCAACCGGATTATGCCCTTTATTTATATAAAATCCTCAAGAATGAAACTGTTTTTTTGCAACAAAAAAGAATAAAGATGAATAGGAAATTGAAAAAACGGAAAGATAAAAGAGAAAAAAATGTGGCACAACAAAAACTCCGGAAAGTAAAAGGATAAGAAAGCACGTGGATTAATTTTTTGAATTGAAAACGATGGTAAACAAAAAATTGAGTTAATGGGGTTTGAGCTATTAGTAATTATTAGCAATAATGGTCAAAAGCATATTTTAAAAAAAAGAAAGCTTAAAAACATGTCGGAAAAGATCAAACATGATCATTAACAGACATAACCCCGGGGGGAGGGCAAATGGTCATGCCGCCTTTGATAGCTATGAGACATTAAATACTAAGTGATTTCTGGCTGATCAATGGTAAACTCATAGATTTTTCTAATGTTTGCCCAACAACGATAGTAATCATACATGTAATAATAAAAGATTCAAAACTGCTCTTAATTTAACAAATTACCCAACTCTTGTAAAAATCAATAACAACATTGCGTTATTTTTAACCAAAAAATTATCCTAACCTTTTTTCTTTCTCCCTAAAAAAATTATTAAACTCATCAACACCTCCAAAAAGGATATTTTAAGGAAAAGAAGAAGAATCAAAAAAATCAAAGTCAAAAAGTTTTTCTGCAGACACAAAAACATAAGAAGGAACAAAAGAAGCGAGGGTTGCGCGATAACATCCTTAAGCGCAGGAGAGGATGACTATTTTTGCCGCGCTCTGACATTTATTACATATCTTAGAAATAGAAATATATTTATACACCTTGGAAAAAATCAACCTCATCATCAAAAGAAAAAAAGGAGAAAGAGAAACACGGAAAATATAATTTTTTGAATTGTTTTTCTTTTAAAATTGTGTTTTTGCTTAAAAAAGGAAGCAAAAAAAGAAAGTTTGTGTGTTATTTCAAAACAATACAGAAAGAAAAAAAGCGTTAAAGTTTGAGTTAAATGACTGGAAAAAAAGTTTTTTTAAAAAATATAAAAAAGAAAGAAATTTATTATTTTTATGTGGGTGCACTTTGAAGTTATTCGAGAAGAAAATGATAGCAATAATAATAATAATATTAGTTACTTAAGTGTATGCCAACAATGAAATTACTATAGTATAAAAGTGCCAGCATTTGAAAGGGACACATCTCTGATCTTATGCTATCAAAGGATTTTTTTATTTCAGAAAAGGCACCTGCCCCCTGATACCCCAACCATTCTGAAATTCATGTTAAAAATGATAGCATGCTTTCTTGTACATGATACTGTATGACATCACATTTTTCGTATCGAGAAAAAACAGCAAATGATTACTGTAGTGGAGGTTGTGATGTTGATCGACATCAGGTTTATGAGTAAATGAGTAATATGTGTAAGTAAAAAAGTTGTTAAGTTTACAAAAAAGTATTTGGAATCAGAATTGTACTCCTGTGAGAATCTGTATTCCAAGTTTGTTCTTGTTTACTATTTTTAAAGTAGCAACTAACTACGCACTTCTTGGGTTTAACTCAAAAGAAAATGTTGTTGTCATAAATGCATCATTTTTCTAAGAAAAACCTATTTCTTTTTTGAGATATTTTGTGTCATTAAGTGCCTTTTAGTTCCTGATATTGATGATCTTGATACGATTAATTAAGTATCTGATTGTACTTCCTATTGTACATGCTTCTTTTTGTAACATTATAGATCACTATCATATTTCTTTTGTTCCAGTGTACGTCAAGTCACGACATTTTGTTGTTTAACAAAAATTCAAAAAACGTATAAAATCCATCGGATTTGTTTCTGTACTTAACAAAAATTACGTATTTTGTAGAATCAGTGAAAGAGAGATGATTTTGATGTACATTATTATAACAACAACAAAAAAATTCATTCCATTAAGTCCACCAACCCACCAATACTTTCTTCTTCTACAATATCATTCCCCCCTCAGGGCATATTTTCATGCATACATTAGAAGAAATGGATCCACGTGATTTTGTCTTTTATCCCTTTCTTTATCGGCTTATCTCCTCCATCTTATCATTCTTTTATATTTTCCGGCTTAATTTAATCCTTCGTTTTTCGGATTTTTTCTTTTCTCTCGCTTGCTTCTCCTAACCACAGTTTTGACTTTTTGCCTCCCCCGAAAAATTCAAAGGTAAATTGTGTCTCACATTTTTTCTCTTCACGTAGCATTTGCAAAGTATATGGGGATTTGCAACATCCCTTTTCAATCCCTTTCATCTTTTAAGCTTACTTTACCCTTGAGATCTTTTAGATTTTATTAAAGTCAAAGAAGAAGCTCTTGAATTCAATTCAAAAAATGATAGGTCTTCTTCATTTTTTCAGAATTTTTTTACCTTCTTTTAAACAATTGTAAATGGCTTCTAAATCCTCCACCCTCAACAAATAATATCTTTCAAATGAATAAAAAGAGATTATCAGTGAATAAAAAAAGTCAAGTTTTCTTTTGTTTCATATCAATAAAGAAAAAAAGGGAATTCATATAAGGTCAAAAAATATGATAAAATGAATTGGGGGTGGAAAAGGATTAACAAAAAAGTCAAATGGTTAAACATGCAAAAATAAAAAAGAAGTTTAAGCAACAAAAAAGTATTAAAGTCTGTTTTTTGAATGATAAAATTTTGCAAATGAATGAAACTAAGGATTTAAAAAAACATTTCAGAAACTAAAGATCTAAATTGAAAAACTATGCAAAAAATGAACAGTTTGTAGCTAGTAATATTTTTAAAAAGCAATAAAATTTTTAAATTTAAAAACGTATTTTTAAATTAAATTAAATTTAATATAATTTATAAAAAGATTGGTATTGTTCATTATTGTTTAAGTCTTTCTCAAAGAAAGATAGACTAATACTTTTCAGTATAAAACAAAGTAAACATTTTTCAACTTTATGGTATTAAACGAAGGTTTGTAAAATGGAAATTTTAATGCTTAAGCCATAATTTTCTAAATTCCGATTTTATCAAATCGTGCTATCTTCCTTGCCTGTATTTTTATAAAGTTCAAAGGATAAAATTTGCTAGAAAAAATGGCACTTCTTTCCTTTACGCCCCCCCTCAAAAAACCTTTTCGTTTTTTTCATCGTTCGCTTTTGGAATGAAACAAAATTTGCATTTGAAAAAATCAGTCGCTGAAGGGGGGCGAAAAGGAAAGAAGTAGGCTTAGGCGTATTTCTTTCCTTTTCGCCCCCCTCATTCACATCTCGCAAATTTGCATATGCTTTTCCAAAAATGTATAAAAGGCAAAATTGTCACCGAATTCAGGCTTTTTTTCATCATTTTTCTTCTTGATGAACGGTCGTCTTTTTCTCTCCTTTTTCCAATTTTTTTCTAAGTTTTTGCTCTCAACACGTTGATCAAGTTCATTTTTGGACTTGGTCAACGTTTTGAGAGCAAAACTTAGAAAAAAATTGGAAGAAAAAAGAGGGGGGGGCGTAAAGGAAAGAAGTACCGAAAAAATATAAAAAATGCAAGTTTGCGTTTCAAACACGTTCGAATTTCGGGCCTTACTAAACGGTGGATGGACGGGTCCAGTGGAGTGGACGTCTAAACGGTGGATGGATTGCTAAACGGTGGACGGATTGCTAAACGGTGGATGGATTTTTTTGATTTTTGGGTTAAAAAAAATTCGGGTTTTTTTGTTTCTACTGTACTCTCATCAGAATCCTTCCGGATTCTTCCTCCCAAAAATTGCAGATTAAAAAAATGAGAGTACGGTAGAAACAAAAAAACTTGAATTTTTTTTAACCCAAAAATCAAAAAAATCCATCCACCGTTCAGCAATCCGTCCACCGTTTAGCAATCCATCCACCGTTTAGACGTCCACTCCACTGGACCCGTCCATCCACCGTTTAGTGAGGCCCTCGAATTTCTCGAATAAAAAAAAATTCGGAAATTCTAATAAAAAATGTTTTGTGAAGTTTTTTCTCTAACCGTAGACATCCCCAACTTCGGATCAAGTTGGGGCTTCATATTTTGCCCATATACTCGTCTAGTATAAGGTATAAGTGGGGCAAAAAATCGGCTGCGGAATCCTCATCCTGTGGGTTTACCAGGGCCTCAAAGTTACTGTAATACAGTAATCCACAATGGGACATCCACATCTTAAAGTTGTAGATTCTGCATTTTTAAGAAGCCGAAACGTTCCAAATCTTTCAGATTCGAATTCAGCATGTCCGAAAACCTATAAATCCAGGAAGCAGAGCCAAGAAATCACAACCTTTTAGAAATTTGTACAAAAGTACAAAAAATCACTGCTACAAAATCAGAAAAACACATTTAAAAAAATTTGAATGTGATATATTTTAGAGAAAATAGTGTTCGGGGGTTGTTGGATAAATCCAATTAATCTTATTTGCGAAGATAAAAGGCAAAATATTCAATAGCAAGGATTTGCTGTAAATATTTTATAATGTGAAATTACGATTTTTCGCCAAAATGTACATTTAACACAAGCAAGTGAAGCGATGGTAAATGGTTTTAGGAAATTCAAAGGTACCATTTTGTAATCTTACTATAATTATCAAGTTCTTATGGCTGAATTGGATATATCTAAGACCCCGAAACACTACTTTCTCTAAAATATATCACATTCAAATTTTTTTAAATGTGTTTTTCTGATTTTGTAGCAGTGATTTTTTGTACTTTTGTACAAATTTCTAAAAGGTTGTGATTTCTTGGCTCTGCTTCCTGGATTTATAGGTTTTCGGACATGCTGAATTCGAATCTGAAAGATTTGTAACGTTTCGGCTTCTTAAAAATGCAGAATCTACAACTTTAAGATGTGGATGTCCCATTGTGGATTACTGTATTACAGTAACTTTGAGGCCCTGGTAAACCCACAGGATGAGGATTCCGCAGCTGATTTTTTGCCCCAATTATACCTTATACTAGACGAGTATATGGGCAAAATATGAAGCCCCAACTTGATCCGAAGTTGGGGATGTCTACGGTATGGGTAAATTCATATTTTTCCCATTTGCTTTTGATTTTCAAAAACCGTATTTTTTTACTGATATGCCAAAAAAATTCAAACTCCATCGCCCGTTTTAACAATAATAATCTCCCCTCCTTCACATTTTGATTCTCATTACTTTCTTTTACATATTCTGATTCATTAATATTTTCTTTCTTCTATTTTTTGTTCACTGTATCAAAAGTACGATTCACCTTTTTCCTTTTTCTTCCTTCTTCATTCTTTCTTCTTATCCGCGTGAGTCCCAAAAAACAGCAGACATCAAAAAACAGAACAAAGCCACTTCTCAAAACGCCTACATTTTTTTTTGCTTCAAGAAAAACATTAAAAACATTGCCACTATTTTCCATATGATCTCTATTTTTTTCCAAGTGAAATGGAATGACAAATGATTAAATTTGTATCTACATACTAATTTTTTTCTTAAAGTTTCTTCGATATATATTTTCTTTCAAAAGAGTAATAGTGTATTTTACCATAGCTAGCTAGTATTATACAAATTATTATATTTTTGTAGAAGAAAATAGAGAGATAAGTTCAACTTTAGTACATTTTCAAATAAAAGTTTTTCCAAGAAATCTATGAGACATTAAAAAAATTTATATCTCGTGTGAAAATATTTCTTTCAAAAAACTTCAACAAAAAGTTACCATAACAAATATATTTTCAGACGCATGAAAACGCTTACACTTTTATGAAGAAAGAAAAGGTAAAAAAAGGGAAGTAAAAAAATTTGAATTTGATCTTTGAAATATTAAATTATCACACACATGAAACAATAAATTTTAGGTTTTCACACATTAGCTTACAGTAATAAGAAAAAATGATGATTTATATTTCAAGTAACTCAAACCCACGAAAGAAAAGATTACAGAATTTAGCGGTTAAAGGAAGCGGATGGTTATGTATTTTTTTGATCCCGGATTTTCAGGTTTGTGCAGGACAAACCTGAAAATGAGGCTCATTTTGTCGAGGCAAATTTATTCAAATTTTGTCCCGAAACTCAAAAAGAGGTAAAAGTAAATAAACCATTGTTTCCTTTGAACACAAAAAATTTTAAAAATTAATTTTTGAACTTTTAAAAGAATGAAAAAGATCAACAAAAAAACGGATATGAGTTAAATCATAATTGCGTTATCAGAAATTATTAAAACAAAACTGGTTTAAAACAACTCAAAAAAAGAAGAAAGTTACGAAAGTGAACAAGATTTTTAAAGGTAAACAAAACAAGAAAAATGAAAAACCCCAAAAAAATAATAAAGGAAATAATTTTGAAATAACAGAAAAATTTCCCTTAATTGCTTGAATATACTAAAATACCGTATACTAATAATGGTTACGGTTGAATGCTAATTTTTTTAGAGAAAAGTTAAAAATAGTAAACATACAGTAATTTAAGCTGTAGTATTATTTTAGAAAATATTAAAATTATTTTACGCAACAGATAATCGCTGCAAAGCAGTAATGACTTTAACACTTCAAATTCCTGTGTTCAAAGAAAAAAGAAGATTCATTAAAAACTACAGGGGTTTATAGTAATTTTGTTTTAAAACTAATCATATAAAAATATTACGCAGTCAAAAAATAATCAAATAATATTAAGAAGCTACATAAATAATCATTTTGTTTGTTTCCATATAAATATTCTTAAATAGCTTTTTAACACCCTTAAATTAAAGATTTACACTATTTGGGCTTCAAAATAAATAATATAAATAAACACAAATTAATCAAAATATTAAAAAGAAACAATCTTTTTGATTAAATTTCTATTTTTGTTAATGTCGTGTTTTATTATTATTAAAATTGACTTTTAAAAAACTTCAATTAATCTTTTTTCTTAAACTTATTAATAATAAAAAATTAAGGAAAGCCCAAATACAAACAAACAACCAGAAAAAGTTAATAAAAATGAATTTAATCAACTTTTTTAAAGAGCTGTTTTTTAATAGCTAAATAATAAACATTTTGGATTTAAAAAAAACTAATTAATTCATTTTTGAAAAAATTGGTATTAAAAAAGCAATCGAAAATTGTTTGATAAATGTAAGTTTTCATGGAAGGGATTAATTAATTTGATGAGGGTGTTTGGTTCTTTAAAGATTCTAAAAATGTAAAATACAAAGTTGCACAACTAAATATTATTACTTTTTCACGGCCTAATTAAGAATGAACAAATGCCTAAAATCAAATTCACAACTTTGACCCGATCCAGATCTAATAAGCCTAAGCCTTGTCCCGAAAAACGAATTTTGCCAAAAATTAAGATTGGGCTAACATGGCTAAAAAAATACAGTCCGAAAAATCCATAAATTTTTATGGTACTTTTTAAAAGAAGATACTGTAGCATAATAATAAACACGAAATCAACAAAACTATTTTTGTAATAATTTTTGCGTAAAATTTTAGTCATCTCAAGCGGAAAAACATTTTTTAACTTTTGATTTCTGTTCAAAAGTGTAATATCAAAAAGCTCAAAAATCTTGTCCACCATTATTAATAACACCAATACTTTGAACATTAATTTTTCAGATATGTGTAAAAAATTGAAAGAAATTTATAGTACAAATTCAAATTCAAGCGTTATTAATTTTGTTGGTGTGTTAAAGGACATAAAATATTACTGTATTAACTCTATAATACTCTAAATATACAAATGTTATAAAATTTTTAGTTATGCACGCTCAAATAAAACCTAATTTACGCAATATTTAAAAAAAGGTACTTAAATTTTTAATAACTGCAAAAGCATCTTTTAAATTAGGAAGAGAATATTCGGTTGAAGAAAGAGATTCAAGCAACAAACACACACACATCAACATTACAAATTTAAAAGAGTTAGTTCATGGTTGCATAAAGTTTTTACAAAACTATGTCATTATTAGCACAAAAATATCATGAAAAATGTAAAGACAAGTTGATTTTTGTTATTTATGCTTGATGGGATAATTTTTTCTTTTTAAAATGTGTGGTAAAGTTCTGGGAAGCTTACTGTAAGAGTGGTAAAAAGAGGCTAATAAGAAGTTCAAACTTGAAAGGTAATTTTAAAAATGTAAAGAAGTAAAAGTCGATTTTGGGGTTCACTTATGCAAATTTAGAAATTTTTTTAACTAAATAATAATATTTTAAGTATTAAATTTAAGCCTTCAAGGCTTTATTCGAAATTGACTTTAACAATCAAGAACAACCGAAGAATTTTATTTTGGAAGGGGCAAAAACCATTTCAAGGAGGCATGCTTTTGATCTTGTGTCGATAGCGATAAAAGATCAAACAATTTTAACAAATTCGGAGGGACACCTGCTAATGTCCCTGTTAGCAATTACCTTCTAAGAACACCTTCAATAATAAGTTTCGGCACTTTTACAAACATTTATCATACTATAAAGACTGTATCATAGGGATTGTTCAGATCTTATGTAAGCTCAAAACTTTAAACACCTTTCACCGTCATCACATTGTTTCTTTGATATATGCCGTTTTTAAGGTAAGCGAAAGGTTTTATCTTGTCTCCTTTTTAAAGTGTTGAGATCAGATCCGGGCAATCCCTATGTTTATTATTATATTCCCTCTCATCTCCGCCTTACCTTTTGCAGCATTTTCATAATCCGTTCGACAAACAAGCCGACCATCCATTGGAATTAAATAAAATTGATCACCAGTTTCAAGTTCACGCTTACAAATAATGCATTGAAAGCATGAAACATGATAGATATGACCATTTGCCTTTCGAATAATACTATTTTCGTCTAATATTTGATGGCATCTTGAACATTTTGGCCCAAAATTACGTCGAAAATGTTCTCGACAATATAATTCACCTTGTCGAATAAAACATGTTGAAGAAAATGGTTGTTGGCAGTTAGAACATTGCAGACAACTTTCATGGAAACAACATTCTAACACTTTATATACAAATTTATCTCGAATTGGCCTTTTACATCTTGAACAATGACAAATTTCTGTGATTTCTGAAACTACGATAAAACAACTTTTATACAGTATCCACTTTCTGAAGAGAGTATAGTTTTTTGTATCTCATTTTATTAATGGATATCTGATAGTTTTAGAAAGGAAGAGGATAACCAATTTTGTACTTTTATGAATGTTTTGCATTTTTCGACTGTTCAAAAAGCGAGATCTTCTTTTTATCCACAAAATCCGATGCCCTTAAAAAATTCCCCTCAAGGAATATAATTTTTATACCACCATAAAAACCACTGAAACCATTAAATAACAAAAACCCTGTTGTCCAGGGTATTCATAAAATTTACATGGCTTCTTTGAATATTCTTTCAGTTCTGCTTTTATCCTTTTTCATCTCTTTTTTTTATATCCCCTTTTAGCTTTTTACAGGTGGCTTGTTTTTGTTCGAAAATCAGATAAATATCGAAAAAGTGCATATGTGTGGATTGTAAACAAGCAAGCATCACCAAAAAGCTGTTAATTGACCGTTTGCACCTTCTTTCTCTTTCTTTTTTTTGAACCGCTTTTACTTTTTCTCACTTTCTCTTCTTTTTCATGAGTTTCGCATTACCGTACTAGATAAAAGCTTCTTCTTTTTCTTCAACGAGGGCAACGACGACTGGTTGCATCTGCCTTCTTTTTAAAGAAGAAGGAAGAAAAAGAAACAAATATTTTCAATGTTGCTTCTTTCTTCCTTCATTACTGCTTCTCTTTTTGCTTTTTTTGCGCGAAAAAAAAAGAAAATTTGCGAGTCCATTAAAGGGCATCCATATATATCTCTCTCTTTTGTGGGTTGCCTGTCGCCAAATCTATTACGCATCATCAGTCATAAAAACATCAGAAAAAAATGACAACGGCATAAAAACAGAGAAAGAGGAAGAAAAAAGCGTTATCGACTCTTCAATGTTCCTGCTGCCATTGTTGTTATTATTGTTAAATATAGAAAAAAATAGTGTTAAATAAAATTATGTGCCACCACTTTTTTGTTGCTTTTGAAGTAAGTGTAAAACAAAAACACATCAGAAGTGATTAAGACTTTTTTGGTTGGAGAAGGTTGAAAAAAAATATGGCATCAGAAGGAACACAAAATAAAATACAGAATTTTGGGGGAAAGAGATAAATTCAAAAATGATGAAAATGGCATAGACAAAATAATTTATTAATTAACAGATTTAATAAAAACACCCATATCAAATCAACATGAAAAAAAGTTACTATTATGTTTTTGTGCTCCATCAACATCAGTAAAAGTAAACCGGCTCATTTCAAGTTTCATTGTTGGACAAAATATTTGCAAATGCCATTAGGAAAAACACTTTTATTCAATGATTAAAAATTTAAGAAACGCATCTTTCCCCGGGCAGTGGAAAACATTTTTTCAAACAACTTATCACAAAATATTCCGGTGATGTTGAAGTGGCGCATCAAAACTATTTTCTTAACTTTTGTAAGATGCCCATTCTTTAAGTATACTGTATCGCACGAAAAACTATAATTTCTTTCTGCAAAAAACCAACCCCTTGTTCAACAATGGAAAAAACAACTTTTACATGTTTTTTATTGTTGTTGTTTGCTACAATTTTTTGAATTAAAAAATATATATATTTCGGTTATTTTTCCTTTTTTATGACATTATTCAAAGGAAGCATGAAAAGTTCAAGCTTTTATTAATTTATTATTCTCGACAAAGTAAAAAAAGTCGGCCCTCATTCAGTCCATTTTCTTTTTGTTATTCTTTCTTTTCTTATTTTTTGGTTGACTTACATGAAAGAAAGAGCTTTGATGAAACTTGACAATATCAAAAAAAGATGAAAAGCATGGAAGAAGGTGTCAGCAAAAAAAGAGAATTGCGTGCGCGTGGAATGAGTTTCTCAAATCAAAAAAAAGAAAAGAAAGAATTGAAAAGACATTATGATTTTTTCATTGAGGGACAAGAAAATATCAAAAGGATCAAAGGGACTTTGCCGACGATGAGCATGATATTGGTCAAAAGAAAAAGAAGAAGTTGTAAGAAGACAAGAATCAAAACATGTCAAAAATCCATCTTACAAGAAAAAAATGAAGAAGTATGAGAAAAAGCGACATGGAATTATTTCCTGTTAAAAATTGGGGATCATGCTGTGAAAATTAAATCAAAAATCTTTAGTGGTACAGTCTTTTTTTATTTGATGCGCGAAAACCAAGGGCATGAAAATTTTTATATAATTGAATTTTCCCTTTTTTGTCTTTCGTAAATGCTTTGATTTATGTCTTTTTTGGAATGATATATCCGTTACAAGAGAAGCATTGTTCTGGATAATTTTTATGTTTAAATTACTTACAGTACCGTAATAAAAATTTAAATAGGCTACAGTATTAGGGACTTCAACATCATTTTTTTCGAAAGAGCATGCCTTTGATCTTGTGCCGATGGCAGTAAAAGATAAAATGATTTTTGTGATTTTTAAGGACACGTGCCCTGCTGACGTCCCTGTTACAGTACGATGAGAATTTTAGGATAAGAAAGTTCAACGTACATGGTACTTTTGTATAATTTGTAAAAAGCTACAAACTAGAATTCTAAAAGTCAAAAACAACCAAAAAATTATTATTACTTTGTGTTGCAAGAAGTGTGATTTTCAGACATGTTGCTTTTCTTAAAAGCTAATAATATTTGATTGAAAAAAGACTTTAAGAATTTAATTTGCATTACTTTCTTTAAAAGGTAATAAAAAGGGTAACAGATTACTCCCCTCAAGGTACAATCGTAGAAAAATAATGAACTATGTTACGGTAATTAGCTACTGTAACACAAATTTAAATAATGTACGAAAATACGTTTTTTAGAATTCTCTATGTTTTTGAATCCCGTAAATATTCCCTAAATAATTATCTAAATACCACAGAAAAAAGCGGGTGATAAAAAATTACTGGAATACAAAATTGGCATAACTGCAATCGGCAATTAACAGCTTTTTGATATCAGATTGTTTACAATTTTAATATCCCCCTTTTATTATTATCTTGTCTAATTAAAAAAACATACCAAGAGATTCTCTTATTGCTGCAATACCACCAGATGAACCCAGTTGTGTTAAAATTACAGTATCAGTTGACTGCGAAACTGTATCAGAATCATCACTTCCAGATCTTTCACCAGACACAGATGCCGTTGATTGACTGTCTTTTGATGACGAGGAAGTCATCCCTTTTCTTTTATTCTTCTGTCTTCGAATTTTGGCGCACCAAAAAAGGAAAGAAAAAACATTAATCAAATTTTAAGGTTTCAAAATACAACAACTAAAAAAGGCACGAGACTCAAAAAAATGTGGAATCTAACAGAATCAAAAAACACTTAAAAAAGACATTAAACAAAAAATGAATTTGAGCTTAAAATCAGGCATTTATTTGGTCTAGGCATGTCACGTGCTAAAAAAACCTTCGAATCGGGCATTTTTAATGGACCGGACCACAAAAACGTTGATCAGTTGATAATATCAAACTGATCAATCCAAAAAGGCATATTATGTCTTTTTGGATTACAAAAAAGTTTTTTCAAGACAGTCGATTTTATAATCCTACATTTTTTTACATCTTTAAAGTTAATACTGTATAAATTTTTTTTATAAATTCATAAAAAACCGGAATTACTTGTATTACGATCGAGCACAAAAAAGCAATGGAAAGGCGGAGTATACATGCAAAAAAACATAATCGCGGAAAAAACTTGTAAAACCTTAAAAGAAAATGGGTGGAGTTTTAGTTATGAACGGAACAAGAAAACGGGAAAATTGAATGAATGAATGAAAATGAGTGACAGCCGGAAATGGTCATTTTTTCTTCTTTTGTTAATGGGTGTTAGAGGTTTAAAATGATCATGTTTTAACACTTACAATAGAAAAATATTAAAACATGAAAAATCGTGTATACGGTATTTTTTAAGCAAAAACTGTGTCAACAAAAGTTATCGTAATTGCTAAAAAATGTTGTAGATTTTACAGAAAGTCGTGAAAACAATTTTGTAACAATAAATCTTAGCTGCTAAAGTAAGATTTATTGTTACAAATCTTACTTTAGCAGATAATGATTGTCAGGTTCATACCACATGTACCTGACAATCGGAGAATGAAAAAGTACAAAACTGTAAGCTTCCTTTATTTTAAAGGAGGAGATCCAGCGTGAATAAACTTTTTTTTACAAAAATCAGGGACTCATTGGAGCTGCTTTTTTGTTTTCTTTTTTGCAGCTGCAGTGAAGAAAAAAACAAGCTCCAATGAAGATGTTTTCGCGTCGAGAAATGCAATCAAAATTGCGTTTCAAAAGTTTATTCACGATGGGTCTCGTCCTTTAAAAAACATAACATATTTTAAACAATATAAACATAGTTTTCAAACACGAGTAAAATTAACAATGGGGAATTTTATAAAAATTAAAAACTAAAAGTTCACCCCTCAAAAATTAAATCAAATAATATTACGAAATTAGAAAACCGATTAAAAATCGAGTAAGTCGATCTCGAAATAAATAAGAAGTCTTTAAACAAACCAATCGAAATAAATTTAAATAAACTTTCTTAATGATCACTATTATCCCCGGATATATTCAAAATTATCCAATAAGCGTTTCAATTTCAAAATAACAAGTACGCGATATATAAAAATGTGGTTGGGATTAATAACAATTTTTATTTATGATATGCAAATATTCAAATACAAGGTATTTGTCGAAATCAAAACAAGAATTGTATAGAGATTTTAATAATCCTATTATTACTACTAGTAATAACGCAATTAAAATATTACTGTTTTAAAAATTACTGCTAAAGTGCAACTTTTGAAAACTTGGTAAAAAAAACAAAAGCTATCATAAACACCTAAGGGGGGGATAATAGCTGCTTTGTGTTTATTATTTTTTTTCTTTTCACCACTTACTAAAAGCATTCTTAAATATTATATATTTTTTTATGTATTTGATCCAAGGAGTGAGAAAGAAAAGAAAAAGAGATAGGACATTTTATATTTACTAAGAAGGGGGGATTGAAAAAGAATTATTACTGCTTGCTTGTCACTTGAAGCGGATTATCTCTTTTCACCTTTCTAACGGGACAGTTAAAATGTAAAAGTAAGTAAATTTTGTATTCGATGAAGTAAAACGAAAAACCATTACAGTGGAAAATTATAGTACCTTTATTTTTTGTTAAGATTTTATGATAGAAGCCAAAAAAAGAAGGGATAAAGAGGTATTTTGGAACAAGTCCCTTTAACTTATCCCTTTAAAGGAGGCGACGGGCTACGTATTTTTTCATTTTTTTGGGTCTCGTAAAGAAAATTGATTTTAAGAGATTTGCCTCAACAAAAAACCCTTGATTGTCAGGTTCGTTCTACACAAACATGAAAATCAGGGATTAGAAGAGTACGTAAAACCACGGCTTCTTTTAAAAATAAGAGGTTATTGTAAAACCAAAGTCAAAGAAAAAAGTGCCAACAGACAGAAATGTTTTTGCACCTAAAAATGCTTGAAAAATTTGGCATAAAAATGCCGAGTCCAGAGTGAATGGCACAATAGGCAAGCTCTCTGCCTTGACTCGAAACCAATTCCGTTAATGGAAGAGATATGAGGAAGAAAAATGGGGAGGGAGAAAAAATTTGAAAGCTATTCGTTGATGTTTTTGTTATTGTTGTTTCACTCTTTTTTTTTTATTCTTCTTCTTCTGATGCTAACTTTTTTTATGATGGTTAAAATGCATCAAAGCGTTGAAGCTTTTCTCTCTCGAAGGTTGTGTCAAATGATTTGGAAAAACAAAATAACAACCATCGTTTTATTGCCATGAACATGGAAATATATGGTAAGTTAGAATACGTATAGGTTTTAGGAAACTAACGAAAATCTTCTGATTCATATTTCTCGCCAGCCAAAAACCATTTCGCCTAAAAATTTATCTTTGATATTTGATGGCATTTAAAGTTTAACAAAGAAGTCAAAGTTGACATCGTCGAATTGTACTCGTGTAAAATATTTGGAATCCAAGACAAATTTTTTGGCGAAATATTGTGAATGTTTTACATTTTTACCACAAAAATCCCATATTCCTGTGATTTTTCGATTGCTAAGAAGTTTAAAAACATGCCAAAATTAGGTCATCAAATCCATCAAGAACCCAAACTTAAAAAACCAAATAAACACGACTTTCGTTAATCCTAGACTAAATCCTTTACACGACTCCATTTTGTCGTAATACTTACAAATTTAGGAGCAAAATAGTACTTACAGTATCATTCACTAAACGTGTTCAACATTTTTAAACACTGTAATTACAGCTGTAAGTGGTTCTTTTTAAACAATCGATAATAAATTTTATTTTTAACAGTTTTAAAAAGCGGCTAAAAACGAAATCGCTTTAATATTCTTTGTTGGAAAATAAATCTTTTCTTGTTAATTATTTGGTATCTCAAAAGTTTTCATTTTTAACCCTTAAATTTGAGCAACAACTTTCAAACAATAGAAAGTTTCTTTTCTCAACACAGTTACCGTAATCTTCAGTCACATAAAAAAGTGAAGAAGAAAAGAAACAAAAAGGCGGTATTTATTTCGTCTTTTTTTGCTTTTTTTCTTTTGCTGTTTTAAATGCCAAAAACATGCTTGCTTGGATGGATGCTAAAAGTAATTTTGTTGCCTAAAAGTCTTTTAGTAAAAGAAGGGGGAAAATAAAAAAGGACAACCGTGAATAAAAAAAGTATTGCAAAATTTTTAATCAAATTATTGAATGCCATTCAAAGATGGGTCTGTTGTATATGTATGAATCAGATCTGTTTTCAAAATAGTTTGTGTTTAAAAAATATTGTAAGGCTAAAAACTATATTACATTTATGTGAATTTATTTATAATATTTAATCAAACAAATCTTTCTAAACACTTCATGTAAATGGAAGCGTTTTTTTGCAATTTTGGATAAATTCTTGAAAGAAGACAATGTCATTGAATTTATGCTTAAAGGAAGCCGAAATTTACGTATTCTATGACTCTTGATTTTCAGGTTTGTGCAAGACGAACCTGAGTCTTATTGTCCAGACAAATCCATTCAAATCAATTTTCTTAACGAGATCCGAAACGGAAAAAAGTATTCAACGAGACGGCGTTTTACATATTTTTGTTTTTATTCTTGAAAAGTTAATAGAAATTTTATGTTTGAAAATGTTTTCAAAAACTGCATTTTTATTTGTTCTTTTATTTTTGTTATGGCACTCTTCCAAGCAAGATTTATATTTATTTATTTCTAAACAATCAATGATTATCCTGTGATTGTGTAATAGATAAATCTGACAAAAACCGATTATATCAATTAATCCAAAAAGCAGCAATTAAAGTTTTTATCCCCTCTTTCGATATATGGTATTACACTACTATAAACAAGTATAGTATTTAAAAGATTTCTTAAAGTGGGGTTTAAAAGATATAAAAAGGATACAATAGCGGATAAGTGTTTTGAACAAAGCAGCAAAATTCTTTAAATACTTTCACTTAAAAATTTTTTCCAGAAAACGCAAAAAAAGAGATAACAATTTGTGCAAAAATTATTTAAATCAAAAAAGTTCAATATAAAAATGTGTTGTTTATTGAAAAATAATAAAAACAAATAAAAGAATTAAATAATACCTAAATAACAAAAAAAAATAGTAAATCAATCGGTTGATTTTGTAACTTTATCATGTGAATGACCAAAATTTGGATGACGCTTTTCAATGA
Organism: Panagrolaimus sp. LJ2414; assembly: GCA_024447195.1. Taxonomy (NCBI): domain Eukaryota; kingdom Metazoa; phylum Nematoda; class Chromadorea; order Rhabditida; family Panagrolaimidae; genus Panagrolaimus; species Panagrolaimus sp. LJ2414. The sequence goes on from JAMRXY010000016.1 coordinate 10,396,242, forward strand.
ATGATTGAATTCCTTCTTGTCCATCTTGCATCTTTAGGTTTTCCACCATTACTGATTCACCATATCTGAAAAAACATTAATCATTAAAATGTGTTTACATAATTTATAATGTTTAAACATTTGAAATGTTCCGAATTTTCTCTTTTTTCGTTTTTTCTTTCCAAAAAAGCTGTTTTTTCTTCAACGGCCAAATTGCCGTAGTTTGGGTTTTTATACTTATAAGTTTCGAAAACCGACTTATCCGCTTTTTAAAAATCAAGTTATCTAACTCCAACATAACTTTCCTTTAATCCAAGATGTTGACCCTAAGAAATTTTCTCACAAGCTTTTGAATACTTATTTACTCATTTAATATCCCTATAAGAAATTGTTACGTAAACTCTTTCGTTTCAAACCAGTAAATCGACAAGCTTCTCTACAACAAAAAATTGCATTGCAATTAATCCATCAAAACAATGGATGCCATTCTTGTCTTCTTTTTCTTCTCCTGCTTTGCTGCTTAAGCTTTATTTCGAAAAAAGCTAAACATTAATTTTTCGCGCAAACGAAAGGTCATAAAAAGTCATAAAAATATTGCGTATTGTTGCAATTTTATTTTAGATTGTTTCATGCTTTTAACGAAAAAGGGATAATTGTCTCGATTTCTAAGGAGAAGAGTGTTTGAAACACATGTTTTGTGACTTCTTCTAAAAATACGCGAGCAGCAGAAGGCAAGGATCAAGCGAGGAAAGACAGATGTGCCAAAAATGGTGTCGAGCAAAAACGGAAATGGGTGTAATGGAAACGGCAAAAAAAGAAAATTGTATTGCATAGTTTTTTTCGCACCGGAAATAATGGACATGATGAGGAGGGGAGCTTATAATTATAAAAACGTTTCAATTTTTTATCATCTTACTGTACCTTGTAAGATACCATAATATTCAAAAACATTTTACTATTCAAAAAACTACCATAATCCTAATAAAATAAACTTCCAAAAAAGCAAAAAGTAATTCCTTCACATCAATGATCAAAATACACTTATTAGTTAACAGCTTTTCTCATTAAAATTCAGCATCGTCCACCTCCTCATTGGCACCTTTCACGACAAATGTGTAAAAATATTCATAAATTTTATACATTGTTTTTGACATAACTTGTCATCTTATGTTTCAAAATTAATTTTTCAAAATTCCAAAAATGCACGTATTCTTTCGATGCTTCAAAAAGTGAAATCTATTTCAAAAAATTTAAGTCAAAAAAGTGCAAAAAAAGAAGATACTGTTTTTTGTTTTTGGATCATTAAGAATCTCTGATGTTATTCTTTTACTTTTAAAACTCTTAAATGGTAAAAGTCAAAAACAAAAGTTAAAAGTATGTAACAACCTCCAGAGGGGATACCAAAAACAGAAATAATAATAAAAAAGGTTTTAAAAAACCGAGATGGTGTAACAACAGAAGAAAGCAGCTATAAAAGTTCTACCATGGTCATGGTTATAGCGTTTTACATGCCCATTTTTAACCTCAATTTTTATCCATTAACTGTAAGCTCTCTTTCTTCCCTCTGCTTTTTTAAGGGTCATAAAAAATCGTCCAAGAATTTTTAAGACTTTTTTTAAAAGCCTAGAATTACGGTTTTTTCCTTCTTATTTCATGGAAAGTGAATGACAGCTGTTCAAAAGCCAAAAAAGGGAAAATATATCAAAAATAAAAGAAGGAAATAAAACAAACCTGTAAGCATCTCTTTGAGAAAGTTCAACTTGAGTATAGAAAAATGTTTTGCCGAGAGCTGTAACGCTTCTTGAAAATTTGCAAATTTCTTCAGCGACTTTTAAAGCTTCAAGGCGGGGTTCTTCACCTTCTTTGGAAATACGAGAAACTAAACCAGCACGAAGAGCCTCTAAAATATTTTAATAATGAATACTAAAATGTTGAAAAAGGTGTAAGGGTACGGTAATGATTATGTATGAGCGGCAAATACATCTGCAACTTAAAATCAAAATTTATCAAAAATTCAACCCACCTTCAGATGTGATTGATCGACCAGTTAACAACATATCCAATGCTATTTTCTTTGGAATATTTCGAACAAGCGGAATACCTGGTGTACTGCAAAATAATCCAACTTTTTGTCTAAAAAAATAAAACGTTTAAGTAATGTACAGTATGAATTTACCCAGGAACAGAAAACGTGGACTTCGGTGAAGCAACAACGACATCACAAGAAGAAACAAGTTGCGTTCCAGCAGCGGCACAAACGCCATCAATTTCAGCGATAACTGGTAATTGCATTCTTTGAATAAGTGTTAATAATTGCGTACATTTTGAAAATACTTCTTTATGATATCCACTTCCAGTTGCAGTTGTCTAAAAATTATAATCGGATTTGAATTACGGTAATCATCAAAGCTTATATAAAATTCATTTTCATTAATCTCAAGTATCATAACCAAGGACGTCAGTAGCATCTAATTTCGAAGGGGGCAGAAACTATTTTGATGGAGAAACGCCTTTGATCTTGTTCTATTGGCGGTAAATAATAAAAGCACTTTTATAATTTAGTAAGAGGCACCTGCTCTAACGGGCTCATCCTGCTGAAGCCCTTGTACCGTAACACTAAACTAATAAAAAAACCAACTTACAAGTTCCTTCAAATCATGACCTGCACTAAAAGCAGGTCCTTTGGCAGCAATTATGACAGCTCGAATTTGTTCAATTCCATCAATTTCTTGCAATTCTTTAAACAATGATTCAATCATTGCCAATGAAAGTGAGTTACGAGTTTTTGGAGCATTGAGTACTAAACGAACAATTTTATTATCTTGATAAAGTTCACGTTCAAATAAGCTTGGCTTTTCGACATCTGTTGATAAAGAACGAAATGGAAAAACTTGTAATTGTCGTAGAAATTTTGAAGATAACGTTAAAGTTCGAAAACTTGTCATTGTTTCTGAAAAAAGAATACTGTAAGAAACTAGAACAACGAAGGATTTCACATCAAAAATACAAATAAAATCACGAAGGTACGAAAGCAAAGCTACAGTAATACTTATGTATTTGTTACGCTATTTACATTTGCAACCAACTAGTAAAATCTAAATGTTAACTACTGTAGAGCACTGTTTAATATAACGCTTGTTACTTGTTGTTAAAAACGCTAACAACCAATTTATATGATCGAAATTTTAGCAAAAATTATGGTAATAATAATATCATCAAGAAGTAATTCTGTTCTGATTTTACATGAATGCTCCAAACAATAATGGCAATAATAACCAAAAATTCCCCTGTTTCAATATATATCAATTATCAAAATCATATTTATGTTATCAAGTTCTTAAAATTGCACAAAACATTAATATAAAAAAGGACAAAAGTGATAATATCATAAAAAAAAGAATCAAAATCTCAAAAATATAAACTCAAAAAACAAATCACAATTAGGCTTAATTTTGCAAGGACATTAAAACATAAAAAAAGAGAAAAGTGAACAATTAATTTTTAAATTTAAATTACGAAGTTAAAATAAAAAACAATTTTGCCTGAGGCAATAAACAAAGAAATTTATGAATAAAATGCGAATAGGAAAATGATTAAAAATGAATAAATTAGGATTACAAAGAATTAATGAATGGATATATAAATTGCAACTGTTATGTTGTTGGAATTGGAGATGGTTGAATAACTGATCGATCTTCAGAAATGTTTGACAATCGCTGAAAAAAAATTAGAGTTTAATTTTGTTTATCATTGATGGACGTAATGCCAAAAACTTAAAGTTGATCGAAATCAAAAAAGTATTTGAGTTGAGTTTTTTAAATTCAAACTCAAAATTTTAAAAAAGACACACTCATTTTTGAAAAACTCATTTTTAAAATTTAAAAAAGCTTAATTTTCTTATAAAATTTGATTAAAAACTATTTCATATACTTACACTAATTTGCCGAAGTTCATTTAAAAATTCTCCAGCTTGTTTACTTGCAATTTCGACACTTTTCATTCTTGCTTCTCTCCAACGTTTTTGTTTCTCAATTTCTTGTGGATCCAACTTTCGAAGGGAGGAAGTTGAAGCAGCAGAATCGGATCTCTGAAGTTCTGATGACGATGAAGACGACGGAGCTGGAGATGGTGAACCATTTGCTGCGGCAGCTTCAGCAGCCTTTTTACGCATTTCGGCATTCTTTGTTCTCACCACTGCTGGCATTGATGGTGGAGTAACTCTGAAATATAAAATTGATTATTCAGTTAAAAATAATTATGTATATTTTCTTACGCATGATTCAACTTTTGTTCATATTCTTCTGGAGTACCATCTTCATCGATATCTTCTTCAGCTTCAGCCAATTTTGGAGTATTATTGTTCATCCTTAGTTGTTCAGATTCTTGTAACTTTTGTAAATCACTTGAACTAAGGAGGGGTTTCTTTGGTGGAGGGATATAACCATTTTTAGTTGATGTAGATGTTGATGCACTTGGTTGTTGTTGAAGTTCTTCAAATCTTTTTATCTTTGAATTAAAGGCAAGAGCTTCAGGCTTTTGAGATTTTGCTGTTATACTCTTAAAAAATAATAATTATTAGTTTATAATTTTTAGGTCTTAAACTTACGGTTTTTGGTTTTGGTGCAACTGGTGGAGGAATTTTTGAAGGTTGTGGAATTCGGGATGTTGAGGCAATTTGTGTTCCGGTATTTGGTGGAGCTGGACTTGAAGCTGCTATTGGTTCAGGAGTATTGATTGGAGTTGTTGGAGGTGATACAACTTTCTTTGGTGCAAATACGCTTGGTTGTCGAAGTTGACTTGGTTTAGGACTTTGTGATTTTTCTTCACTTTTTTCAGATACTGTAGCAGCTGCAAAATCATATGATTGATTTGCCGCTTTTGATGGTTGTTGTTGTTCAAAAGCAGAAGAAGAATTTGCAACAGCTAATACAAGATGATCAATAGATTTTGAACGATTTGGTCCAAAAGCAGATCGAGGCTCTGATGTAAGATCAACGAAATAATTGGTTGGAAAATCTCCGGATGGCTTCCGGGCATGTCCTTGACTTTTTTGTTTCACATGATTTGGAGTGAAAGTACTTTGGGTCTCATCTGACGTGAGATGAGGCAACAACAGCGATGGCATGGACCGAGATGGTGCAAGCAGAGATTGAACCAAATTTTGAGTTGATTTAAAATGTACTCGTTCAACAACAAGATAAAGTTCCAAATCAGAATTTACTGATTTGAGAAGAGCATGAACTTGTTCAGGACGAGCCATTTTTACATTTGTTCCATTTACAGAAAGGATTCTATCTCCAGGACGAAGGAGTCCAGTAGAATCAGCAGGACCATGTGGGACAATATCTTTAATGGAGATTGGCATTGAAGCGGTTCCCCCACAAATAGTAAATCCAGGAGATCCATCAAATTCACATCTAATTGGAACTGAAATAACATCCGTCGAAACTTCAGGTTCTTCTCGCTTTGGCGGCAAGGATGGTGCAAAAGATGTTGGAGGTCCTTCACTGACAAGACTCGTCTTGGATTGAGCTTCTGAAAGTTTTTCGGCAGCTGATTCAATTCGGAATTCTATTAAATCTCCAGCATCTTGAATAATATGAACACATTGATCATGTGTTAATCCCTTTAGGGGTCGACCGTTAACTGCTAGCAACTTATCACCAATAACAATTCCAGATTGCTCTGCGGCACCATTAACTTCAAGCTTTGAAACAAAGAATCCATGATCATTATCTTTGAATGGAATTCTACAATCAATTCCACCATAAATATTCCATCCAATTGTTCCATTAAATCTTCGAACAATGACAGTTTTAGTTTCTCCAGTTTCCATTGAAGCAGAAATTGTTGATTGTGGACGAGTTTTTAGCACAGATCTAAGAGGACGCATTTGTACAGTTGTTTCATCAGGTTCCGGAACGCCTGCGGCAACATTTGGATTTTCAAACATTCCTGTCAAATCTTGTGAATTTCTTTTAGCTTGAAGAGCTTTTTGATATTTTTGTCCAAATTGTTTTGGATGTGGAGTATCAAATCTTTCAAAGTTTCCGAGAAGTTTATCTTCTTGACTAACATTAATTTCTTCTTCACTTGCAAGGGGAACATCTCCAGCAAAGCAAACTCTTGCTCCACCAACTGCAGATTTGTTGTCACCACTTGGTACGGTATAAGTCATTTGTGGAAGCATGTAATGAGTAAGAACAATAATATTATTCTTGTCTCTGCTTTCTTTTAAAACTCCAATTTTCATTGGTCTATCTGCAGTAAGATACAATGCTCGAAGGGTATCTTTGATTACGAGTAAAGTATACGGTAGATTTTCAAGTAAATTATCCACAACATCAAGAACTCGAAGTTTTGTCAATTTTCCAACTTCTGAGGGAAGTTCTTTGAGTTTATTGGATCGGACAAGCAAAGATCCAAGATTATCCAATGAACTAATTGTTGTTGGTAGTGCTTCAATATTATTGGATGAAACATCAAGGAAATTCAATTTTTTAAGATTTCCAATACTTGATGGAATTGCCTGAAGTCGATTATTATTGAGATAGAGTTCATGCAAAGATGACAGGGATCCGATTGATTGTGGAACGATATCAATCATGTTATTGTTAAGCCGCAGAATTTTTAAACTTGTTAAAAGTCGAATTGATGATGGAATTATTTCAATTTCATTTGAATGGGCATTTAATTCAATCAAATTTGTCAATTCTCCAATATCAGCTGGAAGTTCTCGAAGTCGATTTTCAGAGATTACCAAAGATTCCAATTTTGTACAACCCAAAATTGAATTTGATAAAACTATTAAATCATTTTCTTCTGCATCAAATTCTCTCAAATTTTCAAGTCCATCAAAGCCAATTGGAAGTTCAGCTAAATTATTTTCACCAACATCCAGCCGATGAAGCTGTCGAAGTTTTACAATTGAAGCTGGCAATTGCCGTAAATCACATTGCCTTGCCTCAAGGGATCGAAGATTTTGAAGTTTATCAATATCGTCTGGTAACTCAGCAATTGGATTATTTGAAATGTTTAAATGCATTAAGCATGGTAAATTAACAATTGATTTTGGTAAAGTTCTAAAATTTAAGATTATTGCATTGTTGTTAAATATTGTAAATTTGCATACCCAGCTGATAAAACATTACTGCTAAGATCAATAATAACCAAATATTGACTGAATTCAATTTCAGGTGCAATATCAACAATTCCTAAAAATATTATAATTGTTAAGGATACTGTAGAAATTATTCAAATTTATATTACCATTATTACTAAAATCAAGTTCAACCAAATTTTTAAGATCACCAAATTGAACGGGAATTGCTTCAAATCGATTAAAGCTAAGAATAAGACGTTGCATTTTAATTAATTTAAAAAAGGCCTAAAATATTACGGTTATCACGGATTTGAATTGTCAATGTTAAAAAATATTACCGGTGGTAAATCACAAAGATTATTCATTGAAATATCCAATTCTTCCAAATGTTTCCCACATTTTAAAACGGCATCCGGGACAGTTTCTAATTTTTGGCATGAATAATCCAGAGAATCAACTTTGCCACGGCATGCAAAAATTGGAAAACAAAAAAATCGCATGTTTAAAGATGATTAACTACTTTTTGGTTAATAATATACTAATATATAGATTGTTAATCTTTAGGTCATTCCCCTTCACTGAAAAATATAATGTTTAAAGCAATATTCAAAAATTGTATAAAATAGATATTTTAAAGAACATTGATAAAACACGAATGTAAAATTTTTTATGAGTTTGTTTCATGATCAAAAAAGTCTATTTACAATGAAAAAAGAAAAGAGAAACGCGTAATTTTTAATGATCGTAATTAAAAAGACGAAAAATGGTTTTGATTAACTTTGATAATTTTTGTCATGCATAATTTGATGAGGTTTTGCGATAATTGAGAAAAAGAAAAACGAAAGAGAAAATTATTGTTCATTGATGATAGTTCAAAGGGATACTGTAACATGAAACTAGTTATCCGATGGAAATTTACAGAAGCAAAAATGATCAATAAAAATGTCTTTAATGAAAAAAATGAAACTAATAATAACTTCAAAGTACTTTTTTTATCAATTTATCAAATTTTAACAAGGATATGACTTTTGACTTTGCAGTACAATTTTTTCAACAATGAAAAAATCTGATATCATTTTTTTCAGATGATAAGCACGTACCATTGCACCAAACCCTCACCTTTTCTACATTTTAAAGGAATGAAAGCATCCATGAATAAATTTAACATAAAATCAAACTATAAAAAAGTAAAATAATTTTTCACACTTCAACACCACACACATATACGTAGATTTAAAAACTTAATCAGGCATGCACAAAATCAAAAAAAGGCTTACGTTTATCCTTAAATTTCTCGTTTTTTAAAAAACCGCGCATCATTTATTTTTGGTGGATCTATAGGATACTTGTTTTTAATGAAGAAAAAGTACTTTAAAATTGTGGAGGAAGAAGATGGGTAATTGTGGTGGTGGGGGCTGACATCAACAACCCCATCACCATCATCCTTCCTGAATCTGATTCAATGTGAAGGCTTCTTCTTTCTTACTTCTTCTAATTTTTTGTTTGCCAACAAGAATATAAAAAAAAGAAAAGAAGATGGAAAAAGAAAAACGGAGCAAGATTCTAATCTCGTTTTTTACACCGCTTCTCCTTCTCTATCGTCTTCGCCTTAATTTTTCTTTTTCTCCCGAAATAAAAAAATATATGTATTTTGTAAGTGAAAAAATATAAGAAAAAAATAAGAAAAGCAAAAGCAATGGAATTTGGGTCATTGATGGAAAGAAGAAGGAAAGAAAAACCCGTGTTTTTCTGCTTTTCTTTTATTTTTTTAATGCATTTTTATTGATGATGAAAAGCATCTCTCTTCTTTTCTTTTTTCTTTATTGGTGGTGTTGTTGCATTCATGAAAAATGATTGATTAAAGAAGAAGAGCAAGAGGAAGAATAAAGAAGAAAAGTGTGAATGAATGGCAAAAATGTTAGTGAGGTACTATTGTTACTGTAAGTGATTTGTAATAAATAAGCGACAAAACAACATTTATGCTTTATGCTTTATTGATATGATAGTAGCTATGAGGGACGTTATTAAAATGTGGCTCCAGGAAATGTGCCCTCTTCAAAATCATAGAAAATCCACTGATCTTTCACCGCCATCGGCACAAGATCAAAGACATGCCCCCTCTAAATTGTTAAGGCCCAGTGTCATAATTTTAATCTAAACATTTTACAGTATACAATGAATATTACTTTTTAAAAAGTGTGACCGTTTACGAAAAAAAAACATAAATTAAAAAACGAATTTTCACACAAACCTCAGCTTCTTTTCAATACAAAACATAATTTTAATGATTTTTTCTTTGATAAAAATGAAAGAATCACGAGAAGCACATATTTAGCATGAAAGTAAAAGAATAAAGAAAGAAAAAGAATCCCATAAAAGTCAGACGTTTTTGCTTAAATAATAAAAAAATTTTTAGGGCAAAGAAATAAAAATTGCATTTATTATTGCAATTATTAAATATTGAATTCCTTTGCTTTCATATTTTTAGCCTAAAAATGTGCTTAAAATTACATTAAAAAATGGTGAAAAATAAAGTCAAAGTTTAAAACGTTGTTACTGTAGTAACGGATACAGTAATGTTAATGTTACCACAGTAATATAAAATATTTATTGAAAACTAAAAAATACAGCAATTTGTTCCTAATTTTTTTCTAACAACTTATTTCCGAAATACTAAAAATTGCAAAATTTTAGATACTTTTTTTTGATTAAATAAACTGATTAGAATCAATGAAAAAAATGTATATCAATCAAAATGTCCTCATTTTTACTTTACCGCCTCTAAAAAATTGTAAAATTTTGTTAAAGTTCAGACTTCAGAAAATAAATTTGATTAAAATTTCAAGTTACTGATATTGATAATAGTAAACTCAAAATTCAGAATCATTTTTTGTTCTTTTTTGAAAACATATATTCTTTATCCCAAAAGCAAATGCCAAAAACTTTTGACTTGACTTTTTTGAAGAAAAAATTAAAATATATGCAAAAAATGTTAATCAAAAGAAGCCTTCAAAAAATTTTTGAAAAACCTCAAAAATATTTTTTGGGCTTTCACTCTTTTTTTCTACATTCTTCCGCCATTGAAAAAAAATGGCGGAAGAATGCCAAAATTAAGGAATTTTAGAAAAAACGGAAGAAGAAAAGAAATTAAAAAAAGATTAGTTTCATTTTTCATTACTTTTTTTTCTTCTCCTTCATTTTTCATCATCAACAAGAAGAACAAAAAAGAGAAGGGCAAATATTTGAGACGATTATTTTCATTTCTTTGAAATCAAAATTTAAAAAACAAAGAAAAAGAACGGCAAAAAACAAAAGTTTATTTTGGCAAAAAAGTTTTTGAAAAAAACGTAAATGAAGTGGATGCACTTTTTTGAAGAAATAAAAAAATAAACATTTGGCAAAAGTTCAAAAATTGCTTTTTTTCAAAAAAATTTCTCAATGGTACCAAGTTTTTTGTTGCCCACAAAGAACCCATATGTTTTATTAATAATTTTTTGGAGTCAATTCAGCGTTAAAAATGTTCAAAAAAAATGTGGCATTTTTTGATGAGAAAGGGAAGTGGTTTCGAGATTTTAAAAAGAGAAAGGTTTGGATTTTTTATGGTGGCCACAAAAAATGCGATAAAATATTTTTTGAAAAGGTAGATAAAAAGCAGCTGTTTGGTTTATTAAGTTGCCTAAGGGGCGATAAAAAAATGTGAACGGCAAATATAAAAAGTCGTAAAATTGTTTTATTATCAAATATTTTGCCAAAAGCCATATCATAAATCTTTCAAAAAGTTGTATAAATTTTTCATCGGATTCGAAATTTGTACCGTTTGGTAAAATTTACTAAGCAAAGATAAAACATTTTTTTCACCTTCAAAAAACAGCTATCTTATAAATTTTTCCTTAAAAGGTATGTTATTAGTGTCATTCTTAAACCCTCCACCAGCCAAAACAACCTATATTTATCATGTTTTTAAAAATATTTTTATTTTGCAGCAAAAAATTGTTACTATGCAACAACAAAATTGACCTTTTTTTCTATTTTTTTTACCAAAAAGTACTTTGAAAAAGTTTAAACTAAAACAAAAAGCTAATTTTCTTCTCTTCTTAAATTTCATTAACGTTAATCCAACACAAAATAAAAAACAACAAATTTTTTAACCATTAAAAACTGCACTTTTTTCTTTCAAAAAAAGAAAGAAGAAACAAAAGATATAAAAAATGATTTGAAAAAGAAGAAAAATTGGTTTAAATAAAAACAGCAGGGAGAGAGAGCTTAAAGAATGAATGCTTTTTACACGTGGTCGATTTATTTCTACTTTCTTTTTTTGCTATTTTGCGCGATATAAATAAAAAAAATTGATGATGGAACTAAACAAAAAAATAAGAAATGTTTCAATCATTGTCGGTGTTATAAAATAAAATTAAATGGTTCGTTGGAATGATAAATTAAGAACAGTAATAGAAAAGAAAAATGAAGCAATTAATTTCAAAGAATTTTGAAAAATTTCAGAATTCAAGCAGCTTCGACCAAGTAAAGACTACAAGGATATCATTTTGGATTCACGAATATTTCGCCAAAAATATTGTCCAGATTTTTGGGGTCGTTTAAAGCTTAACAAATAAACAGAACTTGATGTTTTCATCGAATTAAATTCGTATAAAAATTTGGTACATTTAAATCTTCTTAAAAATCTGGGACAACTTCTTTGGCGAAATATCCGTGAAATCAAAGTGTTAACCATCTATTAAAAATCACGAAATTATGTTTTGTAAAAACACACTCCCACACACCCAATCACATGTCCTACAAAAAAACTAATACGAAAAAGACAAAGGTCATTTGGTCATTTTTTCTTCTTTTCAGTGATGCCTAATTTTTTTGTGGTTGCTAAGGTACAAAAACGTGGATGGACATTAAAAAAAGGAAGGAGGAGGAATAAAGCAAAGCGGGACATCTCTCTTTTTTACTCTCATTTTTAATTATTGATTCGTGTCCCCTCCTTTCCATCTTTATTATATATCTCTTTTTCTCCTCTCTCCCTATGTGTTCAATTCATTCATTCATTTAATTTTTTCTTCTTACAGCCGTCAATAAGGAAGTACTGGTATCATCAGCAAAAAAATACAATTTGATTGAAAAAAGAGAAAATTTTACCATTCTAGTTTTAAAAAATTTGGGGGAATTAGATAAAACAAAGAGCAATGGTTTTTTTAAAAAAGAAAGATAGATTTTGGAAAAGGATGAAAGAGAGATTTTTGTGGTTTTTGTTACAGTTATTTAGAAAGGATTAAACTGAATTTGTTCTTTTTTCGAAATAATTAAAAACGTGGAAAACAACGTGTAAAAAAACAGCTGCAGCAAATAAAGAATTTGAGTTATTTGAATTTAAGACCTAAAAACGTCTAAAAAATTGTAAATTAAATTCTCTAGAAACACAAACCTCATTTTGTAGTTTCTAAACCGATAAAAATCCGAATGAATGAACATCGATGAAGAAAAAGGAAAAAAAAACTCAATGACCTCTCTACTTTTTTTCTGATGCCCTTTTTTCCCTCACTATTACTTTTGTCGTTTTATTTTTCGATAACGACGCCATCATAAAAAACTAACGAAGATTTTTATTCGTTTTTATTTTTCTATTGCTGCAATCTGTTTTTGCGCATCTTCTTCTCAAAAACAGAAAAAACAAAAAATATCAACATTGACAAAAAGAAAAAACTAAAAACTTGACTACTATCGATGGATGGCGAAAAAGATGGCATCGGAAAAAAAAGAGAAAACACGAAAATCAAACAAATGTAAAAAATGAACGGTGGCGACTCTCGCTCTTGTTTTTTTGGTATAGCAAAAAAACTAAAAAAACGGACCGAAAAATAAATGTTTAAAGGAATGTAATTTCGCATAGAATAGAAAAAAGTGATGGTCAATCAATACATAAAAAACACAGCAAACGAAAAAAGTGCCGATGACTTTTGTGTCTTCTTCTTTTTTTACAAACATGCTCGAGATCAAAAATTCAAAAAAGATAGAAAAAGGGGAAAGGAATAAAAGGTGGAAAACAAGAATAGCCGGAAATAAAAAAAACCCGCGTGGCTTAAAAATGTTGAAAAATATTTTAAATGTTTTTTACAAAAAAAGTGTTCGAAAATAGAATTGTTTTTTGGGACTTTAAAAATATTGGATCTAAAGAAAATAGAAGTGATATCACATAAAACTTCGGATATTTTGGATACTGTATTAAAAGTTTCTGAAATGTCGTTGAAGAATTTTAAGCATGTTCAAAAATTCATTTTTAAATTCTAAAAAAGCATGTTTCAGTTCATTAAAAATAATGGGCCATTAAGAAACGTAAGCAAAAAATACCAAAAACATAAAAAAGCTATTATTATAAAAAGTATAATAATGAGTAATGTAACTATTTTGACGCAATTCGAAATGTAAATTTCCTCAAATAATTTTTCATTAATGTTTCATCATTCCCAAAACTTTGAAACACTCACACTTTAATTTCAACCTCATCATTTGCCAATTTCCGGACTATCCAACCCAACACGTTTTGACCTCAAAAGTTCATACACTTTTAAGCTTTCAAAAAAGATAAAAATCAATCAAAAATCATTTCAAAAACGTCCTTTAAAAATCGTGTCTTTCTTCCTTTTTTGAACGAATGGAAAAAACTGTAGCAGACAAAAAAAGCATCAGCTTCAAAAACAACAATAAAAATAAACGTTGAAAAAAGAAAGAAGAAGAAATCATTGCGATCTAATAAGACCCTTTTTTCGATGAATCATCCTAGTTACACAAAAACTAAAAAGAAGAAGAATTTTTTGCTATACCTTGTTTTTAAAAAGGTGACATTAAGAAAATTTATTATTGTGCTTCAAAAAAGTTTTGTCATTCATCGACTGCTTTTTTTGTAAGACGCCTCCATAGTTTTTTTTATTATCAGTAGAAAAAATAAAGAGATGAATGATTATGATTATAAACGGAAACTTTAAAAAAAAGGACCTCCTAGGGGGAAAACTATTTTCGGTTAATAAAAAGATGGGTAAAAATTGACAAAAATGTAGACAAAAAATAATGTAACAGGTTTTTTTTGTAACAGTTTTTCCAACAAAATAAATGATTTATTGTTACATAAAATGATACCTTTTCATTTACAACCATTATGATCTTATGATCTTCCAAAATATCCATGAACCCAAAATGTCGACATGTTTTAATTAATTTGGATTCCTTTTTTTCAAAAACAATGAAAATTTTAATGAGAAACAAAAGAAGAATCGGCAACGCTTTTCCAATTTTCCCATTAAAAAAATTGTGTTAAAAATGACACAATTTCCTTCTTTTTTACGACATCCTTTTTGACCACCCTTGAAGCAATTTGACCCTCTTTTTTTGGACCGTTAAAAAATTGGAAAAGGGAAAGAACTATTTTTAAAAGGAAATTAAAAACCAAGGAAGGCTTCCGATGGATGAAAAGGGAAAAGAGAAAAGGAATGCAAATCGCGCATTACATTGCAGTCATTTCTCTCTCGTGCAAAAAAAGAAAGAAAAAATGAAAGTAAAGTGGTCATTTTTCTTCTTCTTCTTCGTTTTCGTTGATGGCGTCGTCGTCGTTTTTGTCTACGTCGGTTTTCGTTCGGACGTTATTATTGGAAGGGGAAAAAGGCTATTATTTTTCAACATTCTGTTTTTCTGCACATTTTCTTGAGTATTTCGGTGTTCGTTATTCTTTGGTTTGTATATATATTTTCGTTCTCCCCCTTTCCATTATAGTGTAAGTCAGGGAAACCCAAAAATGAAGGGGAAAAGTTCGTCGGTCACTCTCTTTTCTCTATTTTTGGCAAGGAGCTTATAATATGCGCATATGCATAGAACCTTCTTCTTCTCGGCAAAGTGCCCAATGTTCATTCGGACAACGACGACATTGTGTCCAGCTTCAAAACATCAATTTTTTCTTCTTCTTCTCGAAGGGAAGGTCAAGGAGTTGCTGCTGCTAAAGGAAACGAAAAGGGTTACTTGGCTTTGTGCCAAACAAATCTCCGAAAAAATGGGCAGCACTTTAAAAGAATAAAGAATAGAAGAGAGGAAAAAAAGTAACGCACATTTTTTTCAATGACAGCCAAAAAAAACCATGTTGGAGGGTGGGTGATTCATAGCCAATTGTACTTCACCGAAAAAAGAGAAAGAAAGGACAGTCTTTTTTCCCATATATGGTTAGGGGGTCTTTACCATACATAGAAAAAAAGAGTCGGCTGCCACTTTTTCTCTTACCGGCAAAAAAGAGATAGAAACCCGACAAAAAATGAAAGGAAATTGTACACGGAAGGAACAGCAGCAACAAAAATAAAAGGTAGAGGGTATACAATTTATATTATAATAATAATATAAAATTGTACCTTCTATGTCTCTTTGCAAGGCCAAAGAAGAAGAAAGGAAAAAAGAATATCCTTTCATTGATGCTTCACTTGATGACAACCCCCTCCCTCTTCTTCCAACCTATTACCTATGTTTGGCGACCTTGTGTTTTTCATTAATTGCTGCTGCTGCTTATTTACCCTTTTTATTTTTGTATATTTTTTTCCCGCAAATATAAGCCTTAAATAGATGAAAGAAATGAAAGCAATGAAGCATTTTTAGGTATATACCTTTAAGCTTCTATATTAATGAGTTTATTTATACCTTTTCAGTGACCTTTTCCATTTTAATTGCAAAAGGAAAAACAAAGGAAATTAAAAATACAAAAAAATTAATGAATTAACATTATAAATGTGCTGTTTAATTTTTTGGCAATGAGAAACAAGTACAGTAACCTTAAATAAACTTTTTTAATAACCAGATTCCAAAAAATACAAAAAACGTTGTATTATTTAGTTTTTCTAACAATGTGAATCATTCAACCGTAATCTTTTCTATTAAACCAGAGGTTTTTTAAATTCTACGTTCTTATTTTTAATAGTCATGAAGGCCATTAAATTAACTATTTGGAATGAATTCCTATTTAAACCCACGTATAAATATTTTTTACAAAGATAAAGAACCACTCCAAATTAGAAGGAACAAAAATAAAAAGAGTTTTCAAGAATGGCACAAATAAAAAAGGGGAAAGTGAAAGCCAAATAAAGAAAAAAGGCAGAAGCAAAGTTTTTCTTCGGAAGCCTTTGAAGAAGAATGAAAATAGAAATAATGATCATAAAAATCTCATGGGAAATGTAAATGAAGAAGACCAAAGATAAGAATGACCAAAAACAGTAGCAGCAGGCAGGGTGGTAAAATTTTACAGCAGCTAACCCATATTTGACATGAAAAGAAGGTCGAAACTAAAGTTAAATAAAGAAAAAAAGTTTACAAAAATCAAATGATGAAAATCAAAATTCGTCAATAATAAAAGTTCCCTCTAGATAAAAAAATAAAAAAATGTTTTTAATTTCAGTATATTATCATTTAAAAAAACCGGTACACATATACCGTTGAGTATCGTACAACCCAAATATATGATCAGGAAAGATGTGCTGAACACATCTTTTTCTTCTTGAATTTATGTTTAGTCAAAAGCCTTTGCTCCATGATACCAAAGATTTGTGAATTGATCTCTTTCAAAGGATATTTCATAGTGCAACAACTGCTTTTGGTTTTTGAGTTTGATGGAATAAAATATTTGAATTTATCTTTCAGTATTTATTTACAACAAATAACATTTTATACATAACTGTTTAGAATTATGGAATGTTACCTAATAATTACTTTTAACAATTTTAAGAGAAATTAACGGATAAATATGCGAAAAATCATTTTTAATTATGTTTATTTTATCGAAATGCTCGGATGAACATCGGAAAATCATTGTAAATTCAGCATTTGGGTGTTTCTAAAATTTTATATTAAATATGAATTAATTCTACAGTAATCGCTTTACCTTGATGAATTCAGAGAAAACTTCAAAATTAAAGGCTTCTGAAATTTCATAAAGAACAAAATCTCGAAGGTTTGAAAAATGGGGAAGGCAAGCAAAGCTTTGTGCAGTTTCTGGAGTGATTTCGTTGTCTTTGAAGGTACTGTAATAAGAGAAATATTAGTTATATCTTGAAACATTGTTAAACATGGTGGGGTCTTTGATGTTTTGTTGAGATGTCTGAATTTTATCTTGAAACGAAAAATAATAAAAAAAGAACAGTATTTTTGTTTCAAGACACAATTCTGACATTAGGGAAATCCAATAACAAATATCAAAGGGCAAGCCTCTTTCAAGAAAATTTAAATAACTCACTATTCAAATGATTGAAGATTTGAAAGTTCTCGTAAAATTTCATCCACTTTTTTAGCTTGATTATTTTCATCTGTTACAGTAACCCGATTAAAATTTAAACAATGAATATTACGAGATGAAATAAGTTTTGCAAATTCACCATCGGATATTGTTTGATTCGCTAATTCAAGTTTCATCAAAGAACATGAAGAAACACGTTTAAGAATTGGCGAAATTTCATTCTTATTTGCACAAAGTGAATTTGTGATCCGAATTGGTGAGGTTTGATTCTTTTCAAAAGAAATTTCTTTTCCATCTGCTAACCATTTATAACCATCATGTTCAAGCTTTTTTACCTGCAAAATTAGCATAAACATTATAGAAGTTTAAAATCAAAAGAAAGGTTATACATTAATATCTCCATCTAAGCTACGACGAAATTTTGGCCCTGGTGGGGTAGTATTATTACGGGCAATATTTTCAGTATTTTGAGTATTCTGTGAAAAATATGAAATTTCATTCCGACGATTGGGAAAAATAGAGCTTCTGCTATACATTTTGTTTAAACTTCTTCAAAAAAGATGAATAAATGAAAAACACGACCAACCAAAGAAAAAAGATATACGCAAAAACCGCCAAAAAATTGGCGCCAAAATTTGGAAGGCAAAAAAGCAACGTTTCTCGAACACAGCCACAACAATAACTGGTTCATTTTTTATTTGCATAGGTCAAAATACAAGAATGGCAGTCTTTCAAGAATATGAGTTTTTGGTCAAATCAAAACTTTCTCGATCTTTAGTTGACTCAAATCCAATATGGTTGGTTTTGGCATTAATGGTTTTAATTAAAACTTTAAATGTGAAGCTTCTCCAATTTGAGTTAAAACCTAAGGGCCTATTCAAATGGCACATCACACTTTTATTCTGTTATAATTTTTAAATTCTGGCGGAAAATGTTAAGTTACATTAGCATAGCCTTTAAGTAAAAATAATGCAAAATTACAGAGTTGATAAAGTATGATATTACAGTATTTATTATTTAAAAAATCTGTACAATGCATAAAATTTGTTGTTGCAGACACACAATTGTAAAAAACGATAATAAAAAGGAATGAGATAAAAAACATTTCTTGAAATTTGTTGTATAAAAATTAATGTTACATAAAAGTGATAGAAAAAAGAAGAATTAAAGACACAATTAAAGGGAGAGGACGGGAAGGAAGAAGTTTATTTTTTTTTATTACTGTGGTCCCACCCCGAAAGCTCTCTACTAATCGAGTAAAATTTTTTTTTTGAGAATCAAAAATTTTTTTAGTAGAGAGCTTTCGGGGTGGGACCACAGTAATAAAAAAAATAAACTTCTTCCTTCCCGTCCTCTCCCTTTAAAAGTGAAATAAACTGAAAAAAAGAAAACAATAATATTTTGGTAAAAAATTCGAACTTTAAATACAATTCAAATAAACTTTAACACACAATTTTACCATATATTACTACAGTAATAAACTATTTAAGTGAATGATGTTTGTAAAAAACTAAAGAAAAAAAAATGTTTGAACTTAAATTTTTGCGATTTGCTGGTTTTTATAAAACTTAATTCATTTATTCAAGGACGTCAGCAGCATTTTAGTTCGGAGGGGCATGCCTTTGATCTTGTGCCGATTGCGGTAAAAGATCAAAGGAATTTTATTGGTTCCCTCCCATGCTGACGTCCATGAATTGGTAAGTATAAACATTTTCTCTTTAATAATTAATAATAATAACATAAAATTTAATGAAACAACAACGACGACGACAATGTTGGAAAAATGAAAAGGAGCTAAGGCAACAGTGGCAAAAACATACAAAAAATTATATATAAAAAAGGCACTTTTATTATTAAATAAAAATTTTAAACATAAAAAAGGCAGCAGCAAAAAATAGATTTTTGGCATTTTACAGGTTAACAAAAAAACAGAAGAATAATAATTGTCGGAGGGGGTTTCGTTGTACCGAATTGGAGGGGGTAGTTTTAGTCATCAACAAACTGAATTTCACCATCTTTGAGAAGAAGTGTCGAAGAGAGATCAAACTGAAAAAAAGCATGAATATAAGCATTGTTTTGTTAAAACGAATCACGAGGCCTTTGATAGCAAATTAACATAAGTTGTTAGATACTTTTTTTAGAACAAAAGAGGGCAATGAAATTATGTAAGGATAGTTTAGTTTAACAAATTCGATGTTACTTGCAAAAAATGTAATTACTATATCTTTGATTACTGTAGTTTTGTACAGTAATTTTTAGGTTACTGTAGTTGTAAAAGCTAAACTACGGTATCATTTGAAATTTGAAAAACAATTACTACGACAATAATCACAAACATTGTAACTTAAAAGGTACAATAAAAATTAGCATAATATGGTGATTTGAAAAATCTCAGAACATGGAAAGGGTAAAAAATGAAACAATTATCATACTTCACGTTGGGTCAAAGATGTTTCAACAACCGTAATCGTTTTGGTTCCATTTGAATTATCAACAGTTGAAAAATTTTCTACACTGCTTTCATTGTGCAGCACCCGGCTATTCCCCGTAGGGGATGAAGTGAGGGATCGCTCTTCAGAAATATGTCCAAGTCGCTTCTGCAAAATTTATACGGTAAAGACAAGTGTTTATGATTTGTTGAAGAAAACTTACAGCACTTAATTGCTTCATTAGCTGTTCGGCACGTTGAGTTTCAGCATCAAGACTTGCAAGTCTTGCCTGTCTCCATTCAGCACGCTTTTTGATCTCTAAATCATGTTGCTCCACGGCATTCAAAGGTTCTCCTCCACTTATTGGCGCCGGAGATGGTGATGGACTTGTTAGATTTGGAGAAGCAGCTGCTAATCTTGTTTCGGCATTTTTTGTCCGAATAACTTGTGGCAAGCTTGTTGTTGAAGTTTTATTGGATTCAATGCCATTGTTGTTATTTGTGCCATTGGAAGTTGAACCATTTGTGGGAGCAATAATTGTTGGAGTTATTATCGTCGAAGATGATGGAGTTGGCGTGGATGAATTGATTGGAGATGGGGCCGTTGCAGATGGTAAAGCAGATGTTGAATATCCACTACTTCTTGTGCCATTTGTGGTGGTAGTAGGATTATTATGTTGGGAAGCAATTTCAGATTCAAATCGTCGAAGTTTAAGTGAAAAATTTAAATTTTCTGGTGATTCTGGACATTCAATCGGAATTACTTTTGGTTTCGGTTTTGGGGCAACTGGTGGAGGTCCTCCTGGACGAGATGTTGAAGTGGAAAATGTCGTAGCTGGAGAAGTTAATGACTGAAAAGGGAAAAGAGTGGATTAAATCGAGAGACTAAGAATGTGGTAAAGTTTGTTTACAGTACAACATTGTTACAAAACAATACATAGCAAGATAAAAGGATATAGTTTTTAGATATTATGAAAGAGGATTTCCTGATCAAACGTCGGGAAATTTT
The DNA here is from genome assembly GCA_024447195.1 of Panagrolaimus sp. LJ2414. Taxonomy (NCBI): domain Eukaryota; kingdom Metazoa; phylum Nematoda; class Chromadorea; order Rhabditida; family Panagrolaimidae; genus Panagrolaimus; species Panagrolaimus sp. LJ2414. The sequence continues at coordinate 10,417,021 of JAMRXY010000016.1, forward strand.
ATTAGCCAACATCTCACGTTTATCATAAAAGCGCCAAAGATCAAAGGAAAAATATGTCGGCAGGGAAAGGGGTTAAAAAATTTCGAAAAAACACCCAACATTAGATAAAGGCGATCCCAAGTCATAAAAGTTCAGAATAAGATTTGTTTTGTAACAACTGCTACCACTTTTTTTTACAAAAGCAACAAAGAAAAGCGAACCAAAGAAATATTTTTGTTATTGTTATTGCTGCTGCTGGTATTATTATTATTGTTGTTGTTTGCAATTGAGAATAATGTTGAAGCAGCAGAAATAGAAGTGTTCGGGGAAGCAATAATACTATTGTTATTATTATTGACGTTGTTGATATTATTACTGTAGGTAAAGCGATGGACACCATTTATTCCGTTATTATTAATTGTATGAGAGGTTACTGGAATTGGTGAAGATGATGCAATTGGAAGAAGATCAACAGAAAAAGTTCCATTTCCATTGTTCAAAGAAATGGGTGAACTTTCTTTTAGAATTTGTGAAACTTTTGGTGGAATTATTGAAGAAGGTACGGTATGATGGTGTGGGGTATGATGAAGGATTGAAGGGGATGAGTTTCCATTATTGCTGCTAATATTGACATATCTGGATTCTGGGGTTGTCTTTGGTAATGAAAAAGACTGAGAATCAGAAGAAGCAGAAGTAATATGATTCTGAAAGGTTTGGGTAGCAAACTTAGGAAAATATGTAAAATATTTAGGAAGGGTAATAGAGTTACAATATTACAGCAATACATGGCTTATGAAAGCAATTTCTTGCAACGAAAAGAACGATATTAATAAGCTCAAGGACGTCAACAGAATGGCTATTCCGAAGTTTATAAAATCTTTTGATGTTTTACCGATGGCGGTAAAAGATCGAAGAAGTTCCTCCTTGAAATGGTTTTTGACCCTTTAGAAATAAAATTCTTCTGACGTCCTTGAATAAGCTGTCCCAAAATTACAACAAAAATTTACAAAAACCTACAGTATCTTCACTAGCATTAAATCCATCACAAACAAGTAGGCGAATAGTTCCATCAGCTTTTCGGAATAAATTTGCAGCTTCAATTTGTTTACAGCCAAGAAGAGAGTCATCATTGATCTCTAAAATTCTCATTCCAATTCGAAGTTTTCCAGATTCATCTGCAACTGAATCCTTTTCAATTTTTTCAATGAATATTCCTTCATCTGTTAAATCATTCATATTCGCCGGTGGACTATGTATTCCTCCACAGATATTCAAACCAATGGGTTGATTTGGACGTCGTGTAAAAGATACTTCTTGAAGACCTTTGGGTTGTGGCTCATGTCGAATTGTAAGAACAAGATGTTTCCCAGAATTTTTCAAAGCCTAAAAATTTGAATATTGAAAATATTGATATGGTTTTGCTAAACACCGTGCAGACCCCGTAGGCAGGGTGAGTTAGAAAAAGTTTAGAATTTGAATATGACCATGGTTATCATTTATAAAAAAATGACCACAGATAAAAATCTCTAACAAAAACCTATTTATCAAATTTTTGATGGGACCAATTTTGAAGAGATCCAATTGATAGCTTACTTTTATTGCATCCGAATGAGTTGCTTTTTCAACTGTTTCTTTATTGACTGATAAAATTCTATCTCCAATTCGAAGTTTTCCACACATTGCCGCAGGGGAATTTGCAGCAATCTTTGAAACGAAGATCCCAGGATTATTAACTCCAAATGGATGTGAACAATGATCAATTCCTCCAACAATTGAAAGTCCAAGGGAATGATTTTCATCTCTTGTAAGCTCTACAACATCATGAATGCCATCAATTGAAGTATCACCGTATGGAAGCTGTGAAATATTTCCGTTCAAGGTTGTATCCAACGATGATGGTGATGTTTTTCGATGTAAAACAACAAAAGATTCAACCTTTGAATTTGTAAGTTGTGTACTGATTTGAGTAAGTGTTTGTCCACGGCATGGTTGGCCATTAATTGATAAAATGATATCACCAATTCGTAGCTTTCCATCTCGATCTGCAGCACCTCCTGGTTTAATTGCTGTTATTACAGTATCCAATCCATCAGGTTGTGAAATACTAAATCCTGGGGAGCCATTTGAATCTTTGCTAATATGGGTGGAGATGACATTATTGTTATTATTGGAGATGAGTGAAGTTTCAAGAGATGTTGATGGACTTGCACCACTTCTCACTTCAGATGTTAAAGATTTTATTGGAGGTGTTGATGGAACAGTTGATGAATGATGTTGATGTTGATGATAAGAGCTTGTTGTTGGTTGAATTATTGAAGGTTGTTGTTGTTGATGTGAAGTTGTTTGAGAGAATGTTGGACCTGTAATTTTTGTTAGTTACATTTGCATACCGTATATGTACATTACCTGTTGGTTGAGGAGTAGTTGGTTTCGTGGTTGGAATAATACTTTGTCGTTCAATTACCATTGTTACAGTATCTGTTGGCTTTTTCATTGATTGTACAGCAATGTCATGTCGTTGATTAACCATATTTATATTATTTACCTATCAAATCAATTATTAATTATTTTAAATAAATATGTATTTTCGTTAATTACCTCAATTAATTTATCACCCACTCTTAAACCCGCTTGTTCAGCCGATCCATCTGGAGTTAGTTTAGAAACAAACAACCCGCAATCATTTTCAATATATGGTGTTGATTCAATCCCTCCGGCAATTGTCAACCCCAAACCTTTAGAATTAGAGTTTCGTTTGATAAGAATTTTTTTGATTTCTCGTTGAATTAATCCCAATTCCGAAGGTGGTTGTTGTTGATGAGGATGCGGTGGAATCGGTTGAGATAATTGACTGATTGTTGAGATTGTTGAGGTTGTTATTGATGGATCTTGTTGATGTAAAGAGGGTGTTGTTGTTGTTTGCGAGGGTCGGATCGAGGATGATATTATTTGGGAGGTGGTGTTGATTTCGCCCTTAAAAATTTTTTGTTCAAATTCAAATAATTAAAGTTGAAATATATAAATGAAACTAAAGTTTTTAACAGAAAATTAAAACATAATTATTATTATTTTTAAGGGTTTTTTGGGGAAGGGATAAAAATCAAGTTTAAAAGCAACAAGTTTTTGATTTGATTTTTAAAAGCTGTTTTTGAACTTGACCTTTAAAGGGGGTAAAAGATTTTTGGGAAGGAATCAACTGTTGTAACTTGAATATTCGGCTGTTTCAAAAATTTGCATATCTCCTAAAGCTGAATTATTTTTAGTTAACAACAATTTCATCCTTGCAAGGGTAATAGATTGACAAGAAAAAAAAGCATATAGTTACAATAGATTTAAAAGCTGTAAGCAAAAACGATACAAATTTAAACGAAAAATTAGTTTGTTAGTGCACGTGCAAAAATTAAAAAGAAACAACCAAATTAATGTTCCCACTTTCCCCGACAGGTAACACAAACACAAGGTAGAAAAAACAACTGCGACAGATTTGGAGGGATAACTTAAAGATAGATTTTCTTTGATTATCAGTATTAGGGTTGTTAAATCTCCCGGGAGATTTAAAACAGCGGGAGATCTCCCGGGAGATCTCCCAGGAGATCTCCCGTAATCTCCCGATTTTCCAAAATAGGTAGTCAGGTACCGAAAATAATTTTTTTTGTTAGTATAAACATTAATAAAGTCATAATAATTAAGTTTTACATCTTTATAACCTTTTTACAAGATTAAATGTCAGTAAAACATAAGATTGTAGTAAATTATTTAATATCTTAACAAGTTTTGAGCGACAAAAAAATTATGAATAGGTAATTACAGTCAAATGAGTCAAAATTTAAGTTTTTTTGATGATTTTTGACTGTTTTTATCATCAAAAAATCACCAAAAATGTAAAAAAATTTTTAAAATTTTTAGTGTTGAAAAAAAATTTTCGGGAGATTACGGGAGATTTCCCGGAAAAAAGTGGGAGATCTCCATTTGACAACCCTAATCAGTATCAATGATAAGATTCTTTGTTCTATTACTACTGTATAAATCTATAACTACAGTATAATTACAAAAACTAAACGAATGAAAAAATCTATCATTTAAACTGATAATCAAGAGAAAAAGAAGAGAAAAGGATAGCTTGTGTGCATTTGAGGAGGTGTACCTTAGGCCATTGTGTACCTGAGGAAGATGAGGCAGAATCATTTCCACCACCAGAGCTTCGTAAACTCTTATAATGTGGTGTATTAATTCGACGAAGCCGTGGCTCATTTGATTCTTCTGGAAGTGTCGTAGACATTGAAGAATTTGGTGTTGTTTGAAATGAGATATTTCGTCTACCACTTCCACTTCCACCATTTGCAGCAGATGTTGAAGCAGAAGCTTGGGTTGAAGATGCTGTGGAAAATGATGTTGAAATATCTGCCTGCAAAATAAAAAGCGGACATAAACCCGCCAAAAAAATGATAGCAAATTTGTGATACTTTTTTAAAATTTAATTTGTGAACAAATATAAACTTTTTCGTTTTTTGTTAGAATGAATGTTAGAATTTTATTTTTGTGCAGCAGAGCAATGATTTTGTATAATTTTTTATAAAAAAATATGTGTGCAGAAGAGTCATGGAAGGGTTACTGTAGTTTTTTGGTATTAAAGTAGATCTGTCATTTAGATGTTTTATTTTAAAACTGACATAAATTGTTATTTTAATAAAAAAAAGAATTTATATTGTCCTGTATTGAAACAGTTTTCATGCTTTTATTATTGAAGGAATAGAAAAGCTGTTTCGAGACAATACAATGAAAATCCTGATTTCATTTATGTTAATTTTGAAATAAATCAGCAAAATCATAGATCTCCATAAATATCTTTTTATTACAGTAAGACAAAAATTTTGTATTGTTTTTGTTAGGAAAGTGCAGCCTTGCCTGAGAGAATCAGTGTCATGTTTTATACTGATATCTTACATACACACAAGAATGATTGAATACGGAATTAAGTTTTTTGTTCATCATTCAAGAACAACTGTTCTTGGCATGTAACAACAGCAATAAATAAAAACTCGTGGTTTTTCGATTTTTTTTAATTCTCAAAGACTTATAATTTAAAAAGCTTGTGCAAGAGAAGTGCATAGTTAAAAAAAACTGTTATAAAATAATTCTTATCCTTAATTTTTAATCATCATCAAAAAAAAAACAAATTGTCACATTCAATTTTCATAATTTCAAACAAACGTTTAAAAGAAAAGAACAAAATGCATTTAAAACATGCTTTGTATATTTATCACTCGAGGAAATCAATCAAACTTTTGGAAAAAACAATTATTGATCCAAAAAATGGAGCACCAAAAAAATCCCAAATTTGTGCAAAAAAGGGGAGCAAAAATTTTGAAATTTTATTAAAAAACAAATTTTGAAAAATTTAAAAAGAAAAACCAACCTTTGAAATGCCGTTATTTTCCATTGTTGGTGACTCAACAAATGGCTGAGCAACTGATGGATGTTTTAAAGCAGATCTTGGGCCATTTTGTGTTATGCCCTGCGGCAGTTGTTGGGATTGTGACGGGAGTAAAGGCTGCTTTTCATCAATCGATGATTTTTTGGATAACATAATATTTGTTGGATGTTCATTATTTCCTTCATGATGTATTACATGTCCATCAATCGATGACTTTTTAATTTTTCCACCTTGTGCAGGTTTTGGATGTGGAGTATCATGTCGAGAAAAGTTTCCACTTTGATTATTATTTCCGCCTTCTTCATCAACTGTTGTATCACCTTCCATTCCACCAAAATGTACTTTTGGTCCTCCTACAAAGGCTTTATTTGTTGAAGATGTGCCGAGTTTTTCATGATCCATATTATGGGCATGGGATTGTTGTTGAGGAAGAAGATAACAGGTAAGGACACGATGTTGAGAAATTGGATCTTGAATTTGTTGAAATTTCAGCATTGCTTGGGATTGATTCTCTGATAGCCATAGGGCTTGAAGTTTTGATAGCACATTAATTGTGAAGGGTAAATATCTCAGTTGATTATTACACAAATCCAACACTCTTAAATTTGATAGTTTTCCAATTTCCATTGGAATTTCCATGATTTGATTATCCCGAAGAGATAAAACTGCCAAATTTTCACATTGCCCAATTAATGATGGAATAGTTGTAAGTTGATTCTTATCTATATTCAAGGTCTCCAATTTCTTCAAACTTGATATCGTTGATGGAATTTCTTGTAACAAATTGTGCATCAAATATATCTCCACTAATCCAGTACATGATCCAATAGCTTGGGTTAAGCTTGTTAAATTATTGTTATCTGCCTTTAGGGTTGTCAGCTTCTTTAAATGTCGAATTGAAGATGGCAAAGATTGTAAACAATTTTGGGATATCGTTAAATCCGTTAACTTTTCAAGTTCACCCAAATTTTCTGGCAATTTCATCAGCTTATTTGAAGATAAATCAATTTGTTCCAAATTTTTACATTTTAATATTCCATCTGGTATTTCCTCCAAATGATTCTCATCGACATACAACTCTTGCAGCGATACCAAAAATGCAATCTCTTTTGGCAGCTCATCAAGTTCATTTTGGCCAACATCCAATCTTTGTAAATGTATCAACATTGAAAGTGTTGATGGAAGATTATGCAAATGATTTTCTCGAACTTCAAGAGATTTTAAATTACATAAATTTCCAAGATCTTGTGGTAATTTTGTTAGAGAAGTATCATTCAAATTTAAATGAGTTAAAGATGAAACTTGTGTAATTGAATCTGGTAATCGGGCAATTGGATTTGAACTTATATCCAAAATTTTTAACATTTTACAGGATCTTAGTTCATCAGGGATATCACTAACATCTAAAAATTGATGAAACTATATTAGTTTAAGTAAATTGTTGGTTGAGATAGTAATAGTAAAATTTTAATATTAGATGTGTTACTGTAATTTAATTTACAATTACTGTAACAACCAAATACTTAATATTACTATCTTTTTATTTAACAAATATTTAATTACCATTTCTGCTAACATTTAATTCTATTAAATTTTGTAAATGTGCAATTTCTGGTGGTATTCTATATACATCATTATCAGATAGACCAAGCCTTTGCAATTTATGTAATCGAAATAGTGACTAAAAATATACTTTTTATATATAAGAATCCAAAATTTGCATATTAAACTAACTCTTGGTAATTCTTTGATATGATTCATATCAAGTAACAGCTCCTCCAATGTTCTTGAATATCTTTCAATATCATGTGGAAGGGTTGTTAAATTGCATTGCCGTTTATCCAGAGAATCAACTTGTCGATTACAAGCAAAAAATGGCATACAAAAGAATTTTGGCATTTTTGATTTGAGGTTGGTTTTTATTTAAGTGAATTGATTGGAGAAATTTTTAATAAATTAAAAAGTTGAAAAATAGTTAATAATAATAATATGTATCTTTTGCTATAACAACATTCGTAATGTAATTTGTGTGATTTTAAAATTCTTTAAAGTTGTAAAGAATATTTTCGATCGAAATTAATAAAAATAGTAATATATATTCCAAAACCAAAAGGAATAAATATACGTGAAAGTTGTTCTCCAACTTTTTGTTTTGTTTTGCAAGTCCTTCTTTTTACCCTTTTGTTTCCACCTGAAATTTGATAATCTTAATACTTTGGATACATGAATATAACAAATATAAATGTCAAAACAACAACAAAAAAATTTGTACACGTGACATCTTAGAAGAAGAAGAAAAAAAATTTTTTATAAGACAAAAACAAAAAGTCAAAATGGCGGGAAAAATAATGTGTAAGAAACTGCAAGAAAAAAAAGAAGAGCAAGGAAAAAGGAGAAACAACAAGGCTAACAAGTGTCCTTCGAAAGGAAAAAAAAATATGTGGGGAGAAAAACACTACCAACAACAAAAAAGAAACTGGACCAAAAACAAATCTTATGTGTTTTTTTCTTCTTTTTCCTTTTACTACTTGTGACTTTTTTCTTCGTGTTTAATATCCCTCAAACATATAAAAAGAAGAAGCTTTAATCCAATAAAAAAAACTCTCAGAAAAAAAAAAGTTGCCAAAAAACACATGCCTTTGCCGTCGTCGTCTTCGCTTTTTTGTTTTGGTTTTTTTTTAAATTTATGTATTCGAATATTCAAGCATGTTTAGATTTTGCAAAAAGAAGAATTAAAAAGACCTTTTAAAAATTTATATTAAAGTATTCATTCTTTCTTTAAGTGTTCGTTTTCTTTCGCGCATCTCGTCATTAAAAAGTTTCGTGAAAGATTTTTAATCAAAACATGGGTTAAAATTTTTAAAATCTCCGTTTCTTCCATTTTCTTTTAACTTTCTTTCAAGTTTTCCAATAAGAAGAACACGACAAGAAATTATTGTTGTTCTTTTTTGCAAAATTAAAAGATTTTTTCATGGATGTTTTTAAAACTTTGAAGGAAAAGAAGGGATAAAATCGACCTCATTTTTTTGCGCAGCGGGATATCTCTATCGATAAAATTTTAAGGACGATGCTGCTGCTGGCTGTTGGGGGCTGTTGAATATAAAAAAGATGATGATGTTGGTGATGATGAGAAAAGCACGTTTAAAAAAAAATATTTTTATATTTTTATGAGTTTTTATTGGAATAAGAAATAAAAAAGAATTTGTTAAGTTTATTAAGAGTAACTAAAATGAGTCAATTTAAAGTAGGGAGAATTTAGAACCAAAAATTTTAGGCATCAAACTAGAAAATGTATATATGGATACTGTAATCTAAAATGAACAAACACTTTTGTAAAATTAGAGTAAACAAAAAGATGTATTACTGTAAAAGAATCACAAAAATCAATAATTTTGCGTTCCTATTTTAGAACAACAAATGAGTGAGACCATTTTCAAAAACGGGTGTTATTTCCACTTTTGGTAAAGCAGACACATAAATTTCGCGATATTCGAAAAAAATTTATTAACTTTTTGATAACTAAATTTAGTCATCAAGAAAGTCTTTTTTATAAGATTTAAAAACATAATTGTTTTAAACTTTTAAAAATGACGCATTTAACAGGTAAGAATGAAGTTATAACAAAACAAGTAATATTCATAGATATCAAAATCCAAATTTCAGATTATGATTTCCAAAAATTTAAAGAAATAAAATTAAAAAATTATTACGTAAAATTCAAAACAAAAAATGTTTTGATAACGTAAGTAATAAAAATAGAAAAAAGACAAATACAACGTTAAAAAGTGAAAAAAAAACTTTTATCATTATACGATTCATCGACACTAAATTCTTCTTCTTCTCCGATAAGCCATCATCATCATCATCACCATCCCTAAAAAAGGGGGTGTCTTTTTCAAGTGGAGGCAAAAAGTATTGATCTTCAAAAACAAAAAAATAGTGAAAAAAACTTTTTTTATGGACACCAAAAAAACTAAAAAAGAACGTGGAGTTTTTTTTACAACTTTTGAACAATGCTCTCTCCTTGCGAAGTAGATGATGATGGTGATGGACAGTTCATTGTCACTTTTTTTGTTTAAAAAATACAAACATATAGTTTTTTTTGGGTGTAAGGATTTTTGTATGCATTATATAATTTTTTTCTATTGATGATGAAAAGTGCGATGAGGGAATCAATGAATTTTTTAAAAGAATACAAAATTGGAAAGAGAGCAAGAAAGAATTACATTTTATCGAACGCGAACATATACCATAAAACGATGCAACAAGGGTCGATGATGATGAGAACGAAAAAAGAAGGGAAAGAAAGAGTTTGAGAAAAACACATTGCAAAAAAAGGTGGACGTCGACAACGATGAGAAAGAAAGAAGAAGGAAAAAATCGACAATTCTCTCTTCGTTGTTGTTTTTCGATATATCTATTTTGTATCGGACAAACTTTTTTCTTTTTCTTGCGCAGTTTTATAGTTTTGCAGCAACAAAAAGGGGAACTTCTTCATTTTCTCGAAAAATATATATCTATTTATTTTTATATATGCAGTATTTTAAAAACTGATTGGAATGTACATGTAAAGGTGCAACATCCCTAGCAACAACAGCAACAGAAAAAAAAGGAAAATTAAGCAGACAAACCCCGACGGGGTTTTGAAAAAAAATCAAGGTCAAAAGCTCTTTCGTCTACAACTAAAACTTTTTTCAAACCCTCTCTCTTGAACTCCGAACCGGAAGCAATAAACACTCTTCTTTTTTGGTGTTTTCCGAATCCTTCTTCCTTCCAGCAAAATGTATAAAAGAGATTAAAAAATTTGTGAGAAGAGCCATGAAAAAGTTGGAATCTGATTTTTGTTGATGGCAGCAGTAACGAACGCTCGTTTTGATTGGGCCAACAACGTAGATTTTTGTAAGAGAGAAAAAAGTTTTTTGAATCAAAAAAACGGGAGAAAGAAGAAGGAATCAATGAAGTGGAAGCTGATGCTGACCGACAATAAAAGGGACACAAAAAGGAGAAAAATTAACAATAAAAAAGAGATGGAACAAAGTTTTACTCAAGTGGAAAAATGCAAAGGTAAAAAAAGGTTGACATGAATCGGATGTGTAATGATTGGAATATGATGGGTTAAATGCATGATCAGGCAAATATATAAATATCCAAAAATTTGGGAATACAGAACTTCAAAGAAAATATGATTAAAGAACCATATTTTTACAATACAGACAGAAAAGTCAGAAGCGTGTCTCCTTTGAAATCATAAAGATCCTTTGATCTCCTACCGCCATCGGCACAAGATCAAAGGCATGCACTCTTGAAATGGGTTTTGCCCATTTCGAAATAAAATACCTCCTTGAATACAATAATCTCAAAATATAAAAGAAATTACTTTAGGATACAGTAATATTCGGAATGTATGTTAGTGTTAGTTAGAAAACTGTTCCAAATCACACAAATATGTAAATTCCATAAAGAACTTAAGAAATGGCATTCTTGTATGTGTTAATACTACTAGTCTTTAAGTCCAATTTTTTGTGACTGAAACAATAAAAGCTTTTTTCTTAAAAATTCATGCATTTTAACAAAATTCAATTTTCTCATTAACAGAATATCATAAAAACTAACGACAACAAAAAGGCTAAAATCACTTTCGCCAGATCCTGGTATCCCTTCTCAAAAAACAATATCCTCTTTTTTACTGAAATAAGAAGAAGCAAAAAGGAAGGGATAAAAAAAAAGCCATCTGTTTTTTTGTGTCTAAACAAAGCAATAAAAAACGTAAAAAATTTTTAAGGTCTTTAATAGCCCTTTTTTCAGCTACGACAAAATTTGTAAAGGAAGACGAACGGGAAGAAAGGAGTAATAAGAAGGACAACAAGGGAATTGTTTCCCGTGACAACTTGAAATAAATAAACTCTTTAATCGAAATTTTTTATTTTGGAGCCCCATCAAAAAGTCACTCATAGAAAAAAATTCCCCCGTCAGTTGGTAGTTAGCATTTTATTCCTTTCTTTCCTTTTTTAGTGGGTCCCTCATCTTATATATTTATATTTTTAAGGAATTGAAAATGATAGAGACTCCTCTTCTCCAAAAACAGAAGCTGAAGAAAGACATGAAAAGCGATAAAGTAAAAATTTTAAAAGGGCATTTCTTGTCCTTTTACTTGTAAAAAAATTTAAGGGTATGCGTGCTCAAACCCATGAAGCCAATGTTATATCTGTGGATATGACTATTCTTTGAACCTGGTTACAGGTTTCGTGTTAACCTTGAGTCCACCAAGCAAGCATTCTGTCTCTCTTAATTTACCAATGGTTACGAACGGATTCGAACCAGGGATAACCAGGACAAGAACCCATCACGCTAACCACAAGATCATTAAGGCAAAAATATACATATTTTTAAGGAATTGAAAATGATAGAAACTCTTCTCCAAAAAATGACGAAGAAGACATGAACAAAAAAAGACAACCTAAAAAATTTTTAAAAAGGGCATTTCTTGTACTACTTCTTGTTAACCAATCGGGAATATACATATCTCCCTCTCTTCCTGCTTTCTCTTTATGTCCATTCTAACAATGATGAGAAAAAAAGAAAAACAACAAAAGTCGATTTTCTAAATTTTTGTTTGAGGCAAATACACTAACTAACAAGAACATTGATGAAAAACATTTGTTTAGTAATGTTATGTTTTTTGGAAGATGAAAAAAGGCTTTACGCATTTTTTTGGAAGCTGTCCAAAAAAGCTGTTAATCGTTGTCAAAAAAAATAAATAACAGGGGTCTTCTAAAAAAGAAATCTTAAAGCATGCTTAAAAGAAGTTAAAAAATATATATAAATATACAAAGAAAAGAGAAAAAAATAGATAACACTTGGTTAAAAATGAAAAAAAAGAAGCTCAATTCAAACAAAAAAGGAAAAAATTTGCTTCAATGAAAAATAAAAATGGAGCTTTTTTGTGTTAGTTTTTTTGCTGCTTCTTCTTCTGAATGAATGAATCTCAGCTCTTGGGGAAAATAGAAGATAGAAGAAGGAAGTCATTATAATTTAACAAGTAAGTATGTAAGCATACACTTAAATGGCCTGTTTAGTTTTATTTAAATTTTAAAAAATAGCATCAAAGTACTAAAAATGTAACCTCAAAAAATGAGAATGTCAAGGTTGAAAATTGTAGAAAACGCACGCAAAATCTTTTTTTGAGACTTATCCCAAGAGAATCAGTTTGCAAAAAATCTGGAATTTGGAGAAGAAAAAAAGATCCCAAAAGAGCCGTTAAACTTGTTAAAAAAGGAGCAAAATGTCAGGATAAGACAAATATGGATAAAGTTAAATCTATCTTAAAATCCATATTTATATAATTGATAAATAAGCTGAATAATGTTAAAACAAAGTATTGAAAAATTTTTGTGATGTTAAAAAGATATAAATCTTTAAACATATTTTACAACATCCTGGCCACCATGGCCATTTTTGATTCAAATTGGATCAAGATTTTGTGTCGTTGCTATCAACGACTATGATCCCTTTAATGGCTTACGGCGTTGCGACTCACATGGAAGTTCTGAACTTTTTTTGTGTGGTACACGACCATCAAGCACTGTAACCACTGCGCCACCGGGCCTGCTTGAGGCTTGCAAAAGAGAGATCAGGTTTTAAAAAAGTAATACGTTTTTAAGCAATTTTGATAGCAGCTAACAATAAAAAATCTTTTTATTAAAATTAAAATTTTAAATTTTAAAAATTTCCAACAGCAGAAAGAACAAAAAAATAGTCTGTTAAATAAAATGGCTATACAAAAACAACAAAAGTTTTTGTTTGCAGTTTGCTCTCCGAAAAAAACTATCGTTTTTGCATTTGTACAGTTTTGGGAAAGAACATTAATATGCCCATTTATTTTCCTAAAGTAGCCACAAAAAAACAGAAACAAAAAAATACAAAACAATTTTTTCCTCTTTTTCCGCCTCAATCATTGACAAAAAGAGTCTGATTCGAGTCAAAAATTGAAGGAAAGAAAAAATACAATTTTTCTATCAAAAACATAAAAGAAATAGGAAAGCATGATAGTGAACAAAAACTTTTCTTCTTTTTTGGTACTAACACACAAATGGAAGGAGAGAAAAATGCCAACAAAGAAACAGCTTGAGTCTGCTTTTTCGCTACAGCAGAAATGCAAAGAGTGAATGATTCATCGATGATGATGGTCACTCACTCCGTCAGCTTGAGAAGGCATCGGCAAAAAAGAAAAAGAAGAAGTTTGAAGCAACAGAAAAATAGAAGAAGCACAGACTTTTCTTTCATTCAAAAAAGTTTCTGTTCAAAATTTTTTTACAATCGAAAAAATGATTTAAAATCGTTGCTTTTGATTTTTTCAGACACAAATGAAAAAAACACGGATACGTTTTTGTAAATTAATTTGAACAATAAACACAAATGAAAAAAATGTGTTTTTTGCTGTTTTGAAAAGCAAGCTTTTGTTTGAAAATAAACAAAAAGTAAAAAAGAAGAGCAAACTTTTGTGAAAAAAAAGTTTAAAGAAAAAGTGTTTTCTTTTATGTTTCGCATAAATATGCACCATTAAAAAGAACGATAGATACTTGAATACGATATAAAAATTGATCAGTAGGATAACGTATATCCTGACATCATTCTTTACAGGAATGTCAGCATGATGGGGCACCAGAAGCACGTGTCCCATTCGAAATCACAAAAATCCTTTGATCTTTTACCACCGTCGGTAAAAGATCAAAGGCGTTCCCCATCAAAATTGGTTATGCTCCTTCAAAATAAAAGCATGTAGACGTTCGTGATCCTCAAAAACGTTAAAGTTAGATTTCAAATAACGAAAAACATCATTGCTGGTTGAATTTTAGAAATCAAAAAATTGGCATAAAATAGATCGGTAAAAAGCTTTAAAAAAGTAGAAAATTTTGTTCATGTCAACAAATGGCATTTTTTGCCGTTGCAGAATGGCATTATTGACAGAAAAAAGCATCATCGATGCCATTTGTATGTTTACATAGTATTAGATCAAAGGTTGTAAAAACATGCTGTTTTAGGTATTTTAGGTCAGAGACTTAACAGGAAACGAGAATGTCAACCCAAGCAAAAAAATCTAAAACTGATCAATAATAATTAAATTTTAGTAAGAAAAATAGCTAATTCAATTTTAAGCTAAAAATAGATTTTGAAAAAAAGAGTTAGACGTAAGAAATAAACAACTTGAAACTACTTTTTTTCTCTCTCTAAAAAATATGTCATCAGCACTCAAGTAAAATCTTAGAGATTTTGCAAACTTGCACAACTTTGAAGAATTCTTTTGATCTTCAACATCAAGAAAATTGAGAAAAAAAGATATGAATGAAAAAGTTCGTGCAAAAAGTTTTCATTCAGGCTTTTATTATTATCTCCGAAAATTAAATTACTTGTTGTTATCGAAAATGGATGCTTTTTTGGAAAATGCTTTCCAAATATATCATGGAATATGAAATCATTATTTATGCTAAATTTAGAAAATTACGATATCCAAAGATCAAAACTTTAACCATTTGATAAAAAAATGCAAAAATTGAATTTTTACAAACTGGTCTCAAAAAAAAATCTTGCCTAATAAAGGCTCAATATTTAACAAATTTTTAATAACAAATGTTTTTTAAAGTAAATTTATTTAAATCAAATAACTTTGTTTTAACTAGTCCAGTTTATAAAAAATAGAAAAAATATTTGAGCAGTTGGAATTTCTGCGAATAAAAAAGTGCAAGAAAATTCATTTTTTGAAAAAAAAGTAATCTTGCAAGAGCATCAGTTAAATAAATACAATTAAAACGAGAATCGAAGAAATTAAAAAACCATAGTCTATAGAAAACAGAAAAACCTATTAAACTCCAACAAAGTGAGTGTTTCCTTTTTAAAACACAGAAAAGGAAAAAGATTGGAATAATTTCAAAAAAAAATTGTTGCTCTGATAAAAAAAAGAAAGCAAAAAAGGAAAAGCTGTTGCTGGCTGGCTGGCATGTGTCCATTTGTAGTCAAGTAAAAAAGAGCCCAAAAAGCAGTAGTCAACAATTGCAGAAGAAAAAAAAGAAGACAGCATCCAAAAAAGGCTTGGAGAAAAGAAAAAAAGGAGTTCCAAAAAAGATTACACAAAAAAATATTACTCTCATTCTTCTTTTTTCCCGTTGTGTTAAAAAATAGCAGGGAATGTATCTATCGAAACAAATATGCTTCTTCTTCTTCGTTTTTGTTTTGTTGTCATTTTTGTGAGAGAAAAAAGGGAAAAGAGGAAAATGATAGTGGCTATTTTGCGTGCTTTTTTTGTGTACTTTTCACGCATCGGAATAGAGATGGGACAAGATGTGTGTATATTGTTTTATCTCTTTTCCTATTTCCATTTTTGTGTTCCTTGTCGTTGGTTTGAAACTTGAGAAGTTGTATTTTCCCCAAAAACAACAAGCCGAAAAACTTTCTAGATTCCGTTAAAATTAAAAAATTTGCATAAAATTTTTTATAAATCTTTTTTTCTCATGATTTTTTATAGCTGGTCATGGGTTTTATGCAGTACCACTTACATGTGGTACGGTATAATCGTATGATCAAATTTCACAGTTTTCAACTCAATCTACAGTACATTTTGGCAAAATTCCAAAAAATGATGCCCAAAAACAACGCAACATTAATTACAGATTTTTTCCGGCCAGAACAAACCAGAGAAAAACCGTCGTTCGTTTTCAAGCTTTTTTGTTGAAGCTTTAAAATTCTAAAAAATGGTTTCTAAAATGTTTCTGCAAGAAAAAGAAGAAAAAGTGTAACCATAAAATGGGTATTAATCATGGCGTTTGTGCAAATATTAGTCTTCAAAATTCTCATTCAAAAACAAACAATCAAGAAATACAAAACTTTCTTTTTCAGTTTCAAATAAAAAAGAAAAGAAATTTCGTTGAAATTTTTTTATATCAAATAGATAATCTGATAGCAATAATTGAGAAATATAAATAACAGAAATCCGTTTACCGAATATCGCCAACTTTGAAGCCCAATAGCATTTCTGGTCTATATACGGCGAATTAGCTTTCACACTTGAAATTCATTTTTACAAAATCCGAAAAATGACAAAAGTTCGATTTTTACAAAAAACGCTTTTAAACATCTTCTTCCCTTCTGATTCAAAAGTTTTGAAAATCGTAATTGCAACCGTATAATTATAACATTTCTTTTTTAGTTTTTTAAAAAAAGAAATGATGAGTTAATATCCATTTTCCGGTTTCACATGTTTAGTTTTGTTAGCATACATAAAAATAGATTGATTAGGTTATAGATCATTTATCATTAAATTAAACTGGTATACGATCTTTTGTGCAAAAACGACCTGAAACATTCAGTCGAATATTTTACCATCTATCCTTTAGTGGGGGTACATCAATATTTATTTTTCTTTCACACCATCAAATATGTGGTATCTCTGAGAAAAAAGTATTACTGATAGAGGAATGTTTCCAAAGTGAAACACTTTTGCTTCGCCGCCCCGTTGGTATTACATTGAGTACAAAAATGTTATAAGATATCTCAAATAGTGTAGTTATGAAGATCTTCATTTAACTATGTTTTTCGAAACTAATACCGATCTTCCAAAATAAAAAATTGTTTTTAGTAAACTTTTTCTATATACAGAATCAAAAAAAATTTATTAAAATATATAGCTTTTCAACAAGAGGATGAGCTCGAACCCCAAAATATTATACAATCAACTATGTTCCATTTTTTCATGGATGGCGTTGCAGATTTCGCCAACTCCCTTTTCAAAAGCTTTCATATTTTTTTCCTGTTGTTTACGTTTATGTTCACCATAATCATAGCTTTCGGCATTATTCTTTCGAAGACGATCATCATTCCACTTTCCGCCGCCTGATGACCCATCATCACGTCTAGAAGGTGCATTACCCATTTTTCTACAAAAGCTAATATAAATACTCATAGTTTTCGGAAATTGCAACTTACATAATTAACTTAATTCAATAAATCAACTGAGCAAATTAACCTAAAAGAGGAGAAATTAATCATTCACACCTTTGTGACAAAATTAGAGAAAGAAAACCAAAACGAACACATTAAAAGAAAAAGCGAATAAAGTATTTCGAAAGATTTTGTGAGAAATTATATGCAAAACAGAAGAGCAAAAATTTTCCGGCAATGGTTTACAGCAAAAAATACTTTTTTATTTCTGTGTTTACAGATTACAACGAAAAATGATGCATAAATACTTAGGGACGTCAGCAGCGGGTGGCACCGGGGGCATGTGCCTCCTCTAAATTGGTAAAAAATATTTGATCTAGGCACAAGATTAAAGGTGGTCCTTAAAATGGTTTCTGCACCTCCGGAATGTTTTTCGAAATGAGTTCTACCTAACGTCTTTGTACATACTGTTATCAATAGCATAAATGCCACTATGAAAAAAAAATTAATTTAACAATTGCAATGAGAAAGTGCTGCATTTAAAACGAAAATAATTACGAACGGAGTTGACAATAACTTATGAATTTCATTGCAACACCTTCTCATAATCATTACGGGTTACTATACAGTAACTCAGTAAAAACGATTTTGGTATCTTATTTCAAAACTTCTGTCAATCGATTTTGCGGAATCAATGCAAGAAAATTCAGAATCGAGTTTATAAAAATGAATTTTACTCATTCATTTTTATACACTCATCAGCATAAACACATTCCTTGTATTCTTGTTTAGAACAAATCAAACTAAGACTTTAGGTGAAAAAGAAAAACATATTCTAAAATAGTTATGGCAATTTTACCAGTTTAATCTTGACTACTCATTCATTGGATAAAAAATAAATGAAAGAAAGCCTTTTCAACAAGTTTAAAGCCATATAAAAAAAAACTGAAACAAAAACGAACAAAAATTTGAGCTTCTTTTGCTTTCTATTCTAAAAAGAATCAAAGCATTTTACACTCTGGCGCTGCTGATCCCATCAGAAGTTATTTTCCTTTGAAAGAAACGATGTTTTTAGAATATAATCAAAAAAACATTCAATGGTGTTGCACGAGCCTTGCAGCAAATAAAAATTATCAGTGCTATTGAATCTTCAGCAAAAAAAGCTTAATAAATGTGTTTAACAAACATAAACATTTTTGGCTCATGTTTTGATTTTTCTTAAATCTTGTTGAATGATGTAACAAAAAAATCTTTGATTTCTGTAGTATGCAGTGTTTTGAAAAAGTTGCAAAATATTAAATTAACTTTCACATTGACATAAAAATACGTGCATTTAACTCATTTTTTGTTTTATGTGGTAATGAATATAATTAAACTCATGTGAGTGAGTATTTTTGTCTTTGTGTGATGTGACCATTGATGAGGTTTCAGAATTTCAATAAAAAATATAAAAAGCTCCCTTATAAAGTTTATCTATTTCTGCCTGTAACTTTAAAGGACTCATCCAATTTGTGAATGTTTAAATATAATGCAAATAAACAAATGAAATGAACCGAAAAGATACCGTTTGTTCTTGCGTTGGCACCAGGCTGGACTCGAACCAGCGACTTCCTGATTTCCGGTCAGATGCTCTTGCTACAAGAACACATGAATTTTTTGTTATTTTTTAAAGACAAAAAGAATAACTCAAAATTCAAAATTTTTAGGCATGTGCAACAACGTAAAAAAGGGAGCTCGTTTTTTTCTTTGCATAAATGTTCGCACTCAAGTTGGAGATGCATCTCGAGATGTTGATAGAGTTTAATAAAAATTAATTTAAAAATCTTTTTTAATATTTATTTTTTTAACATAGTATATATAAAAAAGATCGGACAAAAATGTTAACTTATTAAAAATAAGTAAAATGCATTAAAAAATATGAAAAAATTGTGTTTTTGTAAAAAGTCAAAAAATTGATGTACTACTTTGGCCATAACAAAAAAGGGCCAAAAAGTGTCAAGCCCGATTTTTTATATGTTACTTCTATCACTATAATACGTATACTGTGATAGTTCCATGAACTCCAAGCAACTCCAAGGAAAGTTACAATGGATTTTTTAAATCCTTTTAATTTTGCACTAAAACAGCTGTATTTTGCTTATACTTTACCGATTTTTCTAATTAAACGTCCCTATAGGTTATTTATAATTTTTTTTCGTTAAGAAACATTAAAATTACAACAACAATGTGTTTAAATGTATTTTTGAAAGATTCTAAGATTACTGATTCATGAGTTCAAAATTTACAAATGAGCTTTGGCAAAGTGAAACACGTTTTTTCTAAGGAAAAACAATTTTTTTGAACATTTTTTCCTTTAAACTAGCTCCTTCTGAATCTTTGATCTCCTGAAGTCCTTAATTCTTTTTTTCGGTTTTTCTGTTTTTAAGGGCTCTAAGCATACAAAATCCTATTTTTTAAGATACATTTTGTATCACTTTGTATGCGGAGATCTTGCTAAAACAAAAAATTCGTTGCACGTGCCAAACTCAAATAATAGTTTGCCGAAATTGTGGTTTTTATGTTCTCCGGAATTAAATATTTTTTAAAAAGCTGTAGATTTTATTCAATTTTTGTAATAGCATAACACCATTTCATTTACAAATTATTTCCATTGTTTCATTATTTAAATCACATCTTGTTTACACAAAAACATTGGTTATTTTTTAATTATTTTTTCGAAATAATAGAGTTGCTTCGCCTAAAGTATTTTTTATTTTTTGTTTAAAAATTTTTCTTTCTTGTGGCGGGACATCCATAGAAAAATGTACTGTAATTTTAGCGAAGCTTTGAAGATTCTCCTAAATGTTAAAAGTTAATGAAAGTAGCTTTTAGGAAGGCTAACAGACTTTGGCAAATGCAATAAAATCTTCTGGTGAAAAATATTGATCAATTTTTGCAATTTCAAAAATTTTAATCTTTTGTGATCGTTTCTGATTTGCTAATTTCTTTGAAGTCTCTGGCGTAAAATTTATATTTAAAATCCTGAAAAAAAATTGAGGCTGATTAAAAAATATGGGATTCATTGGTATTTTTCAAAAGATGAATTTTGGTGTGAATCCTGAATCAGGGACAACAAGGGAGGTAAATAATGGGTCTCATACAGAAGTCTGTTCAAGGCCAAAAAAATCGGGGAAAGTATTTTGCGTTATGGAAGAGTAATTTGCGTTACGGTAGACTTAAGTATTTTGAGTTATGGTAGGAAACAAATAAAAATTTGTTAAGATAGTTATTTTAATCTTTAAACTATATTATACCACTTTTTTATTTATTGAATAAGAATAATTAAGGGTGGACGAGGGCTTTTTAAGGCCCTGGTAAAGCCCGGGCCGGGCCTTGATTTTCTTACAGTTCAAAAAAAACGCAAAGGGGGGACCACGTCAAAATTAAGAAAAAACTAGTCGGCCCGGGCCCGGCCCTAGGGCCAGGGCCGGGCCTAAGCACAAACTGAGGGCCAGGGCCGGGCCCGGGCCCTAAAATTTGGGCCCTTGTCCACCCTTAGAATAATAGCTTAGCTCAGGTCGGCTGCGCTCGTGGCCCGTAGCATTAACGTTGTATCTCATATATGTAGCTCCTGCTATAGCGCAAAACACAAATATATTAAAAATCACAAAATAAAAGATTTTAAATAGTGTAATTCAAAAAATCTTGAAGAATTTTTTTATCCTGACCTCTTTGAAGCTATAACTTTTTCGAAGTGTCCTACCGTAACGCAAAATACCATTGACCCAAAAAATCAGGATTTAAAAAACCACAAAATTTTCTGTTTTCATAAAGCACATATAAAAACTTACGAAAATTCTTTAATAGTTGTAAACATGCATATAATTTCTTCAACTGATAACAAAGTGCCTTCATCATCTTTAATGACAACAACTTTATCAAAGTAAACACATTTCAGTGACTTTAAATTTGTCAAAATTTCAAATTCCGACAAATTTAATTGCTGATCTGTTAAAACCAAATACAAAATTTGTAAATTCAATTTGGGAAGCAAAATTGAAAAAACAGTTGGCTTTGTTTCAACAAGAATTATTAAAGCATTTGTAATTGTGAGGTTATTCATTAACGGGTAATCGACATATGTGTAATTAATGAATAATGAATGTGGAAAAAATGTTGGACCATGATCTCGTCCATTTAAAACAGTTAAATTATGGCATACTGGGGATTTAATTTGGCAATAAAAATACTTTGCAGATTTGATTAACTTTAGCATTGTTGCTGAATTAGAAGAAAACAAAATGTACCGAATTATTCCATCACAAAATGAAAAGTTTTGACATACTGCAGGAGCAAGAATTCTTGGGGTGCAGTATTTTGGTACATCAATTTTAGCATATTTGAATTCATTTTTGTAGTTGAATTCAATTTTTATTTCAATAGCGAAAATTTGAAATCCAGAAACATTATGCAAATTTGCTGCCAAATTTGGATGTATTTTGATACATTGGGAATATCGGTTCATATATTGTCGCATGCTACCGTATTCCTTCTCAAACTGCAGCCCATATTTAACCAACATTTCTTGGCTACAGTATCCCAATGCTCTATTCAAGACATTCCTCGCAGAATTAATTCCAACAAAATCTTTCTCAAATTCAATTGTATCAATCCACCATATTCCCATACCACCTTTGTGTTTTTCCAATTCTTTCCGATATTCTTCCATCGCTTCTGGATCATCAAAAAATAAACGGCAAAATCGTGAATATAAATTTAACAATTTTTTGTTTTCGGTTTGAGACTTTAAAGGGAGCGTACCAGATAGAATAAGTTTTATTTTTTCAACACACGTCCTCCCACCCCGAAAGCTCTCTACTAATTGAGTAAAAAAAATTTTTCTGCCGCAACTTTTAAAAATTTTACTCGATTAGTAGAGAGCTTTCGGGGTGGGAGGACGTGTGTTAAAAAAATAAAACTTATTCTATCTGGTACGCTCCCTTTAAATAATTAATATACATTTTCCAAAGCTTTTTACTCCATGGTAACCTTCCAAGGGCACTTTCGTAATTTTCCATTATCAGCATCTTCTTTTCAGGAGCTGTCTTTTGTAAATATTCAATCCCGGCAGCGATAAAACATTCGGTACGATTATTTTCACCTTGCTTTGAAGCCGAAATTATTGCTTCTCTGCCGTAAGCAGCCATTTCACGAAATAAGTTTCGGGATTCTTTATATCTTTTTCGGATTTCAGATGGAATTGGATAAGCTAAAATTTAAAAATTGCGCCAAAAAACTGTTAGACAACCCCTTATTGTGAAACTTCAAAAATCCCAGAATGAGGGTTTGTATCAAAAAGTTTTTTGGTTAACACAAAAAATAATGCTGCATCTAAAAAATCTTACTAGAAAATTTTTTTGTACATCTGTAAATTTCTTTTAATTTATCATGTGGAAATACTAAAGCTTGAAATAACACTTCAGTTGTAAATGGATCGAATACGGTATCAACTCTTTCCGTAGTTACAGAAAATGAATTAGTTGTGTCCCAAAGAAATGCTCTACCAAAATGTCCTTCCTGAAATATTAAAAATGTAAGTACGTGTATATTAATATATTTAAAATTACCACAAAAGTTTGAAAACTAAAATCCAAGAATAAATACTGATAAAAATGAGTTTTTGCAAGATTTTTGACTTTTTTAATTTGAACAAATTTTTGGGATTCTTTGTAATCTTTAAAAATCGTCGTGCTTTCTTTGCTAAAAAAAACATATAACATTATGCAAATATTTGTTAGAACTTACATTAACCAAATTTCCATTAATTCAGGAATTACAGTATATTTTTTGGCAAAATCTTTAAACTTTTTACGAATCGATGCCAAAGTATCAGCGTTTTCTATGCTTTTGAGCAATTTTTTTGTTGCTTTTGCATATTCTTGTGATGGATATTTATTGTCCATACTTTTTATTATTTTCGAAAAACTTTCAAAATAGTGAATTTCTTGACAAAAATTACATCGTATACGTAAGAAACATTCTGAAAAAAATTGAAAGTAAAAGTTGACGAAAAAAAATTTATTTTGTTCTTTTTGGTGGGCTTATTGATTTGTTATGAGATTTAACTGTGAGCGTTTTTCTTTACCTTCTTTTTGTAATGTCAACAGACAATGACTTTTTAAAGTGGTACAAGAAGCTTAAATAACACTGCATTAAAAATATCCATCCATCATGTTTAAAAATGCAAGTACAAAATTTATTTTTAAATATATCTTTATTTAAATATTTCAAATATAATATAATATCCAAAAAATTTTCTAAAACTCTAACCCGCTTCAATTTTGGTACAGAAACAACTGATATTTACATATTTTTGGGTCTAAAATAAGTTATTAAACAAAGTTTTTCAACTTTAAACCCTTACGTCGGAGGTGTTGTTCCAGGAGTTGGAGCACTTGCGCTTTGAGTTGGTGATTTTAATTCTTGATAAAGTTTTGTAAATCTTAAACTTGAAACAATATCAAAAATAAATTTTGAAACTGCGGCGTCCTTTTCACTGACTTTTTTATCAAAATATATCACCAAAAATAGCTTCCATTCAATATGGGTACAAAAGAATGTCTAAAAAATTGGAATTTGAAAAATTTGCTAATAAAATTGCAGTAATCGCATTTTAGGATTACGGTAATGGTATTAAAGTAGCCCTTACATTTTCGTCATCCTTTTCTTTATCCAAAAAATATTTTGGTTTTGCATCTGCCACAGCTGCCTTGGTACAAAATGAAAGACAATCATCAATTTTTGATTTAAATGTTTCGTAATTTCCTTTATGCTTTTCATGGGTCACATTCACCAATACCGGATATTCGTCCTTCAGAGGTTGAGTTGCTGGGGTTGGAAAATTTTGTAGTAACTTGTGATACCCAAAACCTTAAAATATCGAAATTGTTAGGTGATAGCTGATATGCAAATTTTAGCATCTAATGGGATAAATTTGCAAATCAGCCAATCTTCTTAAAGCTCACCATAAAATGGTCCATCTTCACCTCCTCGACACATTACAACTGCGACCGTAATAGGAGCATATTTTTTAGAGAAATACAAAAAATATGAATGCAAGCCAGGACTTGTAGTTTGCATAATCTTCAATTCAGAAGGTGGAATGTACGGTGATAAAACATCAGAGAAATACAGAGAGAATTTCGTGAGCAAAGCTTCATACAGTGAATTTAACCAAACCAGCAAAACAAATTTTGGTGGAGATTTTGAAGGTTTCATAAATGAAAAGATGCCACTTGATGATGGTTTTGTTGAAGAAGAGGGTTGAAGATCGTGAAAGAAAGACGTAAATAAATCTCGTAATTCTTTTAAAAGTAACAAAGAATCAAGAAGGACACAACGGCATAAATGTTTTTTGAGTTGAAAAGATTTTGTAAGAATATCAAGTTCACGAGTGATCAAATCCGCCTTAGGGGATAATGGGGATGGAGTTGAGCGAGAATAGACATCTTTAACAGCATTTAATCTGGCAGCCGATTCATCTACAACTGATCTCCAATCTTTTCCTATAACAATTTGAGAGTTGAGATAGCTAATACAGTAACATGATATACAAATTTTTTCTAACCTTGTAGTCCAACATAGAAAGCAATCATATCAATTCTTGCTGAAGCATAACTACAAAAATGATCAACCAGCTTTTTTCGTAGTACATTATTGATACTTTCTGGATGTGAAAATGGTGAAGAAGCATTATCGTCAATTCGCCTCAGGTCTTGTCTAAAACTTTCTACCGTATCACATATACCGTATTTATACATTTAATTTTACATACCGTATCTTTGTAAATAAATCCCTTGTAGCATTTGGATCTTTTCGAAATGAAAATTTTGTTGAAAAAAACCCTAAGGTAAAATATGATAGCTCAGCTTGAGAGATTTGTGAAATTGCAAGTAGAAGTTGTTGCCAAATTTTATCTCCTGGATGGGTGAAATGTCCAGTGACAAGTTTATGGGATTCAATATGGGATTGAGCTTCATCAAAATCAAGCTTTCCTAATAAAAAACAAAATTTTTCAACAATTGTTTGAATATCGTCATCTGAGATATATCGGTAGGCATCAGATAAAGTTCTATCGGAGGTATTATTGATTGAAGTAGTTGAACCTCGATCAAATGGTGGTGGAGTTGGCATTTTGATATGGATATATATGGAATCTGTTTAAAAAAAGCTTTAAAAGTTTTTTAAAGAGTTATGCCACCTTTATGAATGTGACATATATGAGTAGATTTTGGCAAAATGTCATCAACAAACTAATGCACATTTTCGGACATACAAAATACAACCCCTCGCATTTTTTGCGATCGAGGTTTTAAAAAATCGCCGATCAACTTTTTTATTGCTTTTTTTCGTTGTTCTGCTTTTTGAAGATTGATTGTTTGTTAGAATAGTTTAAACTTTGTCGAAAATATCTTCAATGTCCGAACTGAACTATCTTGATCATTGGTATAACGATGAAGATGAAGATTTCTATTCAATGGATCATAAAATTGATACCGTAACAACATTAAAATATTGTACAACTGGAGTATTTGAATCCCTTTGGCCATTATTAAGTTCAATGATTGTTTTTACCTTTCTTCAACGAATTTTATTGTCATTTGGTAGGGACATTAACAAAAGATAAATAAATTATGCAAATTTTTAGAAGCATATCTTTCCCGAAAAGTTATTGACTTTTTAATCGGTGTTCTTGGAGTTATATTTCTCATCTATCAAAGCGTAAATCACAAAACCATCTATGCCTCAGGCATTTATTTCCTCCTCAGTGGTGTTCTAATTCGAGTTTTTCGAACTTTCAAATATCTTGGACCTGCATTTATTTTGTACAGTTTAGCAGCGATATGTCTTTGGTGAGATACAAATTGTGATTTCATGCAAATTTTATTTATATATTTTTAGTCAAGCTGTCCTCAATTCGTCTTTGTTTCTTTCGTTTCGAGGATCTTTAATGATTTTAGCAATGAAAATGATTTCCCTTTCCTTTGATGTTCACCGGCAAGAATATGAAGATGTTGGAATTTTCGAGATGTTTGGATATTGCTTTAATCCAGCAACATATTTTTTTGGACTTTTTACATCTTTTGAAAAGTATAAAAATGCTAAAGGTTTTGGTAACCCAAAAGTAAGCTGATACATTGGATTACTGTACCCACAGCAATTACAGTATCCAACTTTAGAATGAAATTCGACCATTACTTTTTGCTGTTGGATATTTTGTAGCTTCATGTGCATCTGTATTTTATGGGGATTGCCTTCTAACTTTGCTCCCTGAAGATCATGTTCGTATAAATGAATTTCGAGATGCACAATCTTTCCGGTTTGGGCATTATTTTGTACAGTACTTTTTATGGTCAACTGCCATTCTTGGAGGTTTCGGAAAACATTTACAAACAGTAAATGCTTTTAAAATTGAATTCCCTCGATCAATGGAAGAAATTGTTGCATATTGGAATATTCCGATGCATGAATTTTTGCATCGATGTAAGTTGCTTTTAATTGGATTTGATTAAAAAATGGCAGGAGGACTAGCACAGACCGGGACTATTGCTTTCCACGGACCGGGCCAGGCTGTGATTTTTAAGTGCACTTCTTTTTCAGATGTTTATGCTAATACAAGATCCATCAATCAACCATTTGCAATTGGATTAACTTTTCTTACTAGTGCTTTGATGCATGGAATAAACTTTCAAATTGCTGCAGTTCTTATAAGTCTTGGCCTATTTGGAATTGCTGAAACAGGTTTCGTATTACTGCATCAGTTCATCAAATAAAATATATCTTTCAGCATTTCGACGCCGATTAGCTCATCGATTAAATCTTTGTGTGAAATCTCGAGAATGTGTACATTGTGCCCATCAAACTGGTAAAAATTCTAAACAAGCTGCAGTAATCACTCGATGTATAAATATTGTATTTACGATTGCTAATATTATTTTACTGATATATCTTGGAATGCCATTTGATAATGCTGAAACTTCTCAAATCGGATATTCCATGAAGCATACTTTAGGGCATTGGAAGCGATGGTACTTTGGTGGACATATTTATTCTTTGTTGTTATTGTTGGGTAGTCTTGTACTTTAAATTCACAATAAAAATTTGTTGTAAAATTTTGGGGTTTTATTTTATTTGAGATATTACGTATTAAACTAACGAAAATCGTTACAGTAATTTGTCATTTTTAAAACTAATTTTTTTACATTTTATGCAAAATTTTAGGTGTACCGCCACAATTACACGGGTCCAAGTTTTTTCAATACTTTCAAAAAATTGTTTCATCGAAAGACCTTGTCACTAAGTTTGATAAGAAAAACTGAATGTTGAAAACAACAAGAGCATCTATGTTACGGAAAAATGAATGACTTGCATTTGCTTTTTGATCAATTTTTTTCTGTTTATTTTTTCTACTTATTTTTATTTAAATCGGGAAGAAACGTCATAAGGTGTAATGTACAATACCAAATATTTGTTTAACAAAGTGATGGCACTTCATCGGATCCCATATTTGTAAATTTTTAGGAATCATCTTGTGCGTGATCTCTTAATGGGATCAATATTTTCATGTTTTAGAAGATGCCGCAGCATCCTATGATCTTTGGCAAAATTCTTGAACTCTTTGAAATGTTACCACCGGAGGATCATTAGAAATTTGGATCAGCTTTTGAGATAATTCTATTTTCCTTTGCCAACAGCTTGTATTCTTTCAGTTGAGCGCTCTCATAAGGATTCCTGTTAATTACCCTTTTTAGCAGCTTTCTTTTCATTTTTGTTGTGTTACAAAGAGTCCTGCTTCTTCGATCCTCAGTTAGCACATCATCTTCTCATATGATACTGTACTATACGTATTTGAATCAATACGTTCTTCTATTTTTTAGATCTCCTTTTTAGCATACTCGAAAGTTTTCAAATCCTTAATTGTGATGGTAACACATTTTGCATTATGTTTATGGCAAATGTTTCGTCATAGTTAAAATGAGCCAACAGTTGTCATCAAAAAGTATAATCGACTCATGAAACTTTTGAATGATATCTTTGACTTTCTTTTTCTTTTTATCATTATCGATAAAAATAAGATAGAAAGAACTTGTGATGTTTTGCATAAAATGCATATTTGATCTAGCAATAATAACTTGATAAACTTTTTGTCATCAAAAATATTGAAATTGCCCTAAAAGAATTCGTTGCTTATTTTGGATAATACGATATACAGTTTTTTCATCTTACATTCAGTTGTTTTCAAAAATTCATACTTGAATCATGTCGTGGCACTTTTGACGAGTGATTTTCTATGGTTCTAAACTAACGTTTATTTTTTGAAGTCTTTAAATTTTAGCTGCTGTTACAAAAAAGTGACAGAAATGTCATGTCCACCTGATCCAAAAATGATACCAAAAAGCAACGATCCCAGACTAAAGTTTCAATCAAATCATCAGCATAAACTACCTTCAAATCAAAGAATTTCGGAATTATCATCGGAAATTCCAACTAAAAGTATTTAAAATAATACAGTAATCAAAGATAAATATAGATTTTTAAGAGCCGCGACATGATGAAAGTTGGCGACCTGATACATCTCAACAACAAATAATGGTAATTTATTTTTTAGAAAAAAGTTTAAAGTAAAAACAACTTTTAGCATTCTCCAACAATGAAAACCCCAAACAGAGAAATACCAAATGCTGCAACACCATCACCTTCACAATTTTCGCTGGATGCATGCGCGCAACATTTAATCAAAAAAGAGATGAACAAAAATTTATATGAAAATAATAAAATGCGAGAAGAAATGAAAAAGCGAATTGAAAATGTTAAAATTGAATTAAATGGAAGTTTAAAAAATTTCCAAAAATCTTTTGAAGAAAAATTGGAAGTGTTAAATCAAAACAAAAATGAAAAAATTGAAAAAAAGGGTTTTGAAAGTAAGATTTTTGGGCATCTGGAGTTTAGAGTACTGTATATTTTTTTTACAGTTCCAACATGGTTTGAAGAGAGAATAAAAAAGATTGAAAATAATTTGGCTGAACTCACTGCACAAGTAAATAAAATTTCAGAAGGTATGAAAAATCCTGAAATCAAAATTGAAGAAAGAATTGCGGCAGTGGTGGAAGAAAAACTTGAACTCCAACAGCGACGAGAAACTCCAATTTCCAGAGGTAGTTTCATTTTCAATTTAGACAGGGCCGCAAATGAGTACAAAGTAAGGGGGTGGAGATTCCTTATTGAATCTCAAAAAAATCTTATTTTATCTAGTATGAATTTATTTTTTCCAACTTAAATTTGGAACCAAGGGGGTGGAGATCTCCATCATCTCCATAAGGCAGTTGCGGCCCTGAATCTAGACAGCCCAATACCAGGTTTGGGGTCAAAATTTTTTCACGGCCGAGTCGGGCTTAGAGTTATGCTAATTAAGCAAAAGATCAAAAATGGAACACATTAAATAAAACCCGACACTACCAAGAAAGGCTCGGGTCGGCCTTTTTTACTGATCGTGCCTCAAAAGTGCCATTCTTTTTTCAATCCCAATTTTCATTTCCAAGAATTTTCAGATCCAAAATGGTTTATCTCTGAAGCTAAATGCAGAGAGATCTACCAATATAGTCAAGGACAGGTTGCTAGGTTTTTAGCTGATTATTTGCCAATGCTGTATGACCTCCCAGGGATAATTACCCCCTTTAAATCGGATGAAAAAGGTGAAGAAGCCCGAGCTGTAATTGATCATTTCTGGAACGGATCCCTTTCAACGGATTTATGCATTAAAGAAATCGAAAAAGAACACGCAAATCAACGCTACAAAACATCCAGAAAAATTTATCAAGCTTTAAAAAATTCTGCCGGTTGCATCATGTCCAAAAGTGGATCCATCTATGAATGCAATTGGGATGATGATAGAAAAAAATATTTTCCTAAAAGTGGTGATTCTGAAATTCTTCGTCCCCGTCCAGGCGATGATGATAATTTGAATATCAAAAAAGTTCAATGTGAATGGCAAATTCCAAGGGATATTTTTAAAGAGAAATTTGAAAAAGATGATTACATGATTGTTGCAAAAAATGATGATTCAAATCAAACAAAAATCTCAAAGATTGATTTATACACTTTTGATTTTCAGATATTGTATACTAAAAGAAAGTACGGTAGCAATTAAGCTACTGTATTTTTCGTTTTTTGTTGTGCTATTTAATACAGTATACTAATTTTAATTTTTAGTTTCCAAGGCTAAAATAAACTAAAACATTCATATTTTTGGTTAACAATTTTCACAGGAAATCAGAAAATGATTCGTAACAAAATGTTTTGTTTTTCAATCATTTCTATTTTGTGGCTAATTTTTCATTTTTTTCATTGAGTTTATTTAAAATTTGGTAGTGATTAAATATTTGTTAAGTATGCAACATCCTGTGAGATATTTATGCATTTTTCATTTTTTACAATCACTTTTTATCAAACCTATTTCCATTAAACTGTGATAACTGTAGCTAATTTTTCAATGAATGGTTTACTGTCTTTAATGTGTGATATTTTTGTTATGCGCTTTTCTCCAAAACAGTTTTGAATGAAAATTAATACCGTTTGTAAAAAATGACTGTAATAAATTTTTATCTTTGATGCTTGAATGAATTTTGTTAGTTAAATGTTTATTTATTTTACATTTAAAACATAGATATTTCACTAAATGATATTTAAAAACAATACAGTATTAATTTTGTTTTTCTTTCTTTTCCAAACAACAACCCTAAAAGCAATAAAAAGGCAAAAAAACGGGTACCAAAAAACAGGTTATCTTTGTTATTAAGAAATATCATGGGTGCTGATTCTTAAGAGGTTCAAAAAAAGCATTGAATTGGCAATTCAATTCAAAAATGAGCACAAAACATAAAAGAAGACAGCTTTAAAAAAGAAAACGACCAAACATTCTTCAATATCATAAGGGACAATATGCAGGGACAATGCGTATGATAATTTCTTATCTCAAATAATTACTCTTGAAAAAAAATAGAGAGAAAAAAGTAGGAAAGAATCCCTAAAAATTTATTTGTTCATTGTTACTTCTTAATTTTCAATAATGCGGTTGTGTTTCTTGTTTGCTTAAAGCTTAAAATTGACTTTGAATAATTTTTAAAGTGTGAAAATACATAAAAGTTTTAGTATAAAGGATCCTCAAAGCGCCTCAAAGCAATGAACCCCCGTTCACTTTACAAGAAGAAAGGAATTGATTCACGAGATAAAGATGTAAGTTTTATACCATTTGTTTTAAAATTATAACTTATAATTACTAAAAATTATAGCGGAAAAGAACGCCCCGTAGCAGTTACAGTACCCGTATTCGTCCATATCAAACAAAAAGCCATCGCGAAAATTATGGAAAACGGCATCGTGAAAGCCGTCATAAAAATAGTAAGGAAAAGCTTTTGTTTTTTTAAATTAAATTGATTAAATTTGTTCTAGAATCACCTGAACCCCGCAATGATTTTGTGTTAAAACCAACTACCGAACTAAACTCCGCTGCTTTTGTTTCTCCTGCCTCAACTACCACTTCCCCAATGACGATTGAACCTTCTACCATCACCTATTCCAATCCATTTAATATCAAAAATGGGTTAATAACTGAATTGATTGTGAAAAGTGGAAATGCAACAAACATGGAAGCAGTTCATCATCATCTCAAAGTCTCTACTGCACTTTATAATCAGTGGAAAGAGATTAATCCTAAGAATTTTAATGAAGTTGTTCAAGCAAACGTTCAAACAGTATGTTTTCATTAAACTAATAACTTCATTTACTAAATTCTTATAGATTTTCAAAGCTTTTATTTACGATTTAAATATTACTGTCACCAAAGTTAAACAGCTCGAAGAAGAGAAACGGAATTTCAAAAATCAGAAGGGCAATCTTCAAAAACAATAGAATTAAAAGTTGTGAAATTTTTATATAAAAGAAAATGTTTTTTGTTTTTATTTAAATTTTTAATCAAGTTTGAACCATGCTATATAAATTTGTAAATAAAAACTTTTGTTTTTGTTATTTCTTAAGCATTCATTTACTGTAATTAACTGCACAAAAAAACAATCTAATGTGGAAGACATTGATTTAACACATAAAATTTTAAATTAATTCGATTTGCATGTACTGGATTAAACCAAAGCCTATCAACAATATCAGTTTTAAAATTTTAATCCTTTGATCTGGGATTTAGGCTTAAAGAGGATCAACTAATTAGACAACTTTTAATCTATCAATCAGAAAATCCAAAATCTCAAGTTTTTGTTTTGCGCTATTGAAAAATTTGGAAAATTCTTTATTTATTTTTCAATATAAAATTTAAAAATTATTTCAAAATATCTTATTGAAAGGAAAAAAGTATTTATTGGCAATTCAATAGCACGCCCCATTTTTTGTTTCAATGAAAAGCACACTACACTCTATTTAACTATCAAAAATCTGAATAAAAACAATTCCTTATCAGCGTTGTATTTTCTGCTTTGATCATTTGTAGCCCGAAAAAATCGTATGATTTTTTTTCTGGATGCGGAGGAAAATGTATGATTCTTATCAAAAACATTGAATTTTTTGATGCAAAAAAAGTTTTGGAAGAAGATTCGATGGATTCTGAAGCAAACATTTAAGAACGTTGAAATACAAAAAAATAGCAAAAAAAATTTTCCTTGCTCCACTACAAATCCGCAACCTTGATTTTGGAACTGGAAATCAAACTGGTAAATGTGTTTGACGTCAAAAGAACATCAAGAATTCTGGAGTCAAAATCTTTGAAGACAAAATGCATCAAAATTTATCAAGGATATTTTAGGCAGCTTAAGAAATTTTTTATAAAAAAGTGCCAAATAATTTTGCCGAATAAATAAATTTTTACAAAGTTGTTGCGAAAATTCTGGATTTGGGATTT
Source organism: Panagrolaimus sp. LJ2414 (assembly GCA_024447195.1). NCBI lineage: Eukaryota > Metazoa > Nematoda > Chromadorea > Rhabditida > Panagrolaimidae > Panagrolaimus > Panagrolaimus sp. LJ2414. The sequence continues at coordinate 10,450,308 of JAMRXY010000016.1, forward strand.
GAAGCCTGGATGTTACAGCAATCAGCGAAAGCTTGTTTTTAAACTAATCATCCAAAACCTTGATTTAGTGTCGCTGCAAACACACCACCATTTTATACAGGTTACAAAAAACGTAAAACTTTTTAAATTTGTATATTTAGACCATATCCATATTTCATAAAGTAAAACGTTTTTAAAAATAGTTTTAAATGCGATGCTAAAATTTTTGCCAAATAAATATAATAACAGCATTTAATGAAGCATTATCCTTTCTTGATGGAAGGAAAAGAAATGAAAAAAAACAAGAAATAGAAAAAATTTGATGAAGCTTATCACCAAAGTCTGTTATTTTTCTTTTGAGTTGCCTCAAAGTTTTTTTATATGTTTTTTTATATGTACTGCGTCGTCCATGAAAGCATTTGAAAGAAAAAAAATGAAATTTCTATGTGATGAAGAAATCAAAGGTAGTTTATCTATAAACGATCAATAACAATAAGAACCGCCCTAACAAAGAAGTAAAAATTTCAAGCATTTTCAGATAAAAATTGGTAATAATTTTATGCCAAAGACAATTTATTGAAAGTTTTATCTTTAAATTACAAAAAATAAAAAGTGCAAAATGACAGAAATTACGGAAAGCATATTATGAAATGTAGCGATTCAAAGGCTTAAAAATATAACATGAAACAAAATTCAAATCCTCCGATTATTGGTTTGCAAAATTAAATCGAAAGCTTATTTGGGCCAAAATTAGGTTGCAAATTAATTTGACAGAAAAATAGTTAGTAGCTTCTAAACTCTCAGACTGTTACAGTATCGTATAGTTCTGAGATCTTTCTTTTTTTATTTTAAGAATGATTCAAATTTAGCGACTGGATTTCTTAAAATATTTATGTTTATGTTTTTGATGTTGTTTTTACAAGTTTTACTTTAGTTTTTTAGTTGTGAAAAATATAAGTTTCCATTAAAAATTACATCGTAATTATAAAAAAAACTAAAACTCTCGTCACCGATATGATGATGGCATTCAAGATGGTACATATATCAATATAAATCAGAAGCATTTCATAAAATTTATTAAGTTTTAAATCTTACTTATTCAATATTTAAAAAAATAAACTAGATTTTTTGATCCGTTTTCTCATCAAGTTCGGCAATGTTTTTTTCAACTTCAACACATTGAACGTTTTTCTTTGTATGCCAATTTCTTTAAAATTATCGATTTTTTGTCAGACAGTGACTTTAAACTATATTTCTAAAAAATTTTCGCTCTTTTTTGCATTAAACATTTTGTAATTTCTTCTTTCAAAATCAGCAAATTCTCCTTTTTTAATATATAATTAAAAGTTTCTTGAAACCTATTTTCATTTTTCACTTACCGCTGATATCTTTTATAACTTCAAAGAATGCCTTTCTTGATCAAAGATATTCTTGTTGATGTTGGAAAAGAAGTTGTTGAAGGAGGGGATCAATGTAAAGTTTATTTGTTTGGTTTATCTGGACAACAACCTTTTGAAGCTTTAAAAGGAGTGTTTTCTTCAATCAATTATCTTGAACTTTATGATGACCATTATGTTGTTGGTTGGGTGAGTTTATTGTAGCAATTACTGTCATGAATTTTTATTAATTTTGTAGGGCAAAGGTTCTTGCAGCTTTGAATTTTCTTCTGACAAGCCGCATTCAAAAACTCTCATGAATTGCATTGGAAATGCTGTTCAACATCTTTCAATTAATTGTTCAATTGGTGACTTTTATGCAACGATTTTGAATAACATTATTCAATCGAAAAGTAAAAATTTAAATAATATTTTAGAATTTGAAAAAATTTGTTATTCATTTAGAGCTCATTTCGCTTTCCATCAAAAAAGAAGGTGGATTTCAAAATTTTTGGAATCTTGTTAAAGCTTGCCCCACCACCCTCAAGCAATTATCTGCCCCCAAACGTTTCATGAAAAGAGGAAAAAGTGCAACAAAATTTTTGAATCTTGATTCTCTAAAATTTTTTGGAAAGTTTTGTCCTGGACAACTTTCGTGTTGTTGTAAAACAACGAAACTTATTGTAAGTGATGATTACATGATGGATGGATTATACATGAATAATAAAGCTGTCAAGAAAAAGTAAGCTCGATTGTTTGAATCTATAAGCTTGTTGTGTCTTTGGGGCTTGTCTATCCCAGGCTAGATCTACTCTTTCAACATTTTTTAGTTCAAATTTGTCTTTCATTAAAGTTGCAGTATTTAATATTACAACTTTACAAGGTCATTTATCATGCTATGATCCAAATGGAGTTATGCAACTTCTTCCATCTCTTCAAGATCTTACATTTAATACTTCCTTTGTAAAATGCAATGTCCCAATTGAAAATGATATTCAAGGTGATTCACTTTTTGAAATCTTTGAATTTCAAGTAGATAATACTCATTTTATTTACAATCCTTTTCGACTTCCACAAAAATTGACATACGTCTATCAGAAAGCTTTTCGTCCAGTTAGTTGTTATTAAATAGTTTAACATTGTTTTAAAAAACACATTTTAGATGGTTGTTAAAATTATTGGTGCTGAACATGGTTATGAATATGATAATTCTGAATCTGATTTTTATTGTTATTTTCAAACTCTTGAATGGAATGAAAAAGAAATTGCATTGAAAGTTAAAATTGAAAAATGAAATTGTTCATTTTTGTTGTTTATTTTTCAAAGCCTTTGTTGTATTTTAGCAAATATTAATGTTTATAAAAAATGTTATTTAAAAAGTCAAATAATCAAACAATGGGATTGTAAAAATTTGACATCAAGTTGTTTAAAAACTCCATCCTTCTCTGGCAAATTTATCCTTTAATGTTTGCCGCTTTTACGATGATTATCAGACTATCTTAATAAAACAAAACTAACTATGATTCGTTTTTCCCTAAAAATTTCTTTCGAAAGTTGTATATTTAATATTTTGTTGAATTCAACTTTTTTGTCCGCTTCTTTGTTTCTTTTCTTCTTTGTGGCAAAACCGGACTTCAAAAGTTCGTGCCAGATGTTGTTGTTGCGCGGACATCTCTTTTTATACTTGCTGCTTTTTGGAACCAAAAGAGCAGTCAAAAAATTTATACGCGAAAGTCGGTAAATTAAATTTGTTCGGATCGCTTTGTTGAAAAGAGAAACATTTCTTCAACAATTTTTTATTCAGCGGATTGATTGATTATGTGTCATTCATTTTCTTTGTTCGGTCTCAGACTGTAATAATTAGTCTTCTTTCGTTTTCTTCTCTTGTGTTTTTAAAACTTTGTTATTCACCCTAATTTGATGTCTTTGTTTATTTTGCTGCTAATACACTCCAAAGCGCGCAAAAATTGTACATTTTTTGTTATGTTGGCAAATTGATTATAGATGACAATCAACATTTGTTCTTCATTTTCGTTCTTGATTCTTTTTTCTCTTGATATTTGTTTTTTCCCAGCATCTAAACGTTTTGCCCTATCATTTTTGCTGTTAAAGTTTTACAATTGCTTTAAAAAAGCTTTTATTTTTTAAGCTTTGATTGTAATAATTTTTTAGAAAAAAAATGTTTAATTTCGACGATTTGGGTGATGTTTTAAATGAATCAGAGGATGAAGAAGTTGTTGGACATCCACTAATTGTTCCTGCAACTCGGGCAAGATTTTATGCTTCTGTTAAACAACAAAGTTTTCCATTCCGTTTAACACTCATAAATTACATTGTTCAAAATCCATTTTCACAAGCTGGCTACCAAAAATTAATTAAAACTTGTAAATTCTTTTTTATCAAGAATCCGATTATTTTTGCTTCAAAGCTTTATACTCGATCTGAAGATGATAAATGGTTTATTAGAGTTAATGAAGAATCTATCGATGTAGCTGACATTTCTGGTCATGTACATATATGGATTACCGATGAAATTGAAATTGCATCTTTTTCAAACACGTATGAGTTTAATAAGGGATTATCCATATATGACATGATCTGAAAATCTGTCTTACCATCAAAGACATTATGTGCATCAAAGGCGGTACGGTCATTATCCCATCCTTCCCCCACGATGTTGTATCTGGACGATCCCTAATTTATAAGAAAGTTTCTCTAAAATTATTACTTGTTTAGTTGGATATTTGAAGAACCCCGTGAACCAAATTTTATTTCTTCAATTATGCCAAGAATTTATAAAAGTGATATCGAATATTTAAATCTTTCGCATCATAATATCTTGTTTGATGATTTGATATTTATCGCTTCCAAATGTAAACTGATCTACTTTAGCAGGGTTACTGTCACCAATAAAGATGGTTCGATCGTTTCTTTGGAAAAGCTTGTTCAAGCTTTTCCTCAACTTGGTGATATGGGTTTGTGAGTTTTATTATAATCATCATAAAACTTTCATGTTCTCTTTCCAACATCAAATCATACTTTTTCTTATAGCGTTTCACCAGAAGATGCCGATGGAAAAGTAATTACTTCAAAAACAGTTGAAGAATTACTAAAAATTCCTCATTTCATGAATTTTGATAATTTAAGCTTGCATGAATTACCAGAAATTTTTGATATCGATAAATTCTATGATTATATTAAAGTTTCTTTTTGAACTTTGCATTTATAAGTCTAAGTATGATGTATTTCAGGGAAATACAAAAACAACAATTACACTTGAATTTCGTGAAGAAACTAGTGTTGAATATCAAAATCATCTACAAGAAATTGTTGATGAAATTGTTGCAGCAGAAAATCATAATTTCGAAGTTCCAAAGATCATATTCCCTTTAATGAATCTTGATTGAATTTCTCTGCATGGCTTATATTTGAACGTTTCCTTTTAAAAAAGCCTTTATTGGTTTACTTTTAACAGTATTATTTTCGTTTTTCCACATTTTTGAAAAACAAAAAAATTTCATTTTTTTATTTTATTAATTGTTTTCTGTACACAGTTTCTTTAAACGCTATGATAAAACTACTTTATTTCAAAAAAATTTTTAATTTTTAAATTAATCCGACTTTGTACTTCAAGAATAATATCATAGTTCATCGTGTGTTTCACAAACAGACAAATATAGAATACAATGAATGTTTTGACATGTGTTTGTTGCACTTAAAATCAAGAACTTGATCTTTTTTCCAGTTGAAAAACAATTTAATCCCCCAACTTTTCTATTGTTTTTCCTCGAATCATTGAAAAAAAGAAGCTGTGATTCCTATGCGTGAACGGAAACAGAATTCTTGATAACAATAAAAAAAGTAAAGGTGATAAGCGGTAACCTCAAAGTGCAAACAACCGACCTTTTTTTGGCGCCGTTCAACATCATTTTCTTTTTTTGTTTTTTAGAAGTTCTCCTTTTTTTCTCATCATTACTTTTTTTGCTACCTACCAAAACAAAACAATGAGACGGGATGATTATTATCACTTTTGTGGTGGTAGCAGTGGTGACAATAGAATAAAAAAAACTTTAACCCCGGATTTTTTCCTTCTTATTATCAGAAGCTGCTATTAATTTTAATGACTTTTTGAATGAAGAAAAAGGAACAAACAGTGCAAAAATATATTTTTTAGGAAGAAAAAAAAGATAAATGTTTGTGTAAGAGTTCTTTTTTTCTTTATGGTTTATGACAGAAAAAAAGGTCGTGGCGGAAATGAGATATCATCAGATTCATTAACGATGAAAAACTTTGCAATCTTTTTATCCTCGAAATTAGAATTCATTGTTATTAATCATACAGTATAAACTTCAAATATTCATTTAAAAATTGAATAGCCTAAAAATGATATCTTAAAATTATGTGCGAAAATCCTCCGAAATTCCACGAAAATTCCGGATACCATAAAAACCAATGTTGACTAACATGTTTGGCTATGACCATGCAAGATTGCAGCAACAATATTGCATGCTACCGTAAATATGTCATTGTCGGTTCAGTTACAGTAATCATTTACTAATAACACTTATTTTATTAATTTTAATTTTTCTTTATTAATTTTCATCTTCAGTTTTTAAGCTGATTACTGTACAATTGACACATACGCATACACAGTTTATGGTCAAAAAGTTTTATCCACGTTAAAAAATTAAAGTACAAAGACTTTTTTGTTCGTTATTTTATGATAAGAGCAAAAAAGAGTGCGAAAATAATCACTTTGTTTTACAAGTTTTTTTATCACTTCTTTTTTTGCTTCAAAAGTCAAAAAGTGTTGTAATAAATGTTCAAAATGAATATATTGCAACAGCAGTAGCATCATTAACAATGAAAGAAAGAACAACAACATCAAAGTATAGTGTTTGTATAATTGCTGCTTGTGGTGTGAAAAAATACTTTTTCCCACACAAAATTTGTTTGTGATCTTTGTTTCCATTAAAAAACAATAAAAGAAAGAAATTTTACAAAAATTTATTACTTCAAACAAAGAGAACATGATTTGTTTTAAATAATTTAAAATCCGTACGTTTTTAAAAACTGGGCATTTCCAAAAAAATATTACTAATGTTTCTAGGTTTTTTTAAATAGAATGAACAAAAATGTTACAATTTAATTTTTAGCCTGTTTTAATTATTCATTATCTCGATTACAAAAAAAATTTGACAATTTTCGCCAAAAAAGTTTCAGGCCAATTTCGTAATAATTGTAAGATTTTATTCAAGCAAAAGGGTTTTTTGCTGAAAAAAAAATAAACTTTTAATTTTTATTTTGTTTTGTCTACTTTTGAATCAAAAGTTTTGATGCGCGAGCAAATCATATCCGTCCGTGGCAGGTCATTTTCGCTCAAAAAATTTTTATTACAAAAACGGATGCAAAAAGTATAATATTATAGGCCAAAAAAGTGAAGACTAAATATTCTTTGCTCTTTAGAAGTGATAAAAATTAGAGCAGAAGTTTTGATTTTAATTGTCACCTTTTTTATTACTTTTTATTGGGGTATAAAATGTTATAATAGTTGCAACATTTTGGAGGCGTTCTTTTAATCCTTTTATATTTAAAGATGGTATAAAAACATCAGATTCAGAAATCAGATTCATTAATTTTTTCGGCAACTGAGAAAGCTTTGTTTTTTGGCATTAGATTTCGAAATTTTAACAACCCCATCAAATTTTTGCTTTGATCTTTGTCGTTTTTAAGGTTTGGTTAACCCTCTCCGCCCTTAAAACATCCGATATGAGATCTGTAGAATCTTTAAAGTTTGATAACCCAAATATTAAATGAATTTTTCGTGATGTAGAATTTTTGAAACTACAGTAACCCTGCACATTCGTTTTTCTTTCATACTTCTGTCACTTTTTTAATCTTTCTGCAGGTGTTTTTTATAAGAGATTAGTACGATTTTAATCGTTGAATCATTGACTTCCAGTATTTTTTTTTGCTTATCACCCGTTCATTCAATCAAGTGTTCCTCCGCAAATATTTAATCCCTTCTATTTTTATACTAGCACCGAAAAACAGAGAAAAATATACAAAAAAGTGAGTTTTCATGGTGAAAGCAAAAGAAGAAAAGTTATCAGTGATAAGATTAAAACCAAAAAATAAACAGAATAAAAGGCATCCAAAAAGCTAAAAATGACCACAAAAATCAAAGAAAGTGTCTAATTTAGTACAACTTTTTTGATTAAAACTTTATAGTTTTTTAAAGTACTTTTTTAGAATAAATTTTGTTTAAAAAATGTGTAATGGAATTTTTTTATGTGAGCTTAAAAATTCTAAGAAGCATGTGCCCTTATAAAAGCTTTTTGATAAATAAAGTACCAGCAGAATAGAGCACCAGGGGCACAGCCGAAGTGATAAAAATCCTTTAATCTCTTACCGTCGTCGGCATAAGATCAAAGACTTCCCTATCACCAGGTAGTTTCTGTTCCTTCTGAAATAAAATCTTGCTAACCAAAAACGGTAACACTTTGGTTTTCTTCTGTATCACAACTCGTAACACAAAGTGCCACCGTTTGGTAACGAATGTCTCCATTGTTGGCACTTTTCCTGAGTGTCACAGAATACTGCATTTATTTAGTTATTTTTCTGGACAAGTTTTTCTTTGATCTTTTGAAAGGATTGACTCCAGTTCTTCAGGGTCAGAGCAAAACTGTTGTAAAAATTTTAACCACATTTTTGATTTTACAACAACTTTGTTTCTATTCTTATTGAATACCTACTAAAAATTTGCATATCCTTTTTTGTAAAGTTTCTTTGTGTTCTTTTTTAGGTAGAAAAAAGAATTACAACAAAAATAAAAAATGAAACGATAATGATGAATGATGGAAGAAGAAAGTATAAAAAAACGGCAGGAAACACGCTTGTTTTTCTTTCTTCTCTTTTTTTTGACTACTAACTAATACTACTTGATTGACTGACTGACTGAGACTGACCATTGTCCACCTTACACTTTCTTTCTTCCATCCTTTTTTTATGTTTCATTTTTGTGTCTTTTCTTCTTCATTTTCTTCCATCATCTTTTTTCCTGCCTTTTTTTGTTACACCAATAGTGGCACCAATATAACAGCTGTTGAATATGAAAAAGAAGAAAAAAACTGATTTTCAAAGACTTTTTCCTTTCCTTTTTTAAACCAATATAAATCCCTAAAAATGGAAAAGTCAAACAAAAAAAGGATTAAATGTAATAATTTTAGTGGATTTATTTTTGGGGGTAAAAGATTAAATTTTTAAAAATAAACAATGGTTCTCTTTTTTTTATTCATTTGTTAAGATCAAATTTCATTGATGTTTTCTTTTGATATGCAAATATTTACTCATTTTATAGACAAAAGTAAGAATATAAGATTAGATTACTTGAGGCTGGAATGTCAGCAGATTTTGGCACCAGGGGCACATGTTCCCTTTAAAGCTATTGAAAAATCTTTGATCATTTATCGCCAACTGCATAAGATCAAAGACATGCCCCCTCAAAATGGTTTATACCGCTTCCGAAATAAAACGCTGATGTCTTTCTTGAATACAATTTGTTTTATTTTGTTAAAGTTGTTACGATATCGAAAAAATCAAAATTTTGTATATTTTAATAATTTTTAAAATACCGTATTCTATCTAAACCTTCAAATTTATTACAATAGATTAAAATTTTAAAATTTTAAAATTTTTTCTATGTTTCTTTTAAAGTATCTCTTTTCACTCCCTTTTTTTCTATTCTGTAAAAAAAGCCTGTAATAACTTTTATCTTTTTTTCTTGAATTTTTTAAAATTTGCAACAATTTTTTTATCTTTTGTTTTAAATTGTTAAACAACAAAAGAAAGGGCAAAAAAGGAGGCAGCCCCATTGTTTAAATTTGTTGTTTTATTGTAAACTTTGTTTTACAATTGCTTCTTTAAAAAAACATTTTTACGTGATTGAATTCTTTTTTTTAACAAAATTTTTCTAAAACTTTAAAAATTATATTTTGGATAATGTTGAATCATGTTTTTTGTACGTACGGCGCCAATATACAGGGGCCATGTCATCTTTGAAGGAACATTCGAACGTTGGAAAGTTTGGCTCCATGAAGGATTAGCTTGAAGGTTAGGTCAGTACAAAAAAGATGTATAAAATAAAAATGTTGTTGATGTTCTTTTTTCGATGATGATGATTCCGGATTTAACATTTTTTAGTTTTACAAAAAGCAGGAATATAAACCAGGACCCTATGATTTTTGTTTTATCCGTTTTTTAGTTATTTTTTGGATGACTAAAGAGAAAGGCATTGTTTTTTATTTTTCTTTTTTTATTCATCATTTGATGATGATCAGGTTTGTTCTTCCAAGATTGTGATTTTTAATAAAAAACAGGGCAGAAAAATGTGCCAGGAAGTATCTCTCAGTATAGCTATAAAGATCCGAAGAAAAAAGGTAAAAAACAGTAACAACAGGAGGCTGTCACTGTGAGTTAGAAAAATGTTAGGCTGTGAAAATGATAGAAATCATGAATGCTATTTTTGCATGAATTTTTGATTTTTTTTTATTTTCAATGCTATTTTTTAGTAATACTTTACCAACAAGGTCCTCAGAGGCATTTTATTTCGGAGGGATGCCTTTGATCTTGTGCCGCAAGCGGTAAAACATCAAAGGATTTTTATGATTTCGGAACGGGTACTTTTCCTTGATACCTCATTCTGTTGACGTCCCTGTACTTAAGAGTGCATTTTTTTTAAATTTGTGACCACATTTTTCTATGTAATCCTTAGTCTTTAATTTTTTAAATTCTGCATTTCTGTTTATTAAAAAATAATTCTGAACGCATTCCCTTTCATTTTTGTAAAATCCATAAAAATGCAATTACATTTTTCAAAAAAAGATTCCATTTAAATCTCGAACAATAAAATTGAATACCTTCAAAAATCAATTAGCCCTTTTTTCAAATTGCATAACACAAAATACATCTGTTTTCTTTCCATTTTTTTCTTTTTCTGCATTGAATAAGAATTTTTGTATTTCGAAAAAATAATTATAAATTCAGTTTTTTAATATAAAAGTAATGGCCACAGCGATTTATAATACATTTATTCTTTTGTTTCAGTTTTTTGATATGAAATTGATGAGAATCCAGATATCTCTTTTTTAATATTTAAGCTTTTGACTAAACCACTTGAGGGAGAGATAAGTGGTTTTAAGGATGCATTTGAGAGGTTTTTTTGGGATATCCATTCATTCATTGCGTGAAACAGTCGTCTGATCTTTTTGTCAATAAAATTATATTTAAAATAAAGTTTTTAAGTTTGAATTTCTGAAGTTTAATTTTGTTAATTTGAGTTTATTTAACATTTTTTATGTATTTTTATGGTATCCGTATTACGGTATTTTTTGATTTAAAGGAGGCGGCAGTTTACATACTTTTTCACACTAGAAACGAAAATTTTGCCCCAACAAAAAGACCCTGATTGTCAGGTTCACGCTGCACAAACCTGAAAATCAGGGATCAAAAGAGCCTTCCGTTATCTTTAAACAGCTTTTTTTACAGTAATTTTTGTTTTTATACGCGCTTTATATTTTCAAATTTCGCGATTACAGTATTTTATTAAATTTTAATTTGATTTTCCAGGGTTTTGTTATTTTTTATTATCGTACATTCATTAATTAATCTAGTCAATGTTAATAAGAAAATTTGTCAAGTTCTTTCAAGAAATATTTTAATTAAATAACTATTATTAATTAATACGTGTCATTAAAATGCTACTACAAAAAAGTATATTTTTATTATTAATATTATTTTTGATCTCAGTTTATTCTGTACCATTTGATCTCAATGCACCAACAAAAAGTTTTTCTTCTTCGCCGCCGCCGTCTTTCAATGTGAGTCATTTTTTGTAGCAGCTTTCTCAAAACAACGACAAAAAATGAGAAAAAAACAATAGTAAAAATAATGAAAAAATTTCTTTGTAGACTAATAATTACCTTTCAATGAAACCCCAACAGCCCCCACCACAACCCCAACCCCATCAACACCGTCATCAACATTTGTCCATCGATAATGACGAAAATATTGCATCATCCGATGAAATTTATGATAGTTCAAGGCTGATCTCCTCCATAAATGGACAAAAACGAATTTATTGTTTCAAGCATGAAAATGCAAATCATACAATGGAAATTAAATCTCGACGAAAGAGATATGTAATTGAAGGAAGTTATTGGAGTGTTCGAAAAATCAGTTATAATATTCGAAAAGCTGCTTTGGTCCTTCCAGAAAGGGTTGTAAAACGGGTACTTCGGCGAGCCTTTGATGTTTGGGAAACTCAATCCCCCCTTAAATTTGTTTATAAACCCCGTGGAAAGGCTGATATCGAAATTCTTTTTGCAAAAGGTGCACATGGTGACGGGGAACCTTTTGATGGAAAAGGTTTGTTTTTTTATCAATCGATACAGTAATCCAATATCTTAAAAAATTAGAGTTTTTTTCTAAAAATTTGATGATTTCTCAAAACTCAAAAAACTGCTGTCAAAAACGTGATTTATTTTTTCAATGAATGATTTTTGTAAACAAAAAATTTGTTTTGTTTGTTTTAAATTCTTGAGATTTAAAAGTTTATTTAAAGAAAAGTTTCAAGTATCGATAGGATCCTAAAAATATAATTATCATGTGATTAGACAGAGTTGAACTTTTAAAACTAAAGGTTTAAAAATGCAGACTTTTTTGTGCCAAAAAAAGAAGCTAAAACACGTTTTTTGCCATGGCATTTATTTAAGACGCCGTGGCATGTATTGTTTTTTATGAAAAGTAAATAAACTCCAATATTTTAGGCAGAATTTTGGCACATGCCTTCTTTCCTCGATATGGTGGAGATGTGCATTTTGATGCCTCAGAGAATTGGTCCCCAAATAAATATGGTCATGGCCTTGATCTTTATGCTGTTGCGGTACATGAAATTGGACATGCCCTTGGGCTAAAACATTCTCAAGAAGCTTCTGCAATTATGGCACCTTTCTATCAAAGTTACACCGGAGAAAGGCTTCATCTTCACCAAGATGATATTCAAGCTTTGAAACGCCTCTATGGGCATGGAGAATCCCTTGAAAGTAATGAAGGTCTTAAAAATTTGCCATGGAATGAACAATGGCATGCACCCCCAAATATTTGTGAAAACTTTCATATTGATGCCATCACAACACTTTCAAATGGCACAATTATTGCATTTTATGGTGATTATTTTTATCGATATGAAAAAAATTCTTTTGATTCAAATTTCCCCCAAAGAATCGATGAATTTTGGCATGGCATTGAAGGGAATTTGGATGCTGTAATCACGGATTCTGATGGAGATTCATACTTTTTTAAGGTTAGTTTTTATTACACTGTCATAAGACAAAATGGATTAATGTAGCCTACGGATATACCGTAACGTTGTGCTTATGCATCAGTAATTTATTTCTACAGTAATTGTGATAAAAGTAAAAATTTTAGAGTGACAGATATTGGTTAGTGAATGCTAAAGGCAACGTTTATCCCGGTTATCCCCGTCGAATTGCTACTGGACTCATTGATATGCCAAAAAATATTGATGCCGGATTTGTGTGGAGATATGATGATAATGCATATTTCTTTAAAAGTAGGATTTTTAAGATCAGTGTTGTCACGGCTCTGACTCCGTAATTGGAAAGGATCAATGAAAGGGTGCCGCTTTTTGACTGCGAGGTTAGAGTCGCTAACAATAAAAAAGCACAAAACTGTTTGATTAACAAAAATCAAATAATTTGAATATGGTTTTTGTCACTAATTTCTATCAAATCCCTTTTTTAGATGACAAATTTTGGAGATATTCAACTTCAGGAATGCCAGAAGGTTTTCCAAAACGAATTTCTTCAATTTTTCCACATCTTCGACGACCCCCTCATAAAATTGATGCTGCTTTGACTCTTCCCGATGGGAATGCCTACCTTTTTTCGGGTGATCACTTTTACAAACTTTTACCAAATAAATTTATTGCTTCTCCGGGATATCCACGTCGAACATCAAATTTCTGGTTTAATTGCCGAAAAAATAGTTTCCGTCCAAAAATGATTGAAAATAAACGTTTAATTTTTTAATAAACAAAATTATGTTTGTATAAATGTTGTTAAAAACTTCCTAATTAATTTTTAGTTGTAATAAATTTGTAAAACTTTAAACGACTTTTCTTTCAGTTTGTTCAGTTACAGTAACCAACCTCCAAAAGGGTTACTGTAGTTCAATGAATGGCAGCATCCTTACGTTTTAAATATAAATTTATATATTGCTGAAAAAAATTACAAAAAAAGTTAAACAAAAACGATAATAGTAATCCTGAGTTACAAATCCAACACAATTTTTTAAGCATGTGTGACATCACTTGATTGCTTTCCAACTTCAAAGACATCACTGACACCCTTTTTGAAGACATTAAAATTGTAATCAATGAGGCCTTCCTTTTCAAAATTCTCTTTTTTAACAACTCCAACAAGAGCTAAATATCGATTGATTTGTTTCATGAAAAGTACTTGATTAATTCTTAAACGAACAACAGCTTGTGAATCAAGATCATAGCCATCTTTTGGTGGTTCATCGGCAGATGGAATTCTAAAACAAAAGTGGGTAATAATTGTTTACTGTAACTTATATAATTACCCTCCATAAATTGCTGCTAAATCTGTACATACATCAATCATATCACAGCATAATTCATATATTGGCATATCAACCGGTTGACTATCTGTTGCAATATATATTTTACTTGAAACATCAAAGAGAAAAGTCTTTTCAACATTTGATGCCTAAAAATTATTTTAAATTATATCTAAACCTATGCAAATATTCATCACTTACAGTATTAAACAAATCAAGCAACTTAATTAAAGCTGGAAGTTGTTTCACAAGTTTTTGAATAACTTTACTAAATGCTTCAAAGATTGAATGATCATAGATTGATGTCATATGATAATTGATATGCACAATTTCCAAGTGATTATCAGCCAAATCATCTTGAACTTTTTGAAATATCCGTCGAAATGTTGACATTCGAGTTTCTTCTGATAAGCCATCAACTTTATGAATGAATACTTCAAATTTGATGTTATTGTTAATTCCATATGCTCGAACAATGGCATTTGTCATCTTTTTTAATGCATCAAACATATCTGCTTGAGCATCAATCACAAAAAGTAGAGCTCCACATTGTGCAAAAATTGTTTTTGGATTTAAAGATGCTTCAAATGGATCAACTTGTCCCGGGAATTCAATAGTTTTAAGGTTTATGAATGATCCAGTAACAGCTAAAAATATCGTATTTAGGTTATATAATTTTATATTATAAATTCAATTGTAAGTTGAGATCTCTCATGAAATGTGTTATATATCTGTTTCACCCGTGGCAAAAAATTAAATGTGCAAGAACTACAAAGTCTATAGCAAACATATTAACTACATTTAGCTTCCTTTACTCAAAACAAATTATCCATTCAAAAACCTTACGTTCATCTGTAACCCTTGCAGTAGATTCAACAAACAAAGTTTCATTTGGAGACATTTTTTGAAATACAACTTTTCTAATTGATGTTTTACCACTTCTAAAATCCACAAATTACAAATATGATTCAACGTTCAAGCAATCAAATTTTACCGTTTTTGTCCCATAATTACAATAGTCGGACGATATCCGGATTGTGATTCTCGATCACTATCTGAATCATCATATCCATAACTATCAGAATGATTTTGATTTGATTCTGGTAATAGCGAAGACATATCTGCAAGCTATAAAATAAACACTTTAGATTTATTTTTTAAAAAAATGTTAAGAAAAAATGTAACGCCAGAAGCTAAAGCTACGATAATTGTTAAGATAAATAATTAGATTATGAGTGAATTTCAACAACTTATTGGGTAACTATGAGTAAAATTCAACCGTAATACGGTGTAAAGATTAATATTTTGCCATTGATCTATTCACATGAATCATACAAGGTTCGTTGTTTATTTTAGTGGTTGGGCGTATGATATTTTGGCAAAATGTTGCGAATGACCATTTTTGAGATAAGAACTTGTAAGTTAACTTATAACTGCCGCTTTGATTCTTGAATCAATCAAAAACAAGCCTTATTTCTCATCGAATCTTGGATCTATATTAATTTTTACATTTTTAAAATCAGTAGAAAAGCTCCATATCATAACAAAAAGTTTCCACTTTTGATGATTAATTTAAGCACTGTTAAAATCTTCCACTCTACTTTGTTTTTTAATAAAAAAAAAACTAACCCCTCCAGGCCTTTGAACAACCAATGTTTGTGGGACAATTCGAGAGATAAATGGTTCTTGAATTGGCGAAAATAATTTCTGAGATGCCGAAAATTGTTGAACTTCTGGTGAAGGGGGGTCATTTTCTTGTTGCCTTGGGAATTCAAATTGATCCTGTAAAAATGTTAAATCGTAATCTGGAGATAATAAAACATTATTTTACATTGAATGAACCAACCAAGATTTGTTTTGGAATTTTCGATGCTGTCGTTGTTGTACCTTTCTTTTTTAATTCTTTATCGACCAGAGAATCGGTAATATCTTGAGCTTCAATAAAATTTTCATATGCTGCAATATGAAGTGAAAGGGTGCTGCTGCTGTTATTAGAACTTGAAAAAGTTTCACTTTCTTCTTTGACATCATTGAAACTTGTATTGAGATAGTCCTTTGATAAAGTTTTGTGAAATTTTTTGAGCAAAATGCTGTCTTTTTGTGAAGGCATTTTTTCGTTAACATTTATCACTTTTATTAAAACTGCAGTCCTTTCAAATGAGTTTTACGTTACATTTTAAACAAATTTTTTAGATTAAACAATATTGCTTACATTTCGCAAAATGGTTAAAGTTTTTAACATTAAAGGACTACAGTCTTCATTTTATTACCGTAATTTGAACATTTTCTACTTCCAATTTCTTCACGTTTTGAGCTTTTATGATCAAATGCTGTCGTACATTTATGGCTTTTATTCAAAGTAAAATTACCGTATAAATCAGTTGAATTATTCAAAGTCAAATCTTGTTTATCCTTGTGATATTTGCAGTGATCTTTTGATGCCATCTAAATTTATTTTTATAATCACTTTTCTTGTTTAACGAAATCCCGGAAAAAAACATTCATGAATCCGAAAAACATTTTTTTTTTGTTTTTCGGATTCATGAAGAGACTTAAAATTTTTTCAAGTAATTTGAAAACCACTTTATAAATAAAAATGAGCCAAAATTAATTAATAATTTAAAAAATTGTGTTAATTTTGCAACGTTTTTTCAGAAAGTAACAGTTTTTGGTTTAATTTTATCTTTCGAAATGTCACTTAAAAGTTCAATTTAACATAAACAATTCCGTTATTTTCTCAAAAATCATAATGATGCAATTGGCAAATTTTTATTTTTTTTATTAAAATGCTACACAAATGTAAAAACAAAAGCTAGACAATTCTTCAAAAAAAATTATAAAATAAAATTAAAAATCAGAATGGACAAAGCAATATAAATGATAGGGTTCTCATAAAAAAATCCAACTGCCACAAAACAGTCAGATGGATTATTGCAGTGTGGATAAAAGTAAAATCATGCCGGGATCAACAGGATTTGAGGGAATTAATTGATAACATGCTGAATCAGTGCATGCATTTGGGCAATTTGTTCCGTCCCAGAATCCGATTGCGTCATTACCATCCGCTTTGAACCAGTCAGCTGGTAATATTAATATTCCATCGTAATACTTGACTGCCCCATTGCGATAATTAATATTGCATTCACCTGAAACATTCATTTTTTTAAAAAGTTGTCAAAAATTTTTTGTATAACAATATTTTTAATCCAAAAGGGGTCATTAAAAAATTTCAACTTACCAATCACTTCTTTCATTCTCAATTCCATACTTTCCTCAATCAACAGGCAGCAAAAAATTATAATATTTTAAATATTTTAAAAGATAACAACCTTTTTAAAAGGTTGTTTTTTGAAGACAGTTGAATCAATAAAATATTCAAAAGTAGAATTTTTGAAGCACTTATTTCATGCGTCAAAAACTGAAAAAATGATACGCAAGAAAAATTCAAGGTTGCAATCGTTTCATTTTCAGTTCTCTTTTTTTTCAAGAAAGAAATGACCTTATTTTATTTACCACAATTATCAAGTTTTAATAAAATTCACTTTTCATAAGGGAATGTTGTAGTTTGTGAAAGTAAGAGAAAAAAAAATAGGCAAAATGTTCAAATTTTTGTCATGACCGCAAAAAAACCCAAACAGGGCTTCAAATTTTTTTAAAACTAATTTTACACAAATTTCAAAAAAGATTTTCAAAACTATTTTGGAAGTTTGTTTTTTGTAATTTTAAAAACAGTAGTTTTAATTTTTTCTTAACTGTTTCCGCCACATTATTATTAAGGACTGTCCAGATTTTACGTAAGTAAAATATCTAAATTTTCAAAACTCACCTACCGTAAGATTTTTCTTTTGATCTTTGCTGCATTTATGGTGAACTGTAAGATTTGGATCATCCTCCCCATAAAAAAGATTACATTAGATCTGGACAGTTTCTTACATTTAAAGAAATTTTAACTTCTACAGTCTCTAACGACTTGGTATGTAATCATTTGTATTTTTTGTATTTCATTATATTAATTTTTTATGCAATTTTTAAAAAATGTAAAAAAATCATTTCCAAGGTACCGTTTCTATGTTCAATAAATTTTATGAAATAAAATTGTGAAAAAAAATACAAAGGGTTAAAATTGTCAAGTATGTGGATAAAAAGAAAATTAGTCGGAGTCAACATTTCATAAAATTTTATTTGAATTTTCTTTTACTTTCCTTTGTTTTTGCAAAAATTCTGCAAATTAATAATTTTATTTATTGCTACAAAAATATAAAAAAAACTGGACAATTTTTTTCTCAAAATAAAATTAAAAAGAAGAATCTAAGAAGCAATATGAATGATAGGGTTCTCATTTTATGTCCCAATATCCAATTGCATCATTGCCATCCACCAGTCAGCTGGAGCTTTTCCATCATAGTATTTGACTGCCCCGTTGCATTCGCCTAAAATATCTGAGATATTAGTAGTTTCAAGTCTTTATCCTGTTAAACAAAAAGTTCGTTCAAAAACTTTTACTTACCGATTGCTTCTTTCATTCCCAATTCCATACTTGGTCCAACAGCAAGTTCTACTTCATTTTCAATGAATAATGAAGTAGGACCTAAGGGAATTGCACAAATATCGGTTGCTGGTATCATAATATAGTCATTTATTGGAATACATCCAATGACTTCATGGATCAACAGAATGCAAAATAATACAGAAAAAACTTCAAACATTTTTAAAGTTTTATTTCTGCTTTCAAGGCTGTTTGAGATGAAGAAAGTTGATGAAAAGAAGATACAAAAATACAATTTTTTTAATTCTGTTGATCACCTTTTTGCGAAGGACAGAAAAATAGATTTTCAAATTTTCAAAAAAAAGTTATCACTTTGTTTGCTTTTTTCTTTTAAGTAGTTTTTTAATGTCACACAATTTCAATCTTGTTTTTGATTTCTGAAGGTCTTTCTGATAATTAATCACTTTTTAACATTTTATCAATTGTTTTATGTATGAAATTTTATGCAACAAAAAAGGTTAAGTTATAATTGATATCAATATTGATTCGTAAACTCAAGATTACAATCTCTTCATCATTGGTTCTGTTTTTTTAAGAAAATGACTTGATTTTATTTTTCAAAATAATTATAATGCTGTTAAAAATATCACTTTTTCATAAAAGGTCAAATTAGTAAGCATTTGTTAAAAAATATTGTATTTTTACTCAAAAGCTTTTCGGGATTACTGTAATAAACCTTTGACCCAAAACAAACTAAAAAACTACCGTAATCTAACTTTGTTACCGTCGAAAAAAATTAGGCTATTGAACGTATTCAAAAGTTAAGTGATGACCGAAGCTGACCCCAACGAAGCCATTGTGGCACGAGTGAAATGAAATTACGCTAATCAACATTTTTTATAAAAAAATCCACGAGAGTAAAACAAATCTAAGTTACAGACATATTTATCCAAACATGAAAATGACAAAAATGTAAAACAGAGGTCGCACTTTTTTCTCAATCATAAAGAAAAAAATAGACTAACAAGGACAAATAAAAATAAAGTGTTAAATATAAAAGAAATAAAAGATCTTTTTTGGGGTGATGTTTCACAGGTTTGATTGAGTATGCAAAATTTTTATAAGTCTTCATCATCATCTGGAAGTTCAGCATTTGCAGCATCATGAATTTCTTGTTCATATTTGGCAATCATGGAAGGATCCATTTGAATTTCTGGTGGAGCAAGAGCAGGCATAGCAACAAATTCAAGATTTGGATCACCAATAAGTTTACGAGCCAAGTAAAGGAATGGCTTTTCAAAGTTATAGTTGGATTTTGCAGAGATATCATAATATTGAAGATTCTTTTTACGATGGAAGGTGATACTTTTAGCTTTTACTTTACGATCTTTAACATCAACTTTGTTTCCAACAAGAACAATTGGAATATTTTCACAAACACGTGACAAATCTCGATGCCAATTTGGAACATTTTTGTAAGTAATCCGAGAAGTTACATCAAACATGATGATTGCACATTGACCTATAAAAAAACTGAAACATTTAGCAGACAACAATTTAAAGTATTTTACCTTGAATATAATATCCATCACGAAGACCACCAAATTTTTCTTGCCCAGCAGTATCCCAAACATTAAAACGAATTTCACCACGAGTTGTATTAAAAACCAGAGGATGAACTTCAACGCCAAGGGTAGCGACGTACTTCTTTTCAAATTCACCAGTTAAATGACGTTTTACAAATGTTGTCTTTCCTGTACCACCGTCACCAACCAAAACAAGCTTAAATGTTGGGATTGTAGCCATGGTAGTAGTTATCAAGTAGTAGTAGAAACCTGAAATGGTAATAAAACGTGTAATTACAACAAAAATTAAACAAATGCAAAAGTTATTTAAGATATTCAAACGTTTAAAAACGTTTTAGCAAAATATTCAAAGTAAAAAAATCCAAGTGATACATGTATTATATAAATACCACAAAACAGATAACAAAGAACCCATGTCAAAAATACAAACATAAAACAAAGTAATGAAATTAATGCAAAAAGAGAAAAGAGATTAAAGAGTAAGAGTAATTTCACCATCTTCATACATGAGAACATCAGGATATCTTTCAAGACATTTTGCAATATCTTCATCAGATAATCCACGTTGTTGAGTTTCTGCTGCAAGTTTATTGCGGGATAAAGATTTTGTTTCAGCATCAGCAAGGGTACGAATTAAATCAAATACAATATCAACAGGATCTTTTGGTCTAAAAATTAATAAATTTAATCCTTTATAAAAATCATTTGTAAAATAACTTACGCTCTTCGGAGTCCAGCTTCTTTATTACTTTCAATGGAGGCTTTGCAAGCATCAAGTAATCGCAAGGCTTCATCAATATCAGCTTCAGTAACCTGTTCTCTTAAATGTAAACGAGCATGCGCAGTTGCCATACGAACAACAGCAAGTAAATTTCGAGGGGAAGTAAAAACTGATGTTGCATAATTTTGTCGAGCATTATCACGTAATTCAACATATTTTTCAACCAAACGCTTTTGAAGATAACTTGGAACAACTGGATTACGCTTTTTACAAAGTTCAATGTAACGTCTGAAAAAAAGAAATTAAAAATTATTACGAAAAAAATAAAAAAAGAAAAAAATGAGTGAGGCTTTCGCGAACATTCCTTGGGAATCCCGCTCATTCCAACATCAAAAATTCAAAGCCTAAAAATTTTGCTTACCTAAAGAGAGACATAGAAATTGGTTTAAAGTTGGATTCAGGTTCATGACCATTCATATGAACATATGCAATATGATCAGCAATACGTTTATCATTTTCTTGATCAGGCATATCTTGAATTAACCAAAGGAGATCAAACCGTGACAAAAGGGCTGCAGGAAGTTGAACATTTTCTTCAACCGTCTTTTTACCATTATACCGTCCAAATGCAGGATTTGCAGCAGCAAGAATGGAAACTCTTGCATTGAGAGAAGTATTGATGCCCGCTTTTGAAATTGAAATAGTTTGTTGTTCCATTACCTAGAAGAGCAGGGATTTTCGTGCAAAGAATTATGGCAATGTAAAACAGGCAAGGCAAAAATATTAAAGCTCTTACTTCATGAATTGCTGTACGATCAGATTCAAGCATTTTATCAAATTCATCAATGCAGCAAATTCCACGATCAGCAAGAACAAGTGCTCCACCTTCAAGGGTCATTTCACCGGTGACTGGGTCTTTAACAACTGCAGCAGTTAAGCCAACACCGGAAGAACCTCGACCAGTTGTATATTGGGAGCGAACAGCAAGACGATCAACATATCCAAGAAGCTGCGATTTTGCAACCCCTGGATCCCCCACAAGAATGATATTAATTGCACCACGAATTTTCATTCCATTTGCATTTTTATCTACACCACCAACAAGGGCAAGAAGAAGAGATTTCTTAACATCATGATGTCCATAAATTTCTGGTGCAATTGAATAAGCAAGAAGATCATAGATATTATCTTGTGAGACAATTTGAACCTCATCTTCTGTAAGATCATTGTCAGCAGATTTATCATCTTCAGAACGAAGATTTTCAATGCTCTGAAAAAAGGATTTTGTATAAAGCAAAGAGGTTTATGTAAAGCATACATGACAATCAAGGAATACATCAGCAACAAGACCACCAGCTTGATTTTTAAAGCCAGAACGAAGTTGTGGAAGAAGGATACCAGAGATTTTAATAGAATCACCAGGTTGACATAAACGAGTATTTTCACCAGTAACCCGAACAGTCATAGAACGAGGAATGCTTCCAATGGGAACTTGATCACTCTAGAAAGCATAATTATTAACATTTTACATATATTATAAATATATCTCACCATTTCTTGAACACGAATTTCTTGATACTTTGAAAAACTTGAACCACGAAGTTGAAGTTCAAGACGCCCATTGGCGCGACTTTCTTGACAATCTTTACTTGGGCATGCTTGAGTAGGAGCATACTGTGGGCCATTAATTTCTTGATAAACTTCACAACCACATGTATCACAAAGATATGTAACAACATTTACATGTGGCATAACTTCTGAGCATCGAATAACAATTCCACGCATTGTAACAAGTTTACCTGAAATGTGTCATCGTGATTGATGTTGTAATAACAAAGAAAGTAACCCACCAACATGTTCAGCTAAAATTTCACGAGCAGCAAGACATTTATCAAGTTCAGGAGTAACAAAGTATGCTTCACTAAAAAGTACAAGTATTTAAAGAGATGAAACAAAGAGTGGGATATAAAGCTTACTATCGACGAAGAAGCTTTGGAGGAATCTTTTTACGGGCATCATTTTGTGCAACTCCATCAGCGCCATCTGCAGAGCGTTGTTGGTTTTCAAGATAAACCCGTTGATAGAGAAAAGCATCCAAGGCATCACGAACTGGAGGCTAAAAAAGGATATTCAAGTTAATGATCTAATATGTCCTTAAGAAAACTTACAGGATGATTAGCTAATTCATTATGAACAAGTTTATCAATTACATCATAGGTTAGCTGATGATACCGAGCAGAATTCTTTCGAACTTCATTATACAAATCTTCATCATGTTGTTGAAGATGATCCAAATAAACGTATAAAGGAGTTTGAAGGCGATTTGCAATTTGATGAATTTGATTTGCATATACAAAATTTTTATCACCATTTTCATCAGGAAGACAAAAAGTTTGAAAGAAATCCGTTAATCTTTCACGAGCTTGATCATAATCAAGTGCGGCGGTAGTCATCTTTTGGAAGTAAATTAATTAGTTGGTTAGAAAGAAAGTTCTATAAAAAAATAGATAAAGTTTTAGCATGAAAAAGAGATAAAAAGATTATTCAAAGATTATCAACTTTTTACGATTATTAATGTTTTTATCTTTTGAGAGAGAAACAAAAAGGTTAAAATCAGCGAAAGAGTTAAACATTGAAAAAAACGCGCGTAAAATGAAAACCCATAATTCCCGCCAAAAATAATGCAGCATTGGAATGGAAGAAAATAGACTCCACCTTTATTCTTTCGCCATGTTTTTGTTGCTGTTGCTGCGATATTTTTTCCATCGTCTCTCTTCCATTTTTTTGAGGTTTTTTGCTATTGAATAAACCTCAAATAATTTTCTTTTATTTAATGATGGAGCGGAACGTTCTTGGTCAAAGAAAGGGAAGAGAAAATAGACAGCAAATGAAAGAAGAGAGAGGCAAAAGCATTATTGTTATGTTTAAAACAGCAACCACAAATGGTCAAGTAAAATGTTAAAAGCAAAAATACATTAAAATAAATTTTAAATTTTTTGGTTTTTATTATATAAACATGAATAGAGAAATGGAAATGTGATAGAGGTGAAATACTGTAGCACATAACACATCAAATAAGCCAATATCTAGGATTTAGGTCATTTCAAACAGGATTATTCTGTTTTAGAATAAAGCTGACTTGACAAAAATTACTAAGAACAAAGAATTCTTGCAATATTATAAAATTTAAATTAAATCACAGAAAATCAATTATTAACAGATACTATATTCATGGATATCCAACATTTTGATTCTGCTAAACACCAATATCACTTTTGCCGTAAAAAACACTGTGTAAAACATAATGTATTCCAGACATTCAGTAAAGCACGTGTTCATGTAAGACAAAAACTTTCTAAAAAGTTTATCGTAATTTTTAGAGGATATATATTTCTGCTGTGAATAATTTTAACATCAATTTTTGAATGGAAAGAGTTACAAAAAATGTTATACCATAAATTTTTGCTATAAAATTAATGGCCTTTATATAATTTTACTATGAAATATTACTGTGAACAAATCCATCATTTTTAACAAATCTCTTTATTTTTTTTGTATTTTTCAAAATTGAACGAAAAATACTTGAATATTATTTTCCCGCTAGAAGTCCGGCGTTTGATTTCTTTTTTCAAAAAAAGCAACAGCAGCAAAGTAGCCGTTAAAAAAAAGCAGCGGTTCTTTGCTTTTTTGAAAGTTGTTGGTTCTTCTTTTATTTTTTACTTTTAAATTTAAAACTTTTAAATTTAAAATTAAAAAATAAAAACAATGAAGATACATGACTTCGAATGTGGTGAAAAAATAGGAGAAGGCACTTATGGAACAGTAACATCAGCATTAATAAAAGGTACAAAGAAACGTGTAGCTTTGAAGCAGATAAAGATAAATGGGTAAGTGTGTCTTAAATTTTTGCTTGTATTGTATATGCATATTGTTGACATGTTCAACATGGATATGTAGTTGTATGATTATTAATATATGAATACTATATTAATTGATAATTTTTTAGCGATAATGAAGGTGTACCAAGTACTTGCATTCGTGAAATTACTGTCTTAAAAGAGCTGAATCATCAAAATATTGTCACTCTTCATGATGTTATACTTCACAGTAACTTTTTTACCATTTTATACTACTTTTCTTAAATAACTTTTTTATTTTTAGATTCTGATAAACTATACATGGTTTTTGAATTCATTGATCAAGACTTAAAAATGCTTATGGATAAGTTAAAGCCTCGCCCACTTCCTATAAGCTATATCAAGGTAGATACAATAATTAAATGATGTTAATTATCAATCAACAACCCTTCTTTAGAGTTTTATGTTCCAACTTCTTCAAGGTTTAGCATATTGTCATGCACATCGTGTAATCCATCGTGATTTAAAGCCTCAAAATCTTCTTGTTACTGATGATGGCCTTATTAAATTAGCTGATTTTGGTCTTGCTCGTCCTGTTACAATCCCTTCCAGATGTTATACTCATGAAGTTGTTACAATGTGGTATCGAGCACCAGAAATTTTAATGGGAACTCGATTATATTCAACTGGGATAGATATATGGTCGTTAGGGTGTATCTTCGCAGAAATGTGTACAACTAAACCTCTCTTTTCTGGTGATTCTGAAATTGATCAACTTTTTAGTATTTTTAAAATTCTTGGAACCCCTACTCCTGATGTAAGTTTTTTTTACATCATAGATACGATACTAGCATTATAGTTTCCTGATATGCACGTCTTTGTTTATTATGATTTTTTAGGAATGGGAAGATATCGAAAAACTTCCAGATTATAATGTTGCTTTTCCAAAATTTCATAAACAAAATTTACGTAATCATGTCAAAGGAATGGATGATGCTGGATTGGATCTACTGAAAGAAATGTTGATTTATACACCTTTTCATCGAGTTACAGCAAAATATGCCTTATGCCATTCATTTTTACGTGATATTCCACATCATCTTCCTGCTGTTCCTTCTCTCTATGGTGGTGATAAACCTGAAGAATCTGAAGTTGTTCCACGAAAAAAGAAACGTCTTCATTAAAAAAAGTGTCGTTCTTGTCAACAAAAAAAGCATTTTTGGTTGTGATATATTTACTTTCAAGTTTGTTATGCTGCAATTGTCTATTTTTCAAATATTTTTATTTTAAATGTGCATTTAAAAAAATTTATGTTGTTGTTATTAAATTTATGTGTGGTTTTTAATCATTGTATTAAAACGATAAAGTTATTGTTATACTGTATCTTTGGATATTTTATGCCTAAAATATGTGGTCAACTTCAGAATCCAACAAATATTTAAATAATTACATATTTATTACAAAAACATAAATCCTATTTAAAGAAATGAAGTATAAAAAAAGACAAATCCAATAAAAGCAAGAGACATTTTGGTGCTTTCAGAAGCAGCAGAAGTTATTGGAGCATCCTTTTTTGGTGTTGCAGGCTTTTTAAATACTGTATGTTTATCAACAACAAAATATTCTTGTGAATCAAAAGTTTCAAATTCAGGATTTGAATTTGGATATTCAAGTGGTTTACCATTAATCTAAAAAATTTCCGAAAACTAAATTTGCATAAAAGTGAGACGAGGGTAGTTTTTTTAATCTTGAAACGAAACGTTTTTTTCTTTTCATTTCAAGACTAAGTTCAGGGATCAGGTTCAAAGTAAAATATCAAAGGGTCATTTAAAAAAACTTACAAATTTCCATTTAACTTGACAAAGTGGATCAAAAATTTGAAATGGCAAAACAGAAATAATTGTATTCATTTCAGAATTCCCAAATTCATAGCCCCATTTTGCTTTGAATGGAACAATTGTAATTGATCTTTCAGGTTGATCCTTAACAGAAACATAAACTTTTGTCGGCTAAAAAAAAGATTATTTATAAATAATAATAAGTAATGCTAAAAAACTTACTTCACTTTTTTTGAATGTAAGAGTTATATGAATATCAGAATCTCCAGTATCTTGAGTTCCTGGAACATTGACAAAATATTTTCCATTGTCTTTGAAGGCATCATATTCTTTTACTAAAATATTCTTTATTAAAAAAGATAACGCGAGTAGTTCGGGTTGCTGGTGAGTGGTTAGTGTGACAGATTCTTAGACACGCATAAACTTGAAAGCAGTGTTTGTGTTTTTTAAAATTACTGCCGCTGGGCAAAAATTGAGTTACCGCCGACGCTGCCGCCGCCAGCGGCATCCTTTGATCTGCGGCAAAACTCTTTGAACTTTTCTGATTACTGCCGGCGGTGGCGGCATAAAAACACTGCTTGAAAGGTGGATCCTCTGTTTTGCCCAAAGGGATTCAAATGCTGGAAAATATGATTATAGTATCAGGACATCCATAGCAGTTTATTTAGGATAGTGTCGCCTTTGATCTTGTGCCGATGGCGGTAACAGATCGAAGGATTTTTATGATTTCGGGGGGAGCACATGCCCCAAGTGCGCCATGCTGCTGACATCCCTGTCCTTATGATATTTAAATGAAACTTACAAATAGTTGGATTTGAACTAACTACAGCAGGATTTCGAAAATAATCGAAACAAATCATTGATTGCTTTTTACCACAATAATTAATTACACCACCTTTTGCATTTTGCCATTTATCAAATCGATCAGTTGAAGATGTGACATTATCCTGATAACAAAGACATGCAAGTTGAAATTGCCGAAAATTAAAGCATTCATCCTTCATCTTTCCATTAATTGACATTTCAATTATAATTTTGTCATCTTTTGTTGGGAAACCAATTTCGAAAGCACGAGTTGGAAATTCTTTATCAAATTCTGTGGTTTGAGCATTATTATCAGTGACTTCCCCGCCGGTTACAGATGTAATTTCAAATCTACAAAAATCTTCTTTGATGGATAAACGAAATACCCGCCCGAGGGCATGGATGCAATATCTCGTAATCCAATGCCAACGGCAAAGGTGTCAAAAAAACGTACGTTCCAAGATGAAATTCAGTTTTAAAAGCATAATGTCGAATGATATCTTCTAAACCAGCAACTTCAGTATTTTGGTATCGATTATTTTGAAGTGATGATGAAAAGATTGAGAGCACAGTTAAAATCCACAAAAGCCACATTTCTTCTTCTCAATCAAAAACACAAATGAAATTTTTCCCAAAAAGTTACATGATTTCAAAAAACAATTTATTGGGTTTATGCAAATTTTTTGTTTGAATTTTTGTTACTTTAAATTTATTCATCATTTGCTAAACTACAATATACATTACAAATTTTATTTAAAGAATTGGTGTTTTATTTTTGAATTAGAGTTATTTTGTTTTTAAAAACCTTTTCAGTTTGTCAATCAAATAGAATGCAAAATGAAGCTTATACATTTTTATTAAAATTTTCAAAGCCCATGAATTGACAAGAAAGTAAAAGAAAGCAAATAATCTCAATGTGTGTTATAAAATAATAATGGGAATGTGATACACGCGAATTACACTTGCAAAAAATCAAACTAGAAATAGAATTAATTACTACTGTAAGATACTGTAAGAAATGAAATAAATAGAACAAAAAACTCACAAAAAGAAGTATATTACAATGAAAAAATAAATATTACAAAGCAAAAACTAGAAACAAGCACATATTTAAAAAAACCCGCAGAACAAAAAATTTGACACAGCAAATATTCAATGGTCTAATGAAATTTCTGAAGAAGCTCAAAGTTGTAATAATTTGTATTATTTCAAAGTTCAGGTGAAGAATTTGATGCTGACGAGGATGGCGAACTTGGAGATGAAGATTCAATTGGGATTGATTTCTTTCTTGAAAAAATATTATTGACAATTACCGAAACATCAAAGATTGACCACAGCACAAAGAAGGTGACCAAAATAAAGACGAGTAAACCTGCACGCCTTCTACTACCGGTAAGGGGTTTTAACGCATCCAAAATTACAGCAATAAAATATAATGCAATTTTGAGAAATTCCACAATAATATTTGCGCCAGAGAGCATTAAATTATTCCATGCATTTGATTTTCCCACTTTTAGCGAATTTTCATGAATATTTGCTTCAATTCGATACATATGATTTTGTGACGATTCAACGGCTTCTTCAATACGCTTGAATCGATCATTGTATTGATAATCCATTCGAGTACCAATTAAATTCAAATCATTTTTTAATTGTTTCATTTCATTTTGATGAACTTCCATTGTTTCATTCATTAAATTCATTAAGTTCTGAAAATTAGCAATTTTAAAACAGGTACTTTATATAATTCTACAGTAACTGGATAAATTTTTTAGAATATTACTGTATTAATACAGTACATCAAATTAAATACAGTACATCAAATTAAATACAGTACATCAAATTAAACTCTATATTTTGCGACTACATTCTGTTATATAAAAAATTCTCCTTACTTGAACTTGAAATCTTGAAGTTGCCAAGTCATTTCTTAAAACTCCAATTTCACCATTTAATTCACGGTTGGCATCTTCCAATGAAGCACATTTCTTTTTAATTGCATCACCCTCTTCAAACAATTTTTTGACTTGTTCAGAATCAAAATTTCGTGAACTACCACTACTACCGTAATGTTGTTGTTGAAGTTGTTGACGATTTCCAATACTTTTATGTCGAGCATTTTCTTCATCATTCTCTGATTCAGATACGGCATTTGTGCCATGAGTTGTTGAGGCTCGTCCCCGTTCTGTTGTTGAAGCATTATTATTTCCTCCAGTTAAACTTGAACCTTGTGGTAGCGTTGAAGATTTAGTATAAAATGTTGATTGTCCAACATGATCAGATGGCAGCTGAGAAATTGAAACCGGAATATTATCAGCTGAACCAAACATATTCTTTTTAACTTTTTGTGCAATATCTCTTGGTGCAGATATAACTGAGCCTGTCATTTCTTTAAGATTAACACCAGTTCGTCTAAAAAAACCATATTTAAAAAATAAATTACGGTAGTCGCACTCAAGCTTACTTTATTCCATGTCCAACATTTTGTAGCATTGTATGTTTATTCGCAGCTTCTGGGGCACCTCGATCAAGTTCTTCAAGTCTTTGTTCAGCTTCATCTAATTTCTTTTGTAAGGTTTCCATAGCTTGAGAATATTTTTTATTCTTTCTTTCAAAATGCTAAAAAATTGCTTAACTCTTTTTGAGATTCGGGAGAAAAGATTCTTACCTGCTTTATTCTGGTAAGTTGAGGATTCTCTTGTTTCAGACGAGGATTTTCAGCTATTTTTATATACTCTTCAATATCTCCTAAAAAAAGGGTTATTAGATCGTATATGGATATAAAACTATTAAATTCTGTAGGCAAAAATTGATTTAGTCAACAAAATATGACATTGAATGAACACATTAAGCACAACCAAAATGTATTATTTGTTTGGTTTATTTGCCGAAAATGGAAGCAAAAGTAAAAAAATCTTTTACGTTTAAAAAAAGAATTCATCATTACTCATCAAAGAAAAACATTCTTTTCGGTCCTTAACCATAAATGGTGCATTTCCTTTTTTTTGAACTACACAAATAAGAAAAAAAATCTTCAAAAAGCAAAACCCACCTTCATGAGTAATAGATAATCGGGTAATCTTTTCTCGAACTTTTTCAATTTTTGCTATTAATCGAGATCTTTCATCCAAATTATTTGGAGATAATCCAAGTCCACTTTCATCCAATAAACCCGGGGATGCCGTTGATCTTGCATCATCAGATGATCGAATACTTGCTCGTTCATTGTTGGAATCGTTCTAAAAACACAAAAAATTTAATAAAATATTCTAATCCTAAAACCCATAACAAATCTCCCTAAATCCCTAATCTTAATTCCCCCAAAATTCTAAATTCTTACAAATCCATAAACCATTCCCAAACAAATTGTTCTACGAAATTCATGTGATCTTAAGCCTAATCTATTTGGAGGTAATAAAGTATTTTCATTTCCAAGACTTGAACTTCCTGCGATCGCTGAAAGCGCTGCACACCCGCTCATCGTCGTGAACGTTGAACAACTCTTATGTCGTTTTCTATTTTTTAAAATATCAGGAAAAAGCATCATTGATTTTCCCTTTCTTTTTTTTAAATATTCACCAGAATAATTTAGTTTTTATTACACACCATTGAAAAAAAATGGTTATTAATCCGTTTCAAGTATAATAAAAGTAGCGTGTGGAAATTTAATTTAAAATTCATATTTCTTTTTCACACCTTTTCCTTCCTGTTAACAAAAACATCAAAAGGGAAAGAGAAAAGCTTGTTTCGTTTTTTTGGTGATAACCAAATTTTAAAAAATTTATGTGATTTTAGGGTAGCAGTAAGGGGATGTTTATTAGTGTCATAAAAATGTGATGCTTAATTTATTATTAATGTTTGTATCTTTTACAAAAAAAATAAAATTTGCTTTAAAAACGTTCAACAAAATTTTAAAAGAGTTTAGCCTTTTTCATTTTAAATTTAAAAGGTTAAATGCATACGTCAAAAAAAACTAAAAAGCGCATGTGTTTAAATTTTGTACCGTAACCTTTACTGAAGTAAATTTGCACTTTAAGTAATTTAATCTCAAAAAAATGTAAAAGCATTTGCGAATTTAAAATCATCTTCCTAAAACCTTTTTTCTTCTTTTAAACCAATGAAAATATCACATTTCAAGTCAAACTAAATTCTCATAAACCCCTCCAGGAAAACCTACTTTTTCCTAAAAAAAGAAAAAAACTAACGAGTGAGCCATGATTCCTCAAATGCACAAGCTTTTCAGCATTTTGAGGTGGTTTTTTTAAATAGCCCATAATCAAATTTTTAAAATGACAAAATTTAAAAAATTTAAAATAACTGCGAACACAAAATAAAAAAGAGAATTCAACCAAAAATATGAACCAATGAATCAACTTTTTTAAAAGAGTGAATAATGTTGTAAAAAAATATTGTGATACATTCAGAAGCGAGCAATACAATTTATTTTAGAAGGGTATATTAAAATTAATAGTTGTAAACTCTTTGAATGACAGCTGATCAATGAAGGTGGTGGCGGTGGTATTAATTTGTCTTTAAAATAAATGGGCTATCAATTAACGAAAGAAAGTAAACACACAAACACAAAGTCAATGTAAAAAATCGCGTTTTGAAAAAAGGGTAGTTCAAAGTGCAAAAATAAAAAAAATCAGACGATTTTAAAGTAATTTTTTGAAAGGAAAAATGAAATTATCACCAAAAATAAGCTTTTTTTCTCTCGAAATCAAATAAAAAAGGGACTCGGCGGGGGAGATAAGGCTATGGTCATTTGGTTAAAACATTGCCGACAAAAAATAGTAAATAAAATGGTTATACATTGACGAGCAAGTTGATTATATGGTCAATGATTAAAAGAAAATTTTCAACGAGCTTTACATTTGCAAATCAAACTTAGTTTTTTACTACATAACAAAAACAACGGCCTCAAAAATATACAAAAACAAACAAATTCCACGATTTCAATTCATTTTTTCGAACAACAGTAGCCAGGCAACCAAAAATAAAAAGAAGAAGCAAATATTATCGTTCAACTACAAATAGTGTTTTCTTACGAAACTTATCAATAAAACTTAATGTAAACAAAAATGGTCAAAAAATTATTTTATACCCCAAAAGTGAACACAGAAATATTGATAGAAATCAAAACAAAAAGAAGACGACCCGATGATTCATTTTGCGATGCTTTTTTAAGCTCGATCGGAAATGCCTGTCATGAAAGACAAAAATATATTTTGATACAGTTTAAAGAAACAAGTCATTCAAGAAAATGCAAAAAATAATGAAAATTATAAAAAAACTATCTCATTTCAAACGTTAAATTTAGGAAAACAAATTGAAGAAAAAGATAATTCGAGAATCAAAATTCCTTAACATCAAAAATTCGTTCAACTATCAAAAAAGATCTTTGAGTTGCATCTCTGAGATATAATGTCTGTTCTAAAAACAATATCTGCCACGACATCAAAAGAAAGCAGCGTTTATCTCATCAAAAATTCAACAAGGTGAATGACAGGGAAAAAGATATCCATTCACGTGAAAAAAACTTGTTTGATTAAGGTTTTTAAAAAATATTTTTCTTGCTTTTTTGTTTTTCTGAAAACATCTATCAAAATACTTCGGAGCAAGTAAATCAACAAAAACGTCTGTCGTTAAGAAATAACAAAAAGAAAACAAATATCGGAATTTCCTTTTTGTTAAATTTAAAAAAGGTAAAAATCGTGTTCTCACGTTTAATAATAAAGTAAACTTTTATAAAAAATAAAGTTTTTAGATGTAACTATTAGGAGCATCAAAATAGTAAAACGTGATCTCATTCATCAAAAAATGCATTCCAAAAAATAAATTAAGCATTTGTTTGAAAAAATTAGTCTTCTCAGAAAAAAAGTGTGACTTTAAAAACATTTTTTAAATTTATAACAACTTAAATGTATCATACAATCATGTTTCCAAAAAAGTACTCCCCTATCAATTAAAACTTTCGTTACCGTTAACAATAATCAAAGCAAGCGGGGAAAATTTTCAAAAGGGAACAAAAGGATGCCGTTTCACGAATGAATGTAAACTGGGCTCTTAAGAGATAAAAAGTAATATCCAAATGCAATTAATTAAAATAAAATTTATTTTACAAGTGCAAAAAAACCATAAAATCAAAAAGTGAATCATTCAATCGCCTTTTCATTTCATCGTTGATTCATCAAATAAAATGTTTCAACGACTTTTTCATAGTGACCTAAAGGGAAACAAATTTTTTAAACTAAATTTTACATTTATGTAAGCTCTTTTTTCGATGAAAAAAATTCCTAAGTTTTGTTTGAACAAGGTGAAATTTCAGTCAAAGAACGACGTGTAAAAAAGGTGGGGTGTTGAAGCAGCTGCATAAATATTAATTAATAATGGTTTCCCCAAAAGACAACAGTAAAAGATTAAGAAATTTGTGTGCATGTATTTTTTTAAAAGTATGATTCAGATGAAAAAAGTCTAAAAATAATAATGAAACTGTTAAAAAAACAAAAGTACGGTAAGAAGACTTAACGTAAGGTAAGACTTTTTCGAGACAAAAACAATTGAGTTTAAAATTACCCAAGTTTTAAAAAAACTATTTCACAAAAAAAATCCTAAAAAAATAACAAAAAAATGTGACAACTGTGAATTTGCAAGGATCTTTGTGTCAGTTGTGCAAAAAGAAATTTGATATGCAAAAATAGACAGAATAAGAAAAAACAACAATTATTTTTTTCAGTATTGTTGAGCAAAAAGAAACGAAATCCCTTTGACGTAGAAAAAATGGAAAAATAATTTCTTACAAAAATTACAACAATGAGGAACAAAAAAGAAGTATCGTTAATGAGAAAATTGTTGTCTAAGGGGAAAGCTGCTGAAGATAAAAAATAACGACGAAGAAGAAGAAGACGATTGGGATGAGAACAGTACGCAGC
The DNA here is from genome assembly GCA_024447195.1 of Panagrolaimus sp. LJ2414. Classification (NCBI taxonomy): domain Eukaryota; kingdom Metazoa; phylum Nematoda; class Chromadorea; order Rhabditida; family Panagrolaimidae; genus Panagrolaimus; species Panagrolaimus sp. LJ2414. Next base: position 10,484,550 of record JAMRXY010000016.1, read on the forward strand.
TTCAACTAATGTTTTTTCCTTTTTCGATCAATGTTTTTCTCTGTCAGTGTGTATTTTCTCAATGGAAACAAAACAGGCAATAACCAAAAATGGGATGTGCGCAAAAATAGAAACAAATGACCGTTTTTGAGAATAATTTACTTTTCGGTTTTTTAATAACAGCAAACAGAAATTTGAGGATGAGGTTTTTTTAAATATAGTAATTTAAAAAAATTTAAATAAAATAACGACTTTAAAATTTTTAAAGAATTTATACAATTTGTTATGTCTCGCAAAAGCATTTTTTGAAAATTTAAAGACAAAACATAGAACGTCGAAGATGCAAAATGGCAACAACTGCGGCATTTCGAAATATTCAAATGCTCCACCGACATCAAAATATTGACTTTTACGATTATCTTAAAAGAAGTCACTTTTTAGGAATTTGATTTTGTTACAAATTTTTAAACGCGTTCTTACAATAATGCAGCCTTGGAAAAGAAAACACAAAATCTATTATCTCTCTTAATCTAACATTATATCCCTTTGAAAATTTATATAACAAAAAATATCCACCAACCTCAAATTGATCAAAGATAGCTCGATTTGATGAAGATTTTGACATTATTTTTCTTGATATACAAATAATATTTTAGTTAAAAACAGTTATTTATGCGATTTCTGTTGTAAATAATATAAAATTTAAACTAAGGGTTTCAGCATAATCGTCCTTCACGTTTCAGAAAACAAAAAATATATAAATCGGCAGTTGTTGTTGTTATTGTTTTAACACAGCAGCAAAGATAGTTAGTCTTGAATCTTCTTTCTTCCGTTTGCTCTAAAAAATGAATAGGCAATCAATGATGATGTACTAAATTTTAATTTAAAAAAACAAAAAGTTCATTGTTTCTGACAAACACACACGACTTTTAACAAACAAATAAAAAACAAAAATTAGAGACAAAAAATAATATTGAAAATATCGGCAGGGATGGAAAATATAAAACATTTTTTCAATAGAGTTTAAAAAAACAAGCTTAAATCGTTGTTTTTCTGTTAAATTCGATAATAATTATATATACTATAAAGAGTTGTTGTTGTTGAAAAATAAGAAGCAGAAAGAGTAATGGGGAAAAGAAGATGCCAAAAAAAGAAATAATGTTTCAAAGCTTTTTTTCTGAAGAAAGAAAGAAGAAGCTTTTCAAAAATAACAAAAACACAGCAACACTGAAAATTTCTCTTACCACGAAAAAAAGAAAACACTTGATGTCGAACAAAAAAATTTGCATGTCTTCTTCATCGCTAGATTATCAATATTACTATGATAATAATTTTTATCAATATTTTACTTCGACTACTGTGATAAAGATATATTCATCCAGTAGAGGACTGCTTGAAGCAGTATAAACAATATGAATCGAATAAGCTTTTTTTGTATTTGTTTATCAATCTTACATGTACAGGCTACAATTCATTATTTATCTCTTCGTGTAAGTTATTTTAAAGTTTAAGTCTCTTTTAAACATATTATCACAATTGTAGGATGAAACGCGGCGAAATATTCCATTAACAAATTTTGGTTATGATGAAGGTGGAAGTTTTGATTTTAAACTCCTTAATTTTACTGTTCCTGAAGAAGTTGTGGATTTTAAAGAAGATGTATCAAATAGAAACACCGATAAATATGTAAGCATCTGGATACATTGAGTTAAAATTAAAATAAACCTTTTAGGGCATGATCGGATTTACCCTTTCTCGTGGAAATTTTATTTCTGAAGGAGTTCGATCAAATCCGCATGTTTGTCAACTTCAAAATACCGATCAAAATGTTGATGCTCTATTTTTTACCTTTGATTTTTCAAAGGAACGTCTTAACGTTGTAAGATCAGGAAAAATTGGAGATTTAAAAATTTGTTATTCTTTGTTGGAGTAAGATTTTGAGATTTTTCTCTAAATTTTATGTTTATTAAGAATTTTAGTTGTCCTGTTTTGCCTACGGCTGAAACCAATACCACAACAACATCTGAAGGTTTAATGAAGCGTATTTGGGATAAATTTTCTCCACCAGATAAAGCTGTAGCAATGAGAGAGTAAGATTTCTTGGTTGAAGAGGTTAAATTTAACTTTTGTAATCATATTTAGTTATGTCCCGCTTACTGTAAATGGCACAAAATATGGTACAAATTTTTCCATTCGTTTCTTTGATGATCAAAAAGGTGAATATCAATTCTTTTATCATAATTGTTTCAACTATAAATCCAATGGGTTCAACGACCTCGTGGCTGTTGATTTTTCTGTTTCAATTATCGAAATGAACAAAGTTTCATACCTTTCTGCTGGAGATATTCTAAAGCCTCAAATCTATTTCTATTTGGCTTTCTTATTTGCCATTGCATCAATTTTATGGATTCATAATTTATGTAGATCTGAGTAAGTTTATGATATTTGTTGTTGAAACTATTGAAAAGGTTTTAGTTCAATGATGGTTTTCAAAATTCATTATCTCATGACTGCGCTAGTTTTTCTAAAAACTATTTCGATATTCTTTCATGGAATGAATTTTTATTACTTGGCTGTATATGGTCATCATAAAGAACTTTGGGCAATTATTTATTACATTACTCATTTGTAAGTTTTTTTCTCAATGAAAGCCCTATTTAAGTGATTCTTTATTGGGCCTGTATTTTTCCAATATTGTTAAAACTTTCCATCTTTTACTGCTATTGGTGAAAGCCAAAATTTGATTTCGGTTTTGCTACTGTGTCTACCGTAATTTGATCGAACTTTTAAAATTTTAGACTCAAAGGTGCTCTTCTTTTTGGAACCATTATCCTTATCGGCTCAGGATATACACTTTTCAAAAACTTTTTATCCGATCGAGATCGACGTATTTTTATGATTGTTTTACCTCTTCAAATCATCGATAACATTATTATGGCAATCATTGAAGAAAGTGAATTTGGTGAAAAACGTTACTTCTTTTGGGCTGAAATGTTCATGCTAATTGATTTAATTTGTTGCATTGCTCTTATGCTTCCAATCATTGGGTAAGATTTAAAATTGGCTCTATAAAATACTGTAATGAATGCTTGTTTAGATCAATTCGGCATCTTGAAGAAGGTGCAAGAACAGATGGAAAAGCAGCTTTTAATTTGCAAAAACTGGTACTTTTTAAGCATTTTTATGTTCTTGTTATCTGTTACATTTATACAACAAGATTTGCTAAATTTTTGCTTGAAGTATGTTTTTTTTTGAGATTTGCAGAAACAGATTACAGTATTTCCTTTTTTTTAGCAAACCCTTCCTTTCAATTATGGCTGGCTTTCGGTTGCTGTTGTAGAATCTGCGACACTTATCTTTTATATTCTTGTTGGATATAAGTTTCGACCGATTAAGCAAAATCCATATCTTAAACTTGATCAAGATTCTAAGGATGGTGATGAAGAAGATGCTGTTGCGTAAGCTTTGATAAATTACTGTACATTTTATACATTAAAATTTTTATAGTTTAACATCAAATGGCCTTTTCGAAAATGTTTCACGTGTTCAAAGAATTCAAGTCAGCAATGAGACAGATGATATTCCAGGACTGATTGGTGGTTTCGATAGTAATTCTGATGATGACGATCAAAATGAACGAGCAACTTTGATTAAATCTGGTCGTGAAGTTTCAATATTGTAATTATTCAATAAAAAATGTATGATGATGAATCTGGGGTAGAAAATACTCGACGTGTAAAAATTGTTTCTTTCATCTTTTTTTGTCTTTGTTTTGTTAAAAATAATATTTAATTAATTGTATTTATTTATTGCTAGTCATGAAATTTATTAAATAAAGTATTAGTGTAATTTATATAAGAAATCTTGATGAGATTAGGCATTCTTATACTTATTGCAGCTGCTGAATTATTTTAATTACAGTAATTCAATATCAGTCATTATATTTACTGAATAAAGTATTACTGTAATTTTAAGGTGAAAAAAAGAATATTTTTTGTTGAGATCATTAATTACCCGAGATTAGGCGAAAACTTATTAAAGGTAAACTTTGAGTAAAAAATAAAATTTCTGTTTTGCCATTTAATTTTTTTAAAAATGGCAAAACAGTTTAAAAACCTTTTTATAGATGAGATTTTCGAGAGATCGGAAAAAGATTTTATTTGCATCCAATTCTTCAACAACGAAAATAATCATTTAACGAAGTTGTGCTGATGCAGTAACTTTAAAAGATATCAATCAAAAACAATGATGTACTTTAGGGATTGTCCAGATCTGACGTCGGGTGTTTGAAGGGGGGAGGGGGTCAGCCATAATCTGGCGCTCACATTAAAAGCGGCAAACATCAAAGCAAAAAATCTGACGGAGGGGGAGGGGGGTTTGAAAATTTCGACAAAAAACCCGACGTCAGATGTGGACAATCCCTTATCATATTTTAACATTCTCTGCCATTGTTTATAAAGAGAAGCGGAACAAGATAGCAGAGAATTGTAAAAACATTCAGAATCTTTGACAACATTTTTGATTGAGTAATAAATAAAGGCCTTGAACAAAATACTATAAATTCAAACGGAATTTTGTATAGGAATGTTAAAGATAGAATTAAAAAAAGCAAAAAACAAACAAATAATTTACAAATTCTCTTTTTTGATGTCAAAAAAAGAGACAAAAACGAGAAATAATTTTTGGAACGTTTTAAAATTCGTAAAAATGTGTTTTTAGAACGAAAGCCTGTTTATTTCTGTGTTGCTGATCGCAGCTGTAAAAATTTTTTTTAACTTTTTCGTTTTCCCCAAAAGTTATCTGACTTATTATTTTTTCTTACTTTACTTTGCTGTTACAAACTTTACTGGTTTTATTTACCAACAATGTTTATTCCCCAAAAATATGAAAAAAGTGAAATTCAATACGTTGATTATTCTCGGGTGAGTAGTATCGTTTATCGCTTCTGATTTTTATTTATAATTATACATTCCAGGAATGTCCAAGAAGATCTACGCGAGAACGAAGTCAACCTGTTCGGTATCAAGTATGTTTTTTATGCATCACTTCTTTAATCAACTGAGCGTTTTAGTGTGAAATGCCAATGCGTACACGTTCTCGAAGTCGAAGCCGAAGCGCAAGAAACCGAAGTTCTTCAAAAGTTCGGCAACAATCTGCTTCTCCTGGTGATGATGAAAGCGGCAATGCAGAAGATTTTGAAAAGTTTTTATCTCGTCCTGGCTTCTCTATTGTAAGGTTTTATTTTTCATTAATTTGATTCACACCAAATTATTTTAGGGTTGTATTCGAGCACCAACTATGAAAGAAGTGTAAGTTTTTCTTCAAACATGTTTAACACTAATATGAAATTCTTGTTTTAGCTCCACTCTTTGTCGTTTCGTCATTCATATGCGAGAAAAAGAAATTGAAGTTTGTGAACAAATCTCTGGTAAAGTTAGTAGCCGTGAAACGCGAGAAGTTTTCCAACGTGTTATTACAAATTGTAAGTTACTTTATTGATTAATCTTCAGTTAAAATCCATAACTTTTAGTGAAAAAATCATTGGATCCTGATCGTGTCAAAAGAGAAGATTGCAGAGAACTCATGCAAGTTCCTGAAATGGCTGATATTTCTCTTTTTGTTGTCTATTTCTTCAAAATGTTTGAAGCTATTTTTGAACGGTGTCGTGATGTCATTTATTATTCTCGTCCAAAAATTTCTCCTGAAGAGTAGGACCATCCAATTATTTTGTTTAAATATTTTATTACTCAGTTTTAGCTTTGATTCAATCTCTGATGAATACTTAAATTACTATGATAACTTGAAAAATAAGCTCCGCTCTGACATTGATGATCTCAAAATGACTGGAGATTCTCTCAAGAATTATGAAAAGTTCATGCGCTCTAAAAATTAACTCTCTTTTTGTTTATTTTTGTTTTGAAACGTTCTTTTGTATGTGCTATTCTTGTTACTGTGACACGATGAAACTTATTATAAAGGTCATCATTATTTTTCTATGATAAGATAAAATGTTAATTTTAAATATTATTGTGAGATTTATAAGCAATTAATAATTTAAAGTAAAACATATGGAGAACAACCCACGGCCTAAATATTATTACTGTAAAACCCAGGGAGGATATTATTCAGTTGATGGATGATTTCAGGCGTTTGACCTCTAAATTTTGCTTGAAATTATTATTAGGATTTTATTGACAATCAGAATTTGACCTTTGAATTTCACGAAAATGCCATAACAAAAAGTGGCAGTTTTTAATCGATAAATAACTGTATTTTTAAATTTACAAAAATATATCCCAAGAATTTTCTTTTTTAGTTTTTCATTTTATAAAAATTGTTAGTTGCTTACTTTTAAAAAATGGATGCTTCTGATATTTCAAAAACTGTAAGCTTTATATCGTAATTTGAGAAACATTATTACTGTAATTATTTTTCAGATTCTTGAATGCCCAATTGCAATTCAATGGATAATTTCAGAATCTCGTATACGAAGCACAAAACCTTCACCATTTCAATTTTTAAAAAGTGATGACTTTTCTGTTTTTGATAAAACTTCTGAATTTCGATATTGTCTTTATTTTCATCCTTGGATAAAAACCCCAAATAATCCATCAGAATCTTGGATATCGCTGAATGTGAACCTTGGAAATGAAAAATCTATTGAAGCTGAATATAAAGTTTTTGTTGAATCTGCAAACTTTTTTCAAATTTTCAAAAAATCTTATGGTAAAAATCTTGGGTTTGGATGTTGCTGTTGCTTATCAGAAGAATTATTTGATCCAGAAAAGAAGTTTATTGTTGATGGAAAAATGGTTATCAATGTCCAAGGTGTTTTTAAAATTGAAAGAAGCAAATCTGAAAAAGTTTTGGAAATTGGAAGTAGCACCTCTTTGGGTGATGGTTTATGGGAAAGAAATGATAAAGATTTTACAATTTTGGTTGAAGGAAAGGAAATTCAGGTAAGATTTTTTATTTTTTTTAAGGCAGCTGTTTACGTTATTTATTTTTGTGTATTGCAACAAAAATGAAATCGACAAAATAGACCCTAATTGTGAATTTCGGCTTGTCAGATTTGTGCTGCACAAATTTAAAAATCAGGAATAATAAAAATACGTAAACCGCTCCCTCTTTTAAATAAAATCCTGAAATACTGTTTACTGAAATTACCGTATACATCCAAATTTTTTAGATTCACAAACTGATTCTTGCTTCTCGTTCGCCGGTCTTTGAAACAATGTTTGAAACACCAATGATTGAATCGTCTGAAAATTATGTAAAAATTATTGATTTTTCTTTTAAAACTGTTGAAGCTGCGATTTCAATGTGTTACCAGAAATCCTTCAATCCTGCTTCTTTAACAATCGATGATTACATGTTGCTTCTGCAGTTTTTTGATAAATATAATATTGATGCCCTAAAGGTAAATTTTATCCCTTGTAAAAATTAACCATTTTTTTAAACATAATTTTTAGGAGGATATTGAAAATTATTTAATGAAAGAAATTCATGAATCAACTGTTTGTCGACTTGTCAATTGTTCAGTTCTTTCAAATGCTCCAAAACTTTATCATGAATGTGGAAATTTCTTGAAGAATGCTTTGGATAATAAAATTCCTGTTTCCGATTTGGATATGCTTGATAAAGATTTAGCAATTACTTTGCTCAAAAATGTTTTTTGTTATGTTTCTAAAACTCTTTGAATTTTTTGTTCATGTTTTGTTTTTTTTATTTATTATTGAATAAAGATTTCGTTTTTGAAAATTACAGAATGATAAAAGCAAATACTTTTAAATAGTAAGACTTACAGTAAATTTAGTTGTTTTTCAGAAGTCATCAATTGTTTTTGCGAAATTTTTAGTTAAATTTTTTAGTATCAAAAAAATTTAATTTATACCTAATTTTTCGGTGAAGTTGGAATTTTAGTTTCGTTTGAATTTCACGAAAGCATTGCAATGCTTAAATCATTGCTTTAATTTAAGAAAATAGTGTTCTTTTTTTAAATTACAGTAATACTTAAAACTTTTTCTAAAAATCTCATATTAGAATTCGGTGTACAAATTACATTTATTAAATTAGAAAGAAATAGTTAAAGCTTTCAGTATTGACATTAATTTAACAGTTGCAACAAAAAATGAAAAAGCCCTGCCAGTCGGTGATTTACGATTCTGCTTTTTTTAAAATTATAGTTCAACAAATTTAAGGAGCAATAAATTAATATAATTAATTAAATATTATTTTTAACAAAACAAAGACAAAAATTGATGAAAGAAACAATTTTAACACGTTGAGTATTTTCTACCACAGATTCATCGTCTATTATTTTTACAGAGAAAAAATAAAAATTTTATCTAATACTGCAAACTCTTTGAAGAGATCAAATTTTTAATTGAATTAACCGCAACAAGTTTCTTCAAAAGCACCATGAAATTCTACGTAGTGTTCCAAATCAGGTTACATAAAACGAAAAACCAAATGTGCAATAGCTTCACCCAAAACAACTGCGGCACATAACCCTAAAATGTATTACCATTATAAAATTCCTTAACATGATAAAAAAACTTACAAATATTAAATGTCATAAAAACAAGCATCAAAGAATATCCAAGAGTAAGTTGTAAGGCATGAAGAGCTGTATCACCAAACATGGATGGAGTCAATCTTCAAAAAATATTTAAATCAATTATAATGACATTTATAAGCAAAAAGTACTGTACTTACTTTCTACTCAATGGCATTGCAGGGTGTTCACTTAATGCAACAGCTTCATAAGTTTTTTTCTTCCAACATACTCGAGCCCATTTAATTCCTTCATAAATAAAACAAATTAATACCAAAATAAATGAACTTAGAATTATCTCTAAAGTATCATAATAATATACAAACAAATTCGAGCAAGATATGTATAAAGACAAACCTTCAGCAGTTTTTATTGACCACCAACTAAATAAAATTGTTTCAAACGTTCCAAAATGATAAGACATTGCAATATGCATATGCATATCCATTCCAGACATACTTCCATTATTAATGTTGAGTCCATGATTGTCATGATCATGTCTTGAATGATCGTGTTCACTATGATCGTGACTCATTTTTGCCTAAAAATGAAACAACTTAAAAAAACTGTTAAAAAATAATACAAAAGTTTTAAACACGCAAATAACATTTAGTTTACCGGAGTAAACGAGTAAATATCTAAAGTTAAATAAATGGTGCACGCGTATTATATATAACAAACAAGTTTTACATTCTAACTCTCAATTAACAAAATTTGAAGAATTTATTCGATCAAAAAAATAGGTTTTTGTTTAATATTTTATCAAAAATTTTTTAATTTAAATCATATTTTCCGGCGATGTTAGAATTTTTGTTTGTAAAAAATTTTCATGCTTAATAATTTACATAATTATTGATTAATGATATTTTGCAAAAAACACGTAACAATTTTTTTACGTCAAAGGAACTGAAGAGTGTTTTGTTATCTACACCCAAAAATGCAAAAGAAAAGATCTCAGTCAACGAAAGCGACTAAAAAGAGGAAATTAAAATCAACACCATCAAAATTGAAGGCTGTAAAAGCTCCATCAGAAGTGAAGCCATCAAAATCAAGACAATCAAAAGTGAAGCGATCAGCAGCACCACCAAAAGCAAAAACTCCATCAAAATATAAAACGTCATCTGAACTTCAGACATCTGAATTGAAGCCTTCTGAATCAAAGCCATCTGGAGTAAAAACATCTGAAGTGAAGACATCACAAAGAAAACCTTCTGAAGCCAAATCGTCTCAAGTGAATACATCTGGGAGAAAGCAATCTGAAGCGAAATCATCTGGAGCTAAGCCTTCTGAAGCCAAGACATCTGAAGTAAAAACATCGAAAAGAAAGCCTTCTGGAGCAAAGCCATCTGAAATCAAGTCCTTGCAAGCAAAGCCGCCATCTGAATCAAAGAAACTTCAACCAAATAAAGAAGATGCAAAACTAAAATCATCCAAACTGCCGCAACAACAGCAACCTCAACTTCGACGAAAGAAATCATCAGCTTCAAAAAATCGAAAACCTTTTTCATCTGGAAATGAAAAATTTAAACCATTTTTTTCAGACAATCGAGTTCCATCTTTTGAAGAAACTTCTGCAATCCGGGGAACCCTTGAAACTCTTCGAGCTCTTTTTGGTTCTGAAACCCTTCCATATTATGAAGAATTTTCGGGTGAACCTCATCGACCTTGTTATGCCTTGATTCTAACTGCCTTCTGTTGTATCAGCAAAATTTCAATGTAAGCTTTCTTTAAAAAAATCCGGAATCCTACAGTATTTTTTATTTTAGGTATGCTTTAATTATTGCAATTACCGTAATATTTCAAACTCAAACATTGAATTATCTTCAAGATGCTTTTGATTCTGTTTTTAGGGATTCTGATGCCCCTGCCATTCCAGGTTCTGTAAGTTTTACTTTGTAGTCATCATTTTTGTAAGCCTAAAATTCAGATTATTCAAACCTTTCAATCTTTATGCATTGGAATTTATACATTTTGTTCATTGGCAATTTTGGTGGATGTTAGTTTAATTGCTGCTTCAGTCCTAAAACATATTCGAGGACTTTCAATTTCAATAGCCGCAGGATTTTTTATAAATTTTTGGGCAATTTTCTTTATGTTTTCTGTTGGTATGTTTTCTTTATTATTTCAGAAGTTAATGATTGCGTCATCATGATACAATTATTCACATGCATGATTATGACATAATAACTATAACACATATTATACTCCTTTTTAGCCGTTGCTGGTTTTAATCAAAAAGAATTGACAAGTTCATTTTTGGGAAATCTTGGAATTCGTGATTTTCAGCTATCTCCAACTGGACATGCCATTCATAAGATTCAAGAAGAATTTCATTGCTGCGGTTTTGAGGGTGCAAAAGATTGGCATAAAATTTCAATGTTTCGATGGGAAGAGCCTGGGATTGAAGAAGATCGAATTCTACCGTATCCATTACATTGGCTAGAAAAATGTGCAAGTTCTTATGTTTGTTTTTCTCCAAATTCATGCTGCAAAAAAGAATTCCTCAAAACTTCAAATTCAACTTGCAATCAAGCAAATATGACAAAAGATTCTTTTAATGTTCTTGTTGATCAAGATTTTAATTTACTTTCAAAAACTATTCAACCAAAGTAAGTTTTTTTTTACTTTTGGGTACCGTAGCACTACAGTAATCTTTTTATAGATACATCAACCAACTATATAATGAAGGTTGTGTTGATATAATTGGTGAACGATTAAAGGATTGGGCCTTGTATGCTTTAGCTGTTTCAATTATTGCTTTAGTTTTATGGATGATTATTATTGTATTTTTGACAATTTTATTAGCTGAAATTAGTGGCTTAGGTTCGGTGAATCCTAAAACTGGAATGGTAAGTTATAAAAAATGTTATCATCTCTTTTAGACTAAAAAAAAAAAAAAAAAAAAAGTTTTAGTACTTTAATTTTAGGTTGATCCCTCGACATTAAAAGATATTCCAACATGTTGTGAAGGTGGAAGTGCATGGTTGGATGATGCCATTGAATCGGAAATTGATGCAATTCGAAGTGATCACAGGGCTTTAACTGCTATTGAAGAAGGAAAACCTCTTGCAGATATTGATTTAACTGCTTCAACATCAAATATTTCAATCTTTATTCCAAGTAAGAAAGAACTTCGACGTCTTGCTGATCCATCTGGTGTTGAAAGTGATAAGAAGCAACAATCAACAAAAAAGCCTATGAATAAATCAAAAAGAAAATAGATATAAATTTTGTTATTTAAATTGTAGTTGAATATTTAATAAATTAATTTAACAATAATTTAATAAGTTTCGTTTGAACTGTATAAATAAGAGTACAAAAATTAAAAAGATAATTTTTGATTGATAAATAAGTATTATGGCTTCATTTTTTTCAATCAACAAGAAAAGCAAAACAAATAAATAATAAAAAAAAGGATATCAAAAAAGGAGATATGATTTTCCCTAACATAAAATACAGCTTAGAGGAGGAAGAACAAATATGAAAAAAGATAAATGGAAAATTTTGGGATAAGATTCTAAAACCAATTTTCGGACAAAAAACGCAACAAAAAGTATGAAATAAAGCTCTAAAGAAATAAATTACCAAAGAAGAATAAAAAATGCATCTATTTGAATCAATCACTTGATTTTAATGGCACGCATCCGACGTAACAGCATCAGTTGTTTCAGCATTTGAAGTTGAATCAGGATATCCGGTACTGAATAACCAATGTCCAAATCCTGCACCAAGTACAACAGCAGCAGTTAACCAAATATTATAGGTCATTGCAATCAACATCAAGAAATATGCAATTGTTATTTGAACACAATATAATGCAGCTTGAACAATTCGAGCTTTATCAAATGGTGAAGATTTTTTTGTTGTCCATTTAAAGAATCTAAAATATAAATATTAGTTGCATTTCAACTATAACCAAAAAGAGTCTTACCCCACTTCAGCAGCATCATCATCTTCAGCTTCTTTTACAGTATTAACATAGACCTGTTCACCATTTAATCCAGGACTTAATAAAGCTTCATTTGGCCGACTTGGAGGATTTAAACGTTTATTAACAGATTCTTCCAATTGATTCATCGTTACTTGTGGTGATAAAGTTCTTCTTTGTTTTTGAATTCGTTTTGTTTCTTTCATTTGCAGATAAATTCTGAACCATTTAAGACCCTCATACAGTGCACCAAGGATAAAAATAAGTACAAAGGAAATGAATAGACCAAATCCTGAGTGAATTCTCCAAAAATCAAAAAGAACAACTTCTTCTGTTCCACCATGAAACCACATTTTCATTTGATGTCCAGCATGTGAATGATCAGGAGAAGCAGCTTGTGCAGCAGAGTGATCTAAAATACAATAATTATATCATAATGAAATATAGAAAGCATACCATGACTTGAATGTTCAGCATGATTGTGATGCTCATGAGAAGCAGCAGCAACAATTGGTTTAGTAGTCGTAGCTACGATTGTTCGAGTTACATTTTCAACTACAGCTTGTACAGCTTGAGCAACGGTTGTTGCAACAGATGGCTGAGAATCTGCACCATGATTACCATGATCATGTTCTGAATGATCGTGTCCACTATGATCGTGACTCATTTTTGCCTAAAAATGGAATAACTTTAGAAAATTGTTAAAAATAATATAAAATTTTTAAACACGCAAATATCGTGTTTAAAAATATACATTTAGTTTACAGAAGTAGATAAGGAAGAATCAAAAAAGTTGAAGCACACGATACACGAATAATTTATATACAATAAACAAGTTATTACTATATTTAAATCTTAATAACACAAACTTAGAAGGCTTTATTTGAAAAACGTTGATCTATAGCTATAAGGCAATCCCGACCTCAAAATTATATTTTCAAGCTAAACTTTGTTATCTTTGTTTAAGTCCTAAAATTAAAAGAAACATAACGGAGGATGCAAAAACTTGTATCAAATTTTGGAAAACAATTAACGTAAACACATTTTTATAACCACAAATAAGCGAAAAAAAGAAGCAGATGCACTACGGCCGGAATAGAGACATTTTATCTTTTGCAAAAAAAGTGTTGGCGTTTTGTTCCCTCAAAAAAGTGAAAAATTCAGAAAAATTTCAGAAGTTTGTTGATTAATAACTTCTGAAAACTACATAAAATATATTTTTTTATTGTTATAACGTTAAAATAGAAGCTTTTGGCTATCTAAAAAGGTATAATACACAGCATTTAAATCATTTTAAACTTGTAAATTTCGTGATTGAAAATATACACTTCTGAAGACTTCTGTAATCTGAAAAACATGCTTCTGAATGTTCAATCATCGTGAAATTTGGCAGAAATGATCCTTGTAGGGTCTTTATTCATCAGGGAAAATGTGAAAAAAATTGGTCCATTCATTTTTTTGCTACATCGATTTTTCGATATTCACCTTACTCAACATCTACAACATCATTTTTTTCTTTAATATTCTTCAACTAATGCTCGAAACTGTATTAAATCAACTTCTAATAATCAGTAATCAATGTTAAAACCGATAAAAACTTAATTCAAGTCTATATTGATGCTGCAAAACAATACAAAGTCATCAATATGTGCAACATCAGAGAATCAAGAAAAATCAAAGTAACTCATCAATTATTGATTTATAAAAGGCTGAAATAGTTTTATAATGACCTTCTAACATACAAGTAACCATTATAATCATTATTTTAACTAATTTTGATAGTTTAGATTGCTTTCTAACAATTTGTTACTATGGAAGTATACTGTAGCTTTTCTTCTTCTTCAAAATGAAGTGTTTATTATCATTTTGATTCTGCATCGTTCGTGGGGAATAATGATTCGTTTTACATGAATCTTAACACAAGTAAGTATTCATGCCTTTTTTATGTATTTTTACTTCGGACTCAAAAAAGTTACTGTTCAAATGATAGTAAACACTACTTCCCCATGTTAATAATAGTCAACCAATCGTGGCACGTTGTTCGTAGCATCGTAAGTGAACGAAAATAATAGTATCTATATGACGGGCAAAATGATACATAATATACACTTCATTTTGAAGAAGAAGAAAAGCTACAGTATACTTCCATAGTAACAAATTGTTAGAAAGCAATCTAAACTATCAAAATTAGTTAAAATAATGATTATAATGGTTACTTGTATGTTAGAAGGTCATTATAAAACTATTTCAGCCTTTTATAAATCAATAATTGATGAGTTACTTTGATTTTTCTTGATTCTCTGATGTTGCACATATTGATGACTTTGTATTGTTTTGCAGCATCAATATAGACTTGAATTAAGTTTTTATCGGTTTTAACATTGATTACTGATTATTAGAAGTTGATTTAATACAGTTTCGAGCATTAGTTGAAGAATATTAAAGAAAAAAATGATGTTGTAGATGTTGAGTAAGGTGAATATCGAAAAATCGATGTAGCAAAAAAATGAATGGACCAATTTTTTTCACATTTTCCCTGATGAATAAAGACCCTACAAGGATCATTTCTGCCAAATTTCACGATGATTGAACATTCAGAAGCATGTTTTTCAGATTACAGAAGTCTTCAGAAGTGTATATTTTCAATCACGAAATTTACAAGTTTAAAATGATTTAAATGCTGTGTATTATACCTTTTTAGATAGCCAAAAGCTTCTATTTTAACGTTATAACAATAAAAAAATATATTTTATGTAGTTTTCAGAAGTTATTAATCAACAAACTTCTGAAATTTTTCTGAATTTTTCACTTTTTTGAGGGAACAAAACGCCAACACTTTTTTTGCAAAAGATAAAATGTCTCTATTCCGGCCGTAGTGCAGATGCTATTGATTTTAAAAAGGTATAATTGAAAATATATAAAGTTTATATAAATTTAAAAGCTTTAAATTAAAAATAGAAAGAAGAGGAGGAGGAAAAAGGCCTGAAGGCTTGCATCTATAGAACACTATCGTTTTACCGACCCAAAGAAGTGTGATGGTGTTAAAGTTGTTCGTGTTAAGAAAAATGAACCTTCCTCTGCCTTTCTTTTTTTTTTTTTTCCTTTTTTGTCGCAACAAAAAAAAATAAAGCAGCTAAAGGCTCATTTTTCTCAACACGAACAACTTTAACACCATCACACTTCTTTGGGTCGACTAATATGAAAGTGAAACGATAGTGAGAAATGACGTGAGTGGAATAAAAGAGTTTGGCAAATAGTGAATTACGCAATTACAAATTGCAACATTTTTTTCAAAGAAGTTTTTGACGATTTTTTATTTTTTGCAGCTAGCTTCAGTCGGCTGGCTGGCGATAAGAAAAATTTCCCAAAAAGCGGGACGTGAGCTATTTTCAAAGCCTCATCTATTCTTTATAAAATACTTTAAAGATGTTTACATTGTATTGTTTTGTAATTTTTACGCAGTGTTTGTAAAGTTTACAAACGCTGCGTAGATTGGAGGAGGAAAATGGTTGCTGCTATCTATCTAGTTATAATGGTATTATTTCAAGCAATTCAGAGTTAGCAGTAAAACAAATTGAGAGAGAAAATGCAACAAAAACCGGAAATATGACAAGTTCAAATGATAAAAAACTATTTTTTTCACATTGTTTTCTCTCGTTTGAGGACTGCTGATAATAATAAGGTTATTTTTGTAGCAAATCAGATGATGCACAAAACAAAAAAACTAAGCAAAAGCAAATACAACAGTTTTTAAAAATTTTGGGTCATCTTTAACAAAACAAAATTTAGTTTGGTTGTTAATTAAATAAAAAAAATACACAAAAGTTTTCGAGGAAATTCAACGCAATTACGACAATTCAGAATAAAATTTAAATCAGTGTTAACCGCATTGGGGTCAAGATGTACAAAATTTTTTGAGTTTTATTTTAAACGAATTATTTTTTCGTCATCTCAAGAAACCTTGAATTTTAACAAGAAAAAGTCAATAAAAGTTGGTCTGTGTTTTTGTGGTTGTGTCAGAAGAAAGAGTGAAACCATGTTTTTTGATGAAAAAGAGTAGCTTTCCCTTCTCTCACAATTGTGAGCTGTCGACCTTCTTTTCATGAGCAGATGCCATAAGAGAAGTGTTGCAAAAAAATGAAAGCAATGTTATTTTTGGAGAGCTATCTTTTTCAGATTTTTAAAAAGTAGAGAATTGGAATGAAATAATGACGTAAATATTTTTTAACTTATAAAAATTTTAATTCTTGATAACAATGCCATTTTACAATACATCGATATGAGGTATTAAAAACTGTTTATAGCTGTTTTAGGTTTTTTTGTAAAAAACCTAAAACAGCTATAATGTAAATTTTTGCTAAAGTAAATGTTTTGATATTCAATATGAAATATACATTTTTAAAAGTTTTTTTTATTTATATTATTAATACATACAAAACTTTAATAAAATAAAAATACAGTAATACCTAACAATGGAAAAATTATTTCAAATAAAAAAAGTAAAAAATGGGAAGATTTTGGCTTACAAATTTTATTAGAAGGGGTTTTCTTTGGTACTAAAAGGCATAAAAAATAAACATAAAATTCGTTAAAAATCGAAAAAATAGTTTCGGGTTTATTAAAAATAACAAAAAAATATGGGATGTTTTAAAACTGGGAAACAAATATGGCAGTTAAATCTAAACTTTAAAAATGCCAAAATAGAAAAATAGAAAGAAACTAGTTACAGAAAATAAAGAAGTAGTTTTGCTTTATTTCGATTCGAAATTTTCGATTTTTATACAAGTTTTTCTTTGAACTTCAATGTTGGTGTTATTCATCTTTTTTAAGATAGGATGAAAAAAGCTCAACTGGCACTGGGAACACAATTGTTGACTGAAAAATATTTGCATATTTTAGTTTAAGTATTGATTAAAATTTTGCTTACATTATGTTCTGCTGCGATACTATTTAATGCTTGTAAATGTCGAAGTTGTAATGCAACTGGATTGGCTTGAATTACATCTGCAGCTTCTTTCAAAGCTCGAGAAGCTTTTTGTTCTCCTTCAGCTGCGACAACTTTGGCACGAGCTTCTCGAGCTGCTTCTGCTTCAGCCGCCATGGCACGGGTAAGTTGTTGGGGCAAACGAATATCTTTTACTTCAACACGTTCTACCTTAACACCTATAACAAAAAGGTGTAATACTTTATCAAATGATAAGATATTAAATGCCCTTAGGGATTGTTCAGATTTGCCTTCAGGGTTTTCAGGAGAGATTAGGGTAAGCCTTAAAAAAGCGACAAATCACAAAGAAAAAATCTGAGGGAAGAGGTTCGAAAATGTCGGAACAATCCCATTATGCAAATTTCTGTAATATCAACATACCCCAATGTTCGGTACCTTCATCCAAAATAGTTTCACAAAGTTGTGCAATCGCTTCACGTTCTGTTAACATTTCGGTTAAAGTTTTCATACCCAATGCATTACGCAAAGTTGTTTGAGCGAGAAGTTTTGTGGAATAAATTGCATCATCAACATTATTGACAGATGCAATTGGATCTGAGGTTCGGAAATATACTACAGCATCAACAGATACTGTTACAGAATCTTTGGATAAAATTTCTTGTGGCGGTACAGCATATGATACAACACGTAAATCTATCTTTCGGCATGTATCTATGCATGGAATAATAAATACCATTCCTGGACCTCGTGCCCCTCCAAACACCAATCGACCAATTCGGAATATTACAACTCTTTCGTATTCTTTTATTACCTAAAATTTACAAAAACTTTAGATAAAACAAACACTGTAAAAAAGTGTTGTTTCGCCATTTTTTGCCGAAGTATCCAAAAAGGACTATTTGTCTTGGATTTTTCAGAAATTAACTTAAAAGTCAAACGTTTTAGTCTTCCCGAAATTCCGGGCAATTTTTTCAGAAATTGTTATGATTTCGTAAAAAATAGAAAAAGTGTTTAACTAATTAATGTGAATGGGATACTGTAATTTAGTTTTGGAGCTATTAAAAACTTCACCTGTAGTTGTCAAAAAGCTAATCAAATTTTTTTAAATAAAAAAAAACAATTTTGCACCTGTATTTTTTTTATTATTTTTTAAATCCAAATAACATATTTTTTATTACTGTTTCTATTTTAGTCATGGTTTTATTATTATTTTCTGTTGCAGAAAAAAACTACTTACTTTTAAACATACACACATACTAAAAGGAAAGGTACAAATAATTAAAATCCATGAAAGTACCATTAAAGCATAACCAAAAATTGTTCCAATTGTTTCATAATCTGGGGGGACATCTTGATTCGAAGAAGGCGTTACCCATTGAGGTTCAGATCGAGTATCTTTCGATGCCATTTTTTGTTAAATGATTTCGAAAAAATTTTCCCGATAAAAATTAAATGGTTTTTTTACCTACAAACAAAAAATGCGATTAAAACTTTTTTAAATTGTTTATAAAAGAATTGGGTACTGCGAATTACTGTATTTTTTCACGGTAAATTTTCAAAAAAGGATTACTGTAAAAATATAGCTCAAAATTAAAGGAGACAATGATTCACGTATTTTTTCATGTTTTTAAGTTTCGTAACAAAAAGAGATTTAAATGAATTTGACGGGACAAAAAGATTCCTGATTTTCAAGTTCGTGATGCGTAAACCTGAAAATCAGGGATCAAAAATATGAAAATCCCCGCTTTTTTTAACACTCGAAACAGAAAAAGCAAAAAACCAAAAGTTAAAGTTAATCACGGGAAATAAAATATGCATAAAATTACAATCCCATTTTTATGGTTACCAAAAAATCTTAACTTATTTTTTTCAAAAAAGCCAAAAAAATATAAAGTTGAAGTTGTCACTCAATAACAAAAAAATATGTTGAAGCAAGTCTTGTTAAAAACAGGCGCATATACATATTTTTTGTTGTCGTTGTTAAACAAGAGTACGTTGTTGTTGTCAAAGTAGGACATGAAAAAAGGGGGCCAATATTATTTCTTCCTTCCCGTAGGGTTTGAAAAAAGGAGAAAAAAACGACTTTCAAGGGCAATGCCGAAAATCAATGAAAAAAAGAATATAACAAATGCTTCTCCAAAAAAAGAAAAGAGAAGCAGCAAAAGAAAAATGGAGAGGGACAAAAAGAAAATTGCTTGAATTTTTTTGAAAATAGCAAAATTGAATAGAAAAAAGTTTTGAATATTCAAAAAGAGCCAAATAAACTTTAAAAATTTATGATAATCGAAAACATGGGCATAGAACATTGTTTTTTTGCAAGTGAAGTAAATTACAGTATCGACGGTAAATTTTTAATAAGCAGTAATAAAACAAATAATATCCAACAAATTTAGCCTGGTTTTTAGCTAATTTGTGTATTCTAGAATTTAGCCTGGTTTTTAGCTAATTTGTGTATTCTAGAATATTCTGTCAAAAATTAGAATGTTTTATTCTTTTCAAGAAATAAACTTTTTTAAAATCATTTTTATGTTTTTAGCTCAAAAATTCTGCGCATATTTTTTGTATAATTTATAAGCCTTTTTTTGTCACAGAATTTTTTTAGGGAAATGATGCAAAAAAGGAAAGACTAAATTTTGACTTCGGTTGAATAAATTTTTATTACCGGAATAATTAGAACGTAAAAAATAATTGTAATAACAAAAAATATTTAAAAAAATGTTTCTGGAGATATAGGGAAAAAATATATACAAAAAAAATATATACACGGTGGAGGTATACTGTTAATAAAAATAAGGTGGCTTAAATAAGGTAATATAACAAATGATATCCACAATTAATTGAGCCTGGTTTTTAACTAGTTTGTGTATTCTGTCAAAAATAAGAATGTTTTATTCTTTTCAAGAAATAAACTTTTTAAAATTCTTTTTTGTGTTTTTAGCTCAAAAATTCTGCTAATATTTTTTTGTATAATACAAAAGCGCCTTTCTTTTGTCACAAAATTATTTTTGGAAATATAAATGTTGCAAAGAAGGAAAGACTAAATTTAGACTTCGGTTAAATAAGTTTTTATTAAATATTATTATGGTTTTACCGAAATTATTAGATGGACGTAAAAAAAGAAACAATCGTAATAAAGAAAAAAGACAAAAAAATATTTCTGGAGATATAGGGAATTGAACCCCAGGCCTCTCCCACGCTAAGGGAGCGCTCTACCCCTGAGCTATATCCCCAACGAAAGACGAGCTGAAGAAACGAAACATGTGTTGGTTGAGTCGCAGGCGCACATGCAAGAGAGAAAGAACAAAAAAAAGGTGGTTGAAAAACAACTTTTTGCAGTTTTTGTTCACAGATTACTCAAAAAAAATCATATAACTAACCAAAAATATTTTTTTAGATTAAAATAACATTTAATACTTTTCACAAATAACCCTCAAAATGCCAATACTATCCCCATCTTGCCATCAACATTATTATTTTTTAAAAAATGTGCATTGTTTATTGGCAAAAACCGTCCTCCTCTTAAAATCTTTTATTTATTTCTTCTTTTTTCAGGTCTTTTTTCTTTTTTTCTTCTCAAACAAAAAAGCAATAAAGCCGATTTAAAAACTTTTTAAAAAGAAGACTCTTTTTCTTTTTTCTAACGTAAATATAATTTCCTTGCCAAAAATTCTTTAAAAAAAACCACAGAAAAAATTTTCCATAACAAAAACAATTTTCTTTTTCTTAAAAAATGGCCATCATCTTCGTCATATTCGCACATATTTTTTTGAGTAAAGTTTAGAAACTTTGAAAAAAACCTTTTTGGAAGGAAAAAAAGAGGGGAAGCAATTTGAGTATCTTGCAATGTGTAAAAAAGCAAAGTTTCAGAAAAAAAAGTGATGACGAGATTATAGAAAACATAAAAAATGTGACGCGGATTTCATAGGATCATACATGGTTATGCTTTGGAAATTTGATATGCAAATTTTTTTAAAATTATAAAATGGACAGATTCAGAAGACCAGATTAGAAACAAAAACAATATTGTAAATTTTAAATGCAATCTTTAAATCGGAGGCGACAGAAACCGTTTTGAGGGAGCACGCCTTTGATCTTGTTCCGATAGCGGCAAAAAATCAAAGGATTATTATGATTTCGAAGGAGACTCATGGCCTTGGTGCCCCACTCTGCAGAAATCCCTGCTAATCAATACAATATTTAAGCTTCAAAAGTAGTTTTCGAAAAAGACATTTTTTATATGAATAAGAAAACATAGATGTTAACAATCTTCAATAATAATCGCAAAACATCAAAGCAGTCAAAACAAAACAACCCCTAAAGCAATAAGCTACAAATCTTCTCTTTTTACAAGCATATCCCTTCCATATATCCCCTTATATCAGATATGACAACCTTAGTTTTCATCCTTTTTTTAAAAAAACTTTTCTATTTCCAAAAAACAGTAGAAACCCATAGCCTTAGGGAATTTGGAGAAGCTAAAAACAACAGCAGAAAAAATGGAAAGAAAATGGACACCAAAGAATCTTCTTGGAAAAATAAAAAACTTTTTTTTTCTGAAAAAAAACTTAGCACCAGATGGCGTCAACTACTTCTTCGGTTTTTTTGCTGTTGCTTTTTAACTTCAACTTACAACTAACTTTTTAAACTTTAAAATAACCATTAATCAAAGTGAAAGAATAAAGAAGGAAAAAAAGCAAACGAGGAAACATAAAAATTCTTTTTGCCGGGGATTTTCTCAAAAACGGATGTTTTGAATCTAAAATTCTAAAAATGAAAGAGAACTCTTTTTCGGATGATGAAAAAAACGAAGAAGAATGCAAATTTGCGAAAATAAAAATACATGGGTTCTTTCTTATATTTTTGGGTGACTTCAATTAGTGCTTTTTTTTCTTATTTTCTAAATTTGCAAGAAGCCGCAACAGCTGAAATTGAAGTTGACCAAACCCTTTCTTTTTTTCTGTCTTCTGTTTTCTGAATTCTGTAGATGAAAAAAGAAAGAAGCAAAGTAGAAGATGCCATTTCACATAAAAAAAAGTCGGAGGATAATGGCATTGTTGCAAAAATGAAAAAGAGAATAGAAAATTGAGACGATATATTCCAAAAATGAAATAAAAGAGAAAAAAAAGTTATGAGAAAAAGTTGAGTTTGAGTAATTTGTGAGAGCTTTTTTTTTAAAAAAAAGGATACTTTTTTTGTTTGCTTCTTGCTTCTGAATTTTAAGTTCTTCAGAATCGTAAAGTTAAAGAAAAATAATGTCGTCGTATTTTTAATTCTTATTAAAATTAGCAAAATTTTAAATTTCAATAGTTTGGATAAACAGAGACGTTAGCAGTTTAAGTCACTAAAAGCACGTACCCCCTTCAAAATCATAGAATTCCTTTGATACTTTAACGTTCTCGGCAAAAGATCAAAGGCGTGCTCTCTTGAAATGTTTTATGCCCTCTCCAAAATAAAACCCTGTTGATGATAAATATCAAACAAGTATACGGTAATTGTAGTAAATTGTGGTAAACATTTAGTAAAGTTTTTTTTCTCATCCAAAACTTACTGTACTTTTAAAAATAATCAATATAGATTATAACTTTGACACACAAAATTCATCAACTAAAAAAGTTTTTTCTGTTCAAAAAAGCTTTGACTCTTTTTTGAGTTCGCTGATGCAAAAAATAATTATTTATCTTTTCCATCCATTTCAATATGGGTGTCTCTCCATTAAAGTAATAAATATAAAAAAGCGAAAAAGAAGCCATAAAACTTTTACAAAAAATATGATAACTTTTGCAATAATTTGTTATATTTTTAAAAAAACCTCTAAAAATTGCTTCTTAGAAAAAAAACTTAAAGAAAGTATCTTGTAAAAAATGTAATTTACTGTTCGTGTTAACAAAAAATATTTCATTCAATTCGACACAAAGTTTTTATTTTGGCATTTTTGGAGATACATTAAAATGCCTAGAGGGATATAAAAAGTTTGAAGATAACTGCAAAAAGTTGTCAAAAAATATATATAGAGGAAGATTATTGTGGATGGAAAAAGATGGAGAGGATTAGATAAAAGAAAAAAAGAGTATAGATAAAAATGAAAGTAATCTTGTTAGTCACAATTTTTCTTCGACAACGACAACTTTTTCTTTTTTAGCACAGAAAATAATGCCTAACGGCAAACTTTTTTTCTTACATTTCAGAAGGCAAAAGTAAAAGTTTTGTTAATTTTGAGGCCCTTAGAAGTAGAAGAAGGAAAAGATAAAACATTGAAAGGTTGCAACAACAAAAACATGAAGAATAAAACTGCAACAAGCATGGTTGCGCGCGGCGCTCTTTCGCGTAAAAGCAAGAAAGCAGTTAAAGCATGCCAAAATAAATTTTTTTGCAAGCTATGTAACAACAAGACAAAAGTCAAACTTGAACAAAATTTTCTTCCTTTTCATTCCCAAAAAATTTTCTTTTTGATGCTAACAACAACAAACGACAGCCTTCGACAATTGCCAGCAACTCCTTTTTTTTCGGAGTTTCAAAAAGAGAAGGGCATCTCTTTTTTTCTTGCCTTGTCTGAGTTTAAAATTTTAGAAAAAAAATGAAGTTGCGTTAGTTTTGAAAAAAGAAGAAGCAAGCAAGTGATGAGTCTTAAAAAGCAAAGGAACGCTTTTTTGAAAGTAGAAATATATAAAAAAAAGTAACAAGCAAGGCAATGTGAATGAGGCGGAATATAATAGGCAGAAGAGAGGGCAGATAAAAAAAAGACAAAGAGATAGATAGCCTTTGGCATTGAAATAAAGTAAACGAAAGAGGGAGAAAGATGAAATTTGAAACGTTATCCTCCATAACTCAATAATTTTAAAAAATCTTTATGATTTCTTTTCAATTAATTTTCCCTGAAATTATCGCAATTCAAAAAATTCTGTTGAGCTGCTTCTATTAATTTCCAAAAAAACATCAACATTGATAAACTTTTTTTCGGATAAAATCATTCTTCTGATTAACTGTGTTTATCATAGAGAACAGTAACTGAGATTTTGACAAAGTGAATGTTTGATAATTTGAAGGATTTACAGATTCAACAAAAATTTTGTGTAAAAGTGTTTAGCAGAAATGTTTCCTCATTTATGCTATTTTTGTCTTACGCAAGAATTTATTCTATTTATTCATGTTTTAAAAATCAAAGGTGACAATATTTTAAAAAAATAAAAGATATTTATTTGAATTAATAAAAAAATATTCTCAAAAGCATACAAACAAAAACTACAAAGTAAACATAAAAGAAACCAATGTTACAATAAAAAGGGTATCAAAAATAATATTTGATGAATCTTGTTCAGAAAATAATGCATTTTGCCACGTTGAAACTAAAGTTTTTAAAGGTTTAAATTAATTTCTAAAGCATATCATCACTTACAATTAGGATCTTTAAGGATGACATCAAAATGATCTTCTGGGTCAAAAGTTTCCAAAAATAATGTTGAATATTCAAAAACATGTTGACCATCATTCCCTTTGTTGCAGCAGACATCTTCATTGAAGAGTTCCCATCCATCTTTCGTGATGGAATAAATGTTGAACATAAATGATTTGCTGGCAGCGGCAAGATCAACTCCTTCCATCCAGCCATCTTCACTAATTTTTTCTTTTGGATTGGTAAAATATTTTATCCAAGCTTTTTCATGAAATTCTTGCATTTCATCATCCTCAAGAATTTGGGCCTGTATAAGCCGGCGGATGCGTCCATGCTGATCCTGATTGCCGGTAATAATATATGACAGCGACCTGAATCCACAATGTCCATCCCCTGAAAAAAAATTAAGTATAAATTAGTTTAAAATCTAAGGTCGACGACATACCTTTAATTTTAATCCAACATGTTGTATTGTGGGCAATAAAAATTTTGGCGTACATGTTTTTAAAATCCAAAAAATAATATTAGCAAATATTTTTATTGCATTTTTCACTTGGAGGAGTTTGAGCCGGGGGATGCTTCCATGCGATCTTTACCATGTTTGAATTGGTTAGAAAACCAGCAAAACCTTATAATATTTGAAATGTGAATGTATGATAAAATGCACGAAGAAATAAATTCAATTCGTATTATTACGGAGCCAGAGCTCAAAAAATATTTAAAGTTGACATTTAAACTACAGCAATTTAATGTGTATCAAAACTGATGGAAATATTTTTAACGAAAAAATTTATTGTTTTTTTCATCAGCAACTAATTTTTTACTATGTAGTATAAAGTTTTTGTAATAAACTAATGAATTGTTGTTTAGACATAAAATTCGCTTTTAAAATTTCAAGATATTTTTATCAACGTAAGATGATTATTTAAATGCTTATGCTTTTAAGTTTAAACTATGATGAGTCACTTCTTTTACAGTATCAAATTTTCTTTGGTATTTGTAATTTTGGCATTATCTTTTAACGACTTGACTTATATAGTAAAAATTGTTATAGATTGTGTACCAGAACGTCTTCGCTTTCAAGCAAGAAATTTGGCAGCAATGTCGAAATCTGGGGACAATGTCTGTTTTTCATCTTCTTTTTTTTGGCTTTGATCATCTCCGCTTTTTCCCAGACACATTTATAAAAACTGTTAAAGACCAAATTTTGAAAGTTGAACATTAATTTCTTGTTGCATATTTTACACCTTATTCTAAAAACATCTTTTTTGCGATATTTCCTTTCATTTTGTTCGTCAAAAGTGTTGAAAAATTTACAACCTTTGCACGGCACTCTGCTGACAGCCTTTGTTTTTGATTCTTTTTTCGGTTTGCACATCTTCGCTTTTCATAAAGTCACAGTTACGAAAGATTGCAAAAAATACTCCCCGCCCTATTTTTGCTTCTTCTAGAACTTTCTTTTACCGTCGATTTTGAGCTGTATAAAAGCATCTCTGATTTCATCTTAGACATTCAGTTTGAAACAATTTTTAATTCTGTCTTTTGCCTATTTTTTTTAAAAAATGCCTTTTTTCTTTACATTGTTTTTTTGGTTTTGATCAGTTTAGATATTTTTGCTACCGTGTTCATATTATGAGCACTTGATACTTAAAAGGTTTTTTAAAGTTAAATATTAAGTGCCGGAGTTGATGATAAGATGGAATTGACGAATAAAACTTTAAAAAATGAATTTTAGTTAATCGAAAATATTTGGCACCTTTTTTAATAAGTTTTTAAAGCTTATTTCATTTTAAATCATGAAACGTTTTTTTGTAAACGTTTCTGGTTTTCTCTGAAAGTTTTTGAAACAATTAATACAGGGGGTCGTGCCCTAGAATGGGGTTCTTGTTTGCAATATAATCCCTGAATCTAGATTGCTGTATCTTGGTTTTTCAATATTTTTGCAGATTCAAAGTGTAAAAAGCTGTCTTTACCAAAGGCATTTTCATTACGAGAAAAAAAGCTTACAAGTACTTTGACTTTTCCTTCTTTGGGCCTTCAAATTGGGATTCAAATTCACACCTTCAAAGAATACATGTAGAGCGTTTTCTTATTTTTAGGTAAATGGTGAAGATTTTCAAAAACATGTTTGATCTTGATCCCAGTGATATTTTTGTGCAAATAGAAACGTGGAACCTTTTAAAATATTTATATTTGAGTAAAAATGTGGAACCTATTTTTTGCGTCTATTTAAAGAATTTTGAACTTATTTTAGTTTACCGAACTTATTATTTTGTTGCACCTATTTTTTTGAATATTTTCGGGGAACCTTTGTTTTTTAGTTTAATTTTAATTTAAAGAACCTACTATTTTACTGCATCTATCTTCAAAATATTATCGAAGAACCTTTTAAATTATTTATGTGTCTGATTATTAAAACTGTATAACCTATTTTGTTGAGTCGAAAAATCTAATTTTTAATATCTTTGTTGCACCTATTTTTTTCGAATATTTTTGAGGAACCTTTGTTTTTTTTAGTTTAAAGAACTTATTATTTGTTGTACCTATTTTTGATTTAAAGAATCTATTATTTTACTGCACCTACTTTCAATATATTATCGGGGAATCTTTTATGTAAATTATTTATGTGTCTGATTATTAAAAGTGTGGAACCTATTTTGTTGAATCGAAGAACCTATTTTAAATATTTTTTGCACCTATTTTTATGAATATTATCGGGGAACCTGTTTTTCAGTTTTGTGGTTGATAATTTTCTTGGATGTTTCTATTTTTGATTAAAGAATTTTTTCGATGTTCATTTTTTTCATGATCCTGGTGGATAAAGTAAATTCCACCATTTTTTTGTTTCGAGCTTCTTTGTTGGAAATGGAATCCCTCATTCTAAATCGGTTGTTGAGCCTTTTTTTGTAAAAATAAAATAAGTTTTACATGCAATTATTTTTTATTTCATGGTGGTGGAAAATGGATTTTGCAAAATTATTGTCCATAATTTATGGAAGAAGAAAATATTTTAATATGGGTTCTGCGTTAATTTTTGCTGAACTTAAAGTAAACTGAGTGTCCTGGATCTGATGATATTACTGTTATTACTGTTCCACACATTCTTTTGCTGAAATGAAGTAAGTTAAAATAATCGGGACAATTTCAATTTCAAGATGTGAAATTGTCCCGATTTCGATGCCCTTAAAGAAGATTAAGTCAAAGTACTTTTAAGTTAAAAATATTTCAAAATATGAGCTTTTAAAACCTATAACAACGTCACTAGCATGGAAAGTTTTACAATTTTATCATTTCAAGGACGTAGGATTGCGCAATCTTTGAAATTATGTTAAAACCTGAATTAAAAAAGTTAAATAAAAGGTATCAGTGTACTGTATTAAAAGGTTTTTGAGCTTAAACTGTTTATTTTACAAACTTTTTAAAACTTTTTACACAATGATAGTAGGGCAATTGTGTCAAAAGTTCTGATAATCACAAAAAACGTAATTGTGGTCACCTCAACAATAAATCCTACAATGTGAGATTATGTCACTGACATACAACTTGACCAACAATGGATGAACGGTAAGGGATTGATGGATACTGTTATTTTACAATTTAATTAAATAATTCAATTTTTCACAGGTTTAAACTCAAAATAAAGATTGTTAAAATGTAAGGAACATGTTTAAAATTCGCCAAAAAGAATCGTTTTTCTGGAGATGTTTCATAAAATGTTGAATTTGACCATTGACAGAGAAAATTCTCGAACAAATTAAACTCAACATTTACCTGATAGAGAAACCATGGAAAAGAACTTCAAAGAAGGTGATTCTATTATAAACCCATAATCCTTAAAATATTGCTAATTTAATTTTTAGCTCCCAGCAATCCCATGATAATTTCATAATCTCTCTTGAACCATCAAATATCTTCGCACATTTCCGATGAATTTTTGATGACAAAATTGCCTCTTTTCCAAAATTTCGACAAACTTTCAACAATAAATTATCGATGATGATAGTTGTCGTTGTTTTTGTATTTATTTAAATTGTTTTCTTTTACTATACCCAATTAATTTATTTACATGTCTTCAAATTTATAAAACTTTTTTTCATATATATAATTGTGGTAGCGAATTAAAGAAATGCATTACGGTAACTCTAAAAAATTAAACACCAATGTTTTTGCAAATCAATGATCTCTCAAAATATACATTTCACTACGTAAAATTTCGATGATTCTCCCATTTTTGTTTTGGAAAGGCCAAAATTAGCAATCTGGCGATCTCTTTTTCATCATCTTTTTTTGCTTGATCTACTCCCGAAACCTACCGTAAGATTCAGAAATTCAATAATATGCAATGCTGCGAAGTTGATTAAACCAAAATATTCAAAATTAAAGATTTTGAAAATGCGTCAAATAACTTTGACTTAACAAACTTTTAATTAGTTTGCCGTAAAATTTATTCTTTTTGAATACTGTATAAATTTGACACTTTTGCTTTTAGAATTATGAAAACCGCTTGTATCAAAAATAAAAATGTGTTTTTGAAAAATAAATTTGTTTATTAATTACTCTCACAAAATTTAACAACTAATAAACACAAACAATCGGATAATATTTTTTGTACGGAAAAAAGTATTATAATTTTGAGCTTTTTTGACAACAACAACAAATCAAATTTTAAAAAAAGAGAAAAGAGATTTTTAGAAATTGAGGGAAAAAAGGATAAATTGAAAGAAGAAGATAAGTTTTGTTTTTGAATGAAGGATTCATTTATTTTGATTAAAATGAGGTCATCATTATGGTAGCATTACCATTGCTAGCCGCTTTTCAGCATTTGTTGGGGGCATCGGCCTTGGACGATTTCGTAATGTTTCAATCCAAAGACCTTTTGTCACGGGATCAGGGCATGTAAAAATGTATTCCCTCACAGGACCAGATAATTTAAATGAATTTTTTAGTTGTGCACCGGTGATTGATTCTGAAAAAGTGAAGATTTATGTAGCTTTTAAATTATTGAAACTTTAAAAACGTTATGTCATAGGGTAGTTAAGTAAATAATGAGAAAGCTCAATTTCAAAATCAATATATTGTCAAACTTGAAAAAGTTGAAGCGGTTCTATAAAAAAATGGTTTTTTACGTCATAGAAATACAGTAAATTTACAATAGTGTAACTACCGTAATTAAAATTTTTAGTAAGATTTCTACCACAATCTTTGCAAGGTAAACATTACAGTATTTTTTCATATCCTGAGTTCGAGAAAAATATTTGTCATTTTGTAGGGTACGGTATCTTTAAAAAGTATGCATACCTTTTCCATCATTAATATCAATAACATTCACCGTTTGAAGGGACATTCTTTCTTTAAAGACCAGAGAATTCTTTTTAAGTACATCTTTTTTGCATAAAACAATTGATTGATCAAATAAATAAACATGAACAAGTTTTGACCATTGAATGCTTCTTTTCATTATTGCCCGGCAGTGAAGTTCTCCAGATATTAAAGTTCGATGATTATTTTCAATGATATCAGGGCCTCGAAAACCATGAACATTTTTTTGCCATAAAATTATTTTTTGAATTGAATCAATTCTTCTTTTTGAATCATTGATATGAATTGCAACAGCTTTCATTGTTCGATGAGCTTGTTCAAGGGGAATTCGATCCAAGTGATTTGTGGGAGTTGATTTAAGTAGTTCAAATAACTGAAGGGGATATCTGCAGATTCTTTGTACCGGAGTTAAAAGGAATCCTTCAAGGGTAAGCTTTGACATCCCTCTGAGGAGGCGGCAAGCTTCAAAGAAATGACGATATTTTGGTTGCCTTTCAATTACTGCCAATTCTGTGCAAGAAACTGGTCGATTGTTACAGTATTCTGTGTAAATGTTGAAGCTTCGACTCTAAAAAATTATTACTTTTTAAAATTATTCATTTTCTTGTTTTTCAAACTACGAAACATTTTGCTAATTACGTCATTCTTTGCAAAAGTTTTTTTGTGTTAGGGTACTTCAAAAAACGTTTTCATTTTTTTTACTGTTTTTGCAAAAACAAAATAACAACTTTTCGCGCTAATTTTTGCACCTTTTGAACTTTTTTCAACATCCCACAACCACACACATAATTGCAAAAAGAGTTGTTCAAAAATGTGTGATTCTTGTGAAACTTTGAAAAGCGCCGCCAATTTTTCAATTGGCAGCTTGTTGAAAATAAAATCACAAAAATTAAACACAAACAACATAAAAACGTTTTGTGTTCAACAATTTTTTAAAGTTCGTAAGTTAAAAAATTGATGGAAGCAAAGAACATTCATTGGATTACTGTAACTACATTAATCTAATGTTTAAATGTGTTCGAAAAAATTACGGTAATTACAGTAATTTCATTTTATCACTTTTGAAAACTTACATTTCTTAAAAATGCATTTGCAATTAAAGAATTCTCGGGAGCCTCTTTGTCAAATGATGCTTCCAATTCTTTCAATAAATTAATATGCAATGATAAAATTGATGAAATATTTCCAAATATCCTTGTAATTCTTTCATTGTTAAACATTTCCTTCCGTTTTTTACATTGCTCCAAGAAACCATAAACCAAATCTTTTAAAAGTTTAACATAATCCCTTTCAGTTTCCATCAATTCTTCAACAACCCTTCGGCGCTGATATCTTACAGCTGACGGAAAATCTTCATCCTTCAATGCCACAGGATGAGAGGAGGGCTTGATGGATTCTTCGGATTTAATTTTAACATATGAAGCTGGGAACCATCCAGTTCGATCTCGGCACATACCATACCAAAGCCCAGAGGTGGAGGTTGCATCCAATACTGTTATAACATCCCCTTGGGCAAATGGTAGTTCATCAGCAAGCATGGCAACATGATCCCAAATTGCTTCAACAATTAACATCTAAAAAAATTTGAATATGAGGATTTAAAATGTTTTGGAATGAAACTAACATCATCATTTCCTTGTGCGTTTGAGATTGTTGAAGCTCCAATTGATGAAGTTGTACTATGTGTGCTACTTCGAATTCCACTATCATTTGAGCCACTTGTTTCACTATCCATTGATAGCCTCTGTGCTTCAATAAAAGTTGTCGAAGTTGGAATATGTGTAAAATTATTTGAATTTAAATTGTTGGATGAATCAAATCGGAATTGCTGGGGTTGAGATCGTGATCGACGTTCTTTTGCAGAATGTAATTGATGTATATTATTATTGTTATTGCTTGGAGGATCGTTTTGTTGTTGATAATGATGATGATAACGATGATGATGATTTCTCATCAAATATCTCTTTGATGGATATTCGTCTTCTGAAATTTGATAATTTTGTTGTTGTTGAAGATTTTGTGGTGGAGATATCTGTTGCTGCTGCTGATAATCAGGTGAAGAATAATGGCCTTGATTCCATTCAATATGTGGTGACTTAAAAAAATAGATTAAATTAGATTAGAAAAATTAAAGCTTGAGCGAGCTTTTGGGATAGAAAGAAAATCCTTAAAATGTGCTTGAAATTGAGAAAGTGGTGGTTGTCAGTCAACTTAACTTTCATTCTTTTTTCTACTTTTTAAAGTTAAGTGTTATATCAAAAAATACAAATATAAATTGAATGTGGAGGTTGAAAAAGCAGCGGTGAAAGGCTTTTGATGTTACTTTTTTAGCATCAAAAAGAATTTCTTTCTCGATGATTTTTTTCTCGTAGTCGCAAAAAATCGAAGGGGAAAAAAACCTCCATGGAATGTAATGTATTTTTTGTACAAGCAGTTTTTTGATATCTAATTTTAAAAGTAAATAAATCGGCACATTTTTTTTGCAATCGAAACAAGGAAAAAAACAATTGTTGCAGGTAGTTTTTTTTGCGTGATTAATAATGTCTAAAACACGTTAACTTCAATCTCGGGACATGTGATTAGGGATTATCGAGATCCGACTTCTAGTAACTTAAGGGGTACAGGAGTTTGCCGAAATCTGACACCTCACTTTAAAGCGGTAAAGATCAAAAGAAAATTTGACAGAGGGCGTTTGAAAAGTTTGTAAAAATACCCTACGTTAGATCTAGACAATCCTTAATCCAAAAAATCAATAAATTTTTGCATAATTGTTAGGAAATTAAAATTCGTGTAAAGTAAACCTGCAGCAAGCCTTACCTCATGATGATGATGCTTGGATACATCTGGCTGAATAGAACATCCTCGAGGGACAACAGTTTTTCGTCGAAGCATATTTAATGATTGCTTTCCTGCAGTTACAGTTGAAAAACCGTCATTCAAAAATACCTGCAAAAAATGAACAGTGTTAAAAAAAAGAGCGTTGTAGTGTGTAGGTGGTGGTAGGGTGGGTGGAAAAAGGAATATCAATTCTTATCAGTTTTAATCATAAAACTCGATAATACTTTCTTTTCAGATGGAAAAAATAAAGTTAAACTTAAAGACAAACTTTACAACAAAAACTTGCGGCTAGGTATTAAAAGTACTAAATTTTGAAATAAAAAGTTGAAAAAATTAATTGCTAAAAATTTTGAAAATGCTAAAAATTACTGTAGCAAAGAAAATTATAATTTAATATTCAATAAACTTATTTAAATTTCTATATAAAACGTCAATAGAATTTTATTTAGGATGGGGCAGAAACCATTTTAAGGGGGCATGCCTTTGATCTTGTGCTGACAGCGGTAAATGATCAAAGGATTTTTATGATTTCGGAAGGGGCACATGCCCCTGGTGCCTGATCTTTCTCATTAAATGTTCCTGATTAATACTAACTAATAACAAAAGTTGTCCTTAAACTGTGAAAAGTGAACGATTTAGAATGAACAAATTAGATTAAATACTACTGTTTTGCCAACAAAAAATTAGTAAGAAGACAAGAAAATCAAGTGAAGTCCGATGATGACCTGATGAATGAAATGAATTAAGTGAGAAAAAGTAGAAAAACATAGGTTTTTTGCACACAAAGAAAATAGTAAAAACTTGAAAAAGAAGAGAATTCTTTTTTTCACTTGATTTTTGAAAGAAGAAAGAAAGCAAAGAAGAAGAGTAACGGAAAAAAATTGTACTTCAGAAAGAAAAAGGTTGAAGAAGCAAAGTCAAGAAAAGTAAGTAAGTAAGTAAATGGTTATTGTTTGTACATTTTCTTTCTCTTTCCCTTTGTGTTTACAAGAATGTCGACAACTTTTTCATCGTCGTGTCGATAATAAATAAACAAAGACGGATTTCCGCAAAACATTCTTTTCACGTGTATAAAAAAGCGTATGCAAAGATCAAAAGAGGAAAGAATGACAAAATCGTAAATTAGCTTAAAAAGTAAGTTGAGTAAAAAGTACATATTTTTGTTGCAAACTGCAAAATGGAAAAGGTAGTGAAAGATAAAAAAAGAAGATACTGTAATCAGAATTAAATGATGTTACAGTAGCCGATAAATTAAAAACAGGGTGAAAAACATAGGATTTTTAAAGGATTTAAAATAAGTAAAATTAATAATACAAAATAAAACTCAAACACTAGAAAATGCTGATATTTAGGATGCCATCAAACAATAGTTTTGCCAAAAATATGATTCACAGAGATTTTATTTGATGAGATTTTCAACTTTGACTTCTTCGTAAAACTTTGAATGCTACCAGAAATTCAAGACAAATTTTTTGCCAAAATATCCGTGAACCCAAAATCGTCGGATTTATGGTTCAAAAAAGGTGTACTTTATAAAAAAAATCATACATCTTATGAAAAAGAAAAAATCGAAAAAATTAAGTGAAATCTCTTTTTTTGGATGATGTTGAAGAGGATACACCTGTATAATAAAAATCTATATCGAAGAAGATAGAAAGAAATAAAAATAATTATTCATCTTCACGCCACCATTTTTAGTTAGTTTCAATTTTTTTTGTTCGCGCACTTTCTCTTTTTTTGCTTTATTTTCAGCGATGAATTTGCAACGGTTTGAAACAAACCAAAATCAGCAAAAATATAATAAATGATGATGATCGCCGTAAGCACTTTTCAGATCTCTCTCTCTTTTTTTCACTTTTCTTTCTTTTTTTTCAAGTGGATAATAAATAGTTAGTTATTTATTGGTGGCAACATCATCATCAACATCAGCAGCAGAAGCAGAAGTACTTGAAAATTAAAGAAAAAAAAGTGGGTGAAGGAATAATTATTTCGTTCCCAAGAGTAATATTTTTGTTGGGACTAGACATGCTTAAAAGTTTTACGTTTTGATGTTTTCCGGGTTAAAAATTATTTGAAAACTTTTTTAAACAAGATTAAATCAAAAAACACTTTTTCTCGAGTGAGAGAAACTTGAAAAAAAGTTGGTAAAATTTGTTAGCAAGTTTTTTTGTGTTCATATATATGAATGATGATGATGTAAGCAAGAATGTTGCGTCTTAAATTTTGCAAAATAAAAAATTCAAAAAACGATCAAAAATCAGAATAACAGTTTTTGTGAAGTTTTTGTGTGAGTAAAAATGTTATAAAATTGTTGTAAACATGTTTTTAGGGATTTGTTTGTCTCAATTAAAGGATTACTGTAAATTACAGTAAACAATCTTCAATAGAAGCACTGTAACTCATTTCAAAATTAAAAATTATCATTGCAAAAATAATGGAAGTTACTAATTTTGATTACTGTAATTATCAAAATTTTTGTTCATTTCCTTTTTTGAACTCTTAACCTTCAACTTGAAGAATCTTAAAAAACAAGATATGACAACACTCTTTTGGATGCAGTTAAACAACCTCAAAACCTTTTCCCTCTTTTTTTAAACAAATGATCATATGCGTTTTTGCAAAATAAAACATACATTTTTGTACGCAAATACTTTTGTAGATGATCAAAAAGTACAATATATTTAAATAGTTCTTTCTTTCTCTTTCGAAAGAATGAATAAAAGAAAGAGTACTAAAGAAGGAAAGGAAATGGAATGTTCGGAAGTTGCGCAAGAAAAATTTTACAAAAAAAGAAGAGAAAAGAAAAGGGGCTTAATGAGGATTTTAAAGTTTTAAAAAAAAGTTTTATGCGTAAGAAAGAAAGGTATTGCAAAAAGTTCAGGCAACAAAATATAAATGAAATGTTTTGAAATTTGTATTTTTGAAAAAAAGACTAATTCATTTTGGATGATTTTTAAACATTTTGTATTCGAAAAAAATGTAAACCAATAACTAATTAGTAAACTACAGTAACCTAATAAAGAGAAAATAACATAACAAGATTTCCTAACAGAATGTACTAATCTTTTACCAAGGATGTCAACAGAATAGGGTTACCGGGAGTACATGTCCTCTCAAAAATTAAAAAAATCCATTGATCTTTAACCGCCATTGACACAAATGTGCCCATTTGAAATGGTATTTACCCCTTCGAAATAAACAGTTGCTGAGATATTTGTACAGTAACATAGCAAACGAGACTTTAAACCCTTATATCTTTTAAAATTCTTACAGTTTGATGATCAAGAAAGTAATCGGGTGGAAAGATTCGAATAATACAAGATTCAGATCTTAATGGCTGAGAATGCCCAAAAATGGATGTTGAACTTGATGAAGTTGAAGAAGTAAAAGCACTATTTCGACGTCCAAGTCGAGCTCCCATTGCTGCTGAAATTGTTGATGCCGAGTGCTTCTTCTTCAATGTTGACATCGTCTGCTGCTGCGGAAGTTGCGGAGGTTTATTTAAAATTTTATAATTTTCAATCATGACTTTTTTTAAGAAATTCTTTCTTCTAAAAAATAGCTGGCCTTGACTTTGATTTTTCTCTCGAACAAATAAAAAATAATAAATTTAATCCACGAAAAAATGTGCTTTGATTTAAAATTTAAAAAATATTTCAAAGGAAAGCAGGTCAGAAAAAAGGATTGAAAAGAAGAAAATGATACTTTTTAGGTGAATTTTTTTAAAGTCGAAATGCAAGAATTTCTTACAAAAAACTAAGAGATCAAAAATAATTTGAGAGTTATTTTTGAACTCTTTGGTATTGACCTTTTTAAGGCATCTAAAAACACGACCTTTTCCTGAAAATTATCCGGGTTTAAGATTTAAAGTTTTTACTTCACAAAGTTTGTAAACAACTCATCTCAAAAACAATAAACAAGTAACCAAAAAAACTTTATGATAAAGTAAAACTATATCAAAGCTTACAGGAATCATAAACAAAATTTTTTTATTGTCATTAAATTTAATAGCAGAATTTTTACAGTTTTACAGTAGAGACAAATGTGTTTTAGAACATAGATAAAATATGCCAAAAAAGAGGGAAGAAATAAAATCAAAAAAAGAACTATAGCTACGTCAAAAATCATACAAAATGAATTTTTAAAAATCACATTTTGCAAAAAATGTGTCGTTTTTGATTGTCATCATTCAAAAATTTTTACAATCAAAAATGGGCAAAGAAAAAGAAGAAGACAATATTAAAAAAGCAACAATAAAAACAACAATGATGAGTTTTTGGAAAAAAGAAGAATTCTTTTTTAGTATTTAGAAAAGCCGATTGGCGTTTTTTCTTTCTCCCTCGCTTTCGCCTTTTTTGCCTCCTCCGAAGTCGTAAGATTATAATTTCGGCCGAAAAAAAGTTTTGCAATCTCTATTTTTTTGATGATGATGGAAGAAGGTTGAATCAAATAAAAATTTACAGAAGCAGCAAATTCTTTTGTTAAATTGTACTATTCCTTCCCTTAGGGGAAGATGGGGAGAAAAAAGGATTTAAGCTTCTAAAAATTGTTTGGGAAAGAAAGATCAACAAAAAGCCAAAAAAAATAAAGTAGCATTTTTTATTTTTTGAAAGAATTGGCTTTGTTAGGTCGTCTATAATGAAGCAAAAAAACACAAACAAAAAAGGATCAAAAATAAATTCAATCAAAGAACTCAAAATTAATCTTTCAAAACGCAAGATTGAAAGATTGAACTTTTAACAATGAAAAAAGGCTTGCACGAGTTTTAACTGTTTTTGGAAATCAAAAGAAAACTACCGAAAAAAACACTTCGTCTTCGAAGAATTACTCAATTTCAAAAAAAAACATTTATATTAAAAAAACGTGAGAGGCTAAATGTAAAAGAAACAGAAAGAAAAAACACGAAATCTTTAGATGATCCTGTCTTTATTATTTTCGTTTCATTATTCAAAAGTAAAAAAGCAAAAACGTAGACATGCACCCAAAAATGATATATGTATGCAAAAAACGAAATGAAAAAAAACGAGGAGATTACAATCAGCAGCTTTCGCTTTCTTCAGATTTTTATAAATGATACTCCAAAAGCTTTAATTTCTAAAAAAAGGAAAAGCAAGATTTTTGATTTTTTTGCAAAAATTATTTTTAGAAGATTTTACAAATCTATTATCAAAAAAGAATAAAATTTTGACTACTTTTTTAGATGAAATTTAAGACTCTTGAGAAAAGTTAAACGGAAATACTATATTAGTGAAACCTTATTGAAAGTGTGTTGTAATTTTGTTAAACTCCTTTATTGAGTTCAGAATAACAAAGTATTGATTCGAAATCTTTCTAACTACTGTATTTAAAGTTTAGAAAAAATGATTTGACCAAAACAAAAACAAATTTGCTATCGCAGTAGAAAAAAAATTGTGTAAAAGATATACGTTTGAAATTATGATAGATGAAGGCAGCATAAAAAACCTAACTTTTTAATAACTAAGTTGTAACTGAATGAGAAATAATAAAATTTTAAAAGTTTTTTGACTTTTTGTGTGCCAATTTGGAAAATAAATTTTTAAAAAAAATAAAGGTATTTCTTTGATGTATTACTGTAATCATGCTGTACATGAACAGCATATTTTAGAACACTGAAATATTTCCAAAATGATGCTATAGTACGAATTATTTAAAATTTTGATGCAGATTTATTGTTTTTTTATTTTGAGAGCATCCGTGAAGATTTTTATTTATCCATTCTCTAAAAAAACTCCCATGAAATTCCAGAAAATATATTCATGTTTGCATTCAGTACAATCTCTCCCTTCCTTACATTTTTAACGATGCTTTACGCATTTCCTTCAAAAAAATAAAATCCATGGGAATTTAATTTTCATATTTGTTTAAAAATTTTTGTTCTTTCCGTTTAAAAAAATTATTCTTCAAACATGAAAAAAATGACCAAAAAAAGAAATTCGACCCTGTTTTTTTATATTTTTGAAAAAA
Source organism: Panagrolaimus sp. LJ2414 (assembly GCA_024447195.1). Taxonomy (NCBI): domain Eukaryota; kingdom Metazoa; phylum Nematoda; class Chromadorea; order Rhabditida; family Panagrolaimidae; genus Panagrolaimus; species Panagrolaimus sp. LJ2414. The sequence goes on from JAMRXY010000016.1 coordinate 10,523,491, forward strand.
ATCTGTTTTTTTCTACCTTCGAAAAAAGTGTATACTTTTTGTGATAAAAATAAAATGCTCAAATATATCGATAACAAAAAAAATAAACAGTTTAAAAGTAGGGGTATAAGAAACGAATATGAATGGAATGATAAAAGAAGTACTTGAAAAAAGTTTTAAGATTGAAGAAGAAGCCTGTCAAAGAAAGAAATGTGAACGGAGAAAAATAAGTTGTAGTAGCTATTATAAGCATTTTAAAACAAACATTCCAAGGTATGGAATCGTTAAAAAAACGATCTTTTGTGTAACTAATATTACACAAGAAAGAGTACAAAAACGTGAAAATGGTAAAAGCAAATGATTATCCTTCAAAGTCATGGATTTCAAGAAGGCTTAAAAATAGATTTGGTGACAAAACAGGTGATAATCTCAGTTGTCTTTGACAGAGTCATAATGAATACAAAACTACTGTGAAACTATTGATTTCAAATTGTCCTTAAGGGTTCACAAATTCAGGATATCTGCGACAGAAACAAAAAATTCAAAACATTAAAATATCAAAATTATTGTAACCTACAGTAATACAAAGATTTCTCACTTTTTTGTCAGTAATCTAGTTGTTACAAAAATACAAGTTTATCAAAGAACTTCAAAAGTTATCTATTACAGTAATAAATTTTCATAAAAGTGTGCAATTTTTTGTACTGGGACAAATAAGAAATCAAACCGGGAGTGGTTTTTAGAGACAAAATCGCCCTTTTCAGATTCATTCTTTTAAAGACAAAAATGTCTAATTTTGTCTTGAAAAATCTGCCGCGGTCTGATTTTTTTCTTATCCCGGACATAAAAAGTACACATTTTTCAGTGAAACTCAAATTGGATTTACAGAGGAACAAAAGCAATAATTAAACCATACCTCATTTGCCATAGCTTCAATTAAGCTTTTTCTTCGCCGCATTTTTTGTTATTATTTTTCAAATACAATCAATTAAAGCAATAAATTTTAATAATAATAAAAAAACTAATTTTAATTTAAAAATGAATGAATAAAATTTGATACCAAAAAATATTTATATGTTATGCAATCATACAATTCAATCTAATATGTATTGTTGCGCATGCAATAAATGAATATAAGATTGAGGAATCACCACAACCACTACTGCCTCCAAATAGTCAGCAATATCTCTCTCTCTTTCTTTCCTTTTTTTCTTCCCCTTAGGCAGCTTTTACCATTTCTTTTCCAAATGTGAAGTTAGATAGAGAGAGTCATTCATTCAAGTCAATGCAGTTAGATAGTTAGAAAGTATGTAGTAAGTAGGTAGTTAAAAAGGGAAAAAAGTGAAGGTAATAATAGAAGAAGATAGAAACAGGAGCCGCAGCAGCAGCGAATTTATAAGAGTAAGCAGCAGCAGGAATAAGAAAGGAGGGGGGATAAACAAGAAGAAGGAAAGAAAGAAAATCTTTCGTATCCTTTTTGATGAGAACAAAATATATATGTTTCCTTCTTTCTTTTTCTATGTCTTCTTTTTCCTTTCTACCTTTTCCTCTCCCTAAAAAAGTATGCAAAAGAAATTCACATTTTTTGGGGAAGGCTTTTTGAGTAAAAAATGCGATAAAAAAAGAAAGACGGGAGACAACAAAAATGTAAATACATTTTTGATGTATCTCTTTCCTTCTGTTTTTCTCTCCTTTAAGAGAGGTCTTTCTCCATGTTGATGCTTATATACACGGTTGTTGTCAACAACCCTCAAAAATAAATATATAATATTCCACCTGGACTTTTAATACCAAAAAAGGATATATCTGTTTTCTCAAAAATTTTATTCGGAAGTCAAGTTTTTGGTTTCTATTTTCTTCTTTGTCTTCTTAAAAGGTTCAAGGGTATTTTAATTCAAGAAAAAAGAGGGAGAAAAGGTTGAAAGGTTATGGATACATAAATGGAAAAATTTTCGAAGCAAGGATAAAGCACTGCAATTTTTTCGTTATTATTTATCAAAACCTGTTTTACCGTAATTGAATGCTTTTAAAGTTTATGCTCAAAGTGTATTTTTATGCCCGGGACAAATATGCATGCGCTGCTACCGTATATATACAAGTTTTTATATACGGATACCGTTGTGGCTGCTCCAGTTTTCCATTTTTGAATTACATAAGTTTTTTTCGCCGTTTTTTAAAGTTTTAATCTTCTTTAATAACCCTATTACTTTTTTCTATTTACAATTAAGCTTTTCATCATGTTGAAGAAAAACTATCTTTTTTCTTTCCGCTGTGTTCGAAAATGGTTTAGAAGATTACAACCAAAAAAAAACAACTGTAAACCGTTATTTATTTTTTTAATGATTTCTAATATTTTTTTAATTTAGAATAATGTTTTTTCTTTGAAGATTCTAGTTTAAAAGAAAAAATTAATTACAACAAATGAATCTATTTTGAAAAAAATGGAAGAAAAAAACGTCAGACAAATATGATAAATAAAGAAAGATTATGCCTTTTGAACAGGATAAAAATGGTGCAAAAAATTAAAAGTTTAGAAAATTAAAAAAAAATGACGTAGAAAGAGATACAAAATTTTGAATCCTTGATTCAAAAATGAATTTAAAAGGAATCGATTTGAACGAAGAGTCCGGAAAAAGGCTCAAAAATTAAAATGAAAGCTTCGAATAAGAAATTAAATTTGCGCGAAAAACAGCTCTATTTGAACACATGTGTTCCCTTTATAACCTTTTATTAATCAAGGCTGGAAGTGATTTAATGAAAAAGGTTGAACCTCAACATCAAAGTAAACAGTAATTGTCTATTCACAGTGACACAGTTATCAAATAAATTTTAGTAATAAATCAAAAATGAGAAACATTATGATAAGATTCAAAAATTTATAGCATAGCTTACGAGTCGAAGACAAACACGCCAGGACATCAGCAGCATTTTATTTCAGAGGGAGCAAAAACCATTTTGAAAAAGGCGCCTTTGATCTTGTGTCGATGGCGGTAAAAGATCAAAGGATTTTTATGATTTCGGAGAGGGAAAATGCTCCTGCTGCCAAGCTCCACTGACATCCCTGCAAACATAAAAAACAGGAGGCCAGTCTTGGTATACTGTAACCCTTAACGGAAACTAGTTCCAAAACTTAGAAAACAAAAATAAAATTAGCATAATTATCACAGAAGCTTTTAAAAAATGTTTAACTAAGAAAGTCATGTAAAAAAGCAGCATCCGATTAACGGGGTATTTAATGCTTGACTAGAAAACGAAAAAAATAAAAATGAATGAAAAGGTAAAAAAAGTGGTTGAAAAAAGGCGACAATGACCAAGCACGCGATTAAAAAGTCAAATTAAAGCTTTTATTTTTGGTTAAAAAAGCAGGTTTTTTACTGATTTGTTGTTTTTAGAGTTATGAATTGCATAAAAAATGGAAAAGGGAAGAGAGATTTCATGGGTGCGAACTTGCCGCAGGGGATCAGCACATCTTCATGGAGCCGTTTATTTAAAATGAAATAAAAAAGAGGGGATCAAAAAAGATACATTTTTGATATATTTCTTTTGAAGCATATGATTTATTTGATAATAATTATTTCTGGAATTATCTTTTGAAAAATGTTTTTTTGCAAAATAAATAGCAGAGATAATGTTTACAGTATTTTTTAAAATAAAAATTACAGTAATCAATCAACAAAAAAACAGGGGTGGGCAGCATGGAACACCTTCCCCCTTCTAAATCATAAGAAATTAGGGTTGTTCATTTCCCGTGAAATGGAAAAAAGGTGGGAAAATTCCCACCCGGAGTTACAGTATTTCAAGCTACAGTAATATTTTACCATAATTAACCTTATAACCTATAAAAGGACTGTAAAATACTCAAATTAATCATTTTTGACTATTTACAGTGTTTTTATTGCAAATTTATCCCGATTTGAAATGTTTAGTGTAAAAACATAAAATATTACTGTAATTTCCCGGGAAAATGGAAATTTCCCGCAAAAAATCGGGAATTTCCGGGGAGAGGGAAATGCACAACCCTAATAAAAATCTTTTGAACTTTTACCGGAATCTGACCAAGAGGTGTACCCTCCTTGAAAGGGTTTACCGATGCCTGCCATCAAAAACATAATTATAATTTAACTTTTAAGATTTGAGTTGAAAGATAATAAAAAAATGTAAATTTTCAGCAATTTTTAACAAATAATTTGCTGTCGATTTTTAAATGTCACAATTTTCAAATCGTTTTCTCCTCTTTATTAAAATTTTATCCACTTTTCAAAGCAGTTTCCTCCCAAAAATAACATTTTACAACTTCCTCTCCATTTTGACATTTTGGCAGTTCACTGATAAAAAATTTTACGACAGGTTTTTTATAATACACCCAGAAATGGTCATAAAAAATTTATATGATCACTTTGTTTTTGTGTGCTGATGAAAGCTAAAAAACACTTGCACATTTTTGTGAGTGGTCATTGATGTTACCCAATTTTCTTTTTTCCTTTTTTTGATTATGTCTGCAATTTTTTTCGATATCTTGTCTGGGTTCTTTTTTGAGTTCATTTTAAATTTCATTAATAATTGTTGATAGCATGATTCACCGGTATTGCGTCAAGAAAAAATTTTCGTGAATTTTTGGGAAAAACAAAATGTTCCAATTTTTTTATGCAAATGTAATTCGTTGAAACTGTCGACTTCGACTTCTTTTTTAAACTTTAAATCATTTAAATTAAATGCCACCAAAAATCCAACAAATTTTTTTACGGCAAAATATTCGTAAATAATATTGATTGTCGGTTTAATACAACTACAGTATCCTACTTTTTCTTATTGTTTTTTTATTTCGTAACTTTTGTTATATATTTTAACTCGTCATAATGAATCATTATGGGAATATGTTGCCAAAGAATAAGTAGATTTTTTTCCAATCTTTTTTAATGCTTTTAAAAGTTTTTAATTTCGAAACAGCTTATTCCTCTCACCGAAGGCATCCTTTTCCCTGGCATTGAAATGCAGATTTTGATCTAATTTTTTTCGAATTTGATGATTCAGTCTTTATTTTTCAACACCTTTGCATTGCTCCTCCAATTATTTTTATTACAAATTTTTTTAATGTTTAGCTTTTTTGTTGATCTTTGTTTTGATTCAATTGAAAAATGAATCAACCAAAAAAGACAAAAAGAAAGCGTTAAACTGATGATCGACCTTTGTGCAAAAAAAAGAATTAGTGATTTTTTTGCTTTTTGGTAGTTGTAGAAAAAGAGAAAGATGACGATGAGTGAGTGGACACAACCCCTATGATAGTTTAGTCTTTTTTCATTTCCGTTCTTCTTCTTTTCCCATTTTCACTTTTTTTGTCCATTTGTACGCGAATTTCTGCTTTGGTGTTGATACAAGTATCAAACAATTCGTTATTTATAAAAACATTGATTTTTTCTAATTCAAATTATTGCTGCCTGTATGCAACACGTAATTGATATGTTTATCCTATTGTAGATACGGTATTTGCAAAAAATTGTAAATTAAAGCGCAAAAGTTCTTTTGACAACCTTTTCTCACTTTGATTTTGTTTCTCCAAAATTATTTTTCTTGATTTTGAAGAACATCTTTGTCGATAACAAACCATGACTCAAACTAAAGTATTGATGATTTCCCTTATAAAGTATTTGCGACAAATAAATATACCACATAAACATTTTTGGGCTTTTTCTGCAGTTTTAAGACTTTTTAAAATTGATAAAGTTAAAATTGTATTTTTTTCCCGAAAGTAACCAAATTTCTCTTAATCAACGCGAATGAACTTTGCCCTTATCATAAACAAAAAATGATGCAACATAAATTTAAATTTTTTTTTTTTTACTTGATTAAAATTTAATAGAAAAAAGTTTTTTTTTGAAATTTAAAAAAATGTCTGAAAATTTAAAAACAGCGCAAAAAAGGCTATCTTCTTCTTTTCCTGCGGCCGGCAATCAACTCGCAGGTTGCGTACATTCTTTTTGCGCGAGCATTTTTTGTTGTTTGAAGTTTACCTCTTCCTCTTCAACATCTTCGTTTACTTCATCAAATCATTTATCAACAAAACCTTTTAGTCAACAACAAATTTCTGCTGCTGATAAATTATCCAAAATGGCTGGTTATCCTGAAGTTGCTTCGTAAGTTCTTTTTTAAAAAAGTAGAACGTCGTTAAAACTACGACCACACGGTTTTTATTGTTTCGACAAATCATATCAAAATTTTTATGTTGCTGCACTTTTACATTCTTCTTAAATATGAAGGAGAGAGGGAAGAACAAATTTAATGATTCTTTTTCAGACTTATTGATAAGAAGAAGACAGCATTCATTGACCGCTTACGTCAAGCTGTAGAAATCCCGTCTGTTTCTGCTGATGCTGCTTTCCGTAAAGATATCTTTCGTATGATTGATTGGACTCAAAAAGTATAATTATCTTAATATTAAAAATACCGTTACACCAAATTTAAAGGAACTTGAAAAACTTGGAACAAAATGTGAACAAATTCAAAATGGAAAGCAAAAACTTCCCTCAGGGGAAGAGATTGATTTGCCACCGGTACTTTTTGGAATCCTTGGAAATGATAAAGCAAAGAAGACTTTGCTCGTTTATGGTCATCTTGATGTTCAACCTGCAGATAAATCAGATGGATGGAATACTGATCCCTTCAAGCTTATTGAAATTGATGATAAACTTTATGGTCGTGGATCTACAGATGATAAAGGACCTGTAATGGCATGGATAAATGCAATTGAAGTTATGCAAGAACTTAAAATGGATATTCCAATCAATATCAAATTTGTTCTTGAAGGGATGGAAGAATCTGGCTCAGAAGGATTGGATGATATTTTGAAGAAGCATAAAGATTCCTTCCTTCATGATGTTGATTTTACATGTATTTCTGATAATTACTGGCTTGGAAAGACTAAACCCTGCATTACCTATGGTCTTCGAGGAATTTGTTATTACTGTGTTGAAGTAAAAGTCTGCAAACAAGATTTACATTCTGGTGTCTTTGGTGGTACTGTGTAAGTTTTACTGTACTAAATAATTATACTGTATCTAATTGTATTATTTTTTAGTCATGATGGAATGTCAGATCTTTGTTGGATTCTTTCACAATTGACAGAAGTTGATGGAACAATCAAAATTGATGGCTTGAAAGAAATGGTCGCTCCAGTCACAGATGAAGAGCGTGAATTATACAATAAAATTGATTTTGATCTTGAGGGATACAAGAATGATATCAAAGTTGATCGCCTCACCACCGAAGATAAAGTCAAAGTTTTGATGAATCGTTGGCGATTCCCATCTCTTTCTGTTCATGGTGTTGAAGGTGCTTTCTCTGGTCCTGGTGCTAAAACTGTTATTCCTTCAAAGATTTGTGGTAAATTTAGTATTCGTCTTGTCCCTGATATGGAACCTAAAGTTGTTGATAAATGTGTTACTGATTATATTAACAAGCTTTGGTCGCAACGTCATTCTCCTAATCACATGAAGTAAGCTACTTTCTTATTTATGTTGATTGAATTCTAATGCATTCTTATTTTAGGGTCAATGCTCTTCAAGGTGCTCGTGCTTGGGTAGCTGATTATAAACATCCTCATTATCAAGCCGGAGCTGCTGCAATCAAGACTGTCTTTGGTGTTGAACCTGATTTTACCCGTGAAGGGGGAAGTATTCCAGTAACTTTAACCTTCCAAGAATTAACTCAAAAGAATGTTATGCTTCTTCCAATTGGTGCTTGTGATGATATGGCCCATTCACAAAATGAAAAGATCAATGTCTCAAATTACATTGAAGGAACAAAAATCTTAGCTGCATATCTCATGGAATTGGGTAAATTATAAACTCGTATTACATTTTTCTGTACTATTAACATATTTTTATCACCTATCATTGTTTTTAAAAAATAAATACTACTTTTTTTAATATCCTTTGTGTCTTTCATCATGTGTAACACATCTGGGAATACATACATATCAAACAAATCGTTTTTAAAATCACAACTGTTTCTTCGTTTAAATTTACATATTGTAGCATAATGAACGAAGGATCATTTTCTTATCAAAAAGTTTGTTGTTGCATGATTTCAATTGAACGTTTTTTGCCATCCTTGAATATTTTTATCTTACACATTTCTTTCAACGATGATGCAATCCGGACAAAAGATGGCTGATCCAATGGCGCCAATTCATAGTCAAATATGGTATCATGGAATGCGATCAAGAAATGAAACATTTTCCTACTTTAAGAATGAAGGAGATTTTTTGGTTCGAACAACGATATTTGCAAAGAAATTTGAATTTGTAATTTCGGTTTGCACTGAAGCAAAAAAAGATGCCAAAAAAGAAGTTCAACATCTTGCCCTCTATTATGATATCAAAGGAAATTCATGGAGTTTGCGATGTTTAAGAAAAACTGGAAAAAATGCTTCAACAGCGTCTTCAAAAAATGGTTCACAAATGGATAGATTGGCACAAAAATTTAAAAGTGTTTTGGATTTGGTTAAACATTATCAGGTAATATTTTTGGTATACTGTATTTTTAATTGGTTATTTCTCTGTGTGTTTTAGCAAATACCAATTTATAAAAAGATTTTGCTTAAAAATGCAATTCCTCGTCCAAAATGGATTATTCCAACTTCCTTCGTTAAATATGAGCAACCAAATGAAATACTTGGAAAAGGAAATTTCGCAAAAGTTATTAAAGGAAAAATGTTGTTCCCTGAATGCAAAGATTGTAAGGTTGTTGCTGTAAAGGTTGGTTTCTTTTTGTTAACAGGTTTTATGCAAATGTTTCCTCCCGGTTATGCTTTTTCTCTTTGAGGGACTCCAACACCTTAATTAATTAAAATTAGTGCTGATGTCCCAAAGCGGAGCTTTTTCTTTGATCTTTTGTATTATAGAATCAGAGTCGCAACAATTGTTTCCATTTCGTCTTTTCCTAAAACAAAAAAATTGACGGTCAAAAATATGCGAAACGTTGTCGCCTTCAAAAATTTTGTATTAAATTTTTTTGCTTTGGAGGGAATGGTCAAAAAACCTACAAATCTTTCGATGAAAATAATCACGGAGGTACTAAGCCAGGCTCATATGTCCAGAAAGAATAATCCCGTTGCTATGCGCATGATTGACATTAAAATAATATAGATCCTCTTAGAGAATGGCCACTTTAAGATTAATTTTATATTGATTGTTCCACTCACAAATTTATATTTTTTTCTTATACAACAACAGCATAAACCATTTTTGTCAGCACGTCTTCTTGTGCATGATCATCATCAGGCATCATGTTGCTGCCATATTTAACATTCCTGATGAACATGCTTATTATATTTTTAAATAAATTTGTATTTTGGTTATCTTCGTTAATACAACTTTTTGCGATCACTCTATTAATTCTCCAATGCGGGATATGTATTTTGGAATATTGGAGACAAAGAAAAAGTTGGATTTCTTTTTAAATTTAAAACCTGAAACAAAGATAATTTCTAGAACATCCATTACCATCAAATGTTTTGAAGGTTGTTAAACGACAAAATTTCTCTCTCCCTTATCATTACATTCTTTATATGGCAGATAATCCGAGCACTTCAAAAGGGCTTGAAAAGCTTCAACAAACATGCAAATTCTTCTTTTCTCGACAACAAATTCTTATTGTTGATATGTATTCTTATTCGAATTATCATGATAAAAAACGTAATTCTTATAGCATAAGAAAAAAATATTGGACCCCTAAGAATCGGCCATTTGTATATAATAAAAATTCTACAAATATCAGAATGCAAGAACTTCCAAAAAATGCTTCGTTTTGGCTGATAAAAAAGATGCATTTTAATTATTTCAACACCAATGAAGATTTGATTCTACAAAAAATTTATAAATGCTCCTTGAAATCCATTGACTTTAGTCATTTAAATTTGACTAATACAGAATTTGAAAAGCTAGCATTTTCTGGGAATTTGGAGAAACTTTGCCTTCATAATGTCACCATCAAAAGCACCAATAACCAAAATGCTAGAAAATGGACATGGTTCGAGATTTATGAAAAACTACCGTATTTGAGAGAATTTTGTTTTTGGAACAGAGATGAAATTACTACACCAGATACAATTTACAAACTTCATACTGTAGATCATAGAAATAAAATTCGAGTGTTTTCAATTTTTACAGCTATTTCGGCACCATTTTGTGATGTCATTTATTTATGGAAATTTATCAAAGATAATGCTGTTCCAGTTCCACCAAAGAAGAAAAACTTTTTTAGCAAATTTAATGAGACAACAACATTTGAATTTGAATTTGTAGATGCAGCTTCCGGAGAAACAAATTTTTCACGAAATGGTGAAACATCATTTGGGGAATACAGTATTGAGCTTGCTGCTCGTCCATTTATTATTCCCCATTACGACCAAAAAGAATTTTTTGAAAATGACTTAATTAAACGTTTAATTTAAATTTAATGTTGCTGAAAAATTATTGTTGTATTTTTCATTGAGAAAAAAGTTGTTTTGGTTGTAATAAATCTTTTAAAACAGATAATTAAAAATTTCTGTACTTTTTTTTGCGGTCAAAGGTTTAAAACGCGGCCTCGGGCTAGGCTAGTTTACAGCCACAGCTGATAACCGACCGAATATTTGATCCATTTTTTAAACAGTTCTGTTGCAACTCCAATTGCGAAGTCGAACCTTGTGACACCAAAGACGAAATCTTTTTTTACAAAGAAAGAGCGCAGATTTTCAACTTCAGATGCGAAAAGCATAACACTAATTTGAACTGTTGAAAAATAATATTCAATATTTTAAAAAAACCAAGTTTTTAATATCCTAAAATTTTTCCTGTCTACCGTAATCTTCTCATTTAAAAGGTTTCGATGAGCGTAGATCCGATAGGAGAAGTTTCATACCTCTAACTGCGAAAACAAATATTGTGTCTATAATAGTCCGACACCCTGCAACTTTTTTAGATTCTTCTTGAATCTGAAACCGATGGCACAACTGAACAAGAACGTGATGAAGGAAGAGATTCAATGATGCGAGAAGCAAAAGTTATGCAACGATATTCACATAAAAATGTTATCAAATTTTTCGGCGTTGCTTGTGATAAACCTCCAATTTCTTTGGTCCTTGTAAGTTTTGTTACTCCTACAGTAAACAATATTTTAAATCATCAAAATATATTTTAGGAATTTTGTCCTGGTGGAAGTCTCGAAGGACATTTAAAAAAAGCTGGAGATGGAATTTCTGCTGCTGAACGAGTTCAATATGTTTTAGAATCCGCACGAGGATTACGGTATTTGCATCATCATAATTGTATACATCGGGTATTGCTTTAAAATTTATAATATGATTAATAACAACCGTATTTTAGGATTTGGCAGCTCGGAATTGTTTACTTTCTGCAGAAGGTGTTGTAAAAATTGCTGATTTTGGATTATCAAAAGTTTTGGACAAGAATGATATTGGAGATGATGAAGATAATATTAAACAGAATGTTCCTTTAAGGTATTTATATACTGTAATTACATTTATATGCCATAACCTTTAATATGTTTCAGATGGATGGCACCTGAAACAATTTCAAAAGAACCAAGATTTTCTCGGAAATCAGATGTTTGGAGTTTTGGAGTAATGTGTTATGAGGTTTGGTTACTGCAACACAATTACGGTCTTAATAATAATGATTTTCAGATATTCAATAATGGAATAAAACCTTGGGCAGATATTGATCAATGTAAAGTAATAAGTCGGGCAATCCGATCTGGAAATATGCCATCTCCACCTTCGAAAACTCCTTCATCAATTGTAAATTTAATGAAAGATTGTTGGTAAGTAATTTTTGGGGGTTAATCTTCTGATAACTACAGTTATCTTTTTTGAGATCAGAAGATTACTGTAGTCTTAATATTTTTATCTTTTAGGAAAATTCAAATTGGAGAACGCCCAGAATTTTATGAAATTGTTCGTCGAGTTTGTTTTTTTCAAGAAAAAGAAGCTGAATTGAAGCCACCAAATTATTCCGAGTATACTGTAAATACAATTCCGGGTGTGAATCGACTTGAAAAAACTGAATCAGCTGAAGAAATGCTCGCTCAAAAATCTGTTGACCATTTAAATTCTCTTCGGGAATCAAGTAACAGAATGTCCGATGAATCAAAGGATTCTAAAGATTCAACTCTCACAAAATCAAAGGAATCAAAATCAAAGGAAACACAATCAAAAGAATCCGCAGAAGATCATACTTCAGCTGCTGCAAAACGAAAGAAAGCTACAAATCTGTTGGCAAAAAAGAAGATTCCAGTTTCAGTAAAGAATAAATGATAATAAATATTCGGATTTGGATGTTCTAATTGAAGAATAAAGTTTTACGTCTAATACCATGTTTCAAGATTTTCAAATATACGGCAGGATCAGTGAGTAGATTACGGTAGTAATTTTGGGTTTATAGCAAAAGAAGATTTGAAGATAGTCAACGCCATTAAAAATTTCAGAAAAATGTTTTTTCGAACTTAGGAGTAGCATCTGATACAGTAATCTGTTCGGCGATTATGAAAATGACAAATGTAAAAAACAATAGAATCAACATTTTTTACTTCAATTACGATTTCGTATCAATCCGTTTCATTAAATCGGATTACCCTACAACAGTCAGCAAATCTTGTTTTTTGCTGTTTTGTGTTTAGATAATACGTGATACTGATTCGAGTGGTAACAACGATCCCCCAGGAAGTTATTTCTGTTAGTAGAATTAAAGCTGTTGTGGGTGGGAACGAAAAACAACCTTTACAACAGATTTCAATCAATTATTTTAATTGCATTTAAAACGTGTATCCTTGATAAGGAAAAACGTGCTTGTTTATTTGCTTTGTATGTTGAAAAAAATAAAGTTCAATTATTATGAAGCATTTTGCAGCATAAAAGATGATTTTTAGTTTTTTGTTTAAAATTTATTTCTTCCTCTTCTTTAGAATTATCTGTTTTTCTCTCAAAAAATACTTGTGAAAACTGCGTAACATTAGTTTTGATATTAAAATCCTTAATTTCATTTTTACGATACTTTTTACACATAAATTTAAATTTTGTGTTAAAAAATAAAATTAAACCAAAATTAATTCATTTAAATCGTGTCTGATTACAATGTTTTTGTCCACATGAATTTAAAATTGCAGAAGTTGCTCAAAACGAATCCTTTTGAAAATTAGAGAGCTTCTGATTTCAGATCATTCAATAAATTTTAGGGAAAAATTCTATTTTCAAACATGCCAGGATATGATGATTGTGCGTCGTAAGTTTATTTGAATACTGTAGTTTTTTTTAATGTCTTCCGGTCATGAGTATAAACATTGTTTTCACGCCGCTATTGCCAGTATCAACATTTTGAAAAGTTCATAGGATTCTGCCAAACATCAGAGGATTTTTAAAAAATGAATCACTAGATTAATCTTAAATGTTTAACAATTTATAGGTTAATTGAAAAAAAGAAGATCCATTTCATTGAACGTTTACGAGAGGCTGTTGAAATAAAATCAGTTTCAAATGATCCGGCAGCAAGAAAAGAAGTTTGCCGAATGATTGATTGGACTCAAAAAGTATAATTATCTTAATATTAAAAATACCGTTACACCAAATTTAAAGGAACTTGAAAAACTTGGAACAAAATGTGAACAAATTCAAAATGGAAAGCAAAAACTTCCCTCAGGGGAAGAGATTGATTTGCCACCGGTACTTTTTGGAATCCTTGGAAATGATAAAGCAAAGAAGACTTTGCTCGTTTATGGTCATCTTGATGTTCAACCTGCAGATAAATCAGATGGATGGAATACTGATCCCTTCAAGCTTATTGAAATTGATGATAAACTTTATGGTCGTGGATCTACAGATGATAAAGGACCTGTAATGGCATGGATAAATGCAATTGAAGTTATGCAAGAACTTAAAATGGATATTCCAATCAATATCAAATTTGTTCTTGAAGGGATGGAAGAATCTGGCTCAGAAGGATTGGATGATATTTTGAAGAAGCATAAAGATTCCTTCCTTCATGATGTTGATTTTACATGTATTTCTGATAATTACTGGCTTGGAAAGACTAAACCCTGCATTACCTATGGTCTTCGAGGAATTTGTTATTACTGTGTTGAAGTAAAAGTCTGCAAACAAGATTTACATTCTGGTGTCTTTGGTGGTACTGTGTAAGTTTTACTGTACTAAATAATTATACTGTATCTAATTGTATTATTTTTTAGTCATGATGGAATGTCAGATCTTTGTTGGATTCTTTCACAATTGACAGAAGTTGATGGAACAATCAAAATTGATGGCTTGAAAGAAATGGTCGCTCCAGTCACAGATGAAGAGCGTGAATTATACAATAAAATTGATTTTGATCTTGAGGGATACAAGAATGATATCAAAGTTGATCGCCTCACCACCGAAGATAAAGTCAAAGTTTTGATGAATCGTTGGCGATTCCCATCTCTTTCTGTTCATGGTGTTGAAGGGGCTTTCTCTGGTCCTGGTGCTAAAACTGTTATTCCATGCAAGGTAAAAGGAAAGTTTAGCATTCGATTAGTACCTGACATGGAGCCAGATGCTGTTGACAAATGTGTCATCGATTATCTCAATAATCTTTGGCCACAAAGAAAATCTCCAAACAAATTTGAGTAATACGATTTTACATTTTCGTGGTAGTTACAGTATGGATTTAGAGTAATTCCACTGCAAGGTGCCAAGCCATGGGTTGCAGATTACAAGCATCCACATTATCAAGCAGGTGCAGCTGCCATTCGTAAAGTTCATGGCGTCGATCCAGATTACACTCGAGAAGGATGTTCCATTCCAGTAACCTTAACTTTCCAAGAATTAACTCAAAAGAATGTTATGCTTCTTCCAATTGGTGCTTGTGATGATATGGCCCATTCACAAAATGAAAAGATCAATGTCTCAAATTACATTGAAGGAACAAAAGTCTTAGCTGCATATCTCATGGAATTGGGTAAATTATGAAAAAAAATTCGATAGGGTTTACTAATTGTTTCAAACAAATTAATTTGAATAAATGTTCATGTTAGAATTTTTTTTGCGATTTTTTTGTTTGACATACGATAGAAAAAACGTTGCAAAAACTTAAAAAAGGGTGCAGTCCAAACCAAAAAGAACAACAATTTTCGGCACACCTTTATAGACATTTTTTTTGTTTCTCACGATGATGTTATTTTTGCAATCGGATCAGATTAATAAAAAAATTGATTTATTGCAAAATGAATAAAATGAACAAGCTCTAATTTTAAGAAAAAATATTTACAATCTGGGATAAAAAACTTTGTAACTTTGAAAAAAAGACACCGGTATTTTTGATTTGAGCAGAAGAGATACTAATAAAATACATGGGTACAGTAATCAATTTGATGGATTACTGTAACTGTTTGAATCAGTGGATGAAAGGGTGATGGTTTAATGACTATCTGATTATTACTTTTATCAGCACAGATAACAATAATAATAGAGTTATTGAAGATTGATGCAAGGATTGATTCAATCCAAGCGTTGATGAAGACAACGATGAAAGAATATTTTTTGATATCATATCATTATCATTAAAAGCTGGATTTGAATCTTCAATTGATTCAAGATTTATTTCATTTGGATAATCATCTTCGTCGTCTGAAGAGGAAAATGTCTCAGGCAACCCAGAACCTTCAATCAAATCAGTACAATTTTTTGTTGCTCCAGAAGTTGATCCAGATCCCTCATAAATTTCTGCAGATTTCGGAACAGGTTGACCATAAAAAAGTGACGATAATTTTTTTGAGAGAATTGCAAGTTGAAGTCTTTCATCAATGAATGTTTCTTTGGAGCCAAGAAAAGTTGTTAAAAATTCTGGATTCCTTTTTTGTGATGCAATTCCATCTCCAACCACTCGACGAATATATCGGCCCATTGTATTTCCATTCCAGCATTGTTCTCCGACAGATGCAACAAGACGCTTTTCCGTGCAAAGCGTATTTGGAAGTGATCGAAAGAAACCTTTCATTCGAGTAAGCTAAAAAATGGGTAACAGATAAAAAGATTGAACAATGATTTCAAAAATGTTAGCATTAAATTTGTTGAATTTTTTGGTTTTTTCAACAAATTTGTATTGTTTTTTTAAGATTTTGCGTGATGCTGTATAATACAGTTTTTACAATTAAACATGAACAAAAATTGGGGTCTGACAAACGTTTTAAGAAGAAGCACCGGAGGAATTTGGTCTCTCCATAATTGGTAAAAAGCCTTTTATCTCTTGCGCAGGCGGAATGATCAAAAGCATGCCCTCTCGAAAAAATTTCTGCCGCCTTTGAAATATAATTTAAAAAAATCCTGGTGACGCCCTTGGGTTTTTCAGAGCAAGTTCAAGCCTGAGTTTTGAGGACAAGACTGGACTTTAGATTTAGACCGTCTTTTCTTATTAAAATGTCATTCTTTTCTCTGTGGACACGGCCCAGTCATTTTCTACGTGCCGAAAAACAAAAACCTACTCTATCAACAAAAAGTGTAACACTTTTTTGAACAGAATCTTCATCACCATCTTCTTCTTCATCATCATCGTCGTCATCATTATCAGCATTCTCTCCATCTTCAGGGGATTCAAAACTTTCAACTCGAATTTCATTTGAAATTGAAGTTTGTCGTTTTGCACGAATTTTTTGTCCATTTAATTCTGGAGCAAAACATTGCAAAATTATCCTATTTGAAAGTTGTGTGCCTTTTTCTTGAAAATTCATAATTGCTTCTGAGATTTGTGCCGGTAATGGCGCCATCACTTGCTTTGGATTATATGCTCCTCGAAGTCGATCCGCAAACAGCACGAGACCATCTGGAATTGTTTCAATTTTTTTATATTTTTTGGAAGATTAACCTTTTTTGTATTGACTTTTAAATGTTTTTTAAATAGATAAAAGGCATTTTTCAGACACTAACAAAGAAATGGATTTATGAATGGCAAATTTTATGATTAAAATAGAATTTAAAAAAATACAAAAGTTTCTAACTTTAAACTGTCAAATGAACAAAAGATATTTGTTTCTTGTTTTTAGTCCAAATCTAATTCATTAAAGGAAGCGGGTTTCTTGGTAATTTCTTTTATTGAGTTGCCCTGATGCCCGAATTATATCTTGAAAAGAACATCGTTTTCGTTTCTAGATACAATTCAGGCATCAAATCAGCCCAATAAAAAATGTATTGAAAAACCTACGTCCTCTAATTGATGGATTTTGTTTTTGCCCTCAAAGAAAAATGATTGAAGATGATCAAATTGCTTTTCTAAAGTACTATTTTATGGACAATTGTGCCAATTTAAAAATTGATCATTTTTCAACAGAAACAAGTCAATAAAAACAACCTTTCTGTGAAGACAAGAACAAAAATGAAGATTAATTGGTAGTTTTTCTTCTCTCTATCAATATAGCCTTTTCCCCGAAATGGTTTTTCCAAAAAACGAAGAAGAAAAAAGTTACGCAATCATGTTATGGCATTTTAAGTATTAAAAGATGAGCTCCTTCTTTCAATAAAAAGAAGACGCATCGCTTTTCATATTTTTTCGGGGAAGATTGAATCATTTTTTCTGCAAACAAAAATTTTTCTTTCTGTCCAGTTTAGTAAAGGCGCGCAAGTTTTTTCGATGCGATGAAAATGGTGCCATTCGCAAGGTTGTTGTTTTCGGCACTTTTTAGAAAAAGCTTTTTTTGGAATGATGCTCAAGAAGTTTTTCAAGTAGCTCATTGAATAACACTCTCTCTTTTGCAGATGGCATTTTAGCTTTTTCATCATTAATAGAAAAACCATATTTGAGTAATAAAAATGATTTTTTGGCGCTCAATTTGTTTTTTATAAGAGACTCAGACAATAAGAGAAAGGTTAATTAAAATTAAATTATTTTTAAAGTTTTAAGAAACAGTAAAAATGCCAAAAATGACGAAAATGCCAACAATAAAATAAATTTTTATTTTCTATCATGAAAAGAATTATTTCGGCATTTGCAAAAATCGCCCAAGCTTGCTTTTTTTGTTTAAAAATCTACCCTAAATTCTATTTTAAAAGAAACTAATATATCCTCCGATCGCTAATTACACCAACACACAAAATAACAGGCATTTTTTTTGGTTATTTGTTTGTTCGGAAATCTTCAAAGAAGTCCTACTATTTTTTAAAAAAGCTGTGAATTAACTGAAAGAAAAAAATGAAAAAGAAGGAAAGAGGATTAATAAATGCGGAACTGAACTCTCTCCAACAGAATGACCGTTGCCGACCTCTTTTTTTACAAAATTCGCGGATGTCGTTTTTTCGTTCATCGTCGGCACTTTGTTTTGCTTCTATATTTTTTAAAAGCAACAAAAAAAGAGAAAGGAGAACATCAAAAAAACTCAGCAGCAGCTTTGATCAAATTACTATGTATTTTAATGGATGATGACAGGTAAATCCGGAGAAAAAAAGAAGAAGAAAAAAGGATAAAGCTTCAAAACAAAGAAGGGATTGAATCAAAGAATAAATATTTTTCAACAAAAATAAATCTTAAAATTTGTGACAACAAAAAAGGGAGTTCTTTTGAAGTCAAGAGTAGCAATTACGTAATTTTATTTTTTGGGAAAGCTTTTTTGTGGAGGGAAAACAACTACAAAAAAGATGTTGTTGTAAAAATACAGTAAAACGAAACAAATTGAATGGCAAAAAATTGCAGATCTGTGGTAAAATATAATATTTTAAATATTTTTTTAATGTTTTCGACAGGCTCAAAAATGTCATTTTAGTACTTTTTTATGTCACTGAAATTTAATACGGCATTTTCATGCCATTATCTCCAATGGCACTAAACATTTCAAAATGCCAAAAAACTTCAAAGGCATAAAAAATTGCCATAATGACACTTAAAAATAAGAAGGGGTAAACTATGGCTTCGCTAATTATGGTCGAAAATTTGCATAATCTGTTTTCAAGCTCCTCAAAAACGTATAACCTACCAATCATCGAATTCCATTGTGGATCAATTTCTGCCATTTCTGCAAAACATCCTTTCAAAACATTCAAGCAATATCCGGAGCATGGCTTTGATAGCGGACTTGAACCAGAGCAAACATGGCATTGTTGCATTTTAGTTAATTGATTAATACATTGTGGAGAAATTACAACATCCAATAATTTAAATAAAACTTCGTTTGCTTGATCCATTGTTTTTAGGATTGTCTTCCAAGCAATAAAAGATCTCTCCATTAAAAGAGTAATCTTTTGTGGCAAATTTCCAAATGGCTTCAAATCATCCTGAAGTTGGGTCATGCAATCTTTTTCCAATTCATTTACGCTTCGAAGAGGATTCATAATTTCAAAAATTTTAATATATAATCTTCGAAATAGCCGGGTTAAAACTTGTTTAATGTTGGAATTTTGATAATTTGATAAAAAATATGCATCCATTTCAGCAAAGAATTCATCAAAAATCTGGAAAAGATTAAAAAAATCAGTTATATAGAATCAAGATTTTATTTTGGAGGGGGCATGATCCCTTTGCGGTAAAAGATCAAAGGATTTTTATGATTTTGAAGGGGGACGTGTGCCCTTGTTGCCCTGCTGACGTCCCTGACTGTCTTAAATTTTAATACCGTAATCCTTGATACCGTATTTTTTTCACTTTTTTCAAATTTTTAAATATAAAAGCATTTTCACTTATTTTTTGTTCAAAAAAAGATTTCCGAATGCCATTAAACTTTTCACATTATTTTTTTCATTAAAATCTTCAATATGAAAAAAACTAGTTTTTTTATCTCGAAAACAAAAAAAACTGCAATATTTTTCTTTTCTGTTTTTTTTTTGCCGAAAGGCAAAAATGGCACACTGTGTTTGCTGTCGTTGCGCGCGCGCCACTTTTGGCACCTGCCTTCTTTTTTTAAAAGATAGACTTCAAAAAGCAAACCCCGATCGTTTTTTTTTCTTTTTTCTTCTTCACTGTTGGACTTTAATCGATCGATTGAGACTCAAGAATTCTCTCTGTTTTTTTGAGGTCTTTAGTTTCGTCCTGCTGATGCCTTCTTTTTGCATGTAAGAATCAAATGATTCAATAAAAAAAGTAAAGGGAAAGAAAATATCATGGAAAAATAAGACCTGCTGGGTTTTTGGTTACACCTTTTAATGGAAAAGAAAAAGCGTGTGAAAATTCTAATTTTAGAATATTAGAGTTTTGGCACATAAAAATGTGATAGTCAGAAAAAACTGCATAAATTAACACCTTCTTAGCAACAAATGGTATTGTTTGTGTTGAAAATTACTTGTAGCTTTTTAAATGTTCTAAAAATGTTTATATGCCCCAAGGGCAGGATTTAGTTCATTTGTATTCAGGGAGACCACGAACATATTACCGTAAAATATCTGAAATCACATTTGCATAAAATTGTACAAAATTTTTATGCATTTTCTCGAGATTCGTTTTCCTTTTTTCAAAAAAAGTAATACAAATTCGTAAAATATTATCATAACTTTTTTTCCGATATGGACTATCCAAAAATATGCAGTTTATTAAACTTTTATTGCCATCGGAAAACTATTTTTTCTCATAATCAACTAACATCTGATATCAAAACAGGGTTGATGTGAATAATAAACAAACCTGCCGATGCTGAACATAAAATGGACCGTAACTTTTTTCAAACATTTGATTCAATGATTTTTTTGTTGTGTTTATTGATACTCGGAATTCATCTAAAAAACGAAAATGTTCAAAAGAATGTTTAAAGAATTTAAAAGTGATATCAAATTTAAATGAAACTAATCCAATTTCAAAGAATTAGGGCTAAAAAAGAGGGTGACTTGAAATGACCTCGAAAACAGCAGGATCGAAAAAAAACAAAAAAGCATTTTGACATTTGATCGGAGTTTTGAAGGAGGTTTCATTGTCATGTTTTTTGTATTTAATTTTTTTATTTTTGCTTGTAGTTTTTGATTTTTTGCCGACAACATTCGCTTCTCTTCTTTTTGTGCCAAAAACAACACAAAATAAAAACGGTTAATAAAAAATGAATGAATGACCTTTTTGGAGGTGAAAAAAAGAGCGACTTTTCATTGGCGCCAAAAAAATGACCAGCAAAAAACTTTAACCCTCAAAAAAATTATAACGGGTTTGTTTGCTTTTGGATCAAAGTGTTTTATCAAACTTTGGCATGATAAAAAGTGCCGAAAAGGTTGGAAAAATGACAGAAACTCAATTCAGAGATTCACGGATATTTCGCCAACAAACACTTTGCCGTTATTTATTGGCGAAACATCCAAAAACCATTTCACCGAAAAATTTTTCCTGTATTTTTGATGGCTTTCAAAGAATAACGAAGAAATTGAAATTGGAGATTTTATCGAATAACAATCGTATTAAAAATTTAGGATTTTTTTGTCTTTCCAAAAATTCGGACAAATTGTTTACATAAATATTTTTTAAAAAAATATTTCAGAATCAAACACAAAATAATTTAAAAAAAATTAAATTTATCAATTTCTGATAGATACTGTAATTTTTTTCCAAGCATACTGTAATCTTTTACTTACTTTTAAAAGTTGTTGCAAAATTATCAAATTGTTGTCGAATTAGAATAATTTGATCTTGAATAGATCTTTCAATTTCTAGCCTTGAAGTAAGTTGCATCTGTGTTTCAATTTCAGATGTGCAACAAGTTGATTTTGAAGGTGTACAAACTGACAAATTTGTAGCTTCTATTGGCTCCATCGGCATCGAATTCACATCAAATGAAGTCTCTTTCATAAATGTACATGTTGATTGAGCAAATAAAATATTTGGAAATGAAAATGATAAAAATATTACAAATATCATTGATATCAGGGATAACCTTGGCGGTGGCATTTTCAAGCCTAAAACTTTGAGGTTCACTGATTTTTTATGAATGGCATGAAAACCATGACCAAAACAAAAATGGTCAAAAATGCCAAAAACAATTGAAAGAATGTGTCAAAATTACAATGAACAAAAAACAAGGTTACGAGAATTATGCTTTAAGAAGAATTCTTTTAGAGGATTTATCACATCCCTTTTATCTTTTATTTTTTTATCATAAAGAAACAACTTCAATGCCGACAAACAACCCTCTTAAAGGAATGAGAAAAGATAAAACAAAAAGGAAAGAAAGGAAAAGGAAAAAGGCAATGGCACTCCTTCAATAAAAAAAAGAAAAAGTATAACGGCGCCGGTCTTCATTTTCAGTTGGTCAAGTTTGAATCATTTGCGCGCGCGGGACTGCAGAAAAATAAAAAAGAGACACACAATTTGTGTGACACAAATAAAAAAATCTAAAGGAGGTTGTTTCGATTCTTGTTTTTTTTTCTTTCTCCGCCTTCCTTCTTAAAAGATTAGTCAAAAAGCGCAAAAAAGGGCAATCGAAAAATGTGTATCGACAATATTGGTTTTTTGTAAAATTTTTTGTTCGAGAAAATGTTGAAGCATCAGTCAGTAGCAATCGGTTTGTGTGCCGTCAAATGACTCTGGTATAAAAGAGAAAGAAAAAGTTGGAAATGTCAAAGATTTCTAAAGAGCTTTCTGGAACGCTTAAATTAAGTTTTTACAAATTAAATCTCATCAAAATTAAATAGTGATCGATGATAACGTTCTGCAAAAGTTTGTATTTAATAAAAGTTAAAACATCCCTAATAAATTTTTTTGAAATTGTTAATTAGCTTTAAATAAGTAAATAACACATTTTTCAAAGGTTCATTCTAACAGGTAGCTTTAAACCAACCGTTTAACAACTACAGTAATCAGTATTCAAGACAAAAAAAAAGAAAAAAACAAAGATTAATAATATCCATTTTCTATCAATTTTTCTGGGAACACATAATCATTTACGGGAGAAAAAAATATAAATTCACCCTCTAAAATATACAGACACGCGTGTTAAATGAAATCTTTTTCCCGTTTTTATTGACTTCTGCATAAAATTTTTCTTTCTCTTTGTTTCAAGATTAAGCTTTTGCATTGAAAAAGAAAATGATTGACAGGATCAAAAAAATCCCTTCAGAGTCAAGAGATACGTCATTTTTTGTATTCACAAAAAGTCAATGAAAGCTTTACAGTTTTTCTTCCTTCCTTCAAAAATCATCATCATATTTTATAATAATGATGGATTAAATAACATTATTTTTTCAAGTACTTTTGATTCACTTACTTAAGCGAGAAAAGAAGCATGAAACTGATACATCATTATTTTTAAAATCAATGTATTTTATTTTGCAGGTGCGCGAAATGAAAAAAATATGGAACATGAGAAAGAAGGGACAAGACCTCATTAAGAATGAGAAAAATAAAGATGAATGTCCTGAAAATCAAAAACAAGAAAAAGTATGATTGAACACAACTAATTCTTGACAGTTTTTTTTAATTATTAAAGATAATTCTGATTGGAATAAATTAGCAACAGTTAAATGATTGATCACTTTTTGATCACTGTAGAATATGAACACAAAACTAAATATTTCAGTTAAGAAAGAAGATCTATCATTTGCTGCTTTATTTCGAAATTGACAAAAAGAGATATTCAGAATTTCAATTGTCATGGGTCAAAACAATTTTTCTCCTTTTCGTTACTGTAGGAACAACAGAAAATCTGTGTTGAGACATAACAAAATGGAAATCCAGAATATCAGTCTTTATCGATTTCGAAATACAGCAACAAAGAATAAATCTGCTTTAAAAACAAACTTTAAAGTTTCATGAATTTAAAATACAAAAACATTTTTGATGACACAATCTTTCTTTCTATCCTATTATAGCAAACATTTTATGCCGTTCAAAAAGCCCAGAAAAAAGAAATTAAAGCTTTTTATGGAATAATTGTCAGTGAATCTTGTTTGCATTTTTTTCTTCACATTTTCGCGGGTCATCAACATCATCATCATCTGTCACCAATTTATTTTTCGAAAAGCTAAGAAAAAGTTTACAATTAAATTACCACTTTTATAAAAGAGAAAGTGTTGATTTGTTGTTGGAGTTGCTGTTTTTCTTCGCCATGTTTAAATCTCCATGTTTGGTGCTGCTTATTCTCGGGAAGCTTTTTCTATCTATCGTTGGCCCTATTTTTCTTGTACCCAATTCTTTTTCCTTTTTTTGCGCGCAAATATATCCATTTTAAATCTGTCAAAAACGAGCTTGCCATTTTTATGTATTCAAAAATATACTTTTTAAGAAAGAAACGCATCGAGTAATTCATTCATTTTGCTTTGGAAAACATAGAAAAAACAACACAAGACAACAAGAAAAAAAATACAAAAACAATTCTGTTTTCGCCTGCTGCTGCTGTCACTGTTCATTTCATTTGATTCGATTTGACCGCCTTGTTCGATTGTCAGAAGCAGCAGCTTCCGCCGGAAAAAAAACCATTGGCAATAATAAAAAAGGGAAAAAAGAAAAGTACATAAATGATGATCAAAGAAAATCAAAATGAATCTGTGTTCTTTTTCTTTTCTTTGAAAGCAAGGGCAATAAGGTTATGGGATTGCTAGAAAACATTGGCAATATAAAATAGATTGTAAAAAAATTGTGACAACAGACGACAAACAGCAGATCAAATTAGATACTTTTTTGATAGAAGAAAAAAGAGAGGGAAACTGTTTTAGCGTTACACAGTAACGATTTTAACTAATTATGCTTAAAGTAAATGATCAAAAAGTTGTAAGGAAACAATAAAAACTGTGCATTCGATATTGTAGCCAAGCCCGTATCCAGGAATTTATTTTGGTGGGGGCTGACCTAATTTTTTTGCCGCGGATTCCTGTCGGCGGCAAAACATCAAAGAAATTTTTCCATTTTAGTGGGGGCTTCAGCCCCCCTAGCCCACCCCTAAAAACGGTCCTGATTGTAGCAGGAAAGAAAGACCTCATATTCTCAACACCATTGTAATTTAATATTAAAAATACTACAATTCTCTCATTTTAATGATCCTTCTAAAACGGAATTTTAAAAAAACACTATGTGGACTCAAAATAATTCATTAGGATACTGTAGTCGGCAAAAAAAGGATATCCATGGATTATGAAAAGCCATTTATAAATCTGTTACCTTAAAAAAGGTAAAACAAAAAAGGAAATCAAAAAAGCAAAAGAAAAAAAAAACAAAAGCAATAAAAATGTAAGTTTCCTTTATTGTTTCCCGAACAAATTATAAAAAACTGGAAAAAAATTTATAGACCAATTCCTTAAAAAAGAGAGATGTAATTTAAACATGGACATTTATTTTTCTTTTGAAGCTGTAAAAAAATGAAGGCGGAAATGCGCAAGAGGACCTCCAAAAACATCACCCCCAAAAAAGCAAAAAGGTGGAGGCGATGAAAAAAAGAACAAAGAAGAAAAAAGTATAAAAAAAAGAAGCGCCAAGAAAAAAATGAAATGTTTCGGAATTTTTATGAGCTTGAAGTGGTCACTACTCGCTTTTTCATTTCATCTTCTTCTTCTTGGAGTTCTTCTTCTTTTTGCCGACAAAAAAAGATGCCAAAATACTTGTCATGAAAAAGAAATTTATTACATATGTATTTTTATTGGTATTTTAGTCATTTTGTTTTTGTTAAATTTTTTGGAAAAATATATTTATTATTATTTTTTCCTTTCACAAGTTCAAAGGATTTTTGCAATGTTTAGAAGAACTTTTGAAACAAACACCATCAATTTGAATAATATCACGGTTATCGAAACTGATGTAATGCATCACAAATGGACTAGCATTTCGAATTAGTCAGGATTTTTGGAAGTATCCTAATTACATGATGGTATAGAAAACCCAAAATAAGTGATTTAATGAAAGTAATGCAAAAATTAATTTTTTTTGACGCAGATACTACTTTAATAACACATTAAACCAAACTACAGTTATTTTAAAATATAAAAATTCATACCAAAATATTCCATTTTTTCAGCGAATATAAAAGAAATACAAATGGCGTTTTGTCCCATTTAACTAAATTTATTAAAAGGTGCAAAGTTTTCATCATCGAACCACAACGTAAAAAAAGCTACAGTACTACAGCTCTAGGACAGGCGAGTTTTACGTTTAAATTCGAATGTAAAACTCGCCTGTCCTTTTAACTGATGTAAAACCTTGTCTAAACAGTAATTTTGAAAAAAGTCATAGAAAAGATTTTCTTTTGTGCCATAGAACCACATCGAATTTTTTTGCAGAAAAAACCAGAAAAACGTGAGACAAAGTGTGGCAAAATGTTTATGAACGCCATGTGTAAAAAGGGCTTTCGAAAAAAAACGAAAAGACTTTTCTTTTGTTCTTTTTAAAAACGAAAGGAAACGAAAAATCTCACATTTTTCTGCCTTCGTTTCGATGTGGAACGAAAGCCGCTCAAAAAAAACAGACCAAAATACTGTAAATTACTGTTTTTTAGAAAAAGCACAATGGAAAAATTTTGCATACCAAAAATAACATAAAGTTTTGGAAGCATTGAGATGTTTCTATTATTCTCGGCAAGGGCGTAGCCAGGGTAATCGATATTATATCTTCGTAACGATTTGACAAAGGGCACGTGCCCGAGAATTTCTCGGTTTTAATTTTTATTAGATATGCCGATCAGGGATGAGAAATACGGCTGGCCGGCCGCAGGCCGGCTACGGCCTGATTTTTCGGCCGTGGTCGTCCGTTTTTTCGGTCGTATTTCTCATCCCTGATGCCGATTAAAATTAAATCTTAATTTTAAAAATTTATATTTTTTTGCACTGAATTGTAACATACAAAAAAAGATTAAAATAAATTTAAATATTTGAATTTGTTGTAATGTTTTGAGGATTTAAAATAGGGTTGTGCATTTCCCTTACCCCGGAAATTACGGTAATATTTTATGTTTTTACATTAAACATTTAAAAACGGGATAAATATGCAATAAAACACTATAAATAGTCAAAAATGATTAATTTTAGTATTTAACAGTTTTTGTGTAGGTTATAAAGATAATTTTGGTAAAATATTACTGTATCTGGGAATACTGTAACTCCGGGAAATGAACAACCCTAATTCAAATTTTGAATTTCAAAATCAAAGAACATCCAAAATTTTTAAAGGTGGAGGCGCATCGCCTATAGTTTTTTTGTTTGGATGTTGATTGCATTTCTCGACGCGAAAACACCTTTCATTGGAGCTTGTTTTTTTCTTCACTGCAGCTGCAAAAAAAGAATAAAAAAAGCAGCTCCAATGAGTCCCTGATTTTTGTAGAAAAAAGTTTATTCACGCTGCGTCTCCTCCTTTAAGTTACACGTAAAATTTCTTAAAACGAAAAATAAACAAAAACGTTAAAAATTTTTTGGTTTTTAAAATTTTTCTTTTTTTGCACGAAATTCAAAGAAAAAACTGCAGTTTTTGGTGGTTTTTTGTTGGATGAAAAAGGAAGAAAATGCTGTCAAGACTTGTACGTCCATCATCAACAACAGCTTGTATTCGATCTACTAATAATTTTGGTCGCCTTTCTTCATCATCAACATTCAAGTTACAACTTCATCGAACAATGGCAACTGCAAAAAGTGGTGAAGTTCGAGTTGAACGTGATACTTTTGGTGAGCTCAATGTTCCAGCTGATAAATATTATGGTGCCCAGACTGCTCGGTATAAACTTTTTAAAAATGTATAAATCAATAATACTTTTTTAAATTTTAGATCGATGCAAAACTTCAAAATCGGTGGTCCAGAAGAACGTATGCCTTTGCCTGTTATTCATGCTTTTGGATATTTAAAGAAAGCTGCTGCAATTGTTAATCAAGATTTTGGACTTGATTCAAAACTTGCCAAAGCTATTGTCCAAGCTGCTGGTTTGTATTTAACTTTTTATGGAAGTATTTATCAATCAATCCTTTATAGATGAAGTTATCTCCGGAAAACTTGATGATCATTTCCCTCTTGTTGTATGGCAAACTGGTTCCGGCACACAATCAAATATGAACGTTAATGAAGTAATTTTATTCTTTTCTTTCACATCTTTCACACTTTATTTTTCAGGTTATCTCAAATCGGGCAATTGAAATTCTTGGTGGTAAACTTGGCTCTAAAGATCCTGTACATCCAAATGATCATGTCAATAAATCTCAATCTTCTAATGATACTTATCCAACTGCTATGCATATTGCCGTTGGAATTGGCCTTAATAAACAACTTATTCCTGCATTAAAAGAATTGCGAAAAGCTTTGGATGATAAAGCAAAAGAATTTGCAGATATTATTAAAATTGGACGAACACATACTCAAGATGCTGTACCTTTAACTCTTGGACAAGAATTCTCTGCATACGTTCAACAAATTGATAATGGTATTACCCGTGTCGAAAATACTCTTCCTCGGGTTTATCAACTTGCTGCAGGAGGTAGAATACATTTTTAAATTTATAAATTGTATGCTAATTGAATGCTTTTTAGGTACTGCTGTTGGAACTGGCTTAAATACACATAAAGGGTTTGCTGAAAAGGTTGCAAAAACCGTTGCGGATTTAACTGGATTACCCTTCGAAACTGCACCAAACAAATTTGAAGCTTTGGCTGCCCATGATTCAATGGTTGAAGTTCATGGTGCTTTGAATGTAATCGCAGCATCTTTAATGAAAATTGCAAATGATATTCGATTCCTTGGATCTGGACCTCGATGTGGACTTGGTGAATTATCTTTACCTGAAAATGAACCTGGTAGTTCAATTATGCCTGGAAAAGTTAATCCAACTCAATGTGAAGCTTTAACAATGATTGCTGCACAAATTTTTGGAAACCAAGTAAGTTTTTTTCTTTACTGTTTTGGTTACTGTAGCTATACTATTTTTTAGGTTGCTGTAACAGTTGGTGGCTCAAATGGTCATTTTGAACTTAATGTCTTCAAGCCAATGATGGTCCGAAATGTTCTTCAATCAATTCGCCTTCTTGCAGATGGCTCCCGATCATTTACTGAACATTGCGTTGTTGGAATCGAAGCAAATCGTGGACATATTGAAAAACTTCTTCATGAATCTTTGATGCTTGTTACTGCTCTTAATCCACATATTGGATATGATAATGCTGCAAAGATTGCAAAAACTGCTCATAAAAATGGTACTACATTGGTTGAAGAAGCTGTGAAACTTGGTATTATGACTGAAGAACAATTCAAGAAATGGGTTATCCCTGCTGATATGTTAAATCCTAAATAGGTTTCTATTATTATTTTCAATGTTTATGTTTTGTCATTGTAGAATTTTATAGGATTTCTTTTTTATATTTCGGTGTAAAATGAGATAATAAATATTTAGTTTCATATTTATTTTTCTGCTTTAAAATAAGTTACTGTGGCAGAAAATCATCAGAATTATTTGAAATAATTTAAAAGTCCATTTTCGGATTACTGTAACTAGGTAGTTTTACAACAAATTATGAAAAGGTTTGACATAAACAGTAGTGATGAAATAAATTTAGTTTTGTATTTAATTAAAATTATAACCAAAACCCATGGTCTTATTGGAATGGAATATTCATACAAACAAATTCGACAAGGTTTTCTTACCAAACTTTTCATATTTTTAGTAATCTTTTCAATGATCCACAACCATTTCAAAAAAATGCATTCCAAAATATTTATAAAAATTACCGAAGTTCAGATCCTTCAGAATTGTATCGATCTTTTAAAAATCCCATATATGTACATATGAATATAAAAAGCAATTCCACAACCATACTAAAGGAGTAAATAAATCAAATCAAAAATGGATTTGCATTCAAGAGCCTTTGAAAGTATCTTTCTTCCATCAATAACATAATACAAACAAATAGGAAAATTTAAAAGTTCCATAAATGCAACAAATTTGAAAATTTTGAAGGAACAATATTTTCCAAAAGCATAAAGTCCTCGAATAGCAGGAGAGCTGTCTTGAAAGTTTTAAATTGTTTTTTGGGATATTAAAGTAATTATATCAATAATAGAATTACAAAAAATTGGTAATAGAATTGCTGTAAAAAGAAAATTCTAAGCAATGAAAAAATCCCCATTTTTAATTTTATCAGACCGCAAATTTAGATGGAGTAATTGGTTGTGCGTTAAACTTATAATCAAACAGAAAACAGATCCCCAAGAGATTGTGTTGTACAAAGTTTATGTAAATTAATTCTGATCAAGTTTTATACTGTATTTTAAAATATTGCGGTAGCTACTAACCAAGAGAGAGAGGCATTCAAGGTCAATGCCTCCAAAAATGGAAACGTCTTTTGATCTTTTGTCGCAAATAATGATTGATCAAAATGATGCTTCTTTTGAAACAACATTAACGACCAAAAAAATTTCCCCATAAAGCCTTTTGACAAGGGTTGTTAATTTCCCGTAACTTTTTTCCTTATTGAAAAAATTAATTGTTAAAAATTAAATATTTTAGCAAGAACAAGGTAACTTTTGCTTTAATACCTTTAAAAACATGTATCACTGCTTTAATTTATGCTATAAATTCAAGTTTTAAATTTTTTTGGGTACTGTAATTTTTGAACTACAAAATAAAGTCACCGGGGAATCCCCTCATGTTTTCAATTCCCCGGGGAATGAACAACCCTACTTCTGGCTACGGTAGTCTTTGTTGTCTAAAACAGTATTCATTTTTTTATTACCGCTGCATTTGATCGGCTTTACTCTTTGAATTCAAGTCAAAGTCACAACCCATTGTTCTACAAAAATTTGCGCTCCATAATAGTTGAATTGCTTCTTTTAATTTCTTCTAAGTTTAAAAATTCTCTCTAAATATTTTTTTTGCACTGCTCTGAAGAGATTTAAAACGTGTCTCCCAGAATCAAAGTTTGTAAGTTTGTGGATACTATCTAAATAAAATCTTACTTGAAATTGGAACAGGTGTCACAAAAGCATGTGTCAAACAATTAAAAAATAATGACAACAACTTTTTTTTCTTACAATTGTCTATTACATAGTAAGTATATAATTGACTCTTTGGAGAAACTTTAATTGCATGAACCTTTTTGCATAAAAATAATCCATAGCATATTAATCCTGCTCCAAGAGCTTTATAATTAATAAAGTTTACAGTTTCATTTAATGAAAAACCATAATACTGGATAACAGAGAAAATATTCAAAAAGCGAGAGCAAATTGTCAAGCAAAGTTGAATTCAACAAATTCTAAAAACTGTAAAGTTTTTTATTAAAAATTAAATTAGGGTGGTAAAACCAGTCTTTTCATTTTTTTAAAGTACTGCCGCCGCAGGGCAAAAAATGAAGTTTCGGTGGCGCCAACAACAGCAACCTTTGATACCCTTTGAACTTTTTGAAATGTCACCGCTGGCGTGAAAACACGGATCAAAACCAATTAATGAAGGCCACAATTTTACCAACCTTCAAGGCATTTTCTCGAAATTCTTTGGTGAGAACATATTTCAGTTCAACATTTCTGTAATCATCAAATGAATTATCTTCATCTTTTAAGTTAACCATAATAATATTATTTTAACTGAATTTAACTGAATCTTCAACAAATTAAGCAACAATTTTAGAAAGAAAAGGAAAAACCTGATTGATAAACGCATTTATGCTGCCATCTTAGTAGAACAAAATTTTAAGTGTAATGAACATTAGACTAAAACGAATAAAAATAAAGGTAATCTTTAGCCCCATTTATGACAAAAAATACTCTCAGAGAATGCTCGCAAAAATATAACTAAGACTACCAAGGATGAGAAACGCAGTGTGAAAACAATGTAGAAAATGTGTCATTGGATTTGCGCAGATTATATGTTTCGTATACGGTAAAAAATTTTTTATCTAAGTTTGATTACTGTAAAATCCAATTTTAACATAACTGTTATCAGGAGTTTTCGGTTAATCAACATTAAAGGCTTTTAAGTTTGATTTTTTTTCTTGATCTTTTAGACTTTTGACCTTGTTTAAACAAAAGCTTTTTTACACAAGATTTCTTTGAAAATGCCATGTCCTTTTTTTAAATTCATTTTTTTTGTTCCTTTCACAGGTCATAGACACAGCAGTTAAAAGCATAAACAAAGACATAAAAAATGAGTTTTTCCCTCAAAAAAATGAATAAGAAGAGCAAAGATGAGAGGGTACTTCTTTTTTCATCTATGTTTTTTGTTTGCAGAAAAAAATGTTAAAAACAGATGTAAGTCAATTTTTTCAATTTTTGCTTGTTTATTGAAAAGGCATATAAAAAAGTGTCAAGTTTAACAGGTTTTTAATTTTGTGGTAAAAAAAGGGAAGAAGAGGAACAGAAATTAAGTGTTTCAAATTTTTGAGGGATTGGAATTTGTTAATGAAAACTTGCTATATAAATTTAGAAGTTGTTGTTTTTGTCGTTCCAAGTTTTTTAAGTAGCCTCATTTAAAATATTTCTTGAATTGCATTTTTGATAAACAAAATTATTTTCTTAGTTTTTAAACATATAAAGATGCCGATTTAAAAAGATAGTGCTATTTTATTTTTTCACAAACTTGTCCCTTTTGAAAAAAGATCAATTCACAGATATTTAAAATTAAATTATCCTAGATTTTTGGGACAACCGAAATTTCCCAAACTTTTTAATTGAATGTAATTTAATAAGATCGTTAATTTCGACTTCTTCGTTAAACTTTTATTGCAATCAAGAACAAATTTTTTGGCGAATCAAAACAATCCGTGAAACATCTTAAGCTAGCAAGCATACTGTAATTTACTTTTTCACGTTTTCGCTTCAATATCACATAGCATTTTCTCCAAATTTGGCACAAAAATTGTTATTACATTTTATTTTTCTGATTTCTGTTCTTTATTTGGACTTTCTATTTTCTCCACCTTTTTTCAATCTCTAAATCTGAAATCCCATGATTTTAAAAGGTTAAATCCAAAAAAGAAACATCAAAAATTGAATTTTGTACATTTAATACTTGTATGTATGTATTTTGTAATGCTGATCTTTAATAAATAAAAAAACGAGGGATTACCTCTTTCATAGTAGTCAACTTCTATTTTTGCAGATCATATTTAACCCAAAAAATGAATTTTTTATAAAAGGCAAGCATTTATTATTGAACAAATCTTTTTCAAATTTCATACACATAAATAATACTAAAATTTTCCAAAAAATGTAGTCTAAAACATAGCTTTTTGAATTGAGTTGTCCTGATGCCTGAATCAAATCTTGAAAAGACACATAAAAACAACATTTTTTGTTTCAAGATACAATTTAGGCATCAGGGTAGCTCAACCAAACCCTTCACAGAGCCCGCTTACTTCAACAACATTCTTAGCGGCGTTCATGTTTCATTTAATTAATTGACGGGAAAATATATTCTTCGCATGTTTAATTCTAAAAATGCTTTTCAAAAGGCTTTTCTTAAAAGCTTCTTTCATTCTCAAAACATCAAATAGGATTCCAAAAATTTGAGTTCTTTTTATTTTTTATCCATTTTAAGCAAAATTCATATTCTTTTTTGTGCAAAAATGTTTTTTTAGTTGTTAACATTTAATTTTTGCTTGTATTCTTTTTTCAAGATGAAATGTTGTAATATTTTTTTATTTTTTAAAAACGATGAGTTTTTGAATGAATCAGATTTTTACGTGTAATAGTTTTATTTTTTCATGCATTCCTTTAGTTATGATATTTTTGAATGCATCTTTTTTTATGAATAGCGAAATAAAAAAATTGTTGTCTGATATTTTATTTTAAAATTAAAATTTAAATATCAGGTTTTATCTGAAATTAATTGTAAAGGGGAAAATAGGGAATGCATACTGTATGTCGATAAATTTCAGGTTGTTGTTACTGTAAAACTGAATAATCCTTCAACAGACGAAACCACAAAAATCCAATGTTTTTAAAATTTTTACAGACGTACGTATCATAATCATTTATTTATGTCACTAAACTTTTAAATTTTAATCCGTTCAAAAATGATGATGTTTTTTTCAGTTTCGTCTTATCAAAAAACATCATTTTATCAAAAATTTTTGTAAAGAATAAATTAATTTTATCTGTAGAAGAATTCACATGAAAAATCTTTGATTCGTAAATTTTTTTTTAAATATTGACGTTTCAATCAAAATAAAAACACAAAAAATACTTCCCTGTTTAATAAATTAAGCCTCCGCTTTTAAATTTTTTTGCTGCTTTTTTTGAACGGTTTTTTCTGGTTTAAAGTTTATTGAGATATTTTTTAGTTGAAAATTATGTTAATTGGAAAAAAATTTGTAATATTTAATATTAAAAGAGGGGGTTAATACAAAAAAGTGCATTCATACATATATGAAAGAAGAAAAACAGGAAGCTATTTATTTCTGTTTTTTTAAAAAGGTTTTGAGTTAAATTCGAATTGTTTTTTGCTTTTTAGTTTAAACTAAAAACTTTAAAATCTTAAATAGTTTAGGTTAAATTTAAAAGTTTTTATGACAAAAAGATTTTTTGACACATTTATTCGTGACTTTTTTGATTTGTTGTTTCGATTTCGGTATTTGAAACGCGTTCCTTAAAAAAAACTAATTCTGAATAAAACAATAATAGATTAGTTCCGTTAAAAAATAAACGTAAGCTTGCCTTTCTTTCTTTACTTATTTTTCTATGCAATACTAATATCTCCAAAGTTCCGCTTTTTTGGAACGTGTTCTATTTCTTCTCTCTTTCGGACACTTTTCTGTTCCGGAACGGGAACGGAAAGGTGGAGAAAACACCATACAAAATCCATCCTATAAGAGAGACCCTCACTCATAAATGACTTTCATTTTTTTTTATTGAATACTCAATTTTCAATTGAATTCAATTCATCAAAACAAAAAAACAAGCAAGTGTTAACAATAATAAAAAATAATGTTTTCAAATAAATTCTCCTTCCTTTTTTTCTCTTCTTCTATTTTTTGCCAAAACATTGTTTGCAAAACTTCATCTTCATGAAAAAGAAAAGTTAGAGTTGAAGAAAGAAATAAAAAAAACTTTTTTAAATGTTTGTTTAGGTATAAAAAATGAATTTTCTTTAACGTTTTTTTTATTATTCAATTTTTCAAAGCTTTCAAGTTGTAAAATTTTATTTCCGTTTTTTTTCTTTGACTGAAACAATCCTTTTTTAGATTCAAAGAAGAAAGACGAAAAATTACTTGAAATTTTTCAAAGAAGAACAACCGCAAAAGTCGTCGATTTTCGATTTTTATTTAAATTTTTTTAATTTTGAAATTGTTTTTTCCCTTTTTGAAAACGAAGAAGGATTTAAAGAAAGGTACCAAAATATTTACAAGAGAAAAAATGCGATGCCGGATTCGATGGAATTTAGTTATTTATATTTGTTTCACGGCATTTGCGTTAATACTTTTTGTTTTTAATGTTGGCTACAAAAGTCTTGAAGCACAATTGTAAGTTCTTAATTGAATCAAGGGATTGTTCAGATTTGCAGTCGGGTGTTTTAAAGGAGATTTGCTAAAATTTTACGCTCATTTTGAAAGCGGTTAAGATCAAACCAAAAAGTTTCCTTTGATCTTTACCGAAGTGGATTTGAAAATTCAGATTTTTTGATGACGTCCGATCCGGACAATCTCTTATATCTTTTTATAAAAATTAATGCATAAAATATAACGATATTAATTACAGTATCACAATATCCCCACAACTTTCAATTGCCGTTGAACAAAATCCAAAAAAATTATGGAATCGAGTTGAAACTTCCTTCAATCAACTTCCAGGATTTTCAAATGTTGATTGTGATGAAATTTTTGCAGGAAATTCTGACGCATCTGAGAAAGCTAAAAAATGGCAATTTCCATTTCAAGAAGCATCAAAAATTTGGCAACAAATTGAAGATTCTTATGATCAGTTAGTTTTTTTAACTATTTTGGACCCTAAAATATGCAAATTTTTTCAGATGTGAAACTCTCAAAGAATTTTTTGTATTCCCTGAGTTGCCTTTAACCCCTGAAGAATTTGAGTATCCATTAGCTTATGGAGCTTTAGTTCATAAAGATATTACACAGGTAAGTTTTCAACATTACAGTATCACAGTTCAGAATAATTTAGACGCTTTTTTTAGGTTACATATTTATTAAGTTCAATATACCGCCCAAATAATGTTTATGCCTTTGTTGTTGATGGAAAATCTTCAATTGATTTTAAACGAAGAATTAATATTTTATCTGATTGCCTTCCAAATGTGTATGTTCAAGTAAGCATACTGTAGACAACAAAACATTTAACTATTTAATTTCATTTACTTCAGCATACAACAGTTGTTCGATGGTGTGGATATGAGATTGTAAGATCTGTTTTCAACACTGTTCGACTTTTAGCTGGATTAAAACAAGATTGGAAATATTATCAATATTTATCTGGTGTTGATTTGCCACTAAAAACTAATTTAGAAATGACTCGAATCTTTAAAGAATTAAATGGAGCATTTATTAGTGAAATTTCAGAATTCCAAAATAGAAGGTTACACAATATTGTAAGCTTTTCTAAATTTTTGACAATGTTTTTGTTTTCTTAAATCAAGAGAAATTCAAAAATAGAAAACGCTTGCTTTCGTGTTAGGAGATCGTTGGCGCGGGAAACTTTTTGAAATTTCTTTGAAATTTGTAAAAGCTTAAAAGCGTTTTTAGTTCTTCTTCAAATAAGCATCGGTAGTTCAGTGGCAGAACGCTCAATGCTCCGCAAGCGAGTTACCTGGGTTCCATTCCCAGTAGGTGCAAGTGCATTTTTTCTCAAAAATTTTATTAACTTTCTGAATTGATTTCATTAAATATTAAAAACAATTTTTACAAAAAACTGAAACAAGCTTTTCAAATTTTAGAGCGCAACGTCTCCACTTCCACTTTTCAAGTCAAGTTTATCAGCAACATTTTCGAGGGAATCTGCAGATTATATGATATCATCATCGATAGTTTCAAACTTGCTATCATATTTAAAGAATACGAAGTGTCCAGATGAATCAATTTGGACAACAATTGCAGGGAATCCAGAATATTTGCCACTTCCAGGAGGATTCAATGCGTCCGCTTTATTAACACGAAGGAAAAAAGAGATTCAAGAAGGACATCATTCTTTCGTGGATCCAGAATTAACTCGACCAAATAATGATACATTTATTCCAACACAATATTATATTTCGAGGTATCAAGTTTGGAAGCCAAGTCAAAATTGTAAAGGTATAGACTTTTGATGTTTCTTAGCTCAAGTATTATATGAGAGGATTTCATATATCCTCATAGGATATACGGGTAGATTTAAGACAATCTTTAAATTTCTGAAGTTCACTTTTAAAGTCAATTTAATTTTTTGTAGGTAAATATGTTGCATCTTCATGTGTCTTTGGAGTTGATGATTTACCAGTATTAATTTCACGTCCAGAACTTGTAGCACATAAGCTATATTTTGAATTTCAACCTGCAACATATTTTTGTTTGCTGAGACATCATTGGCAACGATCCCTTAATATTGAATCTCAACAACGCTTTAAAGCCGATTCGTATATGAATCTTGCACAAGTTCAAGCTGTTTTAGGGGCCCCATTAGATAATATTCGATTTTATTACAATAATTAATTGTTATTTTTATTTAAAAAGTTCTTTCATTCTTTGTTATGTATTTTAAATTACGGGTTTTAAACACTTTAATCGTTGCCAAATAATTTTTAAAATTCAAAGATCAATAAGGTTAATTAATTACAGTGATTTCATTCTTTCCGTGCCTCAGCCGTGTTAAAGAGACAAAAGATCAAAGAGCATAGACCTTCCCCCAAACCGTTTGTTGTCACCCCAAAATTTTCTCAGGGTCCAAAATCACAGTTGCAGAGACACTGAAATAATTCCAAAAATTTTGCATAAAGCAAATTTCTGCTTTTATTTAGATTACTGTAATCGAAGACGAAATTAAACGATAAATTTTAAAAAGAAAACTAAAAATATATCTAATCACAATAATTGAAAAACATCAAAACAAGCTGCACCGATCACAGTTGAAAAAAGCAGAGAACTTTAGTTTTGCAAAAAAGTTTCTGAACATTGATAAAAATGGCTCGATAAACAATTCAAGTTACGAAAAAAATTGAAATATCAAAAAAATTGCAAGCTTGTTGAAAAGAATTAATCATTGAAGCAATGCGAAGCTCGTTTTTTAAACATCCCTTGCAACTATTTTTTTATTCTATCAAATTCTTTGTTATGTGTTTCAAATTACGGGTTTTAAACAGTGCTGTTGCGACTCCGACTCACGAGTCGATGAGTCGACTCATTTATCGACTCCGACTCGCGAGTCAGAGTCGATAAATTCCAAAGATCAAAGGAAAAAGGCCGCTTTTCGACTCACGAGTCGACACTGAGTCGACTCATTCGACTCGCGAGTCAGAGTCGGAGTCACCAAAAATAAAAAAGCACAGCACTGGTTTTAAACACCGTATGCGTTGTCAAATAATTTTTCTATCGTATCATAAATTTTTAAAAATCAAAAAATAAAATTTAATAAAAGTTAATTGATTACAGTAATTTCATGTAGCAATATTTGATATTGATAGCTCAACAAACAATGTCTCCATTTGATTTGTCACATACAATATACACAATTATAAACAACATATATAATTTTTATTAGAAAGAAATAAACAACAATATACTCCACCACGATTAATAATAAACCCATTTTTAAAATAAAAACGATATTAATAATAATAAATGAATTTAAAACAATATATGAGAATACCCGCAATGGCATGGTTTTTTTAAAAAAGAAGAATAATTAATTAACAAGAACCTAGTCTACAATATTCAAAAATAAGCGGGGAGAGATGATATAAATAAAAAAAGAACCCTGGTGTAACATAAAAAAGGCAAAAAGAAGTTTTTGATAAATCTTAAAAATGGAATGATTAAAGAGCTTAAATGCTCTTAGAAAATAAAAGGGATAAGAAACAGGCAGGAAAAAATTAAAAAAGTGATATAAGATAACTAATAAGAAAGTGACGTATGTCTCATAGAGACAAATACAGTAATCATCATTGATTTAATGCAGAAGAGCTTGTTTAACTTTTTCTTTATCTTCCAACCGAAGAGGTTTATCCTTCTGAAGGAATGGAATTGCAAACAACATAATACCAGAGATGAATAAACAAATACCACAAAATGCAAAAGTCCAATCATATCGTCCAGTTAAATCATACAAGGTACCTTAAAATGATGCAATTCAAAGAGTGATAAGTTTTGAAGGTTACAAAATGACAACTTACCACAGAGTGGTGGCCCAACAAATGTTGCAATGCCTTGAACGAGAAGCAGCAAACCAAAGGCACTTGTCAATCGATCAACTCCAACCAAATCAACCAGTACAACGGATGCCAAACAAACATATGAACTAATTAAAAATCCAAATGCAAAGCAATATCCTTTAAAGATCCATTCGTCATTCATCATAAAAACAAAGCATGAAAATATTCCACAAATCATTAAACACCAATTATAAATCCATAAACGATTTCGAGCAGTATCTTTTCCGAATTTAAATGGAAGTTGTCGATCACATATTAAACCAAAAGTAATTCGACCACCAATATTTGCGATACCGTAAGCAGCGACAGTTTGAGCAGCGGATTCACGTGAAAGTCCAAGAATTTTTTCACCATTCATTGGCATAAACATTGGTGGAGCATTGAAGCCTATGGAAGTGAGGAAGTTGGAAACAGCAAAAAGAACGTAAACAGGCTCAAGGAATAATGTAAGATCAATCATTTTCAAGACAGAACTAAAAACATGAAATTACTGTAGCAATGAAATTAATTTTTAGGAAGAAGGATTTCAAGCGTATAACTTTAAAAGGCGGTTTTTTTCCGAATTGACTCTTTATCAATCCGATTTCAGTGTAATTCAAAAATTGAATTTTTTTAATAAAAAGCTTACTTCCAAATAGCAATTCCACGTGAAGCACTGGTTGCTTGCGAATCAAGATTTTCTTCTTCATCTTCTTCTGGTAAGGATGGAATTTTAGAAAGAGATTGATGTGTGCGATGTTTAACAGATGCTTGAGAATGCAACGATGTAACAGACCGAAATTTTTCTCCATCTGCTTGATATTCTTTTAAGGCTGTAACAGATCCAGGATAAAAGACATCTTTAATATTGAGATAGCCAGTTGCTTCTGTGATGGTATTAGTTCGGCGACGAACTTCAATTCCATGATCCAAAGATTTAACGCGTTGCAGATTTGTTGCTGCTTCTTCAGAATCAACATTGATGGCAGTATGAGATCGAGCTCCACGAACTTTTGTTTCTTGTGTGGTTAAAAGATTGAGATTCTTTTCAGGTAAACGTTGTGAAGGTGAAACTTTTTCAGGAATTGGAAGAGGTTCAGTTGTCATTGGAATGTCATCTTTAACCTTTTCTACAATTTTATTTTCTTTTTCTTCATCATCATAGATTTCAGCGAATTGAACTGGACGATAAAGAAGCCCGCAGGGAATACAGAGTAAAACGATACCTAAAAATAATTAATAGTGTTAATTAATAATGCACATTTTTAACATTCAAAACGAACCAGCATAAATCAAGAAAACTTCTCTCCATCCAAATGCGGTAATAAGCCATG
Organism: Panagrolaimus sp. LJ2414; assembly: GCA_024447195.1. Classification (NCBI taxonomy): domain Eukaryota; kingdom Metazoa; phylum Nematoda; class Chromadorea; order Rhabditida; family Panagrolaimidae; genus Panagrolaimus; species Panagrolaimus sp. LJ2414. The sequence goes on from JAMRXY010000016.1 coordinate 10,564,004, forward strand.
AAACAACTTTTGCAAAGACAGCAGTCCCAACTCCAGCCCCGCATACAGTAACACCTGTTGCCAAAGAACGATATTTTTCAAAATACATTGTTACAATAATAATTGCTGGACAATACATAAACCCGAAGCCAACACCTAAATCATGTTTTTATAATTCTGAAGTAGTTAGTATAATAACTTACCCATAATAATTCCAACTGAACCACATAGATACAGCATACTTGTAGCATAATAAGATGTTGCGCATCCAAATGATGCAATAACAGCACCTATAAAAATTTTATTAATACAGTAATTTCTATTGTAAAACATACCTATAATTGTTGTAAGTCGACATCCAATTCTATTGCAGACAGCAGAGGCTATTGGACCAGCAGCAAGCATAAGACCGGTTAAAAGTGAAAGAATAAGTGATACTTCAGCATTTGTACCATTAAATTCCTAAAAAATGTCGTCAATGTCATAAAAGTTTACCTAAAAAAACAACTTACTGCAACAAGACTTTCAGCGATAACACCAAATGAATAAACGAATCCATCAGCAAAGACATGGATTAAAAATGATCCCAGCACAACCCACCAACCATAACCACCATCTAAGGCTATCGGTTTATAAGCGATTGGTTTTCGCTCTGTTTCAATCACCATCGTTAACCTAAAAAAAGTATGATAAAAATATTTTGAAGAATTTATGGTCAAAAATGTATTTTAGATTGTCTACAAAAGTTAGCACGCAATGTAGCAAAACAATTTAGTAGGTTTTAGTACATCTCACAAACACATCAAAAAAGTTGTCAACACTCAATTTTACAATAGTTTCCAAAGTTATCGTCGTTTCAACAACAACGTCCAATCCAGAGGAGATTAAATCGATCATTAAAGTTGTTGCCAAAGATTACATTATTGAAATGACAAAAAACGGGAAGAAAAGTATTGACGAATATTTAACACATACAATAGAACGAAAGAAAAGTGATAAGAAACATGGAGAAGAATATATAAGACGCCGTGTGTATGATGTGCTTTTCGCTTTTCACACTCAAATATAACAACAAAAATTTGTTTGCAAGACGATTCCAATTTTAAATAGAAAAATATATAAACTTGCTGCTTGCGTTTTTGGTTTTTTTAAGTTTAAAAAAAGCAAAAAAATTGATGAAGATTGAGGAAAGAAAGAAAAATTTATGTGTACTTATAAGTAAGTATACTAAGTAAACGAAAAGTAAAAAGTTTTACGTCTTTTTTCCACAACAATTATAAAAAATGGAGTATAAATTATATATCATGAGTAAGAAAGACATTTAAAAAAGTTTTAAAGAAAATTATTGCAAATAATTCACGAGCAAAGAAAAAAATGAAAAAAAAGTAGGAAAATTTTTTAAAAAATGCGTAAAAAAGAATATCGCCAAAATTAAGTGCTTTTTCGACAAAAGTCCATGATTTTTGGTGATCAAAAACGTTCGTTAATAGTAGAATATGAAATATGAAATTGAAAAAGCTGTTACAGACATTAACGATCAAAGAAATTTTAATATTAACAAAAAAATATATTAAAATATTTGACATTAAATAATAACACATAAAAATCAAAAATTCATGTCTTCACTGTTTATGTCCAATAAAAAGCATGTCTAGAGATGGGCAAGTCAAAAATAAAAGTGCGAAAAAAATTATTTTATTGTTCCTTCAAGGTACTTTAAGACCTGAATAAGCCGAAAATAAACTCAAAAAAATTATTAAGAATAGTTAAAATGCCGAAAATACCATTTTAAAATTCGGCAAAACAAAATTTTTTGGTTGAAAAAAAGAAAAGGGAACACTTTTTCTCTTTCTTTTTTGCACAAAAAAGAATGCATTTTTTTGAGTCGCGTGCAAAAAAAAGTCCATTTCTTTTTCTTTCCTTTGTTTTTCCTTCATTTTTTATACAATTCTAGCTCTGCGATCGCTCTATCTTTTTTTCGCGTGCTTTCGCGTGGATTTCCTTTCACCCCAAGATGTATTTTTCGGAGGGCTATCGAATGGTACTAAATTCATGGAATCAGCTGGAATCAATGCAAATGTTTTCCTGTAAAAACATCTAAAAATGCAAATTTTGGGTATTTGCTCCGGATAAAACTTTTCAAAAGTGACATATTCGGAATCAGCGTAAAAAAATACGTCTAGTGGGTCAGATTGTTAATCTTGAAAAAAAAGTATGCGCAAAATCGTTTTTTCGTTACTGTAACCAGAAAAATGTCAAAGAAAGAAAAGGAAAAAGTGTTCCCTGCCCATCTCTAAGCATGTCTTGTAAAACAGCATTTTTTTGTGAAGAAAAAAAATTTGCCGAAATAAAAGTGAGAATCGATAAAGAACAAAAGCCCATAAAAAATAAAAAATTGACAAAAGAAAAACGAAGAAGAAAAGATCGGCGCAGACATTCGAACTTAGGCACGTGCAACAAAAAGAAAAAGGGAGCTCGTTTTTTTTCTTTGCAAAAAAAGCGCGCACTCAACTTGGAGGTGTTGAAGATGTTTCTTTTAAATTAATTTAAAAATCATACACCTTTTTAAATATTTATTTTTTTATCGTAATACATAGAAAAATGGTCGGGGAAAAAGATTATCTTATTAAAAATAACTAAAACGTATTGAAAAATATAAAAAACTGCGTTTTTGTAAAAAGTCAAAAAAGTGATGTATTACTATTTTGGTCAGAACAAAAAAGGGCCACCGAGTGCAGCTCTGATTTTTTTATATGTCATTTCTATCACTATGATACATATTCTGTGAAAGTTCTACGGAGCCTGAGAGAGCCTGACGAAAGTTACAGCGGATTTTCTATATCCCTCCTAGTTTTGCACTAAAACATCTGTATTTTGCTTAAACTTTACCGATTTTTCTAATTCAAAGTATCTATAGGTAATTTATACTGTACTTTTCATTAAGAAACATAAAAATTACAACAAAAATGTGTTTAAATGCATTTTTAACGGATTCTAAGATTACTGATTCAGGAGTTCAGATTTTACAAATAAGCTTTGGCAAAGTGAAACACGGTTTTTTCTAAGGAAAAACACTTTTTTTGAACATTTTCTTCGTTAAAAAACTAGCTCCTTCTGAATCTTTGATCTCCTGAAGCCATTCTTAAATTTTTTTCATTTTTCTTTTTTTAAGGGATCTAAGCATACAAAATCATATTTTTTAAGATACAGTTTGTGTCACAAAGTCGTTTGTATGCTGAGATCTCGCTAAAACAAAAAATTCGTTGCACGTGCCTAATTCGAACACCAAAAAAAACTATATCGAGTAATGGCCCGAAAATTGAAGTTGTCGAAGAAGAAAAAATATACAGAGACAGATGCGCACTTTTTTTGGTTCATTGCCAGACATAAATTGGACACTATTTTGGCTTTAAACTAAAAAGTAAATAAAAATTTTAGTCTCCAAATCAATGTTTAAATAGAGAAGAAGATTTTGGGGTGTTTAGAAAAGGTATTTAGACAAATACAACAATTAATGTTTGGAGATTAAGATACGGTAATGCATGCCGTAATGATGACAAAAAGTGATTTTAAACAAGCAGCATTTTATTTTGGAGGGAGCCGAAACCATTTCAACAGGGCACCTGACGGCGGTACAAGATTAAAGCATTTTTATAAATTCCGAGGGAGTTTATGCCCAATATGCTGACGTTTCTGATTCTAAATATTACCCAAATAAATAATCACAAGATAAGTTTTCTTTCCTCTTTTCTTATCACTCAAAAGTTCAGACGACAAAAACAAATTACTCGAGTTTTCAAGTATTCAACGAAATTTCTTTATTCTGTGATATACCGTAAACCTCTTTCTACTCATGAGTATTTTCAAATATGTACTTTAGCAACTTTGGCACCTTTCTCAGAATCACTTTCAGCTCTTTCTAAAAGTCTTAAAACAAGGAAATGTACATCAAACGAAAAAGACAGAAAAAGCCTTAAAAAAATTCAACAATTGGCTTCTTTAAAAGGGGATAACAAAAATTTTGCACAGCTGTTTTCCTCGAAAAAAAAAACTTACACAAACGAAAGCAACAGAAAGTGCAAAAAGAAAGAAAAAGGCAGCAGCATTTTATAAATAAAAGAAAAAAGAGAAGAGCGTCATCAGAATGAAGCAAAGTGAAGTAAGCATGATGAAAATATGACGAATGTCGAAGCTGGCGATGGTCAAAATGCTAAGAAAAAAGGAAAAATGGCAATGTTTTAGTAAAAGCTTATTCGGCCAATTCGTGGCTGCTTTGTTTTTTTTTTGAAAAGGAAAAGCTTTAAAAATCAAAGCGAAAATCAAAAACTAATTTTTCCCTCAACAAAAACAATTCAACAACAAAACAAGAGATTGATTCATTTTAAAACAAACAATAAAAAAAAGAAGAAAGAAAAACATTGAAAGTCATTTTTATTTTTTGAGGCACAAAAAAGGAAGCGTTTAATTCGAAACAAGCCTGAAAATGCAATTCAACCGGAAACAATTCACTTTTTTGGCATGAACGAGACAAAAAATAGACTTCAAGGATTAACAGCAGCAGCAATTTTAAGGATTAGCAAAAAGCGTTTGTTTTTTGCAAAAAATAAAAATGTACTTTAAAGTTTGTTTTTTTAAAAAGAGCCTTCGAAGCAGCAGCACAAAAAGAGCTTTTGGTCATTTTCAAATAAGTGTGAGCTGGGGAATTTAGCTTTTGTTTTTGGTGCTGATAGGAAAGAATTTTTGGTTGAAATTTGATATCTTTGTTTTTTGGGCATTTATAGAGTTTTCAAAGAAAAAAATCTCAAGACTCAAGATACAAAAATATAAATATCAAATTTTAAGTATGGCTTTCGGGAATATAGATGATACAGGAAGAAAAAATTTTTAATTTGAATTATAAAATTCTATTAAATAAAGCAACAAAAGTTTACATTGTTGAAGCCCAAATGTCAGAAATGCGTTGACATTCGATTTTAAACAATTCCATTCCATGTCGTTTCAAAAAGTGCTAAACACGCAAATTGAACCTCTTTTTTTGAAACAGCATTAATTGGATATCTCTCAAATCTCTTCATTTCCTTAAATAGACATTAATTTATGTTAATAAATACCAGGGGGGAATTAAATGACAAATTTTGATAGCACTGCCTTCATCAACAAGAAGAAAATCTTTTGTTGTGCTTTACAAAAATCTACAGTATTTTAAATCAAAAGCCATCAAAAGAAAAGATCTTTTTCAATTCCAAAACAACATTTCTTTTTATGTTTTTTATTTTCCGCCTTCAAAACATAAAAAAAGAAAACTTGCAAGCCTAAAAAATATTTTTAGAAGCCTAAAAAGTGCGCGTATATTTGTTGGTTGCTGCAGAAAAAAGGTGCTATCGCAAAAAGCAAATCAAAAACATGAATGAAAAAGAAGACAGAAAGAAGGATTCCAAAGGTCGCAAAACACCTTTTTAATTTTTATTTCTGCAAATGCCAAGTCTATGTTTTTCTTTCTTCAGGTAGTAATACAATTTTCCCAAATGAAAATGTGAGACAAATGTAGTTTTATTTTTTTAAAAGAAAATCTAATTTATCTTTCTTCCTTCTGAACAAAAATAAAAAATTGGAACATGTTTGAATTGAAAAAAAAAAGAAAAATCTTTGTTTGAAGTTTTTTCTTCTGTTATTATAATATAATAACATTTATTTATTAGAAATAAAGTCCATTAAAAAAGTTTTTATTTCGTGTTCTTCAAAAGATGATGAAAACACATGTTTTTCTTTTTCTAAGTTTTTCAATTTTGCGTGTGAATTGATGGAAAAGAGAAAAGTTTCTCAAGGATAAGAAAATTGAAACAAAAAAATGTGTGAAAACAAAGTTGCAAAATAAATTGAAATTTTGTTATCCTTGAGAAACCTAAAATGTGTTCTTGAAAGAATTAGTTAAGAGCAAAAAAGTGTGAGAAATTGGCATTTTCATATTTGCAGAAAAGTTCATGCCATTGAAATATGGCAATCCCAAAAGTTTAAACAATGAAAAAAATTTTTAGGTTAATTCTATTGTTTTCTTTTTGAGACACATCAACTTTGAGCAACGTTTTCAAAATTATTAAACTCCAAAAAACAGTCTTAAAATTTATATCCCAAAAGAAAACGATTGGATTAACCTAAATTTTTTCAAAAAAATAAATAAAATTAAAATATGAAGTGTAAATTTGAAAGACGTCCAGATGTATGAATGAAAGAAAGAATAACTTTAAACTAAACTAAACCAAACACTTCAAAACGAAACAAGTTTTATACTTTTGCAAAAATGTATGAGAAAAAAATACAGAAATTTTGAACTTGAAAGAAGAGAAAAACGTGGCTTTGAAGAAAAATTGTAAAAAATGATCTTCAACTTGTTTGGCAAAAGGAAGGAAAAAGGGGTGGACATGCGAAGATGATTGTTATCAAAAAAGAAATATTTTATTGCTCCAAAAATGATAAAGTATCGTCGCAGTTGTAAAAAAAACTACACGGTCAATCATTAATCATTGACGGCAAAAAACAGACAAGACAAAAGAAGAGGGGAAAAATCAAAAGTTGGAAGAATGTGAAAAAGATGATGTTGGAAAAAATTTAAGTAAAAACAAGTTTGATCAATTTTTTCAAGGAACTGTCGGGATCTGGTGTTGGGTGTTTCAAGGGGGTTAGTAAAAATCTGGCATATTTCTTAAAGGCGGCAAACATCAAAAGGAAAAATGTGAAGGGAGGAGATTTGAAAATTTCAGAAAAAAATTCTTTGGATAATCTCTAAACAAAAAAATTACACCAATTTTTTAGGAAATAAAACCTTAAACAATTTAATTGTTTGGATACAGTAAATTTTGTAATTTAATAATTTTAAATTTTAAACAAAACTAAAACACTCAACTTTTGGTTTCATCGAACATAAAGTTTTTACTTTTCTATAACTTTTTCCACCACAAAACTTCTCATATTTTAAAGTCATAACTTTTTAATGGCTATTTTTATCGATTTTGGACTTCTTTTTTTGTTATTACGAGCTTAACAAATCACCTGGTTTCTGTCGGCGTCACCCAAGATGATGATGTGAAACATCGCAGCAGCAACAAATCGGATGATGACCAAAACAGCTGCGATTAAGTTAAACTTAAACTTTTTACTTGCACTTATATTTCAAAGGAAGACAAAGATTAAACTGATTAATCAAATATTTTTGAAAAAAAAAAAAAAAAAAAAAAAATCAATATGGTTTTTTAAATCTTAAAGTAATGACAAAAAGTTTTTTGTGAGAAAGACTTTTATATGAACCTATTTCGTACAATCCGTTTGCTTTAAAATTTAAATGTCATATTTTTCATAACCATGGAGTTTGTACAAACGATAGCAGATGTAATAAGCTTTTTTCAATGAAAATGTCTAAAAATCTTTTTTTAAAGCTTCCATCTGTTGGATTTCGTTTCATCTTTTTAATGGCAAGAAATATTTTTTAATGATAAATTTAATGATAAAAATATAAACAAAGAATTTAACACAAAAATGAACAACAAAATTTTCTTGCGAGTCAGATTTCATTTTGATTTGAAATTATTGCATTTTTTATAGTAAAATTTACTTTTTCTATTTTTCAGTGCCCTTTTAATTTTAATTATTTTTAAAAGATCTAAAGGTTACGTGATTTTTAAAACAGATTTTTAACAAAAAGAAAAAACATTTGATAAATGTTTATCGAATTTTTTTGCCCTTGATTGAAGGTATCAGACAAGAACAGGTGCCTTTATCCTTTTCTTTTTGCAAATCTTCAGGAAAAAAGACAAACAATTGAATGATTAAAGTTCGGTCAAAATAAAAGTTCGGCACCAGCTGGTAGATTGACAAACGAAAGCAGGGATAAAAAAACAACAAAAGAAAGGGCATCAAAAGTCACGCGAAAATTTAAACTTTTCTGTTCAGAGAAGTTTAAGAACAGGGGGTAGGATTTTTTGTTTCAAGGATATAGATAAATTTAGTAAACAACAAAAAAATCAGTGGAAGAGGAGATATCAAACATTAAATTGTTTCAAGTGTTTTTTGAAACTTTTAATCAATCGTGGAAAAAAATTTGTTTGGGGAAGGAGATCGATATATCACAAAAAGCTGATCATTGAGTTTTACTTAATTAATAGGCTTATATCCTGCGAGGTATGGCTCAGAAATAAGATTTTTAAAAAAAACGTTAAAATAAAGTAAGAAAGCTGAAAATAAGTCATAAGAAAATGAGACTAGACACAAGTATCTGATAAGCTTAAATTTAATAATCACCTGCTTTTTGGTATTAATCAACTTTTGACTAAAGAACAACTTTAAGAGATAGAAAAAATGAGAAACAAATTTAATCCTACAAATCCATTTGCAAATACCAAACCAAAAATATCCTTTAAAGTCGAGTTTATTTTTGACATCATTGGTATTTTTTGTACAAACAGAGAAAAAACTACAATTACATATATAAAAATAAACTAAAAATATAAAACAGAGTATTTTGATAATAAATAAAAGTAAATGTTGACATTTTGCTATAAAAAAAACGAATGACAACGTAAAACACATATATTGAAAAGCTGCTGCTAATTAGCAGTAGTAATAGAAATACAAGCAAAGAGTGAGTCAAAGTCAAAAGAAAAAATGCGCTTCAAAAAACATGTGAAAAGCTGCTGTAAAAAGGGGGATGAAGCCTTTGGCCTTGTTGAGAGATGTCTTTCCTTAACAACCGAAGAAACCGTTTTTACATTTAACAAGCTAAAGTCAAACAAAAAGAAAAAAGAAAAGTGTACACACCAGAAAACAGAAAATAGCTTGAACTTTGCAAAATTCTCACAACAGTGACAACACAAAAATACAAAAAAATAAAAAAAATTATTAAAACAAAAACTTTTTCTATTTTAAAAATTTGTTTTACCAACTTTTTAGTTAGAAAAACTCCTTCTATCAAAAATATCGAATATCTTGTTTTGGACATCTTTTTCGGAACTTTTTCTTTCACTTTAATTGTCACATATATCCCTCCAGATATCCAAACGGATACTGTAAGAGATTTTTGTGAACTTCTTTTATCTTTACAATCTAACTCTTCTTCTGAAATTCTTCTTGTTGGGGATTTTAACATGCCAGAAATTAACTGGGAAACCAAGTCAAGTAATTTTTTGAAAGAAAAATTATTTCTTGATTTTCTTTTTGAATCTGGGATGTCGAATTCCGTAACAATTCCAACCAGAAAAGAAAATATCCTGGATCTTGTCATTTCAAATTTTCCACAAAATATTTTTAACGTTTCGACAGATCCAGGATTTTTCGGCTCTGATCATAATGTTGTTAATTTTTCTTTGAAATGTTCTGATAATCCTCCTCCAAAACCTTCTCTTTCTTATAAAAACTTTAAAAAAGCCGACTTTTTATCCATGAACTTTTTCTTTTTTGAACAAAAATGGGAATTTTTGGACCAAAAAAACATTACTGTAGATCAGGCTTGTTCTCAATTTTGTAAAATTGTTAATGAGGCGATCTCTCTTTTTGTTAAAACTGTTTCTCCTTCTTCTGAAGATAAGATATCTCCAAAAATGAGATCTATGATCAATTTTCAGAAATCTTTACCAAAAACAGCAGCCAATTTTAAAACCATTTCTCTTATCTCTAAAAAGTTAAATAAATTATCAATTCAGGAAAAACGAGAAAAAGAAAAAAATATTTTGAAAAAATACGGTAGCAAAGGCATTTTTAATCATCTTGCCAAATACCTCAAAAACGACTCGTCAATTCCTGCAATTTCAACTGAATCAAATACTTTATTTTCGGATTTTGAAAAAACTGCTGTTTTTGGTAAAAATTTTTTGAATAATTTTCATTCTGAGAAATCACCAATTTTTGAGGATTGTTTTCCTGTCAAAGACAGTTCTCTCTCTTTTCTTACTGTAGAACAATGTAAGGAATTCCTTCAAAAACTTAAACCAAAATGTAACACTTCACCCGATGGAATTCCTTATATTGTTCTCAAAAAATGTTTTTTAACTTTGGCAAAACCTATTACTAAAATCATCAATTTATCTTTTTTGCAATCTAAAGTTCCTGAAATATGGAAAATTTCTCATGTAATTCCTATTTTTAAAAAAGGTGACAAACACCTTGCTTCCAATTATCGTCCTATCTCTTTAAATTGTTCTCTTTCTATGATTCCTCAAAAAATTGTAATAGATTTTTTGAATGATTTCTTTTTTAAAAATAATCTTATTCCTCCATGCCAACATGGTTTTACAAAATCTAAATCTGTCACAACTCAATTAGTTGAGACTTTTGATTTTATCACCTCCAAAGCTGAAAAAAATATTCCTGTTGATATAATTTATTTTGATGTTAAAAAAGCTTTCGATAGAATGAAACATTTTTTACTTTTTCGTAAACTCAAAAATGCAAATGTTCCAAATTCTATCATTGCTTGGATTCAAGCTTTTCTCTCTAACCGGAAATTTAGGGTCAAAATTGGGGATTCTCTTTCTGATTCTTTTGATGCAAATTCTGGGGTTCCACAAGGATCTAAGCTCGGGCCAATTTTATTTCTATTTTTCATTTCCGATCTTATTTCTTTTTGTGAAACTCCAGAAGTTGAAAATAAACTCTTTGCTGATGATCTAAAAGCTTTTTCTTCCAATTTATCTTTAACTAATCCTCCTCTTCAAATTTTTCTTGGAAAACTTGAAATATGGATGGATCAAAATGAGCTTGAGATTGCTATCGAAAAGTGCAATGTTCTACATTGTCTTCCAGATAAAAATCCAAAAATATCATATTTTTTGAAAAATCAAAAACTTCCAAATAACCAAAATTCTCTCAGGGATCTTGGTTTAATCGTTTCGGATGATTTGAGCTGGAAAGCTCATATCAAAACTATTTCAAAAAAAGCTTTATCTCGTCTTTTTATTCTTTTCAAATCTCTTAAATCTCATTCTCCTAAACTCTTACTTCATATGTATCAATCTTATGTTCGTCCTTTGGTTGAATTTTCGACACCTGTCTTTAATCCAACCCAAGTTTATTTGATTGATAAATTAGAAAAAGTCCAAAAAGTAGCTCTAAAACTTATTTTTCTCAGGTCTCGTGAACTTCGTCCTCATTTTAATGCTCCATACGAAGAAAAACTTGAAATGTTAGGTATTGAATCTCTAGAAATTCGAAGAAATAAGTTTGATCTTATTTTTTTGAATGATTATCTTTCGGGAAAAATAAATTGTAAATTGGATCTATCAGTTCGAACTTCAAAAACTAGAGGATCTTCCAAAAAACTGGAAATTCCAAACTCTAAAAAAGTCATTAAAAGAAACTTTTTTACTTTTAGAACTGTTTCCAAATACACAAAACTACCACGTCATTTACAATATACCACCCCCAATCTTTTTAAGAGAGGCATTATGGCATTAAAAGTTTAAAGTTTTGAAAAATTGTTTGAATTGTATTTTTTTACCTATGTAAAATTTTATTGTTGAAATTGAATTTTTAAATTTTATCTTTTCTTTTTATTTGTACATATATGTCAATTTTTTTATTGTTTCTTTTTTATTGTATTGATTTTGTTTGTTTTTTATCATGTGTTAGAGCATGAAAATAAATTATATTATATTATAATCAAGAAAAGTATAATAACAAAAGTAATTGGAAACTGCTTTTTTCTTGGTTTTCAAATTGTTCTTTAACCTCGAAAGTTATCAAAAAACTGGGATTTTAAAATTTTCAGGAGCAAAATGGCATCGAAAAACAGACTTTAAAGAAAAACGCCTGCTTTTTGAAAACAAATATTTCCTTTTATGGCACTTTTAAGAAATCTTCTGTCTCACATTTCTAAAAACAGCGAAAAACAATTCTTTCAAAAAAATATAACAAAATTTTTATTATTTAAAATGTAAGTAAATAAAAACCAATTCTGTGAGATGCAATAAAAAAAAGTGTCTCAAAGAAATTGCCAAAGCTTAACTCTTTTTTCCTTTCCTTCTTTGAGACAAAAACTCCGCCTTTTTTCAAGTCAGAAGACACACGTTTTTTTTCTTAAGATGATAAAGACCAAGGCGAACAAATAGGCACATGTTATTTTATTCTTTTAGATGATTTCCGTTCTATTTTATGCCGTTCAAAGCCCTTCTTTTTAACAATAAATTCAATCAATCTTGTCCGCCTTCAAAGAAAAAAAGAAAGAAAAGAGTTTAAACTTAAAAAAAACGTTTCAAGTCCAACAAAAGCGTGGACTTTTGCCATTCCCGTGATACAATCAAACAAAGAAAATGTTAGCCTCAAGGAAAAAACGAAGAAAAGTGACGCAAAAAACGTGCTTTTTTGAATGAATCAAAAAATGGCTATTTTTAACCGGCTTTTAAGTCTAAAATAACAAAAAAAACAACAAATATCCACAGGGAAAATGTTGTTTAGAAGATGAACAAAAATTTGTGGGTGGCAAAATCGTTTGATTATTTAAAACAAAATGAAACAGATTATGTCAGTTTTTGAATGAAGAAGGCCTTTAAAGGGAGCGTACCAGATAGAATAAGTTTTATTTTTTTAACACACGTCCTCCCACCCCGAAAGCTCTCTACTAATCGAGTAAAAAAAATTTTTTTTTCAACATTTTACTCGATTAGTAGAGAGCTTTCGGGGTGGGAGGACGTGTGTAAAAAAATAAAACTTATTCTATCTGGTACGCTCCCTTTAAATTGTTTTTAATTGAGATCTTTAAATAGCTCATTTGATCTCTAGTTACAGTATGCCAAAACCATCTGTTTTTGTAATAAATTCCACCAAAATAGAAAGCATTTTCTAAAAAAATGCGAAAATATTTTTGAAGATGATTAGTATTACGGTATGAATGACTTTTAAGTATAAAAATACATTTAAATAATATCAAAATTTTAGATTAAAATATGTGACATTTGTGGAGCGACTTCGAGAACGCCATCAAAAGTTGCAGCTCATGAACGAACTCATTCTGGGGAAAAGCCATTTACATGTCAATATTGTGGTAAATCTTTTTCGGAAAAATCATGAAAAGAAGCATCTCGGAGATACTCCTTTCAAATGTCAATAATGCCCAAAGATATTCCCAATCCAATCATCTTGTAAATCCCATGAAAAACAGATTCATGAAAGGTAAATTTATAGAAGTGCACGATTTACCTTGAAATAATACCTATGTTTTTTTTTAGAAAAATCATCAATGTTACACCGAAACCATCTGGAGAAGAAAATTATTGAATATAAGTTTTTAGTTCTTTTTGTTTTGATTTTTAACATTGCTTTTTTTCTAATTATTCTTAAATTTCTTTTTGAATTTTAATTGAATAAATTTGATTTTGCCCAGAGTTTTTTATGAATACACAAATTTTTAATTTTCTTTCTATGAAACAACATCATAGAAAAAAAACTAAAATCAAACATCATAAAATTACTGTAGTAACACAAAAACACAATAAAACTTTATTAAGTTGAAACACAGCATTCAAAAATTAATTTCATAAAAAAATTATACAAAAAAAGAATCAATTTCATTAAACAAAACGTTTTACCAAAAATACAATATAATTAAAAAGTACACCACACATAATAACAAGGAAAATTACCAAACGATGTTCAAAAGGATGTCCTACAACAGATTCAACTTCGACAGCATCCATTTCAACAAGCGGTTCTTCGACAATATTTTCTTCAAGCCATTCTTCTTCGACAATATTCTTTTCAAAAACTTCTTCAGCATCAAGTTTAGGTGACGTTTCAAGTTCAGGCTTTTCAAAAACTTCTTCAGTTTCAGCTTTTGGTTGTGCTTCAGGTTCTGGCAAGGCAGGATATTTATTGAAGATGTTTGCAATGAAAGCCAAATTAAGTTTATAATTTCCTTCAACGACATCTTGAGGAGTAACAAATGACCGACAATCAATTTTTGCAGCTTCATTTAACATTGCACAGGCACGATTAAGTTTTCCTTCTTCTTTCAAAGGAGCAAGAGATACACCAGCTTCAGGAGGAGCAACTCGATAAATCAAATGAGTGTAGATTGTTGAATCCGTGATATCCGAGGTAAAATTATTCATTTGAAGCTCAACGCTGGCCTAAAAATTAATTTCTAAAGAAGAAATATTTTTCTCAAAAACATACATTAACCAAATGATAATTAACCCATCGAACGAGAATCTGTTCAGGTGTAAGCCGACTTAATTCAACAGATTTCTTTTCATTCAGAGTCAAATCAATAGATTTTTCTCTAGCAGTTTCATTATGATCATCTTTTACATCAAAATTATCATTGTCATCAGCTGTCTTGTCATTACCACCTTCATCAAGCAATCGAATCATTCCAGGAACACTTTCAAGATTAATTTGACGAAAAAGTCCTTGACGAATAATCTGCCAGATAATACCAAGTACAAGATGTGGCTTTCCTTTATGCATATCATCGGCATCAACATTTACGACATTGCAACCAATTGAAGAACAACTCTTCAATGCCAAAACCAAATTTTCAAGCTTTGAGTATCGATTAAGATTCTTTTTATTGATTGCTCGTTCATCAATGGTTTCCGGTTGGGCAATATTGATTAGTTTACAAAGGATAAGACCATCTTGAACTTTTTTATACAAATCTCCATTATCTTGATCAACGGGAAGCAAATGCTTCAAATCAGAATCACTGCCAAGTTTATCATTAATCCAATCTGAGAAAGCTACTTCTTCCTATAAACTTGATATATACATACATATACATATAAGCAAAATACCCACCTCAATTCGAATTGTATGAATAATTTCATCAGCACCATGTTCTGCCATTCCTTGTACTTGATATGATGCATCATTCACTCGAACAATCCCTTTCTGCCATTGAGAAACATGCGCAGATTTTTCTTCCATCAAGCTTGAATAAATTTCATTCAATTGTGCAACGGTTACTTTATCATCACCGTCACTGCTACCAACACGTTCCATCAAATCTCGAAGTTGATAACCAGGAACATCAAAACCCATAATCTTCAAAGCTTCACCAATATCCCTTTGAAAAATATATCCTTCACCATTTGATTTAACCTAAAAATTTATTTCCTTTAGAACTGTTGAACTTTTTACACCATTTTATAAGGAGACGTTGTTCAGTTTAGGCATGACGTTAAAATAGGGAAGTGAGGCAATACCAAAGGGTCACAGAAATTCTTTGCAAAGAAAATCCTTTTTTGAGAAATACGTCAATGATAGGCACGGCTCCGGGCCCACTAGGCCCGTTTGGGCCCGAGAAGCGCCCAGGCCCTTAACAAGGCCCGTCGGGCCCAAATTTCAAAAAGCCGGGCCCGGGCCGGGCCCAAAACATTGGGCCCGCGGGCCTTCCGAAAAATTTTGAAAACACGTTTTTCGTCCAAAATTTTGTTAAGAAAAATAATTTTTTCTCATATTTCATTGATTTTATTTAATAATGTGCCATGAAAATGGAAAGATTAAGATTAAACATTGTGTTTGGAAAAAATTTTTCGTTCAAACGTTAAAAAATCCATTTTTTAAACTATTGAAAATATTGAACTGGGCCCTCGGGCCGGGCCTGGGCCCGTTAAGGCCCGGGCCCAGCGGGCCCAAAATCAAAGGGGCCGGCCCGGGCCTTGAAAAAGTGGGCCCGGAGCCATGCCTAGTCACTGATCACAAAAGAAACTTGAAGGTGGCCGTTTACAAAGGAGAAAGAATTTAAGAATTTGTGCACAGCCTAATATGTTTGTATTGGTTAAAACAAGAACAAGTTTTCATATATTTTAGCATGTGGCTCATATACAGAACTGTCAAAAAGTTCTTAGGATTAATAAGAATACCTTTCTTTGCACTCTTTCTTGCAAAAACTTATCGCTAAAAACTTACCGTATCAAAATGTTGATGTAATTCATGGGTGATCTCGGAATTAATCATCTTAGCAGATTAGTTAGATATATATTCCTCTGAAATTGGATTACAAATTGCATGTTAAAAATGATAGAAATAATCAAAAGTCAAACAATTACACTAAATTACAGCACAGTAAATCCACGATCGATAATGACAAAGTAGAAAAAAGAAGAAGCAAAATGGTGAAGAAAAAAATTAATAAGATTTTGAGCAACAAAAATAGTTTTGCGTTTTTTTTGCAACTTTTTTGTCCGTGTTGAAAAGATGTTGCGGTTTTGCAACGAAATGCAACGAAATTTGCAATTTTTGTAATTTATTATTGTTCAACAAAAACTTGTTCTAAGCGAAAAAGACTTGTGTAAATTGATATGTAAATTAAACAATGCAAAGTGGATCATGCAAAATTAAAACAATACTCCTCTAAAACCGCATATAAGATAGGATGTGACAACGAATTTTCATCAGTCGACAACTTTCGTCTTCTTCTTCACCACTTCTCTCTCTTCTCTCAACTCTTCTTTCATCAACAACAGAAATGGCTGCTTTGGGTATGTTTTTGGTATATTTTATTAATCTATCATGTTGTTTGTAGCTTGTGATCCCCCAGCTGCTGCCGTTCCTGCTGCAGGAGGAACCAGCACTCATCAACTTGTCAATTCTGGTGCTTCTCGTCTTGCCTTCAAAGTCAAGTCATCCAATAATGCTCAATATCGTCTTAAACCCGTCTTTGGCTTCGTTGAACCTGGTGCTTCTGCTCCATTAGAAATTACTCGTCTTGCTGGTCCACCAAAGGATGATAAAATGGTTGTTCAATTCGCTGAAGTTCCTGCTGATGCCACTGATGCTCAAGCTCCATTCAAGGCTGGCCCAGCTGGTGGTGAAGTTGTCCTCCCTGTTTCTGCAACATAATTGTCTTTGTCAAATAATTCAATGATGTCTTAATAAATAAATATCATAATTATATATTTTGTGTTCTTTGATTCAGGGATTTGGTGGGGGTATGTTTGTCGTGGGATACGGTTTATGGGAATCTTCGGGTTTTGATCGGTTTCACTGAAAAGTGTCCACTTTGTTGAAGTGATTTGCTTCGATTTTTCGTTTTCCACTGTAGATTATTTACTTGGAACTGTCAATTATATAATAAAATATGTGATAAATAATTCATTTTTACCGTAACCAATACACAATTTGAACAATTATCTAATCTAACTTTAAATGTAATTCATTTAAATTCATTTAAAATGTAAATAAATGCATCACTAAAAATAATAAAATTGATATTTTAGTACCACTAACTTTTGTAACAAACCCGATACAGTAATCATTAGTCATACTTTAATTTTACAAAATTTCGTTCAAATTCATTTTCCAATCTTCAACAAAACAAAATTACTTCATTCAATAATGTCTTAATAAATATTTATTTTAATTATATTTTTTGTATTGTTGAATTCGGGGTTTTGATCAACTTCACAAAACAGTGTCCTCTTAGAATTGATTTTTTTTAATCTAACAAGAAAAATCTTTTTTCGATTCGTCTAATCTCAACTAAATTGAATCAGACAGTCACCTCTTTTTGCCGTAAAAATACTTGCTTCGGTTAAAATAGCTACAGTATATTCTGGTGGATCGGCAATATTTAGTTTCACATCAACAATTTATTCGAAAGGGTAAAAATTATACACAAATAGATTGTGAAATTCTGAGAATAATTTCATGCCATTGATTATCTTCTTTGCTGGGCCAGTTCAAAAAAAAAAGTTTTAATATTTCAGTGGGTTGTGAGGAGGAATAAATATTGATGCCTATTCTTCCCCTCCACCTGATGAAAAAACCTTGACAAAGAAAAAAATTAAGAAACAATTAAATTATTTATGACATTATTGAAGTATTTGATAAAGACAACTATGCTCATTCCCATTGATTAAAATAATGGGCATGCAGAGAGAACCATTTTTGCTCATTTAAAAATGCCATAAAATATTATTTTTTAGTTTTTCACAAATTGTTTTTTGTTACCTTTCCTTGATTATCTAAAGATAGAAAATTCTGTTAAATTTCATAAAAGTATGACTAATGAAAACTATTTTTCAAGTAAGCTTCTGCAGAAACTTCTTTAAATCCGTAAAATCAAACTCCAAATTTTAGGGATTGATTATTTTAAACAGCTGCAATGTAACGAAATAATAAAAGCTGAATTTGGAAGTATTGTAAAAAGTTTTAAAGTTATTTCCATTACCTCTTTCATTGTTGTATTAGGTTTATTTTTTATTCATGAAGACTCAAAAATTGATGATAATCGGCGGCAAGTTTATTACTGCTTTATTAATCTCATTTTTAAATTTAAATGCCTTTTAATTTTCGGTTTTTTAATACAGTATAAAAAATTTTGGTATTAAATTTGATTAACTTTTTTTGTATAACATATATCAGGGACACCAACAGTGGGAGGGGCTGAAATCAAAAAAATCCTTTGATTTTTTACCGCCATCGGCTCAAGATCAAAGGGTTGCCACTTTTGAATTGGTTTCTATCACAGGTCTCTGAACTTGCAAAAAATCCGCAAAAAATTGAAAATTATCTACAATAAATGATATTTTTCAATTTTTTGCTGATATTTTTCAATTTTTTGCAGATATTTTTCATTTCTTCATTGTTTCTTTAAGACCAAAAATTGAAAATTATCAGCAAAAAGTTGAAAAAAATCCGCAAAAAGTTGAAAAAAATCAACAAAAAGTAGAAAAAATTTGATTTCTAACGTAATTTGTTAGCAGTGCCAAAATTTAATTTTTGGATAAAGCTTGGAAGCTTTTTGCAAACCAGCCCGAAGGCGGATTTGCAAAAAGCAAACTTTATCCAAAATTTATTTCGTTTTCTAAACCGGAGTTTAAAAAAAATTGAAGAAGTTGAAAAAAATGAAAGCTTTTATAAAAAAGAAAAAGAATAAAGAAATACAAGGTTTTGCGGGAGGCAGAGAAACAAAGACTCGCTCTCTTTCTAGCAAATCTTTTTCGTTGATAATTTTCAACTTTTTGCAGATAATTTTCAGCTTTCACTTTTGTTGAAAATTTTCAACTTTTTGTTGATTTTTTTCAATTTTTCAATTTTGCTGATAATTATCAACTTTTTGTTGAAAATTTTCAACTTTTTGTTGATAATTTGCAGTTTTCAACTTTTCGTTGATTTTTTTCAACTTTTTGCTGATAATTTGCAAATTTTTGCGAACTTTTTGCAAGTTCAGAGACCTGTGCTGCCTCCTGCGAAATAAAATGCCACTTGGTCTACCGTAATACTTTTTAAAATTATTACCGTAGAAATTATTTTAATACAAGAACTAAATGTTTAATTTTTAGTTTCGAGAAACAAATTGAAGAAAAGGAATTCATTCATGCTGCCTTCGATATCGGAATCCGATTCATTATTCCCTTCATTTTTATTTTTCTTTACAAATTTGAAGGAAGCAATACCATTTTTTCATGGCTTGGAAAATTTTGTTATATTTTCCTTTTTTTAGTTGCTTCAGGATATTACATTTTGTATGTTTAAAAATAATTAAATTTAAGTAATTTTAAAATTTTAGATTCTTTTTAAAATCTTTTGCAATACCGTATCCTCCGTTATTGTTAATTGTTCTTTTCGGCATTATTATAGTTTTTGGGATGCTTGGAAACCATCCAAAATGTCCAATGATTATAAAAAAGGTGAACAAATCTTTAAAAACAATTTGTGTTAAATAATTAAATTTTAGGCTTTTAAAATAATTTCCTTTGCATTCATTTCAATTTTTACAATTGAAAACTCAAATAATTTTTCAATTTGGATTTTACTTTGTTGTGCCGCAATTATGGATGCATTTTCTGTTTTATGCCCTTGGGGAGCATTAAATATCTTCTTTCGACTTTTGAAAACTAAGAAGGAAAAACCTCCACAGGAATTTGTTTATCCTTTGAATACGGTAATCGATAAAGAGGAGTCTGAAATTTCAAATTTTTCTGATATCAATGTAATCGAAATTGATGTTACAGAAACAAATTGTATGCAAATTTTCTCTAAAGGGATTCACCTTATCTGACCTCATTCGAAATTTTTATCTCCCCTCCATCCGCCAAAATTTTTCCTTTGATGTTGGCCGCTTTTATTATAAGCGGTCAAAGTATTTTTATTTGACTACTCCCCCTTAAAGTCCATGATAAAAAAAATCTTAAAAATAAATATAAGTTAAAAATATTTTAGTGGGCTGTGGCGACATATTTTTAATACCTCTTTTAATTGGGAATGTTTCGATTCAACAGGATTTGACCGTAACATTTGCTTGCTACTTGGCTGTTTTGATGGTAAGCAATTTATTCAATCGATTAAGAAATTAATATAAGTATTCAGGGAATTGCATTAACATTCACGTGCTTCAAAGTTTTCAATCGTGAGACAATTCCTGCCCTTCCGATTCCGGTATTTTTAGGAATAATCTTTTATTACTTTACAAATAATTACGGAACAATCTTGATGAACAATATTGCAATGCATCAATTTGTTGTTTAAAAAATCGTTAGAATAAATCTCTAAAAACAATCTAATTAACATAACATAACATAACAAGAAAAAGCTATAATGATTCTGATTTCTGGGAGGTTTCTGCATTCCAACATCTGAAGTCGGATTCTGCAATTTTTAATCTGCAAAAGATTGGACAAATTATTTATATTATTATATTTATTATTGTCACAAATAAGTAGTAAAAACTACATTTGTTAACTCATGTTTATAAAAAAACAAAAATATTCATGAAAAATATCTAAAACGTTTTGCTTACTAATTTTCACTGTCACAAAGAAGCCGAAAATAGTATGATAAGCCTTATTGTCAATTAGGAATATAAGTTATTACTCCAAGCAAAATGAAAAAAATACAGAAAAGAAAAATCTTAAAATGTTTGGATGTAATTTCATGAAAAAGCTTTTCAATTTTTTTTTCATAGAGATTTACGGTCTCGCAACTACTTTTACCATGTGATTGACATTAAATTTTTGAGAGAAACTTTTTTTGCTGCCTCAAAAATTAATTTCTTTTTTCCTTTTTCCTTTTTGATCGAGTATTTTTATATTGCAATCAGTGTTATTTAATTTATCTTCATTTTAGGATAGCAACTAATTCGTAACGATGATGAATTCTGAAGTGATCACTAAATTAGAAGATACGTTCCCGTCGGTATGCCATATTTTCATATAAACTCTTTGACCTGAAGAACTCTTCAGGTTTACACATATTGTGCTACAAAACCAAAAAGCATTTAGTCATTCTAAGAGCACTTAACTTTATGGAACAGGTATAATCTTGACGTATTTTTAGGTTAAATCAAATGGTGAAGGATATATTTTTCAAAGGGATATTGGTGAAGCTTTGAAGATTATGGGTTTTGATGTTCCTGGTTATCAACTTCGAGATTTGATGGAACGTGTTGGTAGCAGTGACGGTGATGATAAAGTAACCGTTGCACAATTGAATGAAATTTATTCAAGCTTGATGGAAGAAAAATCTGCGCATGTTTCTCAATGGCAGAAAGGGATTGTTCGAGTGAATGATGCATCATATCAAGTACAAGGAATGGCAGAACATGGTGCTGATGAAATTATTCATACAATTCGAATTGAGGTGGGTATTTTGCTTATATGTATATGTATGTATATATCAAGTTTATAGGAAGAAGTAGCTTTCTCAGATTGGATTAATGATAAACTTGGCAGTGATTCTGATTTGAAGCATTTGCTTCCCGTTGATCAAGATAATGGAGATTTGTATAAAAAAGTTCAAGATGGTCTTATCCTTTGTAAACTAATCAATATTGCCCAACCGGAAACCATTGATGAACGAGCAATCAATAAAAAGAATCTTAATCGATACTCAAAGCTTGAAAATTTGGTTTTGGCATTGAAGAGTTGTTCTTCAATTGGTTGCAATGTCGTAAATGTTGATGCCGATGATATGCATAAAGGAAAGCCACATCTTGTACTTGGTATTATCTGGCAGATTATTCGTCAAGGACTTTTTCGTCAAATTAATCTTGAAAGTGTTCCTGGAATGATTCGATTGCTTGATGAAGGTGGTAATGAAAAAACTGCATCATGGATTAACAAACAATATGAAGATGGTAATGCAGTTGATGAATTACGCCGACTTTCACCTGAGCAAATACTTATGCGTTGGGTTAATTATCATTTGGCAAATGTGAGTTGTGTCAGCTTTTAGGGAAGTTAATCGTATTGATTTTATAGGCTAATGTCAATTATCAAATGAATAATTTTACCTCGGATATCACCGATTCAACAATTTATACTCATTTGATAAACCAAGTTGCTCCACGTGGAGCTGGTGTTTCTCTTGCACCTTTGAAAGAAAATGGCAATCTTAAACGTGCCTCTGCAATGTTAAATGAAGCGGCAAAAATTGATTGTCGGTCATTTGTTACTCCTCAAGATGTTGTTGCTGGAAATTATAAACTTAATTTGGCTTTCATTGCAAATCTCTTCAATAAATATCCTGCCTTACCAGAACTAAAAGCTGATGAAATTCTAGAAAAGAATGTTGTTGAAGAACCGATTGAAGAAAGAACATATCGAAATTGGATGAATAGTTTGGGAGTTGAACCTCATGTTGGATACTTATATAATGATCTTCAGAATGGATTGATTATCTTTCAGGATTGTTTCCTTGCTAAATTAGTAATTCTTAACTTTACTTTTTCTTGTTTTAGTTGTATGATGTAATTAAAAAAGGTATTGTTGATTGGAAACGTGTAGTAAAACATTTTCGTAAATTGCAAGGAATGATGGATCAAATCCAAAATTGTAATTATGCAGTTGAGCTTGGAAAACAGTTGAGGTTTTCATTAGTTGGAATTCAAGGAAAAGATATTTTTGATGGGAATCGAACTTTGACATTAGGTATGATGTTTCTGTTTTTTGCTTGCTTAAATTCTGATTTTGTTTTAGCACTTGTTTGGCAACTTATGCGTGCTTATACTTTGGCAGTTTTGGCTCAATGTACAAAAGAAGGTCATCTTGCAAGTGATAAAGAAATAATTTCATGGGTTAATCATAAGCTTAAATCTGCTGGAAAAGTTAGTCACATTCGAAGTTTTCAAGATTCAACCATATCAAATTCTCTTGTTATTTTGGATTTAATTGATGCTATAAAGCCTGGTGTAATTAATTACAATGTTATTCAAAAAGGACGTACTGAAAAGGTATTATTATTATCTTGTTGATCAGTAATTAGTATATACTTTTTTTAGGAGAAACATGAAAATGCAAAATATGCTTTGACAACTGGTCGAAAAATTGGTGCAAGTCTTTACGCTCTTCCCGAACATATTACAGAAGTTGATCCAAAAATGGTTATGACTGTATTTGCATGTCTTATGGCTCGTGATTATATGCCAAATGTTCATATTGATAAAGAAAATATTGAAATTACGCCATTATCCAAAATTACTTGTTAAATAATCATTTTTGATTTGGTGTATTTTTGTTTTTATAGTATGATTTTCAAAGTAAAAGTTAAAGTTCTGTTGATTCACTGATGTATTTGGTAGATTTAGGATTAACTTTTAGGAATCTACAGTAACATTTTTACTTTCACTCAGTTAGAACTTTTCATATTTGAACATTTTAGAAGGCTTTTGATTTGAATGTTCAGAAGAAACTGTTTTAATGTTGTTTAGTCTTTTTTAAAAAAATCAATAAATTTTTTGCTATGAATTTATGTGACGATTTTGCGCTAAAAATTCTTTCTTATTGATGGCAAAAGAATTTATGCAGTAAAGGTGCTATTTTTGTGTGCTTTAATTTGTCTATAAAATGTTAGTTTTCGACATGTTGGTTGAAAACTAACATTTTATTCACGAAAAAATGTGAACAAATAAAAAAGATTTTCCGTTTACATTTTTTCCGAGTTGTTTTCTTTCTGTTTTTACTTTTTTGATTTTGTAAATCGGCAAACGACAGTTGTATTTTGTAATTTTTTCCCAGTCAAATATATGTTTTAAAAGGTATTTTAAAAAGAACATTTAATTTTGTAATTCATATTAGATAAAAAGCTGATCTTACACTTCCATGTTTGATAATCATGGATTCTGATATCCTTGTTCAAAGTTTAAATTCATCGGATTCTTTGTCATCTTCATTTGGTAATAATGTAAGTTTATAATTCGAAATATTTCACAAATTTGGTTGCAATGCATTCATTTTTGATAAAAACTTAATAAAAATAACTTTGCATGAGTTAGGCGATTTACAGGTTTTTATTATTATTATCTAAATGAGT
Organism: Panagrolaimus sp. LJ2414; assembly: GCA_024447195.1. Classification (NCBI taxonomy): domain Eukaryota; kingdom Metazoa; phylum Nematoda; class Chromadorea; order Rhabditida; family Panagrolaimidae; genus Panagrolaimus; species Panagrolaimus sp. LJ2414. The sequence continues at coordinate 10,588,217 of JAMRXY010000016.1, forward strand.
CATGAACATGCTATGGCGCACAATCAGTGCCCTAGACTCAGGATGCCATTTCGAATGTCCGTGTTTTTTGATCTTTTACCGCCATCAACGCGTATCCTCTCGGAATGATTTTCGCCCCCTCTGAAATATAATAAAAAGCTGTAGATGTCCTTGAACGGCAAAGATCAAAGAGTTTTTTTTATGAACACTGTGTTTCAATTTTAAAAATTAGTTTTTATGCCATTTAGAGCAATATTAAAAGCTCATGTTCTTTAAAAATAATTCCTTTCATATTTTATAGAACAAAGAATACAAATTTGAAGTGTTATGGGGTGTGCATAAACAAGGCATGCGATTTATTCATGGACTTTCGGATCGACGCCGATGTTTACGTGGATTAGCTTGTGTACAATATTGCTTTTCAATGGAATCAAATATTGATGACAAAAATTCACGATTTAAAATTTTTCTTAGCCTTGAATTTCCTGAAAGCAAAAATATTTCTGTTGATTATCATATCCGGGTTGGATCAGCAGGATATTCAAAGCATTGCCATCATTTCTTTGCAAAATCTGGCAAAAAAGGTGATGAAGTTTTTCATCGAAATCAAGTTTTTGAAACTCGAAATAAATTTATGGATTCGGCATTGGTAAATATTAAAATTAATGGAAGCTTTAAAGTTAAAGAAGCATCTTCAATTGTTCCATTCTTCTTTAAACCTGATTACCGTATCCTTGTTGATGGCCAAAAACTTGAAGTAAGATTTTTAAATTTGGTTTTTCGCCTTTTTTAAAAATTTTATTACCTCTGAAGGATACTACAATGTCTTTCGTGATTACGATAGCCATAGAGATAAACAAAATTTTAGTCCAGTTCCCTAAAAAGTGAAAACGTTCTTTCATCTTGTGCCACAAGAGCGAAAAGATCAAAGGCGGTTTCTTCAAAACGAAAATTCTCACCCCAAAATTTTCACCTCAGGTCTTATGATTACGGTAGCCTTAATTGTCTACAGTAGTGTTTCCTTATAAAATATATAAAACTCCATTCACGAATATTTTGTCGAAAATATTGTCCTGGGTTTTTGGTATGACCCAAATGTTTTCGATGATACCGTCAACTTTGACTTTTTTGTTAAGCTTTCTCTAAAAGATTCAGGACAATTTTTTACGCCTAACATAAACCTCTAAATTTTGCAGATCCATAAAGCAATTGTTCAACAACATCTACCAAAGTTTTATTCCACCTTTGATCTTCTAAAGAATAAACATAAAGCAACCACATTTTCTTTCATGGTTCTTAAAGTTGCTTGTGGCTTCTGCTATGATCAAACCCTTCCATCTCCATTATTCAGTGCAACCTTAATTGAATTAATTAATGATAGACCACCATTCCCGTGACTGGCTCCGTGAAAGAACTCAATTAAAAGACATCGTCCAAGCTGCTCGTGAACGAAAATGGAAATACCTCAAAAAACTGATGACACTTCCTGAAGAACGCTGGAATCGACTGCTGACTGAATGGATCCCAAACAAAAAACGTCCAATTGGAAGACCGCCTACTCGATGGATGGATGACTTCACCAAATTCACGAATAAAAAACCAATTGAATTATTATCACTTTGTTTAACAGATTTTTGGTGTCATAATATGTCCCCTTTCGTCCTGCGTGACAGATAAAAGGTTTTAAATAAAATAAAATAAATAAATTTGGGGAAACTTTTGAAAATGAAAAGTTAAAGGTTTGATATTAAATTAAATTTCCTAATGGCAATAACCGTATCACATTTTTATAGGCAATGGCAGAATCAGAACTTTGTAAAAATATTACAAATTCAAATGCCGTTGAACTTGCAAATTTAACAGAAGCCCATAATTTACCAAAACTTCGGCAGCAAGCATTGGAATATCTGGCATCAAATTTCAATGAAGAAACAATAGATTTCGAAGCTCTGAAAAATTCAATCAAAATTGAATTGCCAAATTTTCGTTCTAATCCATAAAAGGTTTCTGAAGTTTCGTTATTACACTATACTTTATTTACTGTAATATTTTTTGAATGTGAAAAATATTCTGTTTTTTTATTAATAAATTTGGAGTTAAATAATTGTTCGTGATATGTGCTTCCACCGATACAAATTTAATGAAATCTAAAACTAAAAATTACATCTCCAAAGCTTAATACCTTTGAAAACTTTTAAAATCTCCATAAATGCAACAACTTTACAATTTTTCAAGTTTTGTTGTGAAATTGTGAATATTCAATCTTTCCTTTTTTTATATTTTGTTTTTTTAAATAAAATAGAAATTGAATTGAAAAAATCAAGATTTATACAATGGTTGCCAAAATGTTGATTCCACTTTTTCGCTTTTTTACAGAACTTATTACATAAAAATCAATTTTTGAAATGTTACAGTACCTCAAAAGGCTCATTTTACCACTTTACCAGAAATTACTACATGTTAAAATTTTACCAAAAATAAGTCAGAAGTTACCAGAATTGATTTTTTAATTGTTTTTATAACTTTTTACCAATTTTACACGCTCAAAAATCGATCTTTATTAAAAAAAGCTAAAAAAGCGGAAAAAAACGAAAAAAAGCTGCTTTTTCTTATAAAGTGGAATCAACATTTTGGCAACCATTGTATATAATTTATGTCACTTGGATAGGTTGATCTTCGGTGTTATGTACTGTACATTTTTTTACGTTGCTTGTCTTATATGTCGGATATCATCGTAAAACACAGGACACTTTTTTTTTCAAAAAAGACCATTTTCAAAAACATTAAAAAATTGTTGAATTTTTTGTTTTTCGTTATAAGCGCCGATCAATTTTTTCATTTCCTTTTCTTCTCGATTTTTTGCTTGGAATACATTATATATTACCAAATCTAGAAAAGCAAAAATGAATATACCTAGCAGTTTAGTTCACAAAAATAGACATTATCTCATAATACTGTCTAATGGCAACTTATTTTATTTTTTTAAATAGTATTTTTAGGTAATACAAAGTTTACCATTGAATTCCCCATGGTCGAAAACCTATACAGAAGGGAAATTAGCATAAATGGACGAATATTCGATTTTTCATAACTGGTCGAAATTTGTGGAATCGTGTTTACAATTAATTCCATAATCGTTTTGGTTCCACCTACTTTTTTACCAATTGGGAGAAAAGTAACACAGGTCGATTTTTTTTAAAAAACGGTCAACGCAAAAAAAGAAGAAAATACTTTCCACATGGGAGCATCATATTTTCATTATAAATTTTTGTTAGAGAAAAATCGCGTGTAGTAACGAATATCTGAGATAACTCAGCTCATACAAACTTTTAAATTTTCTTCATACTCACTTAGGTTCTTGAAGGTGCTGAGAACGATTAGCAATACAGAAAAAACGTTTAGAATATCAGTTGGCTCGGGAATTAATTCCTAAAGTTAATAATGCTTTTTTAAAAATGGATAATGCTCCCGTGTGGAAAATATTTTCTTCTTTTTTTGCGTTGACCGTTTTTTAAAAAAATCGACCTGTGGTACGGGGGGAATCCAGTGGTGACAATATTTGATCCCCGACGGCATCGTTGAATGGCACGTTTGCCGTGCCGAAAAAAGAAATCTGCCAAAATCGGGCCCCGCAGCGAAAATTTTGATTCAGGGACTTCAGATTTGGATTCGCCGACCTCGAAAACCTATATATGTTTAAAAATAGTAACAATATCTCAAACACTAAACATATGCCATCGGATTGAAAAAAGTGCCAGTTTTCACTTCGAGACCATAAAAGTACGGGTTACGGTAGGAATTAAGCTCTAATATTTTGGTTCCAGGCTTAGCATGGTCCAAAACATTGGTTCACTTTTTGGAAAAATGAATTTTTGTCGATGCCAACGATTTTTGAAAAATTCAGAGAACTCTATTTAAAATGTAGTTGTTTATTGGTTTTTTATTAGTTGACCTTTCTCCTTTTTCATTGATTTCTGCTCATGGAGAAAGTGTGCAGAAACATTTGCAACCCAGCATTTATACCTGTATTTTAAATAGTTCTTCATAAACCAATACTAGATACTGGCTTGCTGTTAATTAGTCTATTTCTGTCAAAAAAAATTGAACTAAACTACTTGATATATTCATTTTTTCTTTTCTGAATTAGTCAGAATTATTAATGGAAGCTACGGTACTTGCTGCATCAGCTTTTAATCAGGAAAATATATTTTATCAAGAGTTTCCATTTCCAAGTTCCATAATGTATTATCTCAAAAACTTCAATTTTTGCCATCCAGGATATTTACAACTTGTAAAATGTTGTAAATATTTTTATTCAAAGAAAAACTTTGTTGTGCCATTTTATAATACATGTTTTTACAAATCAGAAACGGGGAAACAGATGTGTGGCGTGAAGACTTTTAATGGAGAAAAAATTACTCTGCTATTTGAGGATAACAATTTCAATGTATCGTTAACGGGTTATTTACTCATTTATGGCCTAAATTTGGGATCTAAATTTTTTTCAAAAATACATAAATGTGATGTTTTTTACATAAATATAAATTACGGAACTATTTTATTGGACGATCTACTGATGATAACAAAGAAAATCAGCAGCATCGAAATGCATAAAACTATCGTAAAATACCGAAATAATACAATTGTTCCTATTGATTGCATTTTTGCAAGCCTTCCAGAAACGATAATTAGTTTCAATTAGTAAGTTTAAAAAACTCTGTTTTAGTAATTATAAATTTTTTTGACTTTTTAAAAATATTAATTTTTTAGTGAAAGTGTAAGATATTTTTCTGAAGCTGTAAATTACAATGCCCTTTGTAATCTTGCTGATTTAATTCGTTCCTCTAAAACTTTGATCTATTTTTGTTTTCGACGAGTTCATCGTAACTTCGAATTTGAGCCATTTTTTAATTTGGTCAAAGTAAGTTTTTTTAAAATTTTAATGTAGGGACAACCGACGAAAAAAAAATTGTTAGCTTTGGGGTATGTGAAATGTCTTTTAGGATACTTTCAGATATGGAGAATTCAAAAATAAAAAGAAAAATATTAAAAAAATAAGTTAGAAGCTTATATTTTGTTATCAGAAGTTGACATCTAAAAGAAAAAGTGATTCAAAAAAAGTGCTTCATTTTTTCTCTTGCACTTTTTTTTGCATGTTGCTTGCAACATTCCTTCGACAGAAAAAACTTTTTTTCTTCAGCAATTTAAAAAAACCGCTTTTGCCTTCGGTGTTCTTAACACGAAAAATTCAAACCTTGTCTTAAAATTTCGGAAAAAAAAGGATCACTTTTTTTCTTTGGCAAACTGTTTTGAACAATCGATGGTGGTCTCTATTTTAATGTCTTCTGTTTTATGGGATCCCAAACATTGCAATAAATTTTAAAAATTTTGGCAGGTGATCTTTAATTTAGTAAAATAGAAACTAGTTCTTTTTTAATGAACCCTACAATAATCAAATTTAATATCTAAAAAATCACGTTTAGGATCGTCCTGAAATTCGCTATCTATTTGATTATCGTGGTCCACTTCTGAAAAGTAAAAAGAAACAACTCCGAAAATACGTTAGAGAAACAATTGAAATTGGAATCACTGAATTTTGTCCACCTTACATAATGTATTCTGGGCAAAAAAAGCGAGAAGAAAAAACTTTGAATGAATTGATCGATGCCTGTAGCAAAAAACGAAAAATTCAACAATTTTTTAATGTTTTTGAGGATACTCTTTTCTGAAAAAAAATTTGTTTTTTATTTTATAACATTTAAAAGAAAAAAATTCAAATTTTATTTTGTTGTATACAAGATTACGGTACTTTCTAACATGAAAAAGACAGAAATATAATCAAAAAAATTTATAAAGATAATTTAAGGTTTATTTGAAAATCAATAATATAATCTTTTTGACGTATCATTTAACGCTGATTCTAAATATGTCACTTTTGAAAAAATGTGTCCCAAAGCTTTGGGACACATTTTTTCAAAAGTGACATATTTAGTAAAGTATATCTCATACCGTAATCACAACATTTTTAGGTAACATCTTCTCTTATCTTGCAGTATACTATGAGTCGATGATGGCCATTTTCTTACAGCAATTTTTAAAAGTCTGTTGGTTCCTTAAAAATAGACATAGACAACTTGCAACATCTGTTCATCAACCATTTAAAGGTCGGCAGCATTTTTATATAAAATCAATACATTGCATTTGCACAAAAATTGCGGAAAAGAAAAGGTTGCAACTGTTACGTTTTGTTTTTTGCTGGACATTTGTGTCGACATTGCAATAAGTAAATCTTAATATAATAATATTTGCTTAAAATAAAAATCATGGAAGAAGTTTCGGATTCTGTAAAAATTTTAAAGGAAGAATTTGAAGATCAAAGTCTGTTTGTTGTACTCAAAATTACTTAATAGTTTTTTGTGCTTTTACAGAATCTAAAAAATTATCGAAGAAAGATAAGAAAAATGATGACATTGATAATTATGTCACAGGACTTCGATGGTTCTTTTATCTACAGTATCAATTTTCTTGTTTCTTCCGAAGTGTTAAAGCTGTTTCAATTTGTATTGCGTTAACTGTGTTTGCCTTAAAATTAATCTATGATCCTTCAGCTGAGGCACCTTTAACCATTTCATTCAATAAATTTTGGAAGTAAAAAACACTTTCTCAAAAAATATTTTTAAGATTTATATATTTTTAGTGAAAATAGTTTGGGTTATGTCATGTCACTTTTAATTCCAGTCATAATTCTTTACATTGGAATTCCAACATGTTTCCATTTGTTATTACTGTATTATAAATGGGATACCGTAATGAAGTTCATGCTTAATACAAGTTTTTTTTATTCGATCTGTGTAACATTTGGACATTTTGTTGTGTAAGTTTATTTATACAAAAATTTTGTTAATAGAGAGTTGTGTTTTAACAATTTAGGCGAATAATAAATACCTATAAACTTCCAATGGATATAATTCAAATGGGTTTAATTATATGGAATGTTGCAATTTTGGGAGCTTTAGCAGTTGGATGGAAAGGTTCTAGATTTTTGAAAAAGGTAATCAATTCGTTATACAACATGTTGTTAAATTGCAGTATACAGTATCGATGTTAATTGAATACTCTAAAAATAAGAAACATTACCAAGATGTGTACTGTAATTTGCAATATAAAAACAAATTCCAAACCATGGTTACCAATTTTTCATATGATTTTTTCATATTCAAAATTTCAAGGACGTCAACAGGGTGAAGAACCAGGGACACATGTCCCCTCCAAAATCATAAAAAACCTTTCATATTTTACCGCCGCCATCGACACAAGATTAAAGGTGTGCTTTCCTTGAAATGGTTTCTGCTTTTTTGAAATAAAATTCTGTTGATGTTCTTGACTGTAAAAGTACTGTAATAATTTGACAATAATAGAAATTGCAAATGTGTGTTATAGGCATATTTAACAATTTTACCAGCTTTAATATCAATACTCTTGGTCATTAATATTCCACTTAGACTTTTGTGGATTGTAATTACGGTATTTTCATTTTGGGATATTTTTGCTGTTTTAAATCGTTTTGGTCCACTTAATTTAATTGTTCAACAATTGGAAGATCGGGATGATAATATCCTTGCTGGCGCCGGATATCCGTTGGATGACGATTATGATGATGAAGAAAATGACGGAAAATTTGAAACTGCCGATGAACAAATAAATAAAAGTTTGAAGACATTTTAAAATTATTTAATTAATAAATTTATTCTTCTTCAGCTGGGGCAATGTTAGGACTTGGAGATTTTTTAATTTATTCACTTTTTGTTGGAATTATAAGTGTTGAAGAAAGTTGGTGTTTAACATTTATCTCTTATTTTGCTGTCATAATTGTATGTTTATCTTCAACCTTTTAAAAATACCGTACTCAAAAAATATTTAGGGTATGTTTATTACGACAATGATAATGATGGCTGGAAATTATCATGTTTATCCGGCACTTCCAGTTCCAGTTTTTTGTGGAATGTTTGCATATTATTCATTCAAAGCACTCATTTGGCTAATATAAATCTCATTGTTTTTATACGATTTTGTCAAAAATTGCGGCCATTTACAGTAATAAAAAGTTATAAAAACAAATGATTCTGACACAAAACAAAACATCATAATGCGATATTTTTATATAATAACATATCTTTATAACAACGAATATTTATAGAAAAAAAACCTTTGTATTTATCTTAGCCACGTCATCAGTGATTGTAACATTGAATCAAATAATCTACTAATACTATCATACTAAAATAATATTAAAGAAAAAATTCAATCTTACAGTAATTTTAAAATATATTGTTAAAAAAACTATTACCCCACTTTTATTATCACCTTTTAAAAGCAATAAGCTAAATTAAAAAAAAACTTTCCACCGTTTTTAATCACTGAATTTTGTGCAATTTTTAATCAACCTCTAAAAACTTGTTGAATATTTTTTCAATCGTTTTTCCCTTTCCAACATTTTTTAAACGGAGCGCCTTATTTTGGCAAACTGCAACAAATGTCCAAAACTGTAGGGTGGCTGCTGCGTCTCCCAAAAACTTCTTTTTTTGCTGGCCTCACTTCGATTTTATTTGTTGAATTTCTGATATTTTTAAACATTTTTTCTGTTATTACTCGTAATTTTTTGTATTAAATTGTGTCTATTAATAATTAACAACCCTTTGTATACGTTATTTTTCTCTTTTCAACCTTTTTATGCCCATTTTTGTCATATTTTCAGTGATTTTCACATATCTCGCGTTTAAATTTGTTTTGTCTGAAGTTAATAATACCATATTAATTTTTATAGGTAATCATGGGAGCTTACAAGTATATGCAAGAAATCTGGCGCAAGAAGCAATCGGATGTTATGCGCTATTTGCAGCGTGTCCGAACATGGCAATATCGTCAACTTGCTGCCGTTCATCGTGCTCCTCGACCAACTCGCCCTGAAAAAGCTCGTCGTCTTGGATATAAAGCTAAACAAGGATACGTTATCTATCGCGTTCGTGTTCGTCGTGGTGGCCGCAAACGTCCAGTTACCAAAGGTCAAACTTATGGTAAACCCAAAACTCATGGTGTTAATAAGCTCAAGTTTGCTCGCAATCTTCAATCTGTTGCTGAAGTAAGTTTTTATTGTTTATTTTCTTTTAATTTTATTATTTTTTTAGTGCCGTGTTGGCCGTCGTTGTGGTGGTCTTCGTGTCCTCAACTCTTATTGGATTGCTCAAGATTCAACATTCAAATTTTATGAAATTATCTTAGTTGATCCTTTCCACAAAGCTATCCGTCGCAATCCTGATACTCAATGGATCACCAAGCCTGTTCATAAACATCGTGAAATGCGTGGTCTTACTTCAGCTGGTCGCAAGAGCAGAGGTCTTGGAAAAGGTCCACGATTTGCTAAAACTATTGGTGGTTCACGTTCTAAAAACTGGAAACGACGCAATACCTTTGTCGTTCGCCGCAAGCGTTAAACATCTTTTTGATTTTATATTGTTGTTGATTGTCTTGTTTTGAGGCGATGTTTCATTCTGATTATTATAAAAAATTTTTGTTATCGTTTAAAATAATAATTTTTATTTCAAGAATATGATCTATTTATATCACAGGGGTTTTACTTTAGACAAAATAATTTAGTACTCGTTTAGTTGTTAAGGTTTAAGAAATTGTTCGACGAGAGATACAACAGTCCTTGCCATAACTTCTCCATCACGATTAACAAATGCATGTTCACAGCCATCATTATCGAGGAATACGCAAGATTTTCCTAATCTTGCTGCTTGCTCTTCGGCTAATTGTGCCGGCACCCATCCATCAATTGCACCATAATATAGTAGGATTCTATCACGATGTTCATTTAAGAATAGAGAGTCATCATGGTTCTTCACCACTTTTAATTCATTATTTGCCAAATGGATAATATTTCGAATTACATTCGATGAACCAAGTTCCACCGCAGATTGAATAACACATTCCGGGACAAGCGGGTTTCTGAGATTCAGACGAACGATGAAACGTTTGAAGAAATTCGGAAGTAACCAAAGCCATGAAACAAGAATTTTTGTTAAAGTTGCATGATTATCAAAGAACTAAAACACTTGTTATAACAGTATTATGATCAAAGTAGATTTTTTTACTTCTAAAACTCCACCAATTCTAACTCCATTTGGGCTTAGTGCCATTTGTTCAATAGTTGGAAAAAGCCCAAGCAGCTTAACAATATTAAATCCATTATCAATAAGTTGAGGAAGAATTTTTAAGGCCATGTAAGCGCCAATTGAGTGGCCCATCAGAATTATCGGAGTTTCTTTTGGCATATACTCCATAAAATAATTCAATTTATGAGTAACTTGATCATGAAGAAGGAAAAGATCTGAAAAAGTTAAGGTAAAAAAGTAGCAAGTAAAGATTAAATACTGATAAAAAGATTACTGTAACTCATATGCGTAACTATTAATCTACCGTAACCTTTCAATAAAAATCTTGTTACTATTTATATAATTAAAGGATCTTACCATCATGTTTAAGATCGCTTTCATTTCTTAAATTATTCGGCAGTTCAACGTGATTCAAATGCGCGATTGAATAAAATTCTGTTGGAATATGAAATTGATTATCAGCCATAACCTCCAAAATTCTTTCTCCAAAATGATCGTAAAATCCATCATTACCAGGATTTCCCGGGATCATAACAAAAATAAGTTGAGCTTCTTGATTCTTGTCTTTTGGAGTGAAATTTTTTTGACATGTAATTCGAGTATATTTTCGAGCAACTTTTATCCATGTCTTAAATTTTTCAATTTTCATTGTTGTTGTTTTTCTTCTTGTTAGTGTTGTTGCAATTGGAATATAGATTTGAGGAAAACAAAGCTGAAAGTACAATATAAAATACAAAAATTATAAAAATCAGTATGTATAGTTTTGGAAACAGCAAACAAAACAATTAGAAAATTTAAAAAACGGTTGTAAAAATTACAGATTTAACTAAATTAAATATACAATTCAAAGGTGAACAAATGTGGCTGTGTTGTATTTTTTTCTTTTGCGCATGAGTCATGATGATCAGTCTCATTCATTGAGACATTGTTCATCCCCTCATGTTTAATTTTTAAAATTTCGATAAATAAAAAACTTTTTTTCTTAGAAGGTAATGTTGTTTAGTAAATTTAATATTGTACCGTACTGTAATTTAAACGGTATTTACTGGTAATGGATACACGAAATTTGAAGTTCAACATTGAAGTTTTTTATTAGAATGGACAGCTTCAAAATTTGTAGTTTATTCTTTGGGGTTTAAATTGAAATAATCTGTATTTGTTTATTTTAATAATTAATAATCGGTATTTATCAATAGTTTAATTAAACTGGTTCTATTAAAATGAATCCCTAACACGTTAAAGAATTAGTTACTCAAATTCCTCCATCAATGAAACAACAATGTCAACCATTGGCTCTGAATGGGAGACAACAAATGCATGTTTACAACCATGTTCATCAATTCTAACACATTTTGGACCATATTTTTTTAAATTTCTTTCGGCACTTCCATGTGGAACCCAATGATCTTCAACTGCATAATATAACCGAAGCTTCTCTTTTACCGTATCCAAATTTGAATGTTCATTAGCAATCTAAATAAAATTATAAAAAAAAGATTACTGTAATATAGTATCCCCCTCAAATAAATTTACCACAATCATTTCATCCACCGACATGTGATTAATATTTTTGATTACATTAAAATTTAGAAGTTCAACAGCAGAATCGAGAATGCAATCATGGCTTTTAGTTCCTCTTAAATTCCATTGACACAGCTTTCGTTTTGTTGTTTCTGAGATAAAATTCAACCAAAAAGTTAAAAGAATTAATGCAACTGGAAAAATATGGAAAAACTGAAAAGGAATTTGAGATTGCTGTAATCCCAACTCATAATTATGTCTTTACTTTAAAAACATATTTCGCCCAAGAACCTTGTGATGACAGAGGAAGGAATTCAAAAACTGGAAATAATGCACAACATCCGATAATGTTATAGCCTTCAGATTCCAAAATTGGTAGTATCTGAAGAGCCATATATGAACCAATTGAATGTGAGATTAAATATATCTTATCAGATTTTGTTAAATGCTCTCTAAAAAAGTTCAACTTTTGTTGAACTTGATCATTTAAAAGGAAGACTTCTGAAACAAAGACTACTGTAAAAATAACTACAGTAATCACCAACCATGTGATTGTTGCTCATCCAACCCCTTTGGTAATGGAACATGATTCAAATGTGAAATTGTAATAAATTCAATGTTTTGATTTTTGTTCAGTGAAAGTTTTGAAATTAGTTGCTTCCCAAAATCTTCATAAAATCCTTCATTACCGGGATTTCCTGGAATCATTACAACTTTTGCATCTGTCTTGGCATCCTTCTCTTTCATCCATGAAAATCTTGTCCATTTTCCTCCAACTTTTATCCAATCAATTTCCCTTCCAATCATCTCCCACAAATGTCTACAGTATTTTCTTTTTCACAATGTTTTTGTAAATATTTTTTAAAAAGGATTCTCATAGCCATTTATCCCAATGCAATGTAACACAAAAAAACAAGAAAAATAATAATTTATTCATTCACAGAAATATAGAAACTTGGACAAAAAACACAAAATAATAATAAAAAAAAGTTATTGGAAAGAAGCAGTATCCATCATTGAAGCAAGGTTTTGTACAATGTTATCAGCAAGCATCTTATTGACAGTTTCATTCAAATGACGTTTTGGATCTTGTTTGCCAACATTCTTGATAGCTTTTTGTTCATCAGTCATATTTTCTTCATCTTCTACAGACTTCTTATAAAGTTTAGCAAGTTTGAGCATTTGAGCAACAGATTCTTCATTGTGCTGACAATGAGTTGTAAAATTTTCAAGATGAAGAGATTCCATCCAACTTTGTTTATTCAAGTTAAGAAGCATCTAAAAAGAAAGAATATGAATACATGAAACGTTAATAATAAGTAACAACATACCTTTTGTTCCAAATCATGTGTGCGATATGCAATTGGAATAGAATAATAATGACGATTCAATCCATGAATGAGAGCTTGAATGGAAGGCTTTTGAAGATGCCCAATATTACTAGTTGTTTGCCGAGGTTCTTGATTGAGAGCAATTGTTTGAGGATTAATTGTACGGAAAGCATCAATAACAACTTTTCCTTTAACAGATTGAATTGGATCAACGACGACAGCGACAGCTCGATCAGATAAAGCTTCGAAGGATTGTTGAGTATTGATATCAACACCGGATAACCAACAGCCAAAACCAGGATGAGAGTGATACCAACCAACAACCATTTCAGGACGACCAGTTTGTTTGAGCATATCTAACATTTTTGCTTGAAAAACTGGATCAACAGCTTCAACAGAAACTCCTGTACCAGATTGTGGCATTGCAAAAACGTCAATAACGTTGACGGTATATTCATCCACAAATTCACCAAGCATCAAACCCATAACCTGAAAAATAATAAACAATTAATACACTTTTCGTAAAATGAAGGAATGGAAAAAAGTATTGTGCATGATCCTTATTATAATATAACCATCTCAATAAATTTTATAACTAAGCTTTCTAAGATCCCAAGAACAACTTACTTCCATTGGAACTCCAGCACGGCCATGTTTAAGCATCTTTAGAAGAGCAAGGGAAGAAATGTAAACAGTCTCAGAAGTATCAACTTGATTTGAATCAGCTGGAGCAGTTGTGCCACCCATTCCAAGACCACCACCAAGATTACCAAGACGTAAGAAACGTTCCATTTTTGTTGATAGTAAAAGAAGATTATCAAAAGAAGTGACAATGAGAAAGATAAAAAAATTCAACGATGAATTGGATTTTTTTAATGTTGAGATCCTTCTCTTCAAAAAATTTTGATGACAAAAATAAAGTTTGGCAAAATGTAACCAAAAAGCTGAAATGCGGGATTTTTAAAAAATACATTTTTTTCAAAAGCAAGCATTGCTCGATGCTTTTCATCTTTTGAGAACTATGATGTTTGCTTTGGTTCATTTTTCTCCGGCTTGCAGTTGATTTTTTTCTTTGCTTTTCTTTTTTTATATAAATATATTTATTTCTTATATTAGTGTCTTAGACTATCAAATGCTGCAGCAGCTTGATCATCTATTACAATGCATTGGAAATTTACTGCTTTACTCGTTTGTATTTATGGAGTTGTAAAAGAATTTCGTCCATCTACTCCTTTCCTAACACCTTTTCTAAAATCAGATTTTAAAAATTTTACCAATGAAATTATTTACAGTGAAATTTATCCATTTTGGACTTACTCGTATTTGATATTTTTAGTATGTTTCTTATTAAAGTGTCAAAGTTCAAAATGTTATTTTTAGAAACCAACTTTGACCGTTTTCTTATATTTCAATTTCCCCAATTTTTTTTCAGATTCCAGTATTTTTCCTGACGGATGCTTTGAGATATAAGCCAGTTGTAGTTCTCGAATCTTTAAGTCTTTGTGCAACATGGTCATTATTAATTTGGGGAAAAAGTGTCCGACAAATGCAAGCTATGCAAATTTGCTTTGGTCTTGCATCTTCTGCCGAAATTGCTTATTACTCTTATATGTATGCGGTAGTTGATCGAAAACATTACAAAAAAATTACATCTTATACAAGAGCAGCAAAAATGGTTGGAAAATTTTTTGCATATTCGATTGCGCAAATTTTTGTTACAACTGGTTTTGGGTCATATTTGTTGTTGATGCAGGTAGAATTTTTGGGCCAATCAGCTCTGGCTACAGTAATCCTTTTAGATAACCCTTGGAGCAGTTTCAACAGTTTTTGTTATCTCTTTATTCCTTCCCCCAATTGCAAAACCTCGTCTTCAAGGCGAAGTTGTTGATATTGAAGAATTACAAAAGAATACTGTATCACAAATCCCTGAAAGAAACATTTCATTTTTTAAAGATATCAAACAAAAACTTTCAATTTTTAAAGAAAATCGTACAGTTTTAATGTGGTCACTTTGGTGGGCATTAGCTTCATGTGGGACATTTCAGGTATTAATACATGATAATTATGGATTACGGTAGCCTAAAAAAATTTTAAGATCTCAAATTACGTGCAAACCCTCTGGGCACGATTACAAAATGAAGGACAATTTGTTGGGAATGGAATAGTCGAATGTATCAATACTTTATTAGGTACAGATACAGTACGCAAATTTTGCTATTTCAGTAATCTCATTTTTAAGGTGCAACAATAACCTTCTATCTTCAATACATCAAATTTGATTGGAAAAAATTTGGTGAATTTATATTTTTTATCTCTTCTCTTGCAGTTAGTCTTTCCCTATTTGGAATGTCAGAAATTGAAAATATTTTTATTCTTTATGGGCTATATCTTTTTACGGATTGCATTTATCATATGCTTATCGCAGCTGCAAGGTATAAATTTAATTATTTAAATACTTTAAATAGTTATTAATTAATTACAGTAATATTATTGCCTCCCAGCTAACATCATCCAGTTACAGCTTTATTTTTGGTTTTAATACTTTTATTGCTTTAATTTTTCAAACAATTTTAACTTTTTTGGTCACTGATAAACATGGCTTCGCCCTTGAAATTCAAGCTCAATTTCGAGTTTATACTGGATATTTTTTGGGAATGGCAATTTTATTTTGTATTCCATTTGGATGGAAAGTAATTAAAAATCGAAGAACACATCAAAGTACTGTAGATGAATAATAAATTGGAATACTGTAGATGAGTGGGTATAGTTTTTGTGTAATTAATAGTAGTTATTTTGAGCTTCAGTATTAATTGGTTTCCTACCGGTATAAAAAGGAGGTGGGCTCTTTGATGTTTTTTTATTGACTGGCTCTTGAATTGTATGTTTAAACGAAAAAGAATAAAAAAATCCAAAAGAACGAAAACCGAGTACTTTTCGATTCTGTTTCGTTTCAAGATGCAATTCTGGCATCAAGGCATGTCAATAATAAACATCTAAGAGTCTACCTCCTTCAAATAAAGTTTAGGACTTAGAAATAAATTACATTTTTTGTTTTGTTTAGTCATTTTTGATGATTGTTAGTTTATTTCAAAAGTAACGAATAAAAAAATAATGCAATTTGATATCACATATTTTTGGTATTCCAAAATAACATTAAAACTGAAGCATCAAAGAAAACATAAACAAAAACTCAATGATTTTTTTCTGCAGTCGAAACAACTTTTTCAAAAACCATTAGTTTTGCTGCCGACAAAAATGTTAAAACTTTTTTCATCAATATTATTTGTTTTAATTGTGCCAAAAAAGATTTTTGCTGAAAAAGATTCAACCCAATGCCAATCAGTTTTTGTTTCATATGGTCCAGATGTCTCACATGGAACTTTTAAATCTCCAGGTTTTCCAGTGCATTACTGTAATAACCTAAAATCAAATTATGAAATTGAACTCAAATCCGATCAGGGTGTTTCACTTTCAATTGAATTTTTTGATACTGAACCTTTGCATGATTTTGTTGAAATTCATCAAACATTTTTGTATAATGGCGAAGTCAAATATGCCAAACAGCATGTTTTAAGTGGACCAATGGGGCATCAACCTCGGCATTTTAGCTCGGCTATTGGCGGCGGCTTAAAAATCTTTTTTACAACTGATGCTTCAGAAAATTCATTCAGCGGTTTTCAAATGAGTTTTACTCGATTTAATCCAAGTAAAAAGTTATTTTTTGAAAGATACGGTATTACAGTAACCCAGGACGTTTCCACATTTCGAGGGGGCATGTCTTTGATGTTGCCGTAAAAGATCAAAGGTTTTAATGATATCCTTAAGGCATATGTTTTATGGATCTTTTGATCTTTTATTGTAGTCGGGGAAAGATCAAAGGAAGACCTGAAAGCCGCTTGTGCCCTCCTAAATTTTCTGTCCTTACGACCCTGTAAAGTAACTTATAAAGTACTGTAAACCCGTATTACTGTAGTTTTATTGTTTGATTTTTCAAATTCTAACAATCTGCTGCTAAAATAATATTTTCAGATGCTTCCCATCATGTTCCATGCCCATTTCCTTTCTATGAAGCAAAAGATACCCTTCAAACTTTACCAACCCTGAAAAAAACTTATTACCATGACACTTCCTGTGTAATTCGGATTAATTCTACCGATGCTGTAAAACTTAAAATTCGAAAACTTTCAACAATTGTAACATTGAAATTAATTGAAACAGAAAATTTTAAATCTAATCGAGTTCATGATGTTCTAGAAAAGTTATATTTAATATTACCAAAAAATTAATAAGGACAGTTCTTTAGTTTAAATGGTTTTACAACTCATAAATTACCGTATGAAGTTTCATCTCGAACAGAATCGTTGTTGCTTCTGTTTTCATTTTCGGGTGTTTTGAATGATGAATCTGCTTATGAAATTGATTATGAACATGCAGTTAGTGGTACGTATGATTTTTCTATTGATTTTTTTCTATTATAAAAGCTGTTACAGTATTTTGAAACAAAATAATAAAAAACGCAAAAGTTTTAATATCTTTAATTTTAATCAAATATGATTAAATTTTAGTTTGTACATGTAATGAACCAAGAATTGAAGTAAATTCAACCGTTTCAAAGGTCTTTGTCTCCCCTGGGTATAATCTGAAACTTTAAACTTTTTTTTAAATTTTTTTTCTTTTCTTTTTATATATCCTTTGGAATATTGCGATGATCTTCGATGCCAAACCAAAGTTTCTGCAATGTTGGATTCCATTCCCCCAGGGCCTGATCAACATCAATATAATACAGTTGTCCAAGTTATTTTCAATGATTTCGCTGTTGAAATTGATGTTGATTTTCTTCAACTCATTGATAAAGTGCCATTGTTGAAGTTAGATATTTTTAAAATAATTAATTTATATTTATGAAATGCTTTAAGTTTATCCGATGTTGCAAAAGGCATTTCAACATTTACATTTGAGCATAAACAAGTTGATCTAAAATTTGTATCTGATCATTCTGTGGTTGAAAGAGGATTTAATATATCTCTTCAAGCTTATAAAAAACCATATTGTAAGTTGAACAAATCCATTAAGGATTTGAGTTCTTGCATTTTTCAAGCATCATTCCCCTCCGTTAGATCTTTTCTTTTGATCTTTGCCGCTGGAAAGAACCGATTTTGCTAACCTTCTTCCGCCCTTAAAATATGTTAGATAATTCCACGCTGAAGATATATCAAATCTCTTTTACGATCATATCTACAGTATCCCTTTTAAGACTGTCAATGCCCAGATTCACCCAAAATTCTTGCCACAAAAGAATATGAATCAAATCATACTTTTTCGGAAGCCTGCAAATTCATGGATTGTATTTGGAGAGTTTATCCTCCATCGGTTGAAAATAGTTTTCGAATTGTGATGAAAGTGAATTATAAGCTTCAAGCAGAATCAGAATTCATTGAAATTTCAAATGGTGAAAATTTGGAACGGAATGGCGAAAAACTTCGCCTTGAATCAGATGCCATTCCAGATGATGGCGAAACTGCTGAAAGATTCATCGAATTTGATGCCAATGATAATCCATACGTCCAGATATGGTATCATCGACAAGGTGATGATGAAGCTGGTTTGTATACCTTCAAGGGTACTGTACTGATAAAAACTTTTTAGGTGATAGAATCTTTAATTTTGATTATACCTGGAGGAAACGATGCCAATGTGGTTCATTAACTCAGACGGCAAATTCTGAAGATTGGCTAACTTTAACTTCACCTGATGTAAGACTCTTTACGGTAATAAAATAATAAGTTTTATGCAAATTTTTTAGTACCCTACTCCATACTGTAATAATATGACCTGTACATGGCTCATTGAGGCGCCACCCCAACATCGAGTTGTAATAAATATTACTGATTTTTTAACTGAAATTGATCAAGATTTTTTGGTATTTTTTGAAGGAAATTCTTCAAATGATACTCATCTTGAATTGTAAGGGGATACGGTATATTTAATTGATGATTAAAAGTTGTAAAGTTTTAGATTATCTGGAATGGAACAAGTTGATCATTTAGTTTCATCCGTCACAAATCAAATGACAGTTGTATTTAGCTCAGATATTAGCTTAAGTTTAAGAGGGTTTTCATTAAAATTCAAAGCAGGTAATTGAGTTGTAACATTTTATTACTGTATTTACCATAGACGTCAGCAGGGTAGAGCAACAAGGGCACAAGCATTCCGAAATCACAAAAACCCTTTGATCTTTTACCGCCATCAGCACAAGATCAAAGGCGTGCCCCTTCGAAAAGGTTTCTGCTCTTTCCGAAATCAATTTCTGTTGACGTCCTTAAATCTGTACTGTAGCTACAGTAATGATCTCTATTATATCAATTTTAAAACATGCAAATTTTTCAGAACCAACGGAAGAATATTATCAAAATTCTGGAATATTTTCAAAGATTCCATTTTTTGCATTTTTTATGTTTGGAATAATTCTGGTTGCGATTGGAACTTTGGTATATTTGGTCAAAACTCAGAAACTTGATTCAAAAATGATTGATTTAAGTTCCATCAGATTCGTAAATCGTGAACGGCAGTAAGATTTTCAAATAAATTTTTTTTAAAAATAAGCAAAAAAATTATTTAGAAGAACAGAATCTGAATCATCTTTAATGAATCCAGTATTTCGTCCACTTTCAACGAATTTGAGATAAATATTGTTTGATATTCTTTTCTGTTGCTTTGCAAATTTTTGATAAATAAAATAAAAATGAATAGTTTTAAACAGTGTTTTCGTGCCGCCGCCACGGGTCCTCTTTTATCTTTCAATCACAGCAATCATTTCACAAAAACCTACTCAAAATACCTCAAATTTCTGTATCACAAAAATTTTTTTTGAATGATGCCACTAAAAAATGAAAAACATGAATTCCATGCAATCTGGAAAATCTCAATTTTTGCAACGAATCGATATAGTTTAGTTCCAATGAAATACATATGTGTCTAAAAATCTGAACAAATTAACTTCAACCAATAATCTACATGTGAGGAAAAATAGTTGAAAAATTAAGATTAAAAAGATTTTTTGGGTAATTCAAAAAATAGCACCCTTTTTAAAAAGTTACACGACTTATTTATTTTTCTTTAACGATCACGTTTTTGTTGCAATCAATACATTGTATTGAATAGTTATAACAAAACGGTAACAGTGGCAATGACCAGATTCTTTAAAATGATTGTATCGTATCATTCATTCAATTATTACTTTTAAGAAATTGCTATTCCATCCACCATATTTGTATTTAGTATTTTATTTTAAAATGCCCAGATTCACCCAAAATTCTTGCCACAATAGAATATATTATATAAATATTTTTATATTTATATTCCTTCTTTGCTTTTTATGATAAAAAACAATGAATTTAATTAAAGCAGTAAGATTTTCGTGATAAATTAAAAAAATTTAAGCATTTTAAATTTATTTTGGGAGGTTCCAATTTTTGTGGGATGCAAACTTTCAAAAGAAGAAATTCAAACTCAAGCTCATGAAGAATATGTAAGAAAAATGCAACCTTTATCAAAGTTTTTGAGATATTGGATAAAGATTTTGCTTTGGATTTGGTGAAAGCTTCTTTTATTTGTTTATCTAAATAATTTTTTGCTAAGTTTTGGTTTTTGCATTGTCCTATTATTTTATTAAAATTTGGTTGATTTTGATTAAAATTAGAATAATATTAAAAAATTACAAACTAAAAAATAACTAAAACTAACAAAAAAGATGCTACATTTAGAACAACAAAAAAACAATAGAAAGTAGGTGTGTAGAAATGCATCCACGGAAACTCATGCTTGAATCCATGGATACAACAGTTGTAAAAAAAGAAAAAAATGCAAAAACAGTGTAAAAGATATTTTTTGTTAGTTAAAGTTTTTTTTACAAAAATTTTAAAAAAAAGTGGACAATGGCTCGAAATACTTTACGAACAAGAGATACTTATGTTGGTGATTATGATTACGGTAATATCTATTTAAAAACTTTTTAAATAATCAAATTTGAGTACTGTACTTTTGTTATAAATCCGTTTTATTCCTTATCAGGGATATTTAAAGTTTGTATAAATGGTTTTTTTAAATTATTACATAAAGAAGATTTGAAGTACTTAATATACGGTATTTTACAGTAATTTTTTGTAAAACTTACAGATACACGTCAAAATAATAATGATGATGAAGATGATGATGACTTGGCGTTTATTAGATCCCAGTCTCCTCCTGCTTATAATGACGACGATGATGATGACTATCCAGTTGGAGATATAATCCCTGAAGCATCTCGAAATTCAAATGGAATTTATCATGACGGAAATTTTTATGAACCTACTCATACCAATAATGATTATGATGTTTATGAAATTCAAGAAGTTAGACAACCATTTTACGATTCAACAACAAATAAAGAAGAATATTATTGGAAGGACCCAAATCCTCGGGGCCATGATGATGATGATAATGAGCCAATGGATCGAATATTGCCACCTTTCACCGGTGAAACAACAAATAAAACAACCTATCTTCCACATGTTCCTGTAAAGGAAGAGAAAAAGGTGTAAGTAATTGATTAAAAGATATTAGGGACTTCAGCAAGATGGAGCACCATTGGCACATAACCTCTTAGATCCTTTGCCGCCACCGGCACAAGATCAAAGACGGCCCTCTTGTGTCGATGGCGGAAATAAATTATTGCTAAAATATGTGTAGTCATAATAATGCAAAAATTTATTATTTTTAAGATCAGAAACCCCCGAAAAAACCAAAGCCCCATTCTACGGTGAAACATCGCATAGAGTTAATTACACCCCAAAAAATGCTACAAAACCATCAAAAAATCGGCCAAAAACACAACTGGGAACTTCAAAGACCCATGCAACTGATAACCAAACAATCAATCAAGCAACCTATGATGTCAAACAAGGCGAAGGTCCTATCAGATATATGGCAAAAGATAATCTTGGAGTTGGGGGAGAATTTTTTGCAAAAACGACACACGGAGATGAATATGTGCAACATAATGTACAAAATCGACCCAAAAGAAGAAAAGTTTGTTCAACAAAGATTTGCTCATTTACCTAAAACTTTAATTTTAAGGCATCTCCAAAAAATATGCCTCAGGGGGTTATTGACTCGTTGACAACAAGCCGAGAAGTATATACCCCGAAAAAAGGAGCAAAAGATTGTCCAGCAGCAAAATTATTGGCAGCTCAGAAAAGCCATAAATTAAATCCGAAACTTCGAAATGGACATTTTTTTCTTCGAATCCCAAAAAATTACAAAAACGTTCAACAAATTATTGATGAAAATTCCTTCAAAAATCCTGAAACGAAACAGAAAATTACAAAACCAAAGGCAGAGATTCTTCAAATTCAACATGAACCAAATCTTCCAAAAAACAAGGGATTTGCAGCTCCAAAAGACCTCTACGATTCTCATTCAACAATATATACCCCGCCTCCGGGGATTCACAGTCCAAGAGCATTAGCTTTGAATGATTCTCAGTCGATATTCGATGATGATGAAAGAAATGAACAAGAATATGCAGTTCCACAAAAATTATTAAATGTACAGAATCGGCAGAAAAGTGGTACTACGCCTTTAGGGTTTCCAATTGCAAAATAAATATTTTTTTAAATTTATAATTTGCATAACACATAATAAAAATTTTTATTCGATGCCATCAATAATGATAAAAATATTTTAATCAGATCTTTTATCGGTATCGAATTTTAATTAACTCTTTTTCTGAGGCCTCATCACACTTTTTAAAAAAAATTTGCATATCACTTACATAATAAAGATTTATATTTGTTGCAATCAATTTCAGTTTAAATTTAATTTTTATTGATTTTTGAGTAACACATTTTTTTAAAGGTGAATGAAAAACAAATTTCTTCAAACGAGGTCGTTTGTTTTCCAGTCATGGCTGCAATCATTTATCTAAAATCCAATATTGTATTGGATAATTGACCTATTTATCCAAAAATATATAAATACAAAGTGCCGGAAATTTTGAAACTCGTCATTCATATTTTTGCATTTATTGTGGTCCTGATTTATTCATCCTTCCCGCAACTATCAAATTAATTCTATTTTGTAATAAAAAATGATAAGCTTCAATTCCCTTCCATATCTTTTTCAAGAACGTTTTGTTGAAACTGTAAAAATTGAAATTCTTTGTAAATTTTTGCAATCATCTTCTTCAACTTTGAAACTTTGCAAGAAACGAAAAATCGTCCAAAATTTGGAATATGCCCCCTCAACTACAGTTCCCAAAAAAACTGAAGCTGTGATGAAGATTTACAATGTTGAAGATCTTCAAAAATTTAAAACTCTCGAAATTACTGATGAATTAAATGTGTCCCTTTTTGATCCTGATAATGCCGATAATAGCAAAAAACCATATCAATTTGAAGATTTTAAGATGATTCCTCGAACCTACAAAAGATTGAATTTTACCAATGTTATTTTAGAAAATATTTCCGATATTACGAATCTTATTAGCCCAAATCTTGTAGAATTTACATTTTTACCTAGAAATTTATCATTGAAATTTTCACCAACATGGGAAAAAGAATTAAATGATTTGTTTGCAGCTTTGGATAAAGTTGAAGATGTTAGGTTTGTAAATTTGCATATTACTGTTATCCTTCAAACAATACCCCATTTTTAGATTTATGATTGGATTTAATCGAGATGAAACACCTGAAGAATTTAAAAAAATTGACGGAATAATCCAAAAATGGCGATCTCAACGTAAGAATAAATCACCTCAAAGTTATTGGCATATTGCCTTGAGACATGGATTACATGCAGTAATATTTAATTTTTTTACAATCTGAATTAAGTATTCCCTTTTTCAGACCCTTGGAAAAATCTACCGTAAAGTCAGCAATAAAGATCTCCAAATGAGAAATTGTAATCGATGCTATAATTATAACTTCGAACATGAGAGATACCAATTTGAATACTTTGTTCATCGTGTATTTTTGGAAAAAGATTCTTGATTTATTATTTTCAATGTTCATTTTTATTTTTGTATTTTGTTTTAAACAAGGGTTTTTACAATTTGTGAAGAACAATAAAATGATTGACAGAAATCGATTAATTTTGTTTCAACCTATTTAAAATAAGACAAAAAACTGGTCTATTTCTTTGTGACCCTACCCTGTCAGCCAGAATCGTAACGGATTTTCCTTCACAATCTTCATCTTCTCGTATGCCCTGCTTAGAGCGGTATAAATAACCCGGTCCGGTCATGCTCAACCCACTAAAGCAAAGCATGGTTCACATGCTTGAAGCATGCTTTTTTTCCATTTTTCTTATCAAAAAATCATTAACATTTTTCTTGAAAAAAGCTTAACTTTAATCAGTGATTGTTTTGGACTCCTGAATCAAAATCAATAATTTGGGTTCCTAAAAGCCTTGGAAATTTTGCACTAAGCAAAATATTGAATTAGTTTCTGCAAAACATTTTATTGAAACAATATAAACCGAAATTAAAAATAATGAAAACTAAAACAGTGGTATTTAGAGAAGCTTATAAAATCTAAAAATAATTTTTTAACTGGAAGTCGTCTGCTGCCAATTGAATGTGTTTTAACTTTTTTTGCTGCTGTTGACTATATTTTTTTTATCAATTTTATCGATAAACAGGCATGCAGAAACACATGCACTTTGTTCCAATCCAGTAAATATAGACAATTAATTTGGGGTTTAATTTATTTGTTGCATCAGCCATAATCCGATTATTTGGAACATTCTTGTATTTGAGTTCTGTTTATTGTTTAGCTCTTATTCAAATTTGAATTTCAATAAACAAAGGTTTGAGTTCGATATTTAAAAGCGTCAAAAATGGTTCAAGTGAATGTTGTAAGAATTCTAAGCATGCGAATTTTTGTGAAAAAGTTTTAAATTTTTTTAGGCTAAAGCTGGAGATTCTTTAATCCCAAAGCCTTTGCACAATCCAGTTCTTGGGAGTTTTATTTATCTCTTATCTGCCATGGCTGTTGTCGGGGCGTTCCTTTTTGGGTATGATACTGGGATTGTCTCTGCTGCAATGTTATATCTAAAAGATGATGATCCAATGGAAATGAAATCTAATATTTGGCAAGAAATTGGTAAGTAATTTTTTAATAATTATCTTTTAGCAATTCCCAGTGGTGAAAAAGGGATCTTAAAACATGAATATTCTCAAAACAAATATGCAAATTTTTATATTGACTCCCACCCCCTGAGGGGACATTCAGATTGCCGTTTGGGAGATCTTAAAAATGGAAATCCCTGTGAAAAACTGACCAATGCTAATTTAAAATTACTAAAAAGATAAATTATGCATATTTTTTAGTGGTTTCTGTTACCCCTGGATTTGCTGGGATTGGATCATTGCTTGCAGGACCATGTTCAGATAAATTTGGAAGAAAAAAAGTTATCGTAATTTCTACAATTATATTTGCCGCAGGGGCTATTATTTGTGGTGCGGCATTTAATAAATGGATTTTATTAATCGGAAGAGTACTTCTGGGAATTGCAATTGGCTTTGCAAGTACCTTGGCACCGTTGTATGTTTCAGAATGTGCCCCGACCCATATTCGGGGACGGCTAATTACATGCTTTCAATTAATGCTTACATTTGGGCTTATGGCTGCAAACATCATTGCCGGAGGGTTTTCCTATATCAATCCTGAAAAAGTTGGATGGAGATTAATGTTTGGATTTGCGGCTGTTCCAGCTGTGATCCAATTCATTGGATTCCTTTTCCTTCCGGAATCACCTCGATGGTTGTATGAAAATGTTGGAGAAGAAGAATGTGTAGAAGTTTTAAAAAAGATTTATAATAATGATTTAGCTTGGATTGAATATGAAATTGAAGAAATAAAACAATCCAATGAAGCTCAAATTAAAGCTGTTGCCGAGAATGGCGGAAATGGTGGTTTCGTGCTTAGAAGAATTCTTAAGACTCCACATATCCGAAAAGCGTTGATTCTTGGATGTGCATTACAAATGTTTCAACAACTTTCTGGAATTAATACAATCATGTAAGGTCTTTGTTGATGACAATATCATTTTATTTCGGATGGGGCAGAAACCGTTTTGAGAGGGAGTATGTATTTGATCTTGTGCCGATGATGGTAAAAGATCAAAGGATTTTTAACATTTCAAAGGGGACATGTGCCTATGATGACATCCTTAACGGCCATTGTTGATGGTAGTCAATAACTTAGCACTTTAAAAAATTGAAAAATTTGTTTGCTCATCTGCCTCATCGTTTTTATTTAAAATTTCATACTTTAGGTATTACACTGGAACAATTATTAAATCTGCTGGGATCAAAGATGACCGAACAACAATTTGGATTTCTGTTGGAACTTCAGGCGTCAACTTTTTATGCACATTTGTACCATTTTTAATTGTAATTTTTTAATTACTTAAAAATCTTTCCCTCAATTTTGACGAATTTTTTAGATAGAAAAAGCAGGGCGTCGAATAATTTTATTAGCATCAATGATTGGAATTATTTTAACTTTATGCTTAATGGGTGGCGCATTCTTAGCAATCAATAAAGACTCTGCAACAACCACATCAACATGGACAATGCCAAATTCTAATCTTCTTAAAAATTCTTCCGACCTTCTTCATTGTTCCAAATATAGGTAAGCAAGTGATAGATATGAACTTTAATTCACAGATTTATGAAAGGGATTAAAGAATAAAAAAAATTTGGGAATTAACACAAAAAATCACGTGAATTTTCGAAGTGAAATTTTTAAGACAAGTTTTGATAGTTTTTTGTTTTTCAAAAATTACTTCCCCAGCAGCATTCTTTGATCTTCGGTAAAATTCTTTAAATGCTTTCAAATGTCGCTGCTGGTGGCATAAAATAAACTATTTAACTTTGCAAATGTGAACTTTTCAGTAACTGTGATTTGTGCGTGACAGATGATTTATGTGGTTTTTGTGCCCAAACCAAACAACATTCTGTTGGATTCTGTTTACCACTTCCCGATGAAAATAGTAATTTAGAATCAACTCAAGGAATTTGTGCTGGAAATGCCACAGATGATGGAATGCATTATCTTCCAAATGGAACCGAATTTGAATGGGCGGATGTTTTTTGTCATACAAATTTTACAATTTATCCCATCATTATTATGGTCTTATATTTGGTTTCATTTTCAACTGGTATGTTTCCCTACATTAATTTTAGCTATCTGGCAGGAATGAGAAAATTGGTCTCAGTTCTTTTCTTTATCCTCCCCTTTTCTTAAAAAAAATGTTCCATGCACAAAACATTTTTGTCGTGCTTTTTAGAGGTTTATTTTCTTGAAAATGCTGTCGTTTGATTAGGATCTTTCCATTTTCATTGCTAAATTATCGGCCCATGTAGTATAGTGGTTAGTACTCTTCGTTGTGGCCGAAGCGACGCAGGTTCGATTCCTGCCATGGGCAACCTTTTTTGATTTTCTGGCTTCTGCAGACCTTGTTTTCCGATCATGCACTTCTCATCCTCCTAGCGTTGTTGCGCCTCCGTCTCTAGAGACGTTTTTTTTCAAAATATCAAAGAAAAAGTGCCGCTTTTGCCTCCAGAGTTGGTTTCTTGAGGAGATGTCTAAAATAAAAAGGTCCAACACTGCCTGCTGCATAGATTTTTTAAAAAGGGATTGTCCAGAAATCACGTGACCATGAGGGGGGAGGGAGGGGGTAAGCCAAATGGTCACCCGGCTTTGATGTTGTCGGTAAAAAGCTTTGATCTTTGGTCACAGAGGGAGGGAGGGGGTGTGAAAATCACGTTTTGTTGGTCACGTGATTTCTGGACAATCCCAAAAGTAAAAGTAAAAATAGTTTTTTTTATTTCACCAACAAAAAAACTTGTTTCAACTTTTTTTAAATTTTTTTTGATTTTTTGTAAAAAAGATTTTTATTGCATCCTTTTTTAATCCACCTTTTTTATGAAAATGAGTTTTGATCAATGCAACTGAAAAAAGGAAACAATTTTTGTTTGCTGTTTCGCAATTCCGAGACAATTACAAGCGAGAGTCACTGAATTTTTATTGAATAACAAAAAAGGGATTAGAGAGATTATAAAAAGGGGAAAAACACAGGCATATTAATGTTTGAGGTTAAACAACCGATTCTTTGATACAACTTAAAAATTATTTATAAATGATATGTAAAGAAATAGAGCGAAAAAGGATAACAAAAAAACAGTTGTCCTAAAAATTGATTTTTTTCGAAGATAATTTTTGATATCCAAATGAGTTTTCAAAATCCTTTTGAATTTTGTAGTCTATCTAGTATTTTTAAAAATGCTCCCAAAAAACTTTAAAAATTAAATTTTTGTAACGTTTATTTTTTGTCGCAAATGTTTTTTTCTGAATTGTTTTTCAACTTTTCGAGGCTCGAGATATGCTGTTGCTTTTTTTCGATAAAAAAACAATGTTTTTTACAGAAAAAACAGGGGTGTTTTAACAAAAGTCAACAAATATGACTTTCATGTTGTTTTATTTTTTTACTTTTTAAAAATGTTTTTTTAACAAACACAACAAACTTTTTCTAAGTCATTAAGTAAACTTTTTTGGAGATTTTTTAATACTTAAAATTTACTTATTTTTAAAAAAATTAATCTGTTCATTGATCTTGTTTTACTTTTTAAATTGGTTGTTTTCTGTTTTTAAAGCCATTTTTATTTTGAGTGAGTCAAGTTAAAAATACGAAGTAGAAATTGGAAAAAGGATGGAATTTAGATATTCTTTATTGTAACCGAAATCGCGCTGTTTTACTAGTTTCTACCAGTATACTGTAGCAATGCTTCTTATTTTCAATTTCTCTGATAATTCAAAAAACTTACAAATTTAAGAAACGTCTCTGTTATTTATGGATTGATTGATTATGTGATTTTTTTCATTCATGAGAACATGAAAAAAAGAATACAAAAAATTAGAAAGCTGCTGTTGCTTATCACTGTTTTCAGACAATCAAAAAGATCTTTAAAGAAAAAGGTATTTTGATACTTTAGGACTCAAAAATTTTTTTGGCTTTGCTTCAAAAAATGGGATAGGCGTTGATTGATCATTCCATGAAAAAAATAGAATGATGGATTTGTAGTTTAAATCAGAGAACGCAAGGCAGCTTAAAATAATTAAATACTAAAATAAAATATTCAATTTTTAAGTTAAATTTGCAAGGTGCAGAAAAAATGTAACCTAATAATTTTTTATCCGCAATTAAAACAGCCTTTACATGGTTTGTTTTTAATTGTTTGGTGCTGCTGCTATTAAAACTTTGTACACAAAAGTGATGCTTGAATAAAAAAATGCGAGAAAGTTTGCGTTTAAAATTATTAAAAAAAGGCAGAATCAATTCCACGTGTTTTTGAGGACATGTATTCATTTCCATTTCCGTTTTAGTGCTAGCAAACTCATTAAAAATGCGAAGCAAAAATAATTAAAGATTCAATATTATTTTTTCAGGAAGCTTGCATTTTTATTTGTTTTTTACATAATTAATGAATAGGAGAAAAAATCAAATTTTATAAAAAATATTAAACTTATTGCTTTCATAATTTAAAGATATCGCTAAAACTTCGGGTTAATTAATTTTGAGGACATAATTTTATTTTGTTAAAGGAAAACTACAATGGGTTGCAAACTTTCATTGCTTTTTCATTTTTATTCATTTTTCGATATTTCAGTCCAAAATTATTTCGTAATTGACAGTAACATGATATTAAAGATTTGTATTGTGTTGTCTTGAAGGAAAATTTCTTATATTCCTTCAACAACAAAAAGGAGATAAACTATTTCAAGACATAACAATAGAAATCCTGAATGTCTTGTTTATGTCAATTTAAAAAAAGCAGCAATTTTTCGAAAATGATAGATCTCTTTTAAGCAATGTTTTTATAAGTGAAAGAAAATTAAAATTTTGAACTTTTTGATTCGTAACAAAAGTTTTTGCAAATTTTGCAACTGTGAAAAGTAAATTAGAATTTTTGATTCCAAACTTTTCCTTTTTTCCTCTCCCACTTTCTTTCTTCTTCTTTCTTATTTACACATATTTTGGGTATCTCAAATTTCAGGGCTTGGTCCAGCTCCATGGATTCTCAATGCAGAATTCTACCCCCTTTGGTCGAGAGCGACTTGTGTCGCGATTGCAACTGCAACGAATTGGTTCTTCAATCTTTTAATTTCTTTAACATTTTTAACCCTGACTTCTGCATTAACAAAATTTGGAACCTTCTTTTTTTATGCCGCTTTAACCTTGCTTGGAATTATCATTTTTTATTTTACCGTCCCTGAAACGAAGGATAAATCCTTGGATGAAGTTGAAGCACTTTTTATGGATCGGAAAACTTATCAACGTAAACGCGCTGCTGGAACTATCAGTAGCATGATTTCAGAAAAAATTGTTCTTTCCTAAATTTTTTTGGTTTTGTATATTTTTAAGCTTTGAATTATACAAAACTTTAAAAAAAAAAGATTTATAAAGGTTTCTAAAAATAATGATTCTTGAAATTTTGATGGCGTTTTGAAGTAAAAGAGATCAACTATTATAGATAAGATTGATATTCAGGATTGCTATTGTTATGTCTCAAAACAATTTTTCTTCTATTTCTTCAACAACAAAAATAAGAAAAATTGTTTTGGGACAATAGAAATTCAGAAGATAAATTTTTGTCAATTTTCGAAATTGAGAATCAAAATGATACATTTTCTTTAAATCTAATTCAAATTCTAAAAGGTACAGTACTTTTGTAATAAGATTTTTGCAAGAGTACTGTAAATTTTTTTAAAGGAAGTAAACAGTTATTTTTTTCGGATATACAAAACCCTGATGATCACTGTTTTTTTTTTATATTTTCTGATCATGCATTTTGATAAAAAGATTTCAAAAATGTAACCGTTCGCCTCCAATAAACAATTTTTTCTTGCATTCTTTAAAAGTCAAAATTAAAGTACAAAACTCGGAAAATATTCTTTTAACAATTGTAAGCATTCACCATGGCCACGATTGAATATTTCGAAACGCCTTTCAAAAAATACCATATATTTTTGTCATCGTTTTTGTTTGGCAGATAATAATTTTTGTACTCAATAAAATAAGTTATTTTTGCTCAATTTTAATACCCTCCAATTAAAGAATTGTTAACATGCTTTTTTCACGTCATTGTCCATCAGCTCTAACAGGTTTTCTATTTTGTGTTTTCTCCATATCACTTCCCAACCCCCTTTTTTATTAGAGCATATCCTGATAGCCGATGAATGAATGAAGAAATTGGCAACTGAAAAATATTGTTTTCTTGCAAATTCTTTAATTTTGATGATTTTTTTGATTATCAAAATTTGGACTTTTTAAACTTTAGTGATAAAAATTCTTGTATTTAAAAAGAACATCATTTTTAGATTTTTTCACACTTCGCTCCATTTTAAAGTTTTCTTTAAAATTGTCGAAAATCTTAGAAAAAAAGTTACCGTTATCATAAAAGTTGATGGAAATTTATTTGATGAACAAAACTTTAAATCTGTAAACATTTTTTACAAATTTAAACTGAAAAATTACAGTTTTTACTTTTTTTAAACGATTTTCATTTGTCGAAGAGATTTCTTTCGTTGAATGTACAATAAAATTCGACAAAATCGCTTAATTCTTCCCATTTCATTTTAATGTGATTTTCAAAGAATTTTAAAGAATAACATTTTTTCCTGAAAAAAATTCCAAATTTAAGCAAAAGGTTAAGAATTTTTTGATAACTATTTTTTTCAAAAAAAAAGTAAAAAAAAAGACGGGGAATTAAGAAGATTATGATAGTACTACTACCATTTGAAAAGGTAGAAGTTACTCATGGACCCCTTTCTATCTAGAGCTGTTGATAGCATACAAAAAATATGTATGTTAATCGCTGTTGTTTCCACCTTTTCTACACGTGTCTGAAACAATCGTTTTTTCTTTCTCCAAAAAAGCTTTGTCAAAATTTTTAACTGATTCTTTTTTTGTTGTTATCAGTGATACCCCCTATTTTTCATTTTTTTCTTGTCCTCCAATGTTCCGTGTTGTTTCCTTTATTTTTTTTATGTCAGAAAAAGTGAAAAGCGGAAAACGCGTGTTTGAAGCATGCCAAACATTGTTGTGTTTCAAGTTGCTGCCCCCATTTTCCTTTGCTAAAATCAATTTTAATTGTTTGTTGTTCCTTTTGTAGTACCCCTTTTTTTGCTATTTCATTCATATTTTTTTCTTGAATATTGAAAGATATTTGTGCAAATAAAAACACCGAATATTTTTTGTAAACTTTATTTTATTTTTAGCTTTAAAAAAGTAATTGAAAAAACGTGTAAATTAAATCGTAACAAAGATGGTTCAAGTTAATGTGGTAAGTTTATTATTTATTTAAGAATGATTGTTTCTGAAATGTTGTTTGAGATACTGTATTCTTAAGAAACTGAGATGTTTTTTGTAAACTTAGATTTAAAACGTACTTTTTTCCATAGATAATATTATAAAAAAGTTATTTTTTTAATGTGATAAACTGTTACATACTGCTTTGATCCCTGATTGACAGGTTCTTCTTGAATGAACCTGAAGATCGAGTTTCTCGAAGCGAATTCATTGAAATCTATTTTTGATACGATACCCAAAAAAAATTGATAAGGATCAGGGTTGTGCACTGCACAGCAAAACCCCATCAAACTTATTAACCTTTTCAATTAATACTAAAATTAACTTGTAGGCGGCAACATCAAATTCAGGTGTGGCAAAGCCGTTGCATGAGCCAAAACTTGGTGGTTTCATTTATCTTCTTGCATTTATGGCTGTAATTGGTGGCTTTCTATTTGGATATGATACCGGAATTGTATCCGCTGCGATGTTATATGTTAAAAAAGATGAACCAATGCATTTGGATTCAAATTTGTGGCAAGAAATTGGTATTTGATTTCTACCAATAATCTTTTTTTACCTAAAACTTCAATTTTAGTCGTTTCTATTACCCCCGGATTTGCAGGGATCGGATCTTTAGTTGCCGGAGTTGCATCCGATCGATTTGGAAGAAAAAAGATGATCGTTTTATCAACAATTGTATTTTCCATTGGAGCAATTATTTGTGGGGCGGCATTTGATCGATATATTTTGTTGATTGGAAGAATCTTGCTTGGTCTGGCAATTGGTTTTGCATCCATGATTGTGCCGTTATACGTTTCTGAAGCCTCTCCAGCAAATATCCGGGGTCAGCTTGTAACCGGATTTCAGCTTATGATTACATTTGGGCTTATGGCTGCAAACATCATTGCCGGAGGATTTTCGTATATCAATCCTGAAAAAGTTGGATGGAGATTAATGTTTGGATTTGCGGCAGTTCCAGCTGTCATTCAATTCATTGGATTCCTTTTCCTTCCAGAATCTCCTCGATGGTTGTATGAACATAGAGGCCAAAAAGAATGTGAAGAAGTTTTAGATAGAATTTATAATGGGGATGCCGCATGGGTACAGTATGAAATTGAGGAAATTGCTGTAACACATGAAACACAAGAAAGAGAAGCTGCAGCAAATGGGGGCAAAGGATTTGTGCTTGGAAGAATTCTTAAAACTCCACATATCCGAAAGGCTTTACTTATTGGTGGAACTTTACAAATGTTTCAACAACTTTGTGGTATCAATACAATTATGTAAGGATACCAAAAAATAGGTTACGGTAACAACAAAGGACTTATAGGTACTACACAGGTGCCATCATCAAATCCGCAGGGGTTAAAGATGATCAACAAACAATTTGGATTTCAGTTGGAACTTCAGGAGTTAATTTTATTTGTACTTTTATTCCAATGGCAATTGTAAGTTTTGTATTTAAATCGGATAGTTTAAGGCATGACGTAATTTTATGGTTGAATAAGCATGATGAGAGACATTGGTCTCATGTGGAATTCATATGAGGCAAACTCTTTGCACCAATGTCCCTGATCAAGGTTATTCAATCAATACATTTCTTGATGTTCCTTTTATACTAAAAGTATCTGCAAATTTTGCAGATTGAAAGAGCAGGACGTCGAAAAGTTTTGATGGTTTCTGTTGTGGGTGTAATTATTTCTCTTTGCCTTCTCGGTGGAGCCTTTCTGTTAATCGATAAAGATTCTGCAAAAACATACCAAAATTCCACGAGCATTGATGGCAATGATAATACATGTGGAGGATATTCAAATTGTGACAAATGTGTCACTAATGATAAATGCGGATTCTGCTCCAAGAAAGGACAAAACGAAATTGGATATTGCTTCAGAACGGCTAATGAAGACGGAGATAAAAATTCTATGAATGGTTTTTGCAGTAGCAAAGATTCAGGAACTGAGATGCATGTTGTGGATTCAGTAACCTATGAATTTGCGGATGTTTATTGTAAGGATACGAAAAAGGATTACGGTAGAAATATAAGAAGGGATTTATAGGTCATACAAAATGGACCGTTGTTCCAATTATTCTTATGGTTGTTTATTTATCTTGTTTCTCCTCAGGGTATGCCCCGCTGCCATGGGTTTTGAATGCTGAATTCTATCCTTTGTGGAGTCGTTCAACTTGTATTTCAATTGCAACATTTATAAATTGGATGTTTAATTTGTTAATTTCTTTAACATTTTTAAGTTTATCTCAAGCTGCAACCAAAGCTGGTAAGTTTTGGATCTTGAAGGAAACAAATTTTTGAGACATGACGCAATTTATTGATTGAATCACCATGATCAGGGACATTGATCTTAAACGGAATTCAAATTTTACAAACACTTAAAATCAGTACCCCTGATCAGGGTTATTCAATCAATAAACTTCAAAATTCATTTATTTTAACAAGGACGTCAGCAGCGTTGTTTCTGAGGGGTCCACTGAAAAAAAAGACGGGTTGCTCCTTCCCCCAAATGGTGGAAAATTTAGCCACCAAAATAGGTGCTCAAATCGGGATTACTCCTATTTAGAAAGGTGCTCCTTATTCCCGTAACAAGGGGAAAGCTTTCCCCTAAAATACGGGAAAAACTATCCACCATTTTTACGGGAAACCTCTTCCCATAAATGAACTATGGGAAATTGTTCCCTTAAAATGGTGGAAACCAGCTCCCCTATTTTACGGGAAATGCTTCCCCTTTTTCAGGGAATTTCAGCACATTTTTATGGGAATTTCTTCCCCTATTTTAGGGGAAAATTTTCCCGTAAAATACGGGAAAATCAAAATGTAAAATTTTAAAAAAATTGATTTTTGAAAAATTTTTTTTGGTAAAACACTTTGAGAAAGCTCAAAGATATATCCAAAATTTAAAGAGATCTTAGCAGATCTAAAGACAACATTAAAATTAATTTTTTAATGTTGCCTTCACACACGAACGGCACGACGCGACGGGGAAACGAAACCCAAAAAATGCTTTGATTTTAACGGAATTTGTCTCCAGAAAGAGATAACGTGAAAGCGAGGTGCACTTTTGCTAATTTTTGCAACAGAGAAAAAAAGAAATCTGTTCTTTATTCTGACATTAAAAGATTTCCCCCAAAATAGTGCTATTTTTGCACAAATTTGTACAAAGCATAAGAGCAGCACCAGATAGGGGAACATTTTCCCCCAAAAATAGGGGATAGGTTTTTAAATTCCCCTAAAAGAGGGGAAGGAGCAGCCCTTAAAATTTTTGGGCTGTGTTTAAGAGTTTCCACTTTTTTTTCAGTGTCTGAAACTATTTATAGTGGGCTTTGATCTTATGCCGATAGCGGTAAAAGATCAAAGGATTTTAATGATTTCGCAGGAGACACGTCCTTGAAATTCGACTTCTTACACAAGGATCCATCATCAATTAATTGTTATTTTTAAGCATATTTTTTTCAGGAACATTCTTTATATATGCTGGTATTACAGTAATTTCATTAATATTTATTTATTTCTTTATCCCAGAAACAAAGGGTTGCTCAATTGATGAAGTGGAGCTATTATTTATGGATAAGAAAAAACGTGAAAATGATTTAAGACTTCGTCGATTAAGTGCTGTAAGCTATGAACAGCATTCACCTTCAGCCCCCAAAAAAGGAGATTTTTCACGGAATGCAAGTATTCAATATTAATAAATTTAAATGGGTGTATAAATAAAAATTAAATATATAAATATTGTTGTAATGATTTTAACCAAAAATAAATTGTTTATATGTAATATTTTAAAGTTAATAAATTATTTTTATAAATTAATGAAATTGAAACACATGGAAGCATTTGAAAGATAAAAAATTAAAGTCCATCAGGAAATTTCCAGCCCGAGCCATTGGCCAGGCTGTAAAAGGAATGCCTGTTGTCATGTATAAATTGGATTGAAATTTTTTTAATCCAATCAATTTTTTGGTTCAAGATTAAATCCGGTGATTCGATCCGATAGGACCCGAGATTTTGCAATTTCAAAGCACTATGGTATTTTTCCGAGAAAAATCCGTCATACACTAAGAAGACATTTTCGTGTCGAAACATTTTAATGCGTTTTTTTCTGCATTTTTTTCAAGCTTGTTTATTATTTTGGCTATTCTTAATTATTTAAAATAAGAATAATGCTTTTTAAATGATAAAAATTGGTCTAGTAGTTGCTGAAATCTGCAAAAATCGAATAAAACAGAAATTTTTTGTTGTAGAAAAAAATTCATCAAAATGTTTCGACGCGAAAATGTCTTCTTAACTAATTAGTGTATGACGGATTTTTCTCGGAAAAGGAAGAAAAAATTCCACAGTGAAAGGTTTAAAATTTAAAAAAATTTAAAATTGGCGCCAAAAAGCACGCTCTCTCTCTCTCTCTTACCCAAAAAGAGGTCTTCTTTTTTTTATCTCATTTTGAAAAATTTTCCACAATTTTTTTTCCACACATAAAAATGCCGACATTACAATCAATTGAAAGTTTTGTTCAAAATGTTACAGCTGCAATAACTCCAAGACTTGAAGCATTATCTCTCAGAAGAAGAAGTTCAACATTGAATTCTCGAGAAATTTGCAAGCTTATTTTTGATGCAAATGAATTATATTTGAATGGATTTGCTCAAGATGCTTTTGATATTGTTGATCCAATTATTACTATCCAAGAAAAATTTGATATCAAAAATGTTTTGATTTATATTGCATGCTGCGTTGAAATGGATAAAAGATTAGAATTGGATATTCTTTGTTCAAAACTTTGGAAAAAATTTAAACAAAATGATTTAACTTTGTACGCGTATGCAGCGTATAATTTTCTTATCAAAGATTATGAACTTGCAAAAGATTTGATTAGTAAGTTTTTTGTTAGGATATATGTAATCTCTTTATTATATTTTTTTAGAGTTATGTCTTGAAATTAATCCAGATTTTGGTTATGCTTATGTCCTCTCTGGACATCTTCATTTCTGTTGTGGTGAAATCCTTGATCAAATGGATAATTATATGGAGGTTGGTTCTTCTTTTTTTTGGGATTTGTCAGTGGCTAATGGATGTTATTTATTAAGCCTAAAAATTTTCCCAAGATCATTAAATTATTATTAAATATTCAATCTTTCTCCTGCGGTAAAAAATAAATCATGTTCAAATGTTTCGTTTAACTATTTTTTGACATACTTCTGAACTGCTTATTTTAATGCTGATAATTTAATATGTTTTTACCCATCAATCTTTTGATTAATTCTCCAAATCTTACGTCACTAAAAAATAAAAATTTTCGAAACTTACTTCCCTCTTCTGTCAGTTTTTTCTTTGATGTTTGCCGCTTTTACCGTGAGTATCAAATTTTAGCTTACGTTTTTTAAAACTGCTGATGTTAGATGGGGATAATCCCTAAAAAGAATTTGTTAAACTTTATCCCTGAATTGTATTTTGAAATGATAAACATCGCTTATGAATGAATCCCTTTTAACTACGGTAATTTTTAGGCTTCCAATCGACTTGAAAAAAATATGGATGTTCAAATTTGTACAGCAATTTGTGAAAAGAAGTTAAATGGTTTACCGCATGGTGTCAAGCATTTACATGATTTGGAGACATATATGAATGCATCAAGCCCGTTTGTTATGAATGAATTGGGAGCTGTTTTTTATATCGATAAAGAATATGATTGTAAGTACATAATTATTTTTTTCAACCTAAAGATACACATATTTTTTACAGCTGCTTGTGCCTGTTTTCTTCGACTTATAAAATATTTGACAAAATCAGAAGTTGAACCAATTCTGTCAAATTTGTCTTTCCTTCTTGATGGAAATATTGGAATTTATTGGAATCCTGTTTATTTTAATCTTGGTTATACTTTATTTACAATGAAGAAATATTTTAATGCTTTAGCATGTTTTCAAAAAGCTGTTACAAATGGTGACAATCGACAAACTGCCTGGGAGATGATTGGATTCTGTTTTGCCATGCTTGGAATGGCTCGATGCGCAAATGCGGCAATGTTCAAAGCAAATATCTTAGATCCAAAATTGAAAGATTTTATTCCTTTAATTTCTGTGGAAAATTTAAAGGATGAAGAACCACTGTTTTAATTTTTATTTTGTAATTGTTTAATCATAAATTATTTCTTTGTTAAAAGTTTGGTTACTGTAATAAGATAATTTTTTTTAATTTTTAGGATACGTTTTTTTTAAATAGATTAAAAAAGTACAACTTTTTGTAATCCAAAACTATATACTGTATTGAACTAATCCAAATTGTATCTTTAAGATTTCATATTTATTGTTATACAATAGTCGGTAGGATTCGCGGGTTTCTGTAATTGCTGATTTGGAATTTCTGTCCTAACGATTACAAATCAGCAATTACAGTATTTCTGTGTTTTAAAATGTTGCAAAATGAGTTATGAAATGACAAGGATAAAAAATTATACCGTATTTTTTGAATAACATACTTCGTTGATTTTTACGTTTGTATGATATTTATTTTTTAAGCTAAATTAGTTTTGTTTTTTAGTTGTAAACGTTGTAAAATATTTTAAAATTTTAGATTACGGTAGTTTTAAAAAATGGCTGCCGTAATCCAAAAATGACCCAAAAGAGCAAAATGACATCTCTTGATTAAGCACGGCAACAGGCCGACTTTTTGAAGGCCCGGCCCGGGCCCGGTGAAAAAAAAGCCCGGCCCGGCCCGTTTTCTTTTTTTGTAAATTTTCACGTGGTTCCCCCTGTGGAATTTTTTTAAAAATCAAAGCCCGGCCCTGGCCGTCGAAAGTGAAGCCCGGCCCGGTGCCATGCTTACTCTTGATATCACAAATAATTTGTATAAAATAATTTATTCTATCGCACATTTATGCAAATTTTGAACACAAATTACTTTATCCATCATCAAATGCAAAAAGTATTTTTGATGATTGATTGACGGCAAACTTTTTAATCTTTCAAGAAATTATATTTTTATTCTTCTAAAGAAATATGTGTTATGACTGTGACTATGGTTATACATATGATGGATACTATTATGGAGGTAATTATGGATACTATTATGGTGGAGGTAAAACAATTATTAATTATTATAACCAAATTTTTATTATTTATGTTTTAGGTGCCGCTGGTGTGGTTCTTTTAATTATTATTTGTATTATTATTTGTGTTCTTGTGTCAAGAAGTCATCGAAATGCTGATAATGCTGTATATTATGCTCAACAACAACCTCAAGTTGTTGCATCTGGTGTTGGTAAGAGATTCTATATGACTATTTTGTGTTATTTGTGGATTTATTATATCCCATTCAACCCAAAATAAATTTAAACAACTACAGTAATCATTCCATTTTTAGTCGTTGCTCAAGCTCCACCACCTCAACAACAAGTTTATGTCGTTTAACTGATTTTCACATGATTCTTAAAATTTGTAATGCTTGTATATTTTTTCTCATGCGGCAAATAAATGCTTGAAATTTCATAATTTGATTGTTTTCTTTGATTTCACATTCATAATCTTACCAGAGGGATACCGTATATTCCTTTTGCACACCAGTATATACAGTATATTTTACTTCCACATATATATTTTTAACATAATTTATGTAACTTTTATTAAAGATAACAGCATTACCGTAACCTTTATCATTGATGGGAACATTACGGTACTATTTTTTAAAACTGTCAATTTTTTATGTTTTAAATTTTGTTAATTTTATCTGTAAGAAAATCTATAGCTGTATTTTGAAAAAAATTTATTGAAAAATTGCATAAAAAATATCATGAATTAATTAACTGAAGGTATAGTTTTTAGAAAAACATTGTTAGAAAAATCAATAAAATGAAATAGTTGCTTTTAAAAAACTAGTTTTAAAAATTTTAAGAAAAACCCGATTTTAATTTTTATTTATCACAGTAGAATCAGTTCGAAATTTTCTTTCTGATTGATTATTTTCCATGCCCTGTTAAAGTGACACCCAAAATGACGGCAACAATAATCAAAATAAGCAAAATTGCAATTACGATTGTGATAACGCAAAGCTTTTTTCGCATCGCAGATTGTTTATGTTTTACGGCGGTTTTTAATTTTGTATTTCCAGTTTGCGTAAATTCATGTGCACCAGCCACATGACTTTCAATATTATTTACCAATTCACCCTAAAAAAGTTTCAATCATGTCTTTAGGGAAAATGCTTATGCAAATTTTTGACTTACTTGTTGATGAACAAGTTCAAAGATATCCTCAAAAATTTCTTGAAGTTCATTAATTGATTGTTCAATTTGTAGAATTTCGTTGTGCCGATTTGTGGCATCTTCAATTGCCATCCTACCTAAAATTTTGTAACTTTATAGTAACTTTTGATTCATCATTCTTTCATGTCTTTAATGGTACCACAGATACAAAAATGCAGTTTTTACATGCACTTAGCAGCGGTCCAGGGCCACGTGATCTGTTCAAAATCATAAACATCCTTTGATCTTTTACCGCCATCGGCACAAGATAAAAGGGGCCTTCTATTTTTATAATTATTTACCTTCAACACTGATGGGATTAAGTTGTCGATAAAAGACATCTGAAGCTTTTGAATCCAACATTTCATCAATTTGGGAATCGGAAATATTTTGTCCAGTCATTTGAAGGTGCCGTTTTACACGTCCTTAAAATTTTATTTGATTACTGTATCCTATCCTACAGTAATCTTACTTGAAACACGACTTTTATATTCAATTTGTGTTTGATTAAATAACATCATCATATCATTTAATTGTGAACGTAATCGTTCACATTGTGTTTTTCGAATTCTTAAATGTGCCGATGTTCGATATGTCTCAGATCCAGAAGCTTCATCCTTTGCTAAATCCACTTCAATCTGTTTTACACGTGGCCGCAAACTTCGAATATGCTTTTTTATATCATCCATTAAATCTTCAAGTTGAATTTTATCTTCTGGTCGAACAACCGTTTCACTCAAAATTGCAGTTTGTTTTTGTTGAAGATTTTGAAGACGTTTTTGTAAAACTTCTAACGATTCTCGAAGTTCATTCACATGAATAAAGAATTGCTCGGAGTCATTCTGGGAATCATACATTACTCGAGAGGCATCCATTTGTACAAGCGTTTCGGGAACATATGATCTGGTCTAAAAGAATTTGGGAATAATTTATTCAGCAATGATATGATCCATATCGGTATGGAATGGTGGAGAGATGTATTTTCTAATTTATTTTTTTCTTAAACAAAAAATTATTTTATTGATTTAATCGATACTGACTAATTCTATTTTGAAATCAAACTTCCTTTTTTTTAAATGCAAAGCACAAACCTGAAGTTCATTTAATCGATCCCGCATTTTTTAAATAACACTGATTTTTGTTGATTGTTAAAAGTACAAATACAAATTTATTTATAAAATAAAAAATATCTAAAAAATTCAGAGTTTTACTTTTTTGTTTGGAAAAAATTTGTAACATAGAAAATTATTCATGTGAAATTTGATACCCAAAAAAGCATGTTTTATTTTTGGGGTAGGGGCTTAAAATAGAAAATAAAAAGGCTAAACTCAGATTTAACGTTTTGTTAATAAAAAACATGTTGGATAAAGGGGAAGAAAAAAATAGAGGCAAGCTTCAATAATGCATTTTTGTGAATTGAAGAGTTCACGCAAAAAGTAAAAAAAGTAGGAAAAAATAGTGAACGAATGTAAATAAAGCGTAACTTCAAGGAATTTTGTAAAATTAAAACACGAACAACAAATAACAAAAAAACACGAAAAAAGTGTAAAAAATGTTTTTCTGTTAATGATGATGTTATTTAAAAACAAGAAAAAAACATTTCGGGAGATATAGGGAATTGAACCCCAGGCTAAGGGGGCGCTCTACCCCTGAGCTATATCCCCAACGAATAAGACTGAAAAAAAATGAAAACATATGTCGGTTGCCTTTTTTTGCTGCATTTTTTTCTAACCTATTTTTTGGCAGGCGACTGCATTTTTTTAGCAGCTGTGCTCTTTTTTCTTCAATTTTTTGATTATTTCTTTTAAGTTCCAAAATTAGTATACAAAAATAATATTCCAAAATTTTTCATTTTTTTGTAACAGAAAAAAATATATTTGACACAAAAACTTGAGAGAGGTAAATAAAATTTT
Organism: Panagrolaimus sp. LJ2414; assembly: GCA_024447195.1. Classification (NCBI taxonomy): domain Eukaryota; kingdom Metazoa; phylum Nematoda; class Chromadorea; order Rhabditida; family Panagrolaimidae; genus Panagrolaimus; species Panagrolaimus sp. LJ2414. The sequence continues at coordinate 10,630,780 of JAMRXY010000016.1, forward strand.
TTGGATGAACTGTTTTCTTCTTTTTTTTGTTCACTTGAAACTTCTATATTTTTTCCAGGATCAGGATTGGAGACGAAGGGGAACAAAGAAAATATAAAGAAAAGGAACAAACAATCGGAAAAGAAAACATTAAAGAAAAAAATAGAAATTCTTGAATTTTTAAGGCTAAAAAGTTTTTGATTTTTTTGCTGTGAATTTTATGATCAAAGACTTTCAATTTCTTTTTTTATTTTTTAAATTAGAAAATTGATTTTTTAAACAAAGACGGGATTGATTTTTTGAAGAAAAAACTATTAATTTTTTGTTTAATAAAATTGAGCATAATTTAATTAATATTTGGGTACTGAAAATATGGCCGAAATAAAAATTGTTAGTTCAAAGTTGTCCAGTAAAGGTTAAATAATGCCAAATCAAGTCCTAAACTTTAAAGGTAAAAATTTTCAAAAAATGGATTCAATTAAAAAAGCTACCGCCGTTAACTGATATTTTCAAATAAAAAAGAAGGTCAAACATTTTTATACAACAACAACAGCAAAAACGTTTGAGGAAATTCAACGTGAAAAAAAACTCATAAATATTTTTTTGAAAAAAATTCGGACACAACTTTGACGTAAAAAATCCGAAAATCAATGACTCATTCTTTTTGCACGTTTTTTATATTGTTTGCATTTTAATTCTTGAAAAAAAGTTTTAATAACGTCATTTTTTACAGATTCAGCGTTTTAAAACACGGGTATTTTATGATTATCAGAAAACATAAGCTGCAAAAAAATGTTTAAAAGGTCATAAAAATTACAGCAGCAATAGCAGATTATCATCGAAAATTTAGAAGCAAAAAATTGCAAAAGTACTTTTTGAACAAATATTTTACATTTTTTAAATCCAAAAAAGTTCTTTTGTGTCCGCCTAAAAAAGAAGGGAAGACGTCATAGAGAGAATTTTTTTTAAAAATTACTTTGGAAACGGCAGGGATTTTTCACTAAAAAAATAGAAAGCATTATTTTTTCCATTTTTAGAGAAACACAAAAGGCTTTAAAAATTTCGAAATCTTGCTTTATTTCATAGTTGAGGTGTTCCATCGTCATCTACCTCGTCGTCGTCATTTCTATTTTCTCTCATAAGCAACATATGTGTATGTATGTATTTTCAGTCACTGAACTAACCAAAAAAGGAAAGAGGGAGAAGAAGGAAGGTGGTATGTGAATATATATGATGTGAGAAAAAGAGAAAAAAGCAACAACCCCTGCAGGCTGCAGTGTTTGAAAATCTACCTTTTTTCTACACTATTTTCCATCTCTTTTTCATTGCATATTTTTCATCATTTAAAACAGTCTTTCTTCGTCAAGCATATACCAGGTATCCATTCATCCCGGGCAGTATTCATAAAAGGTACCGTCCAAAAAAGGAATGTGTTTCCTTTGTCCAGCTGTTTGGCATTGAATTGCTTTCTTGATAACCAAAAAAAATATGTGAATGTTTTTTCATGCAAAATATATTTCTTAGGTGACTGCATGCCTGGCTCTTTTTTCTTCTTTTATCTGTCTTTTTTTCATGTGGTCAATGGGATCGTCCAGATATGACGTCATGGGGGAGGGAGGGGGTAATGACCGTGCCGCCTTTGATGTGCGGCAAAAAGTGTCTTTGATGTATAGGGGGTAAGGCTGATTTTCGGATGACGTCATATCTGGACGATCCCAATTGGTCAAAAAAGAAAAATGCATCATACAAACTTTAAAAAGCAAGAATCAATAATATAACAAAATTAAATGGACTATTTTATAATTTTTTTTAAAATTTTAGAAAGCTTTTTAAATAATTTTTTAAATCTAATCAAGCTATAAAAAAATCATGAACAAAATGCTACAGTATTATTGTCATATGTACTGTATCCTTACACTGATTGGCAAAAGCTCATTTGAATTCAACGGCAATAATGAATTACTTTAATGGAGGCAAAAATTAGTATTTAAATTTGTGTTTTGGGTATCCTTTTTTCATATAGTTTGAGTCTAAATTCTGATAAAAGTATTGCAGCAAAAGCAGGAAGTTTTACAGATTAGCAAATCACAGTGATTTTTTTTGTAAATAGAAACGGCACAAAAAAGAAAAAGACGGACGAACGCTCTCTCGCTTTTTTGGTGCAAAAAACCCCTGTTTTTGCACCAAAAATCTGTCACATTTCAGCTAGCGTTATTTTTAATTTTGATGATATCGCTTAACCAAAGCTATCCCCATATTCCTTAGGATGTCCTTTATCTAATTTTGCCGGCCGTTTCTGGTTCCTTTTTTCCTGTTTTTGGGATCACTGTGTAAATATAAAACGAGGTTGGAATTACGAAAAGTAATAAATTGTCAAGTAATAGAAGGATTTTAGCTTAGAATTAGCTAAGCTAAAGCAAAATCATAACTTGAACAATGTATGGTTAATTATTTTATTTAGCATAATTTATGCATCTCTTGAAACTTCGCTTCAAAATTATACAAAAACGTAAAAACAAATCAAATTTAATAAAAATAATTACAAAAATTTATCAATAAAAACCCCTTGAGTAACCCTTTCAAAACTGTCTTCCTCTCGGGGAATATTACAATCATAACATGTTCTACCGCTGCCAAGGGAAGTTTTAAAATTGATTTTACGATAAATTTTTGCAAGATTCTAAAAAGAAGAAAATTTAAAAAAAGGTTGTGGTACAAACATTTAAATATACCCAATCGAAACCGTGCCTCAAGGCAATATGCCAATAACCATTGCGTGATTTAAAGCTGTTTTTTCGTTGGCGTCTCCATTTTTCGATAATTCCATCAATTTTTTTAAATTCCTCTGGGGTTTCATCTCGATCAAATGCAATCATAACTCTAAAAATTGATTTTTCAAATGATAACAGTGATGTGCAAATTTACAAACCTAACGTTTTCAATTTTATCCAAAACTGCAAATAAATCATTTAATTCTTTTTCCCATTTTAGTGAAAATATCAAGGATAAATATTTTGGCAAAAATGTAAATTCGACAAGATTTGGGCTGACAAGATTTGTGATATCCGAAATATTTTCAACAAAAACATTGCATAAATCCAAACTTTTGTAACTTCGAGGAATCATTTTAAAATCATCAAATTGAAAAGGTTTTTCGGAATCATCGTCTTCTTCTTCATCATCGGCATCAGAAAACCAAATTTTAAATTCATCAATAATTTCAAGGGTTTTAAATTTCTGAAACTTTTCGACATTGTTGATCTGCATTAAAGCTTCAGATTTTTTGGGTACTGTAATGGAAGGCGAATATTCCAAATTTTGTACGATTTTTCGTTTCTTGCAAAATTTCATTGTTGCTGAAGATGCTACCAAAAAATTACAAACCATTTCAATTTTGGTAATTTCAACAAAACGTTCTTGAAAAAGATATGGAAGGAAAAGAAAGGGTATCATTTTTTATTACAAAAAGTAATATTGGCTGGAATGGCAATGAATAAGAAGCAGGTTGGGAGGAATAAAATTAATCAGAAAATGAATGATTACACCGTCTGGTTTTCCTTTATATTCTGAATCTCTTGAAAAAATAATAAATGGGTCAAGTATAAGAAAGCCAATAATGACTATTGGATATTTGATACTGGATGATATATTTTTCGATTTATTGAAGATATTTGTTTTAATGGGCCAGTATATAATCAATATCGATAATAAAAATTATTGAATTTAGCTACATAATTTATTGCAATTAAGAATTTCTTGAATAGGTATATTTGAATATATTAATTAATTTATTTTGCAATTGTAAGCCCTAAAGGCATGCTGACACGTTTTTGCCGATTCTGTACATTTAATATTTTTTGTGGAACCGCATACTCTTGTTCATTCCCTTTCGAAAGTAATCGTCGAATATCCGTGAATCATTCAAATCTAATGCCTTTGAACGATGAATCCCCGGAGGCGGTGTAAAAATAAAAAATGTTGAATGAAACTCGTACAGATCTTTTGGAGCTGCGAATCCCTTATTTAAATTTTTTGGAAGATTTGGTTGGATTTGAAGAATCTCTGCCTTTGATTTTGTAATTTTTGTTTTTTTTTTCAGAATTTTTGAATGAATTTTCATCGATAATTTGTTGAACATTTTTATAATTTTTTAGGATTTGAAGAAAAAAATGTCCATTTTGATATTTTGGATTCAATTTGTGGCTTTTTTGGGAGGTCAACAATTTCGCAGTTGGAAACTCTTAATACTACAGTAAACCCTAAAAGCTGTTTGAGATTGCGTTTATATTTTTCATAAATTTTATATTGAAGCCAAAATTAATGCAAGAATTAAAGGGCGTGAAACAAAGACTCCAAAAAATAATAAAAGAAGCCTTTTACTTTAACCCATAATTTCATAGCAGTAATTTCTCCACATTTTTTGTTCTTGAACAATGCATTCCAGAGCCTTTCGTGACAATGATAGCATGTTCCTTTTAGTTTTTTTTGTGGAAAATAAAATATAGGATAGAAGGAGTAAAAAAGAAGAAAGATTTTCAAACAAAAGACTACCAGCTTGGACTTAAATATATATATGTACATTGAGCCGTCAAGTGAGTTCGTTGCTATGCCAAGTTTAGGGATGAAAACAACGACGACGAAAAAGAGAAAAGAAGAAGAAGGAAAAAACACAAGCAACAGCAGCAACATGCGCTTGTTTTTATTTTGCATTGTTCATCATGTTTTTTTAGAAAATGGCAAAGAAATCGTGGACTCTCTTTCTCTCTAACTCAAGAAAATTGAAATTGCTTAAAAGTTTAATGTTTATATATCTATTAAATTTTTTTACCGTTAAAAATTTTTGTAAACTTCTTTTTGATATTTAAAATTTTATATTTTGTTGAAGCAGCTTTGTGGCTTTATATCGTTCGTGTAATATAATAGAATCCCATTCAACTTAAACCTACAAAAATAGTTAAAATATCAAAAAAACCGGATAAATTTTTTTTGATTTAAAATTCATTAAAAAATCAACGACAACAAAAAAGCTATATTTCATGCTTTGGCGAAGAGTTGAATCAATGCCAGCTCTGGTGCGTCGTTGCATTGGAAAAAAAGAAATGACTCAATCAAGAATTGCCTTCTTCCTTTTCCCCATTTATAAATCTTTAATTTTTCTTATTCAATTTCTATGGCATTTTTTATTGATTTTTGCTATTTTCCAACCTTGTGCCACATCTATATTACGCTTTTCTCCTATTTCTAACGTTTATCACAGAAATAAATGTTAGTTTGATTTTACGCGGACGTTTTTACTTTTTTTTTGCTATTAGTCATCAAAATTGCTGTCTTTATTTTGATGCGTTTTACTTTTTAAATCTATATAATTATCTATAACCTTTTCAGAATGGCTGCCATTCGTAAAAAATTAGTTATCGTCGGTGACGGGGCATGCGGTAAAACCTGCCTCCTCATTGTATTCAGTAAAGATCAATTCCCCGATGTTTATGTTCCAACAGTATTCGAAAATTACGTTGCTGACATTGAAGTTGATGGAAAACAGGTAAATAATACTGATAAGCCATCTTGTCTTGTATAATTATATTTTTAGGTTGAATTAGCTTTATGGGATACTGCTGGTCAAGAAGATTATGATCGACTTCGTCCATTATCTTATCCTGATACTGATGTAATTCTTATGTGCTTTAGCATTGATTCACCTGATTCCTTAGATAACATTCCTGAAAAATGGACTCCAGAAGTAAGTTCTTGCTTTATATATAAATGCATTCTATTGAATATTATTCCGTGCTTTTCAGGTTCGTCATTTCTGTCCTAATGTCCCTATTATCCTTGTTGGTAACAAAAAAGATTTACGCAATGATCCTCAAACTATTCGTGATCTCTCTCGTAACAAGCAAGAACCTGTTAAATCTGAACAAGGAAAAGCTATTGCTGAACAAATTGGTGCATTTGCTTATCTTGAATGTTCTGCTAAAACTAAAGAAGTAAGTTTACTGTTGTTTATATGAATATCATGTATATTTCAATCTTATCTACTTTAGGGTATTCGTGAAGTTTTCGAAAAAGCTACTCAAGCTGCTTTACAACAAAAGAAAAAGAAGAAGCGAGCATGCAGCATTCTTTAAATTATGGAAAGCAATGTCGTGAAGAATATTTATTTCACAAATGCTTCTTTTTGTGTTTTTTATTATTATTTTCTATGAGCGTTTTTTCACGTTAAAAGTAATAAATATTTTGAATTTTCATTTTAGGGTTTTGATGACAAGATTGTTATAGTTGTTTGTATTTAGGTGATGTTTAGAATCATCATTTCATTTTTTGATCAAGTTTAACATTGTTTCTTGCCTGCTTTTAGTTTACCGTTTATTTTACTATTGTGAGTCACAGAAATATTTTAATATTTATGTGAAATTGATAACAAATGTTGAAACAGAAATTTTTTAAACAATAAAAACTTGCAAATGCCACTAAAGCAATTAATATTTTAATGGACTTTTTTGTCGAACAGTTGATTTAAAAGCAGGGGGATACTGTAGCTTTACAGTAATTACGAAAACAAAATTGTGGACAGTCTTCATTACTTTGCTAAGAAAAGGTATTTAAATAAATCTAAAGACATTATTCGATCTCAGCAAGTTTGATACAGCCATCTGGAATTGATTTAAGAATAACAAAAGTTTGAAAGTTATTTTATAAAAATAATCTTTAAACTTTTGTTGTGTTTTACTCTAAAATTGTCTCTCTTTTTTAGACCATTGATTTTTTTCTGTACCTTTCAAGTTTTTTTCTCGTGATAATTTTCCATGACTCTTTTTTTGTATTCCATTGAATTCAATGTCCAAAGTGTATCCATTTAAAATACATATTTTCGTATAATGTTTCTCTCCAAAAATTTTTAAGCAAAAAATCCTTTTTTGTTATCGATGAAAGAGATGATTTTAAAATCATCTCTTTTTCATTGATGAAATGAACTTTGTGATTGGATAAGAAAAAAATTACAGCTGATAATAAAAAATAAGAATGTCCGTGTGTTTAAAAAAGCATTGATTGATTTTTTTGATGATGATGAACGTGTTTCGATGATTCTTGATTTTTTGTTTTTTTCTTTTGTTGCTAAAAAAGGTGTTCTCTTTTGAAGGAAAAAGAGAAACAATAAAAAAACAGCTGATTTTTCAAGATGATGGCCAATCCGCTCCCGATCCCTGATCCAATGCTAGATTTACAAGCCCTTAAATGTCATGTTGAACGACATCCCCTTGAGCATCAACATTTTTCTTTTACTGTTAAAGTAAGTTTTACAGAGTGGTAATAAACTTAAGGGTACTGTAATTGCAAAGTTGAGTTTTGGTGAGAAAAAAATAGTTAAAGCATTGCTTTTTAGTTTGAACATGTCATGCAACGAACAGTTTTACGAAGTTTAAATTATGAAGATGATGTAAATCCAGCTTGTACATGGGGGATTCGATGTGTCCCACTTGGTCATACAGCCCTCTTTTATCTTTTACGAAATAGTCTTTTGGTAAAATTTTTAATCTTTTTTAGAAAGATTTGGACAATCCCTAACCTAATTTTTTAAAACATCCTATTTATATAGGAATACATGGAATTTGAATATGATTACACGATTGTAAATGGTGACGGACAATTTGAGACAGGATATGGCCGACGAGGTTTTATCAATGCTCACGCTTTAGGCGATGAATTTCTTGATCCGGCGATTGATATCCCTGTTCATCCACAACGAAATTGGTTTATCATTCAAATCAATATTCGGTATCTTCGACGAAATCGTGATTATTGGTTCATCCAACCTAGCGGTATCTAATCCAACAAATACTTTTGCCTAAATATATATCCCATCATTACAGTACCCTCAACTCGACATCCCTTAAATCAGCAACCAAATGTTAACTTTTTTGATATCCCAGAACCTGATATTCTTGACCTTGAATTAGAAGAAGCTGCAACGCTGAAACTTCAACCCCTGAGGCATTTACATGATGATATTCCAACATTTCCAAGTTTCTCAAAACGGCTTTTATCACTTTTTGTTGATGAAACGTTTTCGGATTGTGAAATAAAAGCTGGAAATTCAGTTTTTCCTGCTCATAAATCCCTATTAGCTGCACATTCAATTGTTTTAAGGTATATTGGATTACAGTAATTTGAAAAAAAGAGATATTTACAGGTCAATGTTTATACATTCATGTACATTAGAATCACAAACTTCATGTTTAACAATTGATTATTTATTGCCGGAGGCAGTTTTAGTTATGTTACAATGGTTTTATACTGGTGAATTGGGAGCATTAGATCATGATGTAGCGGCAGCATATTTGGTAAGATTTCTACGCGGGAAAAAATTTGTACTTTTTTGTTTCTGGGACCAACCTGCCCAGCCCGATTTTTTATATGTCCCAGGACAAAAAAGTTCACATTTTTGTCTTGGGATTATCCCAGTGGGATATATGACATCCCTAAAAAGAAGTGTATAGATATCCCTCAAAATTTCCATTGTAGCCTGTATCAGATCGAATATCAAATAATAGTGCTGAAAGTTTCGATGGTCCCTCAACATCTGAATCCCCAACTTCAAAACAGCAACCCGCAAGGTTAGATACGGAAGTTGTAATAGATGTTGTTCAACTGGCACATAAATATGACTTACAAGATTTAATATATCTTAGTGAACAAGTATTAGTCAATAGAATGGATTTATTAAATTGCTGCCGGCTTGCTTATCTCTCATCCCTCTTTCAATTATTCTCTCTTAAAATGGCTTCTTTTGCTATGGTAATAGGAGTGGATATAGGTGGTGGATATATATAATCCTTTTTATTATCTTTTTTCAGATAAGAGAAAATCGTGAAAAAATTTTAAAAAGTGAAGAATGGAAAGATTTGATGGAAGTTGATGCGGATCTTGCCAAATCTATTCTTGCTGGAGAAAATGAATCTTTTTTTGAAGAATCTCAAGAATTTCTTCGACTCTAACAGATACAACCTTTCTGCAAATCTTGCAGATAAATCCGGGTTCAAAAAATGTTATGTTTAAAAAACGGATATTTGCAATAACTTTTTCTTATAAATCGAAATAAATAAAACACAATTTTCAAGCATCCTGATGCCTACTTAATTTCAAGGATACTGTATTGCTAGATGGATTGATAAAATTAACTATCCTTCAAAGTTAACTGGATTAATATCATTAGGAAATAGTATATTGTAAGAATACAAAATGCGTAACAAATTTTGTTTTATTTTATTTATTTTATTTAAAACCTTTTATCTGTCTCGTAGGACGAAAGGGGACACATTTAGACACCAAAAATTAGATAAACAAAGTGATAATAATTCAATCGGTTTTTTATTTGTGTATTTCTTGAAATCATCCATCCATCTTGTAGGTGGTCTTCCAACTGGACGTTTTGTATTTGGAATCCATTCAGTCAGCTTTCGGTTCCAGCGGTCATCAGGTATTGTCATCAGCTTTTTGAGATAGTTCCATTTTCGTTTTCGAGCAGCTTGGACGATGTCTGTCAACTGGGTTCTTTCACGGAGCCAATCACGGGCCTCAAATGTTTTGTTTGTTATGTTCAATTTTAATGTTTTAGTTTATGCATTTTCTAAAAAAATAACATTTAGCAACCCAACAACCATAGTTGAACGTTTGGACTTTTTTTCATATATATTTTCATGAAAAAAATTTCACCACTACTTTTACATCTGTTATTAACCCATTTTCAAAGGCTTCAAAGCACAGAAGGCGGAGCCTTTTCTAAAAAGCACCTTAAAAATTTTCTTCAAAGAAGAAAAACAAGGTTTCTCAAAAAAATTTACTTTCCTTTATACTTTTTTTCTAAAATAACAAAAAATTACAAAATGTCTCTGCCGCAACAAATTGCAAATTTATTAAACAATTCGACCATCGATCAAAATGATTACGATACTGTACTTGTTGGATCTTTTATAAATCCAAATGGCACAGAAGAAGAAATTTTTACAGAATCATATTTACCGTACCTTATTATAATACAATATTGGTTTTCGTTAATTTGTTATCTCTTTTCATTTTGTTGTTTCTCAAAACTTTGTTATGATTATATGATAAAAGGAGAAGAAACAACCCTTCGATTTACGCCTTGTATTACAATTTTTATGTGCTTCGCAACCATTACTTCCTTCTTTTCATTCGTGCATTTACTCTATCTTGCCATTAATTGGAGGCCACAAGGTAATGTTTTATACTTTAATCTTGTAAATCTCAGACTAGGCTAAACGATTTCGATTGACTCTGATGATTGCATTGCGTGTTAATATCACGATATGCAAATTTCGGAGGCGGCAAAAATCATTTGCAGGAGGTTCGCCTTTGAATTTGTGCTGACGGCGGTAAAAGATCAAAGGAATACGTACCCCTGTATCATAGTCACAAGAAGTTGGCTTGCATCGACTCCAAAGTCAACAACACTGGTTTTTGTAAATTTTCGTATTATACATATCACTCAATGTAACCCCAAAAATTCGGATATAAGAATTACATTTCCAAACGTCAGAATCCGATTAATTTTGTATTCATCATAACTTTTTTAGAAAATCTTTACAATCCAAAAACTCTTTTTTGGACTGCTGTAACTCAAGTCCTTTTTCAAATTGGTTTTTCTTGTGCCCTTTTCTTTCAAACCATTGATCGAATTATTCATTTAATTTTATGCCAACATTACAGTTTCCGCTTTCAAAAAACTTTAGCATTTTCAAGTTTATTCATTATTTTTGCAATTCTTCTTTCAATTTCAATAAATGCAATTCCGCAACAAATTGATTATTCCTCCAAAAAAGGTAAACAAGTTTTAACTTTTTTCTTAAAAAAACATGCATTTGAAAAAAAAGGGGGTATTAAAAAAAGCACACACTTTTTTAAAGCATTGAATTAAATGTGGGACTTTTTAATAATAAAAATAATAATTACGTATTTTTATTACCGTTGCTATACAAAATAAAAGACAAACTCTTTTTCAAAAGAACGGTTAAAGATTACCTTTTTTGCGGGGTTTTGGGAATATCTTAATTGGAAATAAACATTGGGTCATCACTGACCAAGCGGGTTTGGCTTTTTTAAAATGGGCTGGACTGGACTTCAAAAAAGTAAACCAGTTGTCTTAATAATAATCAAAGATAAATGCTAAATTAATGTTTTACTTGTTAAAAAAATGTTGAAATAACATCCCATTACAGTATGCCGAACAAGTAGTTGCCAAGTTTTTAATGGTCCTGGAATAATCTTTTTAAATTCCCGATTTGCCATCAGTGGAATCAATGCTTTAATTGGAGCAATATTTTTTGTCATTTTTCGAATTTATCTTCAAAGAATGACCGAATCTCGTCGAGCTGAACATCATCAACTTCGACAAAAGCGAATGGTTTGGAATTTTAAAAAGTGGTTGAAAATGTTGATCATAATAATTTTAGAGAACACCTATGGTTTCAATTGCACTTTTATTAGAATTTTTATTTGCATTTTGTCCGTTTTGTATTGCATTTTATACTTTTCGGGTATGTTTTTGTCAAACAATCTTGGAAACTGTATTTACCGTAATCTTATTTTTATAGGTTTTTGGAGAGAATTTATCAACTTACACCGGGCAATACAGTCAATTATTTAATTCTTTTCAATTTATTTTACTTGGAATTATTTATTATCGAGCATTTAAAGGAATTCAATGGAGACGAAAAGACGGGCAAAGAGAATTATGGGCTGTTCCTTTAAATCACCACCAACAGCAACAACGTCAACGAGCTTTTACTCTTCGAAGAAGCAACACCATTGATGGATAAAATTTAAACTATTGTTGTAAAGCACAAATTAAAGGAAGTTTCGAGGATCGATCAACAAAAAGATTGCTTGATTTACAACGGATTTGAAACCATTTAGAGGGGTACACGCCTTTGACCTTTTACCAATAGCGGTAAGAGGTCAAAGGATTTTTATGATATCGGAGGGGAAATGGGTTCTACCCTGTCCCCAACACTCCCTTTAATAAATTTTTTGATGGCATTTTTCGGAGTTTTTTGTGTCTTTTTTTTACTCAAATTTTATTCTATATAAATATTATTCAACAGAGAACAATAAATAATCAAAAAAATTAATAATTAATTACTGTAACATTTTTGCTTCACATTTAATCACATTTTTGATAGATTATGGTAGCATCCTTATCCAGAAGGTGGTTAAGCTGCTGCAAGGCATTCCACAGTATTAACAACCCCCGTTCCACCTTGAGGTTCAGAAAGAACAAGTTCGGCATTACTGTTACATGTGAGCACTCTTGTAACTGTTGCAGCATTATCAGTAGAAGTGCCACGATTTGCGCCATCCTCTTCCCACTAAAAAATTAAATTATGAAAATGTTTGTAAATGATTGTTATCGTACGAAGAAGAATGTCTGTGTTCCGCCAGGATTTGCGCAGGTTACGGTAATCGTTCGACATCCTGCAGCATTTGTTCCAGCTGTTTGTGTTATCGGTGGATTAACTTCTCCTCCGGCAGCATCCGCATTCATTACAACTTGAACATTGCCACATGTTGTACAAGCTTAAAGTTTAGAGATTACGGTAGAACAATGTACATAACAATTCTCGTTCAGTTTTATGTTTTTTTGAAGGACGTCCAATGCCTTTTGTTTCGAAGGGGCAAGCCTTTGATCTTGTGTGTAGTAATTTTTTAATATTTAAAACAAATTAATTTTTGACATTTTAAAAAAAAGTTCCAACCTGCTGCTGCGGCTGTTGCTGGAGTTGAAACTGCTGCCGTTGCTGCACAACCCAAAACAGATGCCGGCAAAAACGTCACAGAAATAATAAATAATAACATTTTTTACAACAAAATTAAGTCATTCAAATTCTTTAAATAATAAACATTTTTTTCTTTTTTTGGATTTAGTAAAAAATGTTAAATTCAAGAATCCTGTAACCGCCTCCTCGAAAATTTCTCCGGAACCGGAAAACAAATGATTTCTCCCGGTTTTCACTTTTTTGTTTTTAAATTAATTTTCGGTTGATCCATTTACAACTTTGCAAACCGAGATAATTCAAATTAGTGGGGTTTTTTCAGTCGAGATAATCTTCAATTCAAACTAGTATGTTTTAATGTTTAACTAAAACAAACAAAATAGTTACAAATTATAATGTATTGTTTTGTTTAAAAAAGTTAAAGAAGTCCATAATCAGACCAGAGGAAAGTCGCGCCAGCATTGGGGGGCCAATGCTGGCGCGACTTTCCAGGATCTGCACTTAGCATTTAGGTGTCGGCCACCCGTCCGCTAATGTTTTGTTATTTCTGTTTTTTGCAATTATTGAAAAGAAACTGTTTTTCGAGGTTTCTACTAGCTTTAAAAATATTAAAACAAGATGAAAATGCTTAAAATACACAACTATAATTAAAATGAAGTGGGGTCAATAATGCATTCGACAGTACACCACTGTAAATTACATTAGATTTACAAGGTTTTTGATTATTGTTTTTTAGAATAAGTGATACTGCAAAAGAAGCAATCCTTCCGATACTTTTGTAGAAGTTTTATTAACAAAATTTGGAGGGGGCACACATCTTTGATCTTTTGCCGCCTTAACACGGCGGTTTCAAAATATCAAAGGATTCTCTCGTTTTTAGGGAGCATGCGCCTGCCGCCCACTCTCTACGGCTTTGTACATGATTTTCATCTTCGTTTGCTATCTTGCAACATTAACTTTCAAATAATTTGTGAAAAAAAATAAAAGAATTTCTGCGCAAAAGAACAAAACCAAAAAATGGTTTTATCCACTTTGAAAAGAGAAAGAAGAAAAAAAATTTTTTTGCTCTATTTTTCCACCCTTTCTCGAGAAAAGAAATAGTCGTTTAAATTTTTCTTTCGAATTTTCATCGGTTCTATGGTGTAGCGGTTATCACACTGGACTTTGAATCCAGTAACCCCGGTTCGAGTCCGGGTAGAACCTTCTTTTTTTGGGGGGATTTTAACTTTTAGGGGGGGGGGGATTTCAATATTGCGACTCCTGGGACTCATCGACTCGTGAGCAGGAGTCGCAATAGCACTGGTCCCAATAGCACTGAGTCCTAAATTTTTTTTATTTGGAATTTTTTCATCTTTTACAAATACTTTTAAAGTTTGAAGCATCAATTCGATAATACTTAATTATTGATTTTTGTAATTCGTATTTATAAAAAACCATGTCTGAGTACAGTAAGCTAAAAAAATAGAAAACTGTGATACTTTAAACAAACCATTGTGTAAATTTTGTTTATTTAAGATATTCAAATGTACATGTATGTATCTCATCCATCAATTTCAATTCAATCTTTCTTTAAATTTTGTTGCTGCATTCTTTCCTCCAAAAAAGGCCTTCCGAATATACAAGTTTCCTTTCATCTTATTATTTTTCAATTCTTTCTTTCACTCTTTTTTTGAGTCAAAGGTTTTGACTCAACATTTTTTTCTTTTTTTGCAGCAATGCTTTTGAACTCCGCCCTTTGGGGGGCAAATAAGAAAGAAAGCGGTAGCCGCATCCATCAGCAGCAGCAGTTGCCACACGCAGCAGCAACATAAAACACATTCGTCTTTTCTGTTTTTTTTTTCCATGCGACAATTTTAAGGTTTCTTTTCTTTCTGTTGTTTCTTTTTTCTTAGACTCCTCGTTTGTCAAAGTCAAGTTTGTTTTTTGTTTCTCCTTCCGACAAAAAAACTCAATTAATATTGGATTAACTGCTACTTCTGTTTCCTTAATCCCTTAACCAGAATTTCTTTAAAAAAGATATTCATCAAAGGATTCCATCATTAAATGATATCTGGAGTTTTACCAACTTCAGAAACTTTTACAGCTGATTTTAAACACACTGAAGCTCCATCTTTATTTGACACAAAATTCAAAATGGAATTTGTAGTTTTTATTGCACTTTTGTCAATTTTATGTTTAATTATTTTTATTTATACTTTAACTTATGCCATTCGATTATTCAATACAAAACCTCAACATTTGGAAGATGTTGAAGCAATTAAAGCAAGAAAAAATATGGAATTTTGATGGTTTGTTTTATTTTAACCTGGGAACAAATTTGGGCTAATTTAATTAAACAAAAAAAATTTAAATAGTTTTTAAAGCAAAGAAGCTCAGTGATTACGGTAATCAAAAAATATATTGTATGACGGTAACTGAAAAAATACAGCGGGTTACGGTAATCGATTGGGTACAAACGTAATCGGCAAATAATCATTGGATACATTACCGAAAAAATTAGAAGGCAAAGTTTGACGAATTAATTAACCTTGTAATTTTTTAAACATTAAATTTAAATTTGTTAAACTTTTATAACATTTGGGCAAATTTTTATCCAAATTGATTACCGTAATTTCTTTCCTTTTTTCATTGTTTTGAAATTTTGATTCAAAAGCTCTATTTTCTATTTACATTTTTTCACTTTTCTCCTGAAAAAGAATTTTAAAAAAGGTGTTATTTCAGCTTTCAAATCCCGGCTTAACACAAACACACACACGTAAACTCTTTGAAACTAATATCTCTCTCACTTCAAAAGAAAAAAAAATGAATCAATAAAATAAGAACAACTGTCAAAAAATTAATTCTGATGCTGCAAAAAAGGGAAAGTTAATTTCATTGCGCATGCTTCAATGAATCCCTTTTTTCATCAAATTTTTCAAAAAAAACAAAAAATTCATTTTTCATTAGAAAAATTAGAAAAAAGCAGCAGTTCAATGAAAAATGAAACAGAATTACAAATTCATGCCCTTTTTTGTGAATGCCTCCTATGTTTCGTTGAAGCATGATGAAGCAAGAATGATTCAAACGGGAAAAGCTGTCAGAAGGTAGCTGGCATGTGTTAAAATTTCAGAAAAGGACAACATGAATGATTATAATAATCAAAAAATTACCGGGTTCTATTAAATATTTGTATTATTTGTTTTTGACCTCTTTAATTGTTATGGTTTTTTTCGATATTTGACAATTTAATAAAATTAATAAAAGTATATGCATAATACAGCATACTATATTCTGGAAATTAAAACCATTGCTTTTCAAACATAAAATATTAATTTTTTTAATTTGTGAATTTTAAAAAGTTTAATAAATGATAAAAAAAATTTAAAAAATGTTTTGTTTGCATTAAGTCATCGTGTGGTACTTCAAATTAGCTGTTGTAAACTTTTTTAAAGTGTTGAAGAACCCACCCCCATTTTTACTCTTTAAAAAATGCAACAAAAATGACCTTTTTGTGATACAAAAAAGTGTTGTATCTGAAAAATGCTTTATGAAAACATTCATTAATAAAAAAAGCAAAAATTATTTTCAATTTATCACTTCATTTATCAACTGATAAATGTGGGGTGATAATAGAAGATGAAGATGGATAACAACAGCTGTTTTCGCTAAACCATGCTTTTTTCATCTGGCTTTTTTCGATCAAAATAAAACTGATCGCCTTTGTTTTTAATTTTAAGAATGTCTAAACTTAAAAAACGCATTAAAGAAAACAAAGATGAAAAAATTGGGTTTCAATTGAACAAAAAATGCCTTTAATTTTATGGCCCAAAGTGTATCTTTTAAGACGTTCAACTGTCATCACCCACGGCAACATTTGTTTTTTTGTGACCCTTTCAAAAAAGCGAAACTTTAGAACTGCGGCAACAAATTCGAAAAGTTCGAAGAAGGAACAAATTTGAAAGAAAAAAACCAACGTTTCAATCATAATCGAAATGGTCTGTCTTTTTTGAAATTGCTGAAAATTTTTTGATTTTGCAAAAAATGTGTTGGAAAAAGAGTCAATCTTCACTCTTTCATTTATTTTCTTTTTTTGTAGTTAACTCAAAAAAATGACAAGAAAAGAGCTTGTGGGCAGAACTAAAAGAACTGAATGAAAAAAAGAAAGAAAAAGAGGGATGGAGATTGTGAAAAGTAATCGAAGAAAAAAACGAAAAACACGTGGTTTCACATTAAATAAGGACAACTTCTTCTTAGTCCTTTTCTTCATTTTTTAAGTTTTTATGTACTCGAAAAATATATTAGTTGAAAAACATGAGGGATAATTCTATTTGAGAAACAAAATATTTTAAAAAGAAATATTATTGTGTGTTTATTATACGAATAAAAACACATTTTTTGGATAATGTATTTTTACAATAAAAAGTTTGAGCAAAAAATTACAATAATCAAATAAAAATAATATGTGAATTCTCTTCATAAAGTTATCAAAAAATGCTTTTATTACTTTAAAATAAAAAATTACAACAATGGCTTTTAAAATAAGAAAAACATTTAATAAAGAATCAATAGTTTAAATCCATCGGCGTTTTGCAAGATTAGGGATTGATCCGGCTAATAGAATTAATGTAATGTTTTAAAATTCATGTTTTTTTCCTTTTTTTTAAATATCAATGGCATTATGCCATCAAAAAAGATTTTTTTGAATAGTATATTATTATCAAAAATTAAATTCATGTAAACTTGTTCTTTCTATTCCTGAAAATATTGCCATCGAAGAGAAGGGGTCGTGGAGTACTGTAATAGATAAAGTAAGTTGCTCGCTGATCTGCTTTTCTCAAGGTTTTTGCATTCATTGATAAAATTAAGTTTGGAATATTCAATTTAAAAATTTTTTTGGTACACGAATAAACTATATACAGCATTTTAATGAAATGATAAATGTAAAAATAAAACGTAAGAGTTGTTTAACAAAAATCAATTTGAGTTTGAACTTTTATTAATTTTTATTACTATTATTCCAAAAAGTAACATGATATCATCAAAAAAAGTTAAAGGAAAACAAAAGCTGAGCCAAAAAGTTTCATAAAAAATAAACTCATGTTTTTTCAAAGACAACAAAAGAAGAAGTTTAAGTAAAAAATCATCAAAAATGTAAACAACGGAAATGTAAAATACCACAGTTGTAACATGTTTTTCAAAGACAATTTGTTTTAAAAAACTAGCACAGGGAACAATAAAAAAGAACGAATCACTGATAACATTTTTTAGGTCAAGCTTTTGTCAAAAATAATTAAAAATATAAAATATCTTTTTAAAAATTATTAAAAATGGGAAAGTTTGAGCGTAAACTTCTTAAACATCATACAGTAATTATCGCAACCCAAACTGATTACAATAATACATTAAGACTCAAGAAAAATGACAAAAAGTAGATACAAAAAGATCTTTATTTCAAAAATAAACAGACGATAATGGTAAAACAATTTTAGAAAAAAAAGACAGACAAAAGAATATTGTTGATCATCTCAAATCAGTCAGAAAAAAATCAATAAAATACCATAAAAAACAAAAAAGATCAGATCCACAGTAATATAAAACAATATATATTTCTTTACAACGAAAGCGCCGCTTTTGCTTCTTCTGCAAATGATTTGACATCAATTTCTTCATCTTCTGCTAGCTTATTTATGATTGGCTTGATTTCAGATTGCAACAGTCCAGGATCTAATGCTTTTCCAACTTCTTTAATTGCTTTGGCAACATTAAATTTGACATTTGGAATGGGATCTTCTGCGAGCTTCTTAATAATTGGAAGGAGATGTTCTTTTACACGATCTTTATCAAGTGATTGAGCAAGTGCTTTAACACTGAAGAGGCAAGTCATACGATGAAGATAATTGGCATCCTTTGAAAGCTCTGTAACTTTGGGAATAATATGTTGAACAGTCCAATCGGCACCAAATTTATCAGAAAGTTGTTTGAGGATGTTGGTAGCAGCCTCGCGGATAGCAAAAACTAAAAATAAAAAAATAAATAGAAATCAAAAACAAAAAAATTCATACCATGATCGGTTAACCATGTCATACAAAGTTTCAAAAGTTTTTCTTCAAAGAATTGTTGATTGAGTTGTTCAGCGAGCAATGGCATATATTCAACAATGGCAAGGCGTACACGCCATTTTCCATCTTCAGCAAGTTCAATAATTGCAGGTAAAAGAGAATTTGTGAGTTCATTTTGTCCAATAACTTTGCTAACTTTATCCAATGAAGAAATAATATTCAAGCGAACTTCAGGTGTGTCATCACGAAGCATTGATAAAAAGATTGGCAATAAATGTTCAACAGTTTCTTTTTCACCAAGAAGTGGAGCTAATCCCATGACGACAGAAGCGAGAGAAACCTTTACATGTTGATTGGCATCAGTTGCAAGCGGCTTAACAACAGGAAGAATTTGTTCGATGATAACTTTAGCACGATTTTCTGTTGGTAAACCAGAACAAAAGCCTTGAAGTTTCATTGATGCAACATCACGAACTTCACCTTCAGCATCTTTCAAAAGATTCGTATACAACGTTACAATTTCTTCAGTAGAGATTTTGTTTGCATATGCCTCTTGAATCTAGAAAAAGAAACAGAACAATTACATGTCGTATAGAAATGTAAAAATTTACGTACTTGAACAATCTTTTCAGCAGCCATATATCGGACACGCCATGATTTATCTTCAATAAGGTCTTTCAAAGCTTGTTTCACAGTCGCAAGTTCTGGTTCATCACGAAGAAGAGTAACCATTTGAATTCCAGGATCAACAGAAAGTAAACGAACAGAATCCTATAAAAGGCAATCTTTTAATACATTGATAACTAATAAACAAAGCTTACCTGATCATCACGAGAGAGATCTTCGAAGATTTGAAGCAATTCAGATTTCAAGTAATCTTTTTCCCAAACTTTTGCAACTTCACCTAGCTTTGATGCAGCAGCCCGACGAACCATAGGTGTATCATCACGACAAAGAGCACGATAAGCATTGCGTAATTCAGTCTTCTGTGCTGGATTGGCACGTGGATATGCAACACTAAACAATCCACACGAAGATGTACGGGAAGTAAACCAATCCCCTTGAGCAAGTCGAAGAATCATAGGGATGAAATGTTCTTCTAATGCTGCAGCAGAATGTTTATCAGCGATTTTTCGAAGTGAATCAACGGCTTTATCTCGAACAACAGTTTCTTCTATATTTGCAAGATTTTCAAGAGGTGGAAGAAGACAATGAACATGTTCTGATCCTCCAACAAGTGGGGTAAAGTTTCCAAGTTGTTCAGCAAGGACGAGCAAAACTTCATCTTCATCATAAATTGTATCTACAAAAATGATTCATTCCATCATCACGTAACAAAAGTGATTGAAAAACATACCAGTCAAAAATTGAATAAGTTCTTTTCGAGTTCTTTCAACGCCAAGTGCCAATGCGATTGTAGATAGTTTACGAATGGAATTAAGTCGAAGCTGGACATCTTCATTACGAAGTTCATCGATAAGTACTGCAATTGGATATAGATTATCTTCACCTTCTTCAACTTGTTGTTGTTGAGGTGGAGTTGATGCTACTGCAGTCATAGCTGATTATTATTAAAAAGACAAATAATTTATGATTTGAAGAGGACCTAAAAAGGGGAAAAATAAGTAAAATTGTTTAAGCGATATTACAAAAGACAAAGGAACGACACGGATTAAAATGGTAACTAGAATAACGAAGGTTCAAAGATAAAGAAAGGTATGTGGTAAAACTTAAAAATTACTAATGTTTATATAGCCTATAACTAGTGGTAAAGTTTAAAAAGCTCAAACGTTAAACACCAAACAGAAAAACTAAGCGCGCGCATCGTTACAAGACTACTCTTCCTGAAATCGATGATGATGCTTTGTGTTTTCGTACTCGGGTTTAAAAGCAAAACAGAATCCTTTTTACCCATTTTTAGCTATTTCTAACTTCTTCTACTTCCTTCCTAATAGGGTTATGATATTACTGGGTATGTTACAGAAGATAATAAAAAGTAAAATCAATACTAAAATTATTCGTCAACATTTTAGTATTCTTTGGAAAAAAATAAATTTTGGAGAAGGAAGAAAAAATTTTTTAGTTTGTCGGTGTTCGCAGCAGAAATTTTCTTTTCGAAACTTTTCAAAGTCTTTTCAGGGACGCACAAACGCAAAAGAAGCGAAAGTGCGTCAATGAAAAAAGAAAGAAAAACGACCGTCTTCTCTTTTTTGTTGTTGTCCGTGTTTTTAACTCTTAACATTTCAATGTTTTTTAAGCTAAAATTTTTATTTTTATCCTTTTTAATCTTTTTTTCTTCGAAAATATTGCGCAAAGAAATTTTTACACATGCTTTTAATCCTATCCTAGACATATTTAAATTGCCTTCTTTTTTCAGGGTGCCATGGCACACTCAATTGCGTTAATTGGTGGTCGATTGATCCAACGAAACAGTAAGTTATTTATTTTTGTAATTATTAATGTAAAAATAATTTTTATAGGCTTACCAATTGCTACAACTCGATCATTCTCTGCTGCAGCAGCTCCAGAAGAAAAGAAACCCGAAAAAACAACTTTTGGAAATCTAAAAGATGACGATCGTATTTTTACCAATCTTTATGGTCGTCATGATTTTCGTTTAAAAGCATCCATGGCAAGAGTAAGTTTTCTAGAATTTTATTGTATAAGCAAAAGTATACTGTAAAGATTCGACCTTTTTTGGATTTTTTTTTTGTGGTAAAATAATTCAAAAATGTGTATTTTTCAGGGTGACTGGTATAAAACTAAAGAAATTATTACAAAAGGATCAAAATGGATTCTAAATGAAATTAGTACGTCTGGTTTACGTGGGCGTGGAGGTGCTGGTTTCCCAAGTGGCATGAAATGGGGCTTTATGAATAAACCTTTTGATGGACGGTATGTGAAATTGTTGATTACATTCATTAATGCTAAATTATTATTTATAGTCCAAAATATCTTGTTGTAAATGCTGATGAAGGTGAACCTGGAACATGCAAAGATCGTGAAATTATGCGACATGATCCTCATAAACTTATTGAAGGATGCCGTAAGTTTTTAGATAGACTTGCCTAAATTTATCAATGTTTTTTTTAGTTATTGCTGGTGTTGCAATGGGTGCTCGAGCAGCATATATTTACATTCGTGGTGAATTTTATAATGAAGCTGTAATTTTACAAGAAGCAATTTATGAAGCCTATAAAGCTGGATATCTTGGAAAAGATTGTATGGGAACTGGATATCATTTTGATGTCTTTGTTCATCGAGGTGCTGGAGCATATATTTGTGGAGAAGAAACAGCTCTCATTGAATCATTAGAAGGAAAACAAGGAAAACCACGTTTAAAGCCTCCATTCCCTGCTGATATTGGTGTTTTTGGTTGTCCAACAACTGTTACAAATGTTGAAACAGTTGCTGTTGCTCCTACAATTTGTCGTCGAGGTGGAAGTTGGTTTGCTCAATTTGGACGTGAAAGAAATCGTGGAACTAAGCTATTCTGTATTTCTGGACATGTAAATAATCCATGTACAGTTGAAGAAGAAATGTCAATCCCACTTAAAGAACTTATTGAACGACATTGTGGTGGAGTTATTGGTGGATGGGATAACCTTCTTGCAATTATTCCTGGTGGTTCATCTGTTCCTCTTATGCCCAAATCGTATGTTTTCTAAATTTTTTATTAACTTTCTAAACATTTCATTTAAGTATCTGTGATGACGTTCTTATGGACTTTGATGCCTTGGTTCAAGCTAAATCAGGTCTTGGCACTGCAGCGGTTATTGTAATGAATAAACAAGCAGATGTTGTAAAATGTATTGCACGTTTATCAACATTCTATAAACATGAATCTTGTGGACAATGTACACCATGTCGAGAAGGCTGTGGATGGCTTGATAAAGCAATGTGGAGATTTGTTGAAGGAAAAGCAAGACCAAATGAAATTGATATGGTTTGGGAACTTACAAAACAAATTGAAGGACATACAATTTGTGCTTTGGGTGATGCAGCTGCATGGCCTGTTCAAGGTTATTTAAAATAATTTTGTGATTATTAATAAACCAAATCTTTCAGGTTTAATTAGACATTTCCGACCAGAACTCGAACGCAGAATGGAAGAATACAAACAAAAGCATGGTGAACAAAAACAATATGGAGGATAATGATTCATTTGTCAAAAAATATTATAATAGATTTTTAAACTGAATGTACGAGTGTAAATTTTTTTATAAAATAAAATTAGGTATTTATTTAAAGAGAATCAACCAATTTACAATTACCATGCACTTTTAAATTCAATTTTCTCAGGAAAATATTCGCTGCTTTCTCGAGGAGTTCTTGTACGTTTCCTTGAATTTTTTGGAGTTTCTGAAGCAGAAGGACTTTTTAGAGTCTTTGTAGCATATTGAGAAATATCATATGGCTTCCATTTTAATAATTCAAGTTTTGGATGATGAAGTTCATCTTTTTCATGTAAATACTTTTTAATCATTTCTACAGTAATAATAAAACAATATTTTCTATCTTCATTGACTTCATCTTCTTTATTATTGTTATTCATTATATTATTCGCTTCTTTTTCGATATTTCTGGTATCACTGAGTTCTTCATTTTTGTTTGTATCATTCTCATAATAGTTGATTGCCACAGCAGAAGGATCACCATAATAAACATATACTGGAGATGCATCTACAATTTCAGCTCCATCGCTATCAATGTCATCATCATCATCATCATTATGAATACTTTTTTCCTTTTCAGCTTCTTTTCGTCTTTTTTCTTTTGCTTCCATTTTCAGACTTTTAACATTTTTTAAAATTTTATAATGTTTAAGTGTTAAAAAAAGATCCGATTTCTTAATCCTAGTGATATCAGATATTTGTGGAATTGATAAAGAGAATCCAGTTTTGACAATTTCATCATAATCTATATTCTCAATATCATAATTATTTCCAACAATTGTTAAACAAGCACCAATGATTTCTTGCAACCAATATGAGCGATAACAAGCCTGAAAAAAACTTAAATTTAATGAATAGAAGAAAGTGAATACTTACTAATCCCAAATCAGATAATGGCCTCTCTGGTGAACCAATTCGTTTTTCAGTTCTAGAAAGAAGATAGCTGAAACCAATGAGAAATCGACCATATCCTGATTTTTGATTTGTTGGAAGTACAAGCAAACATGATACATTATTCATATACGAATCTTTGGCCTGAAATAATATTTTATAAACAGTCGGTCCCGAAATATATGGAAGGACATCAGCAGCATTTTATTTTGGAGGCAGAAACCATTTCGAGGTGAGCACGCCTTTGATCATATGCCAATTGCGGTAAAAGATCAAAGGACTTTTGATAATGTTGGTAGGGGCATGTACTCGTGATGCCGCACTATGATGACACTAGGCATGGACCGTTAACATGTCAAAATTTATTAAAAACAAACCTTTGAAAAATATCCAACAACCAGATAATCGCCTCCCTTCTTTTCTTCACATAAAACATAAAATAAAAACATGTTGATCGATTCCTCGACAGTTTTATTCTTCAAAAAAAGTTTTGAAATTAAACACAAATTTTCACAATAATTTGTTTCAACTGCACCATCAACTTCAAAAACTGCCAGTTCTTCATGTTCATCATAATAAATTCGATAACCTGGAGGAGCACGTAATGGACAAAGAGTCTAAAGAATATGTAGTAATTATAAATTTAAACATGGAAAAACTTACAAAATGATCTTGAAGTTGAGCAGCTTTACAAAAATAATGTAAACAAAAAGGACAAATATAAATGGATGGAAAATTTGAGAAAACTTTTGGATACGGTGAAAAATACCATGGTGCAATTTTCTTTTCATTGATAACGACTTCTTTGATATTCGGTAGTGAGGATTCAGGTTCTTCTAAAAAGTGTAAAAGATATTTTTGACATGTAACATATAAAACTTACTTTCTGGAGTTGGCATTGCAAAAGGTAATAATTCTTTATTCATTCCAGGATGGGATAAAAGGAGTTGAGATAATTCTCTATTCATTTTTAACTAAAGAATAAAAAATTCAAGTCGGCTTCAACGTAATATAATATTTTTTAGCAACGACACACTTGAAAAACGTTGATTTCAAAATTAAAGATCGATCAAAAGAAAAAATATAAAATATTTTCGTTTCAAGAGAAGTTACTACAGTAACTTTAGCTGTAGAAACTTTCGTTCTTTTGTTTGATAGTTTTATTTTTTGTTGTGCATTAAAATTAGAGCTTTAAATATTCAAAAAAATTTAAAATCTTTCGAAATAACGTAGTTACAAATTCAAAATTATAATTAAGTAATAATAACCCTTTTATCTTAAGCTTTTATTTTTTGTTTGAAAGAAAAACTTGTTGTGAAATCAAATTCCCAATGATAGTGACAGAAAACTTTTAAGGTTTAATAATTTTTATAAAACTTTATTTTTAATTAAACGAGATAATAACAAAACATTAGGAGATAAAATTCAATTACTAAACAACAACTAGTTTTTAAGCATTAATTCTTTTGCCGCGAAGAAATTCTTTGTTAGAGTAATTGTAGGGAAGAGACTTTTCATAATAATTATTTCCATGAGTTGTTGGACCATTTCGAGCAGTGTTATTACCAGTTGAAGCAACATTTGCATCAGAATTTCTAAAAAATACAGTAAACTTAAATACCGAAGATACAGAAATTAAACATACGCAAAAGTATTAATAATTGCACGACCACGTTCAGCATAACAAGTAGCAATTTGAACAGGAGCAGGCAAGCTTGTTGGAGAATTAACAATTTGGAAATTATAACAAAGAGCATTGGTCCAACGTTCAAGCATATCAAAGTCAGGCTTCTGTTCGGAAGAATAAATTACCGTATACTTTGGAGTTTTTGCAGTTCCCTGAAACAAAGCATATTTGAAGAAGCAAAAATATAAAAACCATACTTGAATGGGCAAATGTGAATTCAGAAAAAATTCAACAAATACATTGCTAACGATGGCACGATCAATACAAGTTCCAGGACGAATATTTTGGGCATTTGATCGCTTGGTTGAATCGATCTAAAATTTAATTTTAAAAGATTAAAATAACGCATTTAAATAAATATTTAAGTACCTTTTGTTTAAAGAATCGAACACTATGAGCCTTTGTTGGAATTATTACGGCAAAAGGTGCATCATCTGCATATTTCTTGATCGCATATTGAATGATTCTGAAACAAAAAAGGTTTGATCAATTTTAATTTAAATATAAAAGTAATAAATAAACTTACGGAACTTCATATCGCAAAACACGACCATAACTTCCTTCAGAGCACCCTAAACAGAAAAAATTAGATATATCAACATCAAAAAGGAAAACAAAAAACATACCAGAAAGATAGATTACAACACGAGAAGGATTCTTTTGGCGATTACTTCGAAAGCGGAGAATAACTTCTTCAAGAAGCTTATCAAGAACAAAAATCTAAATCATATAAATTAGTCAAAGAGATATATAAACATAGAAAATAAAAACGAACATTTTCATCATGGAATTTAGGTAGAAGGAAGAAATTTCCAGTAAATTCATTTGAATTTTGTCCGTCATTTGCAGCAAAACTAAAATTATAACTGATACGATGTAACCAAAAACAATAAACAAACATACCCCAAAATTGAACAACTTGCAGCAGATTCATCATCAAATTTATTGTCAATATTTCCTGAAGCACTTTTTTTAGCTTTTTCACTTCCAGAAGCACCAACAAGAGCAGAAGCACGACTTTTTCCAGTTCCCGGATGATTCATAGCAAGACCAATAACAAGGACAGTATCATCCATGACACAATTATCAACAGAAATAACATAATTGAGGCCACCAAGTTTGACATTAGTTTTTTGAACAATATTTTCAAGACATAAACGGCTGGTAGCTTTCATGATATTCCCAACAGTACTTGTTCGGATACATTGAGAGATGACACTGTATTCATGTTCCATGGTTTTGATAAAATCTGAAACAATAACAAAAGTACAGTAATAACTTATACATATATATCCAAAAAGATACCATGCATAGCAGTATCTTTATCACTGTCAGAATGACCAAAGAGAATAAATTGATGACCATCTTTATCAGCATCAGCAAAAACTTTTCGAACGGTTTCTTTGTCTGCAACAACTTCGAAAATATTTGCAGGAGGTTGAATGGCAAGCCCACGACCACGACATTCCTTTAAAAATTGTTGAACAAAATCTCTAAAACACAAAGATAAGTATTCAAAACATGCCCTCAAGCAAAATAACATGCCTAAATTGTTGAAGATGCATCCGTTCTTCATGAACTCTCAAGAAAACTCCACACCAGCTTGAAGCTTTGCTGTATTTGACAAATTTGGCAGCTTTTGGCAAACGCCATTTTCCATTTTCTTCAGGAGCCATGGAATCCGTTGCAAAACTAATTTGTGGTGGTTTTAGAATACGTGCTTCAACTGCTAAATTGGTGTTTAAAGTTTCCATGCCAGCATTTCGCATGAATCCATTATCACCAAAAGAAAAAGAATAGGCACAATTATGAATTTCTTCAATTTTTCCAGAAGGGGGAACAGCACACTCCTAAAAAAGCAATAAAAATAATTCCACAAAAAAATAATTGAACATACTTTTACCATGATTGCAGTATCTGCAGGAGTAATATTACCATTTCGAACACGTTGATTATCTGCAACAATCAGCAATTCAAGAGGAAATTCACCTTGACTACCATGAACAATCTTTCCACCTTTCTAAATGATTAAAAAATATATACAGTCTGCATCACTTAAGAAGAAAACATACAGCTAATGGCCAAAAAGGATGTTTTAAAGTAACATTATATCGTTGTTGAAAATATTCTGCAACAGTAACATTTCTTCCATCATATTCGAACACTTTGGATTCAGCAGTTTGATCACTTATTTCTTTGAGCCTAATTGGAGCTTTTTGTTTGCGATCATAAGCAGCAATGCATTCAAGACCTATAATAGAGTATTGACAGAATATACAAAAGTTAAACACAAATAACTACCTTTAATATAACCATTAAAAACATCATTTTGGCCATATGGAGGATTTTCATGTGGTTGAATTCCAAGTGCTTTGCAAACCATATCAAGAAGGATTTTGCTATCATAGAATGGAGTCTTCTTTGCTAAAAAATATTGTCCACTTTAGTCATGTTGGGGATAATACGTGCAAAAACTTACAATCGACAACGATACCAACAGCACCTATTTCATTTGGACCGTCAATGCAGACAACAGTCTTTGAAGCACCAGGAGCTAAATATTTTCCACGACCCATATCAATACCAACAAAATCATGCTAAAGAAATTAGCGTTATTATTGTTTAAAAAAACATAAAACTCAAATCAAGTCACCAGGTGAGCCGTAATCCACGTGAAATGGATCACTTGGAGAACGGTACTTTTACGACGTCACCCAAACCGTTACAAAAAATACGGTAGATAAAGAAAACAAAACTAACTTCTGCAGGACGCATAAAATACGTTTTTTTTGATTCAAACATGACATGATCTGCACTAAAATTGCAACATTGTTATAATTTTTTTAAATTTGAGCAAAAAAAGCTTACGGATGTTCAGCAGCATGATGAGAAGTGGCAATTTCCAAAAAGCGAATGATATGATCAGGTTGTAATGTAACATTATTGGTGGTATTTGGAGCGACGACATCACGAATATTGAAGACTGTGTTTTCAGGTTTTGAAAGAACAAGTTTAACTTCAAATGGACGATCAACAGCTTCTTTAACTTCTTGAAAAGTTAGAACCATTGGAGTTTCATAGGATTGAAGATCAACAAGAGAAAACAAAGATGAAGCATAATCATAGCAGAGCAATTCACGATTGGCACCAAAGACAGTAGGATACTTTTGAACAAAAGCATTAAACAATTTTCGATGAAGCCGACGATTTTGATAACAGGAATAATCAGGAACGTTAAGAGGTTTTTGATCATTATCTTCTTGAATCAATGGAAAAGTTCTTCCATCAGGAAAAGTTTTTGTTAATTTGATATGGTAAAAATGAACAACTTTAGGCTGAAAATAAAGCCATCATAAGTATGTGATAGGTAAAATCAAAAAACGGATCATCCAGATATGACCTCAAGACAAACATTCATTGTTTTTATTCCTCCCTATCCGTCATACATTTCCTTTGATCTATGCCGCAGCTTTAAAGCGACATCATACTTAGCAGACCTCCCTTGACGACGCTATATCTGGATGATATCAAAACATTTACCGAAGTTTTAAGACCGAATAAATTTGTTGAAATTTTAACTTTTTGATCACCATGCAGAAGTTTTCCTTTTTCAACTCTACTTTTATCCAAGAAAACAGGATCAGCTGGTTCAAGATTTAGACGTTTTAAAGCAGCTTCACATTCTTCCAAAGGTTTCTAAAAAAGGAGTACACATTAAAACTGTAAAATCATGACAGAGAAGATCTCTCTTTCTCTCTACGGTTAAGTCCTGGCCTAACAAAAATTCTCTGAGGTTAAGTGATAGATTTAAAGACAATTAATGACATAAAATCTTGTTGTTGAGGTGAAATTCAAGAAAAAAGGTTCAAAGTTTAAATCGAAAAAAGAGACACATTTAGTGATAAGAAGGCTTAAACCGATTACCAAGGAAATGCACATAACCTCTGTTTAAACTAAACTTACAGAATGAGTAGCAGCACGATCATTACTATTATTTGCCATGATTAATTAATTTTGTTAAAGACTAAAAACAATCAAATAGAAAAAATAATCTTTAAGAAAAAACGTCAAATTTGAAGGTAAAAAAATTTAACAAATTATGCAGCAAAAAGTAAGTAAAAAAATAAACACGTCGGCTGCTATTGTTTACAGTATTCTTTGCTTGCTGTCGCTGTAAAAGACCTTTTTTAAAAACTTCAACAACAAAGAAAATATGTTAATTTACAATTGTTTAAATACGTGTCAGCTTTTAATAGGACAGTTATTCTTCATACAATAAAAAAAGAAGATGACAGCCTAAAACAATAAAAATGATCCAACTTTGCTTTTTTTTTTTTTGTTTTCTGAGGTGGTAATTTTTACTTTGTTTATTATTTAATTACTTGCAATAGTTTTTTTACAAATGCGATATTAAATTAATATACATGTGTTGATCCAATGCGTGATATCTTTTTTGCATGATCGAATTCAATTTTTATCGTGTTTGGCGTATTCATTGTTTTTGTTCTTATTTCTGTAAGAAAGTTCAAAAAAAAGAACATCTAATTTTCTTTGATTTCAACAAATCAATTCAAGGATCGGTGCAAAGTTGTTGAAATTGATATTAACTAGTTATCTTGATTGCGTGTTAAACTTTTCTATTTGTTCAGTTTGTATTATCTGAATCTATGCAAATGAGTGTTGTTATAAAAACCATTAATTTTAACATTTAAGGACAAAAAGTTCGGTTAACGTTTTCATTATAAACACTTTTTTTTTGTCAAGATGAAGCTGTGCTTCGAATATTTGCTGCTCTTTTTGGTTTGTCTTCAACTTTCCAACTTGGATTCTGTCTTTGCTGATGTTGAATCACCACTTGATCAATCTACTGATGAATTAATATCTGATGGACCGGTTATTACACATCCAATGGGAACAGATCTTGAACTTTCAAAAGGAACTGGATATATCAATCTTACGTTACTCTCTGGAACATTAGAATTTAAAGTTTGTCCAAGTAAATGCATGGGAAAGTAAGTGGATTATTTGTTTATCTTCTTTCTAATGATTTTTGCTATTCCAGATCACAAATTTGTTATGATTCTAAGAGGGGTTTCCATATTTCTGAAGCTGTTGGATCATGTCAGTTGCCGCCGTTATCGTTGTTACATCATTGTGGATTAGAAATTAAAGGAGACGAAGCAAATCTTAATTATCCCCGAAATTCAGTCTCGAAAAATAGTTTTTCTGATTGTTTAACGTTTTCAATCGGATATGAATTTGCAACAATTGATCCAGAAGGAACTAAATTTGAAAGCTGTATTCCAAATATTGACTCTGACAATGATAACATAATAAAACTTTGGGTCGATATTATTTCATCCTGTCCTATTATTGTTGTAAGTATATCTAATGATTCATTTTTCTTTATATATATATTTGGTTTTTAGAAAAATGCTGTATTGTATATACCACCATCTACATCAACATTTCTTCCATCTTCATCTGTTACTGTACCATCATCAAAGAAAGAAGAATCCTCTAATGCAACACTTCCTTGGTGGGCAATAATGATTATTGCAATTGTTGGATTTCTTGCTCTTGTTGCAGTTGGTATTGTTGTGTAAGTTTTTTCTTTAAATATTCGAATATTTCTTATCAAATAGGCTTCTTTCAGGTTTTGTATTTGCAAGAAGCGGCAAAGATCAAAGCAAGTTACTCCAGCACTAACAGCACCAACAGATCCTAAACCTGTTTCTACCGTACCTGCTGCTGCAAATGTTACAACCGTTGTTGAAACTTCATCCAAACGAAGAGGGAATCTCAATTTTTCAAAATTTCAACCAAGCTTGGAAAGACCAAAGAAGAACAAGAAAAAGAAGAGAGAAACGACGGAAGAGCAACAACCATCCACAACAGAAGATGCTCCACCACCACCACCATTGCCACAACTAAGTACTGCGAATCCACTTCAACCTCAAGTTGTTACACCTGTAATTGATCCTGCTGAAGCATATGCGCGAAGAACTGTTCCAAAAGGGTTGAAGTCTGTGAAAACTGATTCATTGGATAAAACAACAAAGAAGGATAAGATGGAAATGGTTGAAGAAATGCCTGTTTCAACTGATCGGTATTGCTTAAAGTCAACAGATTCTGATGTCTTGCAAGAAATGAAAACGTAAGTTTTTATAACATATGTTTTGGATAATTAATACAATATCATTTTAGGAATTATCCAGAAGGTGAACATCAAGTTCTTAATGCTGAAGTCGATCTTTTATGTGAACGGGTCTCAGAAATGTATCAAGGAATTAATAATCTTGCGTAAGTGATTATTTTAGTAATGTTTTTATATTTTATTCGAATTCTTTTTTAGAACTTCTGCTGAACAAAAGCTTGCTTCTGTTGGATGTAAATTTGATGCTGATCATTGCTTGCTTTCTGTTTCTCCTGCTGGTCGTCGCCTCCTTCATGATACGCAAACGGCCTCCTCAACTGTTTACTTCGCATTTGGAGCAGAATACCATCAATTTGTTACTGAAGATTCTCCATTGTTGAATGGCTCTGTTCCTCTTTTGATGGTTATTGCTTTACAACCACGTTTCTCTGAATTATTTCGTCGAAAAGCTTGCGCCAGAATGCGGTATGTTTTTGTTTTAATATTTTATTGTAATTCTACCGTATCCTTTTTTTAGCCGACAGCTTTGCAAAATTCTTGGTTTCTTTACTGCTGAACATCGTGCAAAGTTGCCATTTCCTGTTAATATTGTTGAACGGGCATATTGCCGAAATCAAAAGATTTTCTACCGTGTCTCTGAACTTAAAACTGATTCTGAAGGTGATAAAAATAAAAAAGCTCAAAATGTTGAAGGCAAACGTGGTGAAAAAATAAAGAAGCAACCAAAGAAGCAATGAACTTCTCTTTTTTTCTATTTCGGTTTCTCTTGTTCAAGTATACTTTTTTCTGGTATTTGTTTTTCGAATATTGTACTATTTTGTCTATGATATTATAATAAATTTTTATTATTAAAAAAGTTGCATATTGAGGAAAGCAATAAATTAATTCTTATAAATAGATTTTTGAATTGTTCATGTAAAAACTTGATCAGTTTATTTGTGTTGATGTAGCCAACCAAGATATGTTACCATGAATTGTCTTTAATTTGAAACCCAGAAGCATGTGTGTTTTTCGATGCTTTTCCCTCCCATCCAAAACAGAAAAAAAAACAAAATGAGATTTTTCTAATCTTCTCCTTTTCTCTCATGTTTTCTCTCAGCCTTCTATAATTTCACTTTTTTTGCTCCAACAAGCAATAAAAATTGCCCAATTTTACAAATGTCTTGTTTTTTTCTTTGAGTTTGAAAATGTTTCTTTTTTTTAGCTGCAAAAAGTGGTGCATTTTTTCTTAATTGTTTCTGCTGCTGTCGAAGCGTGTTCTGGAATATCATTTATTTTTTCTTTTATGATTCATCTGTGACAGAAAATGAAATATGTGTAATGCAATCATTATAATTGCCTTAGAGAAAAAACTTTTTTAAGAGGCGTTTTTTCTTTGATGTTGGTTATAAAATTAATATGATTGCTTTTATTGGGTACAAATGCATACATATATATTTTATGCTTTTAAATATTGTATTTTGTTTCGAATATCTTTTTTTTTTGTAAAAGTTTGTTTTTTACCTGCCTACTCAAGCAATAATTATTATTAGTTTTTTTAGGATTGTTGTTTACTAAAAAAGAATCGCATTTTTTATGACGTTTTTCAACAGAGTATATAAACGATAAAAGTTTATATTACAATTTTTCATATTTGCTTTATATTTTTAAGTCAGAAAAATAAATACCGGCAAACCCTTTCTTTGATCGCCGAACTCCAAATCAAGGACGTCAGTAGAATTTGATTTTGGAAAGGGCACGCCTTTGATCTTGTGTCGTGGCGGTAAAAGATCATAGGATTTTTATGATTTGGTGTGCTTTCCCTTGAGGCCCCCACCCCTGCGGACGCAATTGCCCACATTTTTTAAAATCTTGTTTTAGGCATACGTTATTTATTTGATGTAGCCTTCCATTTTTAAAGATTTGATAATTGTTAAAGCTAGACGGATGCGATAAAATTAAAAATTAATCGTAGTCATGCATAAAAATGCCACTAATTACCAGTTTTCACATGATTAAACATTTGATTTGTTACAAATACGGAAAATTCTAAATAGTAAATTTAATATTTTTCACGTACTTATACAGTAATACTTATACAGTAACCTTTACTTAATTACAGCAATTTTAATTTATTTATTTTCGGATATTTAATAAATTTCAACAATTCTGATATGGAAAATGTCTATGACAATTTTGTTTATCCACAAATTGGGAAAACAGTTTTTGTTATTAACAGAAAATATATTTATCAATCGTTCATTTCTGGGAAGTTCTAAAAAATGTAAAAATAAACTCGGATATATAAAAAACTACATACATCAATGTTTTCCCTTTAGTTTTTATTTATTTCCTCTAAAGGTTGTTTCCCCCGTGTGAATCTTTTCATTTTTTGACGTTTTATTTAAACATTTGATTTCATTGAATTTTTAATTTGTCTCAACAAAGAATACAATTTTGGGGAACAAAACTGTATATAACCAGTATTTCCTTTCCATAAGTTTAATTGATAACAAAAACGATTATTACTTTTAATAAAATTCGAAAGAGTACTTGCGTCCTTGAAATATTAATCTCTTAAAATTATTACCAACCATTATATTACTGTTAATGTGGGTTTTTTAAATAATATGTTTAGAGTTTCTGTGAACAGTTAAAAGTCACGATTTTGGTGTAAAAGAGGATAATTAAATTTAAGTGAACACCCATTTTGTGCAAAAAATGTTTACTTCTGTTTTTTATATTTCGGAACATATTTAAAAAAATATGTTTCGCCACCATACCTTTTAAAAAACGTTTCACAAAATTACATTTAGAAGCGTTTTTTAAAAGGTATGGTGGGTTACGTCAATTTTTATTTTTGGGTCTCTTAACGAAAAAGAAATTAAATGGATTTGCCTCGACGAAAGAACCCCGATTCTCAGGTTTGTACTTCACAAACCTGAAAATCAGGGATTACAGAAGTACGTAACAACGGGCTCTTTCAAGATATAATTTGTTTTTAAATTTCTATCAAGATTTTCGTCCGTTTAGAATTCTGAAATCGTTAAACTTATAAGTATTACGGTAATTAAGTTAAATAATTTTTTTGAAACCCGAAGCAAAACACGAATAAAACAATTAATTCAACACATCCTTCCTTCTTTCGGCACTTTTTTAGTTAATGCCCTTAAAAGTTGACAAAAATCTTTTTCTTGCTTTCTTCATGCATCCGTCCTTAACCCTAAACTATTTATTTTAATTAATCTGATATAAAATTACTATCTTTTATGCATCAACGAATTTAAAATTCCACCTCTTTTTCTTCTTCGTTTTTTTTGCACAAAACTCTTACAATTTTTTTGCAACATTTTTTTCCTTCTTTTGTAACACATCATTATTTTTTGTGCCATTCTTTTCATTGGCAATCTTAGAAGCAGGTTTTCTTTTTTTGTTGCATAAATTTTTGAGAGCAAAAAAAGATAATGAAATTTGAAACGAAAGATTTTCTTTTTACAGGAAGAAAACAAAAGCTTTATTCATAACCTTTCCTTTTCCTTTCATGTCTTATGTTATCATCCCTCAGATGGCCATATGATGTTGATGATGATGATGTAAGAAGAGCCTTTGAAAAGTTTTTTTTATAATCCACGTTTCTTTTCTCTTTTTTTGTTTTAAATCTTCTAAGGATGTGTGTTTTCGTCAGTCACATATCTATTCAAATGTGGATAAAATAAAGAAGGAGGATTTTCGAAATTGCTTTTATCGCAAAAAATGGGATGATCAAAATTTTGTTCTTTCTTTCATCATTTTTTTGACGTTAGCTGTTTTTTATTTGTTGCAATACTTTTCTATTTTATGCTAAATTTATATGTGTAAATTCAAAATTATTTATTTTTTTCAAGAAGACTGGTGTTTTGACATTTTATTAGTGAAGTGCCCTGATGCCTGAATTTGACTTTGAAACAAAAAGAACATCATTTTCGTTTAAAGATGAAATTTCATGCATCAGGGCAGCTCAACAATAAAAGTATCAAAGACGCCGCCTTCGTTAAAGCTTCCTAAAAATAGTGGTCTACTGTAATAATTCAAGAAACAACAATTTAAAAAATTCATAACTCTTTTGTTAACAAATTTCGCGCAAAAATGTTATAAATTATTACAGCTTTTATATTTTGTTCATTTTTTAAAGTTTCAGTTTATTTTAGTTCTTCCAATTTTATTGCCACCACGAAGTAAAAAAACATGCTCGAAAGCACTGAAAATTCTGGAACAATTAAATTAGTTGAAATTCAATCAACTGAAATTTATGTTGCGACAATTCTCGAAAGTTGTTTAAATGTTTACAATATTTTAAGTTGCATTTATTTAATTAAAAAATTAAAAACAACTCGGTTAATGCATTTAAATTTAAAAACTATGCTTGTAAGTGATTAATTGTTTTGGATTTAAATTTATTAAAGATTTTGGATTTCAGATATCCGTTTCAATAACGTTAATTTTGTTCAACGTTTTTCGATTTATCAAAAGTTTTGCATATTTTTTTACTCAAGCTCAAAGTACTGTAAAGTCGCAGATAATTGTTGTAAGTTGTTGAAACGTTTTTAAAAAGAACGTTAGAAGGCTTTTATTTCGGAGTGAGCAGGAACCATTTCGAGAGGGCATGCCTTTGATCTTGTGCCGATGGCGGTAAAAGATCAAAGAGATTTTATGATTTCGTTGGGTTCATATTCCCCTGATATTATTAGGATATTATTCATAACCTGCTGACGTCCCTACTTAATTTTTCACAATCCTTTGATTAATTAATTTATTAATATTTTAGACAGTATCAAATCATTTATGTGTTGTAAATAGATTTTTTTATGATTCTACAGTAAATGTTTTGTCCCTGACAATCCTCGGAATTCTGCTTGAGCGAACATTTGCAACATTTTTTGTAAGAATTTATGAAAAAACAGATTCTTCAATTGTTTCACGAACAATCGTTATTCTACAGGTAAAAACAACACATTGTGGTGAATTACTGATTTATTGATTTTTTAGTGGATTGCTGGTGCTTCTGCAGCTTTAGTATTACTGTATTCAGATTTGATAAAACACAATTATTGGAATTCTAGTCGTATGCTAATTTCTTGTTCCCTTGTTTACACGCATCCTGAAATTGTTCTCACACTTTTTACTTCCTCTGTGATTCTATTTTGTACTTTTACTTTTGTAAGATTTCTATTAATGGATTTTCAGTAAGAATGATATGTTTGAGTGTGAGAAAGTTCAAACATATCAGTATTTTTGTGTCTGTTAAAAGTAGATTGAAAACTAAAACAAATATATTTTTGAATAGCTGTTTTTTGTGTCGGCACAAGATCAAAGGAAGACACATTTTTGACCTTGTGTCCACGGGGGTAAAAGATCAAAGGATTTTTATGATTTCATAAGGTACACATACCCGTGGCGCCCAACCACCACGGGTATGTGTCCCTGTGCTGACGTTCTTGTAAAGGACACCTCATTTGGATTATGCAAATTTCTGAAATCTCTAAAACCATCAAATCTCGAATATTTCCAGATTTCAATTCTTTTGTATTATTACAATCGACAACAATTTTTACGAAGCAACATTCAAAAACTTGCAATTCGATATCAATATAAAGAAAATGTAACAACTTTAACATTTTTGGTTCCACTTTCCACGGCATTCGGATTGTCAAATATTGTATCGGCATTTTTAATTGCCTTCATGTTTTCACACATTCAAAATGGTGTTGATGATCAACTTGTTGATCATTTATGGAAAATTGAAAAAGTTTGTTAATAATCAATAATTATCGTAATCATTGAAAATTTGTTGAAGGCTTACAATGCTACAGTTTCTGTTTTTACAGTATTTTTTGTGCTGATTTGTATCAAAATGCATCAACCACTTTGGGAAGTAGTTGTCAAAGATTTTCGAAGATTCCGAAGTTCTCCCGTTCATCAACTTTTAGAACCCAAACATCGAAGTATCCGATTAATGACAAGAAGAGGAGAAATCGTTGAAGCTTTAAATGAAGGAGATGTTTATTTTAAAAATCTTAAAGATACGTGGATGAAATAATAATGTAAATACATAAGTTGTAACATGTATTATTTAAAAAAGCGAAAAACTTTTGTTATAAAATCTCTATGTAAAATCTTAAATAAAAATGTATTCCTTATTGCTACAATAAAAACGAAAAATCAATCACTTTTTATGTTATTATTAACTGTTGCAGGATACTTTTTAAAGTTAAAATGTATCGGAATATGGAATTAACGTTTTAAAATCGACGCCGATACTTTTTATTAAATTTTTTGGTTGTTTTTCTTCGTTATTTTCCAAGATAAGCATACTTATTCAAAAGATCGAATAAAATAGTGGTTAATTTTCACTATTTTTTTTATCAAAAATATCATAATTTTGAATAATTCGATTATGGATCTATTTAGTTCCGTCTAAATTTTCTACTGTATCAATCTTTAGTCTTGTACGTTCCAGGTTGTTTGATGATTTCAACATTTGTTTGGTTGTTTGTAAGTTGCCTTATGGCGATGTTTAAAATCATGATTTTATTTGATTAGCAAACAATTGTATTTCAATTTATTCACTTTGAATACAGTTTAAAACCCTATTTATTAATATATTTCACATTTAAAATTTAATGATTAATAAATATACAATTATTATTAATTATTTAAAATCCCTTAAAAAAGAAATAAAATCGGGAAAAGATAAAAAAATTAAATTTCGACTAGAAATTAATATTTAATATATTTAGAATTATAAAGAAAGGCACTGAGATCAAGTTTCACTCGGGTACAATAAAAATCTAACATTAGAGTATTATTAGGGAGCACATATATACCGTAATCTCTCTCACAGGTTTAGAGAATCTGGAAAAAAACATGGAAAAATGGATTTTAGTAAAAAGTCACCGAAAATCAAGGAAATTGAAAAAACCGGCATTTAAAAAGGGTCTTAAAAGAGTAATAAATGTTTTTGCCAAACTTTTCAAAATACAGTACTACTCTTTTATGCCACATTTATATAAACAATAAAATATTATCAAAGGCCTTATTAACTATCAAATTTTTAGAAAAATACTTGTAATTCGAAAAAAATTATTGCAAAAAACTTTAAGCAATTAAAAATTAGTAATCACCGAGAAAAGAGAAAACACCATTAAATTCAAAACATTAATTAATTGTACATCACCGAATTATATACAACTTTTTGTAGCATGGAAAAGTGAAAAACAGGAATTACACAAATCCGGAGGCATTATGCATGCAAATACTTGCGTGATCAAAATGTCGATGAGAATGTTGGGCATGATTATTATGTCCATCATAATCGTCTGGTTCTTCATCATCTGTTTCTGTTATTGTAATCGGCACAAAATCATCACATCTTTCCGTCATTTCAAAATGTGAATAATCAACTTCAAATTTTCCACTTGTATCATTTAGGATTACCATTGGGGTAAATCTAAAACAATAGGTATTGGATTAGATGTGATCCATATGCAAATTTGTTTACCGATGCCCCCATTGAATTTCATTTGGGAGGAAGCTGGTCCTCGCCTGGAAGGTCATGCCTGTTGCTTCAACAATCCCTTCCACTGTCATAATTAATTCAAAATCTGCTTGTCTCATAATTTCAGGGGTCATGCCATAGAGAGGACTTTCTTCATCAATTACATGTCGAATAATTATTGGCCATAAAAGTAGTACCCGATCCCATCCAGAATCGTATCCCACATTCATATCTTTCACTCCGACCAATTCTTTTTCACCCCTCTAAAAAATTTGAATATATATTTTTTTGTTTATTTCTTTTTTTTGTGTAAAAAATTGCTATTTAATGAGTTTCCGATGACGTTGCAAACAACAGGCAACAGAAAAAAAATCCAGGTGCCAAACACAAAAATAGAGAGAGAAAGATGCCAAAATAGAAAAAGAAGAAAAACTCGTGAGAATCCTTTATTATTTTTATTCGCCTCCGCAAAAAGCAAGAACCCTTCTTTTTTCAAGTGGATTGCAATGAAAATGGGCAACAAAAAAGATATCCATTTTCTTGAATGTTAAGCTATTCAAATAAATAAATGAATAAAAACGGAAGTCATAAAAAAGTATAAGAATTCTTTCAAAACAATTTGTTTTCAACTTTAATCTCTTTGAAAATCCCTTTTTTCAAGGTAGGAAAATTGGATTTAACAGTTTTTTTGTGTGTGACGTAAATGCATCATCGGAAACAGAATAGAAAGTGCAGAAAAATTCATAAATCACTTACAGAATTTATTCTCGTGCAAGCCATATACAACCTTACATGAGATTCAGCTAAATATAATCGATGTTGGATATCTGCCAGCCTTATCATCAAAGCTGGTCTTTTATCATGCTCGTCAATGGGTCCGATAACAGCGATTCGACTAAATCGCATTTCCTAAAAATAAAATAATCGTGATAAGGAATGCCTTTTTGCTTTTTTAAAAACATGTTAAATAAATAAAATATTAGCACCGTACCTGTTTCCTTTTCTTTGGCCTTAAAACTTTTGCAACAACGATACCAGCGAGCATAGTTTGCAACAAAACTCCAACAATTAATTGAATGCATAATGTGATAAATGCTGGAGGACACACTTCTGTCATATACCGTACTCCATACCCTATTGTATGTTGTGATTCCAAACTGAAATGAAAAAGTACGCAAGGAGTATTAATAAACTTGTTGATTTTGTCTGTTAAAATTTATGCCAATTTTGTTTATTATTTTCTCTAAATGTTTGGCAAGATGCCATAAAGTGTGTTTTAAATAAGAAATTCGTAATAATTTTAATCCTGTATCTTTAAGATTAAATAAATATATGATGAAAATGTCACTAATAAGAAACCTTAGAAGCTAATTAATCACATGAATCCCCAAACTTTTACGGAAATCCTTTTTGGGGAGATAAAACTTCCGTGTTCTTTCTGCTTCATAAAATATACTTATCCTTCTTTATCCTTCTTTGTTTCCTAAGTTTAAGCTTAAAACACGTGTTAAAAACTTTTTTCTTTGTTTATTCATTTTTTTGATCTCTTTTAGCTTTTTAGGTTGTTTTTGTTCGAAAAATAATTTGTTGCAGCATTTTTTATATATTTTTGACGTAAGCATTTTCTTTCTTTTTTCTATTTTTTTCCCAGCTTCTTCAACCGAAATGTAATTAGTTAGACTTTCTTTCTTTAGTTTTTACTTTTTTCTATTTTGCTTCATCCAACACAATCAAGCTCTATACAAAGAATATTATAATAGATATTAGCTGCTT
The DNA here is from genome assembly GCA_024447195.1 of Panagrolaimus sp. LJ2414. Taxonomy (NCBI): domain Eukaryota; kingdom Metazoa; phylum Nematoda; class Chromadorea; order Rhabditida; family Panagrolaimidae; genus Panagrolaimus; species Panagrolaimus sp. LJ2414. Next base: position 10,671,784 of record JAMRXY010000016.1, read on the forward strand.
TTACAAATACTGTTTGTAAAATTTTGCAAATTGCAAAAATTATAAAAAACGTATGTGTGTGCAAATGTAATTTTTTTTATAGTTGTGAAACAAATTAATGGAGGCGGCGGTTTACGTATTTTAGTAATCCATGATTCTCAGGTTTGTGCAGTTACAATTTTGCCGCCAAAACCAAAATACCAGGAAAAAGCTTTTCTTTTAAACTTGCAAATCCTTTTACTTCCATAGTTTTTGCAAAAAATAAACATTTTTTTTCAACCATTTTTCGTTGCTATATTAAATCTCTCAAATTTCAAAATAAACTCAAAGTCATATGATTTTTTCTATTTAAAAAAGAGTTTCAAATTATTAAACAAGCAAAACATATAATTTTTACGTAAAATTTTTTAAAAATTAATAAAGAACAAGGCACATACCTGAAAAGAAAAGCACTAACAAAACTATGAACATTTGCGATACATTGTTGATGATGTTCTCGTTTCTGCAAAAAATATTTATATTAAATTTATGTAAAAAGATAAAAGTTTAAGCACTTTAAAGTATGAAATGTCAGAATTTATAATATTCAAGAAAGTGTAAAAGAAAGAGATCTTTGAATTTCAGAAGCTGTGACTCAAAAAAAGAAACGATGAAGGAAGACGAGATTGAAAAAGAGTAAACAAAAAAAGTAATCCAAATGAAACAGCTCAAATCCCAAATGAATAATTTAAACATTTGAGCGTAAATGCTTTGATTAAATACTTGAAGACAAAACACTTTTTAATAAAAAGTTCAGATTGTTTTGAACTTCAATGATTCATAAAATGCTATTTGTTTTAATTATCAAAAGAAATATGTGTGCAAGGGACGTCAACATCATTTAATTTCAGAGGGACAGCAGAAACAACTTTGAGGGGCACGCCTTTGATCTTGTGCCGATGACGGTAAAAGATCAAAGAGTTTTTATGATTTCGGAAAGGGCAAGTCTCAGGTGTTTAATCGAAACATGTTTTTTGGATTTAAACTTTCATCTGCAAGTCAAATAAAAAACAAAGATGTTTGTTGTTGTTTTTAATGACCACAAACAGATAGCAAAGTGATTTTTGAAGATTCGAAATAATAACAAAAGTTTAATTATTAAAATTTGTTTATAATATTTTAGTAGACACAGACTAATGAAGAAAAAAAATTAATCGATAAATTGTACAATTGTGTTTAACTATTACAATATTTTTTTAATAGAATCTACCCTGATTTCCGTTATTTATATCCTTTTTTGCATTCCAAAATCACGTTTTACGTTTTTTGCTTTCTTTCTTTTTTGCAACAACTAAAAAAACACAAATCCACGAAAAAAGTAGTAGGATTTTCTTTTTTTCCTTTAAAAAAAAGGATATTGATGACTATTAAATTACTCGTGAACGGCTTGAAACTAAATCCTTTTCTTCCCTCCAAGGGATGTTGGGCAATGCTATGTTGCACAATGTGGCTTTTTGTTGGTTCAAAGTTTAACAAAAAGTGGTGTTCAAAGAACTGTTGCATTTTTTATGTCAAAGATAAAAAAATTCAAGAAAGTTCACTTCAAAAAAGTTTGCTCTTTTTTTGAAAACTAAAATATTTTATGCAAACTATGAAACGTTAAAAACAAGGCATTTTTAAAGCATGTAAAAAAACAAGCAAAAAGTGACTATCAATCTCATTTAAAATAACACACTCCCTTTCCCTTTCCCAATCCCAACTACCACCACCACCATTGACAAAAAGAAGAAAAAAGAGTGACAAAAAAAGAGTGTCGTCGTCGATTTTGTTTTTGTGCCCTTTCTTGTCTGTCTGTTGTTTTTATAAAGCAGAAACATAAACTAAGATTTTCTAAGAGTTTAAAAATCAGCTCAATGTCCATTTAATAGGGCTAGAAATGTTTCTAACAGTCGAGACATTTGCAATAAAACTTTTACATGTAAAATTTTTGATTGTTTTATTATTGTTCACCTAAAAACGTGATAATTGCAGTTAAAAATAATTGTTAAAATTTCCGTTCCTTGTCTCTTTGTCACATTTCAGATCCGATCATCATTATCCAATCTTCCTTTAATCCCGGTTCCCGTATTTTAAACTTTTAGACATAAAAAACGTGAAAAAGTGTCAGTTTAATTAATAATTTTGAAAAGTGTGAAAGTTGACACTTGAAACTACAAAGTGTGATTTTAGATACATATTTTTTTGCAACATTTTTTTAAAACATGCTTTAATGAAAAAAAGTGACAAAAGTTTTTTTTATGAAAAAATGTACATGTCGGAAAGAAGGAATAAAGAATGCCCAAATAATCAAACGGAGATAAATTTTTGAAAGCCTATCAATCAAGTAACCAACTGACGTAGTCAAAAGTTTATTTAAGTTTTTAAAAAAAGACATTTTTTTGTTTTAAAATTGATTTGAATTAAACGAAAAAAGATAGAAAAAGAAAGTGAGAGCTTTTGTTTGTTTGTTTGAAGGTGCCGAAATGACAAGTGAAGCTTTTTTTAGAATATTAATGAGTATTTTATTCAATGTGTGTGATACTCTCGTCAGTTAAGCAACACAAAAAACGTAGCAAAACTTTTCACGCATTTTTTCAAGCTATAACGTTTTTACGCAACTCATTAAAAAATTACGCACTATATGAATTTTTTTGTATTCTATTCGGTTAAAGCTCATCCATCTATCATGCCTTTTTTCTTCTTTCTCTTCCGCAATTTTTACATCATCAAAAACTTTTTTCAAAAGCTCATTCTTCAGAAAAGGAAATGGGTTTCTATTAAAAATCGAAATAGAAAGAAAAGTGAAAATGAGGAAATATTTTCTTCAATTGAAACTTCAAAACTGAAATAAAAAGTATAATGAATGACAAAATATAAAAATTTTGAAACGTTTAAAAAATAGAATCTTATTCAAAACTTTAATGTTCATTTAGTACATAAAATATTCGGATAGAAAGTGACTCTTTCCTTGAATAAAAAAACACAAAAGAGAGATAGTTCAAGATTTTAGTGAGTTTATAAAACATACCTGAATATCGCCAGACATGACAACAATAAAATAATAAACAATACCAAAGAAAATCCATGAAATTAAAAACCCTGCTGCAAATAAAATCAGAACAGACCTCCAGGAATTTTCAATCAATAAATGAAACCAATTCCTAAAAAAGGAGAATTTTGGATGAAATTGTTGATGGCAAAAATTAATATTACTCCACACCAAATTAATATGTTAGTATTTATAGGTTAGTTTTCAAACTGGAAAAAGGAAAACTTTGGAAAATGCAAACAGATTATTTGGTAAAAGCCAATGTTAGAAGAAAATGGTAAAATAGAAAGAAAAACAGCTTTTAAGTAAAAATTTAAAATGCACGCCAAGGCAAGCAAGCCAGATCAGAAGGAGCACTCAAATAAAAAATGAATCCTGAAGAAAAGTTTTGTTTGTTTTTATAATTGTTTTGAATTGTCGCAATACCGTAATTAAATTAGCCGTTACGAAATTTCGATTTTTACAAAATGTTTGAGTTACGAATGAGACAATTAAATCAGTTATTTATTTTTTTTGATTTTGTAGCAAACAAAAGCAGCACAATTCTTTCACTCGAAAAAAATAAGTAAACAAAAAATTTTACCAGTTTTTTAAAAAACAAAACAGCTTTAATTAATTTCATTTCCGTACAAGGCATTAAACATATACATATGCATATTCATATTTTATGCACCATGTTTTTCTTCCTTGAATTAAATTATAATTTTTAAGAAAATGAAAAATATTTATGGTATTTAGTTAGTCATCTTGTTTTATAGATTTTGTTTACATTTTGCATTTCTATAAATTATCAAACAAAACATGTCAGTAAAAATTATATAAAAAAGACATTTTAATTTGGATTTTAAAGTTTGCAGATGTTTTTTTGGCGTCTGATTACCCATTCAGTTAATAAGAACGATTTTAAAAATAGCTATTTTTTAAATTGAACTTGTGATTTTTCTCCCCAAAAAAATACCCAGCAGGTAATAAAGCGAAAAAATATATATTAATTTGTTATGCAACGCTAAACAATAATTACATGTTAAAACGAATAAAGAATTAAAACAAACTTATATCCAATTTTATTTTTTTTAATATATCAAAGAACCCATTTGTTATTATGCTTAAAAGCATCCCATTGAAAAATACCATTTGGGTAAGAAAAATACATAGTTTTTGAATATTAATATCACAGCAAGGAAAGAAAAAGCACAATAAACGAACCTTATTGCTAACCTGTACATATTTCCATAATGATTTGGGAGATGTTTAGGCTGAATAAGGCAATCACCATCTTTGGCGACAAGCCTTGGCCGAAAAGCTTTTGGTGAACAAGCAACTGATCCTCGGGCATTTGATAATGCTGCCTTTGATATTATTGGACCCCCATTTGATATATGTCCATTGTTGACATTTGTATTGTTGGAAGTAGTGGTTGTAGTTGTTGAAGTGGTAGTATGAATATTATTATTATTATAATTCCTACTACCATTTGATAAATTTCCACATATTTCATTATCTAACAGCGGTGGAGATTCTTCATCAATTGCCATAATAATACTTTTAATGAATGGAATAATTCTAAAAAGAAGATGTTGCATCAGAAACTTTCGCTCTGGGAAATTTGAAGCGCGCAGAAACAGAAAAAAGCAGGCACGTTCTCGAAACTTCTTATTACAGTTCTAACAACAACGAAAAAGGTAATCTCAAAATTATTATGAAGAAGAAGAAAGTGTCTGAAGACTATCTATAAATATTGTAACATAGAAAAATACCTCATTCAAAAAAAAGGGAACCAAACGGGCCTTCTTTGGCATGCCTGGAGGGGATGACGCCTATCTAACACGCCAAACACTTTCCCTCAACATTCCCTCTTTCAAAGAGATGAAAAATAAAGGGAGAGAAAAAAATATATAAAAAAAAGAACTATATTTTTTCAAAGGAACCGCCCATCTTTTATTTTTGGCAGCAAGCAGCTAGTCTTTGATGCAATTTTTTTAAGTCTGAGCTTTAAGCTTCAAAGCTTTTTTTCATTCTCAAGCAAGCTAAAGCCAAAGCAGCCAAAAAAAAGAAAAAAAAAAGAGAGAGAGTTCCCATTGAATTAACGCCTTGAGGCAGTTAAATTGCAAAAAGCCGGAGCGAGAAATAAAAAATAGGTAGGGCTTTTTTGATGAATAAAATTAAATGTCAAATAAATTACCACCAATAAAAACAAAACAAAAAAAAAGAATGTGGTAAAAAGCCATAACCAAAAGTAGCTTATTTTGAGTGGGAAAATAGAAAAAACGCCATGCAAAAGTGGCATGTTAAAGAACATAAACCATTTCATGGGGGCCGTCTTTGATCCTGTGCCGATGGCGGTAAAAGATCAAAGAATTTTTATGATTTTGAAGATGCCCTGGTGTTCCATTCTGCTGATGTCACTGAGTGCATGTTAAATTAATATATTTTTGTAATCATTTAAAATTAAAGATTTTATTAAGCCAAGAAAAATTTGATTTCGCAAATACAATTAATCGATTAATCAGAAACTATAAAAAATGTTTTTAGTTAAAAAATTTGCAACTTATGTAAATATACAATGTACGTAACTATTAGTTTTGTTAAGACATAAAGAAAGCACAAAAATAATCAATTATTAAGCTCAAACAAGAAAGAACATGTTCTTTGTTTTTTTGTGTTAAAAACTTTCTAAAATTCAGAAATCCAGTTAAAAGAATAAAAAATAATTGTTAGAATTTAAAATTACTTTGGAACGTGACAAATATAATAAATAATTTATCAAAAAGTACATAAACTAATATAAAAGAAGTAAAAATGAATTTGAAGGAATCTGAATCCCTATAAATCTTCATCGAAGTAAAAAAATTGTTTCAAGAACTTTGTTAATTTACTTTTAACATTTATTTAAGTAAAAATTATTTGTAAACTTTTTAAATTTTTTAAACTTTATCAGAGAATTCCACCTGTTAATGTTTTTTTTAACACAAGAATTTTTGCCCTATTAAATGCTTTTTGGGAAAGGTTTTCAATACAAAAAACACCTGTCACCTGTCTTAAATGAGCAGTTTGTTAAGCTTTTTTCTAAAAGTAGTAATAATCCCATAACCAGTCTAATTCTAACAAGTTTTAAAAACACTTTATTTTTTATATTCAAAATTTAAAGGAGGAGATCCATCGTGAATAAACTTTTTTTACAAAAATCAGGGACTCACTGGAGCTGCTTTTTTCTTTCCTTTTTTGCAGCTGCAGTTAAGAAAAAAACAAGCTCCAATGAAGGTACTTTCGCGTCGAGACATTGCAATCAAAGTTGCGTATCAAAAGTTTATTCACGATGGGTCTCGTCCTTTAACAATTCTGAGAAACCCTAAAAAGGTTAACATCATATAATATGATGATGTATGATTCAAATTTATTTACTTGCAAACTAAAATGAATTGAAGAATGATTAGATTCGTGTGTTTTGATAATTGTTGATATTAAAAATAATAAAAAAGTAAAACTTTTAAACTGTAATAAGGACATTTGCTACTACAATAGCATTGTTAATGTACAAAAAACTAAGAAACAGTACTTCCATTTTGTTCACAAAAAATTTCATGGCATTGCCACCAAAGTCAATGTTTTTTCTTTTGCAAATAAAAAGTTAAGTAATTATTACTATATTTTTTTCACATCAAAAGTAACACTTTTAAAAAATAAACACCGACAAGCTTATAATTTTTTTCAAAAAGAAACCATAAAATTGTATTCCATTTTAGATTCTAAAAGAATTATTTTACAATATTTATTTAGCATGAAAAAAGATATAACAAAATGATGACATTTCTAAAAACAACAATCAATGAAAACCTGTTTTGTAGCTTTTCAAAATCCAAAAAATGGCTTCAAAACTTTTAAAAAGCAAAAGAAAGTTATATTTTTTTAAATTAAAATTATGAAAAAATCAAATAAAAAGAATTTTTGAATGTATTTGAAACATGTTAGATTTTGGTCATTGTTACAAAAAAGATAAGTATTGGATTCGCTGATATTTTTTAGAAAAACATTTAATCGAAATGTTTATATACTTCGACTTCTTCGTCAAGCTTTAGATGCCCCAAAAATTCAGAAAAAATATTTAGAGAAATGGTTTTCGGCATATCATCGGTCAATCCTATTTTTGGCATAAGGAAAAAATATAAATAAAGTTCACATACAAAAATTAATTTTGATGTTAGTTTCGATCTTGAATCAAAAATATCTGTAAATCCAACGAAAAAATGTGATCCAAAAAAAGTTTTACCAACTTTTGCCCGAAAACTTTACATTTTTTAATTTAACTGCAAAAAGCAAGAAAACTTTCTCATGCGCAAATTAAAAAGTTTACAAATTGGCAATTTTGTTGAATTCTCATAATCATTCATTCATTTATTCAAAAAAGCAGGGAAGTAAACCTACGCATTTATTTTTTGAGTTTTCCCTTTTTTAAAATAAATTCGTACCTTATTGCTATCGTAAAAAAGAGAAGAAAGAAGGTAAATGAAGCACAAAAAAGAGAAAAAAATGAGTGGACTTTTGACACACGTAATGTGCCATTAAAAGGTATTTAACTTTTAACGGCACACTTTTTTTTTGTTATATTAAGAAAGTACAAACTATGGTTTTAAAATTAAAAGATAATGAAGTAAAAACGTCAAATCGATGGAAATGATGAGCAAAAATTTTGTAATTTTTTACCAAATTCAAAATTTTGAACATAAGCCATTTGGCTGAGGCATAAGTTGGGCCATCAAAAAGTGCTAGAAACACCGACAAGCTTATAAAAAGTGCTAGACCTGGTAATGCACAAAAATTTTCGGCCCAGGCAAGTCGGGGCTGTCTTTGATTTTTTTCAGGCCAGAATGGGCTTCCCCAAAATTGTTTCAAACTTTAAAACTCATTTAAAAAATTTTCATTTTTGAATTAAACAAAATCTTGACAAAGTTTAATCAATTAAAACACACAAATATAATTTTATACGCAACAGTGAATATAAAACGCTTAAATGACTTTAATTAATTTTTATGAGTAATTTTTTTTTATTATCATATGTAATTAAGAGGAATTCATTAAATGACAATTGGAAAGAAGTACGAAAGAAAATCATGCAAAAAACTGTTGTACGTTTAGGTTAATACTATTTCAATTATCGAAATTTCTATAAAATTTTTACCTTAAAACTGAAATGGCTGTAAACAAGAGATCAAAAACTGAAACGTCAAATCCGGAAAACAATAAAAAGTAACGGTAACAAAAAAAGAAAGCCGGAAATGAAAAAAATATGAAAAATGCGTGTATAATCGCTTCAAAAAGCTTAAAAAGAAGATAATGAAGACAGAAAAAGAGAAAAATAAACAGGTAAAAAAGGGGTAGGAGAGAAAATAACTGTTGTTTTAGAGTTCATCTTTTTTTCTCTATATTTTAATGTGTGAAGGATTAAAATTATTATCAGACCTTAACGGATCATAATAGAGAGAAAGATAAAAAGAAATAATGAGAAGAACAGCTCAAATATTTTTTGTTTTTGAAATTTTAATCGGATTTAAGCAACTTTTGTTTTGTTTTTTGTTATATGTTTAATCTTTTACATACTTTTAAATTCTTTAAAAAGAAAAAAATCAATAATAAAAAAGAAAACCTAAAATAAGAAAAAGCAAGTAACAATAAATTTTATTAAAGGTAATTTATGGGTTTCAGGAAACATGTTTAAATAATATAAATAATAGTCTTGAAGGAAATGGTTACAAAAATTTATGTGTGTTATTTATATAAATTCTTTGAAGAAGTGAAACAGCATCAGATATTCAAATTTTTGATCTATGATAAATTTCTGCAAATACGCATCTGCTTCGGCATCTGCAGATTTCAAATTTTTAATTTTTATGCATAGAAATGCCCAAAAAACTTTTTAATGAATGTTTAAACAAAACTTTAAAGCCCTCCGAGGATACATTTTAATTTTTCTAAAAAAATGTATTTTAAAAATATAAATTAATACTTGTAGCCAAAATCATAAATCAACCTTAAAAACAGCAACTCCTACATTCATTTATCAAAACACAAATATAAAATTATCTTTTCACTCATGCACAGAAAAAATTTTTAACATCTTGTTAGACATTTCTTTGTAAAGATTATAATTCTTTTTAACAATAAAAACCTCTATATATAGGTAGGAAAGTAATATGTGGAATGAGTTATGCGTTCGACGTCATTCTTAGAAATGAGTGAATCTTGCAAAAAAAAATATATTTTTAACAATGTTAAGCAGTCTATTGTTTGATAAAAAAAAGAAGAAAGAAAGCAGAAACACGACGTCAAAAAACAGAGACAATAGTTGTTTAATAAAAGTAAGAATACTGCAAATATGTGTTATTGTTTGTTAAATGAAGGGGTTTTAAAGATTTATAATTTCATCTTTATGGACATGAATTATGACCAGGACAGCAGCATTATATTTAGGAAGGGGCACAAACCATTTGATTGGGCGTCTTTGATCTTGTGCCGACCGTGGTAAAAGATCGAAGGAGTTTTATGATTTCAGGGCATTGCCACTGGGGCCTCACCTTGTTGGCATCCCTGTGGCCAAGGGATATATTCAGAGGAAATACTTGCATTCTATTTTATGTAAGACACATACTAAATACGCAAAATAAAAAAAAAGTCCAAAAAAATCCAGGGGGCTATCTCAAATCCAATTTTTTTGAACTTCCTTCAACCTGCTAACCTTTCACAGAATCCTATCCCAAAAAACAAGCAAAAAGAAGTGTGTTTTAAACAAAGAAGAAAAAGAAAAGTGTAAGTTTTAAATTACGCGGAAACACTTAAAAACAAACTTTCTTTTCTTTTTTTCGTTTTTATTTTTTTTTCAGGTCTTTTTTTCATTGTTTGTATCCAATTAAGGGGAGAGAAGAGACACATGAAATCCAAGAAAAATCTTTCCACGTGAAAGAATTCATTTTTATTCCAAGAAAACGTGTCCCTGTGAAAAAAAGTTTGCTTACTTTTGTTACAAAAAAGAAATGAAACAAAAAGGGTAAAAGTTCTCAACAATTTTTATGTAAAAATAAAATACAAAATGTAACATGTGTTTTGAAATGCCGACGTAAAAATAGTTTTTTAAATAGTTTATTTTACTTGTTTTTGTTCAACGAAAGTTTTGTGAAACTTTATTTTTTGACCTTAACACCCTCAGTTTATGAGAGCAGGTGGTTGATGCTGTTGCTGCTCAACCTTTAAATGAATACAGAAAAACATTTTCTAACATCATTAAATTAAAGGTTTTCAAGGAAACAACCCTTTTTTTTAAATTTTTGCTATTCCTTAGAGAAAATTAAAGCTTCACAGAAAAGTATGAAGACCAAAGAAGGAAGCAAAATTTTTTGGCTTTTTAAAAAATATGGTAAATCTGAAGTGCCAAAATAATGCATACTTTGGTCCGGGTTGTGTAATCCTAGATAAACTGTTCGAAGCTGATAGATTATATAAAGAAATACTACAATATGGTTTTGCTGTACTAATTCAATAGCATTAATATATTACATCAATAATAGCTATTGAATGAATACTTGGCATTCGATTTTAAGCTAAATTTTTATAATTTAAAATTAAATCTATAATGTTATTATTAAATGCCCTAAATTTTTAAACTAGGCATTGTTTTTAGCTTATTATTTTACGAAATTGTAACATAATATGATATTATCGAAAAAAATGAACAAACTCAAGCATCAGAAATTTACTTCACTTTAAAAAACGGTGTTTAATTTGTAAAAAATGTAAAAAAAGCTTTAAATAAACACTGTTTAAAGGCTGTGCCAGAAAAATAGCTGCAGTTTTCATTTATTAAATTATTTCAAAGAGCTATTTAATAATAAATTCAAAAAATCAAATATCACTGATTTTGAATATTTCAAATAAAGTTTATCTAAAATTTAATTCTCAAACTTTATCAAAAACGAATTTCCCATGAGACAGAGAAAATTTATCATAACTTTTTTAACAAAAAAACTGCTGTTCTTCATTTTAAAAAGCATAAAAATACATTCTTCTTTTTTTTTAAAAACTAAAGTTTTTGCTTAAATTTTTTTTCTCAACTTTTTAAAATCTTTTTTTAAGAAACTCGATTACATTTCTTTTTGCTTTCTTTTTTGTGAGACTTGAAAGGAAAAGTGTCGGTTTTTATAGCAGTTTTTCGTTATGTATATTTTTTTCCACTTTTAAAAAGATTGCTTTTTAACTTTTTTTCGTTTCTTTTTTGGGTAATAGGACAAAAAAATAAATGTCAAAATAATAACGGACAAAAATATAAAAATAAAAAATAACGGATAATAAAATAAGCGGACAAAAAAATAACTTTATACAAAAAATAAAATAGTTATACATACAAAAAAATGAAAATAACAAAATTTTTAAAATTTGATTTTATTTGAGCATAGAGCAAGGAATCGGATTATTGCAGTATTTCCTGCCATTAATTCTTGTTGATATTTTTGTAAATCTGCAGAAATTTGTTGATATTTTGCCATTCGAGAATTACGAGGATCAAGTTCAAGTCCAGCATTTCGAGATAAAATGAATTCTTCTTTCATTACTTCAAAAAATCTCCAGATTCCGGGATGTTCAGATGGAAGAGAAGTTTTTAAAGCATGATGCCATGCTTCATAAGAATTACCAGTTCTTGGCATATCATTGGCGACACGCATAAACACTTTCCAATGAGCGATAGGAATTGGGGGAGTACGACGAGAACCATCAGGATTTAATCGACCAACATAATTATCTTCGAAATAATCCAATAATGCATCCAATTGATTTTCAAATTTTTGACGAATTACATTAGATAGAGTTGTGAATAACAATAAGTCGACCATCAATTGGAATATTATCACGATTATCAACACTACTATCATCATACCTGATTTGGGGGGTCAGATTTTTTGACCTCGGCCGCCGGTCACCCTTTTCTAGCCGGCGACCTTTTGCGAGCTCAAACTTCCAAAAATTTTTCGGCGGCGCTTCGCGCCGCCGAAATTTCCAAAGGGTCCCCTCTTACCTATATTTTTCCCAAAATTTTTTCTCGATTTTCCAATGGGTACCCCCTTACAAATTTTTTTCTAGAGTTTTTAAAGGGTCTTTTCCCTTTTACGCCTGTTTTTCCTTTTTTCTCAAATTTAAAGGGGTTATTTTTTGGTGTAGATTTTCAGAAAATTTTTTGCAAATAATTAAAAATGTTTTATTTAAAAAAGTTGATGAAAGTTTTCTTTCAACTCATCAAATTATTGTTTGTATTCAAAGTATTATATTTTAAAATTTTTACATATGTTTCTAAAAGCTTATTTATGTTGTTTTAATTTTCTTTACGGCTTTAATGTTTAGTTTTTTTTATGACATCATCATTTGGTTTTAACGTTTATTTTATTTGTTTTATATTGTTTAAGTAAAAAACTTTACAATTAAATTTAATTTTATGAAAATTGGAAAACGTAAAAATCAGCTGAATACAATAGGTATAATAAAGTAATTTAATATTATTTTCCAAAACCTGTCACTTTATTGGTCCATGCAGTTGTTGTTGGTGCTTGATCACATGGAAATAAATCAATTCGTTAAAGAAAACCAACATGGTGGGATTGGCCACCGACGGTGCAGCCGTTATGTCTGGACAACACAAAGGCTTGAAAGGCCGATTTATAAATGACTTTGAGAAATAATCGTGATCTCGTCTATGTGCATTGTGCCACGCACAGATTAGAATTGGTTTGTAAAGATGCTTTCAATGCTGTAATTTTGAACATTAATGTGAATTTGAAATTTAATTTATCAAAATCCGTTAACGGCATTGCTGACATTTTTGGTACACGTGCAGTAAAAAGAAAATCACTTCTTGTCGAAACCTGTGGTGACATGCGCATCAAACTTTATTCTTTAAAACAAATTTTCGACATTAGATGGGCATCAACTCAAGAGTCTGCATTGAAAGCAATAATACAGATGTATGCGTGCATTTGGAACACTCTTTCGATATTAATGATGAAGATCAATTGGAAGAAAAAAGTGCTGATGTTGATAAAATTACAACAATTACCGATGCCAACTTCTTTGCATCAATTACGTTTTTTCAGGATGTGTTTTTCATCTTAAAAAACAATATTCGACAGTATATCAAAGAACTTCTGGAGTTTTACCAGGCCAAAAATCATCTTATTTGAATTTGAAAAGACGTTTGAATGATCTGAAAGATACACATGGCCCCTATCTTACTGTAGCAATCAGCAGATTGAGTTGCCACATTGGTGGACAAGAAGAACTTAAAACTGGCCAACAGTGCCAGCCATATTTTTTGAATAGTTCTGCCAGAGTTCAAGACAGCGTCAGAACCTATTTGGATAATAGTAATAACACAGTTGATGATCCCCAATTTGAATTTGCTAATCATAATGCTGTTTTATCTTGGTCGTCTTTAAAAAGCGATAGAAAGAAGTTTCTAGATGCAATGGTTCAAAGTTTACAAAAATATTACGATGATAAATAAAGTGTAATAGTGGATGTACGGCAACGAAAAATGAATTTTCCTGCATCAAAAGCTGGCTCGAAGGATGAAAATTAATTCCCCAAACATTGGAGCTCAAATCAAAAATTTGTATGAAAATGCTGCCGTTGATGTTGGTTATGAAAAGTTTAAGCAGTGGACTGAACTTCAGGCTGAAGTATTTTTTTTACAAATTGTTCCAAAAGCAAACCGGCAATGAACTCATTGAAATCAGTGCGGAATTATTAAAATATATCTCCAGCTCTTTAACAGTACCAGGGGGATCAAGTGATGCTGAACATGGTTTTAGCATCCTCTTTCATTCGTTGGACAAACGCCGAACCAGTATGAAAGGTGATACAATTTCTGCAATCCATACTATCAGAATAAATGGACCGTCACTGAACAAATTTGATTGCCAAAAATATTTAACTGATTGAAAAGCTGGTGGAGGCTTGGAAAGTACAAAATCCAAGAGGACCAGAAACTGATAAAGACGATGAACCAACTGAAGATCCGATTCAGAAAAAAATTGCCCATGTCGCCTTCATGAAAGAGATGTGGGAGAAACGAGATACCATTTTTGTAGAAAAACCTTTCCAAATTTTAAATATGTAAATGTTGTGTTTTAATTTGGAATTGTAACTATTTTATTTTTCTTCTTACACTTTTAAAACCTTATCCTACTATGTTATACTTTTTCAATAAAAATTTTTTTAAAATAAATCACTTTTAACAGTTAACTGATTCCTATATTAAAATAGAAAATATAGGAGAAATTTTAGTTTATGCAATAAACTGCATTTTTAAGCCAAAAAAAGCAAAAAAATAGTCAAGCTTTTGAAAAGATTTTGGCCTTTTTCAACGTACTCCCCCCTTTGCCCATTTTTTGACAGACCGGCTTCGCCGGTCTGTCTGTGTGGGGGATCAGAAATCTGACCCCCAAATCAGGTATGACTATCATGCATCACAAATGGACTTCCATCAGACATTGTCTTGTAATCATCGGGAATTTCAAATTCAGCTGTTTTTAAGTGACCCATTTCTATTATAGCACTTTTTGTGTATAATTATATATAAAGTTATTTTTTTGTCCGTTATTTTTTTATCCGTTATTTTTTTGTCCGGCCTTTTAAAAAATTATTTTTTTGTCCGGTTATTTTTTTGACCGTTATTTTTTTGACCGTCCACCCTTTTTTGGCACACAAAAAATAAATATAAACGAACACTGCGAAAGAAAAAAAGATGATTGACTTTTGCCAAAGAAGAAAGAAAAGTAAAGAAATGATTTATCAAAAGAAGCAAAAAAGAAATAATTTGATTGAACTTTTATGTCCGGAAAATGCGTTTTAAACACACTAAATGTGTCACACAATATGTAACATATATGTAACACAAAATTTGCATAAAAGGTTCAATGACGCAATTATGACACCCTTTGAAACAAAGCTCTGCATAATCAAAATGTCGAATTCATTTCTTATTTTTCGATTTTGGATGAATTTTTATTCTAATTTCGTTTTTACCGAAAATCGAAAATTTTAACTTCGATTCAAACAATGAAAAAGTCAGTGTTTTTCCTGCTGACAGTCGCGGTAGCATTTCAAAAAGATCAAAAGATGCCGCGGACTGTGTTGTTTTATTTTTTTGCCCGGAAGGGGTAAATTTAAAAAACAAAAACATCGGAAAAAGCACTGAAATACTGCTGACGTGAATGGCATACCTTTACCGCAATCAATTAAAAAAATTCCTATTTCAGTTTCGGCATTTCCGTTTTGGGAATTTCGATTCCATCGGCTTTTTTTAATGAGTCCAAAACCTATATTTAAGGTTAGACTGTAACAAAAAAATGTTTCAAAGTTCAAATCTTCTCATTTATACGGTATCATTTAACTTACAATTTGTTTATAAAATTATATCTACCATGATATCACTCAAGTTTATAATGTTGCATTTAAGTAGACATAAAAGAATTGAAATTTGAGTAATCCAAGAAAAAGTTTTGAAAGAAAAAAGAAAGTAAAAGCAAAATGTTTCTTAAAAGAAGTTTGAAAATAAAAACAAGTACGGCCATTTTTATTTAATCGCAAAAGTCAAAAAAAGAAGAAAGATGAAAAACAAGGAAGAATATTTTTTTAAATGAAAAAACACTTTTTTCCACTTGAAAAACTTTTTTCTTTTTATGTTAAAAATGGTTTTAAGGGGTAATTCTTGGTAATATTATTATTACTGCTAAACAAAATTAGAATTAATAAAAAAACTTGTTATTATTATCTAACAACAGGAAAGTATAACTCACAGTAATATTCTTAAAACCAAAAATTTCATATTTCTCATGATTTCATTCTGCTTAATTTTTTTAAAAGTCAAATTAAACTAAAAAGTCCCTTGAGAGATGCATAAATTTTTATTACTTTCAACTGTTGAACACTTTTTTAAGATAATACAGTAACCAACAATTACTTAATTTGCAGCTCATAGCACCAAGAAATATGCAAATTTCATTTCATGGTAGGACAAGGCACAATTTAAGGTATTGTTATTTTATCAGTGACAATGGCAGAAATAAATCCATATGAAAACAGAAAATTTCATTAAATTTATGCAAAATTTGCCTTGATTTGTGATCACAAATAGATCAAGAAATTTTATACAGTAATCTTGAGCTATGTGTTCACAAATCAAGATCAAATTTACTACAAAATATTATCCATTAATAAAATAAATAATATATATAAAAAAGATTACTGAATAATGAATATTAATATTATTAATGACAAAAATAATAAAATTTTAATTAAATAAAACCACCAACGATTATCGTTGATTCACCGAGTTGAAAGCAGTTAAATATTTAAACAATTACAAAACAACCTTGAACAGGGTAGATCAGCAAAAAACGTTTAAAAAAATATTCCATTAAAATAGTTTAACAGCTACATGTAAAAATATAACAAAATAAGCTTGGATCTCGAATATCCGTCATGCCACAATTTTTCAAGTTTATGCATATCTAACCTGATAAAAAGTGGCATGAAGGATATTCTGAATTACTTGTAAAAAATACCAGTACGCAAATCTTTGTATATACAAATTATATATCTTGTAATACAGCTGGGCAAATAAAAATAAGGTAAGCAAATAATTTTCTGGATTAAGAAAACATTGAAATATTTACGTTTTACATCAATTATTTTGTGACAATGCATCCCCAAAGAGGTTTTAAATAATTCTATTTGGGTATGCAAAGTCAAAAAATCTTTGATGTTAACAAAAACATCTAACAAAAAAGTATTAACCTAAAAACTGTAAGTTATTTTCGATTAAGGTATTTTCACATCGAATTTTTTTCCAGAAAAAACCAGAAAAACGTGAGACAAAGTGTGGCAAAATGTTTATGAACGCCATGTGTAAAACAGGCTTTCGAAAAAAAACGAAAAGACTTTTCTTTTGTTCTTTTTAAAAACGAAAGAAAACGAAAAATCTCACATTTTTCTGCCTTCGTTTCGATGTGTTTTCAGAAAAAGAAAATTAAAAAGCAATTTTTGCTTGTTTACAACATTAATTTTGTGCTGTCTCTTTGTCTTTTTTCTGAGATTTTAACCTTTCAAAAGCAATAAAAACCTACCTAGCAAATTTTTTTTGTAATGCAAAAATTGCGCAAAAAAGTGGTCGATCTCTTTCATAAAATGGTGAGTTAAAAAGTGCCATGACAGAAAAAAAGAAATAGTGGACTCTTTTTATTTTAATGGGTTTCTAGTGCTACAGTCTTTTTTAAGCAAAAAAAGATGATCAAAAAACATACCCAATAATGAAAGAACAACAAATTTTTTTAAAAGATCTAAAAATTTTGTACAGTAATTTTGATCCATGATGTGACTGCTGATAATAATCTATGACTTAATTTACGAAATGAATAGCTTAATTTTTTTCAACACAAATTTAGCTATAAATGTCGTAAATTAAGATCACATTTACTGTAATGATAAGCATATTAAAATTAATAATTAATAACAGAATTAATAGAATTTTCATCAAAAAAAACCATCAATGATTATCGTTGATTCGCCGAGTTGAAAGCAGTTAAGTATTTAAACAATTACAAAACAATTTAGAACAGGGTAGAAGAGCGACAACCCTGTAAATGTTATTGTTTAACAGCAATTTTAAATAAAACTACCAAACAAATCGAGACATGTATATAGAAAATCCATCATGCCACAACTTACAAAGTCTATGAATATCTAACATAATAAGAAGTGGCATGATTGATATTCTATCAATTTGAAAAATACCAGTATGCAAATTTCAATATAAAAATTAAATATCTTTTAATACAGCTGGACAAATAAAAATAAGGTGGATGATTAATAAACTTTAAACTAATCAAATAAAATACAGTCCAAATTAAGAAAACATTGAAATATTTACGTTTTACATCAATTATTTTGTGACAATGCATCCCCAAATAGGTTTTAAATAATTCTATCAGGTAATTCGAAAAGTTCGTGCGGGTGTTTGACCCGCTGGCATATTTTTAGTTTTTGATGAAATTTCTTATTTTCTTTTTTAATAGGTGCTTATGGATGTTAGAAATGATGCCTGAAAAGGGTTTTTGGCAGTTTTCGTGTTTGACGGATTTCGGGCGGATTTACGAGGATCCTCCCGGATTTCCAGGTATTTCGAACGGAAATATTATAAAAAAGTAAGCTAAACATGCAAATTTTTAAACAAAATTGTAGAATATGATGTTGGAGACCTGACAGAAAACATTTTGCCAAATTTTGATGTGCCGGATTTGATTTATGCAAATTTTTCCTTCAGTATTCAATTTTTACTGTTTTTTAATAAGTTTTGTATTATTTTTTTGATAGAATGTTTCAAAAATGATTAGAAATGATAAATAAAGATCTTGTGAGTCCATTGGTATGCATTGGGACCATCAAATAACATTTTTTTGATTTTTTAACCACCGATAAAATGGTACGGTAGGTTAACACACTTAAGATGCTTCTAAATGAATAAATTTGCGTTTTTATTACAAAAATCTTTTACAGGACACCTCAACAGACTCCCCAGTATCCATTCTGACCAAAAAAATCAAAAATAAAATTTTTGATTTTTTTCGACTTTTTCATGTGGTCCCCCCTTTGACGATTTTTTGATTCAAAGGGGGGACAACGTTAAGAAGTCAAAAAATTTCAAAAAATTTTTTTTCACTTTTTTTGCTTAGAATGGATACTTAGTTGTCTCTTGAAGTGCCTTTTGAAAGATTTTTGCAAAAAAAATTACCATTTACACTTTTAAAGCCCGAGAATGTGAAATATCTATCGTACCATTTCATCGGTTGTTAAAAAATCTAAAAAATGCTATTTGATGGTTCCAATGCATACCAATGGACTCACAAGACCTTTATTTATCATTTCTAATCATTTTTGACCCATTCTATCAAAAAAATAATACAAAACTTATTAAAAAACAGTAAAAATTGAATACTGAAGGAAAAATTTGCATAAATCAAATCCGGCACATCAAAATTTGGCAAAATGTTTTCTGTCAGGTCTCCAACATCCTATTCTACAATTTTGTTTAAAAATTTGCATGTTTAGCTTACTTTTTTATAATATTTCCGTTCGAAATACCTGGAAATCCGGGAGGATCCTCGTAAATCCGCCCGAAATCCGTCAAACACGAAAACTGCCAAAAACCCTTTTCAGGCATCATTTCTAACATCCATAAGCACCTATTAAAAAAGAAAATAAGAAATTTCATCAAAAACTAAAAATATGCCAGCGGGTCAAACACCCGCACGAACTTTTCGAATTACCTGATATTTGGGTATGCAAAGTCAAAAAATCGTTGATGTTAACAAAAACTACAATATCAAATACCACCATGACTAATTCATTCCATTGTTTTTAATGCCCCAATGGAAAACAAAAGTCACAGTGATATTTGAAAAAGTTACGTCATGCTTACAATATTAAGGTTATTAGTTGCTTTTCTGGCCATAATCTATCTAGTTTATTTTATCATTTTTGACTTGATAGAAAATTGCCAGAAAAGCATCTAATAAACCCTTTTTTTCTGGATTTTTCTGTGCTGCGTAAGTTAACAAAAAATATAACCTAAAATTTTTAACAAAAAAAGTTATTTTTGATTACGGTATTTTCAGAAAAAGCAAATCAAAAAACAATTTTTTGCTTTTTTACAACATTCATTTCTTTGCTGCACCTTTCTCTTTTTTCTTTCGAAAGCAATAAAAAAACTCCGCGAAATTTTTTTTGTAACGCAAAAAAACTGCTCGAAAAGTGGTCGATCTCTTTCAATAAAAGATGAGTAAAAAAACTGACAAAAAACAACGGACCCATTTTTACACTAATGAGTTTTTATTGTTACAGTACTTTTATGCAAAAAATGTGAACAAAAAACTTACCGAAACGTAATGAAGAAGAACACAGAGGTAAGATAAAAAAATATTTTGTGCAGGTCTTTTCCAACCTCACAATAAAACAACAAGGTTATAACTAAATTTGAATATAAGCCATTATGAGATAAATCCAATAACATAAGCTTCCACTCAAAATAAAAATAAACAATAAAAATAAAAGTCAAAAAATGACTAAATTTGCAACTCAAGATATCACGATAAAGGAAAACAAATCTTGATATCAAAAGTCCCAAATTAAGTCAAATTTCTTTGAATAACAAATGTTGAATCCACTTAAAATTTGTTCATTTCATACCATTTTGGGTTACCAAATTAAGAATCTAATCATTTAAAATTCCGAGTAGATTTTCAATTTAGTATTCCAAAGTGGTATGACAAACTTTTTCCGGAAAACATGAATGACAAAAAGCAGTATAATAAGTATTTTTTCCAACCTTTTTGTATTTCACAAATAGTTACAGTACTTGGTAAATATTGCAACAGAACTGAATATACGCCCTAATGATGCAAAAAAATCATTTAACCATTTTTGCATCTCAAAGGCCTATATTTAGTTTATGCTTGACAATTTTAAACTTGAAGCTATAACGAAATACAGTAATCAGAAAGCTACATATCACAAGTCCCAAATTAAGTCAAATTTCTTTGAATAACAACATTGAATATACTCCAAATATAAAAATACCAAACCAATCTGGGCTACCAAATATAGAATCTAATCTCTTAAAATTCCGTGTAGATTCTAAATTTAGTACTCCAAATTGGTATGACAAAAAATTTCAATAAAAATAACTAAATCCGCCATAAATAATAATATACTATTTCCAACAATTTTGTTAAAAAATTATAGTTACCGTACCTTTTACAACGAATCTGAGCTTTCAAGGATGCAAAAATTATTTTAACAATTTTGCATCTCAAAAGCCTATGTTTAGTTTGTGCTTAACAAATCAAACCAAACATAATACAGTAATTAAAGGAATAAAACATTGTTGTAACCTTAACATTTCTTGATTTTAAAAGTTTACAAAAAAATGGAGAAAGTTACAATAATGTTTTACTCATCGCAAACAAATTTTAAGTAAAAACATGGTTAACTTTTAAAACAAGGCAATGAATTATTTACCTCATTATAATATAACATGATTTAAAAGTGTCACACGATAAATCACAAAGTGGTAAATAATGGATTACGATATGAAATGAAATTACTGTAACCAAGTGCACGATACGCAGAATTTTATTTCAGAGACAACAGAAACTATTTCGATGGGCGAAAGATCAAAGAAATTTTATGATACCGGAGAGGGCGCGTGTCTCTGTTGCTTCATTCTGCAGATGTCCCTGACTGTAGTTGAAACGTTCCCCCGTGATTTTAAATGGTATATCAACATCCTCATAACTTGGGTTGACTTTTAGAATCATCCCAGGTTCTTTTATAAGCTTTTTAAAAAATGAATCAAAACAGCGAAAGGCGGGGCAAACATTCCAAATCCATTTCATTGGTCTATTTTAGTATTCGATCACTTTTTTATGCTGATCGCGACACAAAAGTCAACACTGGGGGCAGGCTTCAAAGATAAAAATAAAAAAACAGTACTGAACATTCCAGATGTGACAGAAAAAATTCGGATCAAAGAAATCTCTTCTTTTTACTTTTTGTTTATGCAGATTAAAAATAAAGATATCAAAAAAAGTTTTATCCACGGATCAGAAAAGGTCAAGCAGGGTCGTCAAAAAGGGCAAAAAAATAAACAAAACCTTTTCTTTTTTTTGCCGATGGCTTCAAAGAAAGAAAAACTTTTTAAAAGTAAAGGAAAAAAGGAAAAAAGATCGGCAAAAATTTTGTGAAAGAAAA
Source organism: Panagrolaimus sp. LJ2414 (assembly GCA_024447195.1). NCBI lineage: Eukaryota > Metazoa > Nematoda > Chromadorea > Rhabditida > Panagrolaimidae > Panagrolaimus > Panagrolaimus sp. LJ2414. Next base: position 10,693,673 of record JAMRXY010000016.1, read on the forward strand.
AATACTTTTTTGAGATCAAAAGAGATATCAAAAATATGGAAATTAAACATGTGCAGGGCAAAAAAATGCAAAAAAGGGCAGATTTTATGTATTACAAAAATGATTCCTTTCAAAAAATTAAACATAAAAAAGCAGGGCGGAGAAAAAGCTTTAATTCATTTACATTGAAAGACAACCTTTCACAAAAATGCGACCATCTTTATTTTCTGTCGTCGAATGCGTCAACGAAGAGTCGTATCTTCATTTTATTCGTCTTCAAAAAAATTATTTATTTAAAAAATGATAGTTTTTAAAAAAGTTCCTGTTACGGAAGACCTTTGTTTCAATGTGGCATAAAATCATCGAATCAAAGCGCTTTCCTGTAATTGGAGTTTTTAAAGCTAAATGTTTATTATACTGAAAAAAGATGTTGTTCATCCTGGCTGAAACAACGGTAATGGTTGTAAAATTTCGTTCTTAAAAATTGAAGTTTTTCTCGAAGAAGAAGGAAGAATTTTAACGTAAAACAACAATTCACTCACTACAATATCCTTTTTGCTGTGTTTAAGATATTCGTTTTTTACACAACACGAATTTGACTCTGAAAAAAGAATTGGACAAAAAATGAAAAAAAAACTATGGAAAAGAAGCTATTTGAAATAGCAAGAAATTAATCACCACAAATAAAATAAAAATAAAAACTCGGCTAAAAAATACTGTGATAAACAAAATTCCTTTTTTCTACGAATGCATCAAAAACAAAATAATATTTAAGAAACCACATTCCTAAAAAGAAACGGTATCGAACATTCTCACGAGATCATCAAAAAGAATGACGAATTTAGAAATATTTTTTGTTGAATCATCGAATATAAGATATATGGTAGCAAAGACGTCATTTTCTTTCGGAGGGGAAAAAGCCATTTCGAGGGCAGCACGCTTTTGATCTTGTGCCGACGGAGGTAAAAGATCAAAGAATTTTTATCCCTTTAGAAGAGGCATGTGCCCCTGGTGTCCTATTATGCTGCCATCCATGAAAATGTTTTTATGAACGTATCAAAATCTTAAAATTTTAGATGCAGAAAAATTTATTTAAAAAGTTACACAATTTTTTTTAAAAAAGGTAGAACACATAAATTGGTAGCAGATGTTTAATTAAAATTTTTTTGAAAAGTTTCAAAAAATGAACTTTTCACAAAAAATGCAAAAAAAGTCCTTTTCTTTTCATTTCTTTCCGATCCGTTCCTTTTGCCGACATTTAAAGTTTTGAGGCTTCAACTTCGTTTTTCACAATTTGAATTTTGTGAAGAAAATGATCAATTTCTTTCAATTCAACCCATCCGAAGCAAGCTTGCTTAATTTTGATTACTTCAAGTTCACGTTCGAGCAAATGAACTTTTTCTATGATGCTTAAATGGCAGGGAAAGATTGGATTTGATAAATCTGAGCACATCCAAGATTTTGTTGAAGGTTGTTGCGGCATCTGAATTCAAAAATTAGAACTGAAAGATTTTGTAAAAAAAAGTGTTACCGTTTTCGATGACGATTAAATAACCACAAAAATGTTTACAAGTCTCTTAAAAAAATTATTGGTATAATGTTTTGATACCCAAAAAAATCCATCAAAAATTGTTGTTTTTTTCGCTTTTCAACAGGTATTGATTTTCTTTTTTTTTAAAATGGTTTGTGGCTTTACAATCTTTTTTGTCTATCTTGGAATGTTTCTTCACTCTTTCCTTTCTGTTTTATGCTTCATCAAAATCATTGAATAACAATGTCTTGTCTCGTACCCGAAATGCAATAGAAAAATAAAAAAAAGTTGAAAACGAAAGCAATTTTTTTTTACACATCTTTCATTTTTTCTAATGGAAAGATACAGTAGAACCAATTGTATCAAAAATTAATTCTTTCGCGCATTTTTATGACATTCTATTGTTGTTTCATTTTTGATACGGAATGCATCATTAATATATACTTTATGATAACCATTTCTTTCGATTAACGATGAAAAAATTTGTTTTTACTTATTTTTTGTTTTCGATTTTCCTTGCTTGATATTAGTTTTTTAAAGCCGATACCGTAACCCTAGACAAATGTTTTTCTTGATTTTTTTAAAGAAAAAGCAAGTTTGTTTATCACCGTGTTTTTTTTGGTTTTCAGACGAGTTTTTTTCTCGACTAAACATTTTTTTGTTTTTTTTCTCGCTTTTTTTCGACATTCTTTTTTCGGTATCTTTGATCTTAGCCGATAAATGAAAATTTCATTTCTCCCCAAAATGTTTTAGTCTTGGATCATCTTGAAAATATTCATACTGTTATTTTACTTCTAGTGTTTATAAATTTATATTCGAAAAATGTTTTTAAATTTTAATCTTTTTGAAGTACACCAACATTTGAAGCCGAGTTTTCTGAGAGCGGCATTGAGACTGTATTTGATGTCTCAATTAAGCTTTCAGAAGACTTGTCTTTAAATGTTGAGTGTTAGATTCTTGAATCATTTAAAAATGTTTTGAACTTTATTTTTCACGTAAGTCTTTTTATTAAATAAGTTTTTGATGATGATCATGCTAGCAACAAGATCTTGAATCTACTCTTTAAAAATTTGAAACCCTTGTAAAGTTAATTACTGAGTTTTTGCATTTATTTCATCGTTGATATCAAGGTTGTACTTTGTTATTTTTTGAAATCATTTAAAATAATGATATTAGTCCAAAATGCAACAAGAACTTTAAAAATTTATTTAATTTTTGCATTTTTGAACTGTTTTTGTGCTAAAAGTTGCAATTTACCGTATACCAGATCAAACTTCGTTCAGTGATTATCATTTAAAAAAAGGAAGGCGGAACTGACCAATCAAAATCATTCATGCTTCGAGTAAAAGCTTGAAAAACTCCGCCTAACAATGTCGCATTTAAAAAGGTGGCCACGCTTTGAGAACCAGCTTTCTATCAAATGTTAAAGTATTATAATTTGTTTTATCTTCAAGAAGTATCTCCTGAAATTTATTGAACTAATTTTTACTGTAATTTATAAATTTATTGGTCAGCTTTATTATAAGCTTTGTCAAATGTGTATCACATGTCATGCATACCAAATTTAGATGAATAATAATAATTTGGTTGATGATATTTGACGCATATTTGATAAGCTTAATTGTCAAAGATTGTTTTTACAATTTTTTTGTGTTGAGGATAAGCATGGATGCCGTAGGCAGTTGTAAGGAAAAATATGAATCAGTTTGCGCCAAGCTGTGCTAAACTTTATCAAAATCATTTAGCACGTTTGAAGTAAACTGATTCATTTTTTACAATGTTTAAGTTTAGCATGGATAAAAAATGTATGAAATTGGGTACGGTAAATCCTTTTTTTGTTGAAGATAAATATATCAATGAGCCGAATTTTTGGTGACAATAGCTTTCCTCATGATAAAGAATTTAAACGGGCTTTCTATGATATATCATTTTTCACATGTTTTTTCTAAATTTTGTAAAATTCAAAGCTGGGCATCGCACAGGCCGTTGCCATGCTCAATAGAAGTTTGAAAATTTATTGTTCAAGCTTCATCAAAAAAAAATTGAAAACATTTTTTTATATTTTTCTGAGACGCTTTTTATTTATTACAATTTCTAAAGGGAATTCCATGGTAATTTTGAGCATTCGTTTCCATGTTCACCAAATGATGTTAGTTTTTTTATTTTAAAGACATATAAATCTTATTAATTTTAGTAATACTGCCATTGTTGCTATATTATTCCAATGTTTAAAGCATTTTAATTATTTTTTCGGAATATTTAAACATTTTTGTACCCTTCTCACTTATTTTTAGAAAATTTATTAAAATAGTAGTTAAGGGCACAACAATGTTTTGATATATCCCTTGAAGAGTATACAGTATTATACAGTATTATACATCAATGGCCTATTACGGTATGTTTAAAATTTTATAGAAATGTAATATCTTACTATATTAATGTAATGGTTGCTTAAACTTTGTATTTGCAATTGATCAATAATTATTGTTGATTATGCATGCAAATAGCCTACAGTAACCTATAAAATTTAAAACTTGTTATGATTAACTGGTAGCATTTAGAATGATTGTGAAATATATGAAAATCAATCGTTTGAGTGTTACCATTTGATTATTCAAGTTTTATATACTGTTTTGAGTACTGTAAAATGTAAGTCTACGATAAATTAAATATTATTACCGTACCCGAGCAAAATATATCCAAATTAACCTTTCAAAAATTTCAACATATACTTAAATCTTATCAAGTAGTGTAAATTAAACCTATACTCGATCTGATTTAAGTCAATGTTAAAATTTTGCATTCAAAATTAGTTGTTTTATATTTCTTCATCAATTTTGAGGTAAGCTTTTTTATGAAAACCAGTTAAAAATATTTTAAAAAGAAACGCTTACGTAATCATGGAATGCATAAAACTCTGCTTTGATGAATCATAAAAATATGCGAATAATAAAAATTAAAATATGTATTGATGATGAGACGGCGATAACAATTTCTTTCTTCGGAGCAATTTTAAATAAGACCAGGAATGAAAGATGTTATAGACAAATATATTTCTACTATAACTATATTTCATCCCAGAACTTATCAAAAATTTCCAACAATCTTTTAGAAATAAAACAGTGATAGGTTTGAAATATAAACAACAAGAATAAGGATTCATCGGTGTTGAAACCTTGCCAAGAAAAACAATTAATTACCAAAAACTACAATTTTAAATAAATAAAAAATTTGAAAACGTAAAAGACAAAGCATCAATTTTAATGGCATTATCTAGATCTGAAATTACTAAGAAATTCATCTAAACCCCTAAAACACCCAAGTTGAACAACTTATTGCAATCGGCAAATGAATTGGCATAATGATGATTGGGCAGCACTAGCATGTGCCTCTTTCGAAATCAAACAAATCCTTTGATGTTTTACCGTCGTTGCCACAAGATCAAAGGCGTGCCGCTTAAAATGGTTTCTGCCGTCTACGAAATTAAATGCTGTTGACGTTATTCGGCAAATGCCAACAGTCAAAATAGTTACATTTTATTTTTTTTAAAACAAAAACACGCTGCGCTCTTCACAAAGGTATACTGTATTTTAAATTTGTAACAGAACAAAAAAATGATCAACAACTTTTAAAAAATACGCAACAAAAAAAGTTTAGAAAGAATTCTTCCGAGTTTCATGTCAACCCAGAAATAAAAGTTTTTTTGCACTGATCTCTTTTTTTGCATACTTTTTTCGTCTTTTCTGGGAGTCGAAAAAAGATGAAGAAAAAAGTTTGGCGCAGAAAGAAGGAAAAAGAAGTCTAGACGAACAAAGGGAAGACATAGCAAATGATGGCAGAAAAAAAGATGGAATTTAAACTAAAAAAACCCTTCTTCTTTTCCACCGTTGAAAGAAAAAATGAAGAAAAAACTCCACAAAAAAAATTCATTTATTCCAAAAAAACGTTCTTTTTTTCTGCGCGATGCGTTTTTTTTTTCACATAAAAAACTGAACTATCCTAGTTTTTTTGATGATGATGCCTTATTTTTTCTTCTTACATGTATTTCCCAGGAACAAAAAAAACATTCTAATGGTTTTTTTCTTCTTCTTGTTGTCCTTTTTTGGAGTTGCTACAAGGAAGAAAAGAAGAAAAAAAAACGATTCAAACCAATATTTTTCTGTTTCCATAGAAAACAAAACCCATAAAACATATACCAAAATCAAATGAATTGAAAAGAGAGAGAAAGAAAGAGGTAGAAAAAAGAATGGCAGAGATTTGTTATTTTCAAAAAAACAGATGTAAAACTTATGTTTAGAAAAAGCATAGATTTACGGATATCAAGGAATCACGTCAAGGAAGTATTCAAATTTTTAACTTCCTTTTTCTTTATCAGTTATTTGATATATCTTTTTCCTTTGATCTTTTGATGAAGCATCAAATCCGGCTCATTCGATTTTAACTGGTTGTTTTCAGCATGCTGAAAGAAGAAAGAATCAAAGCAAACAGCCCGAAGAAGTTTTTGGACAAAAAAAAGGAAAATTAGAAATATAAATTCCAAATAACAAAAATCACAACAATAAATTCAAATTTCCATAAAATAAAAGATGTTTTACAACTTCATGCTGTAAATGCCATATTTTGAACTTTTTTGTTCAACAAAGAAACGCAAAAAAAGAAACAAAGTGCAAAAATATTTTTATGCAAAAGAAACTTTTAAAATCATCATCACCCAGACTTTTCACGGCTCGCTTTTTTCCACCCTGGAAATCCCCATTCCTATCATCATCATCTTTTGCGTGTTGTCTGGAGAATCTTTTTTATATAAAAAAAGAATAGGGTCAAAGAATAGAGATAAATCAAGAAAGACGTAAAATATACGACATTTTTAAAGGATTTATTTAATTCGAAATAAACAAGGGAATATTTTTGATTTGTAAAATTTTGCAATTATCCAAGAATGTCAGAAGCATTTTATTTCGGAGGTGGCAGAAACCATTTCGAGGCCTTTGATCTTTTGCCGATGGCGGCAAAGGATCATAGGATTTTTGTTATGTTGAAGATGGCACGTGCTATTGATATTCCATTCTTTTCACATCCATGTGTCTAGAATATGCAAAACTGTCAATGTTTGTAATTGATGTTATGTGTGAAAATTATAGTTTGAGATCTGAGAAAACTAACATAAAAGACATCAAATGTCTTTTTTTTATGATGCAGAATTCATTTTTTATCAATATTGTGTAAGATTTTTCAATGATGTTGCAATACCTATTTGGTGTTAGTTAAAAATCATTAAATCAAACCCTTCTTAAAAATATTAACAACTTTTAATTATTTATTTGTAAAAAATTGAAAGGTCACTGATTTTTCAATACTTTGACCTTATAGACAATTATAGACAGCGACTGTGATTTGACACAAAATACAAAAAAATTGAATCGAATGCGTTGATTACATCAAAAAAACAAGTTTATTTTTTTAAAATCAAAATAGACCGAGTTTTCAACTATAAAAGGACTTAAAAATGATCACAAAAGTTACCAAAGTTCTTCCAAAAATGGTTACTGATGTTGTTGATCCAACGAAAAAGCTTCATGAAAAACATGGTTTTACAAATGGATGGTTGCTAGAATCTCTCCGGGAAAATGATAAAACCTTTAAGGATTTACATGGTTCAAAGGCGGTGAAGGAGATAACAGCTTATGATGTCTCGGCTGGAAAAGGTTTTGTTTCAATTGTTCTTCGATGTACTGTAGCTTTCGTTAATGGAATTGAAACATATTCAACCATCCTAAAAATCCCTGGTTTGGATTCAATGATAGAAGCCTCGCAAAAATCGGATTATGGGGATACGTGGTTAACGGATGAAATGAATCAAAGCTTCACAGAACTGCATCAATTTGAATGTGATTTTTATACTGAAATTGCTCCACTTCTGAATGCTCCAATTCCAAACGTTCACAAAATGGAGCCATGGATTCTTGGGAAAAGGGATGGATGTGTTCATATGGAAGATTTAACAAATCGTGGAAAATCTTTGACATATTTTGATTCAATTAATCTCACACAGATTAAATCATTTGCTGGACACCTTGCTCGAATGCATAAAAATATTCTTTCTGTTGATCCAAAGCTTTGGAGAGGGAAACATTTAAAGGGAGCTGATTGTTTCGGAAATATTTTGTCAACAATGGATAAAATGTATAAACCATTTTTGGAGAAATGTAAACGAGAAGGTGAGTTTGTTTGTTTACGGTAACAGAATGAGGATAAGAAATATACGGCCCAAAAGTCGTCGGCTAGGATTTACGGATATTTTGCCGATTGGCATTTCTTTGAAAAAATTGGATTGTTAGGAGAACCGAAATGTCCCAATTTTTTGTGTCAATTTCGACTTCTTTTTTAAGCTTTAAATGTCACCGAAAATCCAAGATAAAATCTTTAGCGAAACACCCGTCAGTCGCCGGCTGAGATTAGATCTTGTGTCAACCAAATTTAGCGCAAAAAGTCCGAAAAATGCCGGTTGGCTGATCTTTGCGGTACAGTAATCGATTGATATCATAAAACATTTTAGAAGATTTTCGACCTTTAATTGAAAAATATAAAAAGATTTCAACGAACTCCGAATACTATTTTTACGCCATTAAACAATCCTTCATTGATCTTGGAATGCCATCTGTTCTTGTTCATGGTGATGCATATTCTGGAAATCTGCTATGGTCAATTAATGCGGAAGGGGATATCGAAAATGAAATTTCAGCAATTATTGATTGGCAAACAATGCATGAAGGTTCACCAATGGAAGATTTGGCAAGATTTTTAGCGTATTGCACGGATGGAGTTGTCCGGAGACAAGCTGAAGCATTCATTTTTGATTTCTATCTTGAATGTTTAAAAAAAGAATTTGGTGGAGATTCTTCAAAAGTACCGTATACGATTGAGCAGCTTAAAAAAACATATAATTTTGCATTTGTGATTCAAACTTTCTTTACCATAACCGATTTGAGTTTCATATTAGAAGCAGTTAATGAACCGAATGCCGAGATTAAAGCTGCATGTTTTGATATGGGAGTGTTAAAATCATGGCACAATTTGGAAGATTGTGATCGCATTTTACAAGGTGAATTAAAAGAATATTTTGAAAAATACGGTATTTAATATTTTCCCCTGAGGCTATGCACATTGTTTGTTTTGTTAGTAAAGTCTTGAATATAATAATAAAATATTATTTACAAATAATTTTTACTAATTTCAAATTCAAAAATACACACAAAATTGAAAAAGGCACAAAAATGTATATTGTAACTAACTAAAGTTACAAAACTTTTATTGTAACAGCTATTTGTCACACAAGTTCATCATCATTCGATCCAGAAGATGATGAAGAAGATCGACGGACCCAAATAATTACTAAAATTATGAATAAAATCAATGCTAATGGAACAATTAAAAGAAGCAGCTGATTATCAAATGGAATTGAAAATGATGAAGTCTCGGGTTGGACGGCATTTGTAGAAGGTGAATTTTCAGATGATTGCTAAAAAATCAAAATATTTTAGTTTTAAAAGAAATGCAATCAGTGTGGGTGAGAGAAAAAATGAACAAATGCATAATCGCAGAAGAAAAATTATAGTTTGTGCTCTCTTTTTATTTGTTGGAGAAGGAAAGAAACGAAGCAGAAAAACACAACCGACACATGTTCCCATTTTTTCTCAGTCTTATTCGTTGGGGATATAGCTCAGGGGTAGAGCGCTCCCTTAGCGTGGGAGAGGTCTGGGGTTCAATTCCCTATATCTCCAGAAATATTTTTTCGTTTTTTAATATGTTTTTGGAATTAAAATCATTGTCGGTAACTTTGTGGTAAGTTTCTTTTTTTAGTTTTATCATTTTTATGTAGACAATGATCGATAATCATTTTTTGTGGAAAGTTACACAAGTATTCTCACCTGTGAAGGACAAATCCATCGAGGCATCATTAAATCTTCAACATTTTGGACCACACATGGCAATGGACATCTTCTGGAACAAGATCCTTGTGTTTCAAAAGTGTGAACAAGGGGTTGCTGTCCATAAAAATATCCCGTTGCCCCGGATTGCCGCCTTTCATGTCCATCACCTCCAGATTGGCGTCTAGATTCACGACTTTGATAATCTCGGGATAGCCTTCCATAATATGGATTTTCTTCGGCTGATGAAGAAGGCAGGGATGCCAAGAACCCAGCAGCTCCAACAATCAATGGCACTCCTCTACTACAGTAGCCAAGAAATGATCGATGACGCTCTTTTGGCATTATTTTTATTGGAAAAAGGAAAACTAAAAATTTTGGGTTCTTTGAAAAGAAATATATTTTTAAAAACAAAATGGTTAAATTTGTTGAACAAAAACAAAGTAAGTAAGAAAAAAAAAGAGATGTATCGATGCATAAAAAATTACTAGAATCTTGTTTGGTACAAATTATTTAAAAAAGGACACTAAAAAATGCGTAAGTGAGAAGGGAAGATTATGATGATGTTTAAAGAAGCAAGTTTATGAGGATAAACAAGTTTTTAAATTAAATGAATAGTAAATTTATTAATTTAAATTCAAAATTAATGCGCGAAGCATTGCGTCATTCTTGTTCACATTATTTAATATTGAAACTGATTATTTTTTAAAGAAAAAAATTTTTAGCGAAAAATAATAATAAACATGTAAAAACATTTGAAGCAAATTTTCAAAAATAAGTTGCCGCTGCTTCAAAATGACAAAAATATATATTTAAATGGCAAAGAAAAAGTAATAATTTTGGGAAACAGGTGATTTTGACACTTTCTACCCAACAACAAATATGTGTTTACGTAGAAATTTAAATGCTACCAAAAATATGTTGAAGCCGGTTTTAATGTATACTTAAAAAACCTTATTTTTTATTTGCATCTGAAGAAATAAATTTTGATGGAATTGGAAAATTTTAATTTCAGTGTTGAAACAGAAATTTTGCTTTCAATTAACTAGATCTAATTGTTGAGAAAGAAGTTTGAATAGCATTAAATAAATAATGCTTCTGGTTTTATCACTGACAATATTAAAAACTTTTAGCTTACTTTAAAATAGATATATCGCTAATATTTCTTGCTCATCTTTTTTTCTTCCCCCTTTGGTCAGTTAGTAAACTTTTTTCTTTTCTTTGATGGGGCTTTAACAACAAAAAAAAGAGAGAGAGAGAGTAGCATTTATGCCAAACGAGCCTTTAAAACGGACCAAGAAATATTCGATATATATTTTTAAAGCAAATTCTTTTTTGCGATAATTCAATTTCAAAAAAATAATTTAAATAAAAAAGAAATTAAATGTGCGAAAGCCAAAGAAAAAGAGAAGATGGGTAAAAAATTCTAAAAATAGAAAAAAGCGGTGGAAACATAGAAAAACAGATCAATTGAAAAATTAAACGACAGAAGAGGACAGAAAAAGGGTATAAAAACGATTTTTTCAATGGTTTTGTGATTCAGGGATAATAAAACTGTTTCATATTTGAGTAATGTTTTATGTTCAACAAAATTTTCGGGTGCCTTTTTATTTTACAAGAATGCCGTTGTTTGAAAACGGGCAACAAAAGTGATTGTATCAGTTGCTTATCATTACCCAATTGATTTTATAAAAAAATTAAAAATTTCGCACAAATATTTAAAATATTTTGCTATTTTTTTTCTACTATAAAACTATTTTTCGTGATTTTTAACTTAAAACACCCGAAAATCAGCACTTATAAACCAAGGCCGTAGGCAGAAAAAAATTTCGGGGTGGGCATTTTCATTTCGGAGGGGGCACACCTTTGATCTTTTGCCGCCTTAACACGGCGGCGGCAAAAGCTCAAAGGATTTTCCCAGTTTCGGGGGAGGCACCAAATGCCCACCCCCTCTCTACGGCCTTGTTATAAACTATGCTATTCCCAAAAAACGTTATAATTCCATCAGTTTCCTTTTTCAACAAAAAAAAGACTTCAAAGCTTGAATTAATTCAAAACCTTCTAATTTTCTTCATTCTTTTTTCCGTTCCCCCAATTTTAATTTTTAGCCGAAAAGCAACAAAAAGCTTTTTTAATCCATGTAAAACGGACAAAAATGTTCCAAATTTTTTCTACAGCACAAAAAAATATACGGAAGGAAGGAAAAACCTTAATTAAAATTAACTTTTCTCTATTCTGTTGAATGGATAAAAAAGAGTAGTCGATATTATGCCAAATATTTTCATTTCTTTCCTCAGTCCCATTTTAGAGTTTTTTCTTTGCTAAAATAAAAAAGTGGAAGAATGAATGTTTTGTAAACCAGGAAATAGTCATTGCAAATTAAATTTATCTTTAAAAAAACAAAATTGTCTATGTTTTTGCAGAATATATTTCCGTTGGTAAAGTTTACGTTTTTGTCTAAGGAGGATAAAATTTGAAATTAAGGAATATTAAACATAAACGTGAAAATTAATATCTTCAAAAAATAATCCATACGGGTACAGTAACACTTAGGATTAAAATTAAAAATGTTAATAAATACCAGACAAAGCAAAAAAACACACCCTAAAATACTTGAAATGAATTAAAATACTGTAGCATTTTTTAGATTCGTTTAGAAGGAGGACTCAAAGTGTTTTCTCAAACTTTAAATAGTATTTGTAGATTTTGGAGACTAAATAAAAACTAAAAAATGGTAAAAATGCACATTTTTATGCAGAAATTCAAATAGTAAGTAAATGAAATGTTTAATGACTCCCCTGTCAGTTTTATCTCTCTCAAAAAAAGAAGAAGACAAAGTCTAAACTCTGTCAGTTTATTTTTCTTCATCTGTCAAAACCCAGAAGCTCTTCTTTTTGCCAAAAAAAGAAAAACGTTTTGAGTCTTCAAAAGAACACCCGAAAATTATATTGTTTTTGCCCAAAAAAGTTATCCATCTTTACATACGTGTATATTTTTTTAGTCAAAACAAAAAATCTTTCAATTTTTTAAACTTTGAAAAATTTGTTGGTGAAAAGTAGAACAAAGTATCGATAACAGCTCCGTCGGGAGAAGAACAACAACAAAAAAAGAAGAAGAAAAGTTTTTTTTAACAACCGGAAAAGGGTTAAAAGAAAACAACACAAAATTGAAGAAAGGAAAAATGTGCCAAATATAACAAGAAGAACAACAAACAATTGGAATGTTTCATTTTTTCTGTTTTCTATCTTTGAAGCATAAAAAAATATACGAAGAAGTAAAAAAACTGACGATTGAACACAAAAAAAAGAAAGAGTATAGATGAACTTGAAAGAAGAAGACGAAGAAAAAAGATGAAACTAAGAAAGCTTATGAATTTCCAGTTGAATGAATTGTTATATATTTTTCTTTTGAAAAAATGGCTAACAAAGAGAATTAATGCATTATATATTATTTTTTATGAAAAAAAGAAAACCCTGTCAATGATAATTATCGCTAATATTCCACTTTAGTCGAAGGGACAATTACTAATGTAACAAAAATATTAAACGTTAGAGATTGTCTTTATTTATTTTAACATTTTTTCGAAATGTAAGCCCTGACAATATTCTACTGTTTTCTTGCCTGATCAAAAGAAAAATTGAAATTTAAAAAAAGTAGTAAACAAGAAAAATACGGTATAAAATGATCTAACACATTTTTTCAACAAAAACTGACAAAATTGTTTTTATTTTGAGATTTGGTTCAAGGAAAAGAGAACACTACTTTTCGAAAAAACCAAATAAAGAGATTGCTCCTGCGACAAAGAAAAACATTGATTCCCAAAAAAGAGAGATTAATTGTCATCATTAATAACAGTCTTTCTTTAAAAACAAGTCCATAAATATTAAAACAAAGACAAGAGAAATACATGGCAAAATTTTAAAAAGTATCTCATCCTTCTTTCTCTGGCTCACTCTATTTCTGTCAATTTTTACGTTGAAACTAATTTTTTAAGTACCCTCTGGGGATCAAAGCAGATTTTGCGGCAAGTCATTAGTTTTTCAAATCTCAAGGGAAAATTACAAAAACATGGAAACATTTTAAGATTTTCAAAATTTAATCAATGATTTGTTTCGAACAAAAAATAGTTAAAAATTCATTTTTCAAAACAGCAAAAATAATCGTTTTTTCAAAATTTTGCAATAAAAATGAAAACGGCGTAGTTTTTAGGTAAATATATACATTTATTTGTGTCAACTGTTTTTTCTTCACTCACAAAAATTCACATTACTTTGTTTAAAAAAAGAAAGGCAAAAACATGAGAAAAAAAGAAAGAAGAAGAGAAGACAAAAACGAAGAAAGAGATATCAGGTTACACAATTTTGATGAGGGACCAAAATCATCAAATTTGTATATTTTTTAGTTTTTAAAAAAGCAATAGTATAAAACTAAAGACAAGAAATAACCAAATTAAAAAACCATCAAGAATGTACAGAATTTACAGAAATATACAATTTTAAAATACGTGTTTACAAAAATAAACATTCATTAAAATAAAGACAAAGAAATATATTACATGATTCAGATATCCAAAAATTCATTGCATTCATCAACAAATTCCTTCCAATTTTTTTCAACAGCAAATTTTTTGAAATCATAAACATTTGAAGGAGTCAAAACAATGGTATCTTTAATAAATTCCTGCAAAAAAGCATTACAGTAATAAATTTTTTTTAAAAAGCTGAGTACTTTAACAAACCTTAATATATTCCATTTCAAATGCAATTGCAAAATTCAAAAGGTGAATGCATTTTTCAGTGGGAATTCGAAATTTTGGAGATACTCCATAACAAAGATTCAGAATAGTTTTAACTGTTTGATAATCAAATCCTTCAACTTCAAAACTATTTTCATCGGGATTCTTTTCAAAAAGGGATGCAAAAAATTTAGACCATTGTTTCAAAATACTATCATGAATCTAAAAAAATGGCATATACAGGGTCTGCCAAGATATGCAAATTTTATGTTATCAAAAGAGTGAGAGAATTTCTGGTTTTCATTATTGATATTACTCTCACTCTCGTAAACTATAAAAATTTATAAAAAAGCAAAACCTAAATGAAATGAATTGCTCAAGGGGTTATTTTCTCAAGATTTACAAAAAAGATACTTACTTTTAATTCTTTACCATGAACAATAACAACAAAATTTTTTGTACTATGATGTGTAAAAGCATCTCGATTTGCTTTTGTTCCTTTGAAAAAGTTTTTTGATGGGATGAGCTTTAGGCTTTTTGAAGACATTTTTAAAAAACCTACAATAAAGGCATAAAAATTAATAAATAAACAAATCAACTAAAAAAAGCCACAAAAAATCAGATTAGAAAAATTAAGAAAAAGCAAAACGAAAATATTTTCAAGACAACTTTGGTGAAAAAAAATTATAAATCCATTTTCTTCTGAAAATTAAATAACCAAAAACAAAAAATTTTATTCAACCTTTTTTGATTTACAACATGTGCAAAAATATCCTTCAAATTTTGCTTTTATACTTTTTTATGCGCATATATTTTTGAATCGTCATCGATGCGATCTTTCCATTTTTTGTGGCATAAACTTTTTTCTCTTTGTCTAATTTTGATGCCGCAAAAAACGCAAATGTATGAACTTTAAAAGAAAAAGAAAAAGAATGCCGGAAGAAACGAAAAAACGAAGCAAAAAATTTTGTTTCTCACGAAAGTGTAAAAATATGGGGTTTAAAATCGAAAAGAATCAATTTTTAATCTATTACTTTCTAAATAAAACAAAAAAAAAGTTAAAATTTGTTTGTCGTATACAAACCGAAATTTTTTTGCCAGGAATCAAACTTGGGACATTCCTTGATTAAAACTGAGTTAGTGAATCACTTGTTTAAAATTTTCAGCAATCAGTAATTAGAAGGCTTTTGAACGGTTACAAATTATGTCGAACGAAAACCAAAAAAAATTCTTCGTTTCCAAAACAAATAAAAAATATCGAAATGTTCTGTTTTTGGCTTCTACTCTCAGAGATTAAAACTGGGACTGTAAATTTGTAACAATCCTTCTTGATTTTTTGTTTTGTTTCAGACATGTGTTTTCGAACTTGAGGGGTTTGAATTCGCTTGCCGAAAATTCGTCCATTTTTTGGGGTCAATACAGTAATCATTTCTTAAAAAAGTCAATTGCAACTTAAGTTTTTTTTAAAATTGAGAAAAAGTAAATACTTTAAGTTTTTAAATTTTAGAATTTATTACAGAGAAAAGAAAACAGTTTATTGCTTTTATTCAAAATGAATCAAATTACAATTAAAGTCTTTCGAGATATTTTGGAACCAAAGATTGAAATTCATCAAACTTTTGTCGAGTTTTTAACCGATTTTTTCATTAAAAGATTTTTCAATTCATTTTTTGAGATCATAAATGAGGACCACCATTGCCATCGAATTGTTCCATTTGAGTAAGAATTGAAATCAAATCGTTATGCCTCAAGTTTTTTTGTTGTGCCAAAACGAATCCTAGGGCCAAAAAGTAACCAAAAAACCTCATATTACAATATTTTCTTAAATGAATCTGGTAGCATATTTTTGTTTGATGATAAAATGTTGCCGAAAGTGTTTATATTATGTAATAAAGCATGATAGTTTAAATAACACCAAACACCAAATTGAAAAGATTGAAGCTGTGATCACAGTAAAAATGGGGCGTTTAATTATTTGATAAAGTCGATACAAAGCAAATTTTTTAGTCTGTGATTGCGATGACGATGAAAATAACTATGTTTCTCTTCTTCTTTGAAATCATCATCAGCTGACATTTTGAAAACAATAATTTAGCTTTTTCAAAAAGGCCTGAAAATATTTGTTTATGAGAAGTTTTTCATTTGATTTTTTACAAGGTCAAAATTTTGACAGTCTGTGATAGATCCACCTCATACATATTCTCTTTTATGCCAATATATAAGTACTTTGTCCTTATATTTATCCAGTTTTGTCATAATTTTGGAATAAATAAACAAAGGTAATTGGGTTAACAATTTATTTGTGGGTTTTAAGGTTTGAACATTGTTTTCAATGATTTATGCTTTTGAAAAATCGAGATATCCACACTCCCGTTTGATGGCATTCTATGTGTATTTCTACTGAAATTTCAGCAATTCAATAAATGTCTTCGCTTCTTTAAAGAGCTCAAGTAAGGAACATATTTTTTTCACACTTTATTTGTATTCCTTTTTCTATAAAAATTTATTCATTTAAATAAAATTCATGTTTTTTTGAATATTTTAAAGATTTAATTTTATCAGGCAGTAATGCACATGATAGATATACCAATTCATGTCACAATAAATAACTTAAATACAACGTCACCATTGTTTTCGGCTTGCAGATATTGAATTGATTGCAAAAAGATTATCATTATCATTTTGGCTAATATGTTAACGAAAAATAAAATTTTAGCATAATTTTAATTTCTACAGGAAAACATTAATTAATAAAATTAATTCTTTATTTGCATGCCCTAACGCACACTGATTGAAATTAAACATAATAATACAACTTGTCATGACAAGTTACATGACATGTAATTGACTCAATTTTGTTGGACAACATATGTAAATTTTTTCCTTGTTGCTTCTTTAAAAATACAGTATTTTGCAGTTTTTTGGTCACTTATTTAGACGCCCCCTCGTTATTTTTTCGAATAAATCCAAAAATTAAGAAAAAATATGTTTGTCATGACTAGTTACATGACATGTAATTGACTCAATTTTGTTGGACAACATATGTAAATTTTTTCCTTGTTGCTTCTTTAAAAATACAGTATTTTGCAGTTTTTTGGTCACTTATTTAGACGCCCCCTCGTTATTTTTTCGAATAAATCCAAAAATTAAGAAAAAATATGTTTGTCATGACTAGTTACATGACATGTAATTGACTCAATTTTGTTGGACAACATATGTAAATTTTTTCCTTGTTGCTTCTTTAAAAATACAGTATTTTGCAGTTTTTTGGTCACTTATTTAGACGCCCCCTCGTTATTTTTTCGAATAAATCCAAAAATTAAGAAAAAATATGTTTGTCATGACTAGTTACATGACATGTAATTGACTCAATTTTGTTGGACAACATATGTAAATTTTTTCCTTGTTGCTTCTTTAAAAATACAGTATTTTGCAGTTTTTTGGTCACTTATTTAGACGCCCCCTCGTTATTTTTTCGAATAAATCCAAAAATTAAGAAAAAATATGTTTGTCATGACTAGTTACATGACCTGTGATTGACTCAATTTTGTTGGACAACATATGTAAATTTTTTCCTTGTTGCTTCTTTAAAAATACAGTATTTTGCAGTTTTTTGGTCACTTATTTAGACGCCCCCTCGTTATTTTTTCGAATAAATCCAAAAATTAAGAAAAAATATGTTTGTCATGACTAGTTACATGACCTGTGATTGACTCAATTTTGTTGGACAACATATGTAAATTTTTTCCTTGTTGCTTCTTTAAAAATACAGTATTTTGCAGTTTTTTGGTCACTTATTTAGACGCCCCCTCGTTATTTTTTCGAATAAATCCAAAAATTAAGAAAAAATATGTTTGTCATGACTAGTTACATGACCTGTGATTGACTCAATTTTGTTGGACAACATATGTAAATTTTTTCCTTGTTGCTTCTTTAAAAATACAGTATTTTGCAGTTTTTTGGTCACTTATTTAGACGCCCCCTCGTTATTTTTTCGAATAAATCCAAAAATTAAGAAAAAATATGTTTGTCATGACTAGTTACATGACATGTAATTGACTCAATTTTGTTGGACAACATATGTAAATTTTTTCCTTGTTGCTTCTTTAAAAATACAGTATTTTGCAGTTTTTTGGTCACTTATTTAGACGCCCCCTCGTTATTTTTTCGAATAAATCCAAAAATTAAGAAAAAATATGTTTGTCATGACTAGTTACATGACCTGTGATTGACTCAATTTTGTTGGACAACATATGTAAATTTTTTCCTTGTTGCTTCTTTAAAAATACAGTATTTTGCAGTTTTTTGGTCACTTATTTAGACGCCCCCTCGTTATTTTTTCGAATAAATCCAAAAATTAAGAAAAAATATGTTTGTCATGACTAGTTACATGACATGTAATTGACTCAATTTTGTTGGACAACATATGTAAATTTTTTCCTTGTTGCTTCTTTAAAAATACAGTATTTTGCAGTTTTTTGGTCACTTATTTAGACGCGCCCTCGTTATTTTTTCGAATAAATCCAAAAATTAAGAAAAAATATGTTTGTCATGACTAGTTACATGACCTGTGATTGACTCAATTTTGTTGGACAACATATGTAAATTTTTTCCTTGTTGCTTCTTTAAAAATACAGTATTTTGCAGTTTTTTGGTCACTTATTTAGACGCCCCCTCGTTATTTTTTCGAATAAATCCAAAAATTAAGAAAAAATATGTTTGTCATGACTAGTTACATGACATGTAATTGACTCAATTTTGTTGGACAACATATGTAAATTTTTTCCTTGTTGCTTCTTTAAAAATACAGTATTTTGCAGTTTTTTGGTCACTTATTTAGACGCCCCCTCGTTATTTTTTCGAATAAATCCAAAAATTAAGAAAAAATATGTTTGTCATGACTAGTTACATGACCTGTGATTGACTCAATTTTGTTGGACAACATATGTAAATTTTTTCCTTGTTGCTTCTTTAAAAATACAGTATTTTGCAGTTTTTTGGTCACTTATTTAGACGCCCCCTCGTTATTTTTTCGAATAAATCCAAAAATTAAGAAAAAATATGTTTGTCATGACTAGTTACATGACATGTAATTGACTCAATTTTGTTGGACAACATATGTAAATTTTTTCCTTGTTGCTTCTTTAAAAATACAGTATTTTGCAGTTTTTTGGTCACTTATTTAGACGCCCCCTCGTTATTTTTTCGAATAAATCCAAAAATTAAGAAAAAATATGTTTGTCATGACTAGTTACATGACCTGTGATTGACTCAATTTTGTTGGACAACATATGTAAATTTTTTCCTTGTTGCTTCTTTAAAAATACAGTATTTTGCAGTTTTTTGGTCACTTATTTAGACGCCCCCTCGTTATTTTTTCGAATAAATCCAAAAATTAAGAAAAAATATGTTTGTCATGACTAGTTACATGACCTGTGATTGACTCAATTTTGTTGGACAACATATGTAAATTTTTTCCTTGTTGCTTCTTTAAAAATACAGTATTTTGAAAGAAGCATAACGGAAAAAACTTACATAGACGATCCAAAAAAATCGGGAAAAGAGAAAATTATGTAACTATCCATGACCTATCAGAAAATGGATAATTTAGTGTTTTTAATAAGGAGAAAACGAATCCGCTCCTGTAAAACTGGCCTAAAAAGGCCAAAATACTGTATTTTGAAAGAAGCATAAAGGAAAAAATTTACAAAAGATATCCAAAAAAATTGGATAAATAACAAGTCATGTAACTATCCAAGACCTATCAGAAAATGTATAATTTAGTGTTTTTAATAAGGAGAAAACGAATCCGCTCCTGTAAAACTGGCCTAAAAAGGCCAAAATACTGTATTTTGAAAGAAGCATAAAGGAAAAAATTTACATATGTGATCCAAAAAAATTGGGTAAATAACAAGTCATGTAACTATCCATGACCTATCAGAAAATTTATAATTTAGTATTTTTAATAAGGAGAAAACGAATCCGCTCCTGTAAAACTGGCCCAAAAACTTCAAAATACTGTATTTTGAAAGAAACATAAAGGAAAAAATTTACATAAGTGATCCAAAAAAATTGGGTAAATAACAAGTCATGTAACTATCCAAGACCTATCAGAAAATGTATAATTCAGTGTTTTTAATAAGGAGAAAACGAATCCGCTCCTGTAAAACTGGCCTAAAAAGGCCAAAATACTGTATTTTGAAAGAAGCATAAAGGAAAAAATTTACAAAAGTTATCCAAAAAAATTGGGTAAATAACAAGTCATGTAACTATCCAAGACCTATCAGAAAATGTATAATTTAGTGTTTTTAATAAGGAGAAAACGAATCCGTTGCTGTAAAACTGGCCCAAAAACTTCAAAATACTGTATTTTGAAAGAAGCATAAAGGAAAAAATTTACATATGTGATCCAAAAAAATTGGGTAAATAACAAGTCATGTAACTATCCAAGACCTATCAGAAAATGTATAATTTAGTGTTTTTAATAAGGAGAAAACGAATCCGCTCCTGTAAAACTGGCCTAAAAAGGCCAAAATACTGTATTTTGAAAGAAGCATAAAGGAAAAAATTTACATATGTGATCCAAAAAAATTGGGTAAATAACAAGTCATGTAACTATCCATGACCTATCAGAAAATTTATAATTTAGTATTTTTAATAAGGAGAAAACGAATCCGCTCCTGTAAAACTGGCCCAAAAACTTCAAAATACTGTATTTTGAAAGAAGCATAAAGGAAAAAATTTACATAAGTGATCCAAAAAAATTGGGTAAATAACAAGTCATGTAACTATCCATGACCTATCAGAAAATTTATAATTTAGTATTTTTAATAAGGAGAAAACGAATCCGCTCCTGTAAAACTGGCCCAAAAACTACAAAATACTGTATTTTGAAAGAAACATAAAGGAAAAAATTTACATAAGTGATCCAAAAAAATTGGGTAAATAACAAGTCATGTAACTATCCAAGACCTATCAGAAAATGTATAATTCAGTGTTTTTAATAAGGAGAAAACGAATCCGCTCCTGTAAAACTGGCCCAAAAACTTCAAAATACTGTATTTTGAAAGAATCATAAAGGAAAAAATTTACATAAGTGATCCAAAAAAATTGGGTAAATAACAAGTCATGTAACTATCCATGACCTATCAGAAAATTTATAATTTAGTGTTTTTAATAAGGAGAAAACGAATCCGCTCCTGTAAAACTTGCCTAAAAAGGCCAAAATACTGTATTTTGAAAGAAACATAAAGGAAAAAATTTACATAAGTGATCCAAAAAAATTGGGTAAATAACAAGTCATGTATCTATCCAAGACCTATCAGAAAATGTATAATTCAGTGTTTTTAATAAGGAGAAAACGAATCCGCTCCTGTAAAACTGGCCTAAAAAGGCCAAAATACTGTATTTTGAAAGAAGCATAAAGGAAAAAATTTACATATGTGATCCAAAAAAATTGGGTAAATAACAAGTCATGTAACTATCCATGACCTATCAGAAAATTTATAATTTAGTATTTTTAATAAGGAGAAAACGAATCCGCTCCTGTAAAACTGGCCCAAAAACTTCAAAATACTGTATTTTGAAAGAAACATAAAGGAAAAAATTTACATAAGTGATCCAAAAAAATTGGGTAAATAACAAGTCATGTAACTATCCAAGACCTATCAGAAAATGTATAATTCAGTGTTTTTAATAAGGAGAAAACGAATCCGCTCCTGTAAAACTGGCCTAAAAAGGCCAAAATACTGTATTTTGAAAGAAGCATAAAGGAAAAAATTTACAAAAGTTATCCAAAAAAATTGGGTAAATAACAAGTCATGTAACTATCCAAGACCTATCAGAAAATGTATAATTTAGTGTTTTTAATAAGGAGAAAACGAATCCGTTGCTGTAAAACTGGCCCAAAAACTTCAAAATACTGTATTTTGAAAGAAGCATAAAGGAAAAAATTTACATATGTGATCCAAAAAAATTGGGTAAATAACAAGTCATGTAACTATCCAAGACCTATCAGAAAATGTATAATTTAGTGTTTTTAATAAGGAGAAAACGAATCCGCTCCTGTAAAACTGGCCTAAAAAGGCCAAAATACTGTATTTTGAAAGAAGCATAAAGGAAAAAATTTACATATGTGATCCAAAAAAATTGGGTAAATAACAAGTCATGTAACTATCCATGACCTATCAGAAAATTTATAATTTAGTATTTTTAATAAGGAGAAAACGAATCCGCTCCTGTAAAACTGGCCCAAAAACTTCAAAATACTGTATTTTGAAAGAAGCATAAAGGAAAAAATTTACATAAGTGATCCAAAAAAATTGGGTAAATAACAAGTCATGTAACTATCCATGACCTATCAGAAAATTTATAATTTAGTATTTTTAATAAGGAGAAAACGAATCCGCTCCTGTAAAACTGGCCCAAAAACTTCAAAATACTGTATTTTGAAAGAATCATAAAGGAAAAAATTTACATAAGTGATCCAAAAAAATTGGGTAAATAACAAGTCATGTAACTATCCATGACCTATCAGAAAATTTATAATTTAGTATTTTTAATAAGGAGAAAACGAATCCGCTCCTGTAAAACTGGCCCAAAAACTACAAAATACTGTATTTTGAAAGAAACATAAAGGAAAAAATTTACATAAGTGATCCAAAAAAATTGGGTAAATAACAAGTCATGTAACTATCCAAGACCTATCAGAAAATGTATAATTCAGTGTTTTTAATAAGGAGAAAACGAATCCGCTCCTGTAAAACTGGCCCAAAAACTTCAAAATACTGTATTTTGAAAGAAACATAAAGGAAAAAATTTACATAAGTGATCCAAAAAAATTGGGTAAATAACAAGTCATGTAACTATCCAAGACCTATCAGAAAATGTATAATTCAGTGTTTTTAATAAGGAGAAAACGAATCCGCTCCTGTAAAACTGGCCTAAAAAGGCCAAAATACTGTATTTTGAAAGAAGCATAAAGGAAAAAATTTACAAAAGTTATCCAAAAAAATTGGGTAAATAACAAGTCATGTAACTATCCAAGACCTATCAGAAAATGTATAATTTAGTGTTTTTAATAAGGAGAAAACGAATCCGTTGCTGTAAAACTGGCCCAAAAACTTCAAAATACTGTATTTTGAAAGAAGCATAAAGGAAAAAATTTACATATGTGATCCAAAAAAATTGGGTAAATAACAAGTCATGTAACTATCCAAGACCTATCAGAAAATGTATAATTTAGTGTTTTTAATAAGGAGAAAACGAATCCGCTCCTGTAAAACTGGCCTAAAAAGGCCAAAATACTGTATTTTGAAAGAAGCATAAAGGAAAAAATTTACATATGTGATCCAAAAAAATTGGGTAAATAACAAGTCATGTAACTATCCATGACCTATCAGAAAATTTATAATTTAGTATTTTTAATAAGGAGAAAACGAATCCGCTCCTGTAAAACTGGCCCAAAAACTTCAAAATACTGTATTTTGAAAGAAGCATAAAGGAAAAAATTTACATAAGTGATCCAAAAAAATTGGGTAAATAACAAGTCATGTAACTATCCATGACCTATCAGAAAATTTATAATTTAGTATTTTTAATAAGGAGAAAACGAATCCGCTCCTGTAAAACTGGCCCAAAAACTTCAAAATACTGTATTTTGAAAGAATCATAAAGGAAAAAATTTACATAAGTGATCCAAAAAAATTGGGTAAATAACAAGTCATGTAACTATCCATGACCTATCAGAAAATTTATAATTTAGTATTTTTAATAAGGAGAAAACGAATCCGCTCCTGTAAAACTGGCCCAAAAACTACAAAATACTGTATTTTGAAAGAAACATAAAGGAAAAAATTTACATAAGTGATCCAAAAAAATTGGGTAAATAACAAGTCATGTAACTATCCAAGACCTATCAGAAAATGTATAATTCAGTGTTTTTAATAAGGAGAAAACGAATCCGCTCCTGTAAAACTGGCCCAAAAACTTCAAAATACTGTATTTTGAAAGAATCATAAAGGAAAAAATTTACATAAGTGATCCAAAAAAATTGGGTAAATAACAAGTCATGTAACTATCCATGACCTATCAGAAAATTTATAATTTAGTGTTTTTAATAAGGAGAAAACGAATCCGCTCCTGTAAAACTTGCCTAAAAAGGCCAAAATACTGTATTTTGAAAGAAACATAAAGGAAAAAATTTACATAAGTGATCCAAAAAAATTGGGTAAATAACAAGTCATGTATCTATCCAAGACCTATCAGAAAATGTATAATTCAGTGTTTTTAATAAGGAGAAAACGAATCCGCTCCTGTAAAACTGGCCTAAAAAGGCCAAAATACTGTATTTTGAAAGAAGCATAAAGGAAAAAATTTACATAAGTGATCCAAAAAAATTGGGTAAATAACAAGTCATGTATCTATCCAAGACCTATCAGAAAATGTTTAATTCAGTGTTTTTAATAAGGAGAAAACGAATCCGCTCCTGTAAAACTGGCCTAAAAAGGCCAAAATACTGTATTTTGAAAGAAGCATAAAGGAAAAAATTTACATATGTGATCCAAAAAAATTGGGTAAATAACAAGTCATGTAACTATCCAAGACCTATCAGAAAATGTATAATTTAGTGTTTTTAATAAGGAGAAAACGAATCCGCTCCTGTAAAACTGGCCTAAAAAGGCCAAAATACTGTATTTTGAAAGAAGCATAAAGGAAAAAATTTACATATGTGATCCAAAAAAATTGGGTAAATAACAAGTCATGTAACTATCCAAGACCTATCAGAAAATGTATAATTCAGTGTTTTTAATAAGGAGAAAACGAATCCGCTCCTGTAAAACTGGCCCAAAAACTTCAAAATACTGTATTTTGAAAGAAGCATAAAGGAAAAAATTTACATATGTGATCCAAAAAAATTGGGTAAATAACAAGTCATGTAACTATCCAAGACCTATCAGAAAATGTATAATTTAGTGTTTTTAATAAGGAGAAAACGAATCCGCTCCTGTAAAACTGGCCCAAAAACTTCAAAATACTGTATTTTGAAAGAAACATAAAGGAAAAAATTTACATAAGTGATCCAAAAAAATTGGGTAAATAACAAGTCATGTAACTATCCAAGACCTATCAGAAAATGTATAAGTCAGTGTTTTTAATAAGGAGAAAACGAATCCGCTCCTGTAAAACTGGTCTAAAAAGGCCAAAATACTGTATTTTGAAAGAAGCAAAAAGGAAAAAATTTACATATGTGATCCAAAAAAATTGGGTAAATAACAAGTCATGTAACTATCCATGACCTATCAGAAAATGTATAATTTAGTGTTTTTAATAAGGAGAAAACGAATCCGCTCCTGTAAAACTGGCCTAAAAAGGCCAAAATACTGTATTTTGAAAGAAGCATAAAGGAAAAAATTTACATAAGTGATCCAAAAAAATTGGGTAAATAACAAGTCATGTAACTATCCATGACCTATCAGAAAATTTATAATTTAGTATTTTTAATAAGGAGAAAACGAATCCGCTCCTGTAAAACTGGCCTAAAAAGGCCAAAATACTGTATTTTGAAAGAAACATAAAGGAAAAAATTTACATAAGTGATCCAAAAAAATTGGGTAAATAACAAGTCATGTAACTATCCAAGACCTATCAGAAAATGTATAATTCAGTGTTTTTAATAAGGAGAAAACGAATCCGCTCCTGTAAAACTGGCCTAAAAAGGCCAAAATACTGTATTTTGAAAGAAGCATAAAGGAAAAAATTTACATAAGTGATCCAAAAAAATTGGGTAAATAACAAGTCATGTAACTATCCATGACCTATCAGAAAATTTATAATTTAGTGTTTTTAATAAGGAGAAAACGAATCCGCTCCTGTAAAACTTGCCTAAAAAGGCCAAAATACTGTATTTTGAAAGAAACATAAAGGAAAAAATTTACATAAGTGATCCAAAAAAATTGGGTAAATAACAAGTCATGTATCTATCCAAGACCTATCAGAAAATGTATAATTCAGTGTTTTTAATAAGGAGAAAACGAATCCGCTCCTGTAAAACTGGCCTAAAAACTTCAAAATACTGTATTTTGAAAGAAACATAAAGGAAAAAATTTACATAAGTGTATAGTAAGGGTGTGATGATGTACTGTAACTCCCCGGTTCTATCTTGGAGTCATAACTAGTATTTATTCAGATCCAACATGCATATACGATATAATACAACAATACATAAATGAGAGCGCAGTGGTCACCCGACCACTGCTCTGCCTTTGCTCGCACACTGACTGACTTGGACTGCTTTCTGCCAGTCTTTATCCTCGCGCATGACCTGTCTGCTGCGCGGGTTACATCCGCCACGAACGAATCATGATTGACGTCCTCGTCAATAAGAGATTGCATATCCATAGATGCGTCATAAATAAGGTTCTGCGGCTTTTCCTGACCAGACCATTTGTGTATCGTTCATAATAAGTGGGGTGTCATTTCTTTCAAATCAGGTTGTGACCATATCATAATAAACAAGTACTTATCTTGAATTATGTTGTTGTGCGGCACTTTGATGTAGACAGAAAATGGCTAGTTGTGTCTTTCGACTTGTCTTCAACTAACTGATTGAATATCGATCCAATATGACCAAGGGGCATATTCATTTGCTTCATCCTTGCTTTGGATTAAGGTTGGGTTGGGCTCGGTTGTCACTCACCAGGCAGCCTCTCCACCTTACTTGTTTTTGTCGTCCTCGGCAAAATATTTTTTGTAGTTAGACCAAAATAAAATAATTGCGATGTTGAGCATGAACTAGTTAAGGAGCCAGCGAGTAGATGTTGTTGGCAGTTTGCATTGAAAAGAGTGGAATAAATTATCGTTGACCTCGGTGTAGCGAAAAATAATGCATGTCTTTCTTTTTTCCTTTCCTTTTTTTGGATGGAATAACATTTCGCGGCCAAACAAAATGCAAAAAAAAGAAAAATGTGGATCAATACAATAAAATAATGTAAAGATGGTAAAAAAATACTAATTAAATAACTGCAAGATTCACTGAGGACCTCCATATAGTAAGGGTGTGATGATGTACTGTATTTCCCCGGTTCTATCTTGGAGTCATAACTAGTATTTATTCAGATCCAACATGCATATACGATATAATACAACAATACATAAATGAGAGCGCAGTGGTCACCCGACCACTGCTCTGCCTTTGCTCGCACACTGACTGACTTGGACTGCTTTCTGCCAGTCTTTATCCTCGCGCATGACCTTGTCTGCTGCGCGGGTTACAAGTGATCCAAAAAAATTGGGTAAATAACAAGTCATGTAACTATCCATGACCTATCAGAAAATGTAGTATTCAGTGTTTTTAATAAGGAGAAAACGAATCCGCTCCTGTAAAACTTGCCTAAAAAGGCCAAAATACTGTATTTTGAAAGAAGCATAAAGGAAAAAATTTACATAAGTGATCCAAAAAAATTGGGTAAATAACAAGTCATGTAACTATCCATGACCTATCAGAAAATGTAGTATTCAGTGTTTTTAATAAGGAGAAAACGAATCCGCTCCTGTAAAACTGGCCTAAAAAGGCCAAAATACTGTATTTTGAAAGAAGCATAAAGGAAAAAATTTACATATGTGATCCAAAAAAATTGGGTAAATAACAAGTCATGTAACTATCCAAGACCTATCAGAAAATGTATAATTCAGTGTTTTTAATAAGGAGAAAACGAATCCGCTCCTGTAAAACTGGCCCAAAAACTTCAAAATACTGTATTTTGAAAGAAGCATAAAGGAAAAAATTTACATATGTGATCCAAAAAAATTGGGTAAATAACAAGTCATGTAACTATCCAAGACCTATCAGAAAATGTATAATTTAGTGTTTTTAATAAGGAGAAAACGAATCCGCTCCTGTAAAACTGGCCCAAAAACTTCAAAATACTGTATTTTGAAAGAAACATAAAGGAAAAAATTTACATAAGTGATCCAAAAAAATTGGGTAAATAACAAGTCATGTAACTATCCAAGACCTATCAGAAAATGTATAAGTCAGTGTTTTTAATAAGGAGAAAACGAATCCGCTCCTGTAAAACTGGTCTAAAAAGGCCAAAATACTGTATTTTGAAAGAAGCAAAAAGGAAAAAATTTACATATGTGATCCAAAAAAATTGGGTAAATAACAAGTCATGTAACTATCCATGACCTATCAGAAAATGTATAATTTAGTGTTTTTAATAAGGAGAAAACGAATCCGCTCCTGTAAAACTGGCCTAAAAAGGCCAAAATACTGTATTTTGAAAGAAGCATAAAGGAAAAAATTTACATAAGTGATCCAAAAAAATTGGGTAAATAACAAGTCATGTAACTATCCATGACCTATCAGAAAATTTATAATTTAGTATTTTTAATAAGGAGAAAACGAATCCGCTCCTGTAAAACTGGCCTAAAAAGGCCAAAATACTGTATTTTGAAAGAAACATAAAGGAAAAAATTTACATAAGTGATCCAAAAAAATTGGGTAAATAACAAGTCATGTAACTATCCAAGACCTATCAGAAAATGTATAATTCAGTGTTTTTAATAAGGAGAAAACGAATCCGCTCCTGTAAAACTGGCCTAAAAAGGCCAAAATACTGTATTTTGAAAGAAGCATAAAGGAAAAAATTTACATAAGTGATCCAAAAAAATTGGGTAAATAACAAGTCATGTAACTATCCATGACCTATCAGAAAATTTATAATTTAGTGTTTTTAATAAGGAGAAAACGAATCCGCTCCTGTAAAACTTGCCTAAAAAGGCCAAAATACTGTATTTTGAAAGAAACATAAAGGAAAAAATTTACATAAGTGATCCAAAAAAATTGGGTAAATAACAAGTCATGTATCTATCCAAGACCTATCAGAAAATGTATAATTCAGTGTTTTTAATAAGGAGAAAACGAATCCGCTCCTGTAAAACTGGCCTAAAAACTTCAAAATACTGTATTTTGAAAGAAACATAAAGGAAAAAATTTACATAAGTGTATAGTAAGGGTGTGATGATGTACTGTAACTCCCCGGTTCTATCTTGGAGTCATAACTAGTATTTATTCAGATCCAACATGCATATACGATATAATACAACAATACATAAATGAGAGCGCAGTGGTCACCCGACCACTGCTCTGCCTTTGCTCGCACACTGACTGACTTGGACTGCTTTCTGCCAGTCTTTATCCTCGCGCATGACCTGTCTGCTGCGCGGGTTACATCCGCCACGAACGAATCATGATTGACGTCCTCGTCAATAAGAGATTGCATATCCATAGATGCGTCATAAATAAGGTTCTGCGGCTTTTCCTGACCAGACCATTTGTGTATCGTTCATAATAAGTGGGGTGTCATTTCTTTCAAATCAGGTTGTGACCATATCATAATAAACAAGTACTTATCTTGAATTATGTTGTTGTGCGGCACTTTGATGTAGACAGAAAATGGCTAGTTGTGTCTTTCGACTTGTCTTCAACTAACTGATTGAATATCGATCCAATATGACCAAGGGGCATATTCATTTGCTTCATCCTTGCTTTGGATTAAGGTTGGGTTGGGCTCGGTTGTCACTCACCAGGCAGCCTCTCCACCTTACTTGTTTTTGTCGTCCTCGGCAAAATATTTTTTGTAGTTAGACCAAAATAAAATAATTGCGATGTTGAGCATGAACTAGTTAAGGAGCCAGCGAGTAGATGTTGTTGGCAGTTTGCATTGAAAAGAGTGGAATAAATTATCGTTGACCTCGGTGTAGCGAAAAATAATGCATGTCTTTCTTTTTTCCTTTCCTTTTTTTGGATGGAATAACATTTCGCGGCCAAACAAAATGCAAAAAAAAGAAAAATGTGGATCAATACAATAAAATAATGTAAAGATGGTAAAAAAATACTAATTAAATAACTGCAAGATTCACTGAGGACCTCCATATAGTAAGGGTGTGATGATGTACTGTATTTCCCCGGTTCTATCTTGGAGTCATAACTAGTATTTATTCAGATCCAACATGCATATACGATATAATACAACAATACATAAATGAGAGCGCAGTGGTCACCCGACCACTGCTCTGCCTTTGCTCGCACACTGACTGACTTGGACTGCTTTCTGCCAGTCTTTATCCTCGCGCATGACCTTGTCTGCTGCGCGGGTTACAAGTGATCCAAAAAAATTGGGTAAATAACAAGTCATGTAACTATCCATGACCTATCAGAAAATGTAGTATTCAGTGTTTTTAATAAGGAGAAAACGAATCCGCTCCTGTAAAACTTGCCTAAAAAGGCCAAAATACTGTATTTTGAAAGAAGCATAAAGGAAAAAATTTACATAAGTGATCCAAAAAAATTGGGTAAATAACAAGTCATGTAACTATCCATGACCTATCAGAAAATGTAGTATTCAGTGTTTTTAATAAGGAGAAAACGAATCCGCTCCTGTAAAACTGGCCTAAAAAGGCCAAAATACTGTATTTTGAAAGAAGCATAAAGGAAAAAATTTACATATGTGATCCAAAAAAATTGGGTAAATAACAAGTCATGTAACTATCCAAGACCTATCAGAAAATGTATAATTCAGTGTTTTTAATAAGGAGAAAACGAATCCGCTCCTGTAAAACTGGCCCAAAAACTTCAAAATACTGTATTTTGAAAGAAGCATAAAGGAAAAAATTTACATATGTGATCCAAAAAAATTGGGTAAATAACAAGTCATGTAACTATCCAAGACCTATCAGAAAATGTATAATTTAGTGTTTTTAATAAGGAGAAAACGAATCCGCTCCTGTAAAACTGGCCCAAAAACTTCAAAATACTGTATTTTGAAAGAAACATAAAGGAAAAAATTTACATAAGTGATCCAAAAAAATTGGGTAAATAACAAGTCATGTAACTATCCAAGACCTATCAGAAAATGTATAAGTCAGTGTTTTTAATAAGGAGAAAACGAATCCGCTCCTGTAAAACTGGTCTAAAAAGGCCAAAATACTGTATTTTGAAAGAAGCAAAAAGGAAAAAATTTACATATGTGATCCAAAAAAATTGGGTAAATAACAAGTCATGTAACTATCCATGACCTATCAGAAAATGTATAATTTAGTGTTTTTAATAAGGAGAAAACGAATCCGCTCCTGTAAAACTGGCCTAAAAAGGCCAAAATACTGTATTTTGAAAGAAGCATAAAGGAAAAAATTTACATAAGTGATCCAAAAAAATTGGGTAAATAACAAGTCATGTAACTATCCATGACCTATCAGAAAATTTATAATTTAGTATTTTTAATAAGGAGAAAACGAATCCGCTCCTGTAAAACTGGCCTAAAAAGGCCAAAATACTGTATTTTGAAAGAAACATAAAGGAAAAAATTTACATAAGTGATCCAAAAAAATTGGGTAAATAACAAGTCATGTAACTATCCAAGACCTATCAGAAAATGTATAATTCAGTGTTTTTAATAAGGAGAAAACGAATCCGCTCCTGTAAAACTGGCCTAAAAAGGCCAAAATACTGTATTTTGAAAGAAGCATAAAGGAAAAAATTTACATAAGTGATCCAAAAAAATTGGGTAAATAACAAGTCATGTAACTATCCATGACCTATCAGAAAATTTATAATTTAGTGTTTTTAATAAGGAGAAAACGAATCCGCTCCTGTAAAACTTGCCTAAAAAGGCCAAAATACTGTATTTTGAAAGAAACATAAAGGAAAAAATTTACATAAGTGATCCAAAAAAATTGGGTAAATAACAAGTCATGTATCTATCCAAGACCTATCAGAAAATGTATAATTCAGTGTTTTTAATAAGGAGAAAACGAATCCGCTCCTGTAAAACTGGCCTAAAAACTTCAAAATACTGTATTTTGAAAGAAACATAAAGGAAAAAATTTACATAAGTGTATAGTAAGGGTGTGATGATGTACTGTAACTCCCCGGTTCTATCTTGGAGTCATAACTAGTATTTATTCAGATCCAACATGCATATACGATATAATACAACAATACATAAATGAGAGCGCAGTGGTCACCCGACCACTGCTCTGCCTTTGCTCGCACACTGACTGACTTGGACTGCTTTCTGCCAGTCTTTATCCTCGCGCATGACCTGTCTGCTGCGCGGGTTACATCCGCCACGAACGAATCATGATTGACGTCCTCGTCAATAAGAGATTGCATATCCATAGATGCGTCATAAATAAGGTTCTGCGGCTTTTCCTGACCAGACCATTTGTGTATCGTTCATAATAAGTGGGGTGTCATTTCTTTCAAATCAGGTTGTGACCATATCATAATAAACAAGTACTTATCTTGAATTATGTTGTTGTGCGGCACTTTGATGTAGACAGAAAATGGCTAGTTGTGTCTTTCGACTTGTCTTCAACTAACTGATTGAATATCGATCCAATATGACCAAGGGGCATATTCATTTGCTTCATCCTTGCTTTGGATTAAGGTTGGGTTGGGCTCGGTTGTCACTCACCAGGCAGCCTCTCCACCTTACTTGTTTTTGTCGTCCTCGGCAAAATATTTTTTGTAGTTAGACCAAAATAAAATAATTGCGATGTTGAGCATGAACTAGTTAAGGAGCCAGCGAGTAGATGTTGTTGGCAGTTTGCATTGAAAAGAGTGGAATAAATTATCGTTGACCTCGGTGTAGCGAAAAATAATGCATGTCTTTCTTTTTTCCTTTCCTTTTTTTGGATGGAATAACATTTCGCGGCCAAACAAAATGCAAAAAAAAGAAAAATGTGGATCAATACAATAAAATAATGTAAAGATGGTAAAAAAATACTAATTAAATAACTGCAAGATTCACTGAGGACCTCCATATAGTAAGGGTGTGATGATGTACTGTATTTCCCCGGTTCTATCTTGGAGTCATAACTAGTATTTATTCAGATCCAACATGCATATACGATATAATACAACAATACATAAATGAGAGCGCAGTGGTCACCCGACCACTGCTCTGCCTTTGCTCGCACACTGACTGACTTGGACTGCTTTCTGCCAGTCTTTATCCTCGCGCATGACCTTGTCTGCTGCGCGGGTTACAAGTGATCCAAAAAAATTGGGTAAATAACAAGTCATGTAACTATCCATGACCTATCAGAAAATGTAGTATTCAGTGTTTTTAATAAGGAGAAAACGAATCCGCTCCTGTAAAACTTGCCTAAAAAGGCCAAAATACTGTATTTTGAAAGAAGCATAAAGGAAAAAATTTACATAAGTGATCCAAAAAAATTGGGTAAATAACAAGTCATGTAACTATCCATGACCTATCAGAAAATGTAGTATTCAGTGTTTTTAATAAGGAGAAAACGAATCCGCTCCTGTAAAACTGGCCTAAAAAGGCCAAAATACTGTATTTTGAAAGAAGCATAAAGGAAAAAATTTACATATGTGATCCAAAAAAATTGGGTAAATAACAAGTCATGTAACTATCCAAGACCTATCAGAAAATGTATAATTCAGTGTTTTTAATAAGGAGAAAACGAATCCGCTCCTGTAAAACTGGCCCAAAAACTTCAAAATACTGTATTTTGAAAGAAGCATAAAGGAAAAAATTTACATATGTGATCCAAAAAAATTGGGTAAATAACAAGTCATGTAACTATCCAAGACCTATCAGAAAATGTATAATTTAGTGTTTTTAATAAGGAGAAAACGAATCCGCTCCTGTAAAACTGGCCCAAAAACTTCAAAATACTGTATTTTGAAAGAAACATAAAGGAAAAAATTTACATAAGTGATCCAAAAAAATTGGGTAAATAACAAGTCATGTAACTATCCAAGACCTATCAGAAAATGTATAAGTCAGTGTTTTTAATAAGGAGAAAACGAATCCGCTCCTGTAAAACTGGTCTAAAAAGGCCAAAATACTGTATTTTGAAAGAAGCAAAAAGGAAAAAATTTACATATGTGATCCAAAAAAATTGGGTAAATAACAAGTCATGTAACTATCCATGACCTATCAGAAAATGTATAATTTAGTGTTTTTAATAAGGAGAAAACGAATCCGCTCCTGTAAAACTGGCCTAAAAAGGCCAAAATACTGTATTTTGAAAGAAGCATAAAGGAAAAAATTTACATAAGTGATCCAAAAAAATTGGGTAAATAACAAGTCATGTAACTATCCATGACCTATCAGAAAATTTATAATTTAGTATTTTTAATAAGGAGAAAACGAATCCGCTCCTGTAAAACTGGCCTAAAAAGGCCAAAATACTGTATTTTGAAAGAAACATAAAGGAAAAAATTTACATAAGTGATCCAAAAAAATTGGGTAAATAACAAGTCATGTAACTATCCAAGACCTATCAGAAAATGTATAATTCAGTGTTTTTAATAAGGAGAAAACGAATCCGCTCCTGTAAAACTGGCCTAAAAAGGCCAAAATACTGTATTTTGAAAGAAGCATAAAGGAAAAAATTTACATAAGTGATCCAAAAAAATTGGGTAAATAACAAGTCATGTAACTATCCATGACCTATCAGAAAATTTATAATTTAGTGTTTTTAATAAGGAGAAAACGAATCCGCTCCTGTAAAACTTGCCTAAAAAGGCCAAAATACTGTATTTTGAAAGAAACATAAAGGAAAAAATTTACATAAGTGATCCAAAAAAATTGGGTAAATAACAAGTCATGTATCTATCCAAGACCTATCAGAAAATGTATAATTCAGTGTTTTTAATAAGGAGAAAACGAATCCGCTCCTGTAAAACTGGCCTAAAAACTTCAAAATACTGTATTTTGAAAGAAACATAAAGGAAAAAATTTACATAAGTGTATAGTAAGGGTGTGATGATGTACTGTAACTCCCCGGTTCTATCTTGGAGTCATAACTAGTATTTATTCAGATCCAACATGCATATACGATATAATACAACAATACATAAATGAGAGCGCAGTGGTCACCCGACCACTGCTCTGCCTTTGCTCGCACACTGACTGACTTGGACTGCTTTCTGCCAGTCTTTATCCTCGCGCATGACCTGTCTGCTGCGCGGGTTACATCCGCCACGAACGAATCATGATTGACGTCCTCGTCAATAAGAGATTGCATATCCATAGATGCGTCATAAATAAGGTTCTGCGGCTTTTCCTGACCAGACCATTTGTGTATCGTTCATAATAAGTGGGGTGTCATTTCTTTCAAATCAGGTTGTGACCATATCATAATAAACAAGTACTTATCTTGAATTATGTTGTTGTGCGGCACTTTGATGTAGACAGAAAATGGCTAGTTGTGTCTTTCGACTTGTCTTCAACTAACTGATTGAATATCGATCCAATATGACCAAGGGGCATATTCATTTGCTTCATCCTTGCTTTGGATTAAGGTTGGGTTGGGCTCGGTTGTCACTCACCAGGCAGCCTCTCCACCTTACTTGTTTTTGTCGTCCTCGGCAAAATATTTTTTGTAGTTAGACCAAAATAAAATAATTGCGATGTTGAGCATGAACTAGTTAAGGAGCCAGCGAGTAGATGTTGTTGGCAGTTTGCATTGAAAAGAGTGGAATAAATTATCGTTGACCTCGGTGTAGCGAAAAATAATGCATGTCTTTCTTTTTTCCTTTCCTTTTTTTGGATGGAATAACATTTCGCGGCCAAACAAAATGCAAAAAAAAGAAAAATGTGGATCAATACAATAAAATAATGTAAAGATGGTAAAAAAATACTAATTAAATAACTGCAAGATTCACTGAGGACCTCCATATAGTAAGGGTGTGATGATGTACTGTATTTCCCCGGTTCTATCTTGGAGTCATAACTAGTATTTATTCAGATCCAACATGCATATACGATATAATACAACAATACATAAATGAGAGCGCAGTGGTCACCCGACCACTGCTCTGCCTTTGCTCGCACACTGACTGACTTGGACTGCTTTCTGCCAGTCTTTATCCTCGCGCATGACCTTGTCTGCTGCGCGGGTTACAAGTGATCCAAAAAAATTGGGTAAATAACAAGTCATGTAACTATCCATGACCTATCAGAAAATGTAGTATTCAGTGTTTTTAATAAGGAGAAAACGAATCCGCTCCTGTAAAACTTGCCTAAAAAGGCCAAAATACTGTATTTTGAAAGAAGCATAAAGGAAAAAATTTACATAAGTGATCCAAAAAAATTGGGTAAATAACAAGTCATGTAACTATCCATGACCTATCAGAAAATGTAGTATTCAGTGTTTTTAATAAGGAGAAAACGAATCCGCTCCTGTAAAACTGGCCTAAAAAGGCCAAAATACTGTATTTTGAAAGAAGCATAAAGGAAAAAATTTACATAAGTGATCCAAAAAAATTGGGTAAATAACAAGTCATGTAACTATCCATGACCTATCAGAAAATTTATAATTTAGTGTTTTTAATAAGGAGAAAACGAATCCGCTCCTGTAAAACTTGCCTAAAAAGGCCAAAATACTGTATTTTGAAAGAAACATAAAGGAAAAAATTTACATAAGTGATCCAAAAAAATTGGGTAAATAACAAGTCATGTATCTATCCAAGACCTATCAGAAAATGTATAATTCAGTGTTTTTAATAAGGAGAAAACGAATCCGCTCCTGTAAAACTGGCCTAAAAACTTCAAAATACTGTATTTTGAAAGAAACATAAAGGAAAAAATTTACATAAGTGTATAGTAAGGGTGTGATGATGTACTGTAACTCCCCGGTTCTATCTTGGAGTCATAACTAGTATTTATTCAGATCCAACATGCATATACGATATAATACAACAATACATAAATGAGAGCGCAGTGGTCACCCGACCACTGCTCTGCCTTTGCTCGCACACTGACTGACTTGGACTGCTTTCTGCCAGTCTTTATCCTCGCGCATGACCTGTCTGCTGCGCGGGTTACATCCGCCACGAACGAATCATGATTGACGTCCTCGTCAATAAGAGATTGCATATCCATAGATGCGTCATAAATAAGGTTCTGCGGCTTTTCCTGACCAGACCATTTGTGTATCGTTCATAATAAGTGGGGTGTCATTTCTTTCAAATCAGGTTGTGACCATATCATAATAAACAAGTACTTATCTTGAATTATGTTGTTGTGCGGCACTTTGATGTAGACAGAAAATGGCTAGTTGTGTCTTTCGACTTGTCTTCAACTAACTGATTGAATATCGATCCAATATGACCAAGGGGCATATTCATTTGCTTCATCCTTGCTTTGGATTAAGGTTGGGTTGGGCTCGGTTGTCACTCACCAGGCAGCCTCTCCACCTTACTTGTTTTTGTCGTCCTCGGCAAAATATTTTTTGTAGTTAGACCAAAATAAAATAATTGCGATGTTGAGCATGAACTAGTTAAGGAGCCAGCGAGTAGATGTTGTTGGCAGTTTGCATTGAAAAGAGTGGAATAAATTATCGTTGACCTCGGTGTAGCGAAAAATAATGCATGTCTTTCTTTTTTCCTTTCCTTTTTTTGGATGGAATAACATTTCGCGGCCAAACAAAATGCAAAAAAAAGAAAAATGTGGATCAATACAATAAAATAATGTAAAGATGGTAAAAAAATACTAATTAAATAACTGCAAGATTCACTGAGGACCTCCATATAGTAAGGGTGTGATGATGTACTGTATTTCCCCGGTTCTATCTTGGAGTCATAACTAGTATTTATTCAGATCCAACATGCATATACGATATAATACAACAATACATAAATGAGAGCGCAGTGGTCACCCGACCACTGCTCTGCCTTTGCTCGCACACTGACTGACTTGGACTGCTTTCTGCCAGTCTTTATCCTCGCGCATGACCTTGTCTGCTGCGCGGGTTACAAGTGATCCAAAAAAATTGGGTAAATAACAAGTCATGTAACTATCCATGACCTATCAGAAAATGTAGTATTCAGTGTTTTTAATAAGGAGAAAACGAATCCGCTCCTGTAAAACTTGCCTAAAAAGGCCAAAATACTGTATTTTGAAAGAAGCATAAAGGAAAAAATTTACATAAGTGATCCAAAAAAATTGGGTAAATAACAAGTCATGTAACTATCCATGACCTATCAGAAAATGTAGTATTCAGTGTTTTTAATAAGGAGAAAACGAATCCGCTCCTGTAAAACTGGCCTAAAAAGGCCAAAATACTGTATTTTGAAAGAAGCATAAAGGAAAAAATTTACATAAGTGATCCAAAAAAATTGGGTAAATAACAAGTCATGTAACTATCCATGACCTATCAGAAAATGTATAATTTAGTGTTTTTAATAAGGAGAAAACGAATCCGCTCCTGTAAAACTTGCCTAAAAAGGCCAAAATACTGTATTTTGAAAGAAGCATAAAGGAAAAAATTTACATAAGTGATCCAAAAAAATTGGGTAAATAACAAGTCATGTAACTATCCATGACCTAATAGAAAATGTATAATTTAGTGTTTTTAATAAGGAGAAAACGAATCCGCTCCTGTAAAACTTGCCTAAAAAGGCCAAAATACTGTATTTTGAAAGAAGCATAAAGGAAAAAATTTACATAGGTGATCCAAAAAAATTGGGTAAATAACAAGTCATGTAACTATCCATGACCTATCAGAAAATGTATAATTCAGTGTTTTTAATAAGGAGAAAATGAATCCGCTCCTGTAAAACTGGCCTAAAAAGGCCAAAATACTGTATTCTTCAAAATTCGATGTTTTCCCGTCGAAAATCTCGAAAATTCTGGTTTCGCCGCGAAAATCCCTGAAAATTCCATGAAAATTCCAATTCCACAAAAAACCCTTTTAATACCCTTCGTAGAATTATCTTGGCTACCCGTATGCAAAATTTCATCCCATATTGTTCTGTTAATTTTAAAATGCCAGCTGGGCAAACCGCGGAACGAACTTATGGATCACCCTTATAAAATTTTCATGCCGTTTTTCATTTGTCAGATTCGTTTAAAAAATCGACCCTTGAAAAGTAAAAGTTTATCTTTCTTTATATTTAATACCATTGGATATTAATGATCACATAACATATGTAAATGTTTAACACACAATCAAATTAACTAGTTATCATCGGTTTCAATATTTTTGTGATTAGATGAAACGTTAGAAAAAAATAAATGTTCTTAGATCAAGAATCTTAGTTCTGAACTTTTTTGCAAAAATATGATCGAAAATAGTGAATCCGCGAAACACGATATAAATTGAATTCGATCTTGCAAGAAAGATATCACGCATTGGATCAACACATGTATATTAATTTAATATCGCATTTGTAAAAAAACTATTGCAAGTAATTAAGAGACAGTCTACGAGAGAATTTGAAAATTCAGGGTTGAAGCGGAACCGAGAATTTTTAAATGAAATTTTTTGTTTTCCATTCGATTGAACTAGGTGAAAAAAGGCTATTCTGAAGGTTTGGGCTCAATCTATCTCGTACTTTTGATTTACGAGTAAAGTAAAGTTACTGTATAGCCGAACATGGAAAAATTCGGGAAAAATCCAAAAGTTAACCATTCAAAAAGTTATTTACCATAATTGTACATATAAATAAGGGCTATTAATTGCACTATACAAAAAAATTTTAGCTGACCTCTAATGTCGAAATTTCAGCTATTGTAATTTTCGACACAGAACAAAAAATTTGCATATGCTAGACCCAGAGCAAAAAAACTTCGCACTAAATAGCCCTATTTCTGGGCTTTCCAAAAATATAAAATTTGTGGAAATCTATGGGCAGGAATTTGATAGCCAGTAAAAAAGGGGGGCGTGATCAATATCTACAACATAAATCTCGGTGCAAAACTCGGGTTTGATCGAAGATATTGACATGAAGTGACTTACAATGTGAAATATCATGTTAGTAGAGTATACTGGATGAGTTTCATGACATTTGGATATGTTTTTGAAATATGCCATCAATGTGAAATTTCGAAATTTAACAACATCAGACTTCGAAGGGAAAATCCGGGTAATTTGAGTTTTTGATTAAAAATAAAAGAGTTGATGCTTTTAAAGCATTATATAGATGTAATATAAGTAATTATAAGCAATGAACATTGATATATTGGTCATTTTTGATTTTTCCGGAAGTGACGAAATTTACCTTATTTTTGACCATTTTTCGAGGTATTCAAATTGTATGAAATATTTTTTTTCCGTTTCTGATCAAATATAACATGTCTAGAGGTAGTAGGTACAATTTCAACACCTCGGGATACCCCATTTTAATTTCCATCATTTTAAAAATCATGGTATATTTTACACATATACATCATCTCTAAAATCCATGTTTTATGCATTCAAAAAGATTCAAAGCATCTCAAATTTAGTCCTAATGATTAATATTGCCAATAAAAACGATTTATGACCAAATTTGATGCTTATGCAAATTTTTCAAAATTTCATTTTTTTTGAATTTTTAAAGGACGAGACCCGTCGTGAATAAACATTTGATACGCAATTTTGATTGCATTTCTCGACGCGAAAACACCTTCATTGGAGCTTGTTTTTTTCTTCACTGCAGCTGCAAAAAAAGAAAGAAAAAAGCAGCTCCAATGAGTCCCTGATTTTTGTAAAAAAAGTTTATTCACGATGGATCTCCTCCTTTAAATTAGTGATTTTTTATTAATTGGTGTTGTTTTTCTGTTTAATGTTACAAAGTACGGTCAGTGAGTTCGAAAAAAACGTTTCTGCTGTTTATTGCAATTAATAGCCCTTATTTATATGTACAATTATGGTAAATAACTTTTTGATTGGTTAACTTTTGGATTTTTCCCGAATTTTTCCATTTTCGGCTATACAATAACTTTACTTTACTTGTAAATCAAAAGTACGAGATAGATTGAGCCCAAACCTTTAGAATAACCTTTTTTCACCTAGTTTAATCGAATGGACCACAAAAAATTTCATTTAAAAATTCTTGGTTCCGTTCGAAGTACGAGATAGATTGAGCCCAAACCTTTAGAATAACCTTTTTTCACCTAGTTTAATCGAATGGACCACAAAAAATTTCATTTAAAAATTCTTGGTTCCGTTCGATTTAAATTTCCTGGTAGACCGTCTCTTAAATAATAAAACAGTGGATTTATTAAAAGTAAGAATTACCACCACATGAGGCATCAGAAAGCAAAATAAAAAAAAGCAAAGTTGGATCATTTATATTGTTTTAGGATGTCATCTTTTTTTTAATGTATGAAGAATAACTGTCCTATTAAAAGCTGACATGTATTTAAACAATTGTAAATTAATATATTTTTTTTGTTGTTGATGTTTAAAAAAAAGGTGTTTTACAGCGACAGCAAGCAAAGAATACTGTAAACAATAGAGTAGCAGATGACGGCTGTTAATTTATTGTTTTGCTGACAGCCGCTGCAGCCGTAATGTTTGTAATTTTTTACTTCTTTTTTTTGAAAAAAGTTTTTTGCGATGTTACTTTTTTTATTCATCAACAAAAAATCAAAGTTTGAAAAAATTTACTCAAAAAATTATTGTCATTAAAAATTACATATTTTTTTGTATATTTAAAGCATCAACTCCGAATCTGATTTGGCTTTGATTTCTTTGATATCCGGAGCAGCAACATCATCATCGTGAGATGAAACTCCAACATAAGTTTTATATTCGTAATAGAAAATTGAGAGAAGAGCAAAAATGAATATTACAAGCATCATTGCACCTGCGTACACAAAGAATTGGGTCGCCAAATTATCAAAAAGTGCCAAAACTGCAATCAAGACAATAATTGTATCCCCGATTGCCGTTGTTAAAATCCAACACGCTTGAACTAAAGCTTTCATGGATGGGGCTGCTTGAGAATATGCAAATTCGTAGCCTGTGACAGAAAACAAAATTTCTAAAAAAAATTAGAGATTTCAAGAAAGGTATATTTTAGGCTACCGTACCTGCTAAAGTAATAATAACAAATTGTGGAACTTGCCAAAGAATGGATACTGTATTAGATGGAACAATTTGATTAATTGTAAAAACTGGCTAAAATTAAATATATCACAAAATTATTAAAAGTCAATGATATCTTACAGAATCATATGTGCCTGTGAAGACAGCAGCATAGACACCACCCTGTTCCCCGATATCAATAAATTGTCCAGTACTTGTAATATTCAAATCTTTTGCCGAAACACTTAATTGCCCCACAGATTTTGCAAGATTATGCATATACCAAAAACTCCATTTTCCAGGCTGTATGGCTTTAAACGTGTAACCCGAAACCAAATTCTTTGAATCAAATCCATTATTACTGTAAAATGGAATTACAGTATCCAAATCAGTATCCTTTCCATCATTGTAATTAACTTCATAATAATGAAAATCCTTCGGGACTGTCGGATCACATGGATATTTCGGATCCGTATCAGGTTTAACTCGACAAAGTGCCAAATGTCCAACATAATTTGTGTCATTTAATCCCATTGTTATTGAAAGCGAAAATTCTCCAGTTCCTTTTTTCGGCTTTTGAGGATCAACTTGTAAAATGACAGCTCCCAATTCTGTGAGAATTAAATTATAAATCTTTTTACTTTTAATTATTGGTGCCGTATATTGGTTGACATAATTTGTGCAGCTATGTTGAAATTGAAAGGTTACATTTTCCCCTGCGGGAACTTTAATCATTTCATTCAAATTCTTCAGTTTATCATTTGTCAGTGACTAAAAAATGATCATTAAAAATTTTGCTTCTAACAACTCAATGATAGAGTGGTTAGCGCGATATGCTTTCGACCTGTTATTTCCAGGTTTGAGTTTTTCTAAAGATGCAACTTTTATTTTGTCTTTTTTAGACTTTTTTAAATAGAAATTTTGATTTTATTAATCGAAAACATACATCATTAAAAGCTAGGCTTCTAAAATTATAATCTCCGATTCCAGAAAAATTACAACCACGTCTTAAACTATTCATCACTGAAACATAACCATAATTTTCTGGGGGCATTTCTGGAAGAGTTTTCTAAAATCAATTATATAATCTTTTTATTGATTGAAGTTAAAACTTTTACTAACATTAATTTCAAGTTGAACAATTCCAGATGAAACAAATGCTAAACTAGCTAAAATTCCACCAGCTACCATCTTTCTTAATGGTCTTAAAATTTGGATTACTGTAATATGCTTCGGAACAGTTAATAAAATCTTACGTAATGGTAACAATTTTTGACACAGTTGGGTAAATAATAACTTGAAAAATTGGAATAAAAAGTAAAATTAGTAGCGAATTAATACTTTGCATTTGATCAGGTAATAAAAGTGTGGAACCCCAAATTCGGCAATCCATTTGAATTCCTTGAATTAGCCAAACTGAGCCCTGTTGATCGTATAATGCCCAATACATTGGACTATAAAAAATTACTGTAAGTCATAATATTGCCTGAGAGTATCAGTACTTACACAGGTAAATACATAATCAACACGCTAATCAAAGATCGAACATCTTTTATCATTTGTGCTTTATGACAAGCATTTGCATCCCGACGTTGCCGTTTAAGGGTCATACCTAACATTTTCCAAAATAAAATTTATGCAAATTTTTAAAAGATCAAATATTACATTTTGGTTCAGTTTCACAATCATGAGTATTCAAATATCGTTCAAGGAAGTGCTTTCTTTTTGGTCCATTTCGATTAACAATTGCTCCCTGAAATGAATATTATTCGATATACCCTTTCATGCAAATTTTTATACCTTAACTATCCCTCCAACCTCTGCAAATAAGTTTCCCCTCAAAGGGCGTTTTTTGTATGAAGTTGAACCAATGATGAAAATTACGGCAGCAACAACCATTAAAATTGCAGACATTCCAAATGCCAATGGATAACAACTATCATGCCCCAGGCAGGACATTGATCGAAATAGCGGTGTTACAATTGAAGAAGCCGCTGATCCGATGTTGATAGAAAAATAAAATACTGAGAAAAATAATGAAATCATTCGAGTTTGATGAGGTTCAAACTGATCTCCGCCAAATGCCGAAATACATGGTTTTATCCCGCCTGAACTGATTGCAATGGCAATCAAACCCGTCAAATCCACCCATGGATGTACACTTGCTCCGGCCATAAAGAGTGAAGCAAAAGCAAGAGCACTTTGACCAAAACAAAATATAAAACTGACAATAAAAATTGTTCTGCAAAATTGAAATTTTAAATTTACTATTTAAAAAAATATAGTCTATTTTCTTATATATTTTTTGGCTTCCAAGACATACCTAAATTTTCCCAAGAATCCATCTGCAATTACACTTCCAACCAAGGGTGTAAGGGAACTCAGAACCGTATAACCATTAAAAAATACTGTTGAAATATTATCATTGAGTTTTAAAATATTCAAGAAATACAATGTTAAAACAGCTAAAATGAATATTTAACTTAAAAATAATTTAAG
This sequence comes from Panagrolaimus sp. LJ2414, assembly GCA_024447195.1. Lineage (NCBI taxonomy): Eukaryota > Metazoa > Nematoda > Chromadorea > Rhabditida > Panagrolaimidae > Panagrolaimus > Panagrolaimus sp. LJ2414. The sequence continues at coordinate 10,738,182 of JAMRXY010000016.1, forward strand.
TATACTTTTATTTAACCTTATTTAAAATGGTGTTGTTTTTGTTCAAGTTTTCAAATTTTAAAAATTGGAAAAAACTTTAATATGTATTACTGTAAGTACAGTAACTTTAAAAAATTCAATTTAGGAATTGGTTTTGTCTCTTTAAATATTTAAATTTTATAAATTTGAAATAATTATAACACAAAAAATTTTTGTAGTCTAAAAATGCGATCATTGTTCAGCAAATTTTTTATCAATTTCTTAAGCTTCAAAAAAGGTGTTTGCTCCTGTTTTTCTCATTTTTAAAGGATGCATAACACTGCTGATAACTGGAGAAAAAATGCAATGCTTTGAAAAAAGTGATCTCAATTGATTTTTTGGTACAATCAATAATTGAAAGTATATGTCCCCAAAAGCATTGGCAGAGTGGCGTCAAGGGCACGAGCCGTCTTTTCAAATCATAAAAGTCCTTTGATCTTTTACCGCCATCGGCAACAGATCAAAGGCGTTCCCTCTCCAAATGGTTTTCGCCTCCAAAAATAAAATGATGCTCGCATTTTTTGTCCAAAAGTGTCTATTTAGGAATTTTTTATAGCTTTGTAGCTTACAATAAAAACAAATCAAAAAAAATTTTAAGCAAACCTCTCATGCCATAATAACTAAACTTTTCACAAAATTCATTTCCAAGAATACAAAAAGATGCCTTCGGCCAAGCTTTAAATATTTCACCCCATGTTTGAGGTTCTTCTTTTTTGACAGCAGGTTGTCGCTCTTGCTCTCCTACCGAAATCGTGCCATCCTCTTCCCATGGATCATCTAGAATAAATTTTCTAGAATTTTTTCCATGATCTTCGTTGTTAGTAGAAGTAATAACATTATTATTTTCAACCTTACGATCATCTTTTAATGGCGTTCCTGTTGCTGCCATTCTTTTTTTTTATTTCAATATAGAAGGAAGTGGTGGGGCAACTGATTTTTTGCTTTTAAAAATGGACACAAAAAAGAAGAAAGGAAGTTATCTGTTAACAAAAAAACGTGTGTTGTACAAGAAAACTGATGTACTTCTGCTGTTAAGAAGATTACTACCGAGTGCGTGTGATAACACCAAATGCTTTTTTTTGACAAAGGCGGCAGCTGCTGCAGCGTTAAGAACTGATAATCAGACAGGTAGCAGAGCAGTAGCTGCCTAAAAGTAGTTGAAAAAAGAATTATCTTTAGCATTTAAAGTTTTAAAATCAACAAAAAACGGTGAAAAATTTTATTTAAAAAAGATGGGTACAACATAAACCAATGGGATTCAAAAACAGTATTGCATTTGTTCTACACTGACAACTTCTCACCCCAAAAAATAGGTTTTATCACCAATTTTTTAAAATTTATAACAAAAAATGGCCATTCCATATGGACATTAAAAAAGAAAATTTGACATAATTTTTTTGAATCGCACAAAACATACAAGTGTGACAGATTAAAATAGTTAAAAAATTATCTGTACTTCCCAAAAACAAGTTTAGAAGAAAGAATTCAAACAAGCGTGAATTTAAAAAAAGATTGAAACATTGCGTAATTTTGTATTGTTTTTGGATAGATTTTAGAAAGTCATATATTTCATCGCATTGAAAAGATTAACAAAAGTGAAACTTGTTTATTGATGAAAACAAATATTTCACATCTGCTAATTTTAATCTGCAGTAGTGTTCATTTCCCCCCCCCCGTTCCCCGCGGGGACGGGGATGTCCCCGCTCCCCGTCCCCGTAAGATTTTTGTCCCCGCTTTTATCCCCGCTCCCCGTCCCCGCAACATTTCGTCCCCGTGAAATTAAAAATTCATTGTTTTTGACTATTTAAAGGGTCGGATCAGCTGTGTTATGTGATAAAAATGACACTTCCACTCATTAATTATCGATTCTGGGAATTTTGGAATTTTCCCGTCAAAATTCCAAAATGCCGTCCCCGTCCCCGTAAAGTTTTCATCCCCGCGATTTTTCCCCGTCCCCGTCCCCGCTTCATTTTATCCCCGTTTTTCATCCCCGTTCCCGGGATTTTCGATTTACGGGGGGGGGGGATGAACACTAATCTGCAGAACGGGAAAAAACATTGTTTGATGCAAAAAAAAGTCAACGATAAAATAAAAAAATTAAAACACAATGAAAATTTGTGACAGTTTCTCCTCCGAAATCCCCAGCATCACAGTATAAAACCAACTTGGCAATACTCGAAAATTAAAAATAAAAACGATTCCATATTCCAGATACTGATTAAAAATAATAGGAAAACAAAATCTCCGCCAAAAACATTCAAACATAAAAATGTAAAAAGTTAGAAATATTTTTTAGAATAATTACCACCTTCTGAATCCATGGATTCGATCATTTGGAAAAGCGTAAAAATATTAAAAATCTAATAGTATCGAAATTATACCGCCACCCCTCTTTATGCTGAATCCGCATAAGTATTTTGATTGTAATTTTTTGCTTCCCTGGAGGCATATTCTTTGGAACAAATTATATATCTAGAGATATCTCTGAACTTTTTATACCATGATTAATCAAGCTATTGAAATTTTATTAATTATCAATTTTTAATTAATCAATACAAATCATAAGTTAAATTCACACAAAGTAATTTTTAATCCAAAGATTCAAAATTCTTCAGCAGGAAGAATACCCATTTGATTGAGAAATTCTTCTCGTGTTAGAACAACGCCATCAGTTAAATAAATTCTTCGATCATGAGGATTGCTTAATCTTCTTGGTTCAAATGATGCATTGATAATTATTTGAATTGATAAAGTAATATCTCGAATAAGAAATTTTGGATGAGAACCTCGAAGGCGACCAAATTGAAGAATAAAATTTCGATGAATACGATTACATTGAAATTGCAAATTCTAAAAACATGCTTTTTGTAAGACGAATTTCAAAATAAAAACATACCTCCAAATTAGTTCCATTAAAAAGTTTTTCATTTACTCCAGCATGGGTTAAACCAATCATTTCACCATTATTCATATACAAGACATCTGTGACAATCAAGCTGTCACAAGATGGCGGCAAATTTTCAATGATATTTACCAAACTTGTCAAATGCATTACTTCAAAAGAAATTCGTTTAAGCTTGGTCAAATTCTTTAATAATGGAATTGTTGAATCAAACGTTGCATGCTAAAAACATTGAGAAATAAGTCGATAAATTTGATCAAAGGAAGCCGACATCGGCAGCATGCTTTGATCTTCGGCAAAACCCTTTGAAGTTTCGAAATGTTGCCACCGGCATTTTAGACCGCATTTTCAGTCCCTTATATTCGATTAATGGAAAAAAAGTAACAAACCTTTGAAACAATATTTGGAATATGAAGTTCGACAAGTTCCGTGCACTTTGATGTTACCGCCGGAATCAATTCCCCGCCAACAACAGTATTAATTGGTGAAAAATTTCTTAATGATGTAAAATCCAAAGAAGTTAAAGTTGGAGAAAGTGCTTCAAGAAAGGGCACAAGCTTATCATGATTACGGTAGGCAATTGAAATTCGTAATTGTTCAATTGGAGCTGCAATTTCTTTTGGATCTGGTAAAGTAAAATTTGTTCGAATATCTCGAATATGCAAAACTTTGAGAAACGGTAATCCCAGTAATTCTTTCAAATCATATCGAATACTGTAAAAATAAGCCAGCAATAAAAGGTTTTAAAAATCCAAAAAAACATACCTAAGATTATCCAAAACATTTGCAATTTTGAGATATTCCAAATTTTTGAATTGTCCGAAGAAGCCACGTTGCGGGGGAATTCGATTACATTCAGTTAAAATTCGATTTTGTACTGACTCAATTAACATTTGTTTAGCATAAAAAAGTGTTGGAGCCATCGAGGTAAGACTTGAACATGAAAATGATGCAACAGCTGGAACATTTGTTCGAATGAGATATGTTTGTGGAATAATCTAAAATTCATTTTACAGTAATATTAATAAAGTTCAAGACCTACAGTAGCACGAGGAAGTTGTTTAATTGGTTGTCGAGAAATATAAACTGAAGTTACATCCTTCCATTGATGGAATCGTTGATGAAAGAATTTATTTGTTGCAGCAAGATTAACTCGAGTACTTGCACAAGAATGACGAAATATTACATCAAAAACTTCTGAAGGAAATACTACACCTTCTGGAAGCTAAAATACAGTATCCATTAGTTAGACTCTTAAAACACAAAAACCAACATACCGTATCAAAATCTATAATCTGTTCTGGGACAGATCCATCCAACTTCTTTTTCAATTCATCAATTGTATTATCACGTTCAGATAGCCGTTGATTAACAAGTTTAAGACGATTTAGCATATCTGTGATTTGATCATTCTTTGTTCCAATTAATTCTTGTTTATCTTTGACTTCAGAAACCAAGCTATTTACAATTAATCGAAGTTCGGCTACATTGTTATTATTATTATTGTTATTGTTGAAGGGTGGATTTGTGCCGCCATTTGGTCCTGGTGCATTTGCTGGAGGTGGTTGTTGTTGATCCATTAAAAGAAACACTTTAATTCAACAAAAATCAGTGATGAAAATGTTTTCGCAAATATATTTGTGTTTGTTGATGCTTCAAAAAAGCAATCAATTGTAAAAAAATTAAACAATGATAAGAGTAAGAACATATTTTTTATAAATTTGCATATTAAATTTGTTTTGCATACCATTCTGGCGGGGTAAGAACCGCATAACGAATGAGATTATCTCTTTACTACCTTCTTCTTTACGATTACTGTACATGATGACCTTGAGTCAGACTTGATTTTGGCACTGTTTTTTGTTTCATTTGCATAAACTCTTATCCATCTTTTCAATTTTAACTGTTTAAATGCAAATAAAAAAAAACGAAAAAAAAAAAAGAGTTTTTGTTTCCAAATAACATTGTTTTGAACATTATTGTATCTATAAAATTTGTGTGAATTATTCAAATATAATATGCCTCGATGCCTTTATCCAAACGTTATTATTCTCTTAAAAACTGATTTTGGTGTATACAATTTTTATTCAATTTTTTACCATTCTTCTCCCTTTTTGCTGCAATTAATTTTTGTCTGTGTTTTTGCCATTACTTTTTTTGCTTTGACAAAAAATAGCAACGTTTTTTAAAATTAAATTTTTGAATATTTAAGTTTTATATTTTGGAGATTAGAGAAATAGAATGCCGACTCGAACATTTTTTAACATAAAAATATCATTTAATTTATCATTTTCATCTAACCATGGACCATGAGTCGATAATTAATTGTGCTCGCATCACTCCTTTTAAAAGTTATGAAGGGCTTTATTTAAAATGATTAAATGATTTGTTCAGCTTCTTAACAACTCTCCTGAAATTACATAGAAAAGCCTTGCAAAAAGTTTTTCAAAAATAAGAAACTATTGCTTTTTCAAAGTTCAAAGAAATACAACTTTTTTCATGTATACATATGTACTTACTTTTGTCCTATTCTTTGATCAATTAGTCCATTAAAATTTGTGTTATTATTTTTCTTCCTTCCAATCCATAAAACACGGGAGTAAAAACTTGCTTCAACGAAAAGAATTTCACTTTTTTTTTATCAATTTTTTTTTCTTGTTTATTTTTTGAAGCACAAAAACTTTGCTTTTGCTTCCCTCAAAATTCTCAAAGACAACAAAAAAGAATCGCTTATTTTTCAATGCATTATAATTTTGTACGTACAAAAGCGTCACGCCTTTGAAAAAAATATCAAAGTCTTGAGACCCATATTTTTCTTCTTCTTCTAACAGATGACATAAAAAGAGGTGTTGCTGAAAATGTTGCATGCTTCATTGATTTTTAGAGAAAATAAGAAATAATGATACATCAACAACAGAGACATATTAGCAGCAATAGTAACAATAATAATAGCTATGTTTGTTGCCAAGACATAAATTTATTTTTTGTTGTATTTGATCGTGAATGTTTTCTTTTCTTTTTTTTCGACGAAAGCAACACACGTGACTGACTGTTTTTGCTTTGCATATTTTTTTTGTTCGAAAAGTTTGCTTTTCCGCCCCAAGAAAATAAGGAATCTTTTTCATTTCATTTTTAATTGTTTTGTTTTGTTTGTAACTTTATATTTTCATTTCAAAACAGGTTTCAAATAAGGGGTGATACTGTAAAGTCGTTTTAACACGGTACTACTGTATATATTTTCGTGCTCAGACAAAAAAAAGGTATTTTTCTATCAATAAGATTGTCCAAATCTAACATTGGGTATTTTGGGGGAAAGGTGGTATAAAAATTTGACTCTCCTAAACAAAGCGGCAAAGATCAAAGGAAAAATGTAAAGAAAGGGATTTTTAATAATTGAAAACATCCCGACGTCAGATCTGGACAATCCCATATACCTGCTTTTTTACTTTTTTTCTACCACAATATTAATATCCGAACGGAAAAGTAGAATTTGTAATGAGAATGAAGCATTGAATAACATTACAGCATTGACCTACTTACTTGCTCATTTTTGTTTACCTAAAGCTCGTTCATTCCCTAAAGCATCTCACATTTTCTGCATCCCCATATTTGATGTCCACAAATTTTTCTTCTTCTTTTTCTCCCAAAAATATACAAAACCTATACCTTTTTTGGAAGCGATCCAACCAAATATATTCTTTTTTCGATGACTCTTTTTGCTGCTGCTGATGTTGATGCTTATATTTCTACCTTTCTCCCCCCAAAATTTTTTTTCTATAAAAATATAACGCTTAAAAAATTTTTTTGGAGAAAAAGATGGATCTTCGGGTTGGGTTTTGCTGTTTTGTTTGTTTATTTTTGAATGAATTGAAATTTTTCTCTTGGAAAAAAAGGTAGGAACAAAACATGCGCAAGCAATAGCAGCAAAAAAAGCAGCCGGCGAAGATGAAAATAAAAAACGTTGAAGAAAACAGAGGAGAAAAAGATGAGACCCTCTTTTTCATAAATTTTATTCTTCTTTTGCTGAGAAAACGAGAAAAGCGTTAAGTTCAAGTTTTGAGAGAAAAAATAATAATAATTTTTCTCTTCGAAGAGAAAAAGTATTGTTGCACCTTTTGAATTTTAATAATAATTTTGGGGTATTTCTTTGCTGAACGTTTTTTTCATGTTTTTTTGGAGTGAAAAGAGTAAAATTATAAAAACCGAAAGATACTTGATGCTCATTGTTTTTCTTGAGTACTGATATACTTCTAAATAAACACAAACTTCTTCTATTTGGGGTCTAAGGTTTAGAATTTTAAACAAAAAAGCATTTTTTGATATTTTTACTATAAAGTTCAACACCATTTTTTCCTTAACAACTTGTAAAACTTGAACTTTAGGAAGAAGAATAAAAAATTTTTTTGAAAAGTGTTTTGTTGACTTTAAATTGTTAGTTGTTTTTATCCTTTCTTTATTATAAAGCTGAATCATTTGTTTCTAAATAAAACAGTAAATTCAAAATTTTGAAAGTTTTCCGGTTATTTAAGTTGTCCATTATTTTTTTTGAAATTTTATTAAATTACATTTTGATTTGTAAGTTATTTCTTTGTACGAACTCAAAATAACTTGATGCTTTTGAAGCAATGTTTGATTTATATTTTGACTAATTAACATAGTTTTGAACATATTGTTAAAATTTTAGTGAATTAAAAATATATCATGAGCTACGGTGGAGGTTACGGTAGTAGTGGAGGATATGGTGGTTACGGTGGCGGAGGATATGGTGGTAATCAAATTAACTACGGTTCAAATTTTGGTGGAGGACAATATGGTGGATATCAAAGACAAAACTATGGATCCAGCGGCTATGGAGGTTACTGCGCATTTAAATTTCATGTTTTCGAAAAAAATTACTTTTTTAATTAAATTTTTTAATAATATCTTTTAATATTTCACAGTTGATATTTGAAATATTCATTTAAATTCTATTATAATTTTAGGTTACGGTGGTGTAGCAGGGTCAAATGGTCGTGAAACAAATTGGTGCCCATCTGGTTACGGTAATTAAAGTCATAAAAGCTTTTTTGAATGATAAAAGCTATTATAGGTGGCCCTCTTTATTGTCCAACCTCGGGGTATGACTACAATTATAACCACTGTTGTTCCACGTAAGACTGTCAATTTTTCTTGCCTTAATAAGCCTTGGCATTTTTAGGTTTCTTTGGTTTGGGGAAGGTTGTTGCTATTTAGCAATTTCTGTGTGGAACATTATTTTAATTATTATTGGTTGTTTGTTATTACTTGGACGTAAGAATTTTTTGTTTACTTATGCTTTTAAAGGTAGCGGGAACACTCTTTTTTCGTACACTTTTTTCGAGGATTTTGAGAAACGAAAAAAGAGGGAGCAGGAATCAATTTTTTTAAACTGGAACAACGCGTTTTTCCCGATGAAAAAAGAGTAGTCGAAAAACAAACAATCCCTGAATTTTACATTTTTTGTGTAAAAAGAAAACGTTAAAAAATTATATTTTGACATTTCATAATTAAAATAATAATTGACCAAAGAAGCTTAGCCCTAAGCATGTAAATTAATGTACACCGATTCAGTATCCAAAATTATAAAAATCCTTTGATTTTTTACCGTCATCGGCACAAAAATCAAAGGCATGCCCTTTCAAAAGGGTTTTTGCCCCTCCGATATAAAATACTGCTGCCGTCTTTGTCCCAATTTTGAATTTTTAATCTGTATTAAATCCTTTAAAAATTATAAATTTTACAGTACTTGGATTCTTTACATGTTGGTGTATGCCCAATTCTCCCTTAAATAGAAGATCCCGAGCACAACGAAATGTTCATCATCATCAACAGCAACAACCCAAAGGTGGAATTGTACAGTATGAACATGAACCATTTCGGCATTATTGATGACACTTAAAAACGGCATTTTTAATTTTTCAAAAAGTTATGTATAATTAATGTTCCTTCAAAGCTTTTATTATTATGATACTGTTACTACAACTATACTTATCAACTTCACAAATATCCTCACTTTTTATCGATTTCCTTTCCAAAGAATATTAAAATATTTCCATTCGTTTTTTTATTGAATTTTTTTAAATTTCATAAAGTTACTGTATTATTTTTTTTAAAATTTGTATAAACAAAAATGGATAATTACCAATAAATTTTTATTTTACTACGGTATTTATAAAATTACTTTAATAAAGTTCTAAATTTTAGTTAAAATCAAGTTTTACAATTTGTTATCAAGGAAACGAAATCCCTTTCTAATCTTTGGTTTTAAAATCGCATGTAAAATATGGATGACGTAAATTGGTGCCCCTCAGGACATGGTATCGACATTTCTTTAAATCCTAAAATTCTCCATTTTCCAAATTCTAAATTTTTAGGATATCCAGCATATTGCCCTTTATCCGGTTACGGTAGAGAATATAAATATTGTTGTACATCTTTTTTTCTTGGATCTTTAAAGCCTACTTGCTGTTATTTGCCAATTTCGGCTTGGAATATTGTTTCAATTATTTTTGCATGTATAATTGTGACTGGTCGTAAGTTTTGTTATCATAATTTCAAATACAGTATTTAAAAATATTTGACCTTTTTTCAGTTTTAACATTTTTTACTTGTTGGTTTTTGCCAAATTGTCCATTGAGCAAAAGAATGACCGAAAATCGACTAAAGCGGGATCGGGAAGCTGGAATAATACAGTATGATCGTGAACCATTTCGACATTAAAAATTTTTCTTCATCAATTACTTATCCCAAAATTTGTTTTGAACAACTGTATGTAATAACTTTATTGCAATAAACATAACATATATAACAAAAATAAAGATAAAGAAACATAAAAACAATAAAAATCCAAGTAAACTCAAAATATAGGAATTTTATAAACCATTCTTTTCGGCTACAGTAACCCTTTCAATATTTAACTTTCCCATTTCAACACCTTTCATTGATGATCTTCGGTTATCTGAAAGCTAAAAAAGATAAACAACTACTTAAATTTTAAAAAGCCGAAACAGACTTACAGTAAAAACAGGTGGTTCATTTTCGCTATTTGGTGGAGAAATTTGTTGTCGTAAACTTGGAACTTTAAGATCAACTCCAGATCCATGATGTTGTTGATGGTGATGATGATGTTTGAGATTATCACTTAAAGTTAACAATGATGCAGAGCTATTCCCTGCAGATGGAAGATAATGAAATCGCGATTGAGTCATTGATTCAACACCATGGAAGAGATTAACTGGAGATGGAACACGTGTTTCATCAAGAAAATTTTGAAGTTGTCCAGATGCTGCTAGCAATAATCCCAAAAATGGTGCAGATGGAGATAACGGATGAGAAGTGTATTCTGGATGATATTGTCTATATATGGGATTACTGTAGGACATATTTAAAAAGAAATTAAACATACACTCCAACAAAATATGGATGATCTTTTAATTCAAGCATTTCCATTCTAACTGCTGTATTTGTTTCTTCTCCGCGATCACAAAGTTTTTTAACTTTATCAATAAATCCTTGCTAAAATTCAAACACTATTACAGTATACCACAACACTAAAAATAACTTACTTCTCCATTTTCAATAGCTTCTCGAGCAATTTTTAACAATAAATTTGATGAAACTGATATATTTCCGGTACTTTTTGTTTGATCAACTCCCATTCCAACAAATCGAAGTCCTGCAGATGTCAGCTTTGGCACAACTGCCGGATTAATTTCATATCGATGCCGATGCCGTTCTTCAATTGATTGATTCTTTCCATATAAGCTATGCAAAAGGCAATCAGTTGTAAGGAATTCAGTTGCTCGCCGTCCAAGTCTCATTGTTCCACCCATATCTCCTCCAGAATGTTCTAACATTTTTATAACAATTTTTTGTTCAGGAGTTAAATGTTCAGTTGAAGAGGCATCATCAGAAGTATCAGAATTATTTTGTTCTTCCCAAAATTCTGTTGATGAAGCACCATCAATTTTACAAACATTTCGAGCAAATTCAATCGCAGCACATTGCATTCCAAGACAAATTCCAAGGAAAGGCTTTTTCTTTTCACGAGCATATTGGCATGCTTGAATCTTTCCTTCTATTCCACGTAACCCAAATCCACCAGGAACTAAGATTCCACTAAAATATCCACAATGTTACAGTATCCCAAGGAATTTTAATTAAACGTACTCAGCTTCATCAAGAAGTTTAAGGGCAGCATTTCGTTTTTCTTCTGATGCTTCATCTTCCAAATGTTCAGAAACAACAAACTAAAAAACCCAAATTGTGAATTCCAAACTCCAAATAAATTGTTTACCAAAATTTCCAATTTTCGTTCACTATGAGTTGCAGCATGATTCAAAGCTTTAATCACAGAGGAATATGCATCACTAAAAACTTTAACACGAGTTTCATCAGTTGTTTGATCAAGGTGAAAATATTTTCCAACAAGTGCAATTTTTACAATATCTGAATATTTATCAACTCTAAAAAAGTTTAACAGTTACGGTACATGCACAAAAAGAAAACATACAAATCAGCAAGCTGAGTCCATTGAAGAATATTTGGGCAATTTCGAAAAGCTAAAGATGGTTCGATTCGATTTAATTGAAATCGATCTTCAATAACTTCCAAAACATTTTGTTGGATAAGTAAAAGTGGAACTCGATAAATATTTGAAACATTGTGAACACCAATTACCTAAAAAAGAATACTGTATTTTCATATTCAATGATAAAAATAGATTACTTGATCAGTTTTGATTCGGCATGAATTTGCAATCTTTTCTTTAATTCCCATTGTAATTGGGCGTTCACTTCGACAAACGATCATATCTGGGAGTAAGCCATAGGTTCGAGCCAATTCAACTGAATGCTGCAAGGGTTTTGTTTTTGTTTCACCAGTTGATTCCAAATCAATTAACATTGACACATGAACATGCATAAAACGTGAACGATGATCAGGATGCGTAAAATCGGCCATTGCATACATGAATGGCATAGATTCAATATCCCCACATGTACCTAAAATATTAATAGATATATTAAATCCAATAATGTTAAAATAATACCTCCAAGTTCAACAATAACAACATCCGGTCGAACCCCAGATTCATCCACTGGTCGTTGAGCAACGTCATCAACCCATTTCTTAATTGCATCGGTAACATGCGGAACAACTTGAACTGTTTTTCCAAGGTATTTTCCAGCTCGTTCATCTCGCATTATTCGATCATAAATTTTACCCGTTGTAATATTGTTATCAGATGTTAAACAAACATTCAAAAATCTTTCATAATTTCCAAGATCCAAATCAACTTCTCCACCATCATCAAGAACAAAAACTTCACCTAAAAAATATTTGTAAGGGGATATATCAAATCCTTTAAAACTAATAAATCCATACCATGCTCCCATGGAGAGAATGTTCCAGCATCAATATTTAAATATGGATCAATTTTTATGGCAGTAACACGATATCCATTTGCTTTTAAAAGTACTCCAAGAGATGAAGAGACAATCCCTTTTCCAACTCCAGATATAACTCCGCCAGTAACCAATATAATTTTTACAGGATTTTGTGGATCCGAAGATGATGAAGAAGAGGTTGATTTTTCAGACATACTTATTATGCTGGAAATGAAACAGTAATTAATATTGGAGATATTTCAAGGATCCAAGATCCAAAATTAAACTTTGCAAAAAATCCCGTTTTTTTAAATTTTAACTTTCGCTTCAAAAGTTTTTCTAATATGGGATTGTCCAGAAATCACGTGACCAAAAAATCGTGATTTTTAAACCCCCTCCCTCCCCCGGTGACCAAAGATCAAAGCATTTTGCCGACAACATCAAAGCCGGGTGACTAATGGGCTTACCCCCTCCCTCTCCCCTCATGGTCACGTGATTTCTGGACAATCCCTATTGTAGATTTTAGATTTTTTACAAGCTCTTTTCTTTAAGCTTTTACATTTACATTAAAAATTAACCATAAAGTTGTGCCCAAAATTATTTCATTAGTTTTTAAAAGTTTTTTTAGAATCAAAAGTCCAGGCAGATGACATAAAAAGAAAAACCCCGCCAAAAAATTTGACTATTTTCTTTTCTGTGCCTGGCTGTTGCTGTTGGTTCTTTCCTAATGTTTTGATTCAAAGCAACGAAGCAGCAAAAGAAAAAAAGAAATGAAAAAAATGACCAAAAAATTGCTAAAACTTTTAGTTTTTTGCAGTTTTTTTCATTTATTTATAGTGAATCAGCATAATTTTTATTTCGGAAGGGCAAAAATCATCTCAAGTGGGAACGTTTTTAATCTTGTGTCAATGGCGGTAAAAGATCAAAGGACTTTTAAGATATCAAAAGAAGCACGTTCCCTGGTGCCCCATTTTGTTGACATCCATGGTTTGGTTTGAAAATAATCAAACACTTGGGACTGGGAATCATTCGGCACGTGGCTTTTATTGTTGGTTTTTGATCAAAATTTTGTTTTAATGAAACAAATAAAAAAGCATTAAAAAAATGATTGATGCATGAACCATTCCAAATTGTTAGCTACAATATCCCTATAATATGGAAGTACCATTGGAAAGTGAGCAAGCTTTTGTTAATCTATTTCCTCCTGTATTTTGACCCATGATAATGATAAAGAATAGTTTCAGAAAGATATCATTTAATTGAAAAATTAAATAGGCTAATTTGAAAATGATACGAAATTAAAAGAGCGAGAAAGGCTTTTCAAAAGGTTGCACCAAAGTTTAACATTATTTTCATTTTATTTTTTTTTCGACTTTTTAAAAAACTTGATTCACACCAATGAAAAATGGCAAAATAAATATTTGCAAAGATAGAAAATAGACAAAAAAAGTTTGCAAAAAAGTCTATGTCTGGGGTTTGGTCAACAACAAAAAAGAAGAAGAAAAGGCGGCACAAAAAAATTGTCGTCTGAAAGTATTCCTTTTTGATCAAAGATATTTTTTGTGTCAAAAATCAACAATCTTATAATTCTTATCTTAAAAACATCTTTAAAAATCATCAAAACAAATATATTTTGGAAAGATATGAACACCGAAAAGTGTCTATGATAAATACAAATGCACCCTTGAGGGATTTTTGAAGGTACATTACGGCTAAACTTTTGGATTCAATTTTTCTACTGATAAGAATATTTGATTAAGAAAATGGTTTAGAATAAACTTAAAACTGTTGGAAAAAAGATATTGAAATTTTTTGAGTCAAAAATTACGGTAGACAAAAATGTTAAAATTAAAAACAGCAACAAAAGAAAACAGATGCTGCAGTTGTTTTTTATCACATCATTTTATAAAAATTTTCTATGTTTCATTCAAAATTGTTTTTTTTTGAAAAAATTGAGGACAAACATGGGTATGATACTTTTGACAGAAAAAAAGTATTAAAAAAAAAAAAGTGAAATGAAAATGATCAAGTTCATGTAATCCTATTATTACATAAATATTGGGGACAAAAAGGACTAACAATTCGAATGAACAATTGCTCTCTTTTTAATAAAAATACATGTTTCTGGTTGTTGTTTTTATTGAAAATATACAACGCAAAAACGTAGGTTCAACTTTTTTGATAACATCTTTGTTGTCCAAAAAAGAGGTTGTTTTAAACGTTTCAAACTTGATATTTGCGTTTGGAATTTGCCTCCGTCGCTGTTGTTTAAAATTTACAAATAACAACAACGTCTAATTATAAAATGGAAATATTCGGCATTAATCGATTCCATTTAATTGTACTTTCAACTTGGCAAATTTGTTTAATTTTTGTTACACAATTGATTTTTCCAGTGTTCCTAAATTATGTTCCCAAATGGCGATGTCATTCAATGGAGCCGTTTGGCAAAGATTGCCAAAGCTATCAAACTTGCAATGGCACAATCGAATATGACCATGTTTATTTTCATTCAATGGCATTAGAATACGGATGGATTTGTGGGCAAAAATCATATTTGACGGCACTTTTTAGTCAAGTTCAATTTGCTGGAGTTTTGATTGGCACACTTGCAAATGGAAGTTTATCAGATTTATTTGGGAGAAAACGGATTTCTTTGACAAATATGGTTATTGCTTTAGCCATGATGCTTTTAAGTGGTTTGTTACTTCCCTTTGAATTTAGGGTCAAATAATTTAGGTAAACCATAATGTTATAGTAATCGCTCCCACACGGAATATCCTATTTGCCTGTCGATTTATTCTTGGAATTTGCATTGGCGGAGTTGTTGTTGTTGTTTATACATTTATTATGGAATTAATTCTACCATCTCAAAGAATGATCCTTCGTTGCTGTTTTAATTGGGTAATACAGTATACTGAAAGGACGTCAGTAGCATTTTATCTCGGATGGGAATAAAAACATTTCGAGGAGGGCTTTCCTTTGATCTTGTGCCGATGGCGGTAAAAGATCAAAGGATTTTTATGATTTAGAATGGTAACATATGCCCCTGGGGGCAGTGTTACCGATTTTCCCAAAATGGGGTCGGCGCCTCCGGCGTCGACGCCAAGTGACGCCGGACAGGATTTTTTTCAAAGTCGAAAAAAATTTCTCAAAATTATTATTAAAAGGTTGGAAATGTATATTTTTATCAATAATAGCATTAATAATGTATGTTAAATGGTAAATCTAATAATACAGTTGAAAATTAAAACATTTTGTGTAAAAACTGTCTCCGGCGCTTCGGTAACACTGCCTGGTGGTTTGCCCTGCTGATGTTCCTATTTATTCAACATTTTTGACCGTATTCTGAAAGTATATTTCAGGGTATTGCCAGAATAGTCATAACTGGAACATGCTATTTTTTTAATGATTGGAGATCTGCAACAATTGCATCTGTAATTTTTGCAATTCCATCATTATTTTTAATATTTTTTATATTTCCTGAAAGTCCCACATGGTTGCATTATAAGGTAAAAAAGGTTTATTAACATCATTTTTAATGCTTAAAAAATTAAACACAATATTTTGATTGAAACTTTTCGTTTTCTTGTTTGAATCTTGAAATACAAGATTTTATTTTTTCTGAATTTTTCAGTTTTTATTTCTTCAAAAATTTTATTTCATTTTAAATTTCAATATTAATAATCTCTCCAAAAATTTAGGGAAAAATTGAACAAATGAAAAAAAGTGAACGAAAAATTGCCCGAATTGCAGGTGTTAAATATCAAGAAATTCATCATGATCCAGTTGTTGAAAAGAAAAGCATACTGTATTTTGTTTTAATTAAAGTTTCAATGATTTCTTTATTGTTTCAGAGACATAATTCGAGATAGGCATATTTTAAAGCGAGTATCCGTTCTTTGGGTTATGTGGTTTGTGGCTGCGCTATCTTCATATGGCGTTGATCTAAACAGTACAAATATTAGTGGGGATCTTTTTATTAATCAAATTGGGTTCGCAATTGTGATTACCCTTTCAAAATATGTATGTTTGAACAATTAAAAAAATAATGAAATTACTGTAGCATTGTTGTTACAGTGTTTGTTAATTTTGGATACAGTATCCCCAAGCTTTAGTCGCCGAAATCTTCATCAAGGTTCACAATTAGCTGCAATGATATGTTGCATTGCATTAGTGATATTAACATATTACAAGTTTGAAGTTTGTGCTTTTTCGGCATTTGAAAATTACCATATTTGAAAATTTTTAGGGAATCCTAATTTTGATACCAAATTTATTGGGTATTTGCTGCATTGAATGGACTTGGGTAAGCAAAAAAGTTTTTTAATTTTAGGATTTTAAAATGACATTTTAGGATGCCTGTTATCTTTGTGGAATTGAAGTTGTTCCAACCCCAATGCGAACATCAACATTAGGTTCATGCTCTTTACTCGCTCGTGTAGGGGCTTTATTATCACCACTTGTAAGTTCTCCTTATTGATTCAAGGATATTTCACAGAAAAGTTTGTTCTGGTATTTTGGGGCTATTAAAGATTAACGAAGAGATTGAAGTTAACACTTTGATCTAATGAAACTCTTGTAATAAACTTGGGACATGTCAATCTTAAGAAAAATCAAGGTTAAATTTTTCTGCAAAATATATCCGTGAATCCTTCTTACTAATTATGTAACTTTAGTTGACACAATTTTTAATAGGTTATGATGTTACATCATCAGTCCCCTGAATTGGTTTATGCTGTTATCCTTGGACATGGAACAATCAGTCTTGTGTTGTCCTATTTCTTTTTAGTCGAAACAAAAGGATGTAATTTGGATCATGTGATTGTTGAAGATGAACATGAAAATAATATTCTGGAAGAAGAAAGAGGTACAAAAATAAATGAAGAAACTAAATTTTTATAGTCATTTATTTGACAATTAATAGAAATTTATTTTGTTAAAAAATTTATAAAAATGCAGTAAACTTTTTAGAATTTAAAAAACAAAAACAACATTTTAAAACAGAAACAAAACAAAAAAATATGGAGGGTTTAGTTGTGATGCATAATTTCTGAAAATTATTGTATTACTGTAATTAAGGACATCAATATAATAGAGCACGGGTCCTATGCAAAATCATAAAAATCCCTTGATTTTTTACTTTCATCGGTGAAAGATCAAAGGCGTGTCCGCAATGCCTTCTCTAAAATGAAATGGTGCTGATGTTCTTGAGTACAGTACCGTGTGAAAAATGTTGTTCAGTTGGCACAAAATTTTTATGTTTTTATAATCGACTTTTTTTCAAATTCGAGCAAAAATCGAAAATCGTGCCAACACCACTTTTTTAAAATGGTCGTATGGACATGAAACTTTGTAGATAAGGTAAATTAGGTCCAAAAATAAGTATAAAGTAGGTTTCAGACCATGAAACAGTCTAGATTCCGAGTTACACTACCACCCTACCTCACCCGTGGAAAAAATCAAATATCTTAGATATGGTCAAAATTGGTAGTGGAATCGATAAAGGGACTCAAAATTAGTCTATATTTAAAATTTCAGAATTTTTGGGCCACTGGGACCAAAATGCCATCAACTTTAAATCACCAAAAATCTTCATGCCTATGTTAACTTTTTTTTTCACATACCATCTTACAACTTTCCATGTTTGGAAACGATGCAGAATATTCTCTAGTTTATTTTAGTATATAACTTTTTTCTCAGGAGTGGGGGGAACCCTGTCATTTCTCAAAAAAACTACCAAAGTCTACATCTCCAGCATCAACCCTGGGGCATAACTCGTCAATGGGGTCAGATATTGACATAAGGTGACTTACATGATGAAATACTATGTTACTGGACTATGCTGGATGAGTTTCATGACATTTGAACATGCTTTCGAAATATGCCACCACTATGAAATTTCAAAATTTTGCAATATCATGCATTGGGGTATTAATTCAAAAAATGTTAATTTTTCTTAAATTAAAAGAGAGAACGTGTGTTAATGGAAAAATATAGATACTAAATTAGTATTTTAAAGCATTAAACATTGAATTTGGTTAAATCCTGATTTTTGGGGACAACTGCAAAAATCGTTGTATTTTGGTCAATTTTGGAGGTAATGATACATAATAAAAATCATCATATATCAACTTTTTGTGCTTTTTACAATGAAATATAGCATGTCTGGAGTATTTATGCAAATTTTCAAGTAGTGGGAACCTCTAATTTCCATTACGCAGCATTTTGAATATCAAAGTAGTATCAAGAAATTAAATCTTCAATAAATCAGTTTTTTTTCATCTTCAAAGTCTTCAAAAACATGTTTTCTTTGTTTTTTTGTGATTATTCCGGTATTTTGAGCTAAGCTTCAACATCAAACGATAAGAAATCAACAATTTTGAAATTTCGAAAAAATCAAAAATTTTAAAAACGCGTTAAAGTTAGAAATTTTGTTGCAATTGGTTTGTCCTAGTTAAATATTACATAAATAGTATAAAAAATGGGTTTAAATTAGTTATAAATATAGAAAACGAGATTTTTCATGGTATATATGGGTCATAAATAGCCTCATTTTCAAAATGCTGCGTAATGGAAATTAGAGGTTCCCACTACTTGAAAATTTGCATAAATACTCCAGACATGCTATATTTCATTGTAAAAAGCACAAAAAGTTGATATATGATGATTTTTATTATGTATCATTACCTCCAAAATTGACCAAAATACAACGATTTTTGCAGTTGTCCCCAAAAATCAGGATTTAACCAAATTCAATGTTTAATGCTTTAAAATACTAATTTAGTATCTATATTTTTCCATTAACACACGTTCTCTCTTTTAATTTAAGAAAAATTAACATTTTTTGAATTAATACCCCAATGCATGATATTGCAAAATTTTGAAATTTCATAGTGGTGGCATATTTCGAAAGCATGTTCAAATGTCATGAAACTCATCCAGCATAGTCCAGTAACATAGTATTTCATCATGTAAGTCACCTTATGTCAATATCTGACCCCATTGACGAGTTATGCCCCAGGGTTGATGCTGGAGATGTAGACTTTGGTAGTTTTTTTGAGAAATGACAGGGTTCCCCCCACTCCTGAGAAAAAAGTTATATACTAAAATAAACTAGAGAATATTCTGCATCGTTTCCAAACATGGAAAGTTGTAAGATGGTATGTGAAAAAAAAAGTTAACATAGGCATGAAGATTTTTGGTGATTTAAAGTTGATGGCATTTTGGTCCCAGTGGCCCAAAAATTCTGAAATTTTAAATATAGACTAATTTTGAGTCCCTTTATCGATTCCACTACCAATTTTGACCATATCTAAGATATTTGATTTTTTCCACGGGTGAGGTAGGGTGGTAGTGTAACTCGGAATCTAGACTGTTTCATGGTCTGAAACCTACTTTATACTTATTTTTGGACCTAATTTACCTTATCTACAAAGTTTCATGTCCATACGACCATTTTAAAAAAGTGGTGTTGGCAGGTGTTACTCGATTTTGAAAAAAAGTCGATTTTATGGCACAGAAAACAAAAGGCATTTTTAGTGCCAAAAAAACTCCAGAAATCTTGGTGAAATTGCTAATAATTTTTGCAGTGTATTCCATGTATGGCATGCCTTTTTAAAATTAAAATGTCAGCTGTTTTTTGAAGCCATATTTGTTTCCATTCATCATTCATCAAAATACAGTTTAATATAATCGATGAAAATGAATGATAATTAACCATGCAAATACCCATAAATGCCAAAAGAATCCAAAAATTGCAAAATTACTACCCGAATTTAAAGAATCAGCGGCAGCTAAAACTTTAAGCGTGGAAATTGTAATCGACATTGGTCGCCAAGCTGAAGTGGTTCTTCGAATTGAAGCTCGTTCACTTTGTTCAAAGGTCATTGGTTGTTTTGTGACTGATAATCTTCTTTCAGAATTAGTTTTATCATTTTGATATTTTTGTTGTCTTGAATCTTCTTCCAAATCAATCCAATAATCCAAGCCATTATCTTCTAAGCTTTCATCAAATATTTTTGGCAATTTTGTTGGAACTGTTAACGGTATTGAAGTTGTTGTTTTTCCCCGATCTTTTCCAAAATATTTGTAATCATCAGTTTGTTGAAAATAGCTGTAATCATCAGAAACCGAAGATTCAGAAGAATCAGGGATCTGATAAAGTGATGAAAGGGTTGAAGTTGGCATTTTGTTGTTGGCAGTGGTTGGAGATGAAAGTGGTTTCGGTTGAAGCAACATTGGTATTGACCCTCCAATTAATTGTGGTGGCGAAGGTGACGGGGAAAGGGTTGTCAAAATTCCCATTGGCAATGTGGTTGCCATTGATTCTTGGCATTCTGGAGGTAATTTCAGATGCTGCGATGAAAGTTGCAACAAAAAATTAAATGATTGCTGAATGGAATTATTGATTTTAAGCCAAAGCTACAAAGTTTATTATTATCTCAATGGTGACAGCAGGATTTTGTTTCGGATGGGACAATGACCCGTTTAAAGGGGGCGCCTTTGATCTTGACAAAAGATGAAAGAATTTCTACGATTTAGGAGAAGGCACATGTCCCTAGCGCCTTTCTCTGCTGACGTCTTTGTCAACCCTTTTAATCAAGGCCGTATTTGGAGGGAGGGCATTCGGTACCTATGCCCCCTCAAAAATCCAGAAAATCCTTTGATCTTTTGCCGCCGCCGTGTTAAGCCGGCAAAAGATCAAAGGCGTGCCTCCCCCCTGAAACAAAAATGCCCACCCCGAAGTTTTTTTCTGCCTACGGCCTTGCTTTTAATACTTACATCACTGGCATGAATTGAACATTCAAACGGCACTCCAATATAACATTCTGTGTATTCTTGTAACTTTTTACAAAAATCTTTCAGCGACATTTTATCCTCTACTTTTATCAATGGACATTTTTTCATTGTTTTATCAATGTGATGCCGTTCGCATTGAATAAATTCATTGAAAGCTATAATTAATTAAATTAGATTACATTACGGTAATTTGGATATTTACCAGTTGGAGATTCCCTTGATGCATTACAAATTGTATTCCATTGAATGACAGATGCCATTCTCATTGATTTATCATTTGATGATGGGCATTTTCGACTGCATTGCTCAAATTTTGATACCGCACTTAAATATAGATATAATTATTTGGAAAGAATTTAAAATGGGCATCACTAAAACCTTGCCAAATCCTATTTCGAAACCGGGTCGGATCGTATATTTTACATCGTGATCATGAAAAATGTAGAAAAATTATGTCTAGCTCCAGAATCAATATATTCAGAATTCGATATACTACATTTTTATAAAAAATACAGTATATCGGAAAATCTTCAGTATTCTGGCTACAGAATCTGAGGATTCAGAATCAGAAAAAAGTTTTAAGCAAATGTATTTAAATCCCGACCTTTTCAACATTTTGGAGCGTTTTTCACACTTTAATTTTTAGATGCCTGACCCACAATTCGGCCCAACCCGTTTTTTGTGGCCCGACTTTAGTAATGATATTTTTTTATAAAAAAACCTACAAACAAATCCATGAAATTTTCCTCGTTGCAACAGCTGTTGTTCGACTTTTAACAATTACAGAATGAAATGGCGCTAATAATTCTGTTTCTGTTTCACCCGAATGTCCGATAATTGATACAATCGAATTCTTGAATGCATTTGTACAAGCTTTTTGGCACTTTGAATAACCGTATTTTATTTGAGCTTAAAAATTTTAAATTATAGATATTTTTAAAATGTTGTATTTTCTGTAAATTACCAAAAATTATAAAAAACCTGAGAAAAAGAATTAACAAGTTTTTCATCTTTGATGAAAATCCTTAAATTGATTTTTTGAAGCCATGAATAATTTTAACATTTTTTGTATTTTCTAAAATTTCAAAACGTCATTTTTTTACAACAAAAAATACTATAAAGCCGTAAAAAACAACAACAAAAAAGCACGGAAATATCAGAAAAAGAAAAAAAACGATAAAAGTTGTGTTTAATGAAGTTAAAAAGCCATGAATGAATATATCGTTATTTTTTCTTTAAAATAAAGACAACTAATTGGATGCAGTTTTTTACAACTTTTCTTTATTTTTTTATTTTCAGCTTTAAATAAGCCCAAAAAAACTGCGATAAAAAACACAGCAGAAAAAAAGATGAAGCTTGAGAAATGTTTTTTTAGGATTTTGTTTTTTCGGGCTTTGTTAAACAATAAAAGAATTCTTATTCTATCTTTTTTTGGCACTTCACATGCAAGAAGAAGGAAAAAAGGGACCAAAATAAGCAAAAAAACAAGATGATGATGATGTTAGATTTAACATTTTAGAAAAAGCAAAAAAAGAACAATTGATAAATTTAAATGGATAGAAAAGCATGATGGTCAAAACTATAATGACGAGATTTTTAAGCTCTTGAGAAAGAAATGGGATTCAGCAAATCCAAATCTTTAAAAAAAACTATCATAACATGGAATTTTTTGATAACATTTAACATGTCTCGAGCATTTAAGAATTACAACTTAAAATTTGAAATTTAAATTAAAAAATGTAAAAAACTGTTTAAAAAAATTTTAACACCATTACCGTAACCTCAAAATAATGAGAAGCATCTGGAAATGTATTCATTTTAATATTTTTAAAAATATGATTAATTGAGAAAAGAAAGACAAAATATAAATGAAATAATTGGAACAGCCTGAGAACTCAATCCCCGAGTACAAAATCTTTAATTTTATTAAAAAAATATTCACACACACATGCGTTTTTTATGATTCAAAGCATGGAAATATGAAATGGATTTCTTGGAACTGAAAAATAAATTTGCTACAAGATTGTTGAAAGAGTTAAAAGAGAAGACAGAAAAATGTGAAAAAATCAGAAAAAAGAATACTTCTAAATTTATTTGTCGAATCAGATCGCATCGACAATTTTAAATTCTATGCCTTTTTTAAAACTTTAATTTGAATCAGATTTTATATGTTTTTTTTAAAGTTAAGAATAAAAAACAATTTAAAACTTTATAAAAAAGATCATTATTTGATGGTTTATTTCGAAATTGATATGGAATTGTCCAGATATGACGTCATGCAAAGAAAGAGAGGGAGAGAGGGGGTCAGCCATTTATGACGTTTTTTGATATTTTACCGCTACTTTTAAGGCGGCACCT
This sequence comes from Panagrolaimus sp. LJ2414, assembly GCA_024447195.1. Taxonomy (NCBI): domain Eukaryota; kingdom Metazoa; phylum Nematoda; class Chromadorea; order Rhabditida; family Panagrolaimidae; genus Panagrolaimus; species Panagrolaimus sp. LJ2414. The sequence goes on from JAMRXY010000016.1 coordinate 10,761,666, forward strand.
TTGATGACGCCGCCGGGGTAGGGAGGGAAGGGTCCGAAAATTCCGCTTTTTGTATGACGTCATATCTGGATGATCCCTATTCAGGAAATTAATTAAATTGTTATTCCTTGAAACAGTTTTTCACCTTTTTGCTTTTGAGAAATTGAAGAAAAGCTGTTTCAAAACATGACAACAGAAATCATGATACCAATCTTACATGTCTTTAGAAAAAATGATAACCTTAATTTAAAAACGTAATAACACAAAAAATTCTCAAAGCAAATCCAAATTTCAAGAAAGAAATACAAATAAGCCGGAAGCAGAAAAAAAATTATTACTGCTTTGGAAAAATTTTATTTAAAAGGTTTTAAAAATGTCAACAAAAAATTTAAGTTTTTTTTCAAGTTTTTAATAAAAAAAACAAAATTTAAAAAAATCTTTTTATTCAAAAGAAAACAGTAGGGTTTGTAAAAGGTCGACTGCCCGAATGTTGTTTTTTTGTTGTCGTAATAAATTTACAAAATACAACAAAAGCATGTCGGAAAGTTTAGAAAAGTTTCTAAAAGTGTATTTTTCGAAAGTTGAAAAATCGTGAAAAATGTATACTTCTTTTGAAGAAGATGCGATCTATTTTTTGTTACTTGAAAGGATAAAGACAAAAAACGAAAAGAACATTGAAAAAGGATCATTGAAGCATAAATTACTGCAAAAAATAAAACTGAAGAAGACAAATAACGAACATCAGATTTAAAGCTTTGATGCCAAAAAAGAAGTGGGCTTTTTCTTCTTTAACAATGAAGAATAACAACCTTCCATTTTTTAGAATCCCTTTTTTGTCAACCAAAAATATACACCATTAAAATGACCAAAATAATATTCGTCAAAAATATTTGATTTAAATAGGATTTAAAAGGGCAATCGGACATTTTTTTATGTTCACAAAAACGGGATAGAAAAAAAACCCCAAAAGGCAACTCTCATGAAAGCGCTCCAGGTGGTCCTAAAATTTCTTGAAGGCGAAAATTCTTTGTTCATTTTATTCAATAAAAATTATAAAAAACGTATACTACCATTTAACAACATCAAAAACAAGGAATAAAAAAAATCAATATTTTGCAACAAAAGATGTACCTATACAGCTTTCATCTAAAAAACATTTTAATTTAACAAATATGGTATTTTATATACCGTATTTGTTATGTCATGTACAGTACTTATTCACTCTATTTTTCAATGTTCAATAATTTTAAAAAGGATAATCGAGGAATATTGACTTTTCCAAAGATGAAAAACTTGCAACAGAGTATACTGTATGTGGAGATACTGTAAAAGTTTTTAATGTTTTAGACCGAAATTGTTTTAATACAATAATAAAACCAAAGTATCGATGAAAAAAACTACATTGTTGTTGAATTATTTGAATCCTTTAAATTAAAACCTAAAAAAATTCTTACCCCGAAAAAAACAACACCGGGGAATTTGAAAAAAAAGTGGCGCATTTTTTTCGAAACCCATTTTTAAAAAAATCTAAAGTTACCAATTTCTTATTAATATTTTGGTCTATAATTTAACAATTTTGCTTTAATTTAGTTTAAAATATGTCTGTTCCTTGGTAAGTTTACTCTATTAAGTTTATTAATATTGAAGATAATTTTTTAAGGATTGAAAAATATCGTCCAAAAACTTTGAGTGATGTTGTTGGAAATACTGAAACGATTGAAAGATTAAAAGAATTCTCAAAACTTGGATATATTCCTTCTTTAATTATTTCGGTATTGTTTATTTTGCATTTAAAATGTTTAATTTACAGTATAAGATAATTTTAGGGTCCACCTGGATGTGGTAAAACAACGAGTATTTGGGCGCTTGCCCGAGACATGCTTGGTTCATATGCAAAAGAAGCTGTTTTAGAATTGAATGCATCGGATGATCGGTAAGAATTTTGTATATTTTAATATAGTAATTGGGATAAATTAATTTCAGAGGTATTGATACTGTTCGAAATCGAATCAAAGGATTTGCACAGAAGAAAGTAACCCTACCAGATGGTAAACACAAAATTATTATCCTTGATGAAGCTGATAGCATGACAGAAGGAGGTAGGGTCTTTTTGTTGCAATTATAATTATATGGTCTATTACTTTTTAGCTCAACAAGCTCTACGTCGAATTATGGAAATTTATTCGAGTACAACAAGATTTGCTTTTGCTTGCAATCAAAGTGACAAAATTATTGGTAAACTTTATCTTTGCTTTTTCTACGTTCATCTTTCACATTTTTAGAACCTCTTCAATCTCGATGTGCTCTTGTAAAATACAGTAAATTGAGTGATGAACAAATGGCAAAGAGGGTTGTTGAAATTTCAAAAATTGAAAATTTGAATTTCACAGAAGATGGAATTGAAGCAATCCTTTTTACGGCTCAAGGTGATATGCGACAAGCATTAAATAATCTTCAATGTACGGCATCTGGATATGGTCTTATTAATGCTGAAAATGTTTATAAAGTTTGTGATGAACCACATCCAGATATGATGCGGGATTTATTTGAAAATTGTGCTCAAGGTGAATTCAAAGAAGCTTTTGCTGGTTTGGATAAACTGTATAAAATGGGATATTCAACTGATGACATTTTAACAACGATGAGTCGTGTAGTAAAATTCATTGATGTTCCAGAAGCTTTAAAACTTGAATTTATCAAAGAGGTTGCAAAAACTCATACTCTTGCTGTTCAAGGAATGACGGGTCGCGTTCAACTTGCAGGTCTTGCTGCTCGATTAAGCAAAAAACAAAAAGAATTATCTGAAGCCTCTGAAAATGATTTGTAAAATTTCTCTTTATTTGTCGTTGTGATTTTTAATAAATTTTGATCTCTTGTAGTTCTTGATTGATCTGTTTTGATAAGGGTTCTAATGTCCCATTTAATTTATTTTGCAAAAATTTTTTATTTAATTGTTAATCATTCAGTCTTCTAGATAAAGAAGAATGGCATTTGCTCCTCCAAAATTAAGCCTCGGACCAACTGCATCCTCAACTCCAATCTTTGGAGCACCAACTCCGGCAACAATTTTTGGTGCTGCTGCAACACCACCTACAAGTATCTTTGGTGCTCCTGCTGCACCTACAACAACCTTTAGTGCTGGTGCTGCACCAACAACAACCTTTGGTGCTCCTGCTGCACCATCAACAACAACAAATATTTTTAGTACTGCTGCTGCAACACCATCTACGACAACAACTGCACCTGCCACAACACCTGCTTCAACTGGTTTTACACTTGGTGGTGGTACGGGAAGTTTAACAACAACAGCATCATCGTCATCTACAACTACCACTTCTCAACCAGCATTGTATGTTCTTTTCTTTACCGTATACACAATTCTTATTCTTTTATTTTTTAGACAAAGCATGTCATTTGCTGATTTCAATGGAATTCTTGCTCGTCTTACTGATGAATACGAAGATCTTAACCGTCAATTTGTTGAAGATGTTGCATTTTTGAATGATTTTGATAAAGTTTTACGCGATAATCATAGTAAAGTAAGTTTATTATTTCACATTAATTAAGTTTCATAAAATGCTTCGGCACGATAAAAATAATGTTTCCAATTTGTTCCGGTTTCCATTCCAATTTCACGAGCTTTTGAATCACATCGAGGTGGTCGAATCATTGCATCATGCATTTCCATAGTTTTATTGACTTGTTGATTAATAATGCACTAAAAAATTTCAAATTGAAATAGAAAAGTAAAAGCTTAACTTACGTATTCGATTGCTGTACTTAATATAACAAATAATAATCCAAGTCCAATCATTGAGAATCCGATAGAAAATGTCCAAATCTTAAAAGATGTCGTCTTTTATAAGCATTAGTTTTAGAATTCTTACCTCCATTTCAGTAAATTCATGTGGTTGTATAAGTGCTGCAATTGTATCGTTTGATTTCATAGCTTTTTTTCTCTTTTGTATGACTGCAAAAAGTCAATAAATCAAATAAATCCCGGTATATTGCCTAAAAATTTGAATATTTCAGATTGCTGCTGCAAATGAAGAACTCTCTGAAATTGAAAATGACACCGCAAAATGTGCAAATGAATCTGAATGTATTAGTGCTCAATTGAAGGATATCGCAAATCTTGTTACTGTGTTAGAAAAAGAACTCAATATAAATGAACTTGATGATACTCTTGCTACAGATGCCTCAAAGAATAGTGATATGAAACGTCAACATATGTAAGCTTTTATTCCTTATTTATTTTATATCATTAACGATTTATCTATTTTCAGTATGCAAATGTATTTGTCAACTGAGGCACAAATGATTCAATTGGAAGATGATGTTGATGGCTTAAGTCAACAGGTTGATGCAATCGTAAAAATTACTGGTCCTGATCAAGCAAATGCTTCTGAAACATTTGATGATATTCGTCAAATTCTTGGTAATCAAATGGATCAACTTATCTATGTTGATAAGCAATCTGAAGAACTCAACAAACGTCTCAATGATATCAAAGTCAAATTATAATAAATATATGTTTTGTACTGCTTGTTCAATTTTATCTCTATGTTTCTTATCAAAAATTTTACCGTATTATGAATTATAATTTTATAAAATGTTGAAGATTCGATCGACATACAATTTTGTTTTTTGCTGAAATAGTTTTTTACAAATAAAGCAAACGTTGCTTTGTACACCCAGGGAAAAAAATAAATTGTGTTGGAAAATAAAACCTACCCTTTTTTAGTTGTATATAATTTGATAATACGCTGTAATTTTGATCAATTATAAATTTCAGGAGCTTTAAAAAATCTGAATCGAGTATTCAAACAAATTTTTTTAAAAATCAAAAGCAGCAGCTTTGTTGTATTACAGTAAACTGTCTTAAAACGAAAAACAACCTATTTTTTCGCGGCAAATTGTTTTTTCAACACATGCGGCTTTCCTTCTCTGCTGCTTTGTTTCTCTGATTTTTCCCACGTTAAATTTATTTCACGTGAATTTTGTCAATTTTTTTTGAATTTGTTTACTTCTTATCACACTTATCAACAACAAATAATTCTACATCAATTTTTCTGATATCGTTCCTGCAGAACGTTAAAATATCTCCAACAAAAAATGTCACTTTTAAAACGAGCAGTTCTTATTGGACAAGATCTTGAAAATGAGTTAGAAATTCCAATGATTCTTCAGGTAACACTTTTTCTTTCTTCTAAGTTCCATCTAAATGGTAAATTTTTAGAATGTTTTTAACTTGGAAGTGTCTAAAATCAATTTCTCCAACGAAACTTCAGCTAATGAACTTGAATCAGTTCTTGACAATGAAGAAGTTGTTTTTGTTATGTCTAATTTTGAAGGATCTGATTTTCGTACACTTCATGAACGGCGCCGGGATTATCGACTTATCAGTACACATGCAATACGAATACTATATCATGAACAGGTAAGTCTCTTATTCTTTCTGCTTCTTTTGCTTAGGTAATTGGTACTGTACGCCGGCTGTAATTAATGGCAACCTATTAAAAATAATCGGCGTTTGCTTGTTTTTTTTTGCAGTTTATATTGTCGGAAATCACCAGTTACATTTTCGGCTCATCCATGTTATTTCGCACGTGATGTCTGTCGAACGATTTCTGTGTCCCTTTTTGCAACAAAATTTATTAAATCTAAAAAGGATGCATCTTCCGATTACACACTAACCTTTTGGATTCTTTTTGCTGTTCCCTCTCATATCACAAATTAAATTAAAGAAAATACTTTCAACTCATCAGATTCAGCGCCATTAGCTTGTTCTATCCAAGAGTAAGCTAATGGCGTTAAAAAATTAGAGTTGGAAGCTACAGTACTATACCTGTATTGATCTGATGTAACTTCATTTTTTTAGAATCATATTTTTCCTGTATTGAAAGATAAACGACCACTCTATTGCTTCTTTTTGACAAATCTTACATTTGCTTTGGCTATTAAAAGTGGAACCAAGCGTGCTGTTGATCTTATCCATTACATGAATGGTACTGTTCGAAAAAAGTATAATTCTTCCTTGATACTAATTGCAAATGATAACATGGAAGATGAAGTTCGAGTAAGCCTTGCACTTGTTTTATGTTATATTGAAAATTAATACATTTTTCAGACAGCCGTTTCTTTACGTAGGCGAGTTCTTACAACACAATTTATTGAAAAATGTTGGGAGCGAAGAGATGACGTTAACTTTATGAGCGACATACATCAATATGTAAGTTCTGTTTTAATGTGGGTCCTTCTTTTTTATGTATTTTGAGCTTTTCCATAGAACAATATCTTCATTTTAATTCCAAACACCGATACATTTATCGTTGATACAACATTACACAAACATTCGCATTTTTAATTAAGCGTTGGGGACTTTATTTTTGTTGTATTTCTGCCAGATGTTGAAAGTGTCTAAGTAGAAGCGTTTCTTGGTCTTTATTGTTTTTTCGCAAAGGTTCCTATAAAATTTTTTAGGGAAAACCATTTTCGGCAACATGTGTCTCAACAGCATCCAAGAGAGTCGCTCTTTTTACAAAAACAAAAAGTTTTTCGTTTTAAAATTTATTCTATTGTTGCGTTTAAAACTTCTGTTTGAGCATTTTTGTATTATTGTACTTATTGTACCCTTTTTCTTTTCGTGATATTCAAAATTAAAAGTACCTAGATTTGTAGAACTGTCATCTATAGTTTTTTAAAATACTTTTCCATCTTTTTGCTAACAGTTCTGTCAATTATTTAGCTTTCATTTATACGTTTTCAGATGACTCGATACTCTTTGAAATGCTTTGGTGGACTTTCTATTTCTTTCTATGGCTTTGGTGAAAACGAGACGATCGAATTTCGAGAAAAAACTGCTGAAAATGGTTTGTGTTGAAATCAGTTTTATACAAAGACCGAAGTCTATTTTGTAGGTGGCGTTTACACGTCTCACATTGAAGATGCGACTCATGTTGTTGTTGCACAAGATCTTGGAATTGCTCGGGCTGATATTGTTGGTGATCTAAAAGCTAAATTTGTAACACCTCAGGTATGCGCGTTTTTTTGTAATTTTGTTTGTTTAATTAATGAAAAAGCATGTTTCAGTGGTTTTGGAATTCTATACTTCATGACTTTTGTAACCATGAAGATCTTTACAATGCTTTTCCTGCTGCTACTACTTCTGAATCTTCAACTTCTCGTCTTAATTCTTCTCGAACTCGCAGATCTCATGCTTCACCTGGATCGGAAACAAATGCAAAAAAGAGTCGTAAAAGCAAAAGTTCTCGAGGTAATTTGGAAATCAGTAATGCATCTTCATATGGGATCTCAGAAGAAAGCCTTGAATTTGTTGCTCCGATGGAACCTCCGAAGAAATTTGATCGTCGTTATCAAGTTTGTATGGAAATGCTAACGACTGAACAAAATTATGTTGATGATTTGGAATTGTTGATCACAGTATGTTTTAAATTTAACTATTTTGGAATCGCTTTTCCTATCTTTTTTCTAGTTATTCAAAGATCCTCTTGATCAACTTACTTTGCCGCAAACATCTTCGTTAACGGATCCACCAATGAGTCCAGCACCATTTTCAAGCAAAATGATTTTGAACAAACGGCAAATTAATAGCATCTTTGGTAAAATTCTACCCATCTTAAATCTTCATCGTGTGATTTTTAATTCTTTGGAAACCTTTATGAAAGCCTGGCCAACATCATATGATGATATTTCAATTGGATATGTTTGGGCTATTAATGGTCCAGAATTGGCAAAAGTTTATCCACCTTATGTTAATGATTATGATAGTGCTCTTGAAACATTTGATGAATGCCTTGCATCAATTCCTAAATTTCATAGTTTTGTAAAATCTGCCGAAAGTGATCCAAAATGTCGCAAAAGAAGAGTGAAAGATTTGCTTATTAAACCTGTTCAACGACTTCCAAGTGTTGGCTTGCTTTTAGAAGGTTTGTTTTTTATTCGTGTTATAATTGATGAAATTATTTTTTAGAAATCAGAAAACGTACTGATAAAAATCACAAGGATTACAGTAATCTTAATCTTGCTATCAAAGGAATTGAAGATGCTTTACAAAAAACTAATAATAGTCGAAGAGAAATTGAATCTTATGATAACATATTTTCAATATGTACTCAAATCGAAAACTATCCCGTATGTTTTGATATATAAGTATACTTTTCTTCTAACGTGTTATTTTCAGCCTGGTTTAATTAGTTCCCATAGAACTCATCATCGAACTATTGAATTTGGTATCCTTACTGGTGATGGCTTGTATGGAAGTTATGTTGGAAGAAGCTTGACAGTATTTTTGTTCAATGATTTTGTTGTTGTAAGTTTTGCTCGGTATCTGCTTATAGTAATCGTCTTGTCTTTCAGTTTACCAAGATTCGAGCAACTGTGAATCCTAATCAAAGCATTTATGCAAGTACTCGTGGAACAATCTCTCGTAATGTTTCCTTTTTACAACCAAGATTCAAAGAAAAAAAGAAGTATAAGCTTGTCACTATGCAAAGAATTTCTGATTTTCGTCTTATTCGATATGAATATGATAGCGAAATATTTATTATCAAGGTACGAAATGAAGAAAGTGAATACCTTTTTATTGGACAGCCTGCTGGTGATACGACATTCAATGATTTACTTGAATTTTTTAAACATATGTGTAATTTGGTAAGATTTTTTTTGAGTATTGCTGGACCAAATGATCTAAACAATTTTCAGTCATCACAATTTTGTTTCAAAGAACTAAGGATGGAAGAATTGACGAGAGATACTATAAAACAACTTAAAAATTCTGTAAATGATGATTTTGCTGTTATTGATCGTGCATTGTAAGTTGAGATTTTGTCCTTCTCTTCTGATATATATTTTTGTTGTATTTTTAGGAGTCTTGCTAAACATGGTGGATCTATCAAACGACCTTCTTCACTTCGTCGCACTATATCGAATGTTTCCATTGGTATTTCAAGAGGTAATATTTTATAATTGCTTAAAACTCTTGATAAATGATTTTTTCAGGTCTTGAACGATTTGCATCTAAAGCTCATTTAAGTTTTATAAATGAATCTTCATTGTAATCGGTTATCGTCTTTCGATGTAGTTAAATTTCTTCAATTGTTGTTATATAGTTTTTGTACATGTGTGACATTATAATCATAAATCTGTTACAAATCTTTTTTGTCTCTGTTGTTTTAGCACATTAAAAACGGTGATATTTATGGGGTAAACGTTTTGGCATTAATTTATACTGTAGCTTTATTATGTTATATTTTTTTAATTTTGGGCTGGTTAGAAATCTCAGCACCGATTACATAAACGAGCACACTGTGATAACATATAAAAATCTTATTGAAAACAGAAATTTTTTGTTTTGCAATAAGTTATTCTTTTTAAAATTTTTCACGCTTCTTTTATAAAACAGTTTAAAGTTACTTTAAACAAATATTTATTTAACAGTTTTATTTTTACTCCAAGAAGGTGTGCTTATTTTGATGAGGTAAAACTTTTTCTTTGACTTTTCTTTGTCTGCTTCTTTTTAATTCTATAAATTTTATTGAACAATTTTATGAATTTTTATTTTTTTTAGATCCGTTAAAATTTTTAAAAAAGGGAACAGGGTTTTATTCGTTTACTGTAATAATTACAGTGTAATTTTTGGATTTCTGTACATTTATTATTTTTTTTACACAAATGTTTCAATTCCGATGTTTTGTAAAATAATAAAATTATCTCAAGAAATTTCGATACTTACTTTTCAAAAAGTTTTTGTTCAGCTTGCAAGTTTGCTGGACGAAGGAGAAAAAAGGGCTTTAAAGCTTTTGGGAGTAGGTTTTTATATTTTTAAGACACACATTTATGCTCTAGCATCCAAAACATTTTTTCTTAAACTTTTTTGAACTTTGTGCTTCTTCTTGTTGGTTAGCTGTTGTTGAAGAAAAAGAAAGAAGCAGAAAATGAGAGAAGATGATGGCAATAGAACTTTTAGAAGAAAAAATATTGGAAAAAAATAAAACAGAGAACAAAAAAACGAAAAAGGAGAAAAAAATGGGAGGAGGATTCTTTCTTTTGTTATGGATGATGCTTTTTTGGAGGAGAAGAAAGAATTGGTTTTTTCTTAAAAATGGAAAAAAAATTGTTTATGGCTTGCTTAAGCGTTTTTTAGCATTTTTATAGCAACTTTTCTTTAAAGGCTTTCTATTGGGGTTTAGTGTTGCAGGGACGTCAGCAAGGTGGTGCACCAGGAGCACTTGTCCTCTTCTAAAATGATAAAAATTTTTTAATCTTTTACTGCCACCGACACAAGATCAAAGGTGCCCCCTCGAAATGGTTTTTATCCCCCCCCCCCCCCGAAAAGAATGCGTCCGTATGAATTTGTGTTGTTTTACAATTGTTACTGTACTTTCTGTAATCATACCTTTTATTATTTCCGCTTTTTCACAATTGACCTTTTCTACAGTAATCAAATTATATCTCTACTACCAAAAACTTTGTTAAAAATTTACTTCCATGTTAAATTAATTGTATGTAGTTGTTGTTAATGTACTTTTTTACATAAAAGACCAAACTTCACTTTTTTTTTATTTTAATGCAGCAGATGTTTTTAATTTTAATATTTTTGGACATTTCCCAGGCAAAATTATATAAAATAAAAACCATTCTAGAATTTTCCTTGTCTCTTTTTTTCTCTCTTTTTTCGACGATGATCCCAGACATAAAGACGGACGTTTTTTTGTAAATAAATTTATTTATAAATACCAATTCCATTTTTTGCTTTTGATCTTTTACCCTTCCTTTTTCTCACACACTTTTGTTTTTTTTGAGACGAGAGAGCACTTTTTCTTTCTAAAAAGGCTACGGTCGAAAATCATTTACAAAAAAAGAAATTTGCATTTATTATTTATATGCATTGTTTTGCATCTTCTCCGAAAAAGTCTATATAAGCCCATTTGAACGTTCGCCACTTTTTCAGTGTACAGTGGTGAAATTTTTCATTTCAAGGTGAGTCATTTTTTTCTTCTTCATCATCATCATGGCAGCGTGTGTGATTATTATTATGGGTGTTTTTTGATGGTTTTGCTTTTGATGCTTCAACACTCTTCTTCCCTTCGTCTTTCATGTTCTTTTGAATTCATTTTTATTCTATCTGTTTTTTTTCTTCGAGGTGTTACTTAGGCAACAGCGTTCATTCACTTCACCTCATCTCTTTTTTACTCTTGCGTTAAAAAACACGCAAAAATTTATTATTTTTTATTGGGGTCTCTTTTTTGTTGTTGATTTTTGCTCTTAGGCAATTTTTGATTTTGGGCGATACAAAACAAAAAGTGGCGATAGAGAAATCGAACAAGTGTTCAAATTCAAACAACAACAATTTTATGTTTTTGAAGGGCGACATTGAATGAAGGGGTACCAGTTTCTAAAATCGGATTAAAAAATGCTCTTTTTTGATGATGAAAAAAAGTATTTCCTCTTCCAGTGGGATGTTTTATTATTTGATTGCTTTGCATCATTTTTTGCTGTTGTTTGTGCACAAAATTTGCGTTTCCGGGCAATTTTAATTGGTTGCAAAACTTGCGTGCAAAATGTAAATCCATTCCTGCTTGAATTTTTTTAACGTTTCTCAAGTTTTTGAAGTTGCGAAAAGTTACTCTTCTCATGTTTCAATTCTTATTTTTGATAAGCAAAACAATCTCTTTTCTTCTTTCTAAACTTCTTTGCAGAGAAAAAGGTAAAGGTATCGAACTGCTTTTTTTCCGGCCTTTGCGTGTCCATGTTTCTTTCTCACTCTTTCACTCATCCCTTTGATGATGCCCCGCCTTTCTTTTATGTTTGTGTTTTATATTTCGAGCGGCGAGCCAGCTGCTGTTGACTACTTTAACCCTTGCATTTTGGATTTTTAAAAAAAAGTGTGGCAGTTTAATTTTTTGTGGGAGAAGAATTGAGTTGTCACAAAAGTCCACTAAGTAAGCAGCATGAGGTGATGCCTGCCTGCCCGCCCGCCCAACTTTATTTACGTATCTCTTTTTTCGTGTTGCTGCTGCTATTTTCAAGACGCGCTTGAAAGTTTCTTTTTTTACTTTCATTTGATTTGGTTTTAGCTGCTCTTCCCTGGTCGGACAAGCAACTTCTCTCTACAACTTGAACCTTTTTGATTCTCAAAAGCAACAAAGATGTCTGTCTCTCCTGATGTTATCAAAAAGATTGAAGATGGTTATGCCAAGCTTCAAGTAAGTTAATTTTTTACCATATTTGTAAACATATTTAACAATCCATTATTTTTAGGCTTCAAAAGAATGCCATTCACTTCTTAAGAAGCATTTAAGCAAGCAAGTTGTTGATCAATTGAAGGATAAGAAGACCAAACTTGGTGCAACTCTTTTGGATGTTATTCAATCTGGTGTTGCCAATCTTGATTCTGGTGTTGGTGTTTATGCTCCTGATGCAGAAGCTTATACCCTCTTCAAGCCTCTCTTTGATCCCATCATTCAAGAATATCACAATGGATTTGGCCCAAGTCAAAAACAACCTGCAACTGATCTTGGAGAAGGCAAAACTCATCTCCTTCCTGATCTTGATCCCGAAGGAAAATACATTAATTCAACTCGTATCCGATGTGGTCGCTCCCTTCAAGGATATCCATTCAATCCATGTCTCTCTGAAGCAAATTACACTGAAATGGAACAAAAGGTTAAGGCTGTCTTTGAACAACTTACCGATGGTGAACTCTCTGGAACTTATTACCCTTTGAAGGGAATGACAAAAGAAATTCAAACTCAACTTATCCAAGATCATTTCTTATTCAAGGAAGGTGATCGCTTCTTACAAGCTGCTAATGTAAGTTTTCTTTTTGGATGATACTGCAACTATAGCAATCATTTTTAGGCATGCCGTTATTGGCCAACTGGTCGTGGTATCTTCCATAACAAGCAAAAGACTTTCCTTGTCTGGGTTAATGAAGAAGATCATCTTCGTATTATTTCTATGCAAAATGGTGGAAATGTTGGACAAGTTTTGGAACGTCTTATCAAGGGTGTTAAAACTATTGAAACCAAGGTTCCCTTCTCTCGTGATGATCGTCTTGGATGGCTTACATTCTGTCCATCAAATCTTGGTACAACCGTTCGTGCATCTGCTCATATCAAATTGCCAAAAACTTCTGCTCGTCCAGATTTCAAAAAGATTTGTGATGAATTAAAACTTCAAATCCGTGGTATCCATGGTGAACATTCTGAATCTGCTGGTGGAGTCTATGATATCTCAAACAAAGCTCGTCTTGGTCTTACTGAATTTGAAGCTGTTAAGCAATTCTATGATGGTGTAAAACATCTCATTGATCTTGAAAAGAAAGCATAAGTAATAAATTTTTGGGATCTCGTAAAAAAAGCCTATCGCCTAGTATACTGTATTTTTTATGTAGGATTATTTCTCATAGATAGCTTTCCCCTCGTCTTGTATTGTCCGTCCTCGGTTCTTGTAATTTATATATATGTTTTGCGTATTTAATAAATTTTAATTATCGCAAATATCTTTTATTTGGTTGACTTTTGATCTGATTGGAGAGGAAAAGTTTGATTGAAAGTGACAGAAACTTGAGTCAAACAGTAGCAGCAGCAAGTTGGGATTGACTATAAAGTTGTTGTTGACGTAGAAGAAGAAAAGAAGAGAAAACGCACAAAGCTCAAATTGCAAATCCTCTCCAACATTTGGATACATACATTTCAATCGAAGAGAAGAAGTGTCGCAACTTATTTCATAGGTCAAAGAAAAGGCAAAAATAAAAAAAAAATGAAATTCTGTTGAGAGTTGCTATTTCCACTTGAAAGTTTTGAGGGGATAAAAAAATAATATTGAAATTGGATAAGAAGGTTTTTCGATTTTGTGATGTGATTTTTTGAGAAGAAAAACTTTTTTTTTTTCGAAAAGAAATGAATCATTCCTAGAAGTGTTTATGATAGTTTCAAATATCAATGGTTACGTTTAAAATTTAAAAAATTCTACAACAACGCATTTTGGACAGCAAAGACGTAAATGATAAAATAATCATTTACGTCTTATTACCACCCAAGCAATAGGAAGAAACACTTTCTGAGATGAGCATTTTAATTTTCGGAAGGAGCACGCCTTTGATCTTTTTACGTTTGGGGTGTACTTTCTCGACACGGGATTGATTACCGTATACTTGTAATGTCAAATATGACTGTTTTCTCTTTCAAAATGGTTTATTTCTTTTAAGAAATAATAAATTTTTAAATTAAAAGCATTACAATATCTTTTGTTGTATAAAAATAAAACATCCTTGTTACTAATCATTCAACCGATTCATCCTGGGCACAAACCTATTGTTGTTGTTATTGCAGAGAACATTTCCTTCTCAAAATCAAAAATTGAAATTGATAAATTATCTTATTTTTATGTTTTTTCCTCCAAATACATTTTTCTGTAGCCATTTTCAATATTGATTTATCGGCATTTTTTAATTGTCATTTTTATGTGATTTTAAAACTGCTGGACACACGTTTTTCTGTGCCATTTAACTTCAGCAGCAAAAAAAGTGACAACTGCTTTTCATTTGATGATGATGTAAGAAGAAGGATAAAGAAGATGAAAAGGATCGGGTCCTTTAGTTTATAACTTTTGACATTACAACAAACGAAAGAAAGATAAAGAGTTTTTTTCGCTTTGAAGGGGGGATATCAACTTTTGCCATCATCATCAACAACAGCAAGCAGATGGTTTGAGACTTGCTTCTAAAAAGAAAAAAAAAGATTTGAAAAATATGTTTTTGCAAGAAGGAAGTATTTATTTTTCGCAAATGTGTCGAAACTTCAAAGCAAAAATATTATTTAAAACGATTTTCGATTAAATATAGCGAGCCATGCAAATTCCGGAAAATGATTTTTAGGATTTTGATTACGGTAAAATGCATCAAAAAAACATTTTACCAAAAATTTGCATAAACGATAAAACCAAACGTTTTCATTTCATTCAAACTTTTGACAAAATTTTTCAAACTGAAACAACTTTGTTTGAAATGCTTGAATCTTTTAATTTGTTCTGGTTTATGATATCGATATTTCAAGTAATAAATATCTTTTTAATTCCAGCAGTAATAATAAAATGTTCAAAGAAAACTCCTGGGGCATCGCAGTTGGCAGAAGATCGGCAAGAACAACAAGAAACAACTATTAATGTAAGTGTTTATTTATTTTATTTTTGATACAAATATTCAAGATATAACTTTTTAGAAAAGCACAGTGGAAATCATAAATAATACAAGTGATAAAAGTAAATCAAAATCAGAAAAGTAAGGATTCTGTTTTTATTGTTGAATTTTATAAAAAAAAGAAGTAATTCTAATTTTTTAGAGAGCAGGGATCACAACTTGATTTATCAAATATTCGTGACAGTATAAGAGTTGCAAAATTGAATCAACATCGAAATAGCCCAAAAAAGAAGAATGATGAACCTGTAAAAGTCACAAAAACAATGTACACAAAATCCGGATCAGAGGCCGAAAAATCTCGATTGGATTCAAAAAGTGATAAATCAATTAAATTTATTTCTGTCGAATCTCTTACCGATGAAATTGTTGTTCCTATTGGGCACACTTCAAGGTGAGTATTTTGAATACTGTAGTACTGTATAATTCAACACGATAATATTTTAGGGCAGCTGTGCCACAATCATCTCTGACATCAATCAATAATTTAAAGACTCATGGACAACCAAGATCTGAAGTTTCTGTCAAATTTGGAACTGAAAGAATTAGCACAAAAAGAACAAAACCTTTGAGTGAAGCAGCAAATTGATGGATCTTCTTTTTATATCAATAATCAATTACTTTGTATATATTTAATATTACTTATGTTTTTAATTAACAGCTCTATAAATAAAATTGCCATCTTTAAATACTCTAAGAAAATATCCAACACGATTATAATTTTTTGTATGTCTTTATTTATTTTATGGATTACATAACACAAAAATTATTATCAAAAAGGGGTAAATGTAATTTTAAAAAACAAAGTTACAAAAAAACTAAAAAAAGATGATGAAAAAAAGATGACAAAAGAAAAAATTTCAATGAATCGTTTCAATTTTGTTCCAGCATTTTCGATGGATTCGATGGATACTGTAGGTTGTGGGACAGTTTTGATGGGTACTGTAGATGCCTGCGGAGTATTCAGATGTTTGACTTCTTGTTGCTGATGACATTTTAAGCATGATTTTGTATGTTTAGGATGGGGTTTGTGGGCTGTGTTGATGATTCACAAGGATCCAAATATACGATAAGCATATATGGCCTAAACTTGAACCCTGTTAAATACAAGTCCCAACTTGCCTTGTCTTGTTAGTCGACATCCGAGCAGCTTTATTTGCATTTCTGGTGGATGTTCGCTGTTACTGTACATGTTGATGTAGTTGTTGTTAATGGAGTTGTTGGAATTGATCAAACATTCTTATCATCGATATCGTAGCCGATCATCTTATGTGATTTGGAACATGATTGCTGCTGATGCCAACCCATTGAGAATCACTCCATCCATCCAAAAATACAGGAATCCAAAAAGAACCAACCCAAAAGAAATTTTCTTCTTTGCCAAATTTGACTTTTTCACAATTTTTGGTCGCCTTTTTATATTACCACTTTTGGAGGCTGAACTTTTTTTATCTCTTTGATGTAAAAAAAGAAAGTGTAAACAATTTTAATCGTTTTTTTGGAAAATGTGAATGACCTTTCATTTTTTGTTGTCAGCTGACAAAGTTTGATTGCAGCTGTTTGAAAGCAGCAGCAAAACCATCGGGAAATTTCCCGTTTATTTTTGTGTTTGTGTCCTTGATAAATCAAGTCATGAATTTGTGTTCAATTTTTTATTTCTTTTTGACAACAAAAATTTTGAAAGGTTCTATTTTTACAAACTTTATGGTTTAAGAAATTAACCTTTTTACAAACTTTACAAAAATAAAATTTCACCAATTCAAAAACTTTCAATTTTAATTACAGAATTGAAAATTTGTTTAATGTTATCATTAGAATAATCATACGGTATCAAATTTTTAAAACAAAAGTTGCATCAAAAAATATCCAAAAAATACAGTAATACCCTCCCCATGCAAAACTTCCCATCAAATACAGTAATACATAAAAGTTAAAATCTTTATGTAGTATATATAGTTATTACATACATATCAAACAATTTATTAATACATATTCATTATTGTTGAAGTTGTTATTATCGACGAATAGATCCCATTTGACTTTTTTTTACAGCCGCGGTATTATTTGTTGTTGGAGCAGTACTATTTGGAGCAGCAGAAGTTGAAGTTTGAGTTGTAGTTTTTGTTCCATCATCAATTTCCCAATCAAATGGTGAATTCAAATCAAGTTTTTGACGTTTTGCTGCCTTTCTTATCAAATCGTAGATGTAAGCATAATCAATGTCATCAGCGTAAGTAAGGCCATCCAAATAATTGAGAATATCTTTTATCGTATCAACATGAAGCTAAAAAAAATCAGTTATAATACAGTACGCTTGATGTGATAAGCTTACCCCACGAAAAGTTCTTTCTCCACCTTCTGCAGTTCGAGCTCTCTCTTTAATTGCCGCAACCTTAAAAATAAAAAGTGGTTATTATGGGTATTACATGTAAAGGAAATTGAATTACCTTTTCACGATCTTTTTCACCTCGCCATGGTAGATCATCTGGATTTGAGATATCTGCTAACATGTACAGCCATGATTCACAATCATCCTTTTTCCCCAATTCTTGACCACGATGGCACGCGAGAGCAGCATATCGGACAGTACCTTTGAAAGCAACTTTTGTCCTAAAAATTTGATACTGTAAGCTTATTGTAATAATATAAGATAGAAAACCTTGGTCCTTTGAGTTGATTGGCAGTATTTAAAATATTTCGAGCAATTCCAAAATCCAAAATGTATATTGTTTTTGATGCTTCACCTCTTCCAATAGCATAATTTCCAGGTTTAATAT
Source organism: Panagrolaimus sp. LJ2414 (assembly GCA_024447195.1). Lineage (NCBI taxonomy): Eukaryota > Metazoa > Nematoda > Chromadorea > Rhabditida > Panagrolaimidae > Panagrolaimus > Panagrolaimus sp. LJ2414. Next base: position 10,779,642 of record JAMRXY010000016.1, read on the forward strand.
CTCTAAAATTCAGGGAATTACTATTACTACTACAATGAAAAATGTGTAATCAAAACATACCTATGAATATATCCAATTGAATGCAATTGAGAGATTGCTTCCAAACATTGGAGCTAAAAGGAATGTAATCAATTTCCATTAATAAAAGGTCAAAGACTTACCCCAGCAGAGTATGAAGTTGTAGGTGTAAATCGGCAAGGTCGTCGAGCTTTCTTCAAATCAGCCAATGAATCTCCAACCAATGTCATAACAAGAAAGAAGAAGTATTGCTTTTTGCCTCTATCCACGACATCAATGAAATGACTTCTTTGTTTTGAAGGTTTATCTCGGACCAATTTCATGATAAGTTGCTCCATTCCAAGTTTTGCTTGTGCACGATTTTCTCGCTTCTTTTCAATCTTCAGTGCATATTCGTTTCCATCATTTGGTTCTGGAGTTACTTTGAAGACACATCCATATCCTCCACGTCCCAATTCATCCGTCAATATGTACTTGCATCGTTTCCTAAAATAACACTATCATGCAATGAAGAAATCATTATAAAGGAAACTTACGTTGTGACATATTTTCCAACAGTTACCGAATCACAATCAAGGCTAAATATTATATGTACGTTTAACAGATGCATTAATTTTAAATTGTAAACTTACTCATCAGCGTTAATCATTCTTCCACCAAAGCCTTCCTTCTTTTTTCAGCAACTGATTGAACGTTTTCAATTTTCAGCAAGCAAGCAACCACCAACCAACGCTTTTGAATGAATGAAGCAATAAATTTTGTTTTTCTTTGACGACTCGTCAATGACGAGTGAAAAACAGAAACAATGCAAATTCGTTAGGGATAATTTTGTATAATATTTAAAATGTTTGGCATTATGTCACTCAATCTATATTGTCCTCTCTCTTTTTCCCTATTTTGTTATATGTCATGACAAAGAAGGCAAGGAAACGATGACATGACATATCGTTTGCTTGCCTTTTTTCATTACTGTAAGAGTTGTTGTTGGTGATAGAGGTTGCTGCTCATGCATATTAATAAATAATAATATTTATCTTTCGATTGGAACGAACAAACATGCTTTGTTTTTCCAAATGTAAGTTACGGTACGCTGTAGAGAAATATTATTAATAAATAATTTATTTTAAATTAAACAAAGCATTTTTAAATTCAAAAAACATGCACGAAAACCACAGAATAATACTTTAAGAGAAATTAACAATCGGTGTACCGGGAACGACTTTGCTTGCCAAAGTTTGATCAACAGTATCTTCAACACTTTCTATTGAGATATTATCGATTTTGAGAGCACTTTTTAAATATTCAATCATTTCTTCAAAGACCTTTCTTTGATCAATATTGAAAATTAAATCCAAAGCTTGAATTCCGCGTTGTCCAACTTTATCCTTGATGAATTGAACGAATGGCATCGCATCTTTGGCTTTTGGTTTAACAATTGGAATTGCCATTACTTTTTTGGAGAGCTCTTTATTATCAATAAAATCACCATTATTTTCTTCATAAATCTTCTTTAAAAGAATAAGAATTTCTTGTTGCCATTCTGGATATTTACTTGAATAAATGATCGTTGCCTTTGTTGGAGGAGTTGGAGCAACCTTCTTTTTCTTTGGATTCAAATGTTCATCAAGGCGAAGACGGAAAGCATGTATAGTTTTCTTGAAAAATTCAGCTGTATCAAGAATAAGAGGATCAACTGAACCAGTAATAGGCCACAATTCATTGACAATAAGAGTTTGCTTTCCAAGAATTGACCAAACTTGTTCAGCAATATGTGGACAAATAGGAGAAAGAATTAGAGCTTGATATTCAAGATAAAGCTTTACCAAATCACTTCGCATTTTATCATTTCCACAAATTTCACGGTAAAAATCACGAGCTTTCTAAAAAATTGCATCATAATTAAATTGTTATTTGTTTTTTAAAGAAATACCGTAAATTCAAAGAAGGCATTAATGACAGCTTCATGATATAAAGTTTTATCATAATTATCTTTAGCTAAATTAATTAAATTGTTGATTTGATTAACAAAAATTTCATCAGCATAGATAGGCATAGAAGAAGCACGTAATTCGTCTTTTTCAATTGCAGTCATCATTTCTTTGCTCCATTCAATTAATGTGAATAACCGTTTAATATTAGCATCAGCAGATTCGACAGAAAAGTTGGCATCTTCGGTTCCATCTCCAGCATCAGCAAGGGTTAAACGCATTCCATCAGCTGAGAATCTTTCAATTGCTTCATAAAGAGTCATAAAATTACCAGTACTTTTTGACATCTGAAAAATAAAGCGTAATGAAGAAACATTCATAAGAGTTTTTTTAGAAGACAAAAAGCAAACCTTTTCATTATTCAAAAGCAAATGCCCATTTGCACGAAAACTTTGAGGCCATTTATCAGGTTGATCTTTCCAAATGGCAACATGATTAAAGAGCATATACGTCAAATGATTTGTTAACAAATCTTTTCCTGATGATCGCATACTAACAGGATACCAATATTCAAATTCACTTTTAATTCTCTTCAAAATTCTTTCATCCAAAGGCATTCGAACAGGATCATACGGTTTTTGACGGAAAATATAATCCCATGTATGATCATTAAGTTGCTCAGGTCGAATACGTAATGGTCCAAGGGTTTTACCATCTCGAGAACCTTGAAGTAAATGAGCTACGGTATAATAGGCATTGTAAATCGTTGAATCGGAAAGAGATTCAATCAAATATTGTTCATCCCAAGGTACTTTACTACCTGAAACAAAAGAATGTTTAAAAAATGATCAATCTATAAAAGAATTACCAAGTCCATATGATCGAGAGCAAGCATATTCATGAAGCCAATCAATTGTTTTGCTCAAATTTGTTCGAACCTCAGGCAAGTAGGTTTCCATCTTTTCCAAAGCAGCATGAGCAGCTTTTTTCCATTCAGCATCACCATAATTAAGATACCACTGATCACATAAAGCTACAACACATTCATCACCCGATCGAGAAATAATTTTCTTTTCTGGCTCAACATATTTCATTGCTTCTTTAGAATCAACAAGATCGGCTTGAATGAGCTTTTTGGCATCAGCTGTTAACATTCCTTTGTATTTTCCGACGAGCATTTTCTAAAAAAGTAACAGTCACAGCTTTATATTTTGAATGGAAAAAACTAACTCCTTCATAGAAGCCTTTAAGATAAACTCGACTCTTAGCTTCTTCGAGCTTATCCTTTTCATTTTGACTTTCAATTTTAAGCAATTCAACCATATGAACAGCAGCAAGATCACCAATATCAGGAATATTAATAATCGGAACAGGTTCAAATGGTAAAACCATTTCATCCATAACACCGTATTTTTCACGTAATGGTTTTTTCTTTTTTAAATCATTTAAAGCAGCCAAATCATCAGGTGAGTCAGATGGTACTGATGTAACAACGCCCGTTCCTTTATCATCTTTGATTGTAAGCATTGGAAGTGCATAAACTCGTTCATAGAAGGATAGAGGAGCTTTAAGAGGAGCACCAAGAATTTCAGAACCTTTAAAAGTTTCAAGGCCTTCAACAAAATGAACTTTTCCAAATTCTTTTGTCATATCTTGAAAAGCCATATTTCTTGCTGATCTTGCTGTCGCAACAAATATTTGAGATTCTTGAGCACCAATATAAAAAGCCGAATAAGAAATATCAGGATGTAAATAGCAATTTGTTTGACCATACATTGTTTCAGGACGTAAGGTTGCAGCAACAAGGAAAATTGGTTTTTGAATTCCAGCAAAAATTTTAGGCTTTGGTTCAAGGATTTCCAATTTAACAAGAGTATATTCTTGTGGGCCAACCCCTTCGCCACTAGCACGATCATGATCCATACAAGGTTGTCCATCAAGTGGTGAATAAATTGTATAACGTTTTCCAAAATCAATGTAAGAAGATTGTTGAAGAATTCGAAATTGCCAACGAACAAATGAATCAAAGAATGGATTAACATCTGTGGTAATAAAGGCGCGCCTCCAATCAACTTTTAATCCCATTTTCTTGCAATCATCAATACAATGAGGTGGAAAATATTCAAGCCAATACATTGGATCAGCAAATTTTTTAATTTCTTCATCAGCTAAACCCAAAGATTGCATAATTTGCCATTGATATTTTGCAGTACCAGTTTTTTGAAGAGCTTTTGTCTGAAAAGAGAATACCTTTGTAGGTTATATAAGCTTGTAAATCACTTAATCAACATACCTTTTTTCCTTTGCTTTTATCTTTGGTAATTTCATCAGCCAAACTTTTTTCTTCAACTACCGTACTCTCTTCTGAGTTAGGGAAATTTGGAGGAAAACCAAATTCTTCAAGTTCACGAGATAGCTTATCAGCACAAGCTTTGATTGGCATTCCAGTACAATGAAAAGCAAATGGGAATAATACCCGTTTACCACAGAGACGTTGAAATCCAGCAGCAAACTATAAAGGCAAATATTTTAGGTAAGTTTGACCGTAACAAAAGTGACTTACTTCACATTTAGATAGAGAAAACGTATGTCCTAAATGAAGTCTTCCATTCATATATGGGAAGGGGAAAGTGACAAGGTAGTTTTCAGAATCCCTAAAATAGTCATTTCATTAGTACATGTTCAGAAATTGTGGGATTGATAGATAGGAGGATAGGAATAGGAGGAAAAGTTATGTCTCTTTGAAATGTGGCATAAGAGCAAAGCAAAAATAATCACCAAGTGATGATAATAGCTATGATACTGCATAAAACATCAACCTAACTCTAAGCTATCTCTTCAGAAAGCAAATTGAACAAAAACTCACTTCAATTCCGGCTTAAAATCTTGTTGAAAGACTTTTGCAGCTTCCCATTTCTGCTGAACTTCAGTTTCAGCTTCAATCAGCTTTTTAACTTTCCAATGTTCTTCAGACATTATTACCTAAAATAAGCTTTTGATATTTATAAATACATTGAACAACAACGAAAATGTAAAACAATGAATATCCTAAAGATGTTAACGAATATGTACACATCTTACAGTTAATAGTAAACTATTCACGCAAATAATTTATTACAAATAAATGAATAAAGTTGAGCAATAATGAGTATTAAATGATGCAAGATAGCTAGTTTCAAACATTAAAAATTTTAAAAAATTTTTTTGATTGTTGATTAATGTGTTGGCAAATTGTTTCCCAATGCTAAAGCGGGTGTTCAACAGATTTAAAAAAAGCTGTTGCTTTTTATAGCCGAAAAAGTGACGAAATGTTGTGAAAAAATTTGAAATGTATATTTTAATCAAACATAAAATTTAAAATAGAGTTACATTTTAAGATAGACCAATAATTAGTTTGTATGGCGTAATAAAAAAAAGTTTTATGTGATTATCATAGAAATTTACAGTAATAATTATTTATAGACAAAATAAATATGTTTTATTTAAAAAAATACAACCAATAACAAACAAATATCACCGATTCAAAAAAGGTCTATTTAAAGCTAAATATTTAAAAACATTCTCCCAAAAAGCGGACGGGTGACCGAGTGGTTTGAGCGACAGACTCTCGGCCGGACAGAGACTCGACAGAGTGGAAGGTTCGAATCCCCGTGCGTGCCCAACCCAGGCGCTACCAATTGGAAGGCAATGGGTACACTCATATGAGCTCTCCGCTCGAGTGGAAGGTTCCAGAAAGGGGGTGGTCCACCACCGGGTTGCGCCGGCAAGGATCTTAGATCCGGACACCTAAATGCTAAGTGCAGATTAGGGTTGGGCATAAACGCAAAAAAGGGAGCTCGTTTTTTTCTTTCGTTGTAAAAACGCAAAAAACAATGTTGAAGGTATTGAGTGCGTTTAATTAAAACTGCTTAAAAACATTAAAATTTATGTTACAAATTTATTTTTTTATCCTTATATATAGAAAAAAGGTTGGAGAAAAAGCTTATAATGCTTAAAACGGTTTAACAATTGTTTAAATTTAAAAAAATGCATTTTTGTAAAACATGAGAAATTTACTATATTATATAAAGTAGGAAAAGTATATGGGCCGGTCCGGGCCGGTTTCTGATTTTTTTATATGTTGAAACTAGGTTTATTAGGCATCTTTTAAGACACAACACAAGACGTCCAAGCTGATCCGACAAAAGTTACAGCGGATTTTCTATATCTCTCTGGATTTTGTCAGAAAAACAGATGTATTTCGCTTAAACTTAACCATTTCTCCTGATTTAACTTTCCTATAGGTAATTAATACTGTTCTTTCTATTAATAAACCTTAAAAATGCCGAAAATAAGTGTTAAAATTTTTTATTTGAGGATTTTAAGCATCTTGATTCGTAAATTTAAAACTTTTCTTCAACTTTTGGCGAAGTGAAACACTGTTTTTTAAACATTTTCTCGGAGAAATCTCCTTTGTAAAACGAGCTCCTTCTGATTCCTTCTTTTACAGAAGGCAAATTTACTTTTTCTTTTTTTTTATCTATCTGAGGTTTTAAAGCATGCATTTTCCAGCATTTTGAGCCATTGCTTGTGTAATATAAATGCGTAGAAGCTGAAATTTGGTGCGACAAAATATTTTATGCCCAGCCCTAGTGCAGATGCTGGAAAGTCGCGCCAGCATCGGCCCCCCACGACCTTTGGTCTGATTATGGGGTTCTTTAACTTTAACTTAACTCCCAAAAACTCTGTTTAAAAATTTCAAATGTTTTATTATCCATTTGGTATTGTTCTAATCAACACTGTAAATTCCATTATCACTGAGATTTTGCTAAAAAAGTTATCACTGTATTATATTTTTTGTAATTATGGTTTGCTTACGGTAATAAAATCTAAAAGTTGTTCAGGCTGAATTTCACCAGTAATATTATGAAGATGAAAAATGGTAAATTTGTTGGCAAATTTAATTTCCGCTAAATTCGTCATTGTGCCAAGATTGTAGTGAACACAATCAACACTAAAAAGGGTACATAAATTTTGATTTAATTTTATTAAAGTAAATCCATCATTTGTTGTTTTATTCTTGAATTGATATAAATTGGCATTTAGGATTCTATTGTTATGTCTCGCAAAAATTTTGTTTCATGATAAAAAGAAAAGAACTATTTCGAGACATAACAATAGAAATCCTATATATCAATGTAAATCGCTTTTGAAATAAATCAGCAAATAATTTTGTCAAATAAGAAGAGATCGAAATTTTTAAAGACAAATAATATGACAAGATGCAATTATAAACTTACTCCAATTTTTTAATGTTTAGCAATAATTTCATCAAATCTTCCAAATACACTGGTCTCTCAGAATCTAATCTGACAAATTTCAAAAATAATTGTTCAACATTTCCATGCCCAATTAATCGAGACAATTCGCTCCAACTTAAATTTTGATACGAAATTTCAATGAATTTTGCATTGCATCGATAAATATTTGGAATTAAAATTTTTGACATAAAATTTGGATTATTTGCAGCGTATACGGATAACCTATTTGAAATAAAAACATTTGTTACATTTGAGGCAGCCTTAAAATCTTCAGGACGTGTCAGTAATGATTGTTCTACAAAACCATTCTCTTGTCTTCGTTGATCACATTCAAGGTGATGACAAATTGGAAATGGAAATTGAAAAAAGAAGCTTTTACAAAGTGAATGAAATTTTAGTTTTCCTGAGGCATCTGATTTTGAGAAAATATAATAAAGAAGATTATTTGGAAGAGGAATTTTTCGAAGATAATTAGGATCCCATTTTTGTCTTGGCCACCATGTTGTGGCAAATTCTCTATCATTGTAAGAATCGGAAATTGGGTTTTCCCATTCCAAGCGATTTTTCCAGATGACAAAACTTGGTCCAAAAATATTTGCTTCATTTTTGTATTCATTCAACATTTCTTCATTTTCAAGAAAGAATCGACAGTAGCTGGCATAAATTTCCAATGCTTTCTAAAAATAAAAAATATTCTTTCAAATTTGGCTACATTATGGTTGAAGTGCAAGCCTAATGTAGCTGAATCGTATTGTTGTTACAAAGTTGGTTTACAGTAAACTGTATCTGGGTTCAGAGTTTAAAACAATGTAAACGTGCTCAGTTACAGTATGCTTTCCGTAACTACACGCATTTCTTTTTTTAAAGAACTTACTTTTGGATCACATTTTTTTATATTTATAAAGATTTGTCGATTCGACCTGATTATACCATTCCCGAACTTAGCCTATTCCGTAGTCTTTGGAAGGAAGTTATTAAAAGAAATAATGCATGTAAGTCATTTGCATGGACTGTTAAAAATTTGAAGATGGTCCAAAATTCTGATCCCCTTGCTCCATGGATTTCTAAGTAACCAACCACAAAAATCTGATTTATGCAAATTAATTTGAGTTCTAAATTTCGTGATCTTGATTACTTATCTTAATTTCCATTTTCCAGCTTTTTATTTAATTTGTGTCTTACTTGTTTTTTGATCTTTTTGTCTCAACTTATGAGCTATACTTTGAAAACTTACTTTGTATAGTCTTTTTCTCTTAAAGATTGTTTTAATTTTTTTTGCCTCACGATGTAAGAGCTATATTGCAATTTGTGTTGTACTTCTTACCATATATTGTCGTGTTTTATAACTATGTATGTGTCAAGAATGATTTTAAATAAATAAATAAATAAATAAATAAATAAATAAATATTTTTTATATATTGTTTCCATGAACTTTTATCAAAAATATTCATTGAAATCTTTGGAATAAAATTATCAGATATAAATTTTGTACTTTTTATGCACTCTGATAAAAGAAGCATTTCATTATGGCAATTTATTTTAATGGCATTATAAAGTTGAGTTAACTGATCCAAATTACTCAAATATTTTTGGGGGATCGGACTATCTAAAATTGTTTGAATGTTATAATTATAAGGATATATAAATTATACAATAACATACATGAATATGTGCTATAATATTCAAAAAGTTCATTTAAGATTGGGCGTGGATATGTAAGATTATCGGCAATTGCAGTTTTGCCAAAATCTTGAAATCTTCGAGCTTCAAATATTTCTTTTCCTGCTTTTAAAAGAGTTGGATAAATGCGAATCTGAAAATATTGATTCGGTATCCAAATGGATCAATTTATTTTTACCCCAATTTCAGGATCTGCTAATCCATCAAAATAAAAATGCTGCCGAGCTTTAACTTTTATTGCATCTTTTTCATTGTATCTTAATTTAACTCTAAAAATCAAAAATTCGAATAACATTCTTCATTGCTGAATTAGTTTTACCGAATACGTTCTCGCCAAAGTTGTGTTGGCATAACAAAATTATCAGAGAATTCATCCAATAAAATTCTTTTTTCAATCTCTTGATTCTCATCAAAAGCTTCCAACTTTTCGATTAATTCAATCATCATTTTTCGATAACTTGGACAACATTGATCAAGAAATCCGGATAATTGATTTGATAAATTCATGGCTTTAAAATAATGAATATCTAAAAATATTTGTTACTGCTGGATTAAAATATTTATAAATGTTTCATGAATTAAAGTAATTAATGTAATAAACTAAATTATACCAAATTAATATGAGCTAAAAAATTAACAATGGCCATGGTTTAAAAAAACAAATAACGGATTATTTTTTGAAGATGTCTTACAAGGCATAATGCTACATATTGTAATTTACAGTAATATTTAACAGATTAATCAAAGATTTATGAATAGACGGATAACACGATAGTTTGGAAATAGTATGATTACGGAAAAAAGTTTAAAAACTAGATAACTCCGAGCAACTTCTATAGGGGTGAATGGGTCCTGAACAATTATTACCTTTTAGAATAATTGTTCATTTTGTTTGGGGTCTGTAGGTGACTTATATATTATTAACTATTTTTTTTAAATATAAGAAACAGCTAAACCTGTTACAAACTTCTATAACAACAAAAATAAGAAAACAAACATCGAAAAAGAAATGGGCTTAGCAGGCAAAAGAGTTCTAACCGAATCACAAATTTCTTTCCTTTAACAAAAAATCTCTTCTCAAAACAAAAAATGAAGGATTTTAAAAAAAACAAATAATTAACAGAAAATACAAGTGAGAAAAAAAATCAATGTATGATTAAGGGTCGTCGTCCAGATATGACCACATGGATGCGCGAAGGGGCAATGACTCTACCGCCTTTGGTGTGCGACAAAAAATGTGTTTGATTTATAGAGGGTAAGGCTGATTTTCCAATAATTTCATATATCTAAACCATTCCGTATTTAAAAATTTTTGAATCGCTTTAAAATAAGCAATTCAAAATTTTCTACACAAATTATTTTTGAGTACAAAAATGAAAGAAACCTTAAACTTTGTGACGGATTGCGGTAACTACAGTACACGATTACTGTATTAGAAAAATATTAATAAATTATATAATTTTATTAATAAAACTTTATGAATTAAATAGATTCATAAAAAATATAACATAAAATAAAGGAAGGGAAATCAATAAAAAAGTGTTATTCACCGAAGATTGAAAGGAAAGATAATAAAAGCGATTGAAGCTAGATGCTTTTATATGGATCATATTGCTGCTGTTTCGAAGGACCAATGCGTACCAATTCTGAGGGACGGACTGCATGGGGATCATGAAAGAAGTAATATGTTTTGCGTGAAATGATTCATCTGAATAATAAAAATAGCGTTAAAGGATCAAAGGCTGCTTGAAAGCAGCAACAACGCACTTACAACTGCCTCAAAACATGTTGCCCTAAACTGTTCTCGCACGTTAGAAGAAATTCGTCTTGATTCAGGCGGCCATATTTTAGTTTAGCATGTTTATTATCTACAGAAACTAAAAGAATGCCATACCATATGAAGGGGGGATTACTGTAACTAAAATGCACGACTATTTTAGCTCAAAAACTTTACAGCATAAAAAACAGTTCAGATTTATTACAATTAAACTATAGATATAGAAAATCGCATGACATAACTTAATTTCAAATTAAACATTTTTTAAAACGTATTCTTTTTAGCAACTTCTTTCGTCATCATCTTCCAGAGAGCGATCTTTAATATCTGCCCAATCGAGATATCCTTCACCTTTGTCCAATTTTTGGCGATTTCTTTCTCGTCGAACATTACTTGATACACAAATTCTCGTAATATCAATATTACCCTGTTCATCAATAAACATTGAAGCACCTAAAAATTAGCATAACTATGAAAAATTTATATCAGACAAAGCTTACCAAAATTTGCTTCTTCTTGAATTCCACGATATCCAGGTGCAGAGAAGATTGTGCACATTTTAGGACTAAAAAGTTCATAGCCTAAAATGGAATTGAAAACATTAAAATTTTTAACTACAATATCCCAAAAATTACCATTCATTGGAGCTTGATGTCCTCGAACAATTAATTGAATATCAAGGGTTTTACAAACTGCATAAACTTGTTTATATCCAAAAACAAATCCAATTCCATTCTTTTTATCACGTTTAAAATTAACCTAAAATTAACAAATACTCTAAAATAAAAGATTTGATGATCGAAAGGTTTCTTACAACATAATCATCAATTTTTTTATCCGGATCCGACCAAGTTAAATCACATGCAAGAGTATTTGGAACTAAATTAAAAATTGGTCGTTGAATTTCAGAAATTGATTCCCATGATTGAATTCGTGGTGAAAGACCTAAAATTTATTTGGGTTACTGTAGACATGAACATCCTTCCTGCAAAACTCACCTCCATGCATGCATAAAATTTTATTATTCAATTTTGTTGCCAGCGGCATCCATGCAAAACATTCTGTAAGTTTATCAAAAACTTTTTGATTTAATTTTGAATTTGCTGGTAATCGATTGATAACTTCTGCATAAAATGAATAATTTCGAGAAATCATTGCATCTTCATGATTTCCACGATTTAAATATACATCATGTGGCATCACAGCTTTCAAACATAACAACAATGTAATAACCTAAAAATATATAACTGGTTACTGTAATGTAGTAAATAAAACAAACTTCTAAACTATGCCGGCCACGATCAACATAATCTCCCATAAAAATGCATCGAGTTTGTGGAGGCCATCCATTAACATGAAACCATCGAATTAAATCACTGAAAATTAATTTAATAAAAAAACATGAAAGTATTTTCGATACCTATATTGTCCATGTAAATCACCATAAATTGCCACTGGTAAACTTGCCTAAAAATTTAAGTGTAAAAACAAGTGGATACTGTAACGCTACAGTTATCATAAACTTACTTCTTGCAAAACAGGTTCTTTTTTCAAAACTTTTAAAGCTTTTTCGAAGCATAAAATCAAAGAATTTGGATCAAATTTGATTTCCTTTGGTCCATATTTAACCAACTAAAAATTGAGTTGTTAAAGTTTCAACTCCAAGGGATTGTCCAGATCCGAAGTCAGCAGAAAATCCAAATTTTTGAAAATCTCACTTCCCTCCGATTTTTCGCTTTGATCTTTGCGCTCTTAGACAGCGTCAGATTTTGACTAACCCCCAGATCTGGACAATCCTTTAAAAATAAAACATACATGTGTAATCATTTCCATACATGGATCATTTGAAGTTAGCGGAGGTAATTCAATTGGAGCCGGTTCCCGAATAGTTAGATCATCAATTGTTGTAAAAGTTGTTACAGATCGAAATTTTACTTTCCTTAAATCTGTTGGTTCTTCAGGTTTTGAACTTTTAGCATTTTGAATTTGTGAAAGAATCGCTTCAACTTCGGCCAAAGAATGATACGGTTGAACAATAATTCCTCGAAGATCGATCTGTAAAAAAGGATTTGATTACAGTATCCAAAATTGACAAAAATTGATTACATTTTTCATTGCAGGAAATTCAACTTGTTCTTCTTTTGAAAATTTCTCCAAGCAGGTATACCGTCCAACAACAAAAGCAGCAGCCTAAAAAATAATTTGAATAAAAAATTTTACTTTTTTAAAATTCATTTACCAAAATTGAAACTGCAAGAATCAAAGAAACAAAAGCCAAAACAATTTCAATACCAGAAAATATGACTCTAAAAACAAGTTTTGAATTATGATAAAAATACAAAAAAGGTTAAAGAAACTTACGGATTAAATTGAACTTTGTTAAAATTATATTTTGCAAAATTGGCATGATTGCATTTGCTTTTGGTGCAACAGCTGAAATATACTTTTTTGAATAATCTTGACTTGAGGCCATTTGTAAATGTTGGGTAATATAATCTTGGAAAATTTTTATGCAAATTTTTGTTGGCCGTTTAAAAAGTCAACACCGGGCTGAACATTTTTGGGCTGTTTTTTGCCAATCGGGCCTCAAAAAAGTTGTCCTTATAATTCAAAGACGTCAGCGTCATTTTCTTTCGGAGGGGCAAAAACCATTTAAACGATAACCCGCCTTTGATCATGTGCCAATGGCGGTAAAACATCAAAAACTTTTTAGATTTCGAAGGAGGCACTTCATTCTGCTGAGGTCCATGTTATAATTCCCCTCCCCTTCATCTAATAGATACTTACCAATGCAATTCTTCATGATCTTCATTATAATAGCAGGCATCCTTTGACTCATTGTAATTAGCTAAACTGATTCGGCTATTCTCATCTTCATCAGAATGTCCAACAAAATATTTTGGTTCAGAAAATATATCAGAATTTTTGAAGCTAAAAGATGCACAACATAATTTCTTTCTAAGAGTGATACTCGTTAAATTCATTGGAAGTGTTTCATCTGAATATTTTCGAGGAACTCCATCACCATGTGTGAAGCAATAAAATTCGGAATCCTTTGTTTCATCTTTTTTAGTTGTTGTCGATGTTGTTTTTTGTTGAGATGATTTGACTGGATTACCGTGAACTTCGTAAAATTGAGATGCCACAAGCAACCATAACAAAAGAAATTTTTTCATTTGATGATGGACACGAAGAAGAAAGAAAGAAAATGTATTGCAAATGTTTTTTCTTTTTCGAAAAATTTGTTGCGTCAATGAAAAAAATTAATGAAAAAAGTGGAACAATCAATATGCATTAAAAATTTGCATATTTAAAGATGAGGCGGGCTCTTTAATACTTTTTTGTGAGCTACCCTGATGCCTGAGTTTTTATGTTGAAACGAAAAAGAATAGCGTTTTTGAGATGCAATTCAGGTATCAGTCCAGATGTCAAGGCATGTTAAGAAAAAATGTGTCAAAGAGTCCGCCTTCTGAACTTAAATTATATATAGTTTTATTATAAACGGGTTTAAAAAACTATCACAAATTAAAAGATATATAATATATATCATATATTTCATTTTATTTTAATAAATATAGTTGTAAAAAAAATATGCATGTTTCAAAAACGATTGAACCAATTAAATATCTTTTTCCAAAGGAAAAGATTTTTTAATTAAATCTGGATCATTTACATCATGATATTCAGAAAATTCCTTCGGGATTGTCAAGGGTATCATCTTCTTCTTCGTTATTAACCAACAAAATAATGTTATTGAAATTAAAATTATTTCAACATTCCATGACCATCTTGGACCATATGATACATAAAGGGCACTGTAATGGTGTTAAATTTAGACATTTCTTTTAAATACCGTACCTCATTGTAATTGGGCCAATCATCCTTCCACTGCTTCCAGCCACTTGAAACCAACCCTGTTCAATTGTTTGTGGCCTTGGACCAATGATTTTTGAAAAAAGCGTATTCAAGGATACATTTAAATTTGGTAATGATGCTCCAATAAATATAATAAAAGAAATGTAATAAATTATTGGATTGATTGGATTAAAGCTTGCACACCATTGATATTTATCCAAATTACATCCCACAATTTCTGACACGTTTGTTGCATTTAAATCTGAAACGAAACATTTGAATAAACAATTGATTGATTGATATTTTGGAAGGGTCAAAATGCCCCAATTTTTTTTATGCGAGTTCAATTCGGCAAAACGGTCAACTTCTTTGTTTTCAATTGGATGTTTCACCACAAATAACAGCGAAATATCCGCGAATCCAAAATAGTTTCATTAAAATTTGTGAGACATACCATTGGTACTATACATTTTCAACTTGCCAGGTACAAATGGCCATGAATACGTAATTAAATGAAACATCAAAAACCCTGTCAATGCTCCAATAACAACTTTTCGACTGTTAAGTCTTTTCCCGAGATCAAAAGTGATGTAAGAGAAATAAGTGATAAATGCCATCATACATCTAAATAGCTCTGCCATTGCGGTATATCTAACCACTTCAGTTTTTGAAAATGCAAATATCGTCATTGCAAACGGTGCATTAATTCTGGAAAATACCTTTTGTCATGTTTAAAGTATAATAAACACAAACGTTTCTAAATTAATTACAACAAACATCAAACAAAAACATGTCAGAAAACAAACTGCAACAGCCATTTTACTGTAGGGTGGTAAATCAACACCTTTTTCTTTCTAAAAATGAGTATTTTTTTAAAAGTACCGTAACCCAATAATCTTACAGCAGTATTTTTATCAATAACTCCGATATTTCTTTCCGTAAAACAAAAATATATCAAAAAATATGCAATTAAATTTATTCCACATGCAAGGATTGCAGGTCCTGTATAAATATTAAAAGACAAACCACCAAAAAGTGGATATCCTTTTGTGCCAAGAAATGTAAAAATTAATTGCAAAGCTGGACCAGTTGTTGCCCCGAGGGCAATTCCACCTGTAATATAGGCGATCGCTTTTGAACGATCAGATGAAATAGAGGCCGAAACGGCATAAGCTCGAAGAAGGCTTACATAAGCTTAAAGGATATCAATTTTGATTACCGTAATAATTAGACTTACAAAATCCAAAACCAGTTAAAAATCTTGCAATCAAAATAAAATATCTTTGTTTAAATGGCATTATCCCGGCAGAAATATAAACAACATTTCCAAAAAACATGAACGAAAATCCAATGTAAAGTAATGGTTTAATTTTACCAATTCTGTGACTCAAATGCCCGAAAATTGGTGATGATATTAGATCCCCAAAGCTGTAAGCAGAAATAACAAAACCCAGAAAATTTTCTGTAACTGTTTTATCAATCTAAAAATTATGCAAATTAATAAAAATCTATTTTTGAATGCCAACAACCTCTTGTAAATATGGCCAAACAGAAGAAAAATAAAGGCCTAATTGAATGCATCCAATAAAAGACAATATTGCAGCAATATAAATTGAAATCCAAGAAGTTTTACGTTTTTTAGTTTGAAAAGTTTCATCCAAATCAACTGGTTCAAATTCACAGCTCTCGGAATTGATGCCAACAGATTTCATGGTTTTGTTCGTCATTTTCTCAAAAAAATATTATTGTTAGATTATTAAATTTATGGGTAACGAAAACAACACAATTTTTTAAAAAAATATCAAGCAAGTTTTGGATTCACGGATATTCCGTCGACAAACATTTCGCCCATTTAAAGCTTAATTAATTAGTCGAAGTTGATGATCTCATTAAATTGTTTTCAAATTTTGGAATTTTCAAAATATTTCTAGAACAAAAGGAAACAACAAAGGTGCACGAAACATTCCAAAATAATTTTAATATTAAACTAGTTATAAACTTAATTGTCAGACTTTGTTCACATCAAACTTAATCGATTCGATAATTGTCGTTAAGTACATTTTAGTTCTGATATCAAAACTACGAAAAGAACAGGGAAGTAAGAAGGTAATATTTTTAAGCCTTCCAAAAAAAGTCTGAGCTTTGCTTCTTCTTAGGTGGTCTATTTTTTGTGTGTGATAACAACATAACATTGATAACTTTATTTTCATCAGAAAAGTGCAAATCTTTGATTTTACTGTGTTTTGTCCAATTATTTTCTTTTCAGAATTCAAACATGTGAAATGCAGCAGGCAGGCTAAAATTTTTTTTGCCGACCATGAATTTTGGGAAACATCCTTGTTTTTGTCATTTTTTAAATGAATAAATACCACAAACCGGACGGTAAAAGTTGTTGATGACAGAAAATACGTAACTATCAAAAATTATTGTGGAAATAATTTTTTGATATTAACCTTTCAAAAAATTTCTAAAATAATTTGATGACGAAAATGGATGAGTCATGTAGTTATTTATATAATTGATTTTTAAACATTAATCGGAAAGTAATAAATTGTTTCAAAAAAAGTTTTTTATAATTTATGTATTAAAAGCTTGTTGAAATACGTATTTCATTTAAATGTGTTTTATTAATTGAAATAATATACCCACACAAAGAAGATACATGTATTTGAAGAAGAACAAAAACAAAAAATAAAGAATCAGAATAATAAATTAAAAATTCATCGTCGAAGAAGGCAGAAAAAATATTTCTGTCAAAAAAATTTGTGAATAAAAATAACACCAATATTTTGAGCAGCAAATAATAAATTTTTGTTAATAAATCTTATGCAGATGTTAATTTATCTTTTGAAGACTTAAGTTTCTTTTTAATGACATCAGGATCATTAGGGTCATGAAATTCGGCATATTCTTCAGGTAGAGCTAAGGGCACCATTTTATGATTTAAAACAATCCAACTGCTTATCGTAACAACCAACAAAGCAATTTGAATATTCCAAACCCATTTTGGTCCAAATTCAGATTCAAGGGCACTATAAAAAATAAGATGTAAAATATCGGATATATCAAATCCCTGCCAAGCCTACCTCATCGAAACAGAACCAATCATTCGACCACTGGTTCCAGCAACCTGCAACCAACCTTGTTCAATTGTTTGTGGTCTTGGACCGATAATTTTTGAAAATAATGTTCCGAAAGAAACATTCAAATTTGGATTTGCAATTCCAATAATAATAATAAAAGCGGCATAATAAACATAAACATTGATAGGATTAAATGAATCACACCATTGATATTTGTCAACATTGCATCCAGTTACTTCAGTTCCATTTGAAAACAAAACATCTTAAAACACAAAAATTTGCATAAATCACAAGATAATTGATCTCTTACCGTCATTACTGTACATTTTAAGTTTACCTGGTAAGAATGGCCATGAATAAGTGATTAAATGATAAATCAAAAAGCCAACAATTGCCAAAAATGATACTTTTCGACTGTTAAGTCGTTTGGCAAAGTCATATTTCATATAAATTACATAGGTTAAAAATGCAACAAAACATCTCAAAAATTCTGATAAAGCTGTAAATTTGACAACTTCAGCATTCGTTAAATTAAAAACTGCCATCACAAATGGAGCGTTAAGACTACAAAATATCGATTAATTGTTTTAACAAATACGAAAACTTACATTCCAATAACAATAATTACAAAGTATTGGGTAAATGTAGTAAGGTAACAAACTGCAACAGCCACTTTACTGTAGGGTGGTAAATCAACACCTTTTTCTTTCTAAAAATCAATATTATTTTAAAAGTACCGTAACCCAATAATCTTACAGTAGTATTTTTATCAATAACTCCGATATTTCTTTCCGTAAAACAAAAATATATTAAAAAATATGCAATTAAATTTATTCCACATGCAAGGATTGCAGGTCCTGTATAAATATTAAAATGAAGATCTCCAGCAATTTGAATTCCAATTCGTCCAAGTGGAGTAAAAATCAATTGTAAAGCTGGACCAGTAAAAGATCCAAGGGTCATTCCACCGGTGACAAAAGCGATAGCTTTTGACCGGTCAGCCGGAACTGAAGCGGCAACAGCATAGGCTCGAAGAAGACTGGTATAAGCTGTAAAACAATGGATCAATATTTTTATGCAAATTTTCGAAAAATAGCTTACAAAGTCCAAATCCGGTTGTAAATCTCGTAATAAGAATTAAATACTTTTTTCCAAATGGAATTACTCCTGTAAAAACATAAACAAGATTTCCGAGAAGCATAATCGAAAATCCAATGTACAGTAATGGTTTGATTTTTCCAATTCTGTGACTCAAATATCCAAACATCGGAGATGAAAGTAGTCCACCCAAACCCCAAGCAGCTATCAAAATTCCGAGAAATTTCTCGGTCGTCGTTTTATCAATCTAAAAAATTTTGTGTTTTATTAGTTGTATCAAACTACAGTATATTTTGGAACTTGGAAATTTTAGGATATTTGCTGAAAATTTTTAGACGAAAGCGTCAGCAGCGATATTTCGAAAGGGGAAGAAGCTATTTGACCTTTGAACATATGCCGGTGGCGGTAAAAGATCAAAGGATTTTATTGATTTTGGAGGGGGCGTATGCCACATCCTGCTGACGTCTTTGTTTGAAGACATGGAAAAAAGTTAAAAATTTGCATACCTCTTGCAGATATGGCCAAAGTGATGAAAAATACAGCTCCAACTGCATATTCCCCAAAAATGCCAAAATGGCAGCCGTATAAATTGAAGACCAATGAGTCTGTCGTATTTGAATTTCTGGATAAATTGGATCAGACATAATTTTAAATTTGAAGAAGAACTTTGGAAAAGCTCTTTAAAAATAATTTAATATTTTTGGAAGAGTTTCAATAAAATAATGATTAAAGTTTATAGAAAAAATGTATTATTTAAAATATCATGTACCACAAAGACCCTGATCACTTTTTTTAGGGAAGTTTCCTCGAAAAAAGACGTTAATAAACAGGTTATAAAACAAAAAGAAGAAATCACAATAAACTTTGTTGTGTGTTTTTTGTTTCGGTTTTTTGCGATTATCACAAATATAATTTGTTTCCCCCAAATTTAGGTTTTAATATAGTGTGGTGTGTGTTCATAAAAAATATTTTTATATCAATTATGTATTATTTTTCTTGTATGTCTTTGATTTTCCCATGCCCTTCCTTCCACGCCCTCCCATTTCTTCTTCGCCAAATCAGATATTGATTGATCTCTCATCCCCCCCCCTTTCTATTTTTTCATTGTTATTAAACAAAAAAGAATTTATTTCTTTGTAATAAAAATGCAAAAAAGAAAGCTTACCCTCTGATTTGATGATAAATGGTTCTGTCATCATCTTTGAATTTGTTAAGGTCACCATAATTTTGTGGTATGAATTGTTAAATTCTCTTTTCCTACTCAACAGATGGATGATGTCAGATATTAAAAACAAAAAATTCAAAGATTAAAAAGACTGCTTAAAGCAACAAAATATGAAGAAAAAAATCAATAGCTAAGCTTTTTCACTCTCTTTTTGTTTCCCTCAAAAAAGGAAAAACAAACTGGCTAGCCAGCGGATGTTTTTTTGTTAGCAAATAAGCCAATGTTTTTTAAAAAGGGTCTCCTCTTAATTTTATTTTCATTTTTGTTTGCTTTTTTTACAAACCCATTTTTGACCCTTTAAAAAATGAGAAATTACATGCAATTACAGTGATGAATACTGTAAAAACCGAAAATAAATGTCATCGAACTTTTAAGATCTCAACCAAACATATTTGAATATTGAAATTTTAGGTAGTGTAAATTAATCCAGCGAAAAAACAACATAAACTACAAAATTTACAAGGAAAATTTTTAAAAAGTTGCTTAAAAATGAAAAGGAACATTGTCCAAATAAAACCAAAAAGAAAGAGAGTAACGCTAAAAAACCGATTTTTTCAAAAGCAAATAAAAATAACGTTTAAAACAATGGTAAGTTTTTATACTTTATTTTAATTTTTAACCACTAACTAAAACTCATAAAAGAGAAATCCACAATAAAAACCAAAATTGTCTCAAAGGTTTTCTTCAGGCACGAAGAAAATTGATTTTCATGTTTTTGATTTTTGCCCAAAAAATTTCTGCTGTAGTAACAGTATCTCAAAAGTTTTATTTTAACAATTTTAGTGCGAAAAAGGTAATACAGTGTATTTTTTTTTCAATTTTCAATTAGGGTTTTGATCAAGGGAAAAATAGCTTTTAAAAAAACTTAGTATGTGCAGGCCCTAACAGCTGCTGAGTACCTAAAGCGATATACCCGTGAATATCTGATTAACCATAAATGGTTGACTTCTGAGAAGTCGCTGCCGTTTAACCTAGTTGCCATCCAAGTTTTTTTAGCCTATAGCTTATGTTTTATCATAAACAAAAATAAAAGCTTTGTTAAATTCCATGCTTCGAAGCGCTTAGATGAAATATTGGGAGGAACGTTGTTGCCATTGGGTAAGTGTGTCATCGAATAATGCATTCGGATAATTGATGCACTGCTCTGGATGGCCCGAAAAATACCAAAATTCCCAAAAGCGCAATATTATATTTGACTTCAACTGAAGATGCGGAGTTAAACAATTTCCAAAATAATTAATCTATGTTTGTTCTTGTCTGATTGGTAAAGTTAAAAGCCAAAGAAGCTTCATATTTATAAATAATAACTTTTCTTTTCCTTTTTTTCATTGTTCCTATTTGTTGAACGTGTTATTATTAATATTTAGTTTTCAATTCCATTTTTTGAAATAGGTGGCTATATGTATATTTTGTATTACTTTGTTACTATTATAAGCATTCAAAAAATGTTTATTTTTTTACACTACAGTATTTTAAATGTTTAATAATGAAATTTTTTATCTTATGATTTTTGTGTTACGTAATTTAGATTCTTTTGTAACCCTTTACATTTAGATTAGGACAAGATTTGCTTTTCTTTGAATCTATACTTATTCCGTTTTGTACCTTTTCATAGGTTCGTAAAAAAAATTCTTTTGTTAGTTTTCCAATTCAATATTTTTAAACTAAAGCAGTAATATGTTTTTTTTTTCAGATAAACTCATCGATGCCATTTGAGTTCAAAACTTTTTCCTGTTAAACAAGATTGCTGAATTTTCAAGATTCGATTGTTTTAAATATTTGAAATGTTTTAATATTCGCAAATAAACTCTATAAATGTTTACATTTTGTGAGTGTTTTGAACACGTTTCTTTGTTTCTGTAAATTAAATCTTACCTGAAACAAACGTTTTTTTACTCAAAGAAAAGTAGAAAGAAAGAAACCCGACAATGATTGATTGATTATTCTTTCCTTTTTTATTTATTGGCCCAGACCGCTGAAAACAAAAAAAGAAAGAAATGATGTTGAAGAAGAAGAAAGGTAGAAAAAAAAAAAGGCACATGGTCTGATTGCAATGAAAATGTTGCACCTTTCTAAAAAGGCTACCTTTGAACAACGTAGCTCTTTTTAGATGTGACAGAAAGGGGCATAGTCCAAACCTTTAGAGAAAAGAAACTAATTTTTAATTTTTACAAATGTTTGTGGCATTTAATGTTGTCGTTTTTAACTTTGAAAAATTTGTTTTTTGGGAGACCAAAATTTCCAACATTTATTATACGAGTGTAATTCCATGGACCATGAGACCGTCAACTTCGGCTTCTTTGTTAAGCCGAAGTTGACATTAAATGCCCCCAAAAATCCAGTACAAATTTGATTGTCAAATGTTTTTTGGCGAAATATCAAGGAATCCAAATCCTATCCTTCTTGTTATTTGTTTTTTTTTTCATTAAAAAATGTCTGTACAAAACTAAAAATATACAAAAGTATGCTTTTTGATCTTTTTTCTTATCAATGTATCCCATTCAATTACCACAACCCCGACGATGAAGTTGTTTTTAGATTTCTTTCTTTCTCTTATCACTTGACTTTTTTTGGTACTTGTTTCTTTTTCTTTTTTTGTCCCCCCCTGCAGACGAAGAAATATAATTTCATGGCCAACTTTGGAAAAGAAATATTGGGGTCCCAAAAAAGAAAAAGAAAAAAATATAAAGATCAATTGTTTTCATTAATCAAAAAATTTGATTGTAAGTAACGTACGCGTGAGAGAAAAATTTTTTGTTACTCTTTCATTTTATTCGGGTTTATTGCTGCTGCAAAAATTACTTTTACTTTTTATTTTTGGGATGATTGTTTACTGTTTGAAAAATTCTTCAAAAACAGATTCCACCATTTTTTCTTTCTTATTTTTGCAGTTTTATGACATTTGAACGGGTCACGTTTTTTGTAAATATTTTTTTACGAAACGATTTTTGATGCAATTTTATAATCATAGCTTTTTTGTCATAATTTATTTGCATAATTTGCAGTAAATCAAACCCATTTCAAAAAC
The DNA here is from genome assembly GCA_024447195.1 of Panagrolaimus sp. LJ2414. Classification (NCBI taxonomy): domain Eukaryota; kingdom Metazoa; phylum Nematoda; class Chromadorea; order Rhabditida; family Panagrolaimidae; genus Panagrolaimus; species Panagrolaimus sp. LJ2414. Next base: position 10,802,635 of record JAMRXY010000016.1, read on the forward strand.
ATGGCACCTCCAGGAATTAAATACAGTCAAGAGCCTCCAGATATCGAGGTACTGAAATCTCTCTTTTTAACCCGTAAGAATTAATTTTTTTAGAATGTTCTTAAACTTAATCCTCGAGTAAACACAAATGCCAGTTTACGCCCAACAGCAATCACAAAAGCCGATAAATTGAATTGGAAGCGAAATGCTGATAAAGGTTGTTCAGTAAGGGCATAGATTACAGTATACGAAATATACCAAATCTTGTTTTTTAGAGTTGTGGGACAAATAAATATGAAAATGATTTTCGCGATATTAAACATACAACTTTATCTGAACGTGGAGCATTGCGAGAAGCAATGAGATGTTTGAAATGTGCTGATGCGCCATGCCAAAAATCATGCCCAACCCAACTTGATGTTAAAGCTTTTATTTCTTCAATTGCCAATAAAGTAATCCAATTTTTGAAAATAGTAATCTAAAAATTTACAATTTTTAGAATTATTACGGTGCTGCAAGACAAATTTTATCTGATAATCCCCATGGTCTAACCTGCGGCATGATTTGTCCAACCTCCGATCTTTGTGTTGGAGGTTGTAATCTTCATGCATCTGAAGAAGGTGCAATCAATATCGGTGGTCTACAACAATATGCTGTTGAAACATTTATGAAAATGAATATTAAACAAATTGTTTCAAAAGAAATTGAAGCTTCGAGAAATGAAGCCCATAAATCCCCAATTGCTTTACTCGGATGTGGACCTGCTTCAATTTCATGCGCAACATTTTTAGCTCGTCTTGGATATACTGATGTTACAGTTTATGAAAAACAAGATTATATCGGAGGATTAAGGTAAAATATATTTTCAAAGATTTTAAAATTTTGAAAAATGCAAAAAAAAACGAAAAATATTTTAAAAAAAATAAGGCCCCATTTCTCGCTTCCTTTGCTCTAACATGGATGGTCGAGTGGAGTAACGCTGTTGCGTTCCACACAGAAATCATAAGGTTCGAATCCTTGCACGCGTTGAACGAAGCGAAACTTTTATTTCATGAAAGTTTGCGCATAATTACGGCGCAATAGCATATCTGAAGATGTGTTACTTGTTTCGGTTAAACATACTGAAATGAGCGTCAAACTCTTCTAACATCTTTGATTTTTTAATAAAAATTTTAAAGTTTATTCATTTTTAAAAAAACAAAAAAGTTGAAAATCCTGCCCAAACTTTGGGACTTAAAAAATTTATTTTTAAAAATTTACATTTTAGTTCATCTGAAATTCCCCAATTCCGTTTACCCTATAATGTTGTTGATTTTGAAATTCAACTTGCACGAGATATTGGTGTTAAAGTAGGCTTTATTGGGATTACTGTAGCACATTGAACAGAAATTTAAAAAATTTAGATTGTAACTGGGAAAGCCCTTCACAAAGATGATCTAACCCTTGAAAAGCTTAAAGCTGATGGAAATAAAGCCGTTTTTATTGGGATTGGAATGCCCGAACCAAAAAAAGTTGGAATTTTTAAAGGTCTTGGAATTGAGAATGGCTTTTATACATCAAAAGATTATCTTCCATTAGTTGCAAAAGCTAGTAAACCAGGTTTGTAATTATCTATTATTACGGTAATTATTGTAATCTTGAGATTAAAGGAATGTGTGGATGTAAAACTGAAAAACTTCCAAAACTTCCTGGTCGAGTTATTGTTCTTGGGGCAGGTGATACGGCATTTGATTGTGCAACTTCAGCATTACGATGTGGAGCTTCAAGGGTTATTGTTGTCTTCCGAAAAGGTTTTACTTCAATCCGAGCTGTTCCGGAAGAAGTAAGTAACTCGTCAAAAATTTGCATAAGTGCTAAATATAATTTTGCAGATGGAAGCAGCCCGTGAAGAAAAATGTGAATTTATGCCATTTATGGCTCCAAAAAAGATAAACATGAAAGATGGAAGAATTGTTTCAATGGAATTTACAAAAACTGAACAAGATTTAGAAGGAAATTGGTATGATGATGAAGATCAAACTCTAACCCTTAAGGCAGATTGGGTTATCAGTGCTTTTGGGTCAACATTAATTGATGAAAATGTTGTTGAAGCGTTGACCCCAGTAAAATTAAATCGATGGGGCCTTCCTGATGTTGATAAGGTTACTCAGGGAACTTCAGAACCTTGGGTTTTCGTTGGTGGAGATATCGGTGGAGTTGCTGAAACTACCGTTGAATCAGTCAATGATGGCAAAACTGCTGCCTGGTATATGCACAAATATCTTCAAGAACAAGCTGGCCATACTGTACCCGAAAAGCCAAAACTTCCTATGTTTTTTACACCAATAGATTATGTGGATATTTCGGTTGAAATGTGCGGGATTAAATTTGAAAATCCATTTGGGCTTGCTTCAGCTCCTCCAACAACCTCTGGGGCAATGTGCCGTCGGTCATTCGAACAAGGATGGGGATTTGTTTTAACCAAAACATTTGGATTGGATAAGGTTTGCTATCATTACAGTAATCAATCTTTAAGTATTCAAATTTTGTAGGACCTTGTTACAAATGTTTCACCTCGGATTGTTCGCGGTACTACCAGTGGACCTATTTATGGCCCGGGACAGGGATCATTCCTTAACATTGAATTAATTTCGGAAAAAACAGCTGAATATTGGCTTACTTGTATTACCGAGCTAAAACGGGATTTCCCAACAAAAATTGTTATTTCTTCAATCATGGCCAGCTTTAACAAGGTAAAATTTAAACATGATCTTCAATAATTGAAGACTTTAAAGTAATGAACTTATGCAAATTTTTAGGATGATTGGGTTGAACTTGCTGAACGATCAGAAGCTGCTGGTGCAGATGCCCTTGAACTTAATCTTTCCTGTCCCCATGGAATGGGTGAACGAGGTATGGGATTAGCCTGCGGGCAAGATCCATACATGGTTAAAAGTATTTGTGAATGGGTTCGTGCAGCTGTTAAAATTCCATTCTTTGCAAAAATGACCCCAAATATTACTGATATTCGAAAGATTGCTTCTGCCGCCAAAGAAGGAGGGGCCGATGGTGTTACTGCCACAAATACCGTATCCGGATTAATGGGTCTTCGGGGGGATGGAGCTGCATGGCCAAATATCGGTGTTGAAAAGCGAACAACCTATGGTGGAATGAGTGGATCAGCAATTCGGCCAATTGCTTTGAGAGGAGTTTCGGCAATTGCGAATGCCCTTCCGGGATATCCAATTCTTGCAACGGGCGGAATTGAATCCGCTGAAACTGGTCTCCAGTTTTTACATGCTGGTGCTTCGGTTCTACAAGTGTGTTCAGCTGTACAAAATCAAGATTTCACAGTTGTTGAAGATTACTGTACCGGCTTGAAAGCATTGTTATATCTTCAAGGCGTTGAAGCTTTGAAAGATTGGGATGGACAATCTCCTCCAATTCCAAAACATCAACTTGGCAAACCTGTTGGGATTCCAAATACTGTATGTTTGTACTTCTTTTGAATTTGATAAAAATTATGCAAATTTTAGCATTTGCCAAACTTTGGCAAATTCCGTGATGAAAAACAAAAGATTATTCGTGAAAATTTATCCAAAACAGATTTACTGGAAACTACAACCATTGAATTTGCAAAACGCCCGGCGAATGAAGCCAAAAAAGTTCATGCCCTTAAAGATATCATTGGACAATCTTTGAATACAATTGGGTCCTATGCCGAGTTGGATAATAAACAACAAAAAGTTGCATTAATTGATGATGTAAGATCTGTTACGGTTTCTGTAATCACAATGATAAAAATTTTAGGATATGTGTATCAATTGTGGAAAATGTTACATGACTTGTAACGATTCTGGATATCAAGCAATTACATTTGATCCTGTGACACATTTCCCTCATGTTACAAATGATTGTACAGGATGTACATTATGTTACAGGTACTTTTATAAGATTAAGAACAATGACTTAATCCCTTAATTTTTTGTAGTGTTTGTCCAATTCCGGAATGCATTCAAATGGTTAATCGTACAACCTCGCATGCTCCAAAACGTGGAATTCCACCCAAGGAAAATCCAGATGTCACCACCGTCGTCAATGGTCGTGTTGTTTTGCCTGCCCAATAAAAAACTATGCTTTTTAGTTAATATTTTGTTAGATTTTATTAATAATTTTTAAAATTTTGAGAAAAAAAATTAGTTTAAATGATTTTGAATTTTGTTGTTAAAAATTTTATATAATAATGAATAAATCAAGAGCAAAATAGTTTAAAAGTTCAAAAATTACGTAAACCGCTGCCTTCTTTAAAAAACGAATTTATTCAGATTTTTGAAACAAGTTTTTCTTAAAAATGAACATGATGCCGTCGATGATGGTGTTGTTGTTGATGATGATGTCGAGAGGCGGCATTTTTCAAAGGATTATGATTAGATTTTGCAGCATATTCAATTTTTAGGACAACTGCATCTTTCGAAGGAAATTGTGTCCAATGAACCTCTGAGAGATCAACGATAATTCCTTCGGCGGCTCTTTCTTTTCGAAGTTTAATATTTGTTCCAAGAAGCGTGATCCGAGTTTTTTTCGTTAAATGAACAGATGGCAAAGCAACTTTGCTATCATTTGGATATTTAAGAACCCAGGCATAAATTATTGTATTATCTGTGTGCTGTGGATTAAAGACCCTGGAAACTGCAAGACCTTCCGTTGATCGGACTTTACTCGTGTACCTAAAAAATTTGCATTTGCTTTAGATTTCATTAATCCTGATAATTACCAAATAAAGAAGGAATCGTTTTGATGAACCCATGGCTTTGTATCAAAGATTGCTTCTTCGTGAATTTTAACAAATTCACCCAATTTTGTTAACCGATCTTCGAAAATTGGAACAATTCCTGTAAATTTTATAAAAATACAGTAATTAATAAGATAAACTTGCGTCCATATTTATCTGGGCCAACATTAAGTAAAAAGTTTCCATTACAACTTATTGTCCGAGCAAGTTGTGAAATGAGGTCTTGCACGGTATGAACATCATCAGCCTAAAATAATTTTTTTGAATTACTGAAGCTGCATTTTTCGGAGGGGGTAGAAACCATTTCGAAGGGGTATCTTGTGCCGAAGGCGATAACGCATCAAAAGTCTTTTATCATTTTGTGGTGCCCCATCCTGCTCATGTTTTTGACAGTAACCCCTAAAACTCGACGGCTACTTTACCTTCATATCCCTTCGATATCCCCATGATGCTCGATCAAGGGTCATACAATTCTCCCATTTTCTTTCAAGCAAATGTCCAGGATCATAGTGATCAGAATAAGTTAAAAATCCTCCATGCTTTCCCATAATCTCATGTCCCCATCGATCATTTATTACAACGTTATCCTTGACAGGACTAAAAAACATAAATTATCAAATAAGTATACTGTAGCTTTTGCCTTTTATTATAAAGCCATGCAATGAAATCTCTTGATCTCCAATATTGATCTGGTTTATCCCAATCTCCATCACTCCAAATAATTTCAGGTTGATAAGAATTTACAATTTCAAGCATTTGTGGATATGAAACTTGCTGAAAAACTCAGCGATTACTGTATGGTAATTTTTTTTGGATTTTTCAAACCTCAGAAAATTCAGTTTTATTATTTACTGTATCACTCATATATAATGGATGAAACCAATCCATTTGTGAAAAATATAAACCAAAATGAAGTTGCTCATCTGTTATCGCTTTTTTGAGATCACCTATAATAATAAAACATTATTATTGTAATTTTTAAAAAAATATTAAAAAATTTTCAAGCTGAGGTTGCCGACGACATTTCAAAAACTTCAAAGGGGCTTGCCGAAGATAAAATAAAGCCGTTGGCATTTTTAAATAAACATAATAAAAGGGGTGAGAGGTGCGTGAAATGCACTGGTTTTACAGGCGGCATAAACTTTGATTTTAAATTCCTTACCAACAAGATCCCGCTTTGGGCCAACTTCCATAGCATTCCAATTGAAAGATGTATTACTTGGCCACATTGTAAATCCTTAAATTTTATTTATTTATTAATCCGAAAAATTTATCCATTCCAAATTACCTTCATGATGTTTACTCGTTAAAACAAAATATCTTGCTCCAGATGCTTTAATTATTGATGCAAATTCTTTGGGATTAAAATCTTCAGCTGTAAAATCCCGGGCAAAATCCGCATAAGTTTGTCCATGAAAATGTTTATCCAAATAATCCGAAACTTCTTGATCTTTTTTTTTCCAATAGAACCATATCCATTCTTTAAATTACAGTATGATTACATTATTTTCAACTTAATTACAGTATGCATACCTGAACGATGTGCTGGAACTGCGTAAACACCCCAATGACAAAATATCCCAAATTTTGAGTCATCATACCAATTTGGCAATGGCCGAGAATCAATGGATTCCCATGTTGGTTAAAATTTAAGAAAATTAAAGAAGTTTTTAAACAATTTTCATAAGGAAGAAAAAACATTTTGACTTTCAAAAGATGAATATTCGTTATGGAGGGGCCGCTTTTGATCTTTTGCTACTAATGGTAAAAGATCAAAGAGATTTTTAACGAGGGCGGGGGCATCGAATGCCTTTAATAATTTTAATATATTTTTTAGAAACATTGCAAAAAAGCTTTTCAAAAACTTAAGCATTAAAAAAGTAATATTTCATCTATTACAGTAACCTTCTCACCTCATAATTATGACCCAACACAGAATTTGAAACAACTGCAGAAAATAAAATGAAGCCAAGCATGCTTAATTTTGTTTTGGTTGAATTCCCAAAAATGTGAAACTAAACTAAAAATGCAAATCAATCAAACGTCCATATGGCAGTGGTGTACTAAACAAAAACTAAAATAAATGATAACAGGTCATAACCAAATAACATTGTTTTTATAGTTTTTTAAAAATATTGATAGCATTTTTGATAAATTTTTTAGAAAAAATAAAGAAAACGTCTACCAATTTTTTGTTCGTTTTTTGCTAAAAAAATAATTGCTGTTTTCATTTTCGAAGAAAAAATGTGTTGAAAACAATGGAAGAATTTGAGGAATTGTCTCTCAAATTTTCGATTTCAGAAAGCCTTCATTTTTCTTCGTTTCTTTTTTTTGCTAATTAGGCACATCAACTTTGTGTCCCGTTTTTTGAGTACCAGCAAGCAGCACGTGAGAAGACTGCTGCTTTTTTGTTCTGCCACATTTCAAATTTTTTTAATTTTATTTGTTGCTATTTTAAGGAAAAAGATAACACCAATTCTTTTCAATGTTTGACACTTTTTTATGACATATTTTTACCGTATGATAAGACTTATTTCAAGATGCAAGGGGTTTCAAAATAAAAAACTAATTACTGTATTTTTTATTTACTACCATAGTCTGGTCCATAGATTATTAGGTGTAAATATTGATTCCAGGCAGCAAATGTTCTATAAAAAGTTTATTTAATTTGCAAAAACCATAACCACAAAATTTATTGTTTTAAATTACGAGTTCCATCCCAAACTCGGAGAATAACATTTCCATTTCTAATATTTTTATAACATGAAACGACCTAAAATATTAAAAATTCAGGCATCAGGGTAACTGAATAAAAAATGTATTTAAAATGTAACAACACAATTTGAATTGTATTTTGAATATTTTTATAAATTACATTTCAATTTTTACAATGAAATAATATGTGCAAGATCAATGAGATAAACAGAAACATGATTCAAAACGTCAACAACAGAAACACACGCACAACAATTCCGTTGCAAATTAGGATAAATGCAGAGAAAAATAGGATTTTTTAAACTTTGACATTTTGCTACTGGTTCAGTTGTTTGGAGGAGGCCTTTTGGCCAGCCATATATCAACATTTGGCCCTTTGGATCAATTGTAACAACAATTGAAAGACCATTTTCAAGGGTTAAAGCTGCAGCACAACAAATATCATATTTAACATCTCGAAGCTCAGTTTCTGTTTGGCATTCAAGATTTGCAATGATAATTCTTTCTGCTAAACAATGAGCCAAGTCTGATGCAACAGGTCTTGGGGATAACATTAGCTGGGTTCGACCTCCTTGGTCATTGATTATGGAGTTTTGAACTCGAACCTCTTTACTTGGCCCAAAATCAATTGTAACGTATTGACTTTGATCACATTGTGATAGCAAGAGATAATGATATGTTCTAAAGTATCTGCTGTAAGTAATAATCTTATTAAGAATTCACAAACCCATTAAACCCGATACACCATCCACTAATTTGTGATGGCATTTCCCATTTATTCAATGGCAGTAATCGATCAGTTTCTTCATGATACCTATATGATCGTACTAAAAACTTTATCAATATTATCTTATTACTTAATTTTTTTATTTAATTACCAACTCTATCCGTTAACATTACAACCATTTCCACTTGTTTATCCCCATCAATATCCAAAATTCTGCACCCACAAACATTTGCATAAATTTGCTGCGAAAATGTTCGAACTGGACCATCAAATTCTGAAGGATAATCCAAAACTTGTAAAAGTCCATTCGATTGAATAATAACAATTTCTTTAGAAGCAGAATTTCTCAAATCTCCTTCAGCGATTGCCGAAATTGAACATTTAATATCTGATTCAAATTTGGAGATATTTTCTGATCGAGAAATCGGAAAAAATACTGCTTCTCCGGTTGTTTTTCCGATGACAAGATATATGGGATCAGAAGGGGTGGATTGGACAAAGGCCATCGAAGAACATGGGCCGTTGTTAATACGGGTTACGAGAAGAGCCAAAGGTGGAAGGGATGCTTGCTTACGAATTATCTTCATCCTAGGAAAGCCTAATATTACATAGGTTACTGTAGTGTTAATGTCCTCATCACAAAAGTAAAAAACATTACATGGATTTAAACCAAAATTATCCTAAACATATTCATTCATATTCAAACAAATTTTATAAATTCAACAAAAATATAATAATAAAAAAGTCTATTACGGTCTAACAATACAAACATTATTCACCATTCAAAGCTTTATCAGAATTGTTCTTTTTCTTTTTTCGTCTGGTCTTCTTCTTTTCTCCATCATCTTTCTTTCTCGCTCCAACAATAACTTTTTGCTTCTTCTTCATACTCAATGGATTTGGTCTTTTTGGTCCTTTTTTCTTCTTCTTTTTAGGCTCTTCTGGCTCACCAAGAATTTCTTTCTTCATTGCTTGAACTTTTTCTAATTCTTCTGCAGCTTGATCTTTCTCTTGTTCACTTTTCTCAGATGGTGATTCAAGAATAAGAGTTTTGAATCGAATTGACATCAACGGAATACCAGCCATTTCACGACATTGTTCAAGAAGGGCATCATCTTGAGTGGCAACAATGTACTTTGTATTTTCAGATTTCTTTGATCTTCGAGCAAGATGACCAATACATTCAGCAGCAGATCGAAGGGGTGTATGTGGACATTTAGCAATTTTGAATTGTTTACAAATCAAAAAAGCGCCATAAACTTCCTTTCCAATTTTTTCTAAAAAAAATATTTGATTATTAAAAATAACAAAAATGGGAATTTTACCAAGTTCTTTTAGTACGCATTTCGTTGTTACCAAAACAGATGGTTCAATCAAATATTTTGAAACTTGTTCTTGAAGATTTATTTGATTCTTTAATGCTGCTTGACAGAATGTACCATCAAGAAGAACATTGAAAGGTGTTTGAAAGCCATATTTGTATTTGTAAAATGACATAACCCGTCGAGAATGTTTTGCACGTTTAACCTTCATTTTGTTAACTTCTAAAGTAATAAACTATTAATAACTTTTTAAAAATTTGATAAGAACAAACCTGCTTTTTAAAACACTTAATCAAAGCATCAAATTCTTTTGCACAAGCGTTATGCGAAATTCTTTCGGCTTTATCTGCAACACAGCGACCGTAAAGAGTTACTTCTGGAGTACAAGCAGATAAATATTCAGCAAATTTAAGTAATCTTTGTTTTGGGATTGACGATTCTGAAGGCATCAAAAAATCAAATTTTTTTGCAGAAGAAAAAAGTTTAGAAAAAACAATTTTACTCAAAAGTGTATAAAGGGACATTACGCCAAATACCTTATAAATGCTTGTAGTACCGTGTACAAAGACTACAGTAATCGTGTGTATCTGTTTTTTTGAAATATTTATTCTGGGTATTATAATGTAACTTTGATAAATTAATCGTTTTCCGGTGACGTTACAAAAATTTCAAAGAACTCGTATGATATTTTTTTCTTGAATTTGGATGAAACTTTTTATTTCTGTTCAGACGTGTAAAAATAAATTTCCAATCTTAACTTTAAAATTCTTTCTATGATCTTTAACACAAAAGACTAAGAATTTACTTTGAAGGAAATTCAATAAAGCATAATCAAAAAATTATTAATCTATCCTTATCTCCCCAAAATGTGCATACAATTTAAAATATTTATTTTTCCAAATAAATAATATTTAACAAAAAGTATCAAAAAGGATAAAAGTTTTGTTTAATCAAGACCAAAATCATCGGGATGTACTTTTGGGGTAGAGGTTGTAAGGATCGCAGAAGTATCCGATTCAAAGGCGATCAAAGTAAATTGATGAAGGTCACGTAAATGTAAGCATTCTTGAAATGCTGAATCATGATTACTTTTTGCTTCAACGATAAATGCATCGGCAATTATTGGCAAATATTTTGCAACTGCTTGTTCAGAATCTTTTTCAACTTCTGAATCAATGAACTGAAAAAAGTGGTAAATTAGGTATACAGTAATATTTTTGTAATGATGTGTATTACTGTAATTGCTTTTTGAATAAACATTCGAACAAATTTATGCATCAATTGTCTGCAAGTTTGTATTTGTAAAAGATTCACAAATCTGGATAGCAGATTTTCAAGATGGGTTGCATCAGCTCCATCAAACTTTGTCTAAAAATAGGTTTTTACATGTATCATTCAAACTTCATGCCCCCAGGGGTCCACATACCCTAACATTTGTTACAGGAACAATGAAATCGCAATAATTTTTAGCACCGCATTCTTTTTCGAATCTTTCTAAAATTGTATGAATCGAAGTTTCCAATTCAGAAACGGTAATCTTTTTTGTTAATGAAAAATTATTCAAATATTCTTCCGTAATTGCTTCGATCTTTGTAAAAATCTGATTTAATCCTAAAAATTTTTTGTTTATTTATTGAAATGTAAACATTCAAATTTTTAAATTCTTTTTACCACTGGTAGTTAAAAATTGGATGCAATTAACAAAAACTTGTTGAACTTGTGGATTTGCAAATTGTGAACCGTAATCAGCTTTTGCAGATTCATCTTTTCCCCAAATGAAAGATGTAAAATAAGTTTTTCTGAAAATTCAATACTTTTTTAAATTTCAAATTTGCACGAATATTTCGCCCAAAAATTTGTTCTAGGTTTTTTTGGTGGTGGTTTTTTAGGTTTTAAGAAAAAGTAGAAATTAATGATCTCATTGAATTAAACTCGTATAGAAAATTTAGGACTTTTTTTCCCGAAATTTCAGGACAAATTTTTCTTGGCGCAATGTTTTTGGGCAAAACATATGTAAATTCAAATGATTCATGGGTAAAAATTAGTCTTAAATTTTTGGTGGTATTAGAAACTTAATGAAATGGTCTAACCAAAATATCCCTGAAAAAAACTTACAATCCATGTGTTGGAGTTGTTTGCTTTTGACGAGTTTCTTCAACAATTTTACACATTTCTGAACACAAAATAGATTTTTGAATTTTTGTTGCAATAATTATAATAGAAAGTGCAACAGAAGTTGAAACAATTCTTGAAATGGATTTATGTTTAATATCTTCCCAAATTTGAATTTTGTGTTCATTTGTAATTCCATCAGAATCTTTTAAAGATTCAACTAAAATTTCAACCGGATATCGAGATTTCAAAATTCCTTTTATATCTGAAATTGATTCCAACAAATTTTTATCACATGATTGTTGATGGGCATCAAAGATAAAATGCCGACGAGCTGATGAAAGTTGTGCTTCATGTTCTTGATGGGATGAAGATTGAATGTATTCTTTAACATATTCAGAATCATAAGCCTTCTTTGCAGCATATACACTTCCAACAAACGCTCCAGATGCAAGAATTTTTCCACGATGCCGTTTTACAAATTCCCAAATTGTTGACATCTTTTTATAAAATTGGGATTACAGTAATAATATTTTATTTTTTATAAATGTCAATCAGCAAAAACAAATAAGAATTAACAGAATTTTATTTTGGTTGTAGTATTGACAAAAATAAGAAAGACTGAATGCATTTGTTTTTTTTCCAAAAATGGAAAGAAAAAAATAGATAACCTCATCTCAAAGTGATCATAATAGACTACAATTCATGTTGTCCATCTTACTTCCACGATAAAAAAGAGCAAAAAAATTGAATGTGCAGGGCAAAACTTTTTCCATCTAACCAAAATAGTTTAAAACTAGAACATACTAATCTACTTTTTCTGTAATCATCATATAAAAATAACATAACTTTCTAGGAGACCTACCGTAACCATGTAGTTTTAATGCCACAAAAGTTGTAGACTAAAAAATTAAAACTTTTAAAATTATGAAAATTCAAATTCCGGGATTCAAATTAAGTCACTCAATTTACTTGGAGAAAACATATAATCGATTTTGAGACATCACAATTTTCAAATGTGTTGATAAAATTTTGAATCCTACTACAAATGTCATTGTAACAATGTTTAAGCAAAATTTATGTTTTCAAAAAACACATATCATAAAGCATTGCTACAAAATGCAAAAAAACTTTTTAAATTGAACAAACAAAACAATAAAATTACAGATACGTTGGATCAAGATTAAGCAGGTTTGCAGCATTTTTCAACTTCTTCAGCAAGCTTCTTTTTGGTCATTAAAATACCACGAATTTGTTTAATTTGGGTATCAACATATTCAATTTTTCTATCAAATAATTTTCTTGCATCAACATAATTCATTTCAGCATAGTATCCAGTACCGATATCTGAAAATCAAACAAATCATTACTTATTATTTAAATAAAATAAAAATTCTTTACCAATTAAAAACTTTTCACATGATGCCGTTTTTCCTTTAACATATATTGTATCCGTCAAAGGAACTAAACATTCCTTATTTTCTCCCATTTCAACCATACCATTTAAAGCATCTTGAGATCTTTTGAAAGTTCCAACAACAGTTCTAAGTTCTGCTAAAGATCCTTCAAAAAATTTGATTTCACCTTCAAATTGTCTCAGCATTGCCGCGAGCTGTTGAGGTGGAAGCTTAGGAAGATCTTCAAACTTGATTTCACGAGACATCTAGAAATTGAAGGGAGATTCAACGTGCAATGTTTTAAAAGAAAAAATATCACAACGTTTTGTAACGCATAAAATACAAAATAGTATTTTGACTAACCATTACCAAATTTATATCTCTTTCAATGAAACATTAATTAATTATAGAAAAGTTTAAGTTCTGGTGCACTGTGCACATATATATAATAAAAAAAAAGAAAATTATACTATTATTATCAAGGCAACATGGTTTTAAAAAGCCTAAATTATGTGCAAACTTAATAAAGAATTTGCACAAGCCTCTCACAAGGAAAGCTAAAAACCAATGCAAAAAGACCTCAAAAAGAATACATCATTCGGGGAGGCTCAAAATCTGGCAGATAATGACAGAAAAAAAACATGATAAGGTAAAAGAAGATTTGATTTCAGGATGGAGTCAATACACCTTGTGAAATGAGCAAAAAGAAACAAAAGTAATAAAAATATTTTAAGGAAACTGTAACCACCCAAATTCAGTACAGACAATAACATATTTAACGTAATTTAAAATTTACCACAAAACAACAAAAAGCATTATTATTAGAACGGTATACAACAGAAAGGCAAAAAAATTATAAATCTTTGACGATAAGTTACAAAAATCCCGTTCACAAAAAAGAAGCAAATTATCAGAAGATAAACAGAAAAATATAATAAGTTAAAAGACAATAGAACTTCTTTTTGACCACGATTCACATATCAATAACAAATCTTTCTTGAACCTTGCTACCAGATTTAACCTTAACATTTTCATGTTCTTCATAACGAATTGCACCCAATTGTTGAGGCTTGAAATTATCGTAATGTGCTTCAGTAAAGATTTTCTTCATGACAAGGCCAATACGCTTATTTGCTTCATCATCATTGCAATTAGTTGTCCAAAGACTTATCTGAAAGAATTGAAATTCAGAGAATAGTAAAGTTAAATCACTGTAATTACCTTAAAATGTTTTGGCCGAATATTACAAACGGCTCCACAAATGGATGGTGTATCATCACCAAACTGATTGCCAACCAATGCAAATAATAATTCAGACCAAAGGACATCAAGTACATCAGAGCGATTCTTTTCGATCTAAAATTACAATTACTAATAACGGAATTCACAAAGTCAGAATAACATACAAAAACAAGAAGACGTCCACCTTCTTTATTTTCTTTTACTTCCCACATTGGTTCAATACCTGCAAATAGAAACCAATATTAAAAAGAAGAGATATGAAAATTCAAATACCTTCTTTAAAAAGATTAAAATCACATCCAATACATGTTGACGGTGGTCGAATATTGTCATAAAGACTAAAACAATAATTGCACAATATTAACATTACAAAAAACATACGCAATGAATTCTTCAATCTTTGAAAATTTGTAGACTTCACTTAATCGATCAGTCCAATCAGCATCTTTCTTATTATTAAGAAACCATAATGACCATTTTTGCTTCATCGGCAAATGAATGTTAAGCTTTGAATCTGATGGAATATCAGAGGGAAGCTAAATATATAAACCAATTATGAAACATAACCAAGTTAGTTTAAAAAACTTACGTCACAGCCATTTTCGTTGGTTTCCACTTTGGGTTTTTCAACGTTATTTGCAACAGATTCGTTATCTGTCATACCGAGATAAAGATAAAATTAAATAGGGATCGTTTTACCCAGGAGAAAGCTAGCAAAAGAATGCAAGCTAACTAAAAAAAGAAAGTTTGTTAAATAAATTGATAAAGTGTACATAACACGGTAGAAAATTATATTACACGATAAAAATAACAAAAGTATTGAGAAATAAAAAAATGATGATGTATGTAAGATAAAACCAATGGTATTACGAAGGCGATTCTACGTTCGATCCCTTCGGGAAATCCCTTATAATAAAAGAAGAATGCAACTTTTCAAAATGGAAAGAAGCGACTTGTAATTCATACTGGAGCTGATTACGATAGTGGAATGTAATGATGGGTAAAATGTATTTATAAATTCATTTGTTAATATACGAAGAAGGTATGTGACGAGTCGGGGAGATTTTATAAGAGAAAAATCAGCAATTTTCATGCAAAAAACATGGGGAAACTATATAAAAAGCTAGAGGGAAGGCTAACTACATGAAAAATATAATAAACACGATTCAAAATACTGCAGAACCCTAGATAACCTTTGAATTTAGGCCGAACATTTTTTTAACAATTTTAGAAGCAAAAACTTTTCCTTTGGCATGAACAAAATTCTTAACACGAAAATAGCACGTAAAAGTTTGAAAAAATTTTGATGATTTTTTTTTGTGTTGAGGGATTCTTTGAACATCCCCGATCGTGGAACGTCTTTTTCTTAAAATATCTAAATATTAAAATTATTGTCCTTCTTTTTAGCAAACAAATTTAACAATGTTTCGTAATCAATATGACAGTGATGTTACAGTTTGGAGTCCACAGGTTTATCTATCTTCTTCCAATTTAAAAGTTCTAATGTCATCCTTTTTCTTTCCAGGGTCGTTTGCATCAAGTTGATTATGCCGTTGAAGCTATGAAACAAGGTAGTGCAACTGTTGGAATTAAAAGTAATACTCATGTTGTATTGGTTGCATTGAAGGTATAAAAACTTAAATATTAAAATCCTTTTTAAATACCTCCTTTTTAGCGTGCTGCAAATGAACTTTGTTCTCATCAAAAAAAGATTTATGAACTTGATGATCATTGTGGTTTGTCTATTGCTGGTCTTCTTTCTGATGGACGAATTCTTGCGTAAGTTTCTTTATGTTTAGGTTGTGCTATAACGCAGCAAACTTTTAGTCGATTTCTTCAAGCAGAATGCTCCTCATGGCGTTGGGATTTTAAAGAAAATGTTCCTATTCAAGTTTTAAACAGTCATTTAGCATTAAGTATGGCTTTTCTTATTTTTGTAATTTTTTATTGTATGTTTTTAGAACTTCAAGCTAATACTCAATATTATGGGCGTCGTCCATTTGGTGTCGGATTAGTTATTGCTGGTTATGATGTATGTCTTTTTTTCTACAGTACATCTTAATGATGTTTTTATTTTTAGCGTAATGGTGCTCATATCGTTCAGTCTGATCCTTCTGGAGAAGTTGTAGAAGTTCTTGCAACATCAATTGGTGCACGCTCACAAAGTGCTCGTACTTATCTTGAAAAGCATCTTGATCAATTTAAAACTGCATCTCTTGATCAACTTATTGAACATGCATTACTTGCTCTTCGTGATACCTTACCACAAGAAGATAATCTCTCAAAAAAGAATACATCAATTTCTGTTGTTGGTTTTAATACACCCTTCAAAGCAATGGATGATGATGAAGTTCAACCTTTCCTTGAACGAATTACAAATATTCCAAGAGCTGGTCAACAAGAGCAAGCTGTACCCGGTGAAGAAGCAATGCAACATTAAATTTAAGTTTTTAATAAAATTGTATCTTCATTAATTCCCAACTAGGGAATCATCTTTTTCAACTGTTTAATAACTTATTATTATCGTGTGTTAAAACATTGTTTTTTTTTTCTATATTTTTATTTAAAAATAAAAGCGATTATAAGATATAGTCATAATTTTTAAATAATTAAGCAAAGGATTTGACGGTTTTTTCAATGATTGCAAAAGCTTCATCAACTTGTTGTTCATTGATGCAAAGTGGTGGTGCAAATCGAATGGTATCACCGTGGGTATTCTTGGAAATGAGACCATTTTCTTTAAGTTTAAGACAGACTTTCCAGGCATCAATTTCTAAAAATAGGTAACTTTATAATACAGTAGTTCTAAATTAAAACTTACTTGAATCAATAACCATAGCACAAAGTAATCCACGTCCACGAACAGTTTTAACGATATCTTTTGGTAATGTTCGAAGCTTTGACATTAATCGTTCACCTTGTTTAACCGCATTTTCAGGTAATTTTTCATCAATTAAAATTTGTACAGCTTCCATTGCAATTTTACAAGCTAATGGATTTCCGCCATATGTTGAGCCATGTTGTCCTGGTTTAATTGTTAACATAATATTATCATCTGCTAAAACCGCAGAAACTGGATACATTCCACCGGATAAAGCTTTTCCAAGACAAACAATATCTGGTCGAACATTGTCATGATGAACGCCTACAAAAAAGTTTTTAGGATCATTTTCGGGGGATAAAAAATCCAGAAAGCTTACATAACATTTTTCCAGTTCGTCCAAGACCAGTTTGAACTTCATCAGCAATAAATAGAACATTATATTTCGTGCATAATTCTCGAACTTTTTGAAGATAATTTGATGATGGAATTATAATTCCTGCTTCACCTTGAATGGGCTCAACCATAAATGCTGCTGTTTTTGGATCAGAGATAGCTTTCTAAAAAAATTATTTTTAGGCTACAGTATACTCCATTTAGGAAGACATACTTCAAGAGCAGAAAGATCATTGTATGGAATTAATTCAAAGCCAGGAACAAAAGGACCATATCCACCATGAGATTCTGGATCATCACTTGCAGAAATTGCAGCAATTGAACGACCCCAAAAATTTCCTTTTGCAAATACAACTTTTGCTTCATATCGTGGTATACCTTTGACATCATAGCCCCAACGACGAGCAAGTTTTACAGCTGTTTCAGATGCTTCAACACCTACAAAATATACGAAATAAAAAATGTTAAATGTAAAGGAACCTTTTCAATGTTTTTTTTTATTAAGCTGCCCCGATCCATGAATCGTATCTTGAAACAAACGTTTTTGTTTCAAGGTACAATTCAGGGATTAGAGCAGTTTAATAAAAAATATCAAAGAATCCATTTTTTAAAATAACAAACCTGTATTCATTGGTAAAAGTTTATCATATCCAAAGATTTTATGCATATATTCTTCATATTCACCCAAAACAGAATTATAAAAAGCTCGAGAAGTGAGGGTTACGCGGGTGGCTTGTTCCTTGATAACATTAACCAAACGAGGATGACAATGCCCTTGATTGACGGCAGAATAAGCAGATAAAAAATCAAAATATTGTTTTCCTTCAACATCCCAAACATGAACACCTTTTGCTTTATCAATTACAATTGGAACTGGCTTATAATTATGAGCACCATAACTGAAACAAAAAATATGATTACAAAAAATGATAAAAAGAAACCATACCGTTTTTCACGATCCATAAAAGCTTCGGCAGTACTTGCACTTCCAGTTGCATGTTTTGCTTGAGCTGAAACAGAGCGAAGAGATTGAACAGACAAACGGCTAAGCATCTTTTTGGACACCCTCTCTGTAAAAAAGGATTGCGGTATAGTAATGAAATAAACAAAATAAAAACAATCAAATGAAAAATTAATTATATTTCTTTATGATTGTTATGCTAATATTTTGTGTTTTAAAACGTAATATCGCTTTTAGGGGTACGGTAGGTAATGTGGTTTAAATTTTTAGAGGTATTATTTTAGGACAAAAATTAAAGCAATAAAAGTATACTGTGCATTTAAGATACCATAAATAAATTTTTTCCTAAAAAAAGCAAATTTAAAAACTTTTGTTGAATTAAAATCTTATAAGATCACATTTCTTTTAAGGACTTTAAAACCATTTTTAAAAGGTATCCTAAAACCACAACATTGATATAAATTCCTCGTGCTGTTGTGTTTGAAGGTCACAAAGAAAGAAAATAGGAGAAATAAAAAAACAGTTAAAACATTTTTGACAAATGATTAGGAGAACGAAGGTGGGATGCAAGAATTATTTCAATGACAAGCATCATCATTATCGAGATTGAAGAATGTCTTAAATCATAATTGTTTTGATTGTAAAACAATCAACAGAAAAATTTTTTAAGAGAAAGAGCAGTAATAAACCGGTATCAAAAATTATTGAAAAAATCATTCTCCGCCTTACAATGAAAACCATAAAAAAATTAATAGATTCCTCGTGGGGGTTTTGTGGGTTTTTTGACTGGGAAAAGATCATAAAATTTTTAGAAACGAGACAGACACTTTGAGATAGTGAAAAAAAGGAAGATAATAATTTCTTTGGTCAAAGATTACTCTTTTCTTACACTCACTTGCATAATTTTTTTGCAATCGCGAAAAAAGCAGCGTGATAAAAAATCGAGAAAAGAAAATTCAAACCCGATTTTGCACAATTATTTCATAATAATTATCAGTAGTGATTATCACAAACAACATTTCAACGATAAATTAACCATTTTCTTATCATTTTTTCTATTTCGAAAGTTGATAAACAAAGACATCATTCTTAATGATGCCCTATTTTTTATAGCAAAATTAAATTCAGTACAGTAATTTTAAATCATGGACATCAACAAAGTGTTTTAAAAAAAGTGACCTTTGATTGATAAATCAAACGATGCTTTTAAAAAAAGATTTGCTTTGGTTGTTTGTCTTTTTACTTTTAAATCCAAAAGACGTCAAAGCAACTTTATATTTATTCCTACATTTTTATTACCTAAAATTTGTTGAATTTTGGAAATACTGAACAAAAGTTTTTAACAAAAAAATTAAAATTCATTCGACAATTTTTAAAATTCATAGCTTTAAAAATTTTTTCTTGAAACTTTATAAAAAAATTAAAAAATAAAAGTTTCAAGTTTAAGAATTTGGAATATCTACATTGATATCCAAAGATGTCTTCGATAAAAAAATGTGTTGTGCAATGTGCAGCAGCCTTGCTTTCTGTATTTTCTGTTTAAAATGTGCTTGAAAAATATAGAAATGTTTCATGAACATTGCCATTTTTAAAACTGACAAGGTTTATGAGACACTGGTTTTTCATTTAAAAAAACCAAACTGCTTCGTCTTTTTCCTTCCTTTCTTCTAACCTTTTTACTCATCGATCGATCACAAGGAAACGGAAAAAAAAGACAGAAGGAAGAAACACAACAACAACTGTCAACAAAAAAATATTCGTTTTTTTCTATAAAATTTTTCACGTTTTTTTAGCGACACAAAATTTTTTGGGATATTTTTATTCGTGCCATTTCCCGACATAAAAGAATGGCGATATTTTGGTTGGGGATATTTTTTGCAATTTTTTTATTAAATAATAATATTTTTGCATCACAATTAATTCCACAATTTGGTGTTACGGATGAAGAAATTCGAATGCTGGTTTCAAAGCTTCGAAATGAAGATATTAATAAAGCAAAGCATAATCAAATTATTGTAAATTACCAGGGTCACACGACGGCACGGGATACAAAAGATAATGCAAAAGCTCCGTAAGTAATTTTAATAATATTTATTTTAATTTTTGATCAAAGAAAGATTTATTTCTGTTTAAATAAAATTATTTTGTCTGGGCCAAAATCATCATGTCTATGTCCAACTAAAAAAAAAATGTGTTTTTTAAATAACACTAAGCAATGTAGAGTTTGTCCGTTTATCGATGAACAAGAACAACTCTCCTGCAAAAACATTAAAAATCGCGTTGAAAATACAATTTTCATCATCGATTTTTTTCACTTTTTTTGCTGAAAACTATTTTTGATGACTGATTTGTAAAGCTAAAATTGGTTCGACTGATAAAAATTAAAAATTATACATTTTGACATGAAACTTTGTACAACGCTTGTGAGTATAGTTTATTGAATTTACTCACAAGCGTTGTACAAATTTTTAATACAAAATGTTGGAAAAATTTATTTGTAAATTATGTTACTGTATATTTTGTAGTGATCAGAAATAATGACAAGCACTTTTATTTAAGAATTAACGTATTATATTTAAAACATAAATTTTTCGACAAAAATACAATCTCCAAAACTTTTTCACGGATATTTTGCCGAAACCTTTGCTCTGGATTTTTGGTGGCATTTTAAGTTTAACGAAGAAGTCGAAAATGACAGTAAAAAACTTTTGACGCAATCTTCCCAATAGTCCATAACAAATTTTTTGTCAAAATATCCGTAAATCCCCAAAACTACCGTATTCATTTGCCAACTATATTTCTTTTAGTTTATTTACAAAAGTTGATTCTTCATTACTTCGAAAGCCAACATATGAAAAATTTATTGCTTTAATGGACAACTATAATTTTGAAGTTGGAAAAGTTGAACACAATGATAATGAAGAGCGGCGAGAAATCGTGGATTTTATTGATACCGTATTCGAAACGAGGCCATGGAAAATTTTAATTGAATTTTTACAAAAAAAGAATCACCCTTATGCCAAAGATGTTCCAAATTTTAAGCGTTGGATTAAACAATTATGGTTTGATGATTATTCTCGTGCCAGAGGCGTCGCAGATACTTCTGGATTTGAACATGTTTTTATTGGGGAGGTAAGATATAGCTATACACTTTTCAATGTTAGTAATAAAGATCAGATGAAATTTTTTCTTTCGATCTTTATACTTTTGCATGTGTCAAATTTAAATCAAAAGGACTTATAGCGTCATTTGCTTAATCTTAAGTACATAATTAAATGAAAGAAAACAGGTGTTCAAAAAATAAAATAACCATTCTCCGTCAAACATTTGCTTAATTTTCAATGATAATTCATTTTTAAAGTTTATTCTTCTAATTAAAATGAAGAAAAATATGAAAAACTTTTAAGTTTATGAATTCAAATTCTTACGAACAACGATTAAATTAAAAGAGATTTTTTAATTGTTTGCTGCGTTAGTTCAAAAATGAAATGACAGATAAATCATGATAGAAAAAAAACTCTTCTGAAACATAACAATAGGAATCATAAATATCAATTATTGTTAGTTTCGAAATAAAGCATCAAAAAATAAATCTTCTTTAAAAAATTTTGAAGAACAAATCTTCAACCCCTGTTTACAGTATACCAAAATACACTATAACCAATTTCAGAGTAAAAATGGGGAAATTGCAGGAATGCATTCGTGGCTAAGATTTTATCTTCTTGAAAGAAATCAAACAGAAAATTTTGATTATCAAGGATTTATTATTAAAAGATTTGATATTTTGGCAATGATTCGATACATTTGGCATGGGGCTATGAAAAAGACGGGAGGATTTTTCATTGGAACTTCACCGGAATTTGATTTTGCAGTTTATACTTTTTGCTTTTTATCTCGTCGAGGCTTTAAAACTTGTGATTTTGAAATTGATGGCTGTCCCTTCTCGATTACATCATATGACATGAATCAATTCAATAAAGTTTATGTTGGCACCGTATATCCATCCCCGGGGCCATTAAATGATCAATGCCGAAATGCAAATCGAAGACAAGGATAAATTTTACCCATGCTTTTTAAAAATAATAAATATGTTATAATTGATGTTTTGTAACACAATTTTGCAAACCCAAAAATAATTGTAATAAGTTGTTTATCAATATCATAATTTCTCTAACAACAAATGCATACTAATTTTTCTAAAAAACAAAAACCAACAATATTAAATAAGCAGCAACAATAATATTCTTATGTAAGAGTTTGTCCTTGAGCTTGAATCATTTGATGCTCTTGAAAACGAAGTGATACGCGTTGATTCATTTTAAGAAATTTTTCGAGGCAATTCTTTGAACATTTTTCTTCTTTATCACTAACAGATCTAAAAAGAATAACTACAGTAATGACAAACATAAAATTATGTAAACGACAAACCTTGAAGTAAAATCCCGAACACAAGCCCCAAAGCATTTCTCGGTAACAGAATTGTATTGCTTTAAAAATTCTCTAAATGTTCCCATATCAGTTTCAGTGGTTCCTTGAGGTTGTGCCGCCATTTTTCTGACAGATTCGCTGAAAAGAAAATAAAGTAATACACAAAAAAATATTCAAACCAACAGTCTGTTGGCAACAGATAATTTTTTTTGCTACAAACAATACAGTAAAATAAAGACCAAAATTAAATATATATTATTTATTTAATAAATTTCTGCATAAATATTTAAATACACGATTCCTAAATATATACCCTAATAAAATTTAATTGGTTCATTTTTTAAATTGCTTCAAAATTTCATCGGCAGCATCCAAAGTTTGATCTTTTTTGAAGAAACATAAACGAACAAAATGATCATGTCCTTTTTTGTTTTCATCCGAATAGAAGGCACTTGGGGGAATTGTTGCTAATTTCTTTTCACGGCATAACCAACGAACAAATCGAAAATCTAATAAATCTGTAGATCCTGCAGCATCTTTGAATGGACCATCTAAAAATGATATGTTAAAAAGGTGTGCAAAACAAGAACAATGACTTACCGAAAGAATCAAAATCAGCCATGAGAAAGTAACCAGCTTGTGGAATAATTGGTTTCAAGCCAGCTTCTGAACATGATTTAACCAATCGATCACGTAATCTTTCAAGTTGTGATGATAATCCTGTAAAGAGATAACTTTCAGATTTTTTTCCAGCTTCAATTAATTCAATTTCTTTTTCGAAACATTGCGCAATTGCTTCTTGAATTGGGGTTATTGAAGTGAAGATACAATTTTGATGAATATTTTTCAAAGGTTGAAGTAAATTTGAAGGTCCAATTGCCCATCCTGTCTTCCACCCAGTTACTGAAAATGCTTTCCCAGCTGATCCAATTGTAATTGTTCGTTCATACATTTCAGGAAGAGTTGCTAAAATTAAATTCATAAATACAAACAAATAAAGCTTTTTTTGTCCATGCCAAATCGTATCATTTCATGTCCAGGATAAACATGCCATTCATACACTTCGTCAGCGATAACAATTAAATCATGCTTTTTTACAAGTTCCGCTAAGCCTTCCAATTCTTTTCGAGTAAATAATTTTCCAGTTGGATTATGTGGATTATTCCTAAAATTAATAAAATTAAAAACTGATAAGATTTAAATTTTAAATCCAAACTTAAGTAAGTACTTACAAAACAAGCATCTTAGTTGTCTTGTTAATTTTAGATTCAATTTTGTTTAAATCTAATTTATAATCTTCACTTGTTTTAGGATTCTTTGATAATTCCATCACAACAGGAACAGGAATTCCACCAGCCATTTTAATTTGTGGAAGATAACTATCATATGCAGGTTCAAGAACAATCACTTCATCACCTTTATTCAACCATCCAAGAAAAGAATAATATAATCCAAGATAAGCTCCAATTGTTATTAAAATATCCGTTTGAGGATTAACTTGAGTCTGAAGCGTTCTGGAATATAGCTTTGCCAAGGCATTAACGAGACGAGGATGCCCAAAGCCTCGAGTATATTGATGCCATGGTGTTTGTTCATTATGTGTCGAGATTTCTTTGAGAATATCAGTTGCAAATTTTGGTGCTGGATTATCTGGGAATCCCTTAAATATGATATTAGAATGTATCTAAACCAAGAAAGAAATTCTTACTTGTCCCAAATTTACAGCATTACATTCTGCAGCCAATGATGTAAATTCAACCCAAATACTTGGTTTAGAATCTCGAACAAGTTCTGAAGGTAAATGATGATGGGTCATTCTGACAGAATCAATTGAAGCTGATGGAAAGAATTTTGAAGATAGAAATCTGGATGGAAAAGATGAAAATAACAAATTTTGTCGAAACATTTTTTTTCAAAGTACAGAATACACAATAATGGTCTTACAACTAAAAGTTGAAAGAAGGAAGCACTTTTGATAAACTTTTCTTCTTTGGTTTAAAAAATAATAATTATCACAAACAAATTAGAAAAGGATCAAAGATGTTGATAAAAAATTAAACAAAAAAAGTGTTAAAAAGTAAGCTTCATGAAGCTTACTTTTTAACACTTTTTTTTTTTTTTTTTTTTTTTTTTTGAATTCAACTAGCAACTTTAAAATTTTTAAGATAGTTTGCAAATTTTCTTTCGTTTTGAGAAAGACTTTCTTGTGTTTCTTTGATTTATTTGATCGTAAGCTTGCAAGAAAAATGTCAAAACAATTTAATAATGAATCATGTAATTAGAAAATCATGATTTTTAGATTTGTCAAAAGATCAAAGGTTGATTACGATAATTACAATGATTTACCTTTACCCTCTAATTTTTATGAAATCCAACATTACTAAAACATACATTTAAGTGTATATTCATAAAATTAAAAATTAAATTTACAACACCGTAACTAGAAAATTTATTTTTATTTACTGTGTAATTTTTAAATAGTTTTAGGTAATAAAATGTCATCCAAAAAATTCTCATTGAGCGTTTCCGTACTTTAACAATTTTGGGCATTTATTGGATACGGTAATCTTAAAAATTTGTTTTGCTTTTAAAATTCACATTTTTTGCGTCATTAAAATAAATTTTTATGAATGGTCCTGCCTTTTTTTGAACTCATTAATTGATTGAATTGAATAATTAGTCCTGCCCCGCTCTTTTTTTCATTTTTTTGTGCCATCATTGCAAACCCCAAATAAAGTCATTTTATTTTGGTTCATTTTCTTCTCCTCATATCATCAAAATGTATCTTCCAGATGCTGATATTACTAATGATTTTCACCGTTTTGCTTTTGAACAACAACAAAGATATCGAAATTCTCAATCATATTTCCCACATTTCTGTGATTTCATTTTTAAATTGTATCCTTCTGATTTAAATGAAGAAGGATATGTCGAAAGCAATGCCATAATTGCAGATAATGTTCCATGGAAGGTTTTTATCCAAGCTGGAGGAAAAGAACTTTATCCGTTTTTGAATGTTGGAATTGTTGATCATAATAAAGTTGAAGAAATTTCATTCAAAATTATTTTGAAAGGAATTAAACCTGAATATAATGAAAAACGTTAGAACTTTTATAAAAATTTTTATTAAGCTGTTAAAAAAATTTATCATTTGCTGCTTCATTTCAAAAATTTTTGTTAACATGATATTCAGGGATTTCTATATTTATTATCTCAAAACAGTCTTTCTTTTGTTATTCAATAATAAAAGGGGGAAAACTGTTTCGAGATAATAACAATAGAAATCCTGGATATCATGTTATTGACAATTTCGAAATAAAGCAGCAAAAAATAGATTTATTTGAATAGAAAAACTTTGTAACCTAATTTTATAGGACAGCAAACACTCAAAATTGATGATCTAACAAATCCAAAACTTTTGTGTGATGAAAAAATTTGGCATCGATCACTTTTTGATATCCCTGAAAATCCGGGTGATCCTGAAAAGCCGTTAATCTTTGAAGTTGTCATCGAATTTCGATTACCTGGCGAAACCTTTAAATTCAATCATATTTATGACCGAATTCATTCAAGTCCAACTGCACTGGACAGACCACGATCAGAAGATTTTCCTCGTGGTAAAGATATCCCACAATGGTATTCAGGATCTTCAGATTTTGACGACGCAGATTTTGTTACAAATGCGTCTGTTTTAACAGCATTAATTTATTTTGGACTTCTTTATTTTTGTGGTGCCTCTTTCTTCAATATCAATTTTTTTTCACTTTCCTTTCAGCTGATTTGTTATCTTTTATCCTTTATTTTTACTTTGATCTTTTTCATTTCTGATATCCTTTTTTGGATTCTTTATTTTCCTGTAACACAATTTACAGAAATTTTGATGATTTTTAATTTCTTTTCATTTTCTCAAAATTTAACTTCCATTGATCCTGTATCCTCTACTTCTTCTTTCAGTTTTGAACTTGTTCAAAAATTTGTTGATGAAGAATAAGAAAATAAAATATTATTTTCAATTTATAATTATTTTTCAATATAAAATATGCAACTGACTTTAAAGAACCTCAAAATATTTGGCCTTTGAATATTTCTTCAATACCTTTTTAACGATACGTTAACCGCAAAAAAAATGTAAAGTTTAGTATAGTGTGAGAATGTTGATACAGTATTTGACGTGCTACAAAATTTTGAAAAATAAAATTATTGTTTCTATTTTAAAAACCCTCCATCAAATGACAAATTGTAAATTCTATTATAATAAAATTTTTATAAAAAAGTATTTAAGAAAACAATACAAAAACAAGAAAGAACATTTTAACAAATCATACATAAAATTTCCCAAAAACCGTACAAAGAAAGAGACCGTATAAAAAAACATAAATTATTTTTATTCTATGATTTGAATGTCGGATGAATCAGATTCATTTTCTTCTTGGCCTTCATCAAATTCTTCACCTAAAAAATTAAAAGATTAAGAAATTCGAAATATCGTAAATCATACCTTCATCTGGCTGTTCGCTATGAATATCAGCATCGTCATCATCATCGTTATCAACATCTTCAAATTCATCATAATCTTCTTCACCACCTTCTTCTTCGTCTTGAGGATAATTTGGTAAACCAGCACCTTCTTCATAATCTTCATATTCTTCTTCTTCTTGAGCGAGATTTGGTGGTTCAGGGAATGATTCAGTATCTTGTGCCCCAAAATAATCTTGATCATTGAAGTCATCACCTTCTTCTGGAACAATATCTTCCTCCATTTGTTCATCAGCACGTTGTTCAACAGAAGGAACACGATCTGGAGCATCATTAGATTGTTCTTCACCCATCTCGACAATATCATTTGAAATTTCATCAACAACTTGCTCAGCAGCAACAGTATCTGAAACATAAAAATATTATAAAAATACGGTAAATAAAAGAGTTTAACATACCAGGACGAGATCTTTTTGCATTTGCATCAGCTGGAATTCCAAAATCATTTTCCAGAACTTCTTGCAAAGTTCGTTTTCTGGCTGATGCAGAAGCTTCATTTGTTGAAGATTCACTGACAACATTTGGAGCAGATTGAGATGCAACGGCAACTTGAGTAGCAATTTCAGCTTTAAGAGATTCAACTTCAGCAAGATATTGATCACGTTCAGTTTTAAGTTGCTTCAATTCGATATCCTGTTCAGCAGTTCGATTTTTGATAGTATTAAAAGCATTTGTTAAACTTTTAACACGGAAATCCAATTCACTGCTAGCATTTGCTTTATTTTGAGCTTCTTCAAGTTGTTGCTTCATTACATTGTTGGTTGCCGTCAATGCATTAATTTTTTCAGTCAAAGTCTAAATTGAATTATAACAAAAGTAAATCAAAATGATAAATTTAAAAGTACTTACTGAAATTTCAGCTTTTAAATTAATTATTTCAGTTTGTTTGGCTTTAATAGCTGCTTTTACTCCGAATGGCATATTCGCTGGCATAGCTTCTTCTGAAATTTGCTTCTTTTCAGCTTCAAGTTTTGTAATTTGTGCCTAAAAATTTTCGTCATAAATATCTTGCAAAAATTTTGGTCAAAGCTGACTTGAAGTTGGGTAATATTTCCATTGCATGCACTATGTTCGTCGCGGTATTTGCGAGCCAAACTTTTGATCTTTTGCATATTTTCTGTTGTATCAGCCAACTTCTTTGTCAAATTATTCTTTTCATTTTCCAATTCAACAAGCTTTTGAGCATCAGCAGGTGAGGCAACACCTTGGGCAATTTGTTTTTCAGCTTCAGCACAACGTTTTCGAATTTCTGTCAAATCTTTTTTGACTTGAGCAAGTTCTTGTGCTGTAGCAGAGCATTGACCTTCAGCAGCTTCTTTTGCTCGTGAAACTTTTTCAAGTTCAAAGTTCAAACGTTGAATCTAAAAAAATTTTTCACATAATTTTGTAACAATTCATTCATGAACTTACTTCATGTTCAAGAGCAGTAACCCTTTCGCGAGTTGCATTAAGTTCTTGTTGCAATGCATCATTTCGACGTTGAACAGATTGAAGAGAACCAAGTCGATTAACCAATTCATTCTTTTCATTCATAAGTTGTCCATTAATTTGAACTTGCTTGTTCAATTCATCAACTTGAGAAGAAAGCTGATTAATCTGTTGTTCATCAATATGAGCTTGAGCTTTAATACGTGAAAGTTCAATTTCAGCAGCCATTCGCATTTCCATTTCTTTATCTTTAATTTTACGAAGGATATCAACAACTGCCGTAAGAGAATTATCTCCAGATTGTGACGTATTTAATCCTGATGAAGATGTATCCAATTGAGAACTAAGTAATGAATCTTGTGTGAGAGATTGAATTTTATCATAGAGGGTATCCATGTTAAGTTTTTGTTCATGATCTCGTGCTTGCAAATCACTCAATTCTTCATTCAAACGAGCTTTTTCTTTTTCAAGCAAAACCTAAAAAATATATTAATTATTTACTAAAATATTAAAATGATCAAAACATACAACAGAATTTCGAAGACGTGAAACCATTGTGTCATGTTCATTTGAAGCTGTTTCAAATCTTTCATTGCTTATTTTAAGATCAGCTTTCAATTCAGCAATTTGCTTTTCGGAAGCTACAAGTTGTTCATCCAATAATTTCACCCGAGAATCAACATTATCTCGATCAGATTGAGCATGTTGAAGAGAATTAATAAGTTCTGCGACTTCTTTAGTTTTGCCTTCAACTTGACTTTGATAAGAAGCGAGTGATTTTTGAAGTTCAGCAATTTGAACTTGATAATCATGTCGAAGGGAATCCAATGTACGGCTATGATTATTTTCTCGAGTTTCTGCATCAAAAACTTTAGCATTAAGTTCTTCAATCGTTTTTCTTGCAAGTTCAAGCTCATTTGTAAGTTCTTTGTATTCTTGCTGCAAACGAGTTTGTTGTTGCTGTTGAAGCTAAAATATTCACAAATTAGTTTATTACGGTATTTTATTTAAATCCAACCTCATCTTGAGTTTTCATGGTACTTTCAAAACCACCAGTTAAACGTTGCAATTCTTCAAGTTCTTTTTCTTTTGCTTCAAGGCGAGCTTTTAATTCTGAAAAATGAATTTAATGTATTTCAGAAGAACACTACGGTAAACTCACGATCAAGTTGTGCCCGCTGTTCTGTTAATTGCTTTTCATGATAAAGATTTTTATTACGAAGTTGTTGAATTTCTTTATTAAGGCCATCAACAGAAAGATCTAAAAAGTATTTTAACTAAAACATAATCCTAATAAATTCAAACAGACCAGAAGATTTAAGCTCTTCAAACTTCTTCAAAATTTCAGTATTTTCTGCTTGAGTTTTTTCAAGAAGTTGTTCCAAGCTAGCATATTGTTCACGATGATACTTCAATTCAATTTGAAGTTTATCTTTAGCTGCAACCGCTTCACCCAATGTTGCTTGAAGTTCCATATTTCGACGTTCAGAATGTGATCGAAGATCTTCAACAGCAAGTCGGTAATTATCTCGTTCAGTTGAAAGAAGATCAACTTGTGATTTCAGTTGGTCAACTTTTTCTCTTTCTTTAATCTTCAAGATATTTTCAATTCCTTCCAATGTAAGATTTGTTCGTTCAGCAGAATACCGATTTTCACGAAGAACTTTTACTTGTGCTTCATATGATACAGCATTATTTCTTGCAACATCATATTTATCATTGAGAAGTCGAAGATTAACATTAAGCTTTGTTAATTCATCTTGTTTTTGGAAGAGTTCATTGGTAAGCTTTTGAATAGCTTGTGCATCACTATCAAGTTGAGCTTTATGCTTTGCAATTTGTTCATTCTTCTTCGCAATTTCTTTTTCAAATTCATTAACCTTTTTGAAAGCAGTTTCTTGATTCTTCTTTTGATATTCCAAATCACTTTCAATTCGACCATTTGTAACTCGAAGTTGACTGATAAGATCCTGTTGAGAATTAACTCGGTCATTCAAAGTTCTAAAAAAAGTTCAGTTAATAAAAGTTAAAAAAATTTAAACAATTAAAAACAAACTCTTCGGTTTTTTGTTTATCATTAACAATGTAACGAAGTTGTTCTTCAAGTTTTTCACATTTAACCTTCCATTCATTGTTTGCATCAGGTTCAACAAAGCTTCGAGAATTGTTAAGAGATTTCATTGGTGAACGTTGCCGATGTTCAAGTTCTTCTTTATAACCATCCCGTTGCTTTTCAAGCTGATTAATAATAAAAGCGGTCTTCTCTTGAGATTCACGAAGCATTTCAATTTCATGCCTAGCTTCCGACAATTCAAGGCCAAGACTTTCAATTCTAAAAAAATATTCTTAAATAACACAAACGATGAACAACTAGCTTACTCTTCATGCCTGGCTTGCTTTGCACTTTCATCATTTGAACGTTTTAATTCTTCAAGTTGAGAAATAAGTTCAAGATTACGTTCATGAAGTTCACGAATATTTGAGAAGACTGCAACATCATTTGCAGAAACATTTGGATCAAACTGATCATCAGCTTGCTCAGTAACATAAAGAAGCTTTTGAACCTAAACAAAAAAGTTAAAAACGAATTCGAGTAAAGAGAAAGTCGTACTTGTTTTGACAAAGTTGAATTTTGATGTTGTGCACTTAAAAGCTCGGTTCGAGTAAATTTAAGTTCGCGGCCAATATTGCCAGTTTCTACTCGAAGATGATCACGTTCATCAAAGGCATTCTTTAACTGCCGACGAAGTTCATCATTTTCAACATGAAGAGTATCATTTTCTTTACGAATTTGAAGGACGTTAGGTGCATTTTTCTTGAGATCATTTAAAATTGTTCGAACATATTCTTCGAGATCTTTTTGCTTTTGTTTTTCTTCAGCTAATTCAGCAAGAACTTTACTGTGTTGAGCATAAATTGAAGATAAAGATGTTCCAGAAGAAAGAAGTTCAGCTGCAGTTGCAGAGAAAGCAGAAATATCACTACCAGGTAAGCCTAAATTGGATTAATTAGCACTGCACAGTGCAACAAAAAAGAAAATTACCAGTTGTACCAAATTTAAGAAGTTCATTAGCTTTATCAAGTTCATCTTGCAATTGAATAATTCGAATTTCACAATCGGCAACTTGACGACTTGCTTCATCAGCAATTTTTTTATTTTCTTCATTTACAGCAACAAGGGCAGCATCTTTTTCAGCTAAAGCTTCTCGAAGTTCAGTTTCATCACTCTTGAAACATTCAAGTTCAGCTTTTAAGCTTTCAATTTCTTCTTTATAAGTTTGAATCAAACGTTCCTTGGCTTGAAGTTCAGCGGTGATATTGTCGACAACAGTACGATTTTCATTCTTCAATTCAGTATTTCTTTCCCGAAGTACCCGACATTCTTCTTCTTGTTCTTCAACTTTAGCTGACAAGCTTTCATTCTTGAGAGTGTATTCATCAACAGTATTGCCAAGTTCAGCATTTTTGATTGTAAGATCTCGTTCAAGTTGAACAATTTGAAGGCGTAAAGATGAAATTGTTTTATCACGATCAGCTAATTCATTCATATACCATTCACGATTCTTTCCATAAAGCTCTTTTTCTTGTGCCCAACGTTCCTTATCATGTGCAAGAAGAGCTTTTTCAGATTGAAAGTCATCAATATCAGTTTGCAACTTTGCAATCTTTTGAAGAGCTTTTTGGTAATCATCTTTAATTGTTTGGATATCTTCTGAAAGATATACTTATTAGGATCATTAAATATCCGACAAAAGATACGAACCTGTTAAAGATCGCTTTTCAGAAAGTAAACGAGTTGTTTGTGCTTCAAGAAGTTCCTTTTGATGTCTCAATTGAGTATTTTCAGATTGATATCGAGCTTTATCAACCAGCAACGTTTCCCGCTCTTTATCAATATGCAAGTAATTATTACTCTTTTCCAAAGCTGACTTTTCTAAAACATTATTTTAAGCATAAGCCTGGACGGAAAAAGCAAATGACAAACCAAGAATCTGATTAGCAGTTTTTAGAGCTTCATTTTCTTTATTGATTCTTTCGACATTTACTTTTGATTCATTTAGCTGTTCTTTCAAAACAAAATTTTCACGTTCTATAAAAAGGGTAAGAATTATCCAACAATCTAATGCAGTTTAAAACCTACCAAACTGAGCCAATTTAACTTTAGCTTCATCATTCAACGAAGCTTCCGCCATTGTTGTTGGAGCAAGCTTAAAGAATGTTAAAGATTAAAAAATTGTAATTAGAATTAATAAAACTTTTTTTTAACAAATGTACACAAAATTTAGCGCGGAAAAGATAAAATTCGTTACAAGAAAGATGGAACAAATGTAAAACGTAAGAAATATATCAGTGATGTGAATCAAAGGCATTGATGAAGGAGTATTAAAAGTGGTCCAGGAATTTTAATAATTGTGCCAAAGGAGCATAGATATAACCTGAATTTAACCAAATGAGGAGGACGTTGATTTCAGAAAATCGAAATGGTTTTTTAAAAAGAAGCGTTTAAAAAATGGACACAAGGAACATTTTGCCAAAAAAGGATACAATAACAAAACTTTGAAAAATGGACAAGAAATTTCGATAAATTTTTTACTGTATTTTTTATTCCATAATAGTTATTATTGATACTAATAATTAATAAAGGTTTCAAATGACCAAAAAATGAGCAACTGCTTTTGAAACAAATTAATTGCAGGTTTTTTGCCATTTTTTTTTGTCTATATTTTGCTTTTGCTATAATATTACAAAGTTTTTGTGATTTGATTTTGTTAATTGTAAAAACATAAAAATGTTTGCTGGATTAAAGTACCAAAAAAGTATTTTTGGAAATGAGATTGAACTACCGTACTATTTAAGCAATCATGCTTGCCGTATGCTTTGCAGATTTTTATGGGTTGAAGAATTTCTAATTCCTTTTATTTTTCGCAACTACGGTTACGTTTGGAAGGTATTCATATACAGTCGAACCTCGATTTTACGTCCTTTGTCTGCGGTCCCTTCAACAAAGAACCCATATAAATCGGACCTCGATCTTACGTCGACCTCGATTATACGTCTTTTTTACGGTCCCTTGGAAGACGTAAAATCGAGGTTCGACTGTATTACTTCAGCCAAGTGTAGTTACCGTAAGAAAAGAGTTTACAGTGTACATCACAGTGTATGCATGTTAAAATATGAATTTATTTTTATTATTAATAAAAAATGTCAGACAATGTATGTACAAATAATATTTGTTCAAAGAAGTAAAAAACGGAAAAATGAGGTTTACAAACTTTGGCATTTTTCTTGGAAAAAAGAGTTGAAAAAAAACTGGAAAGTTATATTTGGATTCGGCAGTTTTGAAAAGATTTCAGAAAAAATCAAAAAATCACGTTGAAAGTTTAAAAAAAAGAAAGCAAAAAAAAATGATAATTATCGAAGACAGAGAAAGATCAAAAACGATGGATTTGTAAAATAATATATTTTTTTTGGCAGAATAATAATTTTTGATGATATACAGGGTGATTCAAGAAATTCCCCCGATTTCAAATGGCTGGCAAATTTATATTATTAAAGTTATCAAAAAATGGACTTCACAGTTAAACTCAGTATGTTATGCCATCACCCTGTATAAGATACTAAAAAAGAATGCATAACAACAGTTTTTTTGAACTATTAATTATTATTTCAAAAAAATATTTTGATACAATTAAATGCAAAAAAGAAGAAAAATTTAATTAAATTAGGCATTACAAAATAGTCTGAGAACATTGAATGGGAGAGATATTTTTGAAGTTAGCAAAAGAAGAAGAATACTTTGAGCAAAAAATGATAATTCGATACTTTTCCAAAGCTTTGATAGCAGGCGATTAACAGAGAAGATCAGTTTTGGCCTAAAAAGATTGATAAAAATTATTTTTAAATTTTTGAAAATTGTAAAACTTACTGGATGAAGTTGTAATCGATCAAAGATAGCAGAAAGTTCATCGAAACTTGTTTGTTGAAGAACAACATATTCTTCAAATTCAGTTTTCTTTGCACAATGAACACAAAAAACACGAAATTTATTGTGATGTTCTTTGACAAAAAGCATATTAAAAACTTCAATCTAAAAACCGCAATTACTGTAAATACCGTAACCATATAAAGTTTAACAACTTACATCACAATTATGACAATAATGTGAAGCTTCACCCTTAATTCTTGGTTGATATTTGATGGCATTTTTTGTTCGAGTTTCAATGTAATCATAAATCATTCGACAAAAAGAAAGTGATCGAATTAGAACACCTTTAACAACATTAAAGAATTTTTGATTTGTAAATCGAACATTAATTGCTAATTGCCAGCATAAATGTTGCATTGGAACAAGTGATCGATAATTCGTTAGTTTATTCCATTCATAGGCATAAAGGGACATTTCAAGTTGCTCAGAGGTCATTGGTCCAACATTCCATGCAACATTATTACACCATCCAATTGCTTGAACCCAATGAACACCTTAAAATATCGTATGTTATTTATTCAAATTTTCAATTAGGCAATCTTACATCCTCCACCAACCCATACAAGATCACCAGCTTTTTGGGTAAATCGATAAACAGGTACTCGAGCTTTAATTAAATCTTCAAAATTTGGCCACCACGAATCTTTCATTAAATCCATTTTTCGATCATTACACATTTTATTGACAACTGGCCAATATTCATAATCAACTCCAAACCATTCACATTCTCCAGGTCCAATATTCTAAAAATATATTTGTTTATGTTGCTGATCTTAAATTTGCATAAAAGGATTGTCCAGATCTGACTTTGGTATTTCATTAAAAGTTTCGACCCCCCTCAGTCAGATGTTTTCCTTTGATATTTGCCACTTTTATGGTGAGCGTCCGATTTTTAGCTAACGTTTTCCAACTCTTATAGCCTTCAACGGCACATCTGAACCATCCCTTAGGTCATTTAAATGCTTACAATATTAACAGATGCAAAGCAATTATTTTCCAAATGACCTGGAGTTCGGCAACCTGGGACCTTCATATACATTTGAACTGTATTCATTCCAAAAACAGAATGTCCAAGATGTGACAAAAGATTACAAGCACCTGCGGCATTCCGAGTAAATGCTGGCATCTTATTAAGTTCTTTCAATTGAAGAGGGAATTTTGTGTCATCACTTAAATCCACATTTGTTCCAAATTTCACAACCTTCATTGGCATATGCCCTGTTGGAAGATCATCAGGTCCACAGAGATTTGCAACTGCAGCTAACTTGGCTGCTGAGGCATTCACAGAAGCTTGATTTCCTCCAGTTCGACGGCGTTTTGCTGGTGGTGGCGCTGATCCGGAGGTTGGGGTAGAAGAAGATTCTCGGGTATTTGTTGCTGTGGAAGAAAGAGATAACAATGAGGCAACTGGAGCAGTTGTGGCAATCGTTCCAAGAGGAGTACCTTCTGCTTGTGCTTTGGCAGCAGCTAAAATTTATAAATTTGCATAAACGTTGATATTCTACTAGGGTATGCTTACCTATGGCATATTTTGAACCAGTTCCAGCAGCGCGTAATCGTTCCGTTTCCTCTTTTAAACTATGCCGGAAGGATTCAGCTTGATAGGCGCCATATCTTCCAATATTTGTGTAGGATCTTGTTGAATAACATGTCCATGATGGTTGTCCAAGTTGATCAACATTAATATCTCCAGGCATACGGTATTGTGTTCTCACTTCAACACTGTAATCGGGTTGAGTTTCAGTCATGGATTTTGTTGAAAAAAGTGATAAATCCATCTTTAGGGCAGTTGTAAGACCCCGGATTAAAGCAATTGGAGATTTGTAACAAAAATTTTGAAGTTCAATTGAATGGGCTTCTGTCGGTTTTTCAACTTTGATCAACGGAGTCTTAAGTCCAAGTTTATCCATCGTTGGTCGATGCTTTAAAGAGATAATATCCGGTCTTGGAGGAGGACATGATTCATCAAAGATTGGCGTAAATGCCTCAGGGTTTGTTAATCTTTGTTGACATTTTGCTAAGACTTCATTCGCGGTAATTGTAATTGGAACATGAAGGGCAGATAAGAGAGAGAAATTTGCTGGAAGTTCTCCAGATTTAATTGGTGGAGTTTGTCGATTCTCTGAAACCATTACAGTTCCATCATTTCCTTCCAAATAATTTCCCATATTTGATGTTGATGGGTCATCCTTTAGGGCTTGAGCCATTAAATTATCCAAATCATTTGATGGCAAAAATGGGAATGGTTTCATTGTTGGATCTTCTAATAAATCCTTTGATGAATTTGAATTTGCTGCTTCATTGGATACTGTAGTTTCAGCAGCTTGAAGTTGTTGCTGTTGTCCGTGTCGTTTATCAGTTTGCCGAAAGCGTTGTTCCAAATGTTGAAGAAGTGATCTTTCGGTGGATTCAAGCTGATCTTTATTTATTTGTAAAATCTTTAATATTTCCATTTGTGTTGGATTTAATTCCCCGAGGGGTTGACGATTTGAAAATGTTGCCGCCAGCTCTGACATCTTTGTAAATGGGCTTCCAAGACGATACAGATATCGATGATACTAAAAATAAAAAAAAGATTAGCAGATGTTTTTTTTGGCACAAAGTTTGAGGTGTAGCCTTATCCCAAAATATTATTCTACAGTATTCAATTCATGAAATTTTAAACAACTTCATAAATTGGATAGCACTTTAATGGTATAAATGTTAAATAATTTTTTATTAAAGACTAAAAATTTATTAATCTCATAAGATATAAGGATTATTTTTTTATTAAATAAAGGCAAATGTTCCTTTTATACAAAGAATAAAAACCCCAATAGAAAAAACGCTTCTGTTGTGCCTTATTTTATTAATATTTTTCACTTCAAAAAATCTGTTTAATATTTTTTCAAGGATTATCTTAAAGTTAACTTAGCACATCATAAACTATTCTTTCCATTTTAATCAAGTTCAAAGACCGGCCCTGATAAAACTTAGAAATGCCTTGAAGGGAATAATTGACATATGTAATGTATAAAAAACAAAAATATATTTTATCTTACCTTTGCAATTTCCCGTTGATGCGGGAGTAATTCTGCAGGAATTCCGAGGCACCAAGCTTGCTCGAGAGGATGTAAACTATTTTGTCTGAAAAATTAATTGATTGTTCAAAAGATGTTCAAAAGAAAATATAAGATAAAAGGCACATAAAAGTGAAAAGGTTTTTTTAACAATTTAAAAATTAATGAAACTTTTATATTGGTCGTAGTATGCCTTTATGAAGCCTTCTTATAATTCGCTCCACCTTAAATTTACAACAACCCCGGATTAAATGTATCTTAATTTTATTTTATTCTAATGTTCAAAAATCAAAAAATTTTATATTCCAGACTAAATTTTTTTTCTACATTTTGACCTCATCGTCTGGGCTTTTATAAGACTTTTTTTAATGATAAAGGTCAACTTTTTTAGATTTTGTGTTTTTTAATTAAGACAAATTTGGGCGTTTTTTACCTTTCATTTTTAAGGAAGCAAGGTTCAACAAATTCAAACTACGTGTAAAAAATAAAAGGCCACAAGCACGGAAAAAGAAAAAAAACTTTAATACATGACTTTTTTTGTCCTATGCACTTTTTTGCTACTTCTACTACCACCACCACCCCTCAGAGGATGGATGCCAGCACTTCAAAAAAAGACACACACGGAAATGCATGAATGAAAGGAAAGGACATTGCCTATTTTCTTTTTTTACGTTAAATAAATACTACCACTATTAAAACATAAAAACCATATAATAATAATATGGAAAGCCTTGAATGAAATTATTATTATTAATTCAAAAAATATTCATCCCACGCAGCACCGTTTTTTCTCCCCTTTTCTCGATGCTTTTTTTCAGGTGATTAAATTTTGATAAATCTTAATTTATTTTTTTGTTTTACCAAGAAAAAAGGTGGAGACTTTTTGACCATAAATTGTGCCGTTAATTAATCTCTCTTTCTTTTTTATTAAATGTTTTTCAAATTCAAAAAGAAATTAAAAAAAGTTAATTAAATTTCACTTTTTTTTGTTGGCCTAAGTTTAAAAAGAAATACAAAGTAATAATAAAAAAGGTAAGAACTTACGTTGGCTTATAATTCAGCGGTAAAGGCTTCAAAAATAATTGTGGATTTTCTTTGATCGCTTTTTCCAATACTTGAATGCGACGCTTTAATGGCTCAGGATTTGCTGAAAAATTGAAAAAATTTGTTATTTAAATTTTATTAACAAAAATTATCTGATATTTTTAAAGATTTTTAAAGAAATAAAATAGACCAGTTTCTTTTTTGCTCTCTAAAATGAATCCAAAAAAATCGGATGAAACTCTTCTTTTTTTGAGGAAGAAGAAGTTGCAACATTCCGATGTTGTAGCAAACAAAATAGCGATACCAACGAAGACCACATTGTAGCAAAAAGGAATTTTATGAATCATCAAAAGTCAAAAAAATTCTTGGTGGAGGTGGAAGAAAGCAAACGTGAACCCGCGAACTTAAGTAAATAAACTTTTTTTTGAACAATGTAGAAAAAATGAAAAAACGGGAGAGTTCAAATTTAAGGCGGAAAAAATGAATGATAAAATTGTAGTTTGAAAATATGTGGTTCTAATAAGTTTTCAAAAAAGGTTCTAATAAGTTTTTTGGGTAAACAGAATTCTAATAAATATTTTGTTTAATAAATTTAAAAAAATTCACGTTTTAAAAAGCAGGTTGAAAAAATGAAAGATTTAAAGTTTAAAGACTTTTAAATACATTTTTTTATTGCTTCGGAAAAAAGGCGGCAAAAATTAAAGCTTAAAGGTCAAAAAAGGTTAATCCAAAAAGCAACACCAAAAATCTTTGAAGTCGAAGGAAGGACGCATCTTGGATTTGTGAAAAAAAGAGAAAGAAAATGTTATTACAAACTCAAAAATAATTTTACACAGCTAAACAAATTTTTTCCAACAACTTTTAGTTACCCATTTTGAAACTTCAAAATTGAAAACCTTTCTTTCTTAATTGGGGCTGTTAAAGGTCAACAACAATCTTTTCAAAAAAAGCTATTTTACCACCATTCTATTTTATATAAAGCCAATACTACAAATTTTTACCCTTTTTTATTAATAAAAAATTTGGCACAATTTTTTTTTATCTTTAATAATAATAAAATTGACCAAAATTGCCGTCGTCAAAAAACTGCTATCAAAACACGTAAAAATTAATTTACTTTTTTTTATAAAAACTTTTCTGACGTCCATTTTTTCATTGAGAGAGAAACGTCGACTTAATTTTTAATAATATAGAAAAAATATGTCACATAGAAGAGTAAAAATTCTGTTTTTTATATATTACATTTTGGGGGGACTCATTTCACACACACGTTTCTTCTTGTTTTTACGTACTTACGTAAATGTGTATGTGTGTGGTTTTATCAGAAACAGATGAAAAAAAGAAAAGAAAGGAAAATGGTCTCGGGACAAAAGCTTAAAGTAAAGATAAAATACGTGAAACAAAAATATTAATAAACAGGGAATTAATTGTTTGTAGCTGGGAGAAGGTTTATTAATTATAATTTTACAGCTTCCGCATGAAACCAAAAAAACGCTCTATTTTTTCACGTGAAGCTAAAGAAAATTTGTTTTCATCTTTCATTTTTGATAATCAAATTTTTGACAATTATATAATTTAAAATTTAATTTAATATTTATAAAAAAACAAAATAAAGAAAACTATATTGAAAGACAGGTGAATGAATGACCGAACAAGAAAGAAAAGAAAAAAGACCAACCGGAAAGCAAGCGTAAGCCAAAATAAAAAAAAGTATTACCAAAAAAAGAAAAAAGATTGTTTTAATTTTGACGTCAGATTGCGTAAAAAAAGGAAACAAAGTTTTTTTTGAATAGAATGTTGTCACATACATAAAAATACGTGTAACACCGTTATCAAAAATTTGAAAGATGATGATAGATTATTCTTTGGAAGAAGTTGTTTTTTTGGCTTAATTAGAAAGGTGACTCAGATTCCGCAAAAAAATAGAAAACGGAAAAACCCTCCGCCAAATTCAAAAGATTTCAAAAAAGGAAAGTGAAAACAGCTTATTATTATTCGATTTTAAGTACATTTTCGAAAATGCTCTTTAAAAATGCAAATCAAAAATTAAAAAGCAATTTTGAACAAATCTAAATTTTTGATTTTTTGCTTATCTTTTGGGTATTGTACCCGTTTATGTCGAAAACGTTCTTAACAATCGAAATTGACGAAAACATTTATCCCCAGGAAATTTGTTTATTAATTCCTGTCATTTTTATGCCAAAAACAGAATTCTAGAAACAAGCAGAAATTCCTTGTTCAAAAATATAAAAGACAACAAATACATTTTTATTCTTTCTGACTTGAATCCACATATTTTTACAGAAGAAAAGTCAGATTTTTAAGATTCCAAAAATAATGCATAAACATGGGTTCAGTATTCCAAAAATGGCAAAGAAAAGTGTAAATAAGAGCTACAAAAAACCTCATCCAAGAAGATCATTGAAAGAAGGGTAAAATTTCGATGAAAGCAAAGAAGCAAGTCTGTTTCGTAAAATACAAAAATAGTTATTTTATAAGTACTCTTCAAGAACATTGTTGTGAAATGCCTGTATGATAGTTAAATAATAATAACTAACAGAAAATGATTAGTCAAAAAACAGATGTCTTAAATTATTAGAACAATGAAGCAGAAGCCGATACACAAGTATTTCCATATTCTCCTTTAATTTTTGAATTTTATAACTTTGTTTGTCATTTTCAAGCTTTAAGTTTTTACAATTTTGAAAATAAATTAAGTTAATTATTTTTGTTGCGATATTTAAGCTACCAATTTTAAAAACTGCAATATGTTTTTTGCAAAAAACAAACAACATGTTTTATCACAATAGGCTTCTGCAATTAAATTTGTAATTTTATAAATTAAAGTTTATTTTAAATTTTTGAACATTAAACTTCAGAAATGTTTTTGTTGGACAAACAACAAACAAACAATCAAAACTTTTTGTTCTCATCAGATGGTTGAGTGTTTTTGAGAAAACTGTTTCAAACTATGACATAATTTTTTCACGTTCTTTTTCAAATTCTTAAGATACAAAATTAAAGCAATTAGTAAACAAACGTTTCTCTAAAAAATATGACTCATTCAGTGAAAAGTTGTAAAATACTTTCTCTCCGTCTCTCAAATTTTGGTGACGTTAATTATAATTACCAAGTATTATATGGGACAAAAAGTCATAAAGAAAACGTGACTCCATTTAACGAAAAAAAGGAATTAAAAAATGAAATTACATGTAAATGCTTTAACAACACCTTCGAAAAGTTTGTAATTTGTGTTTAATCTGTTCTTGGAATAAAAGAAGGGAAATTTTTTAATTTCTAGCTTTAAAGATCAATTATATATGTTTAATAACGACTTTTTTAAAAACAATTTTTTATTGGAATAGTGGAACTACAAAATGATAACCTCCACCCACGGAAAAATTGAATAAAACGGAAATGTTAAGAGAAAGAGAGAAACAACGAAAAATGGACAAAACAGAAAAAGGAAGAAGGGTAGAAATGATAATTTCTACAACAAGTTCACTTCCACCCGGTCCACTATGCACATTCATGCACATTCATTCCTATTTTATGCTCACTCATCACTTCTATGATATTTATCAAAGGTCCCCAATTCTTCACAATTACTGATAATAAATATTTTTTCGTTGTGATTAATCAAAGAAACAAAAAAGGAAGAAAGAATGTGAATATAAGATCACTCAAAAAAATTGATCGTTAAAAAGACCAAAAAAGAGAAGACAGGGGTTAATATAGACCTAAAGATTATAGTTTTTGACGTCCAATTTTTGAAAATATAAGAAAATTAACAATATGTTTTTTTAATCAGGAAATCAAAAAATTATGTGTTTTTCAAAGCGGATATTGTGTTAGTTCTAAAATTTCTAGAAAAAATGTCAAAGGTCACTCATTTCAAATTTTCAAATTATTAAAAAAACACGAAAATTTGGAATTTGAAAGCAACATCCAATTACTTTTTTGCATTTTAAATTATTTGCTAACTTTTACAATTTTTAAAACATTGAATTAATATTTAATTCAAAAACATGATTTAAAATTTGGTTATTGGTGTCCAACAAAAAGTTGTTGTATCATATAAAACAAGTACGCTGACCCTGCAGCAACTTCTATTTTTTTAGAAAAGAAAGCGATTGAAAGAAAGAACGATTTATGTTTTGTAAAAAAACTGATAAAAAATAAGAACAGCCACGAACTGGCCAAGATAGATATCCGAAATGGAAGAATGCCAATGAGTGCTTTTTTAGCCAAAACAAAGCCAAATTCAATAAATTCAAAACCATCTATTACTTACAAAAAAAGAAGACATCTCTTCCATCTTTTTACCAAAATCCCCTTCATATTTGTACCTTTAAGCCATTTGACAGAACCAAAACCAATCCCCGATTATTACATTATCAAAAATAACTCTCAAACAACAAAATAAATCAATTAATAACATGCATTTTCTATCTCAAAACTAAAAATAGTTTTAAAAATTTGAAAAGATTGCAAACACAAAAAAGTGAAATGGAAAATAGAAAACTTTTTTTATTTTTCTATTGTGTAACAAAAAAAGTTTAAAAAGTAGCAGACGATCAACAACACACAAAAAGACCAACTCAAAGGAGTGCACCCCACACAACTTTTTTTCCACGTCCATCAGAT
Source organism: Panagrolaimus sp. LJ2414 (assembly GCA_024447195.1). NCBI lineage: Eukaryota > Metazoa > Nematoda > Chromadorea > Rhabditida > Panagrolaimidae > Panagrolaimus > Panagrolaimus sp. LJ2414. Next base: position 10,846,206 of record JAMRXY010000016.1, read on the forward strand.
CAAAAAAAATTGGAAAAAGAGACCTACAACAATGAAAGGAAGAAAAAAAGACACTAAAAAGAATACGTGTATTTTTTTTAAAAAACGTGTAAAAAATACAGTTGCTGTTTGTCCACAAGAAATGAAAGAATTGTAGCAGAGCACTTTTAGGCATCCTATTTTATTTTTTGTCATCAATTATTATGGCTCTGATATTATTATTACGAATTTTTTTATTGATAAAAAAGGTTTAAAACGACGGTTCTTTATGACATTTTTATAATAGAACTTCCATCACGGAAGAGGGAAAGCGAAATGGAAAAAGGCATCATCAATAAATAATTAATTTTGGGAAAATTTTTTGATCAAAAAAAGAGAGTGAAAAGGTTTAGTGAAAAAAATATGAAAGCCAACAAAAAAAGAGAGAGAGAGCGGTCAATGAGATCAGAGAGGAAAAGAACCGACAAACACAGTTTTTTTTTTCACCCTAAAAATGCTTTAATTTTGGACAAAAGAAAAGCACTGAAACGGAAAAGGGTAACACGTGTATTGGAATTGAATTGAATAGAAAAGGAAAAGCCATACTGCATCAAATATCAGCAAAACCAAAAAAAATATTCTGCAAATAACAACAATGGGGAAAAAGGAAGAAGATGAATCATCAAGGTCCACTTCAAAGGTATCTCTTAGACACCGAAAAAGAAAAGCAAAAAAATACGAAAAAGCGATTGCAGTTTTTATGGAACTAGAGGTGCCCCGCCCCTCCGGGGCGGCCACCAAAGATTCATGTACCTGATTCTTGAAAAAAATATTGTTCATGCTTTCTTTTTTTGTGGCATAAAGTTTATTTTAATATGAAAACGTCTGCAAAGCGTTGTCAAATTCATTTTAATAAAAACTAAATGTTTATAAAAATTAAAAAAGAATAACATAAATAAATTTGCTTTAACTTTAACTTTTTTAACCACAAAAAATTGAAAGCAAAAAAATTTGTGTCATCAAAAATGATGATTGACGCTTGCGACACTTCGCCAAAAACAGCGCTTCTTTTAAAATAAAAATGGACGAACCAACAGACATTGCCTCTTTTACGGGTAGATGGAAGAAGAAAAATGTATGGGAAACTAAATATTTTATTTTTAGCTTTTGGACAGAAAGAATTTTTACAATAAAACTAGCTATATTTTTATATTATAACAGGAAATAGCCAAAACATTTTACTCTATATACATATCTCAAATACAGTATAACTAAATTTCATAAAAATTACCGCCCCATTTTTGATAATAAACAATAAGATTTGAAATTCCTCATGGCTCTTACAAGGGTAACTGTTATTTCGCAAATTCTTGAACCTTTTATCCATGCGCTCATCCGGTCAAAAATTTGTATTTTGTTCTATTTTTGAGCTTTTGCATAACTTTTTGATAGCTAGAAAGATTTCGAAATGGTTTTTGTTCATTTTTCTTAAAGTCCAAAAACTGTAAATATTTGTATCATTCATTTTAGGCATATTTTGCTACAACTGTGTCATAACTTATGTAAGGGGGCTAATTAAAGGGATCAAAACTACAATAAAAAAGATGAAGGCTTGCTACCGTATCCTCTTACTACACAACTTTGAAAATATTTAAAAACAAAATTAAAATGTGAAAACTTACATGAATTATTAATTACAGCTTTTTTGTAGCAATAATTTGCGTCTCGATAAAAGCAATGATGTTCGTATAATTTTCCAAGATTCGTCCAAGCTGCCGAATGTGTTGGATTAATTTGTACGGCACAAACAAAAGCTTGTAAAGCGTCCAAATCTTGACTTTGTATCTTATACAGTACCCCAATTGAACACCATGTATCAGCGTCGTGTTCGTTCTTGTCAATCGAGGCCCGATAATTTATAAATGCAATATTCGCTTGATTTGGAAGTTCTGAATAAAATCTTCCAAGATAATAAAATGATCGAGAATTTTGATCATCCAATTGTTTGGCTTGTTTCAGGGAAGTTTCAGCTTCCTTCAAATTTTTCACTCGCTTCTCAGCAGTTTCAGATTCAGTACGAAAGCAAACCCAACCTAAAAAAATTGGAAAGTGATCATTTTTTGAATAGATAACTATCAAAGATACTATTGAAAGTATCGTCTGAGTGTGGACAAAATAAAAAAAAGTAACGGCGGGAAAACAAAAAAGTTTTAAAAGTTCAGAAAGGTCAAAAAGGGCAACAATAAAAGATTTGAACTTTTTTCAGGATTCCCGGATATTTCGCCTGAAAATTTGTCTTGAATTTTTGGGAAGACCAAAATGTCCCAAATTTTTTATACAAGTGTTATTCGATAAACTTTTACTTATTCGTTAAAGCTTAAAATATCACGAAAAGTCCAGGAGAAACTTTTTAGCAAAATACAGGAATTTTTTTTCATATGGAATTTTCGGCATTTATTTAAATTAAATTAATACAATGGCTTTTTGGAATGACAATGAAAAAACGTATTAATTTCAACAGAACCATTTTAAACTGATGAGCGCTTTTAAAAAGATGGATAATCTCAAATCTCATTGTCATTTCCGACATCCCTTCTTTTTCCACGACCATTATCCACGTCAATATATATCTCCTCCACTATTTGTAAAAAAACATCTTTGATTTTTTATTATTATAAAACTCTCTTTCGGAAGTCAAAACATCTTTACTAAATCCAATCCTTGAAGAAAAAATCAATGTCCTAAGGCAACCACCATTGAATCCCCTGCATTAAAATCCATCTTTCTTTTTTTTGCTCTCCATCTGCCGCGGATTTGAAAAAAAACGTGCGAAGATAAAAAAGTTGTGAAAAAGAAAAAAAAAGAAATCTGCGCGGATATTGAATGGATGGATTCATTTTTATTGCCAACCGATCTATAAAGTCTATAAAGATTTTTATCTTTTGACGAAAAAAGTCTATTTTCTTTATAGCCATTTCAAAAAGCAAAACATTGCTTTTTTGCTTTCGTGTTTTTGGCCATTGGTCATTTCTTTCTCTTTTTTTCTGCCTTGAATTTTTGACAACAAAAGAAGCGATTTTATTTTTGCGAAAAAAAGCATAAAAACAGATGCCCTAATTTACTCCTATTTTTTGTTGAAAGTAATGTTGGGGGATAATGATAGGGTTAGGGGAAAAATTGTATAGTAATTTATATTACCATTTTTATTGTTTATTTTTCGAATCTTATTAACAAAAATTGTTATTACGGTAGATTGGTTTTAAAGGTTCTATTTTTTTTATTCAATGATAAAAGCGATCGCATTTTTTGTAATGGCGATATTTTAATAGTATGCCGAAAAAATATTTTATTTTTAGCAAACTTCCGGTCATAAAATTTAACGCCGCCAAAGAAGATGTAGCGCCTACAGTATGTTTCAGCCTTTGAAGGCACCTTTTCAAAAATAAACAACTTACCAAGAGCTCGATAGACGTTTGCTAAAAGCCTTTGATCCTGCTGTACAAGAGGATCGTTTTTAAGTTTTGTATATTCTTCAAAAGCTGATTTTGAATCACCTAAAACATCAAATTTATGATGATTTTTTTTAGCACAACTAAAATTCAAATTACCAGCTGCGTCAAAGCAATGCGCAATGTGAAATCGAATTTCAGATTCTGTAAAAAGGGGAGTTTTTCGAATATCGTCTAAAGCACAACAAAAATGCTTTCGAGATTTCTCAAAATTTCCACAAATTTTATGAACAATTCCCAATCGAACGTGCACTTCTTTAGCAACTTCACCACCAATTTCACAATATAAATAATGATTGAAGGCTTCAATGCAACTGAAAAAAAGAAGAAAAACTGATTAAAAATCAAAAAATTGGTCTTCATTTTTAAATGAGTTTAAAAGTTTTTAGTCAATGAATTACAAAATGACCTTGAGAGGAAAAGGTGAGTTTCAAAGAATTAAAATTTATCAAAAAAATGCTCAGCTACAAAGAAGGTGGGTTTCGGGAAGAGGCACATTTATTTTTGAGTTTTAATAAAAAAATTAGATAAGGGCCAAATCAATGAATTATGGATATTAATGGCCTTCAGAAGGAGGAAGGGATTCTGGTGCTTCAAGGAATTGACATTCATCAAATGAAAAAAGAAAGAAGCACGGAACGGCACATTTTTGTTGGAGATGAAGAATGATTTGTTACAGTATAGTTTTATTTATATGCAAATAAGATGTAATCTAATTATTTTTGGTGTTCAAAAAAGTAAGAATGTGCGAAAAAAAGATCAAAAGCATGAATTTATTACGACTTATTATACAGTATACAAGCCCCAAAAGGAAAACACAAGTTTTTCCTTTAGGGCTTGCATACGTAATTTGATGTATCAAACACATTTGCACTTCTAACAATTATTACGACAAGGAAAAAACATGAAAAAATTAAAGATTAAAATCTACAAGTTCAAACAGAAACCAAAAAAACATTGCCATAAAACTTTTAATAACAAAACAAAACTTTTAAGCATAAAATAATAAGACACTATAAAAACTAAAAGAAAATGTTGCAATTTTTAAAACATAAAAAAATCCTTTTTCTTTTTTTTCGATTGCAATCGATTTATTATTTGTTCGATATTTTCGTTCGTGAAGGGAGGTCTCCTCAAAATACAATTGAAAAAAATTTTTTTTCAATCTATCTAAAAAAAATGGGGGGAGAAAATATAAATGGAAAATGGAAACGAAGAAAAAGAAAATGACAATGTGAAAAACTACGACGGGGGATGTAGAGAGGAAAGGGAGGGAAGAAAAAATAGCAGGCTCGCAGGCGAGAGCAATTGCGGAAGATATAAAAGATGCAAACAACTGCAGCAGAAATATCGACCACCAGTATCTTGTTGAAGCTATTGTTGAATGGCCAGCCAGCGTCCAAAACAGGCTCGAAGGGTCAAGTTGGGTTCAACAGAGGACACGCATAAAAGAGAAAGAACAAGAAAACAAGAAAATATATGAGAGATCCAAAAACGATGCAAAATGGAAGAAAAGAAAGTTTTTTAGATTCTGACGTGCACTTATCTATATAATGCAAGTTATAAATGTTAGCAAAAATCAAATCTTGGCATTTGTAAAAATATTTTTTTTACTAAACGGATCTTCCAAAATCAAAAATGTCTTTAAAAATGCCAATTTTTACATTCAAAAGGAACTGATTTTAATCTTTTACTTTACAGTTTTTTTAGATATTATTTGATCAAAATTTTGACAGAAACAAATTTTAAAAATTGTGGTCAAGAAAATTTTGACGATATTTAGGCATCAAAAAAGTGATCGCAAAGAAGGGAAAAACCGGCATTTGACAAGGCAAAAAATTGTAAAAAAGAAGTGCGATGGCGTCGTCTTTATTGTTGTATCGACTGTGTTCTTTCTGTCGCTTCCAACAACATATATCGAAGAACAATCTGGCATTTTTTTGTGTTGTTTTTTTATTGGTCATCGAAGTGAAGAAGAACAAGAGTAATGGTAGTGGACAGCCCAACCCACCCATTTTTCTTCTTCATTTTGCGCAACCCATAAAAAACTACTGCATTTTCAGCAGCAGCAAAAAGAAATATAAAAAATATTGCGACTGGCACGCAAAAAGTATTTTTTGCACGATCGAAAAAGAAGAGTTGACTATAGTTATTTCCCAAAACATAAAAGAAAGAATTTGTATAGTAAAAGTAGTAGGAATACTGACAGTCAATGCCATTCAACAAAAAAAAATAGAAGATGATGATGACACAAAAACGGCAATAAAAAATAAAAATAAAGGTTAAAGAAAAAAAAGAATGGCAAGATCGATGACAAAAGGTGACACTAAATGAAGTATAAATTTTTGTTTCAAAATTTTTTTATTGTAAATAATCTCTTTAGAAGGCCATGAATAGAAATTGATTTGCACACGCAGGTTGTTTTTTAAAGATTCTAAAAAAATTTTGGAATCAGAATTATTTTTATTTGACAGCTTGAAAATCAATTTACACTGAATTCTTATTCTCGGATATTTCGACTAAGCGTCTAAATAAAAAATCTCATGGCATAATTATTGCTCAAAATCCAAAGATTTTTAGGAAAATCGTATAATATTATTATACGATTTTCCCAAAATAAAAAAAACTATTTTGTTCCAAAATAATACCTTTTGAATCTAGTTTCAATTCCAAAAAAAGCAAGGCATTTTTAAACGGATTCGTTTTTTCCACTGGATTTTCTATTCTGTCAAAGCTAAAAACCCTTCATTTAAAAACCAATAATCAAATTTTTTACTAATGTTTCAAAAACCAATGAAACATAAAAAATGAATGTTTTTTCAGCTGTTAAAAAGGTCCTCCAGAAACTTTATTTTAATCAAGCAAAAAAGAAGAGGAGAGGAAAAACGTGGGTTTTCTGGAAAAAAATAATAATAAAGTTTAATGGATAACAAAAAAAAATGAGCGAGAGGAACATTTTTTTGAAGGCTATTTTTGGACATGCCATTGAAGGCAAGCAACGATGTGGTGGGCCTTTCTCTGGCTCTCAAAAGCATCTATAATAGAAAGAGCAAAAACAACAACGACGCGCATTGAAACGTGTTTTGTGCTTCCTTTTTTTGTGGCAACGTTGTTGCTCTTTCATTCTACAAAGGCGGCCGGTTGGTCTAAAGTCATGCTGGCATGGCTACTACTGCTACTACACTAGCATAAATATCCAGAAAAAAAATGTTGAAAAATGGAGGAAGCTCCTTGGTTATGGGTGGTCGACTTGCCTTTCAAGAGAGAGAAAAGTTTCTCAGTACTCGCTGCTGCTTCTGGATATTGGGATTCTATGGAGGCAGAAAAAAATGTGCAACAAAGTACGCGCTCAAAAAAGTTTTAACAACGCAGATAGAAAGAAAAAAAGACGAAGAAGAAAAGTTTGTAAAAAATTAAAATTCTAGTAAATGACACTTTTTTGAAGAAAAAAGAAAAAATGCAATGAATGCAAAAGTGACTTTTTTCCTCCGCTTTCTTTTACTTTTTGAAAGAATAAGAAACCAAAAACCAAACTTGACATAGAAAAAGCAAAACAGCAAAAAAACTGGACGATTGCCAGTTTTGAAGGTCATTTTTATATTTATCGTTGTCGAAAAAATATCGCAGAAATGGCACAAACCCTCGATTTTGCACACAGAAAAAAATTCTTCTTTCAATGGCATCGTTATTGCTGCTGCCTGCGCAAATAAGATAGAAAAAGACAAACAACAGCAGCAGCAGCTGCCATCAAAAATACATGTAAAAAACTTAAAATTTCTGCAAAATCACAGAAGGAAAATGAAGAAGATTAATGAGTTTTAAAAGAAAAAATTAAAGTTTTTAAAATTTAAAAAAAACTTACGCAGCATGAGCTTTAAAATGAAAATAGACAAGTCCGAGACCGAATAACGCTGAAGGATTTGAACGAAATTTTGCAGCATCATATTTATAGGCGTGTTGATAAGCGAACATTGCTGCAAATATTTATTAGTAATTATTACGGGAAAAGATGTTTCAAAAAGGGATTACGTTATAATTTATAAATTTAGGTTATCTGTAAGATACAGTAATGGGTTTCTGTTACTGTAAAGAGTTTGTCCTGATCTGACACCAAGAGTATAAAGGGAAACAGTAATAATAATGATAATAAAAAAACTTGTTCCACGGATACTTCGTCCAAAAATTTGTTCTGGATTTTCGGGAAGACCAAACTGTTCCAAGTTTTTTATACAAGTTTAATTTGATGAGACCGTCAATTTCAAAACAAAAACTTTAAATGCCACCCGAAAATTCTGGACACATTTTCGACGAAACATCCAGTAATAAAAATCTTAAGATTGTCTTAAAAATAGAAAAATGAAAGGAAAAAAATATGACGTGAGAAGTTCAAAAATTTGAATTTCTTCTTTACATAACATCTGTATTATGCCAAAGCAAGGTAAAGTACTCAATTAAATATTCCACAAAAATACCATGCAAACAAGATATCTCATAGATATAGCTTCTTGCATCAACATGCCATTTTAAAGATTTACAACAACTTTAAACGTAAAACTAACACTTTGGAAAATCTGCAGCAAGCAAATGAATATGTCCAAGTTGAACATATATATCAAATAATTCCTTCTTCCGCTTTTCTTCCTTTTCCATATCTTTCTTTAAACCCAATTTTCTTCTCTGAATCTCATCTTTATTTTTCAAACGGCAAAGCTTTTCAAGTTTAGCTTCAAAAACTTTTCTTGCCTGCAAGAAGAAAAAATTATTTAGATATAAAAAGTTTTTACAAATTTATCCAACCTTAAAGATAAAAGCTCTGAAGGGGAGATCAATAACATTTTCATGAACAAACATGTTATATTTGTAGCTGAAATTTATATTTAGAAATTTTTAAGGACAAAGATGGAGATAAAACCTTGTAAGAAGTAAAAGTTTATCTTCTTCATCTTTGGTAAAAGTTGGAATAATTTTTGGTGGCAGCTCGTCGTCATCTTCAACTTCCATTGCTTCTTCAACAACAACTTTAATATTAGCCATTAATTACTACAAACAAAAATAACTAATATTATAATAGTTAAAAGTTCTAATGTAATTTATAAAAAACCAACGCTTAGAAATTGAAAAAAAAACAAAATAATGTATTTGAATAATGCGTGTCAAGACTATTTATTTTGGCAAAAATCAACAAATATTTAAATTTCCACTTTTGTTTTTCTCGTTTAAAAAAAAATTAATTTTTATATCAAACAAATTCTTTTACAACTATTTATTACCACATACATAATTACTATTAAATTAAAATATTTTCATAAAACGAGCAGTTTACAAATCTTGGCATTGTTCAAGTGCAATATCTGCGATAACCTTCTTCAAATATTTCAATTCAGCATCAAGTGGAAGCAATGAACGTTCAAGGCCATGTTCACGTAAATAATCATTTTTCCGATAAATTAAGCACAAAAGATTAAGAGGATATGACATTCCCTTGCATTGTTCATCATTAAAATAACGGCAAAAATTAACAAATTTTTTACTAAAAAAATATTCTTATTAATTTTTTTATAATTTTTTTTTCTTGGACAAGTAAAACAAACTTACATCAAATTAAGCATATTTTTCTTCTTTTCTTTATCCGATTTTACACGACCATTAATCATAAGCATAAGAAGGCAAGCAACTTCTAAAAAAGTGATAATAGAGATATGGGATATTCAGTATTATATGTAGCTTACGATTCATTTCTTTCATATTGCATTTATCCATGCATTCATCATAGAGGTATGATGCAGCAATATCATCTCCACCGCAAAAGATATCCCCATTTGATTGCAACTTGTGATAGATTCTTTTTGAGTTATTTAATCTAAAAAATGTTAAAAAAGCTAAGAAAATTCAAATATAACCTCAAAGGATAAAAACTTACACCAAATTATCGTAGACATCTAAAAATGCCATCAATGGAACACTAAAATATGTTACTTCTCCTTTCATTTCATCATGAATCTGTTTATGTTCAGCAACTTCTTGATCAACAGAAAGTAGTTGACCTTCATCATCACCATTTTCACCAATGCCATCTTCATTTCCTCCATTTGAACCATCAACAATATCATCATCATCATGATGTTCTTCTTCTTCCTTCCATGAAAACAATTCACTCGAAACTTCTTTAATTGATGCAATTATCCATTTCAAACTAAAGATTTTAAGAAAGATCGCCACAATTTTGAGCATGATGAAGAAGGTAGTATAAAATGAATAGAATGAATTGGACAACTAAAAACTAGACATTTATAAATCATCCCAAATAAAAGAAGCGAATCAATATATCATGTAAATTTACATGATATGACATGTTTCATGTTAGCTCTCATTATCATGATGCAAATTAATGAGAGAGGGTTACAGTACTTGACAGAACACCAAAACACAAAAAATACTTCTACTTAATTTTTTTTCTAAAACTTTAGGTTTCTCAAAAAAATAATTTATTTGATAAGTAATAGCACCATAACCAGTGTTCTGCTTTTGTATTTTTGACGGCTCGCGCTCCGCTCTTCGCTCCGGAATTTTTCAAAAGCCGCTCCAAGCTCCGCTCCGCGCTCACTAATTTTTCAAATATCGCTCCGCTCTTCGCTCCCAAATTTTTTAAAAATGCCAAAAAAACTTTTTTCACAATAAAAACCCATTTGAATGCTTGTCTAGTTAGATGAAAAAAGATTAAAAACAACAAAAAAATTGTTTATCGAGAACAAAAAGGCAGTTAAAGGTAAAAAAATTTATCTCAGCAAAAAAGTCGCTCCTCGCTCCGCTCTTCACTCCGCAGTTTTTCAAAAGTCGCTCCGCTCTTCGCTCCCATGGGAGCGCTCCGAAGCGGAGCAAAATCAGAGCGACGCAGAACACTGACCTTAACTATTAGAAACTAATTAATGATGTATTAAAAAACTAAATTAAATAACTATTTTATAATAAATTTAACTATAATAAATAACTTTGATTAACCTTATTTGACCAGTTTTAAATCGTTATATACACATGTTTACCTAATGTTAAAAAAGCTACAGTATACCGATAACAGACCCACAGAAGAAAATTACGCATCATTTTTCCAAAGATTACACCTGTATGTGAGGGAACAATCAATAAAAAAGCTTTTAAGAAAATCATTGTTGCTTGATAAGTTATACGAGATAACAACAACATAACTTTCGGTAAACCATAAATGAGAAAAGTATTCATAGATATGCATCCACTATTGTAATAAAAGGTTTTTTTATCATCGTATAAAATTTCGTTATTTTTAACACATCATGACAGTTATTTTTTTAATGAATCTTCATTACAAACGTAACCTTTATTAATTAAACGTTGTTAGTCGAGCATTCTTTTGATTTCAGGCGCAAAAAAATATTTTGTTTTTTTACGAATTAAAAAAATGCCTTTGTTTTTTGAACAAAAAGAAAAAAAAATTAAAGCAACAACTACAGTTAATTGTCTTGAAACGAAAACTGACCTATTAATTTTTTTTTCGCGGCAAATTGTTTTTTCAACATGCGGCTTTCCTTCTCTGCTGCTTTGTTTCTCTTTGATTTTTCCCACGTTAAATTTATTTCACGTGAATTTTGACAATTTTTTTGAATTTGTTTACTTCTTCTTATCACACTTATCATCAACAAATAATTCTACATCAATTTTTCTGATATCGTTCCTGCAGAACGTTAAAATATCTCCAACAAGAAATGTCACTTTTAAAACGAGCAGTTCTTATTGGACAAGATCTTGAAGATGACTTAGAAATTCCAATGATTCTTCAGGTAACACTTTCTCTTTCTTCTAAGTTCCATGTAAATGGTAAATTTTTAGAATGTTTTTAACTTGGAAGTGTCTAAAATTAATTTCTCCAACGAAACCTCAGCCAATGAACTTGAATCAGTTCTTGACAATGAAGAAGTTGTTTTTGTTATGTCTAATTTTGAAGGATCTGATTTTCGTACACTTCATGAACGGCGTCGCGATTATCGACTTATCAGTACACATGCAATACGAATACTATATCATGAACAGGTAAGCCTCTTTTTCTTTCTACTTCTTTTGCTAAGGTGATTGCCACTGTACGCCGGCTGTAATTAATGGCAACCTATTAAGAATAATCGGCATTTTTCCCTGCTTGTTTTTTTGCAGTTTATACTGTCGAAAATCACCAGTTACATGCATTTTGTTTGCTTTTTTTGCTATGGTGACAGTACAGTATGTCAATTGTATTAAAAGCACCACAATGAACATACAATCCCTGCTTGTTTTTTATTGCCAAAATATGCTTTCTATATTTTTGCCTCATTCGTTTTATTTTGATCGGCACCAGTTGTTTCTATCTAAAGATTTTTCTCTGCTGATGCTAACAACATTTATCTAACTGAAATACCAACATCTCTTAATTAATAGTTTTGAAGCATCCTTTATTATCTTTCTTTTCCTTCCCATATTACAAATCTATACCTGTATTGATCTGATGTAACTTTATTTTTTTAGAATCATATTTTTCCTGTATTGAAAGATAAACGACCACTCTATTGCTTCTTTTTGACAAATCTTACATTTGCTTTGGCTATTAAAAGTGGAACCAAGCGTGCTGTTGATCTTATCCATTACATGAATGGTACTGTTCGAAAAAAGTATAATTCTTCCTTGATACTAATTGCAAATGATAACATGGAAGATGAAGTTCGAGTAAGCCTTGCACTTGTTTTATGTTATATTGAAAATTAATACATTTTTCAGACAGCCGTATCTTTACGTAGCCGAGTTCTTACAACACAATTTGTTGAAAAATGTTGGGAGCGAAGAGATGACGTTAACTTTATGAGCGACATACATCAATATGTAAGTTTTTTTGTACATTGTTTTGTTGATTGTCGGATTTTTATATCATTTGAGCTTTTCCGTAGAACTTTGACTAAGTATAAACATGGCTAATTTTTTTTTGTTGCAAGCACATCAAGTTCTTTTTCAATGTTCCTTTTTGAAAGTTCCTAATAACCGTTTTTAATGTGTATAATTATGTTCTTTCGATTCGACTGTATTGTAGTTTTTCTGTGAAAATTTTTGGCCAGTTCTTATTACCGACAGATGTCTCAATAACATCCAAAAGATTCTTTTTCAAAACTACCTTTTGTTTTTTCTCACCGAACTTTTTTCATGGTTCCTTTTACAAACATTTGTTTATTTATTGAGCTTATATGTTGTTAATATTCTTACTCGAATCTAAATATACTTAGAACTGTATTTTTTCTTTTGAACTCCCCCTCTTTTTTTGCTTATTTTTCGTCATGACAAGTATATTTTGATAACTATATGGTTTTCATGTATTCGTTTTCAGATGACTCGATACGCTTTGAAATGCTTTTGTGGACTTTCTATTGCTTTTTATGGCTTTGGTGAAAATGAGATGATCGAATTTCGAGAAAAAACTGCTGAAAACGGTTAGTGTTGAAATATGTAGTTTTTTATACATTGTCTTGAACCTCTCTTTTAGGTGGAGTTTTTACACCTCACATTGAAAGTGCTACTCATATAGTTGTTGCACAAGATCTAGGGATTACTCGAGCTGATATTGTTGGTGCTCAATGTGCTAAATTTGTAACACCTCAGGTATGCCCGTTTTTTTGTAATTTTGTTTGTTTAGTCGTTAAAAAAAGCTTTTTTTCAGTGGTTTTGGAATTCTATATTTCATGATTTTTGTAACCATGAAGATCTTTACAATGCATTCCCTGCTGCTACTACTTCTGAATCTTCAACTTCTCGTCTTAATTCTTCTCGAACTCGCAGATCTCATGCTTCACCTGGATCAGAAACCAGTGCTAAAAAGATTCGTAAAAGCAAAAATTCTCGAGGTAATCTGGAAATCAGTAATGCATCTTCATATGGTATCTCAGATGATAGTTTGGAATATGTTGCTCCTATTGAACCTCCAAAGAAATGTGATCGTCGCTATCAAGTTTGTATGGAAATGCTAACGACAGAACAAAATTATGTTGATGATTTGGAGTTATTAATCAGTGTAAGTTTGATTTATACCCCAACACTGTTTTTACTTCTTATGTCCGGTTATAACGAGATTTTTCTAGCTTTTCAAAGATCCCCTCGATCAACTTACTTTGCCGCAAACATCTTCGTTAACGGATCCACCAATGAGTCCAGCACCATTTTCAAGCAAAATGATTTTGAACAAACGGCAAATTAATAGCATCTTTGGTAAAATTCTACCCATTTTAAATCTTCATCGTGTGATTTTTAATTCTTTGGAAACCTTTATGAAAGCATGGGCAACATCATATGGTGATATTTCAATTGGATATGTTTGGGCTATTAATGGTCCAGAATTGGCAAAAGTTTATCCACCGTATGTTAATGATTATGATAATGCTCTTGAAACATTTGATGAATGCCTTGCATCAATTCCTAAATTTCATAGTTTTGTAAAATCTGCTGAAAGTGATCCAAAATGTCGCAAAAGAAGTGTGAAAGATTTGCTGATTAAACCTGTTCAACGGCTTCCAAGTGTTGGCTTGCTTTTAGAAGGTTTGTTTTTTATTCGTGTTATTAATGATGAAATTATTTTTTTAGAAATCAAAAAACGTACTGATAAAAATCACAAAGATTATAATAGTCTTGGTCTTGCTATCAAAGGAATCGAAGATGTTTTACAGAAAACTAATAATAGTCGAAGAGAAATTGAATCTTATGATAACATATTTTCAATATGCAATCAAATCGAAAATTATCCAGTAATTTACTATTTTCCAAGTTATTTTTGTTTTTATCGTGTTGTTTTTAGCCAGGTTTAATTAGTGCACATAGAACTCATCATCGTACTATTGAGTTTGGTATCCTTACTGGTGATGGCTTGTATGGAAGTTATGTTGGAAGAAGCTTGACAGTATTTTTGTTCAATGATTTTGTTGTTGTAAGTTTTGCTCGGTATCTGCTTTTAATAATCGTCTTGTCTTTCAGTTTACCAAGATTCGACCAACTGTAAATCCTAATCAAAGCATTTATGCAAGTACTCGTGGAACAATCTCTCGTAATGTTTCTTTCTTACAATCAAGATTCAAGGAAAAAAAGAAGTATAAGCTTGTTGAGATGCATCAGATCTCTGATTTTCGCGTTATTCGATATGAATATGATAGCGAAATATTTATTATCAAGGTGCGAAATGATGAAAGTGAATACCTTTTTATTGGTCAGCCTGCCGGTGATACAACGTTTAATGATTTGCTATCATTTTTTCAGAAAATGTGTAATTTGGTAACGAGTTTTAATGTATCGTTTAAGTTATTCATCTAAGCTGGTTCTAGGCACCACTTTATTGTTCCAAAGAACTAAGAATGGAAGAATTGACGAAAGATACTATTAAACAACTTAAAAATTCTACAAATGATGATTTTGCTGTTATTGATCGTGCAATGCAAGTTTTTTTTGAATCTCTTATTTAATTATTTTTGTTGTATTTTTAGGAGTCTTGCTAAACATGGTGGATCTATTAAACGGACTTCTACTCTTCGTCGTACTATATCGAATGTTTCCATTGGTATTTCAAGAGGTAATATTTTATACTTGCTTAAAACTCTTGATGAAGGTTTTTTTTCAGGTCTTGAACGATTTGCATCTAAAGCTCATTTAAGTTTTATAAATGAATCTTCATTGTAATCGGTTATCGTCTTTCGATGTAGTTAAATTTCTTCAATTGTTGTTATATAGTTGTACATGTGTGACTTTATTTTCATAAATCTGTTACAAATCTCTTTCTTTTTTCTAACATTTTATTAGTACTTTTGTTGTTTAATAACGGTGATAATTATGGGTTGCAACAGGTGTCTTCTGATTTTTTGGTGGGTAAACGTTTTGGCATTAATGTTATACTGTAGTATGATATGTTTTTATTTTTAAAGGGAGCGTACCAGATAGAATAAGTTTTATTTTTTCAACACACGTCCTCCCACCCCGAAAGCTCTCTACTAATCGAGTAAAAAAAATTTTTTTTTCAAAA
Organism: Panagrolaimus sp. LJ2414; assembly: GCA_024447195.1. Classification (NCBI taxonomy): domain Eukaryota; kingdom Metazoa; phylum Nematoda; class Chromadorea; order Rhabditida; family Panagrolaimidae; genus Panagrolaimus; species Panagrolaimus sp. LJ2414. Next base: position 10,861,716 of record JAMRXY010000016.1, read on the forward strand.
TTTTACTCGATTAGTAGAGAGCTTTCGGGGTGGGAGGACGTGTGTTAAAAAAATAAAACTTATTCTATCTGGTACGCTCCCTTTAAGTTCGTTAAGTTTTGTTGCAATAATTTTGTGAATTAAAGATATTCATTTTCTATTCCTTCCACCCTTTTTTATTGCATGTCTTTTTTCGTCTTGTTTGTTTCGACGCAACTCCTGAACTTTTAAAAATGCATGCAAAATAAAATATTTTCAAACTAACAATAAACTTGACCGTTACAAAAAATGTTTCATTTTATATTTTTTGTTTTCAGCAATGGCAACAACCGAAGATCTGGGTTTTATTTTGGAACAAATTTCATCAAAAGTTTTTTGTATAAAAGAAGAAGAAACTGAATTATTAATGTATTTTATTGTTGGAGAAGAAAAATGCGCTTTAATTGATACCGGAAGTGGAAGAAAAAATTCTTTGTTAGAATTTATTGAAAAAAAGTATTTGTTGAAATCTAAGCAAAAGCTTGTTGTAATTAATACACATAATCATGCTCAACAGGTCATTTTTTTAACATATTAATTTATTATTCGATATTCTCCCAAAATTTTGACTGCAGTACTGTACTGTTGGAAGAAAAAAATGCGATTATTTAGTGTTTGTTGACATCATGTTCAAAAAACTGGAAGAATTGTGGTTGACGAGTCCACAACCAGAGGGGATTGTAGCTTGACGTACGTGGGATAATGCCACATATAAATAAGCAATCTTTTACGAATTTTCTGTTGAGCAATTTTTCCTTATTCAATTTTAGAAAGACCTAATTTTCCGAAATCTCTACTTTTTCAAATTTATAACATCCAATGGAAAATCACGCTGAGAAATTTCAACACTCTCTTCAAAAACAATTATCAACTTTTTTTAATAATAAGAACCAACCAAATGCAATATGTTATTTGTTTTCATTTTCATTGTCCAAATAAAATTAAAATAGTCAAATCATAAAAAATGCGATCATTGAGCGCTTGTTGACATCAAAGGCCTCAGACGGGTAAACGGTGATATATTTATAATCATATCGCGTAGTTTTTTTTCATTGTTTGCAGCAAGTGCGCCACACACCACTACTCTATTTGAGCACGTATGGACTGACGCAAAAAAGAACGCTAATTCTTTTGGGGAAAAAGAGATTTTTAAAAAAGCAAAAAAATCAACGCGTTTTTGTAAAATTAAAAATATATTTTTTATAGACGGGCGGTAATTGGAGATTTTCATCAATTGGTAAAATTGGTAAGGCTCATTGTGTTGAAGATTTATGCGTCTCCGGGGCTGATAAAAATTATACTCGTTTGCTTGATTCATCTTTTGATTGGCAGGCGAGTTTTGCATTTATTTTAAAAGAAATCCGTTTTCAATTTTTACCCCTAATTTTATTTTTTAGCTTTAATTGTAAATTTTTAAATTTAAGAATGACTATTTTGGAAGTGTGAAAATTTTATTAATCTTTTGTAAATAACCATTTCCAGATTTAAAAGGATTAAAAATGTTCCGAATTCTTGAAACTTTTATGAATAAAAAAAATTGAATTGAATGTAGGAAGTCTTTTTTTCTTACATTTTAGTTTTTTATACCTTTTTTGATAATCCTTGAAAAGCATGTTTTTGTTTAATCTTTATGCTTTTGAACTTTTAATGAACGTAAAGATTCAAATTTCTTTTATTTTCGTTTCAATGAAACGTTTGAATTAAATGAATTCAGAAAAACAAAATCTGAAAAACAACAGAGCTCCTAAAATGATCTCTGCTTAAATTAAGATAATATTTAAATTAATTAAAATAAAAGCAACAATTAAATTAATGAGATAAAGTGTTTAACAAAGTTTTAGGTAAAACCATACAAAATTACCAGATGGATAAAAGATGGTGAAATCATAAAATTGGGGAAGCACGAAGAACTTATAGTTTTTTATGGACCCGGACATACCCCAGGTTTTGTCAAATTTCTTCATCAAGCTACTAATTTAATAACTATTCAGATTCTTTATACATTTTATTTCCATCAGATAACAGAATCTTTTTGGGAGATATTTTTCATCAATTTGATGAGATTCTTTTGACGTTAGTGCTTTTTTAAAATTAAAATTTTCTTTGTCCTTCGACATTTTAAGAAAAGTGTTAAATTTGAATATTATCGGACGTTTTGTTTTAGAAATGAACGAAGTTCAATAAAACAATTAATTCAAACTGTTACATCAATTATAGATCATTGCCTTAAATCACCAAACAAAATTCATGTAAGCTTATACTTTGACAATTTCTTTCATGTATTTTTTCTGATAAAAAATTGACGACTTGTAAATTTTATCATACTGTAATTGCTACGAGCTACCATATCAAATCGTAATTAAAATTTTTATTACAGTTATAAATCATTCAATCACAATGTCAATAATTTTTTAGATGCGATATTCTTCATCAAAAAATGATTTGAATGAATTATGTTTACCAATTTTAAAAAATTATTTGAGATTCTTATTTGGGATTGTTGCCGGTGTTCAAAAGGAATTCCCTTTGAGGTATGTATTTATTTGTTTACTTATTTTTGTAAAAACAAAGTCCGAAGATTTGTAATAGGCAAAAATATTTCACAAAACATCATTGTAGAAGCTACATAAAAACAAAGATTATAGTCTATAGAAATCAAAGATTTTTCAAAGTCAAATATTTGTAGATTTTGTTTTTTTTGCAAAGATATGTTATTGTATTTAAGTATAAAAAAGTACTGTAATTTTGTGTAGCTTAAAATATTATCTTTAGAAGCATACTGTAATTTTGCGTAGCAAAGAAGCACAAAATCATGTAGTTCTTGCAAAAATGTGTTATTTAAGCTATTGTTTTTCATTTTAACATCTTTGAACACCGTTTCGTACTTTTTTGTAGGTGTTAATCAAAGAATTTGAACAAATCCTAAATTCTGTACTGAATTTTTGAATTTTAGGTTTTTAAATTTCTTAATCAATGTCTACAGTATTTCAGTGAAGAAATTAAATTTTCCCCTAATCTTTAGTTTTAAAAATAATAATTCTTTGTTTTTATGTATTAATGCTGAGTTATTATTTTGTTTCATGAAAACCTTTTTCCTGTTTCATTTTTTTAATTACATTCGGAAGGAACCCCCACTACTACAAAGTCGTTAAAAACATTTTTTAAGTAATTATTTGTTTTATAAGCAGCTTTTAATTATAATTATAATTTCATAACTTTTTAACTTTTATTATTAAGTTTAAAATTTGAAAAAAGGTAATTAAAAGTACAAGAAAAGAAGAAGAATGCGGCATTTAAAATAACAGGGTACTGTATTAGCATTATTATTAGCATTTTCTCAGTGGGCTGAAGTTCAGCGGTAATTAACGTTTTCCATTTTAGTGTAAACTAAAGATTACACTTTTAACAGCAGGATGAATTTTTTAAAAAAATTTGCAAAAGTGCAATGTTTAAAAGACTGAATAAATTTAATTGTTTTAAGCAAGATTTAAAAATTTGCAAATTTTAAGTTAACAAAATAGTAAAACTTTAGCAAGAAAAGCACCCAAAAAATACCTAAAATCATGTGAAATTTATCTTAGTGATGTACTTTTATTTTTTTTTTGTACGTTGATCGTTGCTCAGAATTTTATTTTATTATAATTTCCATATTATAAAATGTAGCACTTATTTTATCGTAAATTTATACATTTAATTCCATTTTTTGGTTGGTCAAATCTTGAGATTATATTATCGTTGTTGTTTTATAAACAATACTGATTATTAATACAAAAAATTATAATAACATCGTGTCGGATTTGTGCTTTCAAATTTATTAGATCAACCCTTTCTGTTCTTTAAACAAAAACAGATTTTTGCTTATTTAATGCTTTATGCAGATTAATATTTCATATGCTTTTTAATGGCATGATGTCAAAGACAGTTTTGATAGACTAATTTCGTTAATTTTTTGTATTTTTGACATATAATATTAATGAAAAAATGTAATAAAAATAATAGAAAAATATTTTTGCCAACTCAAAAATAAATCAACGCTAAAATCCTATAGCTATACAGTGACAAATTGTAGATGACTTTTTAAAGATCACATTTTTGCGTCTTGTATTTTACTGAATAAAGTAACTTTTAGCAAAGAGAGACACGGAGGTCACTTGTCCTCTCCAAACTGATAAATTCCTTTGATCTTTTACCGCCATCACGGCAAGTGTATGATACTTTTATCTTAATACGAAAAATATTAAGAAAATTTCTCTTTTTTGACTTAAAAAAGTTAAACTTGCCGTGCTCCATTGGCAAAGATCAAAAGCGTGTCCCCTCCGAAATAAAATTCTGTTGACGCCTTTGATTTTCAATTTGGGTTTTTAGAGTTGATGAACATTTTGGAAGCCGTTTTGAGACTCGCGATAAATTAATCAAAGTTGTTTTATCCCGAACCCTCATTCAACAATTAAGTCATGCCAGATCCATCGCTCATGACAATTCTTCAATTCAATCCAGTGCATTCGAATCTGCTTCAACCCTTTAATCCTGTCATATATTCCTAACAATGATGTCGTTAGGGATATTTAAGCTTTATCATATGTTCCAAATTTTTATATTAAAAAAACAAAAATAAACGCATATTTATTAATCCATTTCATTTCCGCTTCGGTTTGTTTGCATTTTCGAAAGATATATTTTTTTTATTAAAGAAAATCTTGTGTTTCTTTCAGAGAGGAAACGTGACTTTTCAAAGTCAAAAATAACCATCGAAAAAACCATTTCCTTTTTGGATAAATCAAAATACCAAAAATTTATATTTAAACTTGATTTTTACAAAGTTGTTTTTTAAAAAATATTATTTTTATTGCAGATTTTGTAAATGTCATTGCTGATTAATAATACCCCCCCCCCCCCCTTCTCACTTCACAAGGCCAGACATCAAAGGATTTATTTTTTATCTTTTAAAGTTTGAACTGAAATTTCAATGATCTCTCAAAATTTTAAGGTAGTCAAGGCGATACCGTAAGAAAAACTGATATTTGTAGTATGGTCTTTGCAACAAAGGATGAATAATTATTTAAGATTTAAGAAATAACAAAATAAATGTTATTTGTTTTGGCTTTGCTTCTGTTTATCCAAAAACAGGTCGTCTTACATATGTATCTTATCTTATAAAAGTTCAATAGCGTTTTGTAAATATAAATTACAACTGACTCTTATTAGTATTTTGGTGAGCTATATATTTCAATATCACCGAGTATAAGGACTATTCAGATCTGACTTCGGGGTTTTGTCGAAAATTCCCGACGTTAAATCTTGACAATTCCATATTTTCTTATAACTTGTTTTTCCTTCCTGTCCTTTTATTGATCTAGAAAACTTAAAAAGAATTTGCAAAAATTACAGTAATCTTGTTGTTTATAGATCAGACGAATATTTTTTTATTAACGAACAAAATATCAAACTTAATTTTAGGTTTTTGCCCAAAAATTTGACAAATAAAAATATTGTTTTTTGTTTGATAAAAAACAAACAAATAAATACGGTATTTTTAAAAGCACAAAAAAGCAAATTTCGATATTTTTGATTATTTTGCAAAAATAATATTCTCTTACATGACTTTTATTATATCCAAAGAACATGAAAATGTGAGATAAAAAAACAGGTGTTCGAAGCTTGTTAAAATCGTAGGCGAAAGAATATAATTTTTTGCAATTTTAAGCACCACCTATTAGTATTTTTTTATTAAACAAATAAAAACATGTATTTAGTCAATTTCTAGACTTTTTTTAACTGCGTTTTATTTCATTATTTTTGTAGTCTTCAAAAACAGGTGCTGCGCTTTTGCTTCTTTCTTACCGTAAACAATTATTATAATTTTTAAAGAAAGTAGAAGAATGACAGACAGTTAAGTAAGTCATAGTAACAGCGTAAAAATATAACAAACTAGACACGTTATGTTGAAGAAGAAAAATGTGTGTTTTGTAGAGGAGGCGGTTTTTATGTACATGCTTGGCCTTGAGCGTAGGAGAAAAGAAGCATTGGATTTAAGAAAGAGAATATACCACGTGTTTTTTTTGGAAAAATATTCAAGAATATTAGTTATAATGATAGATTTTAAATAAGAATACATAAAAAACTGCTACAGATGAACGTTGAAGAATTCTATTTGACAATGTTTAATCAAATTTTTTGACTCTTCAAAAAAATAATTAAATATTAAAGGAACACATAGTATTAAAAATTTGTCGAGTTGAGTTACGAAAAGCATGCAACAAAAATTAGAGCTGTTTAAATGTTCCGATTGTGATTTCTCAACATTTATGGCCATAAAAATAAACATCTATCGAATAAACACATCTGCAGTATTTATAAAGCTCTAATTTTTTTCTTACAAGTTTTCCTCAACTGAAATTCACATCTTCTTCTCCCTTTAAAAACATAGCCGCTCCTAATTTCTTTATTTCGACCAAAATCAAGAATTCATTGAATGAGAAAGAGCTTCAATGAACTCATGTGTTTCACTTTGGGCTAGAAGAAAAAAAAATTTATCTTATCTTTTTTTAAAGATCGAAAAATAATTAAATGGTCTGCAAAACTCAAAACTTGTCTTATGAATATAAGTGGGATGATTCAACACTTTGAAGGTTTTTAGAAATTAAATACATTTGTAATTATCATTGTTAAATTAAACTTCAACTAGAAAAATATAATTTTAAATATTTATTTATTTCTAAACATTTATTATTCTGGTTGCACCAGAGAAAAACGATATCAATCAAATGTGACGAATATACATACAAATAATAATAAAAAAAACAGAGAGAACCTGTAACTGGAAAGATAAACAGAAATACAATAAATATTGTTAAAAATTAAAAAAAAGAAGGATAAAAAAATAGATGAATGAGGAAAATTTTGAAAGACAAAGAATTTTATAATATTATAATAAAAATAATAATACCCGATTATTTAAGCATTTTTGTTTACTATTCTAATTATTATTAAATAACAAAAAATATAAGAGATTAATTAATGAGAACAAGAAAAAAATTATGTGAGATTTTCTTTGAATATTAGGAAAATGGATATAACACAAAGATCGAACAAATAATTAAAAAACAACATTTAAAAAACCAAGAGTTCAAAAAATAATAAAAAGTTTTCACATGGGATTTTTTTGTAGAGGAACTTGTTGGGTTTTATAAACTCAAAACAAGATATACTGTAATAATAAATTAAAACTATCAGAAGAAGAAGAACAAACTATACAGAAAAGAAGAAGAAAGCAATTTGGTTGCGAAATATCCTAGATATGGCACAATGAGATAAAAAAGATCAAATAAATACGATTATTACATCATGTTAATGGATATGAATTATATATAGATATGATGAACATGATGACGATGTGATCTTAATCGATGATGAAGGGATTTCTCTGAATTCTGATGCTTCCCAGATCCATCATGTTTAAGATGTCTTGCAGTTCGTTTTGGTTTGATCCCAAAATCATTGTCAACTTTTCTAATTAATTCTTCATAATAATCCTGAAAAAAAATTAATATAAATTAAAAAATGCTTTCAAAATTCCAGATACATGAGAAAATTCCCACGAGTCCTTAAAAGTTCTTTCACCCCAAAGGTATATGAAGAAGTAATAATTTAATTAATTGGTACTCTTTTAAAAAAATAGTAGAAAATGTCAAAGTTTTATCTCAAGGGAGGTATTCCATTGACATTTCTGAATTGGCAGAAAAATTCTCAAAATTACACCATTACCAAGCAAGGAAGTGTTTTTACTTTGACTTTGATACAGTATCTAATAAGTAAATCTCTTTAATAAAAATTTTATTAGTCTTTGGCCATTTAAAAATGTCAGGTACTCAAAATTGACTTTGATCCTATTAAATCTTTTTAAATGCTTTTTGACACTGAATTTTTATATATTTAGTCTTTTTCTTAAATAAGTTTAATCGGATTAAACGTTAAATGGATTACTTTTTGAATTAAATGTAATACGTAGCAGAAGCTGTTTACAGTATATCACTGCAATAAGATTCTGATATAATATACCCCAAAAAAGTTATTCAAATTTTAAAAGTTATTTACCTCTTTTGATTCAAGTGGTCTCCATTCATGATATTTTTTAGGTGAAGAATAAACTGCAACACATATTTGACAGAAAACAGCAATCAAAAGTAATAAATGAGTTGTTGAAAGCATTGTTGAATAAATTAATGAATAGATAAATAAGAGATATCGAAGTGGATATCAATTAGTTAAATACAGTAATAGATTCGCAAGATTTTTTACCAAATAATTTACAATTAAATTATATACGTCGAATGTAAATTATAATGAAAGAATTTTGTTAACAGAAGTTATATATAATAATTTTAGTGTCGAAAAACAACAACCAAACATACACTGACAATGAGTCCAAATATATGATATGTATCTGGCCTGAAAAAAAAACTTACATAAATTAAAGTTTAAAAAAACACGCGCAAAATCGAAAAATTTAGTTACAAGTAATCAGTCAAAAACTGTCACAGTTATAACAGTCTAAGGAAAACAAAAAAATCTTAAATAAAGCAAGCTACTGATTATTAATAATAAATTTTGTTAAACTAAATAGTAACAAAAAATCTTCATTCTTTTTACAACAAAAAATAAATTTTCCAAATATAATAATAACATAAAAAAGGGGAGGTGCAAGAAAGACCTCCCTAATATTTTCTCTCATTTGTATATTTTAAGGCGGGGCTTTCTTTTCTTTATGTTTTTGCCTCAGGGCTGACATAGAAGAAAAAAAAGTAGCACAAAAAAGCGGCTTTTTTTCAAATATTTTTTATGGTCGTTTGGGGATATTAAATACAAAATTGTATGGTAAAATTTTGAACAAAAAAAACCACTAAGGAAATGAAAAACACAGCAATAATACCCCCACAAAAAACTGTATCATAAAAATTGTACAAAAAAAGTACTGAAAATTATATATCCCTGGAGAGGGGAATTGCCCAACATTCACTTAAAAAGTTAATACAAATTAGATAATACACTTTTTTATTCAATCCCGCAGGGTACAAATTTTATGTTTTTCTACCCCGAGGAGGATATATCTCATGTCTGCATTGTTGAAAAAAAATTGGAAATACAAAAACTTGATGGAGACTTAGGCTTATGCCAAATTATGATGAACTTAAAGAGAAATGTTAATAAAGTTATGTTTTTGCTATTGTACATTTAAAGATCACAACAATTGTGTTCAATTGCACCTTTAAAGAATAGAATTCCAAGCATGTCCCACATTTTTAAAGTTTAATAATCTCATCTTTTTTTCATTGCTAAGAAATGATGCTGCAGTAATCCAGCACTCGTGTCAAAGACTTTTTAAACTATTATTGAGAGCAAGGAAGCAAACAACAATAGAACAGCAAAAATGAAAAATTTTTTAGGGGTTTATCGTCTGTGCATTAATCAAATAAAGAAATAAGCTCATTAACCACATCATCATCGATTTTAAATGGCATTTATGTATTGTGTTTTACTTGTTAAATATAGAGATCTTCAGAATAGGATTTTAGTTTTAATGAAATAGCTAAAAACGAGAAAGGAATTATCCGCTTTAATCATCAACAACTTCAGAGATAGTGAACTCTTATCTTATGTATACTTTGTCTTAAAGTATACTGTAGAAAAAGGAAAAGCAGCCAATGATATCGCTTTTATGATAATTTTTGAAAATCTTATTTATTATATTTTATGAAAGCTAAAATGCCTTGATATTGCATCAGGAAATGTTACAAAGCGTTCAAAACGTTCAAACTCCAAAAACATTCATTTTTATTTTCTCTAAGGTTACATTACTCTTTTTTAATCCTCAAAAGGTTACATACTTTTTTATTTGTCGAATTAATTAGATTTTCAGTTTTTTAAAAAAGTGGCCACTAGTTCAATGTATAAAAATCTAGAAGTATTTCCCTATTAAATGATCTTCAAAAATTTGTTAGCTTTGAACTATTTATTTTTAGTTAACAAAAAATAGTTCAAAGAATGCTTCCATTTTTAGGAGGACTGAAGGTACAAGGCTCACTTTTTATGTAAAAATTAGATAAAAATGATGTAATAAAATAAAAACCTAACCTTTTGCTGCAAAAAAATAAAAGCGGTTTCTTTTTTGGGTCCTATTATAAAAATGGATTCGCCTCGACAAAAAGACCCTGATTGTCAGGTTCACGCCGCTGCACAAACTTTAAAATCAGGGATTCTAAAAGTACATAACCGCCGCCTTCAGAATCACTTTTTTGCTCTTTCTTTATTTCATATTTTTATTTATGCATATTTTTCTTGAGACATGCAATAAAAAAAATATTTTAGAATTAAATTTTTTAAATTTTAAAAATACAAAAAGTTTTGTTTTTATTAAAAAAATATTAACAATGTGACTTCCGTCAAAATGTTTTTCACATTTTTTTAAAAATTAAAAAATTAACTACAAAATTTTTATAATATCTCATGTGCTGCGCCTGCGAAAAAAAATCTTGTAAAAATAGACCAAAACTATTTTTTGTAATTTCTTTTTTTCCGCCAAAAATTTTTTAAACTTTTAAGTGTACCCCAACAAATTTTACGTTTTCCCAAAGTTTTTAAAAGTAATAAACTTAATTAAACTACAACAAACTTGACCAATTTCCAAGATTTTCTTGTTTTTTGGTGACAAAAATCTTCTATCGCATTTTGCACTTACTTTAAAAAAATAAAAAATGTGGGGGTAGAAACAGTTTATGGGATAAAAAGTCTAAAGGTTGAAGTTTGCTGGATACCTTTCTTTAAAAGTTGTATTTCTTGCAAAATTGAGAAGTAAACAAAAGTGGAAACAAAGTTAATTGTTTCCGGAATTAAGTAAAGTCATGTTGCTTGTAGCAATTGTATTGTTTCCTTAGATATTTTGCAAAATAATTGTTGTTTATCAAAGATTAGATATTTAAGAGCTTATGCTTAAAAAACGCACATTGTTAGTTTTCATAAAAGTATACTGTAATTTTAAAGAAGGTTACTGACAATGTGAGAAAAAAGTGAGCGATAATTCAATAATGTCACACTTTGGTGACATTTTCGCTTTGTTTGGACCTTGAATAGCGAATTGTCCTGTTTTTTGTGACAAAAATTCACGCTTTCGATATATTTTAACAACAACAGTTTGTTTTAATATTAAAACCAAAATGTCACAAAAGTGTAAATTTTCGTCACAGAACAGTTTGCTATTTTTGCTATTCAAGCCCTAAACAGAACATAAATATGACATATTTGAATTATCAAAGGTTTTTTTTGTTTACAATAAATGCCTAGCCTAAGAAAAACTTAACACTTCGCTTTTTGTCTAAAATGTTATTTCAGGTGGGATTAATTTTTTCATTGTTATGATAGGAAACAGTACACTCCCATTAAGTCATAATGTTGCAGTAGAAAAACATATTTGAAAGGAAAGTTCAATGTGTTCTTGTTACATAACAATTTCCGCTACTCATAAAAATCATCAGGATTTAAACGGGCCGAGAAAAATGGGATTGTCATCAAAAATTAAAGCAGCAACAAAGATGCCGAGGGTCTTGATAAGAAACTTTTAATTGTTGTGAAAGAAAGAAAAAGAATAAAAATAAGAATGAAAGATCAACAGAATTAAGTTTTTTTGTAGTAATGTTTCTTTCAAAACAATATGTTGGAGATGACGAACTAAGTTTAGCAAAGTCTGATAAGACTACATCAAAAAAAGGTTTTAAGAGGCTTAAAAATTTTGATAAAATTATTCTAGTTTAAATCCGTCTTTTTATTTTTTCACAAAAATACCTTTGAAAGTGCCATCATTATTTTAAAGATATTTGTGAAATTTGTTTTTTAAACATTTAAAATTTGCCTAAAAATACGTTATTCATTTAGTTAAAAAATCCGTTATTAACCTTAATCTAAAACTAAATAAGGCCAAGAATCAACGATTGCAAATTAGAATCAAATTTAATGCGTCTTTAATCTTAAAATTTGAAAATGATAATCATAGACTTTCAAATTTAAAACAAAAATTTTGTGATTTTTTACGTAAAACTATTTAATCCAAAGAATGCTTAATCTTTTACTGTTTCAAAAAACCAAATTTGCAATATTTAAGTTTTTTTTCAAGCGTAAAAGATTATCGGTGCTAAAATTTGCAACAATGTAAAGAATTCCAAGGTCGCCTTTTTTGTGCAAAGGCATTCAAAAAATGGAATTCCTATAAAAACTATATAAAGAATTTAATTGATAAACAACAAAAAGTTCAATGGCAAAGATTAATCCATCTTTTTGAAAGTGAAAAGATTACGATAAAATTTTATTTATTCATTCAAGGGCATCCCAAATATTTTGTTATTATTTATGGATGGATAATATATGCCTACGTTTTTTGACTGACGCAGTAAAGAAAAATTTCTTTGAATAAATATAAATTTTCATTGTCTTTTAACTATTTTTAAAAAATGTTTGACATTTGTCATATCCTGATTTCTGAAATTTATTAATTCCGTGACGGAAGTGTTGATCTAACAAAACACTTCCGCCATGGAATTAATAAAAATTACTCTAAACTCTTTATTCTCTGGCATCTATTTTGGTAAATTTTTTTAAAAGATTATACTTAAATGGTTATTACAGTTTTACAATAAAGACAAGCTACAATCTTTGTCATGCATACAGTAATCTGACCACTAAATAAATAAAATAAGCTTATCCAAAAATCCTATATGCAAATTACTTTTTACTTTTTTCCATCTGAAAGTAGTGTGTATGAGATTATACCCCAGAAAATCCTACTAAAAAGTTTACTCATCTGTATTTTATAAAAAATGGCTGACTTAAAACCCCTAAGGGTATATATTTGTTTTACAAAAAAATGTATTTTTTGTAGTCGCTAATCAAATAAAAAAGGAAGTTTAAAACTATAATTTTCCATGAAAAGATTGAAGCGAAATTTATTCAAAAACTTCCAAAAACAAAACATTAATGTTTTAAAAAATTCTCATGACTCTGGAGATTATTAAAAACAAAAAGAAATTCATATGTCCACGACAGAAAAAAATTCACGTGGCAGTAGGGTATTTGACGAAGAAGTAGCAAAAAATAACTAAATTTGCAAGGCTATTTTCTTGAACTGTATTATTGTGTGGGTATAGATACATAATTATAAACCTATTAAACTAAAACAGAGATCAAAAATTTTGCCTATTGTTGTCTAGACGTACAGTACCAAACAATAAGATGATATCAGCGTTTTTGACCTCGACAAAAAAGAAAAAGAACCCTAACAAGACACACAAACCGATGATCCAAGTTGTCAACAATAACACAAAAAAGAATCAAAGATTTCACATTTCTCTGGTACCTTTTAGTCTAAAAACTGCAGCAATATTGTTGTTCCTAAAAATTTAAACTTCCACATGGCAGATGACATTCTTTTTGGACCACCTTCTTTCTTCTTTTTTTGCTATCGTTAGCGTCAAATTTCTCACAAAAAACTGAAACTTGTTTTTTTCTTACAGTTTTATGACAATAATGTTTTTGTAAACGTATTTGTTTGCCCTGAAGAGAAAAAAAGAAAACTGATAAGGTTCAGATATTTGACAAACTGAATAATGAATGTGAATGTCCTCCTCCTCTTTTACTTCTTTTCTGAACAGGTTTCGTAAAAAAGAATAAAAAAGGCGTCTCACGCGAATGACACAAAGATGTTACACTATTTAAGGGAAGGGAAAACCTTTGTTTAAAAATATATTTTATGATTTCATTATGTATCCTACAAAAGTTTTTTGTAGCAGATACTTTTTCTGCAAGAAAAATAGTAACTTTAAAAGGTCAATTCTTAAAAGTGTCTACATGTTTTCCATTTATATAAATATTGAGCTCATTGGAGTTCCAGAAAACTACGTTACAAATGAAAATTAAAAAAGAATATGTTTTGATCTTAAAAATGATCTTGTGATAATTCTTGCATCAAAGTTCCTTATCGGGATCTTTGATGTTCTTAAAGGAAGTAATAACACATTATCCGCTAAACTTCAATTTCCTTGGAACCTAATGTTTGAAAAAAATTTCCAGAGCGAGTTCAAATTTTACATCATTTTTTTATTTTAAAGGAAGTTAACTTTTTGATACATGTTTTCTATAAAGCTGCCTAAACGCCTGAATTGCATCTTGAAACAAAAATGCCGTAATTTTTATGTTATTTTTCATCTCAAGATGCAAATTTAGGTTTAAGCAGCTCAACAAAAATATCAAAGAACCCGCTATCATCTTTAACGTTCTTTTCGAAAATGACTTCTCTTCAGGATTAATCTGGACCTGTTTCCATTATTTTCTTTCCTGGTCGTTAGGATTTGAAAAGAACGTTACAATCAAAAAAGTACGGAATTGCCGCTCCCTTTTAAAGACCCAATTTTTTCTTTAATCATTTATTTTTACACTTAATTTGTGCAAAAAGTTGTCAGACTTTTTACACTTTTTTTTAAACAGAACATTCTGACAAAAAATTTACAGAAAATGTCCAAAAATATTACAATGAAACCCTTGTCGATTCTATCATCTCAAAAAATAGTTTAAACTATTTTTTGAGATGATATTTTTTTTTTTTTTTTTTACTACCTTAATAATTTCTAAATTCATAAATCGGAAAAAAAGTGTTTATTATTTTAAACTACAAAAACAAAAGTGTAAAATACTATTTTCTGTTAATTAACCACTTTTTTACAGCTTAATTCTGTTTTACAATTATTAAATGCATTAACAGGAAAGGGAAAATACTTTTTTTAATAATTTATTACTGGTAAAACTCCCTCACTTTTTTTTAAATAAAATAATTAAATACAAAAGTCTTGAAAGAGAGAAATATTGCAACAACAACAAAAAAATAATAAAAAAGTCTGGAGTTATATTTTGTTTTTGAATTATCACAGACCAGGCATGGGCTTTTAATTAATTTTAAAATGTGTGTGAAAGAAAAAATAACAAGATTTTTACAGTCTTAGAAAAGTTTTTTGGAATTCCGGGATTTACAATGTGAAAAATAAATATACTTCTGAAATGAAAAATTGAAGGATACTGTATCTTTAGAGCAAAGGTTGAAAACTTAATTTTTAACAACAACAAATTTTAGAGCATTCAAAAGCTTGTTTATATAAAGTCTTATCCCAAATAACCCTAAATCTATGGCTACTGTAGCACCAATAACAAAATAGTACAAAACAATAATTTACAACACTGAAGTTTGGCCTAAATAATAGTTTTTTTGCAAAAATTTGTATCCAAAAACTGTCTAAAAATAACACTGTAATTCTCCTAAACCTGTATTCTTTGTTCTTTTTTTTGTAAAAACACAAAAATATCTTGTCTGCACAATATTAGTACATGTATTTGTTATTGTTCAAACCAGTCTTTGTTCTCTGAATACAAACTTTTTGGAGATATGAACTTAATAAAATTCTCAGAGCTTATTTTCTACTTTGCAAACCTTTTTTAATTATACTTTTTTATATTTAAATTTCACATAAAATATAAAACCAAGCGTGTACCTGATTTTTGTTCTGCCAAAAATTCTTTGAACTATTGTTCTCAATAAAATTTATATAGTTACAATATCACAAGTTTTACAGTAATTTTTTGTTTTCTTAACAAACAATTACTGTAAAACATCTCTGTAGCCATGATGAAATTAATTAACAATCCATTTTGATCATTATTAAGAACTTCAAAAATTTGAAAAAAAAGATTTGCATACATTTTGTTGGGCGACAATTACATCCTTCAAGCCACAAAATATTTCAAAAATGAACCATTAAACCCGAGGCAAAGACGGCATTAGCAATTTCAACAAAAATACATTTTTAATCATACTTTTCGTCTTATTTGCATTACTTAACATTCTATAATTAATAAATTTCACGGTATTTTTGTTTTTCAGTGATATTAATTTTTTGTTACATCACAAATCGTCTTGGCCTTTCAATCAAAGCCAAAAACACTTATTTTTTTTTGGAAAAAATACTTTCAAAAAACTTCAAAGAGGGTCTTTCTTTCGTCACATGGAAGAAAAGGTAAACCCATTTGATCAGAAGGGGAGTTGAGATAGAAATAGCGTAAAACAAAACAAAACGTAAAAAAACTTGAACCCATTTTAAACTTTTTTTATTTCTGCAAATTGTACCTACTTTGGTCTATTTCTTGTTTAAAAACAAAGATGAACTAATTCTATCAAAAATCAACAAAATAAAAAATAAATACGTTTTTGGACCTTCTTTATTCTCTGAAAATAAAAAAATTAAAGGAACAAACTTTTTTCAAAAACAAAAATGTGCGATTTTAAAAAAGCATTTTTTTCAAGACCAAAAGAGCACTCTAATATATGACACGGTAGCAAAGAGTAAACAGTGATTATCCCTAAATATTTTCTAAGAAAATATATTTCTGTCATTAGCGAAAATACCTATAATCAGGAATTGCTTTTTTCGCCATGACTTTGAAATTATTTATTTTTCTTCAAATTTTTGTAAGCTACGATTAGTAAGTAAAATTTTTTTAAAGATATCCCATATTTATTCATTTTTAATTTTGCACTTTTATGAAAATGAAAATTTTTGTTACTTCAAGGTTATAATTTAAAAACTAAAAAATCTTTTCGTTTTTTTTAAATTATTCCAAAAACATATCTCAAAAAAGATTTGTTAAATGTCAAACAATGATTCCCAGCCCATAAAACTACACATATAAAGTTCTTTATTATAAATTTTTATTGTTATTTTTATTTTTGAACTTTATCCATTTTTCGTAGCAGAATAACAACTTTAATTTTTTATGCCAAAAAGGTAAAAACACATTTTTATTGGCTAAAAAAACAACGTTCTTTAACAGTAATAAAAAACTATTATAAAATGGGTGCTTTAAGAAAAACCGGATCTAAATCTTTTTTTTCAAAACATAGATGAAATTATATATTCTTTTATCACTTTTATTTTTCACATAAAAATTTGCCTACGCTCTCACATTCTATGCCTTTTGGCATTGTTTCAGGGGGGGGGGGGGGCATTTTTTGGCTGCATTTTTAAACTTTTGCAGTTTTTTGTGACGCATTTTAGAAAATAAAAAGGGTTTCTTGGAAAAGTGTATAATGAAATTTAATATAATTTGAAATTCAGCGCAAGAAATAATAATAATAAATGATTGAAAAATGAGATAAAAATAAACCCTCATGTTTTAACTTGAAAAAGACAGTCACAAGCAAGCTGTTTCTTCTTCTTCGATGTTATCTCTTGTTTCAAAACACACAAAAATGAGGTTCAAAAATAGTTCGTTTAAAAAGATGTATGCTTTCAGATGAACTTTTTCTCTCACTTCAATGTTTACTTTAAAGCTACAAAAAATTATTTATAGAAAAAACGAGATTTCAAAAATTAACGATGAACAAGACACAAAAAGCTTAGAGCTTGGAAGACAAAGATTACTGTAAACGTTTCATGGTTGACGATTTCCAGCTAGGATTTTTGTCGCCTTTGAAAGCATTTTATTCAAAAAGTGGCAAAAATCATTTCAAAGCCTTTGATCTTATGCCAATGGAGGTAAAAGATTAAAACGTTTTTAAGATTTTGGAGAGGGCACACACCCCTGATGCCCTACCATGTTGGCATCCCTGACTTACCTAATGATGGTAACTTCCCTAATGGTGTTGTACCTGCAGTTTTACAGTAACCACCACTTTTTGATAACATTATGTCTGCTTTAAAAGCATGCTTAAAGGGGCAGTCGCACTTGATACAACTTTTTTTCCTTCGAAAGTTATTGAAAATCAGGGAAATGCATTGATCTTTTTTCATTCCCTGTTGACGAAAAAAGAATCCAAAAAAATTTGTTTGTCAGTGATGAACAAAAAAAGAACAACGCATTTCCCTGATTTTCAATAACTTTCATAAGAAAAAGTTGTATCAAGTGCGACTGCCCCTTTAATGTTTTCATAATTTTTAAATTAATTAACTTTTTTTTCAAACCAGACAACAAAGAATTTTATTTAAAATAAATTATCTAAATGATATATTGTGTTTTTATGCCTACATCTTTGTATGTGCCCGAAATCAGTTCTTTAAAATGAAGGTAGTCAAGCAAAAACTACTATCTTCTTAAAAAAAAGTTTTTTTTCTAATTACTCCTCCACATTTTTATATTTTTTTTCCAAAATAGTTATGGCTATATAACAATTATTATTCATCCTTTATTAATAAATTAGTTAGACACCCCAAATATAGTAATTGTTTTCAGATATAATGAAGACAAAAGTTTAAATGTGACAAGGGGGCGAAGAATTTTGAATTTAAGGGGCAAATATAACATGTGCATTTTTATGCAAATTTGTGCTAATGTACAGTACATGATTACTCATTGAAAAAAAATTAAAAACTGTACTTTGTTTAATGAAATGCTCCATGTTTATGTCGACAAAGAACAAATATAAAAACTTTATTCTTCATTTTGTAGAAGTCAAGTGTTCAATTTCTTTTAATTGGAATTTTTTAGTAATGTTGTACCCTAAAACAAAAGTCGGAAAAGTCTAAATTTTTTGTACTTGTACTCAAATTTGTTTTGAACAACACACACAATTCTACCACCAAAAAAGCTATAAAAAATAATTTGGTTTTTTGCTCTTTTCGAAATTTGCTTTTGCTTTGTGATATCATTGAAAACTAAAATCTACAGTATCCACGTACCTAATAGCGACAAACAATATCCCTAAAATTTGTTTTTGCGGATTTTGATTTATAGTTTTTGCGAAAGTAATAAACCACCCCAGATTGTATATATTATATTTTTTGGATGCACTTTTATAAAAAACACTAATGAACTCTTCCATAAAAGTTATAAAAATTATAAAAGTTGTAAACAAGTTGTCTCTCATAAATTATCCACCCTCACTTTAAATTCATAAAAGAAAAAGGTTAAGGGCAAAAGCTAAAGTTCGGGCTCAAAAAGATTATCATCTTCTGGCAGCAGCATTTAAAAACTCATGCAAAAACAAAATTTTTAAGGACAATTATTTGAGGGATAAGGTTATTTATTTAATGCTGTAAAAGTACAATGCCATTTATTCCAGTATCAAAGAACCACAAATATTAAACAAATATTCTGATATCACTGACAATCAAAAAATAGATATATATCTTAAGAGGATTAAATGGCCGTTCTTTAATAAAATAAAAATGAAGAAGCTCCTGCAAAAATTTGAGATAATCTTATTTAAAAAAATTATTTTATATGTTTTTGGTAAACAAATTTTTATTTCTTGGAGGTGGATTAAGCAAGTACGGATGCACATTGTTGGTCTATATTTAAAAAAAATAACGACGAATGCACTTATATCTTCAGAGGATAAATGAAATTTTATTTGGAATTTTATTGTTTACTTTGCAGAAAAAAATCTTAAAACAGCTTGTGAAAAATAAGGGATTTTGAAAATGAAAGTTTTCATAATAATGTGATCGTAATTTATAATAAATTTGTTTGGCGAACTCATTTTTCAAAATACATTTATATGTATGAAATAAATTAAAGTTAAAGAAAAGCAAATATTTGATTACGAAAGCATGAAAAGAAATTATTAAAAAAGCTAAGCGTATTACAAAATATGTCAAACTTAATTTAATTTAGTAATTACAAATATTATTAATTGATGATAAAATCTGAACGAAGATATGCCCAAATTCTGTCAATATGAAAATCTTAAAAGTGGTTTTGGCAATCATAAGAGAACCGTCAGAAGGAATAATCAAGTTTTCCATGAAATACAGTTTTTTAGGTCTCACTTAAGAATACGCTAAAAAATTAAATGAACTTAAGTTTTTAAGATTTAAAAGTTTGGCACTTTCCTGACTCAATGAGCAAGGCAAATCTCACAACTTTGAAATATCGAAAATGTATTTTAACTTAAACGGACCGGTAAGTTATTAGCATGTTTACAGCATGAAACCATCCCTAAGAATTATGTCTCCCTGGATAACTCGATAATTACTTCTGGATCCCTGTTAATCACACAACAAGGTTGAATACTTTTAATTTTATTTCTTGTTCAGCTTTTAGAGATGCTACCTACCGCGGTAGCTACCGTATACTATGTATGCCAATTGAAGCACAGGAAATAAATCTCTCAAATTTTACTTAATGAAAACTATTCAGCTTCAGCAATCTCATTTACTCTGATGTTTGTAGTTTTATTATAAAATGCTTTTGTCTATTTCTACAGTAAACCTTCAAATGAAGCAAATTTCATAAGTAAAAAAATATTATTCATTTTTGCGTGATAAAAAGATGAAAGAAAATATTTTTACATAAAAACGAGTCAGGTGCTACCATGCTACAGTTTTTTCAATTGAAAGGTTTTTATAAATGTCGAAAGTTTTTTTCTAAACAAAAAAACCATTGTGAAAAAAAGTTATTCCCCCTGGAGGCACACTTTTTTTAAAAAAACTTTACCCAAAACATATTTTTTTCTTTAATTACAAATTTTTTTAAAACAAAGGAGACCTTTTTTATTTTTATATAAAAGTTACAGTATACTGTTATATTTTATTACCAAAATTTAACACTTAAATCTTAAATATTAAAAGAGCAAAGGAGCACAAATAAAAACTGCACAAACATGTTACAAAAAAGTTTTTTTAATGGTTGCAAGAAAATTAAGTAATTTTTAAGGCAGTAAATTTTATATGTATAAATATTTATTAATGTTTATAAAATTAATTTTTTAAATGCAATTACATTTTCTCCGAAAAAGCTTCTATTCTGAGAAAGTTATGGTAATCTATGGACAACTTTTTATTGTCATTTTCCCCAATAAAAATGTCCTAATTTAATTAACATTTTAAAAGGTTTTCTGGTTAAGACACAAATAAGAAAGAACAAAACTGGGACTAAATAAAGTTTCAGCTTTTGTTACTGTAAAAATAAAAAATGTAAGTTTGCATTTTATTGTGTTGCAACACAATTGCAAAAAATGCATATTTTTAAAAATAAAAAGTTTTTTGTTTCTTTTAGGGCATATATTTCTCCCCCAGGATTACAGTAAACAATATCACTCATTATTTTATCCTAAAAAATCTTAAAAGCAACTATCGCCTTAATTTTACTTTTTAAAGAAAAGGGTGTTCTAAAACTACAAAAAATATGAGCAAATTTTCTAAAAACCGTTTTTGAATATTAAAAAAGCAAATTCGGTAATACCAACAGCATTAAGAAAAAACCATATATTTTTTGTGAAAGTCAAAATACAACATCGAAATTATTAATCCAACTACATTTGGTTTGGAGCGTCGGTAATTTTTTTTACCCTAATTAAAATAAATATGAAAAGAAAGGAAAAAACGTAAAAATTGTTACCGTATATACGTATTTCGTCTGCATTTACAGCTACCAAGAAATTGATATCATATTTTTAATATTTTCAAATTAGATTTTACGTTTATATCTTTTAAAAGATGTGACTCAAATTTTTATTAAATTTTAAATTAATTAGAGTAAACTGTTGTCTGTTGTCAACACTATATTTATTGGGGTGACTAAAGTGATAATAAAAACAAAATTAAGTCTAAATATGTTGCTTCACACAATTTAAATCATTTAATTTGTGTAATTTTTTCTCTTCAGAGTACCCTAAGAGAAAAAATAACACAAAGTTTATGATCGAAATTGTTTAAAACATAACTCACAAAAACCTTTGTATCATACGCAATGTTGTTGGTTAATTTCATTTTTTAATTAAAGGAGGAGACCCATTGTAAATAAATTTTCTTCCCTTTCATTCATTGGAGGTCTCGACACGAAAATTTCAAGAACTCCGAATCGGAGAATTTTGATGATATTTTCTTTCATAATTATTTTTTCTGATTCCAAAATGGTATAAACTTTCAGAAATGGTTGGATAGAAGCTGAGTTTCAACTTTTTTGTACAAATCCATGACTTTTCGAGAATTAATACAAAAAGCTGAAACTCAGCTTCTATCCAACCATTTTTAAAAGTTTATACCATTTTGGAATCAAAAAAAAATAATTATGAAAGATAATATCATCAGAATTCTTCGATTCGGAGTTCTTGAAATTTTCGTGTCGAGACCTCCAATGAATGAAAGGGAAGAAAATTTATTTACAATGGGTCTCCTCCTTTAAGCAAATACCATTGAATCTCACAAAATATAAAATTTAAATATTTTTGATCCTAAATTTCCAAAATCTTTAACCAAAACCTTATATTTAAGAAAGTTTTATTGAATTCTGGCAATAATGGATCAATAAAATTAGAACTTAATTTTACAATTTCTGTTCTATTAATACTTAATATAATAAAAACTGAATGCTACTTCTGATAAATTTTCGGTGATGCAAAAATGATGTCGAAGCTTTTAGCTTAAAATCATTTTTACATCTAATATTTTCTATCTGTACTTCCACACGAAGCTCATAATATCTTATTAGAAGTTAACCACCTTAAGACAAGAGATTCATCAAGTCGACTTTTTAAAATGCTTGAACTACAAGGATTACGGGATAATTTTTGAAACAGCCGAGAAAACAAAAAAATAAAATGAACATAAAAATCTGGAAAAAGAATCCTAAGCCTAAACATCTATTTAAGTATATTTTTTCAGTGATCAAGTGACAATTAGATTTTAGAAACAATGAGAAATGTTTGATTTTATCTACCGGGAAATCTGTTTTGACCTTATTAATTTTTAAAATGTCAACAATGGCTTAATAGAATAAGAAAACTTTATATTTCTATAGGTTTGAAACACAGTTTTTATCAAATTATTGACAAAAATAATTATATTAAGTTTGATTCTAGTTACTAAAATTTTATTAATGTTTAAGTCAAATATTAAGTCAAGTGATTTAATAAAAGGTGTAGTTAGAATTGCGCATAAATGGATTTTGACGTCAATTTACATAAATTCTTAACAAGGTTTAAATTTATATAATTTATGCTACAAATTCATAAAAATAAAAGCTGTGACTTATTTGTAATCAAAAAATTCAAGGAATAATGAATCTATCACGTCATGTTGGATTTCTAGAGTTTAAAAATCAATGAAAAAATTGCAAAAAAATAATGCATTTTTCATAAATAAAAAAGGGGTAAAAAAGCGCACGCTCTTTTTTATTCAATTATAAGTTTACAACTTTTTTTAAAAAAAGTTTTAAAAGTTACTAAAATTTAAAAAGTTAAATTTAGAAAAATTAAAAGTGAAATTAGCGAAATAAATCAAATTATATTTCAATTTTTGATCACATAGTGACTTTAAGCTTTTCCTTCCAGCACTTATTTTTACAGTAATCTTGTTATCCAATAAAAAGTAATGTCAAAGAAAATTGAATTGCGTCGATAAATTTTGACATTTGACTTTTAACAATTTTAAAATAGCTTCAAATAAAAATAAAACTTTTTGAGTTAAAATCATTAAAAATAATTGGAAAAAGTGTTGACAAAAATTTTGTTTTATCCAAAAACAATCATAACTTTTATGGCTTTTTTTAAAGGGGGAAAAACCAAAGAATCGAGTTCGAAAGTGAGTTTTAAAAAGTACATCAAGGTTTCAAAAAAATAAAAATTAAAAAGGGCAAAGATAGCAAAATTCGAGACTTTTTGAACTCAAACATACGGCATAATAATAATTTAAATGTCTTTTTAATTGGTATTTCCAATGATTAAGATTTTTGAAAGAGGCGGTAGTTGACGTCTCAGATCCCTAATTTTCAGGTCTGTGAAGCATCTGACAATCAGGATCTTTTTGTCGAGACAAATTCATTCAAATCAATTTTCACTACAAGTCTAAAAACAGAAAAAGCATGCAAACTTCCGAGACGAAGCTTTCTGTTAAAATAATAATAATAAAAAAGCAGCAGCCATGACAGAATGCAAAAATTCTTATTTTTGGCACGGTTAGTTATATCTTATTTACTATTTTTAGTAAAAAAAGAAGAGATTAGAAAGAATTAATATCTTTCCAGTCTTCCATTTTATGCACATCTATTTTTAGTTTATTAATCTAAAAATATATTAACAAATTCTTTAAATAGAACTTGCAAATTTTCATTTGCTTTTTCTTGAATGCATAAATTAACATGGAAATGTTATGCTTTAAAAGCATTTTGGTGTATTTTTTGCAGAATATGTAATTTTAAGTTGTAATATTTTAATGTTTTATAGTTTCATAAAACTATTATAATACAAATGCTAATGACAAAAAGATACTGTAAAACGCTATTTAAAAGTTTTTCAAGACAATAATCAAAGCTGTTCTAAGCAATTATCCCTAAATATATGAGACCGTATTTATCTATATTCTTTTCCTGCAAAATTTTTTCCATTTGAACGATTTGATGAAAATGGAATTTAAAAAACACGTAAAAATTCATAAAAGTTTAATATGTGCAAAGAATAAAAAATACGTAATAACTATATTTATGCAAACTTTGCTCCGATTTTTTAAAGAAAAAGTTAAAAAGAAAAAGAGGCTTTTAATCGGTTAATAATAAATAAAACTCTGAAAAAAGAGGTGCTGTAAAAAGCTACTTGATAAAGTTCAGCTATGTTTTTTGCTGATAAATTAATTATTAACTAATATTTGAACAAAATTTCCTCATTTTGGTCATAATTTTGATGTAAAAAGAATTTCGATTCTGGGTAATTGTGGTAATTAAGGTTCATCGAAATCACAAGAAAAAGAAGAATTAATTTGCAAAATTTATGGTTAAGAAACAAAGTTCACATTTTTATCATCCTCGTGAATTTTGCTTAATTGTATTCGTAAAATTATAGAATGCAAAAAATATAAGATTATTTTTTTATAATAAATATTTATCACATTTTTTTACAAAAGTACATACTTGCAAAAGAAGTCAGCAGTATTTTATTTCGGAGAGGACAGAATTTATTTTAAGGGGCAACGTCGTTGATTTTGTGCCGATGGCAATAAAAAATCAAAAGATTTTTATTATTTTCATATAGACACGTGCCTCACTCTGCTGAAAAGTCCCTGACAAATAGTATGCAAATATTTTACAACGTTCACCTACTTGTATACGGTAGCTTTCCATTTAGTCTAACATTAAACAGAGCTACCGTACAGAACAAAAACATTTTTTATTTTATATTTTATTATTATTGCTGTTTCCATGAATAGATTAAAAACAGAAAAAAACAGCATGATTAGACAGGCGTAGGTCTTTTTTTCCTTGTTTCAAATATATTTTAATCCTTCTTTTTTATTACGTATATGACTTATACGTAATTATTAATATCTCTTTCTTCTATCTATATATTCATATGATATACATTTCCCTATTTTTTTATTTTTATACAACTAAATACTAATAATATGCTAATAAAAGAAAAAGCATAGACTTTCAAAAAACAAAGAAAAAGAATAGCATTTTATAAAAATACCTGAGGCGTAATAAACAAAAAAAGAAGAAGAAAAAGAAAGTCCGTCAAATATGCCACTATTTTGACGTAATGTTTTTGATAAATAAAGTATGATTACATTGAAAGCCTTTAATGTGAATTAAAAACAAAAGAAACTTTTACCACTTTGATGAAGTCTGTTTTTAGCTACAGTTGAATAGAAAATTTTTGATAAAAGTGCAAATTTTGACGTTTTTAGATACAGTATCCAAAGAACTTTGCTACCTTGTCTTGTGATGCGCTAAAAACGTTAATAATTCTAACATTCTAACAGTATATCTCCAAAAACAAAAAGCACGGCTGTTTTATAATAATTTTGTTAAGTATTTTTTAAAGACTAAATTTGCAGAAAAAATTTAAAAAAGACAAAAATAATCAAATGTTTAAATTTTAAAATAAATAAAAAATGATTCATCGAAGCTCACAAATTCTTTCGTATAGGGTATATTTGCAAAGGATCAAAGAGATGAAGCCAGAATTGGACAAAAAACAAAGAATAAATCTACCATGATTCAGCAAATTTAAATTTGAATGCTTCAGTCAAAAAAGTATGAGGCATTGTTGCTTATAAATTTACTCGGAAAATTAATGTTATTTTTGTGGACTAGACAGAATATCAGGTTTGAGAAAAAAGCCTTTTATTGCCATAAAACATTAACAAAAACCAAAAAACAACTAAAAAATGCCGTTATTACACCGGGAAGAAAGTAACAACTTAAAGGTCGGCTTTCACATTTGGTGTTTCCCAACTTGTTTGGATGGATTCAAAGTTCCATAAATCTGGATGTCCAACATGCTTAACTGTTGCAGCCTAAAAAAGAATTTTGTTTTTAAAAAACAAGAAAGATGATTGTGATCGGTTGAATCGAAAATATTACCATTGAATGGGTAAAAATGCCACTTTTATTTTTGGCAAAAAGTAAAATTACATAAAAACAGATACCGTAGTTTTTGCAGCCATATATTATTTTCATTGTTTTTTAAAAACATTAATCGGATTTAACAAAGTTTAATATTTTTAAAGAAAAACGTTCAAATGGCTTCTTTATTTTTTGAGACTAATTTTTGAATAATAACTTCCAAATTTATTTTTATCAAAAAACTCTTACCAAATCACATTTGCTCCATTGAAATGGTGGAACATTATCGTAAGCTGGAGAAGACAAAGCTCGGAAACGTAATTGCTTGAATAATTGATAATTTGTACCCTAAAAATACACAAATATTTTAATTTTAACTTTTAAAATAAAGAAAAAAGAAGTTAAAACCGGAAATCCGATTTTAAAAAATTTAAATTTTTTGACGTCAAATTGTTTAATTTCTATCATTTCAAAAAGTGTTTAAAAATAATTAAAATTTTTGCAGAAAAAAATTAAACACGTTTGTTCATAAATACTTGACACTTGGATACTGTAATTCTATTAAGGCAATCTTTTTATAGAAAAAATTAGATTGAAATTCTAAAACTGATAAAACGTCACAAAATTGACACTTCAGTCTGAAATTTTATAAGGTTTTACATTCTATTTAATACAATAAAAATTTATCTCAATGACCCTGAAAGTCAAAAGTCATTTTTTAGATTTTACGTAAAATGTATTTTTGTATGCTGTTGACAGAAAAGTTAAGTTAATTTTTAAATGTTCCAAATTATGGACATCATGATAATGACTGACATGTTTTATAACTTAATTATTATAATACCTTGTGTCTACGGTAGAATAAAAATATATAAGTCTGATAAAATAAGGAAAAACATATCCCCACCTTATAATCCAATGCTCCATGATTTACATGTCCCATTCCAGGTAAAGCATAAGTGCCATTTGCGGGATTCAAATCGCCTCGAGCAGAAATTGCTAAAATTTTAATCATCGAGAAAATATTTTATATTTCTGAAAATTAGCATACCAGCTTCAGCTGTATAAGGTGGCGTACAATTACATTTACTAAATGGTTCATGAGTGTAATCATTGTATCGCATAAGAGTTTTAAGAGTTTCAAGATCAACAACTTTGTCTTGGTCACGTTTAAAGATTTTTGCCCGAGGGCAATCACTCCATGAAAACCAATAAAGTTCTTTTTCTTTCTTGGAAAAACCGCTGACTTGTGAAACTTTTTTGAAGAAAGGAATATTGTAAGATGCATAATATTTATTTTCTTGCAAATATCCGGTTATATCTTTGTATACAATTAAACCACTGAAATTTTTTATATGCAAATTAATTTTCATATCAGACAGGGACGTCAACAGGGTGGAATACTAGTGTGTCCTTACGAAATCATAAAAATCCTTTGATCCTTCACCACTGTCGGTAGAAGATCAAAGACATGCTGTCTCCGTAATAAAATGTTGCTAGCATCCTTAATTAAAACTTACGGCATTTGTTCCAAAACATAAAGAAGGCCATGATCAACAAGTGGCTTATAAGGTTGGAATTTTTTGTAATCCAAGACAATCCATTGATTATTATAGGTTCCAGAATTATGACGACGGAAAATTTGACACCATTCTCGCCCAGTTCGGGCAAGTTGATTTGCTGCGATTGTTCGGACCCAAGTATGTAATTGATTTTCAGGCTTTGTAAAATCATACAATGATTGATTCCAAACGGCGATGGTCGTTTCAATTGAAGCCTAAAACGGTTGGTTTCAAAATACGGATGGTTACGGTATCTGCTTATGTCATTATTTTTGCTCTTATGCTACAGTAATTTTTTGTTAAGATTATCTTTCTGTTTACGGATTAAAAAAGTTAGCTTTATTCGTTTTAAGCAGACGTGGCTTTTTTATGTTTTGGAAAAAATATTAATCAAAAATATCTTCAATACAAAATTGAAATTTTATATTATCGCCTATAGTTGCACCCAAAAAATAATACAGTTTTTAAATAATTCCTTTTTTCTGGTAAATAATTAATACTAAATAAATACAGTGTGTTCTATGCATCTTTTGTATTTTTATAATCTTCAAACTAATCCAAAATATAGTGAAAATGAATAAAAAGGTACGGTAGAATTATAGTTGTTTAGTATTTGCTCATCCCTTGGATAAAGTAAAATCTTAAAATCAGAACACAAATTATTGTTGTTTTTTTCTTAAAAACACTGATGTACATTATTATTTTTGTGCTACAGAATGTTTACGTTTTTGTTATTTTTTAACAGATTATTAAAAAAAGTATATGTATTAATTAATGGCATATTAGTTTCAAAGAAAACAAATATGTGTCAACTCACCAATCCGGAAGATAACAATGCAAAGTCATCTGATGAATACAACATTCCAGGATATGAGGCAAACTAAAAAAAACAAACATGGGGAAATTATAATTAATTAATTGAATTTAAATTCTTACAGTAGTAGTATGACCAGGGAACATGCGTTCATCTGAAAAAATACAACATTTTCAACGAAAAAACAATGAAAAGCAAATTACCGTAACCAAATTTATAAAGCTTCAAAACTCGAAGAAGATTTTGGAAACCGCTCATTGTAACTTGTGAAATGAGAAGATCGGCATTATTTGGAGTAACCTTGAAATTATGGCAAAAAAATGTCACGAACAGAAAAAAAACAAACCTTCACAAGCCCAGAGCATTTTGAGCCTTCTTCAGAATTAATTGGATCTTTGGTTTTATTGAATTTTTTGTCCAAATCATACAACTCTCCATTGATATTTATCATCCTGAAAAAGATTTGATGATAAAACTATTTT
The DNA here is from genome assembly GCA_024447195.1 of Panagrolaimus sp. LJ2414. Taxonomy (NCBI): domain Eukaryota; kingdom Metazoa; phylum Nematoda; class Chromadorea; order Rhabditida; family Panagrolaimidae; genus Panagrolaimus; species Panagrolaimus sp. LJ2414. The sequence continues at coordinate 10,890,956 of JAMRXY010000016.1, forward strand.
ATCCAAAATTATAAATTTACATAATTGGATGAATATTATAATTAATTTCAACTTTTTCAAATGAAGTATTATTATTGAAGCCATCCCAAACCCCAGTCAATTGAAAGAAGGATCGACGAATCTGAAATATTATTAAAATTATGCAAATTTATTTTATGGAAATTTACAGATTGCCAATAGGGATCATCTTTGGGTGCATTTTCAATCTTCATTTTGATATAAACCAAATTTTGATTTAAATATCGATTTAGTCGAGCACAATACTTTTGATATCCTTTACAGTAATCATTAAAAGTATTTTGAAGGGCATAATCAATTACACGTTGTGATAGAACTCCTTCAAGGATCCCAGCGGCATATGCTTGAAGATCAGTATCAAATCCGGATTTGGTTTCAATTTCAAGATATGACCATCTAAAATATAAGTAATGAAAAGTTATTAAATGTTTTTTTAAGAAACTACGCAAACTTAAAATAATTTTTACTAAAAGCCCAACTTTCAAAAAATCAAAGCCTTTTGTGACCATTTCCTTTAACACTCATTTAAACTCTACTTCAAAAAAGCATTTGATTTCTTTTTTTATTGATTAAATAAGCCTCAAAATGAAAAGTACTTTTTTGAACTCATTTTTTATAAGAAATAACACGTAAATAAAAAAAGTAAAATCCTTAAAAGCTAAAAACCACGGCGGTTTAAAACTGGAATTTGGATTACAGCAGAAAATCCCTAACCAAAAAGCTATAAAAAGTAATAACAAAGGGTTTAGATTGCTTTTAGTTAGATTAATTTTCATAAAAACAAAAAAATTTGGAAAAAGATTTTGTACAAAATTACATCACATGGAAGTTAAAAAAGGTTTTGATATTTCAATAATTACAGTAGCAAAAAAAACTTTATTAGGTATATTTTTTGAAAATGTAAAAATTTACCCTGTTGAATTTATGGCATTTCGGAAGCGACCAACAGCAATTTGATTTCGGCAATCAAAGCCATCAATCAATTGAACATGATCATCAAGGTAACAGGCAGATTTATAAGTATAAAATCGTTCTTCACCTTCGCCTTCATTTTTAAATGAATTTTGTCGGTAATAAAGTGAACTCTAAAATCATAAACAAAGTTTTTTGAAAAGTCCACAAAAAGTATATTTAAATCAAAACCGTACATAATCTTTTCGGCTTCCCAAAACAAAATTCCTTTTTTGCCGATATTCTTCACTTGATTCTGAATCAAATAAGCAAAAACTGCTTTGAATTACTAAAATTCAATAATTTTCATTGGAACATTTTTTCTTAAAATAAAAACTTACCTAAAAGTGTAAGAAACCCAAAAAGCAGCATTTTTGCTGCCGAAGTTGTGACACCGAATGCAATGCTTTTCTTTCTTTTTTTCTACCTTCGTTTACCCTAAATCGCATGTTTTTTTTGTGTTTCATTATTTTAATTTTCTTATCACAACTTTTTTTGTCTTTCTTTTTCTTAGACCTCAGACAATTAATTCTCTTTTATTGATAAAGCTTTTTTTCTTCTGTTGTTTTTGATTAGTCTTTCAATGTAGCAAAAATTTTAACACAAAATAATTATACAAAAATCTTTGGTCAAATATATATATGTTGGGTTAAAAAAGAAAATGAGTTGTTCGTGGATGAACTCTTCTTTTAAAAAATGATGATAAAACAAGGATGAAAAAAATACTTTGCCCTTAAAACGTCATCATCAAAAGGTTTGCTTGAATGACAAAGATCACAGGGATAGCTGGTAGTAAAAAGTATTACGGTAATACATATATTGTTGATTTCGAAGTTTAAGTTTAGTGCGAAAACGTTAAAATTAATTTAGTGGCAGATATCAGCATAATAAAATTATAAAAAGCAGTTATTTTTGAAAGAATTACTGTATCTTTTAAATCTTCATTGTATCAGATATGTTCGAGAAAACACATGTCTGAAGCAAAATAAAATCAAGCAAAAGAAAATGGGCAAATATGGAGCATACTTTCTTCGTCTCCAAAAATTAAAGGCTAAAAATTGATATTTTGTTTGAACTTTTGTAACATTTTGTTTACCATTTTGTGAGAACCACATTTTTTTGTTTCGTTTTTTGCTTCTTCCGCCATTTTCTTTGTTTCTTTCTTTTAAAGTTTTAAACAAATGCTTTTTTGCGGCATCAAAAACTTGACAAAGGGCAAAAGTGTAAGTAAGCCACAAAAAATGGAAAGATCACATCGATGACGATTGAGAAATATATGCGCATAAAAAAGTATTAAACAACTCTCTCTGAAATAAACTGCTGCTGACGTCTTTGATTGTTGGGTACTGTATTTTTTAGAAATTTATTATTGTGTTTTAATATTTTTATTAAATCTATAAAAATTTATTTATTAAAACCACAAACAGAAAATTATTATTTATTTGAAAGTTTTGCATTACCAAATGATTGCCGATTTAATTGATTTCTTTGTTTCTTCAAGGCTGAATGAGTTCGTTCAACAAAATTTCCAAAATCATAATTATTTTTGATTGATTCATCATAAAATTGAGAGAATCTTGAAAAATTTATAAAAATAATTGAACAAAAAATATGAATTGGAACAGAGAGTAATAACTGAATTCCAAGAAATGTCAAAGGTTTTGTTGATGTGATTCTAAAAATTAGCATAACTTAAAAGACTAAAAGCAAGAAAGGATTAACTTCTGATGTCTCCAGGACACGGACATCTGAAGCGTTGTATTTTAGTGGAGGCCCAACCATTTCAAAAAAGCACGCCTTTGATCTGGTGCCGACGGCGGTAAAAGATCAAAGTATTTTTATGATTTCGAAAGAGACATGTGCTCTTGGTGCCGTACTCAGCTGACGTCCCTGGTGTAGGATGTTAGAATCCAAATGTAAGTAAAAACATACGTATGATATGAAATTGCAATAATTCCAAAGATAAAAAATAAAATACTTTGAAAAATTGTAATAATTGTTGTAAGAGAAAATAAATGCCGATTAAGAATTAAAAATCCAATAAATCCAAATGGAAGAATAATCATTTGAAGAATTGTTGTAACAAGAACAGGTGTTGTCAATTCCAACTCATAATTTGGAACTTTTAAAGATGGAAAAAATGCTGCTTCAGCTTTGGTAAATGAAAATGGAAGAAGGCATAAATGTGAAAGATTTAAGAATACTTCAAGGAACAATGCAAATATCCCCCATACACCTATCTATAATTGGTTATAGAATAAAAATGCAATAAAAGATTTTAAATTTAGCTAACTCGAACACCAAGAAAATTTGAATTTCGAAATGTAAATGTTTGATCTTGAGCATAACAATAACGTAACATTTTTCTTGTCTGCTTCTAAAAAGCACAAAGTTAAAAATAAATTTTTTAACTTTAATTTGAATTACTGGAGGAAAGGATTGAATTTGGGTTGAAGAAGCACCTTGATTTGGTGAAAGCAATTTTTGTGATGCTGTAAATTGCTGAACTTCTGGTATTTTGGATTCTTTGCCTTCCATTTGTCGAGGAAATTCAAAGAGATCCTATAGAAGGTAAAACTGATAAATATTACAGAAGGGGGGAATAAAACTCGCTTGATTTGTTTGTGATTTTGGTGGTATAAATTCACCAGAATTCGATTTCTTTGGCAAATCTTTAATTTCATTTGATCCAACTTCAAGGGAATTTTCATATGCTGCAATGTGAAGGGACAAGGTGCTGCTACTTTTTGTATTTAAAGAAGTATCTTGCTTATCACTCCTTCGACCCTTTTGAATGTCATTTGCTTTTTTGGCTCCAACATTAAAAGTATGATTTTTGGAAGCTATTAAAGATGAATTTTTCGAAGTTTTGTTCCATGATTGTCTTTTTTCTTGATAATTTTGGGTTACCGTGGAATAACCTAACATTTGAAATGTTACTGCAATTCTAAAAAACTATTTTTGTTACATGACTTATTTTTTATGCTGCTTTTTTAAGGTTTTTACTGGGTATAACCAGTTTTAGCACAATAACATGTTTTACAGTTTTATAAAATTGCAGTGATTTTTTACGAAAATGTTTATCATTCTTCGATTTGCTATAAGAGTGAACATGTGATTCCTTTCCCGAACATAGATAACTTTGATTTAAATTTAGGTTCAAAAACTGGCTATTAATATCAGTTTGAGAATAAGGTGCCAGAGAAAATTGCTGCTTTAAAAACATTCCATCTTCTTTTGTTGTCATCTAAAATAGTTAATGCTTATATTTTTGTAAATAACGGAAACTTCAATTAAAATTTTGTATTATTAAAAAAATATTTAATTTAAAAGTTTAAAAAAAAAGAAAGAAGCCCACAAATTTCACAAAATTATGGTAAAAATGTAAATGAATCATGCTTGAATCAAATGTTTTTTGCTTTTTCTTTTATAAGAATGATGTAATTCTTTTAAACTCATGGAACGACAGACATCGTGTAGAACAGCAGCATTGTTCTTTTTACTGACACTTGCTCGAAAATGGCCGGGCCGGCGGTCGTGAGGCAAAAAATTTTCCCCGGTTTTTCACTTTTGTAAGGCGAAAAACAAATAAGTTTCCAAAAATTCACGCTTTTGGCAGCTAACTGATTGCAACAATTATACTTTATAGCAAACAATTTCTGAGCAAAATATGGAGCCTTAAACTCCATCATAAGTCCGCTAAATTAGCATATTCCATATTCGCATAACGAAATGACCATAACGAAGTGTATTACGTTCCTGGCGGCCGCATTTTTGACCCCTGCTGATAGTTTGTCATTGTGCAAAATTTCGGTGAACACAATTAGTGTTGGTGTGCACTACAACGCGTTTTCCACACTTTTAATCATGCGCTGCGTCTCTTCTTTTCTCTGTTCTTTTTTTAACTCTGTCGTGAAAGAAAAAAAAAGAACAGAGAAAAGAAGAGACGCAGCGCATGATTAAAAGTGTGGAAAACGCGTTGTAGTGGGTGTGGGGTTTGCGCCCGGGCGCGCCGGCGCGCCCGGGCGCAAACTTTAAAGTTATATTCGCTGGGCGCTTTTGTGTATATAAGATACCTTATCAATAGTAGATGAAAAATTCACAAAAAGCGCCCAGAGATATTTATCCGTTTTCGTTTAATCACGATTTGCGCCCAGTCGGGCGCGCCCGGGCGCATCTTAATTTTGGGCGCTTTTGTGTTTTTTTTGTGCTATTTTGTCTAACAAATAAATGCGCCCAAAAAACACATTGAAATATTAACTTTCGCCCGATTTATACCAGTTTGCGCCCGGGCGCAAATGGCGCGCCCGCATCCCTAAACACAATCACGCACCAAATATTACTGAATTTTTTTACCAAAGAAAAATGCCTACTTTAAGAAGCAACCTTTTTGTTACACCACCTAAACTGCAAAAATCAATCAATTTAAGATTTTACAATAACTTTTAATGTTACTTTTCACTATCATTCTGTTTAAAATTTAATTTTTCCTAAATCAGTCAATAAACCTTCATATTACAACCTTCACAATGCAGCAACTTCACTATTTGTAATGTTGTTGGTGTGTCGAAAATGTTGTCAAAAAAATCCATATCTTATCTTATAAAGTATACGAACTAGTTTGACTTATTTTATACTTTATCAAAAACTAAAACACCTTTTTCTGAGCAGCAAAAAAGGAATATTGAACGAGAGGTAACATCTAGAATGGCAAAAGAGCGCGTTATATATATAGACGTTTTTAGATTATTTTACAGTTTACAGAAAATGATACAACAGAATAGTGATAGATTTTCGATGATACTTTTCAAAAAACTTGGAAAAAATTTAAAAAAACAAGACCGGGAAATTAAAAAATTTCTTGAAACGAATAAAAAACTATGGTTTTAATTTTTTCACGAGCTCGGGCTTTTTTACAAATAATATTTAAGTTCCTTTAAATTTATTAGTTGTTAAAAATATATTTGTAGATAATAAAACATGTCTTTTTTAAATCGTACAAACGAATCCGAGGAATCAAAGCCTCCGGTGAAATTTGAACAATTTGTTGTAAGTTGTTGTTGATGAACATTTTCTTTTGAATATAATTTACAAATAATACATTTTAATTTTTAGCCTGCATCTCCACCAGGACCAAATGACAATATCTTGGAATATACCTATGTGCTATCCTACTTTGTAAGACCGCAAGGAAAGTTTGATCCAGAAGATTATGCTCAATACGTTCAACCAGTGGCATCATTTAGTTCAGTCGAACAATTTTGGCATACTTATCGTCATCTAAAACGTCCATCAGGTTTGTGTTTTTATTATTACACCATGATTTGAATTTGTCAACACTATTTTTATTACAATACAATTCTTCTTGCGCATAATAAAGATATGATTCATAGACTGGAAAGCTAAACACTTTTCATTCAATTTCTTAATTCTGAATTACAAATTCATTTTATTAACTTATTTATATTTTCAGATATTAATGAGAAAGTAGATTTTCATCTTTTCAAGGAAGGTATGTATATTAATTGTATTTAAAAAGCTGTCTAAAATATCATCAATCTATTTTAAGGTATCAAACCAGTATGGGAAGATACTGCTAATCGGAAAGGTGGTAAATGGATTCTTCGCCTTAAAAAAGGTTTATCATCTCGTTTATGGGAAAATCTTCTTCTTGCAATGATTGGTGAACAATTTCTTGTTGGAGAAGAAATTTGTGGGGCAGTTTGTTCAATTCGAAATCAAGAAGATATTTTATCACTTTGGAATCGTACTGCTGACAATCCTTTAATTATCAATCGTGTTCGAGATACTTTGAAGCGTGTACTTAATCTTCCATCAAATGCAATCTTGGAATATAAAAAACACGATGATTGCTTAAAGTTTGTTTTTATTATAAATTTTTGTTCATGTTTTTATATCGATGTTTATCGTTTATAGAGATCAAAGCAGTTACCGTCACACAAATCCTGATGTTAGTCGACGATAAAGTTTCAATCCGAAAGTCATACCTTTTTTGTGGTTATCCTTTTTGTTTTTTTTGTTATGTGTTAAAACTTGTTTCTGCAGGTGAATACACGTTTTTTAATGGTTTTGCTTATCGACATCTACATTTATGAATTTGTACATTAAGATTTTTGTTAGTTTACACTTATGTTTAAATTATACTTTCCATGATGTTCTGATCAAATTGTAAGCTGTTTATCCCCGAACATGATGTAGAATAATTATTAAGGGCGCTTTTCACCTCATTTGGATCATTTAATAGTTGTAAGCTTAATCCGTTTCTCACAAATTAAAACTCTTACATTCGTATTACGGTAAACTTTTTTTCTTTGCTTTCCACCTTCTGTTGTACATATGTAGTTTTTTTCTTCTCGTTTTAGTTCAACTTTTTTAACCTTAATTTAGCTTTACATCCTTTATCTCTCGGCATCTGTCATTGACGTATAAAAGTCAAAACATACAACCTCCGCAATTTTACGGAAGAAGAATTTGTTTTGTTTTTGGTCAAAGTCTTTTCGGTGAATTGCTTTTATTTTTTTCATTTCTAAATTTAGTCGTTTAAATTTAAAAACATTTAAAATCAGATATTATTTAATGTTTTTCATTTTGAATTACACCTGCTTTTTGTGATTGTTGATTTGAGGAAGGTTAAGAATCGTTGCAAAAAATAGAAAAACGTGTTTCGCATATATTCTGTTGTTTTCATTTATCGATAATTATGTTCTTCGAGTTAGCAGAAACATGGAAAAACAAAATGTTCATCATTTTTTCTACCGTAATCTGGACTACAGTATTTTTAACAGCAAGAAAATACTGTAGCTTTGAAAATTTTTAAAGAAATCGTTTTTTTATTTCTTTCTTTGAAGTATATTTTCAATCCCTCACTTTTTCTTGAACATTCAAAAACTAATTTAGATATTTGAAGATTAAATTTATTAAATTTTTGAAAATTATTTAATCGCTTAAAACACACAATGAAAGGAAACAAACAAATACATATAAATAAATTTTTTGTTTTTACCCGAAATAAATTAATTCTATTTTTTGCAGAAATAAAAGTCACAAGATTTGTAACAATTGCAAAAAAAAATTGAAAATTGCGGTTAATAATTTTATTATGCATCTTCTAAATTTAGAGTTCGACATTTCCGGCAAATTCTTTTTGCTACAATATGTTTTAATTGCAGAAATGGGTTTCATACGATAGTTTTAAGCAATAGTTTTAAGCAATGATGCATTTTTGAAGGTAATTTTAAGTTAAAAATTCGTGTTAAAATGAGTAGTATTTTTAGTCACCAAAAATCATCAACGAAAAAAAGGTAATGGAATTATAATAAATGAAAAATAGTTTTTGAAAGAGTATAAAATAGTATTATTTTGTTAAAAATGTTTTGCGAAAAATTAAAAACAAATTAAAAAAGCAAAAACTTAAATTTAGACATTTGGAAATTTAAAAATTGTTTTTATGGAGTTTTATCATAGATATCCGCATACTGTAGTGTAAGGGTGGACAAGGGCCCAAATTTTCGGGCCCTGGCCCTTTCAAATTACTAAAGCCCGGGCTTTGAAAAAGCCCTAAAAAATTTTTGAACGAATTATTGTTTAAGTGAGAAAAAATTAAAGAAACTTAGACAAAAAAAATCAGTTATAATTCATCAATTCATCAATGTATCTTTAAGTTTTATCATTATAAAAGTGTTTAATTCAAAATTAATACGAACCTTTTTCGTGGAGTCTAAAAATTTGCGTCCTTGAAAAAATCAGTGATAGTTAATGTGCCGAAAAAACGACTCCATGCGCAAAAAATTTGAGCCCTTTTGGGCCTAAGGGCCTTGGTTGGGCCCCAAAAAGGCCCTGGCCCGGCCTTGGTCATAAATGTTTCGGCCCTGGGCCCTCGTCCACCCTTACTGTAGTGTACTCAAGAAATACTGTTGACGATTAACTGTAATGAAATATATTGTCGCGAATTTAATGTTTTTTTTATCGTAAAACAACAAATATTAACATTTTTAGGTATCGTTTTTTCAAATCATTACTAAATACGGTAATGAATACCTTTGAACTACACTTTTTTCTATAAAGTATAAATTTTATAAGTCTAAATGCATAAAGTGCTTCAACAAAAGCAACATTTTTGCAGTTGTCCTTTTTGAATGAATTGTTTCAATTTTTATTCCTTTAAATTTTTTAATACATTTTTTAAAATAATTAAATTCAAAACAGCAGAAAAAATTGGGCCTTTTTTAATTTTATAAATAATTAAAATTCATATATAGCTTCTTTCTTCATGGGCATTATTAGATTAACTTCCCACGGAGAAATAATAATAAATTAAATAAAGAAGCAAGTAAGTAAAAGTTTCCAAGAATCTTAGAAAAAGCAGACGGCTTAATTCAATAATTAATTTTATTTGAATTGGAAAGCACTTTTTGACCTTTTATTAACCTTATTTAATTAATTAAACATCTCAGACAGGCATGAAATAAAGAAAATTAATTAAAATCATCTGTTTTATTAGTTTGTCTAAATGGTTCTTTTATGTACTTTTGGAATAGTAACCTAAAGACCATACTTTGAATGTAATTTAAACTAAAGAATTACTGTACCAGTGTTTTTCAGATACGTCAGATTTCCTATTTTTTTCTTCTAAAATGATGTTTGATGTGATTCGGTGTTTCGGTAACAAAAAAAAAGTTTGTAGTCAACAGATATTTTTTGTCGTTTATGTTTTGGTTAAACCAGAAATACATTTTTCATGAGATTCTCAAAAGTGGAATAAATTTATCATCACCGTTTTAAAAAACATCAAATTGTCCCTTGAGAGAATATAAAAAAAGAAAAGTAAAAAAACAGATATCAAAGGTTGTACTTCCTTAAAACTACATTTCACGTTATTTTTCTATTAATTAGCTTATTCAACAATAACAAAAAATGAGTGATAAATTTTTTGTACATCACTGATAACAAAACATTACAGTTTTGTCATCATCTTTAATCCAATTTTGTAACAAACTTTCTTCTGTGATGACAAAGAAAAATTTGAGTTTCAAATTCAATTGTTGATTCTCTCTCACTTTTTTCTTTTCTTCTCGAAGTCCAAAGAATTGTCTTTGATGGTGGCATACTGTGGTTCTCTCTTCCTCCATCTTTTGTTTTTTTGGTCGCGCGAGTCGAACATTGAAAAACGTACTCGCTCAAATGACAGAAAGAAATCAACTCTCGAATTTTTCTTCAATGTTCCTCATTCAATCTCAATCAAATCATTTTATCATTTCTGGTTTGGTCGTGGCTGCTTTTTCCTCTCATTTTTATTTCTTCCTCCTGCTTTTTAATTATTATTTTTTAATAACTGCAACATGTTTATTTGATGTCTTTACCTTCAAACTGGAGTTTATGTTTCCCGATTGTTTTTTGAGCTTTAATAATTCATTTTTTTTATATTTTATATTTTCCCTCCCTTTTTGCCTTCTTTTTTCTCATTTTGCTTACGTATTTCCCTTTTTAATCCAAAATGTAATGTAATTAAGTATTTCATGAAAAAAGAGGCGTGGTTTTTGTTGAGGGTGTTTTCAAATCTTTTGCTGGGTGTTTTTTATCTTCGTGTTCGAGTATAAATACCTTTAAATGTTTTTATTTCTTACCATTAAAGTTTACTAATAATACTCTCTGTTTAGTTGTTGTTTAATCATGTCTAACCAACTAATCACCTTCATTTTCTTTGCTTCAATTTCAATCATCTTTATTCAAGGTTCGTTGAATGTTCTTTATTATTTGTTTCAATTTTTAACTTCTTTCATTTTTTAGGATATTCCATTCCTCGTGCCGCCGTCGATGAACTTGATGGAGAATACGGAACTGCTGCATTTGCAAATCTTGATCGTCAACTTCGCTCTGAAGAATTAGTGGTAAGTATATATATAATTTTATACATGTGAATATTTATCTATTTTCTTTTTTAGCCTCTATCAAGACGTATGCGGGAAATTCTCAATTATGCTTCTCGTGTTGATGAATCTGCTCTTGATTCAGATTCTGGCATTCGAGTGCCATCAAAAGGTGAACAAAATGTTGAAGAAAAGGAACCACTTGCTGTCATCTTTCTTGAACCTATTCCTGATGCTGAAACGACCACATCCACCTCGACATCATCATCTGATTCAGAATCTTCTTCGTCTGATGAAGCAGCTAATTTACGTGTAAAAAAATCATTTGGATATTATCCTGCTCGTGGTTAACCAACAACTTCTTTTTTTCATTCATAACTTGTTAGTATATTTGTTCTTGTTATGTAATTTGTATCCACTCTATTTTGTTATATTTGAGATGTTTTTGTATATTAAATATATTGATGACGGGTTGAAAAATAAAATATGTGCTTTCTGAATTTTTATGTGTTTCAAAAAGAAATTTAGGGGTTCTAACTTCGAAGGGGATATGGGTTGGGTTTGGTTGAACAGGACATGATAGGGTGTTGCCTCAGGGACATAAAGAAAAGCAAGAAATAGGTTTCATCAACTTTAGTTGAATAATTGTTCATATTCTTCAGGCATTAACTTTTGCTTGGAAAAATCAAAGTCCAAGAATATTCAATTCCTTCAACATAGATTAATCTTAATTGAAATTCTCAAACAATAACCAATTTTTCTTTTATACATTTTTTGCAATTCTTTTTTTTGTTGCACCTTCTATTTCTGGAACTTCATTTTTATTCATTATTAAAAAAATTTATTAAAATACATATTAATTATTAATAAATAATAAAATATAATACACTTACTTTTCCAAACAATTCAATCATCAAATATAAAAAGGCACAAAATTATTATTCCTTTGAGAATTTTCTTTTTTGCAAAAAAAGTCAAAAAAAGAATAGGCTTCCGAGAAAATATTTATTTTTTGGAAGAAGAAGGAAAAGCTTTAAATTAAATTCTTTAAAAATGGCTGCTTTAGGATTTTCAATAGCCAGCCAAGTCCTTCAAATAAAAAGCCATAACAAGCATGTTTTTGATTGATAAGAGATGGAAATAGCTTCAAGCAATAATAGAAAAAGCTTATTTTTATCGTTGAAAAAATACTATTTTTTATTCTTCTGCAAAAGAATAAATTCAATCAAATATGCCTGTCTGCAGAAAAGTATAATGTTGCAAAAAAACTGTAATTAGAAATTTGTTGTTTTTCTTTAACGTTTTGGATGACACTTTTTTCTTGCAAGATTTTTTCTAAACTTTGGACTTTTCTCCGACTTTGACAGTTTTGATCCCTTCTGCTCTTTGTTGGTTGACCTTTTTTGAAACTTAATATTCATCTTCTATTTTGGCTTATTTTTTAGAAACATTAAACTTAATTTTAGGTTTGTCATTTCCGGGTTTCCTTTGTTTGAATTATATAAACAAGAAAGAGGGAAAAAAAGAGATAATGAAATGTAAGTAGACAACATTAATGGATGATGGAAGAGTAGTCATCATTGTTAAACTTCTATTTTTAATTTAGAAAGGAAGAATTAAATGTTTTGACATTTTTGAACCTTCAAAAAAAAGAAGCCGGCGTCAGAAGGAACACAAAAAATTAACGTCGGTGACGCGCATAAAAGTCGTAAAAAAAGTTTGGCACTTTTTGGATGAAAAAAAGAGTGCCATTTTCGGGAGGTGAGGGAGGAACCATGTTTATCTTTTTTTCATTTGTTAGTCTGATGATGGCGATGAATGAATGGAGGGCGACGAATAAAATTGACAGGTGCCTATTCGAAACAGTTTTAGCGTGAAAAATGATGGCGTTGGAAAAAAGTTTTGTTGCGTCAGAAGTAATTTTAGATGCAAGAAGTTTGTTTAGTTGTTTTATAGGGTACAGTAATTTAAATTATTTAATTGTTCTCGTTTGATCTCTTTGTTCTCAAGCAGTTACAGTAACCTTATTAAAGTGCAAACATGGTTCATGTTAAATTTAAATCCCCTAAGGTCAATGCCAAAGACATGTTTTACCTTTTATTTTTAATGCATGTCATTTTTGTTATTTATTTTGGCTCTAAATGTTGTTTATTGTAATTGAAACAAATATTTATACATATTCAAATATCTACGTACCCTTGAGACGTCAATGATATATCTTTTTTTGATAATTCTCAATTTTGTCTTGTTTCACCTACATTTTGCTTCTTTTGCCTTTGACTTTTGACCAAACTACTTTCTTCTTCTGCATTGCTTCAAAACAGCCCGAAAGAAGAGAAGAAAGAAGGATGACGGCAGCATTCATTTATCTCACCTTTTCTTCTTTCTTTTTTCTCTAATGACGTTTATCCACCTTTTTATTATTATTAATTTTTATATTTTTTTGTCGTCTTCTTTTCAAAACACACATTTTTTTACTGTAACTTTAATTTATCCCTTTATTTATTATTCTTATTTTTCCAAACCCAAACAAGAAAGGAAATTGTAAACAATCTTTTTATAGAAATTTGCTTTCATCAAAAAAGTATACACACAGAAATTAACGTAATATCAAAAGCAGGTGTAACAGATTTCCATTGATTTGACTCCAATTGCGTAGTTTTTTTCGTCTATTTTAAAAATCTCTAAAGGCCTAAAATATCAATGTTTAGTCGTTTTTTTGAAGCAGTTGATATTTTTAAGAATGAAAAACATGCCAGGTGATTTTTAAATTAAAAAAAAAGCGTTTGCTAACGTTTTTTAAAGTTATTCAAAATATTAATGACTGATGATGCCGTAAACAAAAAAATATTTTTGGTTTCTGACAAGACTTCTTTGAAAAGAAAATAGTGCCGTTGCTAAAAATAATGTTTATGTTACAATATGCCATCGACGAAACAATTCCCAAAAAGGAGAATATCCGTTCCATAAATACATTTTTCATTTCCTTTTAAAACATTTTAAATCGTATTAAAATCCGGAAAACAAAAACTTTTTAAATTCTGAAATTTGCAGTTTTGATATTTTTTTGGTCATCGACTACTTTTTCGATTACATTCCTGTTGTCTAATAAGAATATTAAAAACGACAAATTTTGTATTTTTAAATATTAATAAGTTCTTAAAAAACGTGTTAAATTGCAATCCCAAAAAGCGATTAAAATATTTTATATAATATAAATGAATGATGTAAAGTTTAAGGATACAGAGAAAGATTTTGTAATATCAGGGACATGACCCCCGGTTGGTCAGACAATGACGATAAATTCTTTTTTGCATTTTTTAAAACTTAGCCTTTGCTCTTTGCAGTTTAAAGAAGCTTTTTATTCTTTCTTTGTTGTAGGATTCAAGAAATTTTGAGGTAAATGCTTTATAGTATGCCAGAGTTTCCAAAAAGGAAGAAATTCCAACAAAGAACTTTTACTTTTAAAAAGTACAGAAGTACAAAGACCTTATATAGAGAAAGTTCTGGAGTCTCAAGTGGCTTATTCTAAAAAAATTTTAGGAAGCCTTTTCTTTTGTAAGAAGAATAGTTAGTCATTTAAAAATAGTCCCTTTATTAATAATAAAAAATTGCTAATAATAAAACTATACACAATTAAAGTTACCCTAATTTTAAGGTTTATGGCACAAGAGTTTTAAAACTAAAATTTTTTTTTGGTTTTTTCAATAATAGAATGAATGATTAAAACTATGAAAATCAATGAAATAGTCTGTTATTTTTTTTGCTTCAATTCAACCTTAATTTTCCATCAATGCTCTTAAAAAAGAGGTGATGTTTGCAACAAAAAATTAAATACATTTACGCACACGTGTTTATTCCTTCCTATCATCACTGACACTGTAAACCGTGTGAGATTTTTGTTTCTTCAAAAGCATCGTCATTTTGTTGTGTCCTTTGATTTTTAAATTCCAATATTTTCACACATTAATTAAAAAAAAACAAGACAAATAATTTTTTATCAAATGTGTGACACTTTTATAAAAAAAATATTCAAGCCAATTTTTATAATTGAATACTCAAACGACTAATTTGAACTAATCATTCATTTAAAAGCCGCCAAAAAGAATTTGTAGGTGTGAAAATGACGCATTTTTTTCGAACATAAAATATTCTTTCTTCGAATCAAACATAAAAGAAGAAGTAAAAAAAACGTATGTGTTTGTAAAATTTGTCATTGTTTATCTACCTTTTTTTGTAGCCATTTTTTGTATACATTCTTTTGTTTGTAAGATAATATCCCTCTCAGTTTTTTGTTATCTTTATGATTCAAAATTATTTCCTGGTATGACTTCTTTTTTGTTGTATTATTTTTTAAATTTGTTAAACAATTTCTTTATTTATTTTTTGCATTTTTTGAGGCTACAAAAGGTAACAAAAAAGCAAGCGTAAATAACTTCAAAGGGAATTTACCGAAAAAAGGGAATAATAAGATTGTGGTAAATAAATGATAAGTAATATAATGTTGTAGTGTTAAGGTTCTACTTCTGGATGATGATGTTATTATTATTTATTTACACATTTTTCTTTCCAAAAAAGTGAGAAGGAAATTTTTAGAAAAATGCTGCGTCATTAAAAATGTTTTAAAATAGCAGTAGCTAAGAAAAGTTGAAAGAGATTAATAAAAAAATTACAGGAAAAGAGTCGGAGTTAAAGATTTGACTGGCACAAAATTTGGTCATATAAGTTACATGGATTTGGGATAAATGTTGTCATAAAAAGTTGTCATTTGATTTTTCTTCAGTTTTTTGTGTTTGTATTTAATAGTGTGAAATTTTCAGTAATTTAGAAAATACAAATATTTTGGATATTTCTTTTCCACCATTGGTCTTGTGATGGCGAAGCCTGTTTTAATCCTTCAACGTAGAATATTATTTTTCTCTCCGGGCTTCTCTCTTTAACCATAATAAGAATTCAAACATTTTTGTTTATGCATCTTTAACCAAATAAATGATGAAAATGTACTTGCTTTTTACAGGCTTCTGATCTTGTTTTTTAACCAGGTCCTCCCACACATGGTTTCATTTTTATGATACGGTAAATTTGACATTTTCCTGGCGTAGTTGCTAAAATTTATGACAATTAATTTTAAATGCAATTTTCGAAGCGCTGGCGTAATTCTGTTTTTTTGCGTGTTCAATTTTGACTTTTTCAAAAAAAATTAAATTACAAACAATTCCAAGAAATTTTGGTTAAAAAGCATTAAAAATAACTCTCTTTTTTGAAAGCAGACAAAGGCAATTTTCAATTTATTCCTTCTTTTTTTGATTAACTTCTTTCAAATTATTATTATTTTTCCATTTTACATGCAATTTTTCAATTTTGCTGCTGCTGAGTTACAGTAATTCTTTTTACGTTTTTTAGTTTTTTTACGGTTTTGTAAATTTTTAATTGTCTGTTTTCAAGTTTTGGGCGGGCATTTTACAGTAAAAAAAAAGTTTAAAAAATAATCGGAACCACAAACTTACCATTTTTAAATTTTAGGCTGTCATTAAACTTTAGCTTTGAAAATACACTGCTCCACAAAAGTTTACGGACACCCTAAAAATAGTCGATTCTGAAACTTCTAGAAGTGGAATCTGTCCAAATGTTTTAGATTCGGATTCAGCATGCTCGAAAACATATATATCCGTAAAATAATGCCGAAATTTCAAAAAGTGGCAATTCCGCCCATGAAAGTATAAAAAATTGCTGCCACAAAAGTTTACGGACACCCTGAAAAAAATTTGCATACGGTAAGTTATGAATTAGTTGTTGTTTGGGAGTTGCTACATAAGCTTGTTAAACACAGTTTTCTCAAATCCAGATTTCAAAATTCTGAATTTTCATCATTTTTTAACTTTTTTGTCAAAAAATTGTGTTTTTTGACGTTTTACTGTAACTTTGAAATCGGGATTTGAGAAAACTGTGAGAGATTGAGCTATGAAACTTTCAGAACTTGTTAACCATGGATAGGGCTACAAAATGGCATATACGGCATCTCCTGAAGTTTCATATTGGCGGCTGAATCGGCACGTAAAAAATGCCAAAATACACTAAATGCCGTATTTTCAAATCGATGGCAAATCGTCGCCACTTAAGATTTTATCTAGTTTTCTTCACAAATGACCTTTAACAAGCTTATGTAACAACTCCCAAACAACAACTAATTCATAACTTACCGTATGCAAATTTTTTTCAGGGTGTCCGTAAACTTTTGTGGCAGCAATTTTTTATACTTTCATGGGCGGAATTGCCACTTTTTGAAATTTCGGCATTATTTTACGGATATATATGTTTTCGAGCATGCTGAATCCGAATCTAAAACATTTGGACAGATTCCACTTCTAGAAGTTTCAGAATCGACTATTTTTAGGGTGTCCGTAAACTTTTGTGGAGCAGTGTAGTTTCAATATTTTAGGTCAATATATCCATTTCTAAATACTGTATAACTCATCATATCCGGCCGAAAATTCTATTTATACAACCTGATGATGAACTTTTTATTCATTTTTTTAGAAAGTCAGATGATGTAAAAAAGCAATTCTGAATTCATCAGAAATTTAATCCGAATATGATTTTGAAAAAATATAAATATATCATTTTTAGCTTTGAACTTTTACGGCGGATAAGTAAATAATTTTTTCATGAATTTCCTAAAAAATAAAATATGACATCTTTTTTTCGGTTTTTTACTTTCATGTTTAAAAAAAAGTAATTTCAGTCAGTTCCGGCTCGAAAATGGAAAAGCTGTTTCCTTCCGGTTTCATTATTTTTTTTACAAAAAATTCCAAAAATTTTTTTGTTTTTTGTTGCCAAAAAATTTGTGGGTGTTCTTCTTCCTTCCTTTTTTGTAATGGCCCTGAATCCACCTTCAAGAGGATAAAGATTTAAAATATAAATAAAAATGATTTCATTAAATTTTTCTCGCTTGCTTTCTGTGACATTTGTTTTTGTTGTTTTAATCGGGATAAAGAATGTCTATCAAAAGAAAAAACAAGTCAAAAATTAAGTCAAAATCGAATATGGGTGGCGGCGTTGGCAGGCAGAACCAAGATAAGTAAGTTCTTTCTTTTTTTGTCGTCATTCTATCATTCATTTAAGCCCGGTTTTAAACTCCGCCTTTATGATTTTAATATATTTTTGGGGTTTAACTTTTTGAAGAAAATAAACAAAGGCGGAAATGGAAGATTATAAAATAAAAATGTTGTAAAGTTTAGTAAATTTACAATGTTATAGAAGAATGATATTTAGTTTTAAAAAACTTTTTAAGGCCATGTTCGTACATTTTTGCGCTTTTCGGATTTTGTAATTTTTAATATTATGTTTAAGTACACTTAAAAGATGTTATTTATTTTTCATTTTGTGATAGTTTGTATTACGGTAATTGTTTTAGTTTGTAGTGAATATTTTTAACTTCCTTAAACTTTGTTATATTTTAGACAGAATTTAAATTACTTTCCAAATATAAAAGTCACTTTACTCATTTTAGTTTCTTTTCATGGAAAACTTTCTATTGCTACAGAATTTAAAATTTATTTTTGAAAAATAAATGTTTCATTTCAGGTGCAAAAGGGGTGGCATTTAAAAAAGCTAGTTTTAATTTAATTTTTAAAAATTTATAATTTGATTAAACTGTTTGTGTTAAACTTTTAAAATTATTCTGCAAAAGAGTGCCTTTTGCTGCTGCAACAAGTTCAATTAAATTTCATTTAAATGCATGTTAAAATATTTTGTTTGAAAAAAATTAATTCAAAGGGGAGATGAATCGACTTCTTTTATTCATGTTCCACAGAACACTATAAAGTTAAATACGGTGTGTGGGTACATGAATCATGTTTATATAAGACTAATAATTCTGAGAATTACTAAATGTACAGTAATATTTTCACTTAATAACTATCTAATTAATGAAACTATAAAAATCATTGAAGCGCTAATCATTGCTTAATAATAATTTAATTTAATTACTCTTACGTTAGCTCTTAATTATTTAATTACTTTTGAGTCAGAGTGTGATGAAGAATGACGAAACAAAATGCTCGAGTTTCAAAAAGCATAAATTTTAACAACTGCAGCAAAGACGTAAGTGCATACTTTTTTTGTTTTATAATTTTTGAAAGATATAATTGGAGTCATCATCTCTTCTTTATCATTTCTGTATTACTAAATTTAAATGCATTTCTCTGAAATGTGGAGAAAAAAGATCTGCTGCTACAACTTTTTTTAGTGTGTATGTAAGTGTACATATAATCCCGGAGGGGATATGCGTATATCCCTTTCCCTAATAATAATATTCTTCTGTACTTTAATAAAATTTTAACAACAAAGCTTAAAACATAAATTGAATTTTCTAAAAGTTTTTTTTGAAAAAAACTAAAAAATGTCAAAAATTTCAGCTACATTTTTTTGTAAAACGATATTCCAATGACGAAGTTTGAAGGCTACCGTATACATTATTAAAGGTTGGTTTTGTACATCTTTAGTAAAAGGTCTATTTCAGATCCCAGTTTTATTTTAAA
Source organism: Panagrolaimus sp. LJ2414 (assembly GCA_024447195.1). NCBI lineage: Eukaryota > Metazoa > Nematoda > Chromadorea > Rhabditida > Panagrolaimidae > Panagrolaimus > Panagrolaimus sp. LJ2414. Next base: position 10,910,352 of record JAMRXY010000016.1, read on the forward strand.
ATTTTACTTAAAAAATTTTGAAATAAACTAGCTGTTGATTTCTAAGGCTACATTTTATGTTTCCTGCATAAAGAGATAAACTTTAACTTTGAACTTTTAAGTTTAAAAAAATTAAATTAAAGGACGTTTTTTGTAACATTTGAGAATTTTTTACGATATTTGGCATTAGGAAAAATTTTTTTTCTCAGAATCGGCTGAAAATATGTTCCTAGGGTAATTTTTGCCCAGGAATTCGAATTTTGTCATAATATTTGACATTCTTCAGGTGGATTCTGAGATTCAGAATCTGTGACCCAGAATCTGGATTCAGAAGCCATGTTTTCAAAAAATCTCAAAAATGATACTATTCGAAAGCCCTGGACGTGTTTAGTCAGGAAAATGCAAAAGTATTCATATTTGACCCTTTTAAATGGTTTTATGCCCCCGGAAAGTCCAAAAATGGCCAAAAATTACGGTAATTGGACTCCGAAATCCCCCAAACGACTTAGGGAACGGCCATTCATATTTTTTTATAAACTTTAACTGATTGGGCATCGAAAAACACCTTAAACTCGAAAATCGATGAGGTAGCGGAAAAATTTTTCCTGTGCTACTTTTGTCGACTTCAACAAAATTTAATATCTCCAACATCAATATAAATTCATAACTTTTGAAAACGACTATGAATCGTCTTCCGGTGACTTTTATGATGAAATATAATGTATTTGTAGCATTTATGGATAGTTTCAGCCCCCCGACATCAAGTATGTACATTTGGGATCAACTTAAAATATCTGTTTTTTACCAAAATTAACACCAAAATACAAAAATTCGCAAAACTGAATTTTTGGTTGCAAATCTTTTTTCTTGTGCTTTATTAATTTAAACTATATGTATCTGCAATAAATTAACGCATAAACAATGATATTTGGACCAATATGGATTTTTTACGAATTTTTGAAAATACCTCATTTTTGGTCATTTTTCATGATTTTCGGATTTCATGAAAAATGTAAGATATTAACTTTTTTGAGTGTTTACCATAAAATATATGCTAATTAAAAATTTTAGGCAAAGTTTCAATCCATTAATACCCATACACGATATTTGGGATCAAATATTATTTTAGCAATGTTATCACAAATTTGTAATTACCCCTATGTGGTTGGTACTGGGTTTTAAGGGTTGAAACTTTGCCTAAAATTTTTAATTAGCATATATTTTATGGTAAACACTCAAAAAAGTTAATATCTTACATTTTTCATGAAATCCGAAAATCATGAAAAATGACCAAAAATGAGGTATTTTCAAAAATTCGTAAAAAATCCATATTGGTCCAAATATCATTGTTTATGCGTTAATTTATTGCAGATACATATAGTTTAAATTAATAAAGCACAAGAAAAAAGATTTGCAACCAAAAATTCAGTTTTGCGAATTTTTGTATTTTGGTGTTAATTTTGGTAAAAAACAGATATTTTAAGTTGATCCCAAATGTACATACTTGATGTCGGGGGGCTGAAACTATCCATAAATGCTACAAATACATTATATTTCATCATAAAAGTCACCGGAAGACGATTCATAGTCGTTTTCAAAAGTTATGAATTTTTGGTTTATGTTGGAGATATTGAATTTTGTTGAAGTCGACAAAAGTAGCACAGGAAAAATTTTTCCGCTACCTCATCGATTTTCGAGTTTAAGGTGTTTTTCGATGCCCAATCAGTTAAAGTTTATAAAAAAATATGAATGGCCGTTCCCTAAGTCGTTTGGGGGATTTCGGAGTCCAATTACCGTAATTTTTGGCCATTTTTGGACTTTCCGGGGGCATAAAACCATTTAAAAGGGTCAAATATGAATACTTTTGCATTTTCCTGACTAAACACGTCCAGGGCTTTCGAATAGTATCATTTTTGAGATTTTTTGAAAACATGGCTTCTGAATCCAGATTCTGGGTCACAGATTCTGAATCTCAGAATCCACCTGAAGAATGTCAAATATTATGACGAAATTCGAATTCCTGGGCAAAAATTACCCTAGGAACATATTTTCAGCCGATTCTGAGAAAAAAAATTTTTCCTAATGCCAAGAAATTCTCGATTGTTACAAAAAACGTCCTTTAAACAATAAAACTTTTAATGCTGGTTTGAATTTAAATTTTTGATGCCCATTTGTTTGTTGGCAAGCTTGCTTTTGATCATTGAAAACGACAATAACATTAGCTGAAATAAACCGGCTCATTTGACGTTCTGTTGTTGGCAATGACTTAAAGGAAATCCAACATTTGCAGCAATTTTTGTTTTCGCAAGAAAGTTCGCGGGGCTGAAAGAAATTGAAATTCAGACACTTTCACTTTTTTATGTTAGCAAAGTTAGAAAAAAAAAATGTTCCTAATTTTCAATAACTTTCAACTTCGCGAACTTTCTTGCGAAATCAAAAATTCCAGCAAATGATAGATCTCCACAGTTAAAAATAAGCTATTAATGTTGATGTAAAACTTTAAGCAAAACACTAAATTTCGAACGTTTAGTTAGAATTTTTGATGAGATTTGTGATTTCGTAGTAGAAGTAGAAGAAACTTTTTCAACCTTTTCCCATATACAACATTCAAAACCTTTGCGTCAAAACCCTTTTTAATTTTGAAACATTTGCTCTTTTTAAGCCTGGCCCACATTTGTTATTTTTTTGCTTGCGTCTTGCATAATTAAATTGATAACAAAAAATGTCAATTTCATATTTTTTCCCTTCCACGCTTGGCGCCAATGGCACAACAAAAAAAGATATTATTTATGGAACCACCTGTTTTTGCAAAAAAATAAAGTTTTTTTAAAAAGGTCAATTTTTTATTTTTTGAATAAAAAATGTTTCGCTACAGCCTCAGGCTTTTAAATTTAAAAGGTGAAAGAATAAATTTTCAAAAATTTTTTTGGTGGAATAATAAATTTTGGCGAGGGAAAGATGTTTGATCAAATTTTTTAAAAAAAAGAGAGATTACTTTTTCGCATTTTAAGAGTGTCTTTCATTATTTTTTTTTGTAAAAGAATATTATTTATTAAATTAAAAGTGCAATTTTTGAGATTTAGTTTTTGTGTCTTGAAACAGAATTACTTACCTCCTCAGACAGAAGAAAAAAGAAAATGTGAAAAGGTAATCTCAATCTCACATGTGAAAATTATTTCCGTTTCTCTATTTCTTTGGAATTAATTATTATTGCGTTTTGATAGAAACAATATAAATACAAAGAAATATGGGTAACAAAGATGAATAATAATTATAATAATGTCTTGTCTTGCGCAATGAAGCAGTCAAGGGTAAAAAAAGGTAGTCTTTGTTTTTTGAGATTCAATGTTTCAAGCAATGCGTCAATGGACATGACCTTTGATTGAACTTGTTGCAATAGTTTTGATTACAAATTTGCATATTAGCTTGCTAATTTCAAAAAAGTAATCTTAGATTTTTGTTCTGCATTTCTTAGTATCACAACACAGCCTACCGTATTCCCTGGAGTCAAGATTTCAATGTTCAAACTATTCCTGATGTTTGATACCTTTCTCATAAATCTTTTTAAAAGCCTTTTAATTTAAAAAAGTTTTAAAATTCAAAGATTCATAACTATTTTTTATTCATTCTAAAATCTTTACAAAACCATCTTAGTAAGTAGGCAATATTGCATAAATTAGCGCTTTAATAATGCTACAACAAAATACTCAAAGATCGTTCAAATGCATTTATTTTTGCATTAATTAAGCAAACATATAAAATATTCTTTTTTAAAATGCAGAAAAAAGGGCAAAGTTTGAGCACATTTTTTCTTTCAATGCATCTCTTTTTGTATTCAAGAAGGTGTGCTTTTTTTGCAAGCTATGAATAGAAGCTTGTGAGAATGGAATAAAAAGAAAAGTTGCAAAATTACTTTTTTAGGCATGTTTTAACTATGTGATATTGGGAAAATTTTAAAAATGTTGTTTAAAAGTTTAGTAATATTTGGGGTTTTAAGCATAAGAAATGGAAACTGTAGTTTATGTTTAGAACTTCAGTGATTGTTTACTGTAATAATTTTTGGCTAGATAGTTGCTTCTTGATTCTTACCAAATTTTGCATTCAGTATTTGCTCCTTGAATAAATTAATCGCGTGTTTTTTACTATTTTGAAAATAAAATTGTTTTTCTTTCAAATTTTCAAATTGAGTTATTTTTGTTCCCTTTCCAAAAACCTTGATATTTTGGTCGCTTTTTTCAAAACTATAGCCCTTTTTGTTACTAAATAAAAGGCCGTGTCGGTCGTCAAAATAGAAACAATAACTAAATTATTATTATACTTTATTTATTAAATTGTCTCAAAATGAAATGCGTTGTTTTTCAACCCCAAAAAAGAAGTGAGACAGAAATAATTATGTAATCTATTTCTTTTTTTGCTTCAGCTGTTATTGACATTGTTGGCATTTTCGACTTCAAAAAAAACTTCCATTTTTCAGTTTTCATCTGCTTCTTTTTTTGTTTTTTTAAGAATTCATTCATGTACTTTCATAATTATTATTTTTTGCTGATAAATTTGAGGGGGTTCTAGTTAAAATAAAATGTTTCTGACGGTAGTAGTATGAGAATAAATGTAATTCACAAAAATATATATTGCAAATTGCATATTTGCAGCAATCGAATTTGTGTTTCATTTTTTCGTCTTTTTTCTCAACTGTTTTTAAGAAAATTCTTGAACGTTTTTGTTATAAAAAAGAATAAAAGATTCATTATTTTGATATTTGCTTTTTAAGAGTTTATTTTTTGATTAATAATTTGACCATAAACTATTTTCCCAGCTATCCCAAAATTAAGCTATTTGGATAATTTTAAATGGGATCCAGCAATGCTGGAATCCATTTTCTCAGATGATGCCAAACCCATTTATTTCAAATTTGTGTTCTGGTTTGTTTTTTTGTTTTTGATTAAGTTCAGAATCAGTTTCAAAAACAAAATAAGTCATAGATGATGTAGCATATAAATGTATGCATGCTTCAATGACATATCCAAAATTGGATTTGTCGAGTCTCAAAAATCAAACACGGAAGTTTGTAAAAATTTAATCAAACAAAAAAAGCGAACACCATGAAATTTTTGTCGCTTTTCCAAATTTATTGCTCAATCATGCAAAAGTCAAAAAAATCCATTTTTGGAAGTTAAAAAACAACCGAAAAAATGTAAAGAAAAACATAAACTTTCTTTGATCTTTAACACCTTCTTGGAGGATTTGTTTTTGGGTAGTTTCTGAAAATAAAAGTAAATTCTACAAATAAATCGTTTTCCTTTGGGAGATAATAAAGTGTTTTTTTTTGATAAAAAAGAAGATATTCATTTGTGTGCCATTCTCTGCCAATTTTAAGCTTCCTGTTCATCTCAATTATAGGCAATAACAGGTACTTTGATGTTTAAAATTTTCATATTTTTATTTTCTTTGTCCATCTATTATTACTTTTAAATCCCCAAAGAAGAGGTAAAAATGGTGTTACTTTTTTAAAATTTGCTAAAAAGTTATTTCGGAGATTTTACTACTTTTATTTTAGCAGTTTTCTACAAAAACGGGATCCCATTATTATTGTTATGAAATTTAGTAGTTTGAGAAAAATGGATTGTTGTAAGAATGATTAAGATAATTGCAAAATGATGATATCTATTTAAGATTTTTGCAATTATCTCGTATCTTTAATACAGATTTTTAACAATTATTGCAAATTTTTTATCTTATTTTTAGAAGAAAACGGGTCATTAAGAATAGGATAATGGCTACATTAAATTGAGAGCAATTAAATGTATAAATTTAATGTAGCATATTTCTTTGCCAGACGTTTAAAGAGAGATTATCCAGTTCAACATGTATCTTGGCTATAGCCATGGCTAGGATTTGTAAAAAATATTACAAATCACAAGATGATTGACTGAAGCTTGAGATTAAGACTCTATAAAGTTTTGTATTGTGATGAATAAAAAATACGTTTAATAACATGTTTTTATAAGAAACGTAGGAGGTTTAAAAGAGATATTGCTGGATTAGGAATTCTTATTATCAAAACATGATTAAAACTTTTATTTATTTTGCTGAAATTAAGTAGGATCTATGTGTTCAAAATAACACATATGTTTTTTGAGGGTTCAAATTAAGAGAAGACTTTGAACCACAAATTTTGCTCCATAAATTTAAAAAGGTGGTCCCGACATATTTTATATTTAAGTTAAAGGATTAAAAAGTGATGATTTTTAATGCATAAAAAACACTACGTCTCCAAAATAATAAAAAAACTTAGTATAAAAAGAAGCCATAAAAATACTATCATATAATTGTTTTGGATTATCATCCCCTTTTTTGCTGTTTATTTTTAATTTATTTAACAAAATTACATATATTTTTAGAGGATGAATGGCAAAAATTTCTAAATAAAGAGAAAAAATACTAAATGTTGTTATCAGACATCATCTGTTTGGAAAGGTAGTAGAAAAGATAGGTTGATCTTTGTTAAACATACCGTATACCTAATAGTAATAATAAGAATTATTTTGTACTTTCAAAATCTTTTATCCCATCACATCTAAAATTCTTACCTAAAAATGACGATTTTTATTATGTCTTTTTATAATCAGGATTAGATATGGTACACAAATATGAATCATTTCAAAATTATAGTTTTAAATTAAAAGAAAGTCTGCCTTCTTTGATCTCTTTACGGCACCAACAAATTTTTCGCCCTGCCCCTTTTTTAGTCATTCTCTTCTTTCTATTTTTTGAACCTCCCTCAATTCCTTTTTTTACTCAAAAAAAACACGCCTTCATAAAACTTTTTTTACTTTAGTTTTTTCTCTCTTCTCTTCTTTGAAGTTTATGCTCTTTACAAACATTTATATATATGAATATATATTTGCACTTGAATGCTTAACCTTTTTTTTAATAAATTTTCCAAATGCCATAATTCGGTTATCCTCTTCCTATTTTTTTGCTGCAATTTTTTAAATTTTAAAAACCTTTGTTATATTTGGCTTGATATTTTCGCTTCAATTATTTAGCATTGTTTTGTTTTTATTTTTTTAATCCATGCCTTTTTTTAAGATTAATACTCAAGTATCTTGGAAATTATAAAATATTTTAAAAAAATCACAGAATGATGCATTTAACTTCAGTTATTCTTCTTTCAATTGCATGTTGTTGGTATACTGTATCATCTGCAGCAATCACAAATTTAAATGATAAAAATGTTAAAGTTTCTGATGTAAGTTTTTACAAATAATTACAGTATTTTCTAAATAAGTTATTTTAATTATCATTAACATGTTTGCCACAGGCCTCAAAATCTTGAACGACATTAATAAATTAGTCGCATTTAATTTAATTATTAAAAAACCTTTACGCAGTTATTCTTCTAAAACTAAAACTAAAAAGTTATAATTTACTTTTCTAATAATATCATTTTATCAGGTGTTTTAGAAACTGTTTTTGTGATAACAGAATTTTTAAAACACTTTTTTACGCAATTTTGAATAAATGCGTAGGTTATATTTCGGGCCCAAACATTTAAGGTTATTTTTTGGTCTTGGAAAGATCAATTAAATTGTATCGTAATATTATTATTTCAACACATTAGTATTTTTTGTTAAAACATAAAAACACTTAAAAATTCAATTATCGGGAAAATTTCCAGAATGCCAAATTTTTATTTTTAATTTAGTTTTTGATTTTTCAAAAACTTTCTTCCAAAATTTAAAAATAAACAATATTATTTATTATTGTTTTTCTTTCACTAATTTAATATGCAAATTTAGTTAACAAAAACTGTGACACTAAAGAAAAATATATAGACAAGTTTTAAGAATTAATCGCACCCCAAAAAATGGATTAATGACGCGCTATTTTTTTGGCATAATTTTGAGATCATAAATATATATTAACGTAGGAGGCAAAAACATGTGTAATATTTTTTTATATTCTGGTTGATTTGAGAGAATGAAGAGGGAAAGATAAAGTTTGAAGGATTACGCATTTTTGCGTCACAAAATAAAAAGAGGGATAAAATTAATATTATCTTTTTATTTAATAATATAATTAAGATGAGTAAGAATTATAATAGTGCAAGAAGTTAATTCAATTAAACAAATTTTCTTTACGGGGCACAAAAAAGGATCTTTGAAAGTTTATTTAATGTTGCCCAATGACGAAGAATTATCTTACTAATCTCAAAATTAATGCCATTCTTCGAATTATTCCCTTCCTCTGTAATAAATTTAAACATTTATTTGTACCTTTTTTAGTTATCAATTAATGAACTGACGTCAATAATTAATTCATTAGTTGATAAATCTTTGCAACAAAAACATCAACCTCAACAACAACAAGCACAATCTCAACATGCACAAGGACCAATTATTGAAACAATTGAAGATGAAGAAGAAGCTGCAATGCCTTTGGAACCTTTGAATTCATTCAATTATTTCCCATCTTCTTCAGGCAGCCTTCAAATGCCTGATTTTATTCGACCTGAAAAGCGTGGAACCTTCCAATTTTATGGTGCAAGAGGAAAGAAATCATCAGGTTTCAACTTTGGAACAATGGAATCCAAAAGATTCAATTATATGCCTTCAAGAGGTTAATAATAATATCTCAAATCCATCCATCTCATCTTTAGTCATTTTGATCTCTTTCCAATAAAAAACCTATGGTCTCAAAAAAGCATTATTTTATATATTTTTTTTTGTTATTTGTCTCAAACTTTACTTCTTTTTTCGTCTTTTGATGTTGAACAACAACAAGCTTTATGCAGGCATTTTCCAACAATCAATTTGCTCCATTCTTCATTTCTACCGTAATAATATCTTATTTATGTATTAATTTAGTTATATATGTTTTAATTAATTATTATTTTGCAATTTTGAGCAAACAAAAACCTTGGACAAAATAAAACCTTTTTTGTTTTTATTCATTTCTTGCAATAACAGACACAAAAACTCGCATGTTCATAGAATTTTTAAAGAAAGCAGAATAAAAAACAGTTCTTCCCAAAAAATTAAAACACAGGGTTTTTGAAAAATGTTTATTAAAAGCACAAAAGGAAGAAATTTGTTTTGTCAATTACATACAAATATTAAATTTAAAAAAATGATATTCTAAAATTTAGCGTCCAAATCCGGGTTGTGCATATCCACCATGGCTGCCGGCATATCCGCCACCACCTCCAAGAGGATATCCACCACCAACACCGCCTCCGAAACCGCCTTGTTCAAAACCTCCTCCTCCGATTGGGGGTCCTTGTCCGCCAAATCCACCTTGTTCAAAGCCACCTAAATTTATTCAAAACATTATTTCATTTCATCTCATTGGATATATTTATTACTTACCAGGAGGACCATATCCCGATGGACGACCGTACCCTCCAGGTCGGGCTAAAACAATAGCAAAAATTGCACAAACAAGAACAATAATTTGTTTCAAAGAAAACATTTTTAAATTGAATTGAATTTGTTGGAGTTGATCGAGATTGAAAAGGATGTCTTTTTTCGATCTTCTAATTTCCCTTTTATATTCCAATTTTTTTATATGTGTTTAGTTTTGACCTTCAATGTTTGTTAAACCCAAATTGCCTCAGGGCGTTTTAATTTTGATCTGTCTTGCGTATTTTTTGTTTTTTCGTTGTTTTTTGACGCAAGTTTGTGAAACAATCTAAAAAAGAGAGAGAAGGTGAAAGAGATCGCCCAATTTAAAAAAACTGACACATTTCCGTTTAAACTTTTTTTCTTCTTCTTTGTTTAATGATCATTTAATAAATTATATTTTTCTTAAAGTGTTTTTTGACAAACAAAAGAATACACAATATTAAAAAATGATTCATAACTTTTTGTTGCAAAATGTTTTTATTATTTGGCAAAAAGAAATTTTGGATGACTAACAACAGTTTGATCAATATTTTGATAATTTCATTTGATTCACTTGAGGCGGCAAATACTGTAACTTCAATTTGCCAATAACTCGACTTCACGGAGGCAGCAATTGTTGTTAATATTTTTTATTGTTTGTTTGTTACCATGAACAATCCTAACAGACCCCGAAAAAAAGCTTGAGGGCATCTTTGAATTTTCCTTTCTAATGGGATTTGAACTAAACTAAATGATTTGAATTAAACAGCATCTTAAGCAAGAATTTGCATATTTTCTGTCTTGGCTGATTAAACCATATTTGTGGGAAATTTTCTGTTTTTTAAAACAATAAATAAACAGTTTGAAATTACTACACGGAAGTTATCATTTGCAAAAAAATGTTAACAGTTCAAAAATTTTCCCCCACTTGCCCTGAATTTCAAAGTCTGTACAAATCAAGTCGTTTTCGTTTACCTTGAACCTTTCATTTTTAGATGGCTGAAAATATTGTTCCTAAAATTTCTAAAATTGTTTATCAAAATCTGAAAGATTTTATTCCTTTCTTTTTTTCAATAAAATTGTCTCTTCTTCTTTTTTGGGGTAGAAAGATATGTTCTTAGAAGTTTGACTTTAACAAATTTCTTCCATCAAAAAAGATACATACAAGTATAAATGTTTTACAACAAGAACAACATCACTGCTACTGAATGTAGAAGCGCATCCTTCTTCCTCTATTTCAACCGGATATGACAAAGCATGTTTTTGTTCCAAAAGAATTTTCTGGGACTTTTGAAAAAAAGACGCACAGATTCAAAAATGTGTGCAACAATGATGCCACCAGAAAAATAAAAAGTTTTGTCTTCAAATAAAAAAGGGCAATGCCCAAAAAAGCAGCTTCTTCTTATTCGAAATTGCTTCATTGACTTTATTTGTTGTTGTTGTTCTTCTTCAAAGAAGAAAAGCGTTAAATCTCTATCCTTTTTCATGGATACAAATAGAGATAGAGAATTTAAGGAAAAGGAAGAAGAAAAATGCAAGAAAAAAAACTCAGCAAGTCAAAGAAGCAAGCGAAAGCCATAAAAAGATCTGTAACAAAGCTTCGACTGCTGCTTTCAAACGACAATAGAAAAAGACGAAGAAGGCATTCTTTTTTTGTTGAATTCAATATTGTATCGCTTTGAGTTTCTGTGTTTTTTATATATTTTTTTGAGTTTTTATTTGACGACTTTTCGACAACTTCTTCTTTCTTATTGGACAACAGCAACAGCAGCTTCTTTAAACGATTGTTGTTTTTCTTGCCTTGAAAAAAAGATTCAAAAAGTGGGATGAGTTAGCTTTTGGCATCTTCACTTACTCACTTACTTACTGGAAGTCAAAAATCTTTTTTTGTTTAAGAATGTGGATAAAGTGAAAGAGCTGTTATATGGATATATCCCCTAACAGTCATTATTGTTTATTCAATGACGTTCAACAATAGCCTATCTATTTTTTACTCTTTTTTAGTACTTTTTTGTTGCCAAAAAGAAAAAAATTTCGATCTTTATAAAAAATATAGTTGTAAAAAAACTCAACATTTGCACATTTTTATTCGCGCTTTTTATTATTATTAATTACTGTAATTGATGGAATCATTTTTGTAGGTCCTACAACGAATGATGGAAATTATTTAATACCTCATTTAATTTTACCAATATATTTTATTATCATATTACTGCCAGAAATATAGTATGTGATATCTGCTAGAGAATTATATACTTAATATATGTTGTATATTTTCAAATTCAAGAATCAAAATTTTATGTAAGCAAATGTCAAACGCCAAAGATTATATTACTGTAAAAAAAATTAAATTTTTAGGGAATTTGGTTAATACTATTTTTGCATTGTTTTTGGGCTCTCTATTATTTCTATACCTCTGAGGCGATATAAACTAAAATAGTTTAATTTTATTTAATTTAAAATATGTTATTCGACGGGTTACACAACAATCTTTCAACTATTCAAATAATTTTTGGTTTATTATTTTACGAAGTTGTTTTTTGTCAAACAAAATCAAATAAATTTGGGGGTCTTCGAAGAACACATCCTATTGAATTAACAATTGAATCTGGAGCAATTAGAGGAGAATATTTGGTTCGGTTTTATTTATTTTCTGTCTGGGTTTTATTTTGTAAAGCTATTTTTTAGACAATTGGAGCCAATGATTTTGCAGTTTTCAAGGGAATACCGTATGCTGCTCCCCCAGTTGGATCTCTAAGATTTCAAAAACCTGGTAAGATAAGTGTAGCTCGTGTAAATCAAATTTCTTATGCAAAACAAAGGTCCAAATTGCGACCGAAAATTTCGGAAGGTTTTTTTGACAACAAAATTTCGGGAATAGTGTATTTCAGTACTATAGTACTGCATCATCACCTTTCATTATTTAAATTTTTTACAGTATTTATTGAGGTTAGTGGAAATTTTGTCCAGGATTTTTGGGAAAACTAAAAAAGTTTTTGGTTTAAAATGTCCCAGATTTTTTCAAACGAATTTTCATGAGACAGTTAATTGCAACTTCTTTATTTGACTTTTAATGTCACCTAAAATTCAATATACAATTTTTTTGGCTTAATACCAGTCATGTATGCAAGAATAAATTTTTTTCAGAACCACCAGCAAAATGGCGCGGTGTTATGAATGCAACACAATAGTAAGTTGAATCATTTAATTCCTTGGGATATAATTTTTTGCAACATTTCAGTCCTCCAATGTGCGCTCAACGTTCTCGAACAAAAGCAACCGATCCATCACATTTATATCGAGTTCATATATCTGAAGATTGTCTTTATCTTAATGTAATAGTTACAGTAACTTTGAATATATCCTGATTTATTCTAATTACAGGTATTTGCACCCCCACAATTTACAAATGACACATATCCTGTAATTGTATTTATTCATGGTGGAGCATTTCAATCCGGATCAAGTTCCGACTATCCCCAAGATGCAATTTTAAATAATTTTGTTTCAAGAAAAATTATTTTTATATCAATTAATTATCGATTAGGACCACTAGGATTTTTGTCCACCGGTGATGAAATATTACCTGGAAATTTTGGGTTATGGGATCAAATATTAGCTTTACAATGGGTCAAAGTATGTTTTTACATCTTTAATATAATATGCAAATTTACTTTTGTTACAGTTAAATGCGCATGTCTTTGGGGGTGATCGAAATAATATAATGTTAATGGGGCAAGGCTCTGGTGCTTCATCTGCTTCAATTTTGGCATTGTCGCCTCGGGCGGAGGGACTTTTCAATAAAATTTTGTTAATGTCCGGAACAGCAATAACCCCTGGGGCAGTTCGGAAAACTCCAGTAAATGCCACGTGGAATTTAGATGACCGGCTGCATTGTCGGAGCTTTAATTCTACGGAACTTTTGGATTGCTTTAAAAAGATGTTAAGAGATGAAATTTTGGATGCCGCAATTGGAAGTTCCACCACCGTTCCAGATTATGAACAATTTGTTCCAGTTGTGGATGGCCCCGGAGGGGTTATTCCTGAACCCCCAGAAATACTTGCCACGTATCGACCAAAAATGCCAATCATGCTTGGGACAACCAAAGATGAAAGTTCTTTAAGGATTTGTAGGTTTATGGATCCCCTTAGGGGATATACTATTTTTAGAATATATATTTTAGTGATAGTGAATGAAAAAAATATAAATTTTACGGCACTGGATCGAAAAATGGCAGAATATCTTGTTGAAGTATGTTAAATTTTAAAACAACTTTTACAATCAAATATAACAATTTTTTAAATTTCCAGAATCTAACACAAGGATATACAGATTTTACAAATCATCCATTAATTGCTGAAGGTTGTAAAAGTGAATATGTTTGGACAAAAACTGATCCATCCATTGATACATCAGTTTTATATGATTCAATGCTTAAAGTAATTATTGTAACTGCATGCAAATTTATCCAACAAAAATTTTAGATGTATTCGCATTTTTGGTATGATGCCCCAGCTTCCAGAATTGCGACATATTATGTCAAACAGAAAGAGCCCGTTTATTTATATTCATTTGATCATATTAGTGAAAATTTTGAAACTGATCGTATGCTTTTAAAAAATATTACTGTAGCAATAAACAAATATCCAAGTTTTATAGGCGCGTTTCATGGGTGTGACGAAATATTTTTATTTGAAATTGAACCTCGATTTTTGATAACTCATCGGGATAAAAATTGGCAGTTGGATAAAAGAGTGACAGAGATATTCGCTGAAATGATTGTAAACTTTTTAAAATACAAGTAAGATTTAAATTTTTTTTCAATTCATTAAAAATACTATCTCTAAAGTGATCCAACCCCTGAAATTGCTGGGCTTTCATTTAATTGGACAAGGATGGATGAAGAAAATTTAAATTATCTTTCAATCACGGATAGCCCCCAAATGGATGTTGGATTTCGATGGCAAGGACATGTTTTTTGGAATTGGTATGCGAGACATTTGGATGCGGTTGATGTTGGAAATATGCAAAAGATTACACAGTTGAGCAAACAATTAAGTGATTATCAGGTATGAATTTTATTATTATTGATATGAAAGTTACTGTATGCAGGGGGCAAATTTCCCTTAAAACAATAGTAAAACTCTTTGATCTTTTTCCTCATGGAGGTCATGGAGGTATCCCTTTAAATGGTTTCTGACTCGTCCGAGATAAAAATCCTGCAGATATCTTTGACTGTAGGATATTGTGTCCAATATTTGACCATTAATACAATTCATAAATCCATTTTTTATAGCTCGCAACTTGGATGCTACTGATTTGTGCTCTTTTCTTCTTTGCAATTCTTGTTGGATTAGCTTGTTACTGTACCCGAAAAGAAACTGATGACGATGAGCTTTAAATAAAATGTTTCTTCAGAATGCTTTGTATTTATTAATTGTAGCTTTAATTAACTTTTTTGTTTTTATTGACCCATGGTTTGATTGTTATCATTTAAAGAAAAAAGCTCAAATTAAAGTTAGAGCCATTTTTAGTTATTTCAATTAGAGACAATTACAGTATACTGAATTCTGTAATTCGTTTTAGAATATTTAAAAAATGATTGTTTTTTTGGAATAAATGTTTTAGTTTTTTTGTAAAAATTAATATTTTTAAATATAATAAATATTCATTAGATTTTTTCTTATTTTAAATTATCTCTGGTCCATTTTTTTGATAAAAACATGATATTGGTTTTTTCTCCATTTTTTAAGAATTCAAGATGCAGCTGCTTTTTACGAATTCAATGACGGCATAGAAATTTTGAAGGTTTTTTTTAAAATTAAGAATATTTATTTTAAGAGTTAACTGTCGTTTTGAAAATTATCAAATTGTAACTATTTTTTATATAAAAAATCAGACAAATGTAAAATATTCAAATCGAAATATCTGAAACAATTATAAAAAGTTTTTGTCTTTTATTTGTTAAATGCAAGCCCGTATCCATAAATTTTTTAGATGACCTGGAGAATTTCAGGGGAGCTAAATAGTGTTCGACTTTTGATATTTTACCGCTGGTGGCAGAAGATCAAAAGGACATATTTTGGATAGGGCTTCAGCCCACCTCTGATTAATTATATATTAATTGACGAAAATTTTACTTGAAAATTTTACCACCCAAATCAATGAAAAAAATGTCACATCAAGTTTTTTGAATTTCGAAATTATTCTTTCCCGATCCTTTTTCTTCTTCCTTTTTGCACTTTGAACAGCTGAATTAACTTTGTCCCTTTTTATTTTTAGCCTTGTTCCATCAAAAAGTCATTCATGTTCAATAAAAAAAATATAGAGAAACAATTGGCTTTTTAAAAAAATGAAAATTGTGCAAAAAATGAGGTCGTTTCTTTTTGTTCTTTTTTTATTTTTAAAAAATGGTTTTAAAAACGAATGAAAATGTTTCATTGCCTGAAAAATGGAAATGCGTTTTGGGGGGACTCTCTTTTTTATATGGGTTAGATATAGACTTGAGTTGAGTTGGGGATGGTTGGTTGATGAACATCGTTCTTCTCGTTGCCGCCATCGTTGCTGCTTCTTTCTCCCCCATTGAGAATTTCCGTTTGCTTTTTTTCAAAAAAATATATTTTATTTTTGTTGTTGTTACATTATTTTAGACTGCTCTTTTTTCTCTCCCGTTGTTTTATATTTATTATTTTTGTTTTATCTTTTTTTGTTTCGGTTTTATTTCATTTTTTATTGATGTTAGTGTTGCTGAATTTTCAATTGATTCGTTTTTTTTTTCCTGTTATTCCTTTGCTATTTTTGTCATTCTGAAGCAGCAACAAAGGCAGCTGATGCTGCTTTTTTGATTTTTTGTTCAAAAATGAAAAAATGGTCTGTTCAAAAAAGGCAAAACTGATATTATTGAAGGAGGAACACATTTAAAACAAAAATGTGAAACGGAAATAATATTTTGTTTCTTCTTGTTGCTGCTGATGATGAAGAATCAAAACACTTTTAAAAAAAACGAAAACATGAAAAAATGTGAAATTGTGTCAAATTTAATTTGAAAAATGTTTCACATTTCAACTTTGTTTTTCAAGTTTTTACCACCTTTGTTGGGAAAAAAGATGTCTAATTATGGGTGACATTTAATTAATACTTATCATCTAATTGGGTAAGTCAAAACTTTTGTTTCTAACGCACTTTTTGATTCGAATTTTTTCCTCATATCATTTATTTTTTCTTAAATTAATTAGAACAATTTAAAGCAAAATTTTATTCAGCTATTTGTAATCGAAATTTGTGCTTTTTTCGAAATTTTCTTTTTCTTTTAAAAAAAATCTTTTGTAAAAATGGTCTTTCATGTTTCAAAATAATAAAAACGTCATAAAAATTTTGTGTTGCAAAAACATTGAGAAAACGTATTTTTTCTCTCAAACATTATCATATATTATTATTATTTATAGCAGCAGCAATATTTAATAATTACCTCATTGAATTCATACACATTTATTTTTTTCATTTTCTTTTTTATCAATTTTTCTTTTTCATTGGGCCTTAGCTTTCGTTTTTCATTTAATTCATTTATTCTATTAATTTTGGATTTATATTATTATTTATATCCCCATTTATTTCATCTTTTTCTTTTCCTTTTTCATTTATTAAAAGTCCTTTTTTACTTAACAAGTAGGAGGCGAGAATTTCTCGTGATAAAAAAAATATAGAACGAAAAACGAGAACGCTTATTTTTGAATAATTTTTTTGTTGTCAGTGTTTCGAAAAAAACTTTGACCAAAAAGGATGGAATAAAAATGGAAACAAAATTGTTTTAAAAAACCTTGGGAGAATGGATGAGAGATGGGGATGAAATGAGTGAATGTGCTTCAAATTAACTTCTTGTTAATCTAAAAATAAAAACTCAAAAAGAGAATTCCAGAAACAGAAGTTATTTTTTTACATATTCTGATATATGAAGCTATTTTGATATCTTTGAAGGACAAAAATATATATGTCAAAAATAAAAAAAATGAGATTTGAGATGAAATCTTGGGGGAAGAAAATGTGGAGGAGGACGAGGAAAAGGACCGTTGACAAAGTGTCTTCAGGCTGTGTTTTTTCTTTTTACTTCAAATTTCATCATGGAAGGTTTCATCGAGATTTGTGAGCCATGATAAGCTTATTCTCTTCTCTTTTTTTCAGAACATTAATCCAAAAAAAAGCTTTCAAAACGTCGGGTTTTAAAAATCTCCCTAATCCTAGTTTTTTTACCATGAAACTGTTATTTTTCACAAAATTAAAATCAGTTGACTGAATTCAATTTAAATTTGAAAAAATCTGCCTAAAATCTGAAATATTTCGGATTTGAACATGTAAAATTAAATGCAAGCTATTACAGTATGCTTTGACTTTTTCGTGACAGTTTAAACTCTCAACAGCAGTTTGATGAATTAATATTTATGAAATTCAATAACCATTATTTTTCTCATTCTTTTTTAAAAGCCAATTAAATTTCAGTTCATTTTTTTTTGTTTTGGAAGTAAAACCTTGACCCTCAATTACGACATCCATTTTAGGGGGGAAGGGTTTCTCGACGAATGTACATTATCGAATAAAAAAGCCACAAAAAAGAATTCACGCATTTTTTCTTTTACTCCAAAAAGTGTAAAACTTTAACAATTCTCGAGTAATTTAATTGAATCCATTTTTTATCTCTATTTTGTTTCTTAAAGCCTCAAAAATCCCCAAAAAAAGCCATTTGAAGACAACAGACTTTGGCCCAAAAGCTTGATGGCCCATTCTTGCTTCAATTAATTTTTGCTTCTGCGCAAGAAATGACTTTCCTCCAAAATAGAATGGCATCCCCCTCTCAGCCGATGGGATGGACCCTTTCATTTTATTTTTATTTTTTTGAAACCACAAAAACAACAAAAAGGGCCAAAAACCCTCTTTTGAATATTTTCTCCATTGCCATTGGGGAAGGGAAGTCAGCCAAAGGCTAAAGTCTCTGTTTTTTTTCTTGTCTCTCAAATTTACTTTAGTATTTAGTATAATATTTTTCTATGTTTTCTTTTTCCAACCACAAAATAATTTTTTATCCCTTTTTCAGTTTTTCTGTTCTCTCTCTTCTTTTTTCTATCTTTCTTCAATACTTTTTCGAGTGTTTCATTTTTTCTCGTTCATTGATTTAACGTTTTTTTTTCAGCTGAAAAATATAACAGGGACACGAAAGAAGAAAAAATATTTTGTGGCGAGGAAAAAAATTAAAAAGAATGAATTAAAGTTTTTTTTTGCCAAAAAAATTATTAAACAAGTGTCACGTGTTTTTTTGGTTTGGGTTTAACTTTTTATCATTATTTTTATCTTCATCAACATCTTTATCTATTATCTCTGCATTGGTAAAACATTATTTTATATGAATAATATCAATAATTATGGTTGTAAATGCAAATATTATAACATCATCAACTCCAACTTCATTAATTGTTGAAAAAGAACTCAAATGGAGTCATCGACCAATTGAAGAATGGTCAAATCAAGATGTTCATCGATGGCTTATTGATAATGGATTTAAGCATATCGCTGAAGAAATTGCTTTTGGTCAAAAGGTAAGGTTTTGAGAATTTTCTGAAAATGGACAAGGTTTATCTTTTTTGGTTTTTATAAAAATAATGTAAAATCGGTAGTAAAACGATTACTAAAAGTATAGATACAAATTGTTGGCATTTATCCAAAAGATTATTGATTTTAAAAATGCTTAAATGTTTTTAACAATTCTGATTATTACTTTCGTTTTTGGATATCTTATGGGCTTAAGAATCTTCAACATAGATTACATAACTGTGATTAGTTTGATTATCTTTTTTGTAATTCTACTTTATCCATTTTTAAGAAAAATAACTAACTTTCTTTAATTAGTTTTTATATATTTTTATACATTTAATTTCCAGGTCGATGGTTCTGCCCTGCTCTTAATCACAGAAGATGATTTGCGACAACCTCCACTTTCTTTGTCATGTTTGGGAGATATTAAACGTCTTGGAAAAGCAATTCAACAATTAAAAACCTACGAAACAGATTTATCAATTCCAAATGGATCTTTACCAGCTTTAAATTCTACCCTTGATGATGCGATATCCAAAGATGATCCGTATGTTTATTTTATCTATCAAATTAAAGCATATAATATTAAGTATGCAATTTTTAGGAATGTTGTTAGTCAACGATCTGTAACACAATTAAGCTCTCATACATCTTCAGATGGCCTAAAAACTTTCAAATTGATTACTCGTGAAGAATTGATTAAACATATTGAATCTCCAGATACAAAAGCAAAATCATTGATTAAATTGGCGTTGGCATTTGTCTATTGTTCGTTATCTTTATTGGTGACTGCATTTGTGATGGTATTTGTGCATGATCGAGTACCAGATATGAAAACTTATCCCCCATTACCTGATCTTGTTCTGGATAATTTGCCTCTAATTCCGTGGGGTAGGCATTTATTTTATAAAATTTGTGTTACTGTATCTATTCTTTTTTAAGCTTTCGAAGTTTGTGAAATGATTGGAGTTGCATTAGCGTTGATTTGGTTCACAATTTTATTCTTTCATAAAGAACGGTAAATACTTTTTTAATTTATATTATTTATTTAACTGTTTTAATTTTTTAGAGTGGTATTAATGAGAAGAATGTTCAGTTTAGTTGGAACCGTATTTTTGCTTCGATGTGTTACAATGCTTATTACATCTTTAAGTGTTCCTGGAATTCATTTATCATGCCGTGCAAAATCTTACGGTTCATGGGATGCAAAAATGAAGCAAGCTTTTCACATTTGGTCTCGACTTGGAATGTCAATACAAGGTGTTCGATCTTGTGGAGATTATATGTTTAGCGGACATACCACTGCCATTACATTATTAAATCATTTTATTACTGAATGTAAGTGTACATATATTGCCTTGATACAGTATTCTTAAATTTATGTTACTTTTTAGATACACCTGATTCATGGCATTTCCTTCATACTTCCACTTGGGTAATGAACTTTTTTGGGATTTTTTTCATTCTTGCTGGTCATGAACATTATTCAATAGATGTCTTTATTGCATTTTATATTTCTTCAAGAATGTTTTTATATTACCATACATATGCATATAATCACAATAATCTTACGACAACTGATTCAAGAATGCGACTTTGGTTTCCTCTTGGATGGTAAGCAATTTTTTACAATATTTGGATTACTGTAGGAATTTTGAATGAGCTTTCTAAAGATAAATTTATTAATTCCTAAAAGTTAAAATCTAACTTAGTGGTTAATGCAATTATGTTTCATAAAAAATGTCGAGTACTTTGTAAAAATGAATTGTTAAAAATTTTTCTTAATTATTTTCATTTTTTAGGTTCTTTGAAGCTGGTGGCTGTGGTCGTGTGGTGAATGATTTTGATTTGCCGCTTCCAGTAATCCGATTCAAAAGACGTCAAAATCAAGAACGGCGGATATCAAAAACTGAACTTGAAATTTCAAAGCCAACTGCATCACCTCCAAAATCTCAAAAAAGTCTTAAACAACGAAAAAATAATAAAAAATCTGATTCATAATCTTTGTTCAAAATTGTCTGATATTTTCTGTAACATTATAAATTGTTTTTAAAAACCAGTAGTACACTTTTCTTTTTGAATTTTTGCTCAAAACTAATTTTGTAAAATTATAGGGTATTATTTTTGTTTGTTCTGTTATTATTAATATTTTTTTCACTTGTGCCTTAGTCTTCCCTTTTTATTGCCAGTAATTTCTTTTTTTCAATTAAAAATGTAATCATAGGATATGGATAGCTATTTTTTGTGCCTTAATATTTTTTGTTTCGTGTGCCTTATTTAATTGTTAGGTTATATTTCTTCCAAAATGGTATACTTGTACTTTGTGAAACAAAAAGAACGAAAAAATTCATTTATTTTTTTCATTATTTTTGGGAAATACGGTTTCAGAAAATCCGGAAAATTATATTTTTTGCACAATTTTTAAAAAAATCTATTTAATTTATTAATCCTGTTTTTAGAAAAAAGATGTTCAGGGAAAACCAAAGTCGTAAAGCTGTTTCTTTAACCGATTTACGGTAAGCCTTGTTCGAGTACCAAGAAAAAATTTGAATAATTGCTTTACAGGAGTGGAGGAGAACAATCTACAATGGTATCAGAAAATAATCAACAATCATCATATATTGATATGTTTGATGGGGTTGTTGGGCATTCATCACAACCACAGGTATTTGTTCGACTCCAAATCTGTGTTATCGTACCATAAACCCGTTTTCTTAGAGTACAACAGTAATAAATGTTGTTGGATGTACGGCCACAACAATGCCATATGACCCAAATGGTTCATGGATTTCCCATCGTTCGGAAGATGACTCAGGAATTGATACGCCATCATTTCAATTTGAAAATCGTCGATTAAATTTTTTAACAGGTTTACGTGAACGTCGTCGAATAACATGTGGTGATCGCGGGCATTCATTTAAGCTGCTTCGAGGAAAAATTGAAAAGAAAGTTCCATATACATTCGGGCCATCAAGGCGAAAAAGTTGCAATGAAATTCATTTACCATCAATTAGTCATCATCGGGGATTAACACCCCGATATACAAGAGCAATCCGAAAAGGTAATTGTATCTATGTTGGAAAGGCTGCATCCATTGCATTAGAGAATGGTGATTACGGTATGTACATTTCTGTTTCATCAATGTTGAAAAACTGTCACAATACTTTTTAACTTCCAACAAACTTTTGTTTAGATGATTTCATGTCAGTTCCATCCTCGTCTTCTTCGACATCTGATTCACCATCTTATGTTGTAACTTCTCCGCCCCGATGTACTTTAAGCTTTAATCCTCTGACTCGTCGAAGGCATTCGTTGTATGCAAAAGTATATTCAGGTGGACATCGAATTTCATCTGTTGCTGAAGAAGATACCCCAAGATCAATTGTTGAAGGATTAGATTTGAATCGGTCAGCCTCTTGCGTTGAAAATGGTAATCATACAGCTTTAATTCCATCAGGGTCTTTAAGTGTTGACCTCTCAACTCCCCAATTTGAAACTACTCTTAATCGATTTAACAGTTTGTGCATTACAATGAAAAGGTTCAGATTTTTATCGTTACAAAACATCTATAGATTACGGTAACTAATAATTATTTCTTTTAGCGGTCAAATGGGTTTTCAACGTCCAGAAGAATATAATTCAACAGCAGGTACAGACCAATCTAAATATTTTATAAATAATGACAATTTTTACAGATAGTTTATGTACACAATTTTCAACGATGATGCTGCCAACCTCACATTCAGCAGGGCATTCACCATTTTCATCCCCGCATCCGGGTGAAAATAACCTTCTATCCTGGACAACTCAACCATCCCAAAGTGCCCAAGATTTATTAACTCCAAATGCATCTGAATCAGGGGGGACATTCTTTACACCAAATAATAGCACTTCTACATCTTCAACATTCTATTCTACATGTCTCAAAAATTAAAATGCTTTATCGAAATTTATTTTAATCTTTCTTTTTTTCATGCTTTTAAAAATATTACTAACAGCGGGCAAAATTTTTTTCTTAATAATTTTTTTTCAAGTTTTTCTAAGTCAATTTTACGGCATTTTTGCTACTTTTTACGATTTTATAAAATTTTGAAAGGCATAATAACGTGGTCCCAGAAAAACAATTCTCTCATTTTTATACTAATTTCCTAATTTTCTTCAGCAGACATCTTTTGGGGTTTCTACCATTTAAACTTTAATAAAAATGAAGGCTTTATGATTGGTAGAGTGAATGAAACAACATTTTGTTCACAATTTAAATTAATTTCAACTGAAAATGTTCGCAATAGTTTTTCTGAATTTAAAAATTGATATTAATTTTGAATGTCTTCGAACAAAAGTGTTCTATGAAATCTAAAAATAAATAATATTTTTGTGCTTTCAGCCTTCTTTTTTGTCATTTTTTTGTTACATTGACAATGCTTAAGAATGTCTCAAATGATCTTATAATTTTAATGTTTTTAATGTTTTCGCGAATGTCTGTTTCTTTACATTTTTAGCTTATGCTTGCCTAAATTCACATTTTATTTTTTCCATTTGTTTTTCCATCTATTTTTATACTTTTGCTTATTTTTTCTCTCTTTATTTTGTAATATAATTTTTTTGGTCAATCCTGTGGAAAAAATATAGATTTATTTGACATGCTGTGAAAGCATATTATTTGTAAATTTATTTGTTTTTGATTATTTATTATTTTGTAATAAATCAAATGAAGTTTTTTAAAAATCTAAGAAAACGCAAACAACAAATATATTAAATTTTACCACAAAATCATTACCGTTGAAAATCTGATACCGTATGCCCGGCGCTGCCCTTATTTGGGAAAAATATTTGGGTATGATAGATTAACGTACTTTTTTTTGGGTACAGTATCCAGAACAAGCTTACGACTATATTACTAAAAAATTTAAATCGTAGTTAAACGTTGCATTCTTTATTATACATTCTGTAAATGCATGATAATGATAGGGAAACGTAGTGTGAGTTAAAATATGCATCAATTGTAAAATGTACTAATCGTGATTAGCTCGAAAATGACGAGTTTTGCACTATTTTTGATGGCATTTTTACAATTGTGCATAAAATCAAAAAAGCTCCTGTACATAGCAGCTCTGATATATTGGCTATTATTTGCAACAAAAATGAAGAAAATCGTACAGAAAACGGCTTCAAAAACTTTAGATAAGTATGTACCACCAATACGGATTTTGCACTTCCCGTGCTTCAAATGGCACATGTGATATATCATTTTGTAGCATTTTTTGAGAAAAAAATTATAAGATCAAAAAAAATAAAATATATAACAAATATTAGCACCAAATCATTGGGTCCAAGTAACACATCACGAAAAAAAACTTTCGTGCTAAGACATTCGTTAGTACAATGTGTTTTTATGGTTTTAATTTTGAAAAATTATTTTTTCAGAATGTGACATTTGGGTAAATTTTTTTAAAAATGCATTTTTTATGATTTTATTTTTGAGGAAAATTTTTTTGGAATGTGACATTTGGGCATTTTTTCGTTAAAGTTCCTCTCAAAATGCCCAAATGTAACATTCTCAAAAAATTTTACCCAAAAATAAAATCAAAAAAATGCATTTTTAAAAAAATTTACCCAAATGTCACATTCTGAAAAAATAAATTTTCAAAAAAGCAATGCTTAAATTTTTCATTCTAAAATAATTTTACCCAAAAATACCATTCTGAAAAAAATTTTCTGGAAAATAAAATCATAAAAAATGTGTTTTCAAAAATGTTTTTTTCAAAAAACACGTTATGGAAAAAAAATGCCGAATTATTTACCCCTGATTCATTATTGCATGAATCATATTTACCCGGATTTATATTTCCCAAAAATAAATACCCAGAAAAAAGTACCGTAATCTATCATACCCAAATATTTTTCCTAAATAAAGGCAGCGCCGTATGCCCAGAATTATAGAATCATTGCATTAAATAAATTAAAGACTTCTGAAAGAAAAAAAGAAATTAATTAAAATTTAAAGTGAAAATTAATTGAGTGATAAATAAAAAGGTTAAAACAGTATAACAATGAACTTTTTCTTTGATCAAAATATGATAAAATACCGTAACATTCTGAATTGATTGTGTCATCCTTTTTTGGACAAATTTTGTATACCGCAAAAACATTACACGGATTTTTTGTGGCCCGCAAAACTAAGGTTACTGTAGATTCAAATTTCGCGGTCCCGCACGGAATATTGTGGGTTACAGTAATTTTTTAGCTATCTTGGAAGTAGCTTTAGGTTACGGTAGCTTTCAATTTTTTAATTACTGTGTTTTTTAATTTGTTGAAAAGTATGTTTTTTTTTTAAAAAAAAATTTTATTAGTATTAATAACAACTTTTATAGTTAACATATTATTGAATTCAATAACTGTTTAACTACAAACGGAAATATCTTGAGGAAGATAAATGTTGCCTGTATTGTTATCACGGACGATAAATTGTAGGATAACTACAGTACGATTTCGTCTGCTGTAATAATTGTACATACAATATCGTTCAGTATTTGTTGTAAAACAAATTTCAAGATCAACAAGACGAACATAATCATTACGTATAGACATACGGCGTAAATCCAAAATATCCCAGTTAGGGATTTGGGTCAATTTCATCCAATACTTAACTTCAATGGATTTAGTTCCCACACGTTGATGACGTTGATTCTCGGGGATACATCCATTGGAAAGATAATCATTGAGATGAAGACAAGTGTTCATTTTTTAAGCTAAACTTTTTTAAGAATTTTAAAGAAAAAAATTTCAATCGATTAAACGAATTTTTTGGATTAAAAACATTTGTTTTGAGTATTTGGGTGTCAAAATACTGATTTTGAGCTTTTTGAAGTTGAATAAACATTGAAAGCTTAATGTGAAAAAATTAGCATAAATTTTTTATGCTTATGAATTCCTGTGTTAAATGTTTGCGATTGATAAAATTCGAAATATTAATGTCAAGCTAACTGGGATCGGATAAGCTTTATCCATTTCAGGGATTAAGCCGAAAAATATTAGCATTCAAGTTTTTTTTGCCTCTAAACTTCTTTTTGAAGTGTTTTGGGGTCAAAAAACAATTATTTTTAATTTTGAGCAAACTGAGATTGGATAATCTTTATCCCATTCATGGATTAAGCTGATAAATTAGCATGAAAATTTTTGACACTTGTAAACAAATTTCTTAAATGTTTGTGATTAATAAAATTAGAAAATTAAGTTTTTATCAAACTGACATCGGATATGCTTAGTCTCTCTAAGGGATAATACTGTAAAATTAGCATAAAAATTTTTTATGCTTCAAAATTTCATTTTTTAAAGTTCGCGATTGATAAAATTAGAATTTTAAATTTTTGGCTTACTGGGATTAGATAAGCTTTATCTATTTCAAGGATTAAGCTGAAAAAATTAGCATTCAAATTTTTTGTGCTTTAAAATTTCCTGTTTTGAGTGTTATGGGTCAAAAAAACATTTTTTTATTTGAGCAATATGACATGGAATAAGCTTAATCCCTGTGAGGGACAAAGCTGTAAAATTAGCATACAATTTTCATCCCTTGTTTTGAGTGTTAGAATGGAAAATTACAATATATTTGTTTTAAAAATTTTTCAGATGGATAAGCTTTATGCCTTTTGGAGGGATAAAGCAGGATTAGAAGCAATTACATGTTTATGCTTTATACACTTATTTCAATGTTTGGCAATAAAATCACATAGTTTTTTGTTTTAGCTTATTACATAGGGATAAGCTTAATCTATATGGTAGATATGTCTGTAAAATTGATGTATTTAGAGTCTTATCATGTCCAGGTATTTTTTACTTCTTTAACTTTTGTATTTTGTCACGGCTTTTTTTTTATTAGCACTGTTTTGTGATATAACGTGATACACACCAATGCAAAAAAATTAAAAAATGCATGAGTGTGTACTTCATTAAGTACACTTGTCTGGCACCACCTGGCACGAAGGTGTCTTTCATAATATCTCAACTTCTAAAACTTGCCAAAATATGTTTATGTCGTTGTGTCATCCTTGAATTTTATTATTTTTTATGAAACAAAATTGTGCCTATATTAAATCAATACATCGAAAAAAATACACTGAAAAAAGCGGTGTCAAAAAAACTCTTAACCTTGATTTTTCCCCGTTACGTATTTGTCACCGACGGTAACAAAACTATGACGAAATCGTAGACAGTGAGAGAATTTTTTTCACTGGGTGAGTAAAGTATTCTTCCCTATTATGACATCACTTTAATTGTTTGTGGTTGATGAAATTAGTAATTCAATTTTTTTTATCAAAGTGAGATTGGATAAATTTTGTTTTATTTAGGTTTAAGTGAAGAAATTAGCATAGGAACTATTGTTTTGAGTGTTTATGGTCAAAAATAAGAAAACATTCATTTAGAGATTTATGAGATGTGATAAACCTAATCCGTTTGAATGATAAAAGTAAGCAACTTGGATTCAACGGTTATGCTAAAAACTTTTGTTTGGAAAATCAATAAAGTCTTCCTTTGTTTATTGAAAGATTGGAAATAGTGGAGATTTTATTTTACATGAATTTTTATTTAAGAAGAACTCAGGCATTCTGATATTATTGTGGTTATTAAATTTTTTTGTATATGAAATCATTAACATACTTGTCCGCATTTTTTAACCTTAGTATTCTGTGTAGTGTTTCTGTTTGTGTTAGTTTTAACACATGTCTAAGATAAAGATAATACAGTGCATGTTCACCGCAGGTATTAGCTATAATGCTTTGCACTGGTTTTGTGTTGTACCAGAAACATCTTTTCCATTCTATTAAATCTATTGGAGGGTTTCCACCTAAACTATCATAATATTCGAAAAGATGATTATAAGGATGAGGAAATACATGCAAAGCAACCCACTGCGATCCTGGTTGATCGATTCCATCATGATTAACCAAAAAAGAAGCGCCTTTACCTTGTGTATCTGGTAGTCGATCAATAGGAAAGACGCCCAAGAAATCTGGAATCTTTAAAGCTGCTGCTTTTTTCAAAATTAATGTTTCATGCATTTATTCACGTGACGTCAATTTTCTAAAAAATGTTTAAATTTAAACAGCTGAAATTGCAAAATTAAACATGAAAGCTTGGATAACAGCTTTCATATTAATAAACTCAAAATGAGTATGTTAAAAATCTTGTATTACAATCATACTTTGACAAATACAATCAGTTTCGTATGCTGTAAAAATGTATTAACGTTAAAAAATTTAGGTATGTGAGCACATTAGTTTAAAAAATTAGTTTTTTCATGTTGTTACATTAACTTTGTGTTGCATTTTTTCGCCATCGCCTTTATGTTATTCTTCAAATTTAAACCTTATTTAACAAGAAATTAATATATTAGAGAAAAATACAAATGATACACTTTTTAAAACTGAAAAACCACGCCCATTTTAATAAATTCTAACTATTTTGTTGCCTCAACAAATCTGCTCCGTTTCATTTATTAAAATATGCGTAATGAATGTAAGGTAGGTGATTGTGTTTTACACAATTATTTTTTTCTTAAAAGTTTAGCAAAAACTCAAAGTGCGAAAAAACGTTATAATTTAATTAAAAATGCGAGTCCTAAGGAGATGCAGGCACTTGTGGAAATTGCTCATAATATTATTAATTCTCGTTTCAAACTAACTCCGGGAAAAAAACTTAAATTAACTCCATTTGCCACGCCCATCAGACAACTATCTCGAGCTCGAACAGTTAACTCTGTAAAAAGAGTTCTTCAAGATGGTAATGGTTTACCACTTTCGTCTTTATTAGTACCTGTATTGTTAGTTGTGGGACAGAAGCTTTTAGAATGAGTGCAGCACAAAAATATTTTTTAGTTGAAGAAAACAAATATAATTCATTAATTAAAAATTTCGATTATGATCCTGAACATTTAAAAATTGCAGAAAATAATTTAGTAGATATATTAAAAAACCCAAAACTGAATGTTTCGTCAAAAAATGCTTTTTATAATATTGCGTCTAAAAATTTAATAAGAAAGAGAAAACAAGTTAAAGGGAGCGGAACCTTATTATTATTATATTATTTATTGAACGTTTTTCAAGAAAACAGACATATTTAATAAAAACAAAATAAAGATATAAGTAATTTCAAATTACAGTTACAGTTATTATTTAAAAAATAAAGAAATAAAAATTAAAATAAATTTAAAGAATAAACAAGAAAAATTTATTGATTTAAATTAAAGTAATTGAGCCCATTATGTTAGTAATATTTAGTTAGTGGAAATAAAAAGTTAGTATCGAACCTGTTGTTAAAAAAGTTAAGAAGCGTAATTTTAAATTCTTTATGAGATGTTGAATCTTGAAGAAAGTTAGGAAGTTTAGAATAAAAGGTTGCTACTCTGACAGTGAAGAATTCTCTTCTTATTGAGGTTTTACAGTGAGGAACAGGCAAAAGAACAAAAGAAAAAGACCCTGATCGTCATGAAAATTCAACGAAAAAAAACGAAAGAGAAATAAAAAGGTACCAAAGGTTCCGCCTCCTTTAATGAAAAACCGATAAAGGTAGAAGATTCAAAGTTAACTAAGGTGAATACGGATTTGGACAATACTTTGAAAGTTATTGCAAACTTGCTACAAGTTGTAGGGAGGTGCATCGCCTGTTCAGAACAGTTCGCCAATGCAAAAAAATGGTCAGCCGACACAAAAAAATTATCAAAAATAGATTTCAAGTATTTTATATAAATTTTTATTCCATAAGAAAGCCCGTAAAAAGTTAATTAAGAAAATCTCGATTAAAATTAGTTTTCTTAAGCATTTTGGTGGTAAAAACGTCAAAAACGTCTAAAAATACTGTAAAAATACGGTTTTTTGGGAATAGCAAAAATGTGCAAATGCCAAATGCTTCAGGACTCATATATGTTTTTTCTTATGCTGTTTAAAACATAAAAATAAAAAAATTACGCCCGCGAAAATAACCGGAAATTTTTTACGAGGCTTCAAAGGAGGTGCAAAAATCGGCATCCGCTGTTTAACACTTAAATCTGTCTCCAAATACGTGTTTGACCTTCAATTAAGTATTAGCTATCCATTTTTAAGGTTAACAAATAAAATATACCATTTTAAATCAAAAAATAACAAAATTTAAATTTCATAAAAAACAGTAAAAATGCTTGGTTTCCTCGGGGAACACTGAGGGAACACTTGTTTTCTCTGAAAATACGAAGAGTTCCCGTGACTATTTCATTCAAAAATTTCAAGTTTTCTTTAATCTGTTTTATCAAAATTACGAGTTTTTATCGTTTTTTATTTTTCCCATTGTATTAAGCATAGTTGAAAGTATAAAAAGACACTTTTACTTGAGACAAACAGCAATGTTCAGTTTTTCGATGCGCGTCCCTAGCTACAACCAAAAAATTCCTTATTTACACCAAAAATACCAATTAAATATGATTCAACACCAAGACATCCAAACTCAGAAATTGATGCTCCTCTTACACCACCTTCTTATTGGGAAAAACCACAAAATGATAAAGAAGATAACTATTCTGTTGTCTCCGATGAAACTCAAGAATCTATGCAATCTGATACCAATCCAAATTTGGATCAACAGGAAGAAGTATCTCAGACTTTAGATAATTCAAATTATTTTTCTAATTTGATAACAGCAAGAGGCAATACACCATTACAAGAAGAAAATCATCAAGCGCTGAAATTGATAACAGGAAATCAGAAGAATTAGCAAAATATTTGTTAAATAAACAAGATTATGGTTTTACGGACGATGTACAACTTGTAAGTCCGAAAAGTAAAAAAATTGTACCAAAAACCAGCCACAAAGACATTGCAACGTATGCTGTAAACACACTGGGTAAAAATACTCCACCCGGTTTCAAAAAAATTCAAACAAAGTTAAATGAAGATCCGATAGTTCAAAATATACGATCAGACCCTAAAGGTAGATTTAAGGTAAATGATTGGGAATTATAAAAAATTTGTTCGTGTGGTATATTGTTTTGTTTAGCTAATAATAAAAAAATAATAAAATAAACTTAAAAAATCCCAAAAATTGTAAAAAAAACAAAAAGAAACCTTTAAAAAATCAAAAAATATATTGACGTTTTAACAGTCCAAATAAATTCTGACAGATTTTATTAAAAACCGTGCGCGATATTTGTTACCTAACGCAAAAGCAGTGCAAAGCATTATATCGCATCGCAGTGGGTTGCTTTGCATGTATTTCCTCATCCTTATAATCATCTTTTCGAATATTATGATAGTTTAGGTGGAAACCCTCCAATAGATTTAATAGAATGGAAAAGATGTTTCTGGTACAACACAAAACCAGTGCAAAGCATTATAGCTAATACCTGCGGTGAACATGCACTGTACTATCTTTATCTTAGACATGTGTTAAAACTAACACAAACAGAAACACTACACAGAATACTAAGGTTAAAAAATGCGGACAAGTATGTTAATGATTTCATATACAAAAAAATTTAATAACCACAATAATATCAGAATGCCTGAGTTCTTCTTAAATAAAAATTCATGTAAAATAAAATCTCCACTATTTCCAATCTTTCAATAAACAAAGGAAGACTTTATTGATTTTCCAAACAAAAGTTTTTAGCATAACCGTTGAATCCAAGTTGCTTACTTTTATCATTCAAACGGATTAGGTTTATCACATCTCATAAATCTCTAAATGAATGTTTTCTTATTTTTGACCATAAACACTCAAAACAATAGTTCCTATGCTAATTTCTTCACTTAAACCTAAATAAAACAAAATTTATCCAATCTCACTTTGATAAAAAAAATTGAATTACTAATTTCATCAACCACAAACAATTAAAGTGATGTCATAATAGGGAAGAATACTTTACTCACCCAGTGAAAAAAATTCTCTCACTGTCTACGATTTCGTCATAGTTTTGTTACCGTCGGTGACAAATACGTAACGGGGAAAAATCAAGGTTAAGAGTTTTTTTGACACCGCTTTTTTCAGTGTATTTTTTTCGATGTATTGATTTAATATAGGCACAATTTTGTTTCATAAAAAATAATAAAATTCAAGGATGACACAACGACATAAACATATTTTGGCAAGTTTTAGAAGTTGAGATATTATGAAAGACACCTTCGTGCCAGGTGGTGCCAGACAAGTGTACTTAATGAAGTACACACTCATGCATTTTTTAATTTTTTTGCATTGGTGTGTATCACGTTATATCACAAAACAGTGCTAATAAAAAAAAAGCCGTGACAAAATACAAAAGTTAAAGAAGTAAAAAATACCTGGACATGATAAGACTCTAAATACATCAATTTTACAGACATATCTACCATATAGATTAAGCTTATCCCTATGTAATAAGCTAAAACAAAAAACTATGTGATTTTATTGCCAAACATTGAAATAAGTGTATAAAGCATAAACATGTAATTGCTTCTAATCCTGCTTTATCCCTCCAAAAGGCATAAAGCTTATCCATCTGAAAAATTTTTAAAACAAATATATTGTAATTTTCCATTCTAACACTCAAAACAAGGGATGAAAATTGTATGCTAATTTTACAGCTTTGTCCCTCACAGGGATTAAGCTTATTCCATGTCATATTGCTCAAATAAAAAAATGTTTTTTTGACCCATAACACTCAAAACAGGAAATTTTAAAGCACAAAAAATTTGAATGCTAATTTTTTCAGCTTAATCCTTGAAATAGATAAAGCTTATCTAATCCCAGTAAGCCAAAAATTTAAAATTCTAATTTTATCAATCGCGAACTTTAAAAAATGAAATTTTGAAGCATAAAAAATTTTTATGCTAATTTTACAGTATTATCCCTTAGAGAGACTAAGCATATCCGATGTCAGTTTGATAAAAACTTAATTTTCTAATTTTATTAATCACAAACATTTAAGAAATTTGTTTACAAGTGTCAAAAATTTTCATGCTAATTTATCAGCTTAATCCATGAATGGGATAAAGATTATCCAATCTCAGTTTGCTCAAAATTAAAAATAATTGTTTTTTGACCCCAAAACACTTCAAAAAGAAGTTTAGAGGCAAAAAAAACTTGAATGCTAATATTTTTCGGCTTAATCCCTGAAATGGATAAAGCTTATCCGATCCCAGTTAGCTTGACATTAATATTTCGAATTTTATCAATCGCAAACATTTAACACAGGAATTCATAAGCATAAAAAATTTATGCTAATTTTTTCACATTAAGCTTTCAATGCTTATTCAACTTCAAAAAGCTCAAAATCAGTATTTTGACACCCAAATACTCAAAACAAATGTTTTTAATCCAAAAAATTCGTTTAATCGATTGAAATTTTTTTCTTTAAAATTCTTAAAAAAGTTTAGCTTAAAAAATGAACACTTGTCTTCATCTCAATGATTATCTTTCCAATGGATGTATCCCCGAGAATCAACGTCATCAACGTGTGGGAACTAAATCCATTGAAGTTAAGTATTGGATGAAATTGACCCAAATCCCTAACTGGGATATTTTGGATTTACGCCGTATGTCTATACGTAATGATTATGTTCGTCTTGTTGATCTTGAAATTTGTTTTACAACAAATACTGAACGATATTGTATGTACAATTATTACAGCAGACGAAATCGTACTGTAGTTATCCTACAATTTATCGTCCGTGATAACAATACAGGCAACATTTATCTTCCTCAAGATATTTCCGTTTGTAGTTAAACAGTTATTGAATTCAATAATATGTTAACTATAAAAGTTGTTATTAATACTAATAAAATTTTTTTTTAAAAAAAAAACATACTTTTCAACAAATTAAAAAACACAGTAATTAAAAAATTGAAAGCTACCGTAACCTAAAGCTACTTCCAAGATAGCTAAAAAATTACTGTAACCCACAATATTCCGTGCGGGACCGCGAAATTTGAATCTACAGTAACCTTAGTTTTGCGGGCCACAAAAAATCCGTGTAATGTTTTTGCGGGATACAAAAAATAGGTGCATTACTACTAATAAAAGATGAACAAATTGGCATCCGAGGTTACTGTAGTGAGCAAAGAAGACAGATATATTAAAGAGACAGTGTTGTGCTCGAGTCACTAATGACACATTTTTTAAAATGGTCTTTTGAATTTGAAAAAGTTATTATTTTTGAATAATTTTTATCTCATCTTGTAGGCAATATCAGTTAGTCGAGGGACGTGTTTTTTCTTTTTGTCGATTTATCAGCTGTTTTTTAGGATATCAGGCAAAGAGTCACTAAAGAGTCACCAAACCTATCAATGACTCATTGCAGAATATCTCAAAAAGTAACTGATAAATCGACAAAACGAAAAAAAACGTCCCTCGACTCACTGATATTGCCTACAAGATGAGATAAAAGTAAAAAAAAAAGACAGCACTGTTAATTCTACCGTATCAAAAAGCTGTTTCACACAATTTAATTTTTAAATATTATTTTCTCTTTAAAATAATTTAGCAATTTTTAATTACAGTCCCACATGAAAAAGCAACAAAAATATCGATGGTCTAAGATGTGAATTGTTTTTGTTTAAAGAAAGATAAAAAAGAATTTAAATTTTTCTCACAGATGTTAAAATTGCCGAAAGGAGGACCCTTTGTCGGTCGAATCTTTTCAAATTCAAATTTTATGTGAGAGACAATTATTATTTAGCATTTGAAAATGCATATTTAAGAGGAAAATTTTAAACACAAATTATCATTTATTTTCAGATATTTGGTTAGATGGAACAATTGGCTTGCTTGGAGCATACTGTAGCTGATGTTCAACAACAATGGTTCATGTTTGCTGTTTTTTCAAATAGAATTCAAATGTTCCTGAAAGAAAAAACTTAATCTTAATTTTCAGCTAAAAATAAATTAGAAATAACTTAAAAGTTTAAAATAATATATGTAAATATAAAAAAATGTAAATTAGCGCAAGTTCTGATAAAAGGGAGGGGATAAATATAAAACTTGAAAATTATAGCAATTAATTAATCGTTTTTTCAATGTATTTTCAGCAACTGAAGGAGGTTCTGGAAATTCTGAAACAAATGTGGTACAAATTTTTATATCGGATTTTCTAATAAAATGAATTTGCATATTTAGGTAATCTGGGAAACTGGAAAATGTTGGAATCATTTCCAAAATGCAACAAAAGTTTGTGGTGAAGGTAAGATTTATACGTTATGATCACCGAAAAAAAAAAAGAACGAGGCAAAAATATTTACAAATCTAGGTGGAATTCGGTTAAAAGGCGAACGATTGAATGTTGAACGATATGTTGGAGCTGCTTGTAATTGTGACGAAAATTCCCTTGGAATGGATGGTTTCTTTTGCCCAATTCAATGTGATCGAAAAGAGCATTCAAAGAAGATGAATGAATGTCGACAAGAGAAGAAAGAATGCCAGATTAATCGTGAAACAAAAGAACCATTTTGTGGATGCCCCATTGGATTTGCATATCAAAAAGTCACAGGTGGAAAAAGTAACTGCCAAAAGGTCCGTGCGTTGATTCGAATGAGCAAGAATTAAATATATAAATAATCTTTGATTCATGTATTTTCATAGGTCGATTTATGCTCAACGTGCCAACACAAATGTCATAAAGCTTCAAAATGCCTTCCCGGAACAACTGGAAGCAGAGCAGGATATAATTGTGCCCCATGTAACCCCAAATTTGGATATAGAGGAGATGGTTTCAGTTGTGAAAATATTGGTATTTAGAATATTTGTAAGAAATAAAAACTTACAACAATTGTTTCTAGATGAATGTGCCGATGACAGACTTAATTCATGTGACCGACCAAATGCCTATTGTGATGATCGTGATCCTGTATATGATAATAATCTAAAATATGAATGTACGTGTCAAGAGGGCTGGCAAGGAGATCCAAAAGGAGGTTATAAATGGCGGCCTTGTAAGGACACAAACGAATGTTTGAATACGACGGTATGCAACCAGGACACTTCCATCTGCGTTAATACACCTGGTTCATTTATTTGTCAGGTTAGAGAGAAGTTCTTTTAAATGTTAATCCTAAATTAATCATTTTAGTGCAAACCAGGATATCAAAAGAAGGCCGGGTCACCTCGAGAATGTGAAGGTAAGCAAGCGTTATAAAATCCTTTTCATTCAAGTTAGGTTTGGGATAAAATTAGTTAAAATTGCAGACATTGATGAATGCAAAATTTCACGACCTTGTCATCAGCTGGCATACTGTAAAAATACTTTGGGATCATTTTCATGCAAATGTCGGGAGGTATGTGTGTTATAAATCGAATATCTTTTTAAAATTATTTCTTAAAGGGCTATAAAGGTGATGGCATTAAAGAATGCCTCCCTGACAAAGATTTCTGGTGCTCAAAATGTGATAATTCAACAACTGATTGTGTTTTAAGTGAAAAGAAAGACAGTTATGTTTGGTAAATTTTAACAACATCATGATTGGAGTAGAAGTTAATTAATTTAAATTTAGCAAATGTAAATCTGGTTTCCAAGCAATTCCTGGAATAAACAATCGATGTGAAGATATCCCCAATTGTCGTGATCCAGCTCTCAATGACTGCGACAAAACACCTGGTCGTGCCACTTGT
The DNA here is from genome assembly GCA_024447195.1 of Panagrolaimus sp. LJ2414. Classification (NCBI taxonomy): domain Eukaryota; kingdom Metazoa; phylum Nematoda; class Chromadorea; order Rhabditida; family Panagrolaimidae; genus Panagrolaimus; species Panagrolaimus sp. LJ2414. The sequence continues at coordinate 10,946,896 of JAMRXY010000016.1, forward strand.
ACAGATATCCCAGGAAGCTATTTTTGCAACTGCACAAAAAATTATGAAGGCAACGGAAAAGTTTGTAAACGTAAGAATTAAATATGCAGAGGATTACAATTACTTAAACTTCTCTTTAAGCAACTGACCCATGTGAAGTTAGTTATCCCTGCTCAAGAATTGCTGGAACTGTTTGTTTCAACAACAATGGAAAAGCTGAATGTCCGGTAAATTAGTAATTACAAAAAAATTAGTCGATTACAGTAATTTTTATAGTGCAAAGAAGGTTTTGTTCGACAACTAAAGGATCAAACAAATCATTCGGCACCATGCTTTGATGTAAATTCAGCACCAGTAAATAATTGCACAATTTGCGATAATTCCACAACAATTTGCCAATCAATTAGCAAAGATCTACCATTCAAGGAATGCATTTGTCGTGAAGGTTAATTTTAGTATGATTAATAATTAATAACAATAAATTAAAGGATACATCCGTAATGCTGCTGGAAAATGCGTCAATATCAATGAATGCTTGAAAGCAGCTGATAACAATTGCGATGACAATGCAATTTGTATTGATCGACAACCAGCTCTTCATGGAAAAAGATTTGAATGTCAATGGTATTTTTTTCCCATAATAAAAATTCAGGAAAACCATAATACATTTCAGCAAACCCGGATTCACTGGAAGCGGAACGATAGACCATTGTGAAGATCACAATGAATGCGAAAATAAAACCATGAATGCATGCCCAAATCCAGTAACAATCTGTGTGAATACCGTTGGAAGGTGATTCACCGTATTCTTTCTGCAAATATAATTTACACTGAAAACTTTAGTTACAAATGCAACTGTAAAGAAGGTTATCGTAAGCTCAAAGGTCGCGAAGAGTGTTCAAATTTAAATGAATGTGAGGATGGCTCTGCAGTTTGTCCATTAATGTCCAAATGTATTGACCTTTCACCAAAATATAAATGCGTTTGTAACAATGGCTTCCGAAATGTCACAAAAGACGGTAAAATGGTCTGTGAAGGTATTTTTCGTTAAGTTAACACAAGATATTAAAACATGATTTTAGATATTGATGAATGTATCGAAGGGGTTGGTGCTAGTAAAAGCGCAGCATGTGACAATGTAAATGGTATCTGCAAAAACACATTTGGTTCATATTTATGCGGTATTTGAAATTCGTTAAAAACAAGTTTCAAGTACAGTACCCAAATTTTAGATTGTAAAACAGGCTTTTCTCTCGGGTATGACGGAAAAAGTTGCGTTGATGGTATGTTACTAAAAGCTTTTGTAAAATTGTTAAAATTAACATTATTTAGTAAATGAATGCAAAACCGGGGCTGCAACTTGTAATTCAGCCGTTGAAGAGTGCGTCAATACTGTCGGATCTTTTAAATGTGACTGCCGGTATAATATTTTTTTTATAAACAAAACCCAAACAAAAATTAAAAATCATCAAATATGCATTTCTACGCATTTTCACTTTTCATCCTGCAGTACATGCATGCATCATAATTATTTCTCGAATTTGTTACATTTTACTATAATCCATAGAATTTTTTTTTCTATAATCTCTAGAGCCTTGAATATGAAATGTTTTTTAATCTAAAAATTATTTAGATATGGATTTATTCCGGATCCAAAAACGGGAAAATGCATTGACCGTGATGAATGTCGAGATGGAAGTAATAAATGCAACAAACATAGCACATGCATCAACACTTTTGCAAGCTATAAATGTCTTTGTGATGAAGGATTTCAACCAAAAGTTGGAGCACATCCTCTTCGACCAGTTTGTGAAAGTGAGTTGGCACAAATGTACAATCGTATTTTTTAAAACAACTAAAAATTTAGGACAAAATGTCTGTGAAAAAGAACCCAGAATATGCGAACCAGGAAGATGTGAATCCACTGAAGTTGGCCCACATTTTTATAAATGCCATTGCCCTGCCACCGCCGTTGTTCTTAATGAAACAAAATGTGTATTCCCCAATTATTGCGACAAAGATTTCCCCTGCCCAAAAGGTGCAGTTTGTGCCAATCAGCAATGTACTTGCCCAATTGGATACACCTGGCAAGAAATTTCTCATTTCCCTATTACTGTCGATGATCTTCGAAATCGACCACCCTGTAAAGAAGTAAACCCTTGTTTGGAACAACAGCTCTGTGTTGCACCACTTAAATGTCAACATACTGGTCCAGGAAAATATGCATGCCGTAAGTCATGAAATTAAGAGACCAATATTTAATTTTTTGAAAAATTAAGATTGCCAAGACGGCTTTGAATTGATCGATGGGGAATGTTTTGATATCGGTAAGTAATGATAAAAAGGATGCAAATTTCTAAAAAAAATAATGATTCAGATGAGTGTAACATCAAAGAAGGAGCTGCTAAATGCCCTGTCAATTCCAAATGTGTAAATTTAGTAGGATCATACAAATGTGATTGTAGTGTTGGTTACACAGCTAAAATGGGATCAACAAGGACATCTCCAAATTGTATTGATACCAATGAATGCGAGTCCAATAATCATGATTGTGCAAATAAAAATGCAACATGCGTAAATACAATCGGATCGTAAGCTGCATATATTTTTCTCTTAAGATTCCTAGTTTCAAATAATTTTTAGCTTCGAATGCAAATGTGCCAATGGATTCAAAGCACAAGCCCCTGATTATCAAATTTGTAAAGACAGTATGTTAAAAATTAATTCAACTAATTCAAAAAAAATTTTTTTACCCATTTAGTAAATGAATGCAAAGAGATGACACATAGTTGTGCAAAAGATGCTTTTTGTATGAACACTGTCGGGGGATATGATTGCCAGGTATGCCTAAATACACTTTAAATTTTATTCAATTCTCTTCTTTTACAGTGTAAAAGAGGGTACTATGGTGATGGAGAAACTTGCATTGATGTCGACGAATGTTAGTTTTTCCAAAAAGTTTTTTAAACACTCATTTAATTTGCATTTTTAGGTAACCCAGCTGATCCCAAACACAACTGCACAGATACACAAGACTGTATCAACATGCCCGGCACATTTAATTGTAATAACATTTTCAAGTTTTAAAAATACAGCAATTTCTATTTTTAGGTTCATGTAAAACTGGATATCAATTAACGGCTAAAGGATGCGAGGATATCAATGAAGCAAGTTTAATTTAATTTTAGTAATGGGACAATAATATCGATCACATTCGATGCCAATCTAGAGTGCCCCCTTGGTATCTCTTGATGTATTATCTACATGTTTTCATTATTTTAAAATTCAAAAATACATAATTTTTTTCAGTGTCTTTCACTTGAAAACAATAACTGCAGCAAGATAGGTGGAGAAGTTCGAATGAAATGTTTAAATGAACCAGGATCGTATTCTTGTGTATGCCCTCAAGGTATGTAAAAATGTATAAAATGAACTAATGCTAATTTTTATTTGTATTATAGGTTATGCTCAAATTTCTTCCGAAAAATGTAAAGACATAAATGAGGTTGGCTCACAATTGTCAATAGCAAATAACATAATATTAAAAAATTCTTTTTCAGTGCCAGCAATCACCAAAAGTTTGTCCAGCATTTGATGCCGATATTTGTACAAATACCAATGGATCTTACATTTGTGAATGCAAACCAGGATTTGCAAAGCCAAAAAGGTGCGAAGATAAAACAAAATGTCCTTGTGCGGATGTCGATGAATGTTTAACGGGAATTCGTGTTGACGGCAAATTCGCTCCAGCTTGTGGTCCATCCGCCAAATGTGAAAATATTTTGGGATCCCACAGATGCTCATGCGCAGAAGGATATGAGGGAAACCCATATAAAGAAGGATGCAAAAGTATGACAAAAGTTTTTATTATTTTTACTAATATCTTAAATTTTTAGTTGCTGATGCTTGCAAAGTTAAAAATCCATGCGACAAAGGTTAGAGACGTTTAAATAGATTTTTTCCGCTATATAATACAGTAAATTTTTGCAGAAACCGAAGATTGTGTAAGTGCAAAAGAAAAGGCAGTTTGTGTTTGCAAAAAAGGCTTTTTGATAACGAATAACAAAAAATGCCAAAAGAATCCTTGTTTAAATAATCGAGGCGGTTGTGGAAAAAGCGCTCAATGTGTTCCAATTCGTGAAGAAGAAAACATTAAGCCTGTTTGTAAATGCCGTCCTGGTGAACAACTTAATGCCGATAAAGAATGTGAAAAAATTGATCAATGCCAATGCAAAACTCCCGTTGCACTTGGAAACCCTTGTAAAAGTAAAGTTCGATGTTCAGCTGACAAAATGCTTTGCGTAAATTATGGAAGGGCTTCAAATTGTACTTGTGAAGCAGGATACAAGGTTTCAAAAGATCTTTCTGCTTGCGACAACATTGATGAATGTAAAGAAGGTGTAAATGCAAACCCTAAAAATCTGGCATGTGATCCCCAAGCGAAATGCGTTGATACTGTAGGATCATGGGAATGTGAATGCCCACGTGGACAACGTGCAAATCATGAACACAAATGTGTTGTTGATAATGATTGTACAAAAGAACGTGGATGCAAACATGATCCAAATACCTATTGTAAATCAGTAAATGAAAGTCATATGTGGTGTGAATGCAAACATGGATTTACTGGAACCGGGTTAGCACGCGACGGATTATGCCAACCTGAAAATCATTGTGTCGCTGCAAAACGTGCCGCAAAAGGTAAAGATGTTTGCCCACCAAATGAACATTGCGTCAATGAACCAGAAAAATATAAATGCAGATGCAATCGCGGATTTAACAGAGATCTGAAAACAGGAAAATGTGAAGGTATTTTTTGTAACAGTAATACAAGATATTAAAATGGGATTTTTCCAGATGTGGATGAATGTCAATTAGGTATCCATGAATGCCGTCCAACATATGTTTGCAATAATACAATTGGATCTTACACTTGTCATTGTCCATTTGGATACCGTGAAAACAAAACAGATTCCCGGTGCGATGACATAAATGAATGTGATGCAAATCTTCCTAAACATAATTGTACACTCCCAAAGGAACGATGTGTTAATTTACCAGGTTTAATCGAAACAATAAGTTTCAAATAACATTATATTAATAAATTACCTTATTTAAGGATCCTTTAAATGCGAATGTAAATCACCTGCTTATATAATGACTATTAGAGGTTGCCAAGATAACAATGAGTGTGATACAAATCAATTCGAATGCCCCGAATTCTCAACTTGCAATAATACCGATGGCGGTTATCAATGTCCATGGTATTGAATAATTAGTATTTTGTGATAAAATTACTAATAGAAATAATTATTTTAGTAACAAAGGTTTCAAAGCAGTTGTTAAAGATGGAAAAACTGTAAAATGTGATGATATTGATGAATGCCTACAACCAAATGCTTGTCCAAAACATTCAACTTGTAAAAATCTCGTCGGCACATTTGAATGTTAGTCAAGTTGATTGTTAAAACAAATTCAACAATGGAATTTCTTTTAGGCAAATGTCTTCCTCCTACAATCCAACACGGGCTTCAGGATTGTGTTGCCAATGCAAGTTGTCCAGAATGTCATAAAAATGCAATTTGTTTAAAGAGCACTCGAGAAAATGGAGATGTTTATAATTGCACTTGTGCAGTTGGTTATCGAGGAGATGGAATCAAAACATGTGATCGTATGTTTCATTTTACCATTTCAAAATTTATCCAACATTACCCTAAACTTTAAGCTGTGGATGAATGTGCTGAAGGAACTGCAAAATGCCATAAATTTGCAAAATGCATTGATGAAACACCACTTTATCGCTGTGAATGCAATGAACCATTTGAAGGTGATGGAAAAAATATTTGTAATCCAGTTGATTTGTGCAAAAAATACAATGACTGTCCGGCAAATACACAATGCGTTGGACTGGATAAAAAGGTTGAAGATAAATGGGTTACATGCATCTGTCCAAAAGGATTCATATTCAATAATAAAACCCGACAATGTGATGGTAATAAAATTACAAATTTTATCAAATTAAAAAAGTAAATATTTAAGACATTGATGAATGTTTGGTCAAGGAAGATGGAAAATCACCATGCCCTTCGAAGCCTGAAGGAGTTATATGCGTCAATACACAAGGATCATTTAGTTGTATATGTCCTTCTGGTTATAAACTTGGAGGAGTTCAAATGTCTGTCTGTGAAGATATCGATGAATGTCTTGACGCTGGTTCAATTATTTGCTCCAAACAAGGGGCAAAATGCTTAAATACAGTTGGCAGTTTCATGTGCTCATGTCCAAAGGGCATGCTTCTTGGAAAAGATAACAAAACTTGTAGTGATATTGATGAATGTAAAGAAGGAAAAGATGATTGTGATAAAGAAACATCCACATGCCGAAATACAATTGGAGCATTTGCATGTGATTGCAAAAAAGGTTTAGCTAAAATTCCAACAAAAACAAATAAATGCGAAGGTATTATTATTGTAAAAATTAACCAAAAAAACATAAACAAAATTTTGTAGATGTAAATGAGTGTACCCTTCAACTTCATAATTGCAAGCCATACTCTGAACTTTGTCACAATACATTTGGTGGATTTAAATGTACGTAAATATTCAATGTTTGTGAATTCATTACATTAAATTTTAGGCAACTGCTCCAATGGATACATTAAAAAAGAAGATGCATGTGTTCCTGCAAGTGATTGCGATAAATCAATTGAATGTGGAGCAAATGCCTTCTGTGTTATGAGAGCTTCTCGAAAAGATCCTTCCAAAAAAGTTCCAATCTGTGTTTGCCAAGATGGCTATTATGGTAAAAATCCAAAAGAATTTTGTGATCCTGTCCCAGATTGTGAAAAAGATTTACAATGTCCAACGAATGCCAGATGCATTGAGACACAAGTCACGAATACAAAAGATCGGGCTACTTTCATTTGCGAATGTGATTCTGGATATCGCAAAAAGGGATCACAATGCGAGGTAACTAACGATAGAAACATACAAATCGTTAATTACGGTAATAATTTTTAGCCAATAAATGAATGCCTTGAAAATGAAAATCTTTGTAATGGTATTGCCATTTGTACTGATTTGACGCCGGGATACAAATGTGAATGCCCAAATGGAAACATTAATATTGGCATTGGCAAAAACAATGTTACATGTACAGTACCTAAATGTAGTGACCTTAAATCCCCGTGCCATGCTGACGCTGACTGTGTTGATAATGCATTCGGATTCAGTTGTAAATGTAAAAAAGGCTTTCGAGGAGTTGGAACTGCTCAATTAGGTAAACATTTGTTTAACAAACAAAAATGTACTGTAATTATTATAATTATTAGGATGCGAAGTAATCGACCAATGCAAAGAATACACACCCTGCTCTCAACATGCAACATGCGTTAATCAACCTCGTGGATCCTTTACTTGTACAGGAATTTATTTAAGATGGTAGAAAAATTAATTCAAATTTTTAGGCACATGCAAAAGTGGGTATGAAGGTAATGGAACAATTTGTCACGACATTAATGAGGTAATAAACATAAAATAGCAGTAAATAATTTTGAGCCTTATAAATTTAGTGCAAGAACCCAAAAGCGTGTGATGCTGAAGCCACATGTATCAATACTCAAGGCAGCTATTCTTGTCGCGTAAGAATATTATCATGGTATTAATTTTATTTTTAAAATTTAATTTTTAGTGCAATCCTGGATGGGCTGGAACAGGTTTACCTGGATTCTGCTCTGACGTTGACGAATGCAGTGATCCAAAATCCAATAACTGCGATCTTGAATCTACCACTTGTGTCAACACTCAGGGTTCATTTGAATGTCAGGTACGGATGCTAATTTTAATTTTTAAAAGTGATAAAAAAATATTCTTTCAGTGCAAAAAAGGATATGAAAAGTCAAGTGGTAGCAATAGAACGTGTTTGGATATAAATGAATGTCTAACAGCAAATAATACAAAACCTATTTGTGGCGAGCATAAATGCTCCAATCTTCCTGGGTGAATAATACAATGCTTTTTATTTAACTTATTTTTGTATGTTTTAGCAATTATCAGTGTATCTGTAATATCGGTTATACAGCATCAGCAGATGGCCACAGTTGTCCAGGTATACTTTTTTTTGTTTTACTTATTATTCATAACAATTTAAAATAGACTTGAATGAATGTTTGCAAAATCCTTGCCACAGCAAAGCATCTTGCACCAACACCCCCGGATCTTACAGGTATAAGTCTGTTGTTTTACTAATTATTTCTAACAGTTCAAAATAGTTGTGTCTGCAACGAAGGTTACGAAGGAAGTGGGAAAAACTGCACTCCTGTTGACAAATGTTCAAAGCCTGAATTAAATTCATGTGACAAAAACACAACTGTTTGCAAACAAATCGAATACACTTCTCAATATAGATGTGATTGCAAGCCCGGGTGAGTAATGATTACTCAATAATCGCTAAAAAAATACGGCTTTCGAAAATATTTTACAGATACCTTCCACCTCAAAACGTTGTTGCAGTTTATTACTCCTGCATTAATGAGGATGAATGCCGAACTGGCAAAGCAAAATACGATCCACTAACACAAATTTGCACGGATACAATTGGAAGCTATAATATTAGTTGTAAGCCAGGATTTGTTGAAGATCCAAAAGATAAAACAAGATGCAAAGATTTTGATGAAGTAATGCTCTATTTATGTTTATCTAATTTTAATGTTATAATTTGAAGTGTAAGGAAGATCCAGCGTTTGAAGAAACTTTGAAGATTTTCTTCGATGCTAAAAAAGAAAAGAAAGCCCTTGGTGATTGGAAAAAGTGGATGGTCAAACCTAAAAATGATAGCAGTGCCTATGGACTTTGTTACAATAAAGCAATTGAAAAAGATTATTGGTGGTTTACTTCGTCTTCATCTCCATTACCATTCTGTCGAAATACAGCTTATAATCCAGCAGGAGCATTTAATGGAAACCGACATGTCACTCAATGGAAAGGATTCGAATGTGATTGGTTCGTTATTTGTCATTCAAAAACATACCAATAACAAATTTAATTTACAGTCAACCAGGAAACAAAAGACAAGAATCAGTTTCTGTTGTTCGAGTTTCACTTACTTGTGATGGTATATTTCTACCACAGTTACAGTATCCTTATTAAAATTTATATCTTTTAGTTGAAGATCCATGTGAATCATTGGCTTGTGATAAACTTGGAGAAGGATGGATTTGTGATAAAAAACAAGCCAGATGTGTTTGTGATTCTTCACAGGGATACACTGAACGTATTAGTGAACACTCATTCTGTACAAGTATGTTTACTGTAATAGAATGTTAATAGTATCTATAAATTAATTTAGGAGATGAATGCACCAAAGCGGATGTAAATGGACCTATGACAGTTGCAAATATTCAACATCGATCAATGATTAAATGCAATTATGAGACAAAGAAATGGATTCCTGTAAAAGGATACGATTTTGTTCGAAATGGCTCAAATCTTGTAGTTGGATTGAAAGATATCGATGAATGCCTTGATGAAAATTATTGCTGCAACAGAAAGAAAGCACAATGCTCAAGTCATGGTGGAAGTAATCCTTGCAAAATGCAATGCGAAAACTTTGATGGAGGAGCAGCATGTTATTGTGATACCAAAAAAATGGATGTTGACATTGATAGAGACACATGTCAATGTATTCGTAAGTTTTAAAACACATTCACAAATATAAAGCATGACACCCTTTTTTAAATTATTAAATTTTTTATGCCAAAATGATACTGTAGTTATTAAAAATTATTTTAAGCAAAATGTGCTGTAAATTCTGCATGGTATCTAAATTGTGATGGCTCAGAAGTAAAATGCAATTCAAATGTTTTCCAAAAAATTGCTGAAGCTGCCACAGCTCCAAAGGGTTCAATTTGTTCAAGACTTGTCGATGAAAACGGCAAATACATAACCTTCAGCAACATTCTTGAAATGATTAAAGAGATTTGCGACAAAAAGGTTTTAAAATTTATTATTTCACATTTTTTTCAACCATGTTAAACCCTTTCAGTTCTACTGTATCCAGCCCCCCGAGACACTTGATGACATTCGAAAACATCCCGCATTCAATTATGAAGGCCAATGCATCGCACATAAAGATCAAATCGATAAAGTTAAATGTCCATTTGGTGAAAAACCTGAAATTGTTGAAGCATTTACCGACGGAGCCTTCTGTCCATTCAAAATCGATCATTCCAAATGGCCCCCACTTTCTCCAGAATATCAAAAACGAAATGGTGTTTCAATGCCACTTGTGTGTCTTCCAAATGGAATGAAGCTTAACAAAAATATTGCCTTCATTCGTGACTCTACACGTTACACAATGGAAGCAATTTAAGATCCCAATTTTTAAAAATTTTCTCAACGTTTTTAATTCGTGTATTTTTTTAATAAGGGTTTTTTAATATTCTTTTTAATGCGCACAAAATAGAGAATATTGAAAAATGATTTTATTTGTGTTTTATTGTATTGTACTTTTTCTCCTTCCTGATTCCTGAGAGTTTTAAAATGTGAAGCTGTAAAAATAAAAAAAAGTTTATTGAATCATAAATGTTTTAATGAAAAGATTTAAATCTTTCTTAGCCCTATAAACACACGTTCAAAAAGATATCCGGCACGTTATTGATATCGGATATCCTCTCGACATTTCCATGAAAAACTTCCCCAATCTATTTTTACAGTTTGCCAGTTGATGACAAGGTCGTGAAATTTTGCGTTCATCAATGTCTGTGATCGAACCTTACAAGATCTAGGATGAAAGGAATTTTATTACGCTATTGTAATAAAATTCCTTTTGATTTGTCCATCAAAAATTTTTGATTCAAAATATATTGTTTTAAGCACGGAAATCTTATTGTAATAAATGTTGGTAGTTATCTCAGTCAACTTCAGTCTTTATTTGATTACAATGTAACGTATTTTCCCAAAATGGATGCGTCGACGCCAAATGACGCCAGACAGGATTTTTTCAAAGTCGAAAAAAATTTCTCAAAATTATTATTAAAAGGTTGGAAATGTATATCTTTATCAATAATATCATTAATAATACATGTTAAATGGTAAATCTAATAGTAAAGTTGTAAATTAAAACTTTTTGTGTAAAAAAACTGTCTCCGGCGCCTCGGCAATACTGTTTGATTACATCAAAACGCTACAAATTTACACCTTCATGTGGTGTATTTTGTTTATCCTTTTTTGTTTCTTTTGAACTGAAAAAAGTGACTCAGAGTGTTTACAGCATTATGAAAAACAAAAAGTTTATTGTGATTCATAAATTAAAAGAGGCGGACGGTTTGATACTTTTTTATTTCTTTTGCGAAAAAATTCGGTGAATTTTCATGACGATCAGGGTCTTTTTCTTTTGTTCTCTTGCCTGATCGTCAGGAATATTCAAACGAAAAAGAACGTTAGAGAAACAAAAAAGTATCAAACCGTCCGCGGACGGTTTGATACTTTTTTGTTTCTCTAACGCGTCCGCCCCCTTTAAACTAATGGCAGCATTAAAGATTTTTTTAACTTTTTAAAATAATAAATGCCCAATTTTGGAATCTTTATAGCTCCACTGAAAAATGCCGAAGAAAGATTGAAATTTTCAAAAGCTTATGAGAATAATTTAATGATAATGACATATTTATTTTACGAAGAACACAAGACAAGGTTAAACAAAAATACAGTTAAAGTTTCTTTGGACGACCGCGACCACGAGGTGAACGAGGTTCGGGGACTTCAGCAATAGATTTCATTGATTTAGCTAAAAATTATTGATATTGTAACCGTACTTTTTGAGCTTAAGAACTAACCTGGTTGAGACTGAGACTGCGAAACATGGTCTTCAGTATTAACAGAACTTTTTCTTAACCGCGGTGACTTTCGGGTATCTGGTGGTTCAATTGAACTTTCACGTGATGGAGTTCGAACACGTTTAGATTTTACAGGAAGAGGTTCCAGAACTTCAGCAATAGATTCCATTGATTTAACTGAAAACAAATGATATTGTACTCATACTTTTATGTTAAAAAACTAACCTGGTTGTGATTGCAAAACATGGTCGTCAGTATTAAGAGAAGTTTTTCTTGAACGCGGCGATTTCCTTGTATCTGGTGCTTTATTTACATTTTCACGTGATGGAGTTCGAACACGTTTAGGTTTCACAGGAAGAGGTACAGTGACTTCAGCAGTAGATTCCATTGATTCAACTAAGAATTATAAATGGTATTTTACTCGGATTTATATGTAACTAACCTGGTTGTGATTGCGAAACATGTTCTTCAGTATTCACAGAACTTTTTATTAAACGCGGTGACTTTCGAGTATCTGGTGGTTCGATTGAACTTTCATGAGATGGTGATCTGCGACGCACACGTTTAGGTTTCACAGGAAGAGGTTCATGGACTTCAGCAATAGATTCCATTGATTTAACTAATAATTATAAATGGTATTTTACTCGGATTTATTATATGTAACTAACCTGGTTGTGATTGCGAAACATGTTCTTCAGTAGGATGAGATCTTTTTCTTAAACCTGGTAACTTTTGTGTATCTGGTGCTTCAACTAAACTTTCAACAGATGAAGATGGGAGAGACTCAGGTTTAACAGGAAGAGGTTCAGGAATTTCATCATCAATTTCCATTGATTTTTCTAAAACTTCATGGCTCAATACCTTTCCTCTTTCGCTAAAAAACTAACCTAGTTCAGCTGGCGGAACCCGACCTTCAACATTAATCCGCGTATCCAGAGCTTCATTTGAAATTTTATGAGTTTCATCATCATCACAGATATCAAAATTCAACTTAACAGGACCATAACTAAGATCAGGTTCATTCAAACTATCATCGTCTTCAATTTGTTGATGTTCAACTTCTGATATAATGCTGCTATCGTCCAGTGTAAAGTCATCTGGAACTGGAGTTCGTTGTTCATGACGATTACTAAAAAGTAACACTAAAAACGTATAAATAATAATAAAAAAAATTACGGAATGGATTTAATTTGTTGAAGATTATCATCAAATTGAAGTTTTACTCTTTTAGTCGATGAAGTTATTCTTGATTCTTTTTTGTTTGATTTAAGAATAGAAGTTGGACGTTTAACAGAAGAAGGTTCAGGAGATAACATCAAACGAGAAACCATTGGAGTAGCTGGTGGCGTTTTTGTAATTTGCTTAATCCTTTCCCATTGTTTATCCGTCATCATTTTATCACTGATATCTTTGTTGACAACAGGAGACATGATGCTGTCATTTTGAATTGGAGAAGGTTCAGTAAATCGTAAGACTTCTTTTCGAATTGGAGAAGGTTTAGCAATTTGTTTGGCTTCATTTTGTAAATTTTTCATATCACTCAAAACATGTTCCAAAACATTATCACCAGCACTTCTGGACAAAATGTCATCAGCTTTATACATCTTTTCAATTCGACGTTTGATTGCCAATGATTTTTCATTATCAGAAAGAAGAAAATACCCAAGACCTTTATCAAGTAATTTCTAAAATATTCTTATAAACCTCAAGTACAAAAAAAGCATTAAACTTACATCATCTTGACATAAACCTTTTTTAACCAATTCCAAAAGATAATATCCAAACAAAGTCACTTTGGCAGTTTTTGATAAATTTACCATAAGAAAAACACCAAACCAAGTCGAATAATTTTGCGGTGGATACCACATTTGAGGTGATTTATTTTCCCAAATGGAAGAATCGGGAGCAGAATCCATACATTCTTGAATTAATTTAATTATTGATAAAGTAGCATTATCACTGGATAGTATTCGATCATAAAAAATTTTCTGCAGATCTTGATTAACTTTGATATATCCCTCCTTTTGTGGTAAAATTTGAAAACCGATCCCAAATTTAATACCAGTTGAATAAAGATGAATTCCATTGGCAACTGACCAAGTAATTTTGAGTTGCTTCAAAAACGACTCTTCCTCTTCGAGTTTTTCGACACGCTCTATAAGTGCATCAATCAGTTGGCAAATACGGTAGAAAAGATATTCAGAAAATTTGATAAAATGCATCGCAGTATGAGATACTTCACCACCATCTAATAGTGGATGACCTAAACAATAAAAATAATTTATTTTAAAAATTTTCAAAACGAAAACTCACAAAATCGATCAAGATTATCCTTGTTAACTTCAATTTCTTTATTTATCCACTTCAAAAGAAACTTCAAATCCGCAACATCAGTATCATCATTCAAAATAAAACCAACAATACAAAAATGATATCCATGTTTAAGCAAAGTTGACAATTGATAGAAGCGTTTATCATTGCTTTCATGTGGAAGTGCACTAATACCAAGAGCATGAAATTTCATTTTTCAACAAAATTCGTACTCACTTCTTTAAGAAATTGATCTTGGATTGAATCAACATTGAGGTATAAAGCATTCTTTCGAGTAAGACATTTTAAAGAAAAGGAGTACACTGATGGATAAAACAACTGATCCTTATCATCATTGTCAACAGATACGAAAGCACGAAGTGATTTTGGCATCAAGGCGATATCCTAAAAAAATAAGTGGCGATAAAAAAACATAGAAAGAGCTGTTCATAATAATCCACAATCTCAAAGAAGAAATGAAGGAAAATATCTATTACGGCAAAATAACAAAGAGTAAAAACTTACAAAAATTTCCACATTTTTTACATCAATAGAGTCATCAGTTTGAAATCCGGAACAAAATGGAATCTGTCGTAATTCAGTATCATCAGGTGTTAAACGGAAAGGAGTTCGTTTGAAATAATACATATACAAATCAAAGAGAGCACCATAAACACGGGTTGGCTTTGTAGAACTCAACCATGTGAATAAAGCTAATGATGAAGATTTGTTATTCGAAACAACGGATTCATTGAGAGATGCATCAGGATCTTTTGGTGAACCAGCAAGACGAGAGCGATCAACGAGCATTGTTCGAAAAGACAAAAAAGACATAAAATCAGAGAGAGTGAAATTGACGCTAAAGACGAATTGAGGATTATCATAGCATTTCTTTTTTTCATCTTCTTCTGGAAATATTGCATAAGCAGAAAGGGCATGAGCTCTAAAAATAAGAAAAATCAAAACATTCCTTCTTCAAAATCTTTTCCTTACTTATCTCCCCTTGATAAAGCAAACCAAAGATAAAAGAACCCTCTTTGATCATCATCAGCATCTTGGATAGCACAATCTTCGATAACTCTTTCAGCCATGAAAAAGGTATATGGTCGTTGAGTACGTAAGCTAACCATATAAATTCCACCAAACGGAAAACCCATAACAAGAATTGCACATCTTTCAATAAACGCAAATTTCGAGACATAAAAATTTGATCGTTGGCCGGAATCGATTTTGATCATCTTGGAAAGTAAAAGAATCACCACTGACAAAATTTTCTAAAAATATAAAAAGTGAGACAAAAAAAATACGACGCGATCACCAAAAAACAGGGAAGATTAGAAACAATTAATTCTGTTACAAATTTGTTGCTTTTTTGATTTTTATCACATTTCTTCCCATTTACAAGCATCTTCGATTCTATATTTTGCATTTTTATACTGTTTGCGCGGTATTTGTATAATAATAATAACTTATACCTTTATGTTTTATTCTTTTAGATTAATATCTGTTTTTAAGACTCAAATATGTCTGCATCTTCAAAGCCAATTGGATATCCTTATTTAACTAGAGATAACTATTTTTTTATTGCATTGACAAATCAAAGAATATTAGAAATTAAACACATAGTTTTTTATGTCTCTTTTTCTATTTATACGTTTTTGAAGGAAACAACCGTATCTCTTTTTAAGTTTTTTATGTCTCTTTTTCTATTTATACGTTTTTGAAGGAAACAACCGTATCTCTTTTCGTTTCGAGACAATTTGCATAAAATATAAAACAAAGAATTTAAAACCTTTGTATCAGTTTGACACAAATGAAATACAAAAATTTATTTATTATTAAAAAATGTTATAAAAACATATTACGCTACGCCCTTGACGCTACGAATATTACACATGCTTAACCACAGAGTTTACGAACAACAATCTCTTTAAATAATGAAATATGAGGATTGGTAAAAGAAATATTAAACAGGTAGTCCCAACTAATTATAACAGTCATTAAATTCTTCTTTTTTCTGGACTTTCTTTGTTATATTCCTGATATATCTCAATGCTCGTAATTGACCAAAGACGTTCGCTGACGTGACAACTTTTTGTATAAAAAAGCATCAGGATCGTTTTACATTTGAAAGGGGTGACACGTCTTTTTCTCTAATGAACATTTCCTCTAAAAACCCTTTACTCTAATATCCATTTCATCTAATAACCATTTCCTCTAACAGAAATTATCCTCTAATGGCCATTTCCTCTAATGAACATTTCCTCTAACAAAAGATGTGATCTAATGGTTATTTTGTCTAATAACCATTTCTTCTAACAAAGATTTGATCTAATAATTCTGACAAAAAATGTTTATACAATTTATAAATGAGATGCAAAAGCTTTGGATTTGTTGCTGTAATTCTTAAAACCTTTTATTTACGTCTCAAGACAGTGAAGTCGAAATCTATCCCCTCCAAGACGAAAAGTGTTTCACGTATTTTATAAATTGCCTTGGTAATTGTTGGTTTTTGCAAAATTGTAGCTGATTTACCAAAACGTTTGATATTGTTTGACTTGCTATCAGAATGATCCTTTAAGAAATAATTTTTAGAACGACTTTAATTTAAGTTTTAATGAATAAAAAAAAACAAAATTTATCTTGCAAAAAAGGAAAGAGAAAAACGGCGCCTAAAATACATTACCAAAAACAGAAAATGCGTCTTTTGTGACAGTGCAAATATAAACTCTGTCGGCCATACATTAGAACGATGCAAAAAAATTTTGCCAAGAAACACCAGGGGTGGGCGGTATACCGATACCGTAAATACGGTATTACCTTACTTTTTTCGTTCTCGTTTACCGTACCGTTTACCGTATTAAATAAAGGTAAACGGTAAAATTTTAATTGAGTTTTTTTAGCATTGGCTTTTTTATACAATAATTTCTCCGACATTTTCACCTTTTCCTTCATCTATTTCGTTCTTTAAAGCTTGTATAACCATTTCTTGTCTAACATCAACCTCTTTTAATTTTAGTTCAAATCCATTGCATATCATAATTAATGTCGAAAAAAATTTACGGGTGTTTAAGGTTATTTAATTTAAAGAAGCTTTTTGATGAGGAACATAATGCTGGGCATTACAGTGTGACAATTACTTTAAATTTTAATAAAGCTAAGTAATGAAAATACTTGGATTTATTACAATTGGTTAAAATTACCTGCAAATATCATATTATGCAGTTGTATTTGACAAGTAATTATTGCTTTATGTAATATACTAAAGGGAAATAACACACATATAAGCTTATTATTTTTAAAGAAAAAAAAATTAAAGGAGGAGATAATTTAATAAACAAAATTATTAATAAAATTTAGGTGTTTTATTTTATTTTATTAGTCATTAAGGTTATTCCAGTTTTAATACTTTGTTGAAACTTGAAACATTAATAACGGAAATAACGTTACCGTAACCGTAAATACGGTAATACCGTACTTTTTTCGTTACCGTAAACAAAACCCAATACCGCACATCCCTGATTGACACTGAACTTTTTTTGCAACGCGTTTCAAAAAAGCATTCTTTTTTGAGCAAAAAAGAAAAGGAAAAAGTGTTTCTTTTTCTTTTTTCGACGAAGAACTTTTATTTTTTTAAATTTTTGATCGTAATTTTCGGAATTTTAACTATTTTAAATAATTTTTTTAATTTTATTTTCGGCTTATTCAGGTTAAAAAGTACCCGATTCTAACAAAAATTTTTCCTCTCCCTACAGAAAAATCAATCAACAGAATATTCAAAAACTTCAAAAATTTTCGAAGAAACTTAAGCTACGATTTCGGATGAAAATATTGATTTCGATTTTTCGAACGGTCTCAAAAATATTTTGATATCGAACAAAATGAAAATTATTTCGATTTCTCAAATTTCGATTTCGCAGAGCCCTGACAATTAACATTTATGTTATTTAAGCTGATTTTTTTTCGATTATGAAACTTTCGTTGACTTTGCAGATTAAATTTGTCATAAAAGAATTTTTCACATTTATTTGAACAGTTTTGAGTAAATTGTTTGTTTATGCATATATGCATTTTACAGATTACATTTTAATATTTTAAATAAACAAGCAACGACAACAGCAATAAAAAAATGTTTAGGGGTGTAAGTACGAAATACTGGGTATGATAATGATATGATTTCGATTTAGATTTAGAAGAGAATTTCGTAAATATGGATTTAATGCAATATTACATAATGGTGATATTAAACTTTGTATATCTAACATAAATATCAGTGCTATAAAATATGTCATTTCGTCCATTATTGTAATGAATGAAAAGATCCAAAAAAACTAAAAATGTAAGGGATTAATTTGGGCATTAAATGAATTTTAGTCAAGTAACGTACTTCAAAAAACATATAAATTAAATGGGTGAGTAAGACCAAAGCTGAGATTGTGAGTAACCGAAAATGTTGCTTTGAATCAATCATTGGCTTTGTACAAATAATCACAAAAGTTGTGACATCCATAATAAATGCCAAAACACCTGTTGTAAGTCCAACAATTATACACATTGTTGACTTTTTTAACTAAAAATTTGTTATATTTCTAAATTGAATTTTTTAATTTCATACCAAAAAGAACCCAGTTTTTTTACTGTCTACCGAGTAATTATATCCATCAAGGAATTCCATAGTTCCACCCCAATGAAATAACCATGACATATAAATCATTGGAAGAACGAATACAGCGATACGGTATATCCAAAGACGTTTTGGAGACCAAAATTTGTTGTATGAATTAAACATGGTAACAGCGGATAATCGATTAAATGATAACAAAAAATGGCAAAGAAATTGAGAATGTTGAAAAACGCAATAAAAATACACGACAAAAGTCATTGGAAGATTTTGTTCACCTAAATTCTTAAAAATTGGCCATAAAAATTCAAAGCTTCCTAAACGATATGAATAATAATGAAGTGGAATAAATATTAGATCCACGATTGCTAAAAATTTAAATAATTATTAAAAGGTTCAAGGGTATCAAAGACGTCAGCAGGTGGAGGGGACAACAAGGGCACATGCTCTCTTTGAAATCGTTAAAAATCATTTTACCTCCATCGGCAAAATATCAAAGGTGACCTTCCTCGAAATGGTTTTCGCCATTTTCAAATCAAACTACTGCTGACGTCCTTAAAGGTTACTGTAATATATACAGTATTTTAGAAACCCAAAAGTTTTATCAAATGAAAGAATGGCGTTTTGAATTCTCTATCCGAAGATCTTTTGAATAAATGAATTGTAAAAAGTACATAAATGATATATCCAGGGATTAAATAAATCAAGCTTAAAGTTGCCCACATTTTAATATCCATTTTTTAAAAATACTTTACTAAATTTAAGCTTCACCCAAATATTAAAAAATTGTAATAAGTGATAATATTTTTTACAGTAATGAAATATTTAGCAGTACATACATATATTTATATACACAGACAGGTGGTTTTTAAAATTTTTTCATAACTTACATTTTCAAGTAATAAGAAAATTTTAATGATTAATCTTTTGTACTTTTACTACTTTTTTTACATTTTAAATTTAAAACACTGTGATTTAATTTAAAAAGGTTTTTACAAGTTTTTAAGAATATTCACGACAGTTTTATGTTTTTATAAATGCCATATTTGAATAAATAATAAATAGAAGGTTTGAATGAAGCATAGCTTTTTAAATACAGTATACCAGTAATAGTATATTAGGTTTTTCAAGGAAAAATGTTTGCTTACAATTTTTATGGTAATTTATTATTATGTTTTTAGGGCATGTTAATGTCACATGTCTGTAAATTTACAATGAACAAGGAAACACTCTAAACATCGAAAAAACACTATAAATTTTTTAAACAGAAACTTTAACCAAAGTTTGAATAATCACAAATTTTCAACTACAGTAACATAATTTTTCAAAGCTTTTTTTCACCCGGATTGTTTGTGTATATTATGTCACTATAACTTTTACATAAATATGTTAACCTTTTTATTTCATTTTTTAAACTCGATTTTTAAAACAGTAATAAAATTTAATCAATTTTATGTACACGAAAAATAAGCATTAAATAGTAAATAACTCGTTTTACAAATTGAAACTATATGAAATGAGAATAATTTTATAACAATTAAAATGTTTTTAAAGAAGATGTTGGATGAGCTAATCCATGTAAATGAGCTTTTGAGACTTCTTCGGGTGCAGCTGGCTTACAACCGTATTTTAAGCCATCACCTTCAATTGGGCCTGGAAGGGAACTTGGTGCAGCAATACTCCCTGTAAAATCAAGATTTTATTTTAAAAGCTTCTAAAATTTGCGGTATTTTTAAAACTTACAAGGTTGTGATAGTTTCTTGTCTTCAACAACTGGTTTATCTTCATCCGTAATTAATTTATCCCCTGTGGCCATTTCTTTGACACTTTCGCCACCATTTAATGCGGCCCCTGAGGCGTATTGTACCATTTCTCGAGCCTTTTCTGCTGCCATACTTAAAGCATCTTTCGCAGATTCGGTAAAGCTTCGACGAGATGGTTGTTCTTCAGACATTATTTAAAAAAAACAATAATTTCTTTTATCAAAATAACTTTAATCTTAAAAGTTGAAGAAAAACTGAACAAATCTATATCCTTTTTATACTTAAAAAATATTTTTTTGGTTAAAGAATAACAACAACAATTTCAAAAACCACAATGTTCTTCCTCCCTTTTATTTTAAAGTGTTCTGGCATTTCATTATTGTTGTTTACTTGTTTTTCTCTTTTTTCGTTCTTTAAAGTTCTCTCTATCTTTTTTCTCTTTTGAAAAAATGTCGAAAAAAACAAAGGGAAAAAAAGCTGTGCTGTTGTGAAAAAAACTGGGAATAAAGCATAAACCAATCTTAAAATTGAGCATTTTTTTTTGTTTTTCACATAAAATCAACTATTTCTTATTTTTGAACTATTTGGGATACTCGAAAGACATCACTTTGTTAAGCGAAATAAGTCATCTAATAACAAGTAAATGTATGAAATATGATGTGTTCCGTTTTTTAATGGGTTATTATTATTTTTCTATTATACCCTTCTAAAAACGAAACATCTTTTAAAAAGAGTTTTCACATTTTCAATTTGTGCTAAAAAGAAGACGATTACCGTCAATAATAACTAAGGATGGACGAGGCCCCGGGGCTTTTTCAAAAGCCCTGAAGGCCCGGCCCTGGCCCTAGGGCCGGGCCAGGGCCGAAGAGGCGATGTCAGGGCCGGGCTAGGGCTTATGGTTCGGCCCTGATTGAGCCCTAGAAACAAGTAAAGTTCAAAGCCATCGTTATTTTTTCTCCATTTGTTAAAGAGAATATCAAAGTAATTAATAAAATAGCTTCATTTTAATAAATTTACTATTGGCTGAAATGGCATTATTAAAGTAAAATAGCATTTTGGTTAAAAAATTTTGTTTATAAAGACTAGATAATAAATAAAATTAAGAGATCAGCATTTCTGATTCTATTAGAAAAATACTACAGTCTGACCAAAATTGTTAGATTTAACTCAAGAAACACAAAAAAGCAAATGATTACTTTATTGGAAAAAATCCGAAAAGAGCTTTCCTTCCGAATATTTTGATATTTTTTCGGGGTTTGATTAACGGGTGATACGGTTAAAGGCTTAATGTTTGAGTCTTGTTTAAATTTTTAAAATTGGTTTTTGTTTATTTCATCTTTTAACTTATCATTTAATTCGTTAATAAAATTTACAAGCTCCAAATCACATTTTGAATAGACACATTTTCATTTTACTTTAAATTCTGAAAGCCCTAGGGCCTCCGGCCCTGGCCCTAGGGTCGGGCCAGGGCCGAAAAATTCGGGCCCTCGTCCATCCTTAATAATAACAACTAATTTTTATGACCGTTTTAAAAAAAATACTTAAACAAGTCGAAAATGAAAGATCTTATTTTTTCTCAAAGATTTTATTTTTCTATTTCAGTTTTTGTATCACTTTTGGAAATCATTGTTATGTGTGCAACAATTAAAAAGGATTACATAATGTTTTTATTGACCATGTTTGAAAAAAAAACAACTGCAAAAAAATCTGTTTATTTGCATTTTGTTGGTTAAAAAATTAATATTACCATCAAACGTTTTTATATTCGTTTCAAACTCATCTAAAAAAGAATTTAATTTTTTATTGGAAGATTTGGTAGACAGATAATTTATTAAAAGGAAATAATCGAAATATAATAAGCAAAAAATTGACCTTCAAAAAATCTTGCAGAGTTTAACGGAAACTCATTTAGAAAAAGGGCCCCCGATTTTTTGTTGTAAAACTTTTAAAAAAATTGTTGTCGGCGGTCTCGATTAAAATAAAAGTAAATTTGAAATTCGATTTTTTGTTTGTTATTATAAGTCATTGTTGAAGTGATTATGTTGAACAGAATTAGTTTAATGATTAGCAAACAATAATGAAACGCGACGATATTCGATACCTTCGATTTATTGCCATTACGTCAGTTTTATGTTCATTTACATGGCCAGAAATCTTTCCAAATTCACATTTAGGTGGAAGTTTGTAAGTGTATTTAATTAATTGAGTTGTCCTAATACTTTTTCGAAATGTTCAAACCCCCTGCGTCAAATTTTTCCATTGATCTTTGCAGCTTTTGAAGTGAGCATAAGATTTCAGCTTATCCCCTTTAAAATACTCTATGGCAGATCTGGATAATCCCTTACTTGAAACATTAATTGTAGCTTTTACAGATTTTTTGTGCTATCCGGATATCTGTTGTGTCATGCCTTCAAAGAAAAAACTGAAGTCTCTTTCACCGAAACTTTAAATTTTTATTTTAAACGTGCTCGTCGAGCTTTACCAATCTATCTTATTACTCTTACAGTAATCCTAATATTTTTATATGCTTCTATTTCAAGGGAGGACATTCATTCGATTATAAAAGTGAAAGATGCATGCATTTTTCTAAGCTTTATTTCCGGGCACAAAAATGAAAGAATGCAAAATGCATTTTATCACTGCTGGGCTTTTACCGTTCATTTAATTTTCGCCTTCTTCTTTCCAATTTTTGTAAATTTTTTAAACAAATTTAATTTTATTACAAAAAATGGAACAAATATTTTGTTAATGATTATTTGTCTAAATTTATTTCTTTTACCACACGTAAATATTGATTCATTTTTTGGTCGGTTTTGGCAATTTTTGATTGGAGTTATTGCATATCGAAATCCAATTCCAAAAAAGTATTCATTCTTTTTTGTATTTTTTGCAAGTTTTATTTCACTTTCAATTATTCCGTTTATCCCTGATCGAATTCTGTTTCCGTTGGATATTTTGATTATTACTTTAAGTGGAATAATTTTGGCTTTTGAAGATTCTTTTTATTACAACGAAGAACCTTATATTATTGTTAAAATTATTTATCACATTTCTGATATTTCTTTAATTCTTTATTTAATTTCATGGCCGTTGGCAAATTATTGCAAATATATATTCAAGGTTTCTACCATAAGTGTACCAAGTAAGTAGGTTAACAAAAATTACTGTAATCAAAAACCCAAATGCTGATTAGAAAATCGGACAAAATGGTTTAGTTTCAAAAATTGTTAATAATGTTAATTCTTTAAAGTAGGTTGTGGGATTATTGCCGGAAGTATTTTAATTTCAACATTTTTACATTCTCTGGCAGAAATTCCATTGTTCAAGTTCTGCAATTCTCCTAAAAGATTAATTTCTGTTTCTGCAATACTGTATGCCGCCTTAATTTTGCTATTAATTGCTTTAACTTCATCATTTTTGTAAGTTTTTAAAAATTAAATTAAAAAAAGACAATGATTTTCAGTGTTTCTTTAAAATTTTAATTAATCTCTTCACTTCAAGAACTAAAATCTGATTGGAACATACTTTTTCTTTCAAAATTGTTATTGGTATTTAGTTAATATTCATTAAATTCTTTGTATTTTCAAAATTTATTAAAAAAGCACTACAGTTTGTAAATAAAAACTTTGAAATTCTTTCAATTTGTTGAAATTCAAAATGCAGCAATGCTTTGATAAATAAGGACGAAAATAATTAATTTCAATGGTATTACTAAAAACAAGAAAGATGAGGACAATAAATAATGGCACTTTTATGATATTAATTTAAATTTAAGCAAAGGAAAAATTTTTTATCATTGATTGAAGAAAATTTTGCAGACCTTTTTGCCATTTTGAAACATATAAACGTTGGATATTTGTCACTTCTTTTAATTTATCATAATACTTATTAGTAAACATTTTTAACAAAAAAATTTATTTTAGCAAACAGAAATGCAAAAAAAATAAAATGAAAAAATGCATAGAACCAAGTAAAAAAGTAATCAAAGCATCAAAATAGAGTTGGACAAAAACTAACGTTTAACAGCTTTATTCAAAGATTCTGTAATATTTGTTTGTACCGTATCATTTTTTGCTGCTGCTGCTAAAGTTTCCGGTGTTTCTCCTACAAAAGTTTCAAAATTGCATAAATGTTTTCGGCAACAACAGGTTGTCAAATTATAAAGGGCATCCCCATCTCCATGAACTTCAGTCAAACAGGCCGGGTAATTCTAAAACACGAAAATTTGTTCTTTTCTTCAGCCTTTAAGGGTAACTCACTCCACAAGTTTTATTCTCATTTTCACTTGCAACACAAGATGAAAAAGAACCCGGTTTTCCATTAATAATTCCCCAAGATCTTGAACAACTTTCTGAATTTAAGCATTTTCGACTAACAGATGTAATATTGAAAGGGGCTCCAGGAAGGAATACATTAACAGATTTGAAACAAGTTATCGAAGGTTCCACTGAGAAAATTGCATAACATAAAATTAAGAGTAAAAGCTTCATTTTCTAAAAAATTGTAAAAAGTTTAAAAAAGTAAATATCAAAAAAACTGCAGCAGCTTTCACAAAAAAGCAGCGGTAAAAAAAAGACATTCAAAATAGTTTTAATGCATACACTTTTATTTGACATCGTTATCAATAATCCGATTAAATAATGTGTTTTTTTTTTCAAGTTAAACACTGCCCTGCCTCGTTTACATGTTCTCTTTTTTCTATACTTAATTTTTGAGTGGAAAGAAAGAAAAGCATAAAAAATTGAATTTATTTAAATAAAATTATTTCAAACTTTTGCACGATTTTTTGTTGTTGTTCTTTAGAGACAATCTAATTTATTTCTATCTTTAGTCCCTTTTTAAGCAATTGCACAACTTCTTTATAAAATTTTTTAAAGTTTGTTCAATTAAGTACAAAGTTACTGTATATGTTACGTCCAGATCGTAAAACCGTCCGGATCGTAAAACGGACGTCCAGATCGTGAAACGGACGTCCAGATCACGAAACGGACGTCCAGATCGTAAAACGGACGTCCAGATCTTAAAACCAGAATGTAGTGTTATATGGACGTCCAGATCACAAAACGGACGTCCAGATCGTAAAACCAACAAAGAATGGTTTTAAGATCTGGACGTCCGTTTTGTGATCTGGACGTCCGTTTTGTGATCTGGACGTCCGTTTTACGATCTGGACGGTGTAACGATCTGGACGTAACATATATATTTACGGAGGAAGTGTTTCTGATAAGCTTGTAAATGAATCATTGATAAAATTTTCATTAGTGATTCATACTTCTGATAAAATTCTGCTCCACGTAAATATCTTCATGTAACCTTTTAAAAAATATTTTAAATGAAAAATGAAAAGTTTTAAAGGTTTTGGACGGTTACTTCTTTCTTGAATTTATAATTTTTTTCGAATTCAAGAATCTGACGATCAGGCTAGAAAATAATAGAAAGACCCTGATCATCAGGTTTTAACATTCGGAAATAAAAAACGTGCCCTTTAAAACTTTCTATTTTTTATTTAAAATGTTTTGATTCAAACTCAAATGATTAAACACGAGATTGTTTTTGTTTTGTTTTTCTCATTGATAAAGGTTTTAACCTTTAAAAATTCTTTTGAGGATTATTTTCTGCTGATAATTTTTGCTAAAAATGCTTTGTTTATTTTTCAGCATCATTTTTGAAGATGTTAAAACTGCTGTTCTTTGAATGCTCAATATTTTTAATTATTTTTCCCTTAAATATTTTTGGCTTGCAATGCCACAATGCTTCAATCTCATCTGTCAATAATCAAATCCAAAATATTCCTTTAACTTCAAAAACCTGTTCTTCGAGTGTTACATCTTGTGTTTCAAGGTACTTTAATGATGGGGATAATTTCCGGTATGAAATTGGTTGTGATAATGATCGCCTTTGTTCAAGTCCTTATGAGTGCCATATTGATTCAACTCCAACAAGGATATGTTGTTGTTCCTCGGATAATTGTGTTCATCCAAATGCTTCAAAACCTATTGAATTTTCATTTCCATCTGAATTCAAATTTTCTACCGCCACTGCGGCCTACCAAATTGAAGGTGGAGCATTTGAAGATGGAAAAGCTCCGAGTACATGGGATATTTATACGCATAAATTTGGGGGAATTGCAAATAACGACACAGGGGATATTGCATGTGATTCATATCACTTATGGAAAACTGATGTGGAACTTCTAAAATCTACAAAAGTTCATCATTATCGATTTTCCCTTTCATGGAGTCGTCTTCTCCCAGAGAATGACCCGTTAAAACCCAATAAAAAAGCCCTTGAATATTATCATAATCTTTTGGATGCTTTGTTGAAGGCCAACATTGAACCCGTTGTTACAATTTTCCACTGGGATTTACCCCAAAGTATTATGGAAGAGGGTGGATTCTTGGATTCTGGGATCAGTGATAAATTTGCAGCATATGCAAATTTTGTTTTCCTTCATTTTGGAAGTAAAGTCAAAAAATGGATTACAATAAATGAACCCTTTTCAATTGTTAAATATTCTTATTGTGGTGAAATTGTGATTCATGCCCCCGGGGAATTTAAACCACATTGTGAATGGATGATTTATCGGGCTGGACATAATCTTCTTTTATCTCATATGAAAGCAGCAAATATTTATAAAAGACATTTTAAGTCTCATCAAAATGGTGAACTTGGGATAACAATTTCTGGAACATGGTTTTATCCCGAAACAAATTCGACAGAAGATATTGAAGCATCGAACCGCGGATTTCAATTTTCATGGGGTTGGTGGGCACATCCAATCTTTGGAAAAGGCGGGGATTATCCAGCGGTAATGAAAGAAAGAATTGAAAAATCTTCAAAAGAAAAAATGTTTCGAAGTGTTTCAAGATTACCGAAATTTACAGAACAAGAAAGGAAAGATTTATTGGGTAATGAATAAATAGAAATACACAACTAAATAATTGTTGAATTTCAGGATCAGCTGATTTCCTTGGGGTTAATTATTATCGAAGTGTTACAGCAAAAGCTCGAAAGGAATCAGATTTCAATTTTATGGATAAATTTGTTATGCACATGGATTCTGGAATTACCGCTGGATATTTTAATAATTGGGAATTGTAAGTGTAAAAAATGATTATTAGGTTCGTGCTGCATGAACTTGAAAATCAGGGATTTGAATAAGTAACTAAACCTCCGCTTTCTTTAAATAAATCTAATTCTTTAAATTAAACTTTGTCCAATTTTTTAATCATGATCTTTGTAAACTTTTAAACAAACTGGAAATGTTTGTCTGAGTATGTTAAAAAAATCGTAGAAATAATTAAAGAAATGAGTAAACAAAAACTCTTTCTTCTTTTCACTAATCTTAATCATCAATTTAATTAAACATATTTTAGAATTGATTGGATTTGGTACACTCCAGATGGCTTGAGGAAACTTTTGAATAAATTCAAATCCGAGTATGGTGATATTCCATTGGTGATTACAGAAAATGGAATCATGGATATCGAAGGTGAAGGCCTTCAAGACAATACCCGAATTCGATATCTTCGAGCCCATTTATCTGCCATTTCAATGGCAGCAACCGTCGATAAAGTCAATGTAAAAGCTTATACACTTTGGTCTTTGATGGATAACTTTGAATGGACTGCTGGATATAAAACAAAATTTGGCATTCATCATGTTGATTTTACTTCACCAAATCGAACCCGAACCCCTAAGGCGTCTGTTGCATTTTACCGTAATATCATTGAAAATAACAAAGTTTTTGGTTTTGGCATTAATTAATTTGTATAATTGGTTGTGTATTTGAAACAGTTTTTTAAAACATAAAATTTTATACAATAATTTTAAATAATTAAATTTTCACTGTCAATGGTTTTTTGATATTACAAAAATTATTTAAAAAAAAGCAGTTAAAAATAAATAATAGTTTAAAAAACAGCAGATTTAGAGAGAGAGAGAGTCGTTGTAAAGACGTTATTAAAAAAGATTACAAAATTAGCTAAGCTTGACTAGAAGAAAAAAAGTGTTACAAAGTTATTAAATAAAAAATAGACTTAGACTTTGGTATTGTAAAAAAACATCAGCTCAAAAAAAACAAACAAATAAGTTACGATGTTAATATCAGATTTTCGGAAACAAAAATGTTCCAATAACGTTTTTGGATGCTTAAGAATCGTAACTTTACCTATTAAAGGAGGCGGTTGTTTACGTGTATTTTGATCCCAGATTTTCAATTGCGTGAAGCACGGACCTGAAAATCAGGGTCTTTTTGTGAAGGCAAATTCTTTCAAATCGATTTTTGTTTCGAGACGTCAAAAAGGAAAAACTATGAAAACCGCCGCTTCCTTAAAAATCGTAACCTTACTTAGCAGAAAATCACCTAAAATAAAAAACTTTTCGTTAAAAAAATCAGAAATAAATACTATTGCTTTTAAACTAAACATTATAAATAATAATTATTAAACTTTTGAAGCTGATGAACTTTGGTTGGTATCAAATTCTGGGCTTATTGAACGAGAAAATGATGACGTGGTTCCATTACATTCAAAGGGGCTTGTCGAGGCTCGAGCAGATCCATCTGACATTGAAGAGGATGCCGCAGGGGGATAACATTGCTCAAATTTGATGGGGGTCAAGATACATCCACTTGGAGATGACGAAAGATTGTTGGATTGACTTCGACGATATTTGGCACGGGAATTTTGGAACCAAACCTAAAATTGCTAGGTACAGATATGTCACGACTGTTACAACTGTTTTTGAATGGCACTTACTTGTAACACTCTTTTAGTTAGCCCTGTTTTTTGTGCCAATCCTTTTAAATCTTTTGCATCCGGGTTATGATTTAATTGAAAATATCGCTTCATTTCACGAAGTTGATGATGTTTAAAGCTTGTTCGGTTTCGTTTTCCCATTTTATCTTTTGAATTCGTGTCCGGAGTACTTTCACGATCATCATCTTCTTCTGAAACTAATTTTCATATTTAAAAAGGGTGCACAAATATTTTCTTCCCCCAACTTTCTCTCACTTTCTTTTACGTCATTACAGTATCCTTCTATCGTATTAATTTTTTTCACTTCATTTTTCACAGCTTTCCTTAAAGCGGTTGTTTTATGGTTAAAACAGCAGCAGCAGAAAAAGAAAGAAAAATAAACATCGGTTGCTGCTTTTTTTTCTTGAATACACATTTTCATTTCATTTTTGTTTTTGAGGAAGCAAGTGAAGCGAAAAAAAGAAAGAAATTTTATTCCTTTGCGGATGCTATCCAATTACAACGATGAAAAAAGATTACGGTAGCAGATGAGTTACCCCAAGAGGAAAATCTTTAAAAAGTGCAAAAATGTTAAAATAAAAATTTTTAAAATGACATTTAACATGTCTTGGAAAAAGTATATGTTTAATTCCAATGTCAGTTAAGTTTTAGAAATTAAAACCCGAATTTTAGTAATTTTAATACACAAAACTTCCAAATTAACGAGATCTCCCTTCAAAGATTTGCATAAACTTACGACTTTCAGATTTGCTTGAAGCCGTTAATAATCGAGCTTTTTTGGTTGAAGTTTTTACAGTTGGTTGTTGCACAGGAGGTTCAGATTCCAAAGGTTGAGAATCAATGTGTTCTATAATTATGCTAATATATCCCATAATACCGTATATCCAAAAACTTACTGTAACATGTTAAAGCTCCATTTATACCCAATAAAAAATTTTCGCCTTGCTTTAACATTTCACCACATTCGGCACAGGTAAAACAGTGCAAATGAAAATATCTCTCTTTAACATTCATAATAAGCTCTTGTGGCTTAATTGATGTTAAGCAACGACTACATTGTTGTGTGTATTTTCTATAAACGTTAAAAAATTAATTAATTGTTAAAGTTGGCAAAATTAATGTTTAAAAATTAATGAGAAAAAACTTTGACCAAAAAATGCGTAAACTATTTTTTCGAGATGTTTTTTTCATTAAAAAAGATCGGATTTAAGAAAGCTTAAAAGATTATGTAAATTTTTAACGGATTCGGTGCCCTGTTTTTTTTTATTGTACTCTTCTTCTACAGTATTTTTATAAACTTACTGTAAATAATCATTTTTGCAAAAAATTGCGCCATCGCGAAAATAGCATTTTTCATCCAGCTGAATTCCACAATCATAACATCGTAAACAGGCTTCATGAAAATTTTTTCCTTCAACAACAAAAAGAGTTTTTGCACTAATTGGAATTCCACAGAATTCACAAATTGCATGATTTGTCAAATCAATATTATTTGGGATATAATTATTATTCAATTCAAGAGAGGCAATACTAGGTAGTAGCCCCAATGTGGAGGATATCGTTGATGGAGTCGTCGTTAAAGCCGGAGAATTCAAATCATTCATCAGCGGAATCATTGAATATGCTGTTTCAGATGTGGATGGAAGTGTATGCCCATAGAGGCCTGTCTCCTGTAGCAGTTGATGATGAGTCAAAAAATTTGTACCGTATGCCGATGTAAGTTCCACAAAATTTGTTAGCGAATGGGAGAGAGCCAAAAGAGGATCTTCAAATAACGAAGAATATGTTTGAGGCGGGGGAGGATTGATAGATTCTAAGCTAATATTTTCAGGTATAAATTGTTGAGAAAGCATTTCAAAAATCTTTGGTTTAAAAAAGTTCGTCTTTGGCGATTGCTAAAAAAGGGTCTGTTTAATTAATAAAAAATTACTGCTAAAATTGTTTAATAAAACACGAAAATGTATAGAAATAGATAATTAATAATTAAAGCAAATTTAATGTAAAAATATATAACTACAGTAACAAATTTAGATATTTCGAAAAACACCAGAATTTTATACACAGAAAAATGGTAACTGAGATGTTTTTTTAATTTGTGAAAAGTAGTATTTATTTCTGAACATCCCAAAGGTCCAATACAATTTCTAATAAACTTTTTTGATGCTCTTTTAACGAAAAACTTTGTCGAACTTTTTAACAAAGTTTAATCGTTGTTCAAAAACTACCGTAACCTGATGAACAACAATATCACAGATTACGGTAGACTGAAAGTTTTGAAACTTCAAATTTATTAAATTTCAGAATATGTTAAAACTGTTTCCGTCTTCTTCAACATCCCAAATACCCTATATTTTTATTTATACTTTTTATATTTTACTTTTATAACTTAACCCTTCTTTCAGCCTGCATCCCTCTCATGCAACAGATCAATTTCAACCTTTTGCTACTTAAAAATTCTAACATGTTTTAATACGCAAAATAACGGATTAGCTGTTGCCTGTTTGCCTGCCGTGCAGTGCGCTTTTTTTTGCCTTTTTCTTGCACACGCAAAACATAAAAAAATATAACCCGAGAAAGGAAAAAAAGATTTGATAGAAGCAACCGTCCTTGCTTTTTTTCAGGTTTTTCCACTTCAATGAAAAAATAACATCTCAAATTTCTTTGGTAATTATTAATTTTTGCTTCTTATATAGTTTTATTTTACTGTTTTTAATAAAAATGGATTTTTGGTTTATTTATTTATTGAAGTGGTAAAAAATATTATAAAAAGAAGTTTGCAAAAAATTGCCGTTTTGAAATGCAAATATTTTAGAATATACGGTAGCATAAAAGTTACATAAATTATGAACAGCATCAGGGACATGAGAGGGTGAAAACCTCAAAGACAAGTGCCCCTCCAAAATCATAAAAATCTTTTTACAGTTACCGGCAAAAGATCAAAGGCGGTCCCTTCGAAAGGGGTTCTGCCCCTTCAGTAATAAAATTCTGACGTCCCTGAACAACATGTTAAAAATGTTGAACTTCCGCATTTTGTTAATGGTTATTTTCTATCGAAAAAACGAAAAAATTCCATAGATTTTACTAAAAACTCGAAAAAAGCGGGGTTAAAACGGTAATAAAAAAAAGAAAATCTCATATTTTTTGTGTAGGCTGAATCATTTTAAAATGTGATCCTCCAAAACATTAAAACAATTTTTTAGAGTATTACATAAAAGGAAGAAGAAGAAAATCGGCTTAAACTCGAGGTCAATCATTCATTTCACCCCCTAAAATTCAGATTTATCCTTTTACCCCACCCATTCCTCTTCTTTAATATCCAACTCAATTGTTTTTTGATGATTTTGAAGTGAGAGAGACTGACTGGGATAGTTGGTAGGTGAGGGCAGATTAAGTGTGATTACGCAACTATAGATTTTGTAATTTTTTGCAGAGACTTGTTAGGAGAAAGATAAAACTGAATTTTAAAAAAATTAGTTTTTTTAATTTTTTTTAAAACTGAGTTACACCGATTAAGCTCAAAATCAAAAAAATGTTACTAATAATTAGTTCACAAAAAAGCGGCAATTAAACATGTGGTAAAAGAAAATAAAAGTTGTTGTAAATGCTGCTGCTGCCAGATCACCAGATCCTCCCGTACTTTTTTTATATATTCGCGCCCTAAAGGAAATAAAAAGAAGAAAAAACAAGTCGTTTACGATATCCATAAAATCGCCAGATTTAATATTTTAAAAATTTTGATCGCGATTGGCTGACTTCTTTTTTTGTTTATTTTATAATTAAAGGAAATGCAATGCAGAAACAAAAAAGCATTTTGGTTAATCCGGGGATATGGACATGACACCTGCTGAGAATATATATCGTACTTAAGTGAGGTTAAACAAATTCAAGTAGTTTGATGATTGTGAAGAAAGGTTACGATAAAAAAATGAGAAAATAAATCAAAACAAGAAAAGCAGAAAATACTATTTCTTGCCAAACAAATATAAAAACTTAATTTATGACATTAAAAAACAATTGCGTATTACTTTTTAAAGATCCTCAAAAGCGCATCCTTTTTCTTCAATAAATTTCTTTTTTGCCGCAACCGGAAACTGCGCAAATGCGCCTCTTCTTTTTTTCAAAAATCTCGAAAAACAAACTTCAAAGAATCAATTAATAAGCTTTATTTATCCCAAAAAATATCCATCCAGAGCATCAAAAGAAGGAATGTTGTTATTGAACTTACCGGACTTCCTTTCACAGCATGAAGCTGAAGCTCTTCCATCTTCAAAAATAAGAGCAAGCAAGTGTCAAGATTGCCAGCCAAGTACCGTATCTCTTCCTTTTTTTCTCTGCGGAAAACAAAGCAGCAGCAGCAGTTAAATGTGCCAAAATAAAAAATATAAAAAATAGGCAAGTAATTTTTTTTGTAGAAAAAATAAAGATGCAAGTAAAAAATTGCACTTTTTTGAAGAAGATTCTATGTTTTTTCTGCCTACACTGCTGCTGCTTACCTTTATTTTCCACTTGGATACCGCTCACTGCTCATCTTTAACTTTTTTATTTTACCATCTTTCATGGGCAAATGGCAGTCCACATGGGATTTATAGACCAATATTTAAAAGATCAGATGACATTTATTAAAAAAAAGGTATAAATGTTAAAATGGATATGTATGAATGAATATGGAAAAATTGTTGTAGAGTAAAACAGTAAAGTATGTAAAATGGTGAAAGAATAAATAAAACAAATTTTTAAAAGTTACAGTTCTTTGAAAATCATAGGAAATTTATTTTGAAAACCTTTTTATGATCTAAGAAATTGTTGTTGAAGAACGTTTGCCTCCAAAACAGAAGCAGAAACAATTCGAACAAAAATGGTCCATATTAAGGATGGTGTCAAAAGACAATAAAAAAAATAAAGTTTTGGATAGGAGGAATAACAAAGCAGAAAAAAGAAGGGTGAGGTCAAAGAGGAAAAGCGCGCGCTCGCTCACGTATGGGAACGCTTCTTCAGAGAAAAAAGGTAAAAAACTTTAAAGGCGAAAAATGAAAGTGAGATAAAAAAGCAACAGACATCAAGAACATGGAAAGAAGAAAAGCGAAGAAGAAAGCTTCCAAGAAGAAAAAGAAAATAGATAGAAAAGGATGTGTATAAAATAAAAAAGTTGTAAAAAGAAGACAAAAAAATCAGTGCAAAGTATGGTTGTGTAAGACAGCCAAGATCTATGCTACAAGAAAAGAAAACGAAAAACGCCAAATTTTTTATCGGCACAATTTTTTTTGGTTTTCTTGGGAAAACGTGCAACAACTAAAATATACTTTTTATGAAGGTATCATAATCTTGGAATTAAAACAAAAACTGCGATTACCGTATATAAAAATGTTTTTAAAATTTATTATTTTAATGTTTTTTTTTGCTAAAATAGAATGTTTTAAATTTGAAAGTTTATAAAAATAGTGAAAATTTATACAATGTTTTACAATTTTTTATCATTTGTTTTCTTTTGAGTGTGCGTCAAATTTATTTGCTACAGATAAAAAAGTATAAAATATTTTTGAAGCTTGTATTTTTATTTTGAAAAATTAGTGTAGTTTTGATATACGTAATTAACAAATTTTGAAAATCTTATTCCCATACATATGAAATAGGAATATTCTATGAAGATCTAAGTCAAATACTAAAATTTAAAAAAAATTTGTTAAAATCACGAAGTTAGAAAATGTCATCAAAAATATTTTTGTCTGAAGGAAACCTTGAAATCATTTTTTGAAAGATACAAAAGGTAAAAGCTAAATCAAGTATTTTTATGTAACACGTTTATAGCTTTTTTTAGCTAGCTGTAAATAGAATAGAAGAGAAGAACCTGTGGTTGCACAAAGACACAAAATGGACATAATTTTTTGATGAAACAAACAAAAATTGATAACACGCATAAAAAAAACTTCAAAAAAGCATATTTGGAGCAAAATAAAAAATGAGAGAAAGATTGCAATGGTCAGTGCTTCTTCCTTCGATTACCTTGTTTGTTACTGCTGCTGCTTGCAACTCATATAATTTTTTTTT
Organism: Panagrolaimus sp. LJ2414; assembly: GCA_024447195.1. Lineage (NCBI taxonomy): Eukaryota > Metazoa > Nematoda > Chromadorea > Rhabditida > Panagrolaimidae > Panagrolaimus > Panagrolaimus sp. LJ2414. The sequence continues at coordinate 10,982,203 of JAMRXY010000016.1, forward strand.
CATGGAAAATGCAAAAAAATAGACTGTTATTCATAACTTACATGAAAAAGAAGAAAAAAATAAGTTTTTGAAGACAAATATTTTTGTTTAGGGTCTACGAAAAAAACAATGACGATTTAATCGAACAATGACAATTTAATAAACTGACCTAGAACATTGCATCAATATTACTGTAAAATGTTGCATTCTAAATATAAAAACAATATTTCAACGAATTTTTCTTCTTAAAAGTACACCTTAATTTTTTAAACAAACATTTAAAAAAAATTTATATAAAAAATCGAAGGGTGGCGACAACATTAAAATAAAAAAAGTAGAAGTAAAGTTTATGGCGTTCGAAGTCATAAAAAGGTAAAAGTAGGAAAGAAAAAGATTGGAGGTTTCTTTTAAAAAATTCTAATCGTAAATCAGCTAAAAAAGAGTCTTTAAAAAAATGGTTTCACGTTTTTCTCTGATTTTATAGTTTTCCTTGCAATCTTTTCTTTTTTCTGTTTCATTTTTTGCAGTTTTTCTCTGCAGTTTATTATCAGAAGAAAAAAAAGAAAAGACAACGAAAAAAACCAATCTTATGATGTAATTCAGTCAAAGGCATAAAAAAAGTTGATATGAGTTTGACTTTTGGAATGTGTCTATGTTGTATGGATGAAAAAGGTTCTCTGAGTACAAAAAGCTTATATATTAAAACATACATGAACAGAAGCAACAAAAAATTAAGAGAAGTTTAGTGCAAATGAGAAAATTGACTGTGTGTTTTGCGTTGAACAAAATTATGTGACTACCGTAATCATACTTTGTCGTGAAATGCAGTGAATAATGATTGCGAAGACAATCGCAATAAAAGATCAAAGATAAATACCGCTTTTTGAAAAAACAGTGATACTGTAATAAACCTTAAAAAATGTTAACAGAAACTCCTTCCATTTTTCACAAATCTAAAAAAAACCCCTTTGCCAAAGCCATGTTTTTAAATTCAATTTTTTTCTTTCCACAGAAATAAAAGTTATTGTTTAACAAAAAAAGTTGTTGTAAAAATATTTTACAAATACAATAAAATCTATAGAGGACATATCACAAGTTTTTATGAAATAACAAAAAAAACATCTCTGATTCAGATTTTATTTAATTGTTTTAAAAATTCGAAATTCTTTGGTGCAAAAAAAAGAAAATGGAACAGAAAAGAAATTCGAAAAAGAATGAAAACAATGGATTCTTTGCTGCTTGTTTCAGTTTTGAAGCAAAAAATGAAAGAAAGAGAATATTTCAGTCATAAGACCAAAACAGAGATTGGTTAACCATAATATTATTATTAAAATTTTGAAAAATATTAAATTTTGAACAAAATCAACCAGAACGATATCAAAAATGTATAGATTTCGTCACTTTTTGAAACAAATTTGAAACATTCTTTGAAAGACACCAAATGGAAAGCATCTGATAAAAAGATAAAAATAACTTTTATTTTCATTAAAACTGAAAAAAGTTTTAAACTGTCAATTATATATAATCTTTAATTTTTAAGGAATTATTTATTTTAGCACCTGCAAACATTTTTATTTATGCGTGGGATAACCATGTTTTTAAATACCTTTTAATTTGTATTTTTTTAATTTAAAGCACGTGTAAAATTTTTATAAAGCAATTATGTACAAAAATAATGTTGTAGCTTTTTTCGGAAATTTTAAAAATTTGCGTTTTCAAGTCATTAAAAATTTTTTCAGTAATTCATGGATATTTCGCTCAAAATTCCATTCTGGATTTATGGTGGTTAATTTGATGTTTAACGAAGAAATTGACAGTTTTCATTGAATCACACTCTTCTAAAAATTTAGGCCATTTTAGTATTTCCAAAAATCTATGAGTAATGCCTCGGCGAAATATCCGTATAAATCCCCTTTCGATAACGTTTTACTGTATTTTTAATGTTTTTTATAATTTTAGTTTAGTGAAAATAGAATTTTCTCACTGTTGTTTTATTTCGTTGTTCCAAATGCATTTCAATTTTCTTCTTTTTTTATTGTTTCACTTTTTTAGACATTTTTATTTTTCTGTTTTTAGAAGTACACAGAAGAAGAAAAAAACTGATAACTTTATTGTTGCGATTTCAAAGGCTCTGAAAACAGAAAAAGAGATATCTAAAACAGAAGACTTTCTTTCTTATTTTTTTGCTGTTTTTTCAATTTTTGCTGATTCAAGTAATTTTCAAGTGTTCAAAGTGAAGAGAAGAAGGGCGTTCATAGACATCACTTTTTTTATTACTCATTTATCTTTTTGAATGTCAGCTTCAAAAATATGCTGGTATATTTTTTATAGGTGTTAAAACTTCTGTAAAATTGAGATAACGAAATGAAGGAAAAAAGATTCGTCTAAATGTTCAAAAATGGTTTCATGTTTTTTGATTGAAAAAAAATACAAGCATATTTTTGTGTCTTGACAAGGTATCTTTGCAGTTTTCAATTTTTTTCGATAAGAATGAAAAAAAAAACAATTTTTTGATCATGTTTTGTAGTGTAAGAAATTTTTTATGTTAAACAAGCATAAACATTAATTTAGTTTGATGGATTAAACATTCATAAAGTCTTTATGAAAAAGATACACTGTATTAAAATATTACTGTAGGATAGCGTTTTTAACAATGTTTTGAAAGTTCACAACAGCTGAATCATGCATACTTTTTTGATGATCATTTCAACCGTTAAACAAATTCTTTTCCTTTTGATGATGAAAAAGTGACGAATATTATTCCATGTTTTTATATATTCTTTAATCTGAAGAAAGAACAAAAATACGGAATAATTTTATTTTGATAAGAATAATATTATGTTTTGGGATTGTCATCAAAAAAACACATGTTCTTTGTTAAAATTTTCTTTTAAAAATGTCCAAAAATGAAAAAAGGGCGTTGTCGAAGAAGCTTTTTGAAAAAAACAAAAATGACTACAAAACAGCTGGAAAAATATTAATGTAAAAAATATAAAGAGGGACTTACTTCAAAAATTCCCGGTGCACCAGTATCGTACATGAATATCCCAATTTGTTGTTTTGATGTTGCAGTGATTGTAACAACATTTCGGATTAGTTCCTGCCACTTCCGAAAAAAATTATATAATAATGCTGTTGACGCTCTTGAATATAGAAATAACAAACATTCATATTTGATGTATCCATTTTTAGATAAATATAATATTTCCTTGATCCTCGTTGAGCTTTATCTTCTCTTTTCAAGAATATTCAAAAATTAAACGGGCTCCTTATCAGACTTCCGTCCAGTAGCTACTAAGCATCGCATTATGAGTTTTGCCAATGATACACAGGACTAAAAGCTGATAAGCACCCGATTTAATCTGAATGCAAAAAAGAAGAAAAAGAGAAAAAAGAGGATTAAAACAGCGGCGGCAAAAATCAAAAGGTGATGATGATGGTAGAAAAATTTAAGAATTTTGATAATCTTTTGAATAAACTTGAAACAATTTTGATGATAAAAAAAAGAAAAGAGAGAAGGAATAAAAAGTACAATGATCTCTTTTGATTTTTTTTATGTTTGAGTTTAGCATAAAATTTGAATAAAGTAAATTAAAGTTTTTACTTGAACTTGTGGTGTAAACACCAATACTCCTTGGGTATAATTATTGAAATCTACAAAAAACTTTAAAAATGAGTTTTTTGAAGATGATTTAATTTATTCAATTATTTAATTTTCCAAAACCAAGACTACGATATTTGGCTGAAATACAGTAAACACAGATCTCTTAAATCCATCAGAAGCAGTCAAAAAAATAACAAATTTTGTTTTTTCTATACTTTACTTTCCTCCTCTCGATGAATGAATATTTTACTTACTTTTTCGATAACAGAGAAAATCCTTGCATGGTTGTTGTCGCTTCGTCTTCCTTCTTCTTCAACTTTTTCAACTTTCATTTTTACCCTCCTTCCTCCTTATTTTTCCTTCTTGCTTCCTAAATCTATTAAGCGCTCTAATTTTTGGTGTGACAAAAAAAAGTAAGTAAAAAGAAGTAAAAAGACGGATGTTGAGTGTGAAGATGCCGAACTACTGAGTGTGTGCCAGAAAACTTGAAGAAAGAAAAAGGGAAAAATATTCAAAGGCTTGCTTGCTTGAATTCAATGAAGTTTTTGCGCTTTTCTTCGTTTTTCTGCACTAAAATGAAGCATCTTTTTTTGCTTTCTTTCAACTTTTTTCCCATTTTTTAGGTTTTAAGTTGAATAAATTGGAAAGGATTGCATGAGTTATTAAAATTTTTTATTCTGCGAAAGAAAAAAGATTTTGCAAGAAAAAAGAATGACCAAAAAAGGGCATTGAAATCAAAAAGTAACGAGAATTCATTAAAGGCTTTAATAGTGGTGGAAAGCGAATTTGAGATGCACTTTTTTCTAACTTTTACTCAACAATATTGATTACAGTGATATTAAAAAAAGCATTTAAACTTGAACGAAAAACAAAAGTTTCTAAATTGTTGCTTTTAAATTTAAGCTGTATAGTGTTTTTACATTTGTATCATTCGAAAATTTGAAGTGGCCAAGAAGTAAAATGGGGTCTGTAAAATACTGTAATAAATTATGAATTGCATTAAAACATTCAACAACTGTAAGCACAAAATTAATTCGAAGATGAAAAAAACAAGTTCAAAAAGAAACACTTTGAAGCAAACAATGTCTGCCATTTCAATATTTATTGCCTTCGTTAAACTTTCCATAAACTTTCCATAATTAACACCATATAAAAGTAACAAGAACTTTATAAGAAAGATAAACATGTTTGAAGAAGATTAACCAAATTATCACATTTCATTCAAAATACAGTCGAACCTCGATTTTACGTCTTCCAAGGGACCGTAAAAAAAAGACGTAAAATCGAGGTCGACGTAAGATCGAGGTCCGATTTGTATGGGCTCTTTGTTGAAGGGACCGCAGACAAAGGACGTAAAATCGAGGTGGACGTAAAATCGAGGGACGTAAAATCGAGGTTCGACTGTATATACAAATATGTATTTTCATGGAAATGAAAAAATATGTTTGGTATCAACGGAAGTAAATAAAGTATATATGTTGGGTTGCTTGAAAATGGATATAAATTTGATGTTAAACGTTTCATTTTTCGAACAACATCAGAAAAATATATGCGCAATTTATTCAACCGAAAAAGGACAAGAAGAATGACAAGTTGCTGCTGACAAAAAGAGGATGAGAAAAGTAGTAGTAGTAAAAAAATTATTCAGCAAGGTTCCTTATGCTTTTCCTTGTTTTTCTTTCGTCTCTTGCAACAACAAAATTTCTTTTTTCGTTTAAGTTCTTCTTTTTTCTGTTAATGTCACTCAATTTTCAATTTGCTGTCATTCCCGCCATTTACATAATCCTCCCCAAAACATAATTTTATGGCTAAAAATTATTTTTAAAAAAAGCATAAATTCATATTAAGCATAAATGGTCACTTTAATATATCCTTACAAAGCACGACTTTAATTTGGATATAGTAATGGGTAACGTAGTTATATAAATCAGTTTTTATAACTACAGTATTCAAAATTCTTTCACGGTCACTTTTTAAAATTCACTTTTATTATTTACAAATACATTTTATATGTAAAAAATATTATTAAAGGCACTTGTACAAATACATAAAAAAAGAGATCAAAACAAAAAAAATCATTCAGTTGAATTTGATTTAAAACTAGAATTAAATTTAGTAAGTAAAGCCCCACTCATTCCAATGCATCGAACTTCATGTGATGGAAGGCTTGTATGGGATACTGTCACTCTAAAAAATTTTTTTTGTCAGAATTAATTATAAATTTGAATATTACCTTGATAGCTGAGATTGTTGAGATCCACCTAGCGTAGGTCTAAAGTGTTTTATAATTGGAATTGTAGAATCTGATTCGACGATTGAAGGCCTTCCAGAAATATTGTCACCTTCTTCAACATTTTCATTGATTGATTCATCAAAGGATTCAACGGGTCGGGATTCACTGTACGGAAAAACATTGCAAAGTAAAGCACTTGTTCGTCGATTCAGGGATAACCGAAGCTGCGGATTTGACCAACGATTCTTTGAACTTGGCTCCCATTGTTCCTCAGGACCGGATAGCCTTGGGGAAGGAGTTTGCATTGGACCAAGCATGTGATGCTCTGAATCTGAATCACAATCCAAAACACTTGTACAGCCTGGGGCAGTATGAATTACGGAATTCCCTAATATTGATTGCCCCAGTTCATTCATTACATCCGTGTAATAATTCGTTTCAAGACTATATTGAATTGCCTGAAAAATGAAAATTGGTTTATTTTAAAAATTTAAAAAATGCTAAATATTTTTAGAAATTCATTTGTGAAAGCACACTAACAAAAGACGCTTAGCTTTGCAAGAAAATCAAATTAGCATGAAGCTTCAATTTACTAAGTAAATAATTGAATTAATCAAAACTAGGTTTCGTATGTTTGAATCCAAGGACGTCAGCAAAATTTTATTTTGGAGTGGACAGTAACGCGTTTCGAAGGGGGCACGCTTTTGATCTTGTGACAACGGCGATAAAAGATCAAAGAATTTTTATGATTTCGTCAAAGGAGTTCGTCCAACGCTGCTGATGTTTCTGTTTGATCCCCAAAGACAAACCTGTATAAGATAAGGAATTCCTCGAATACTTTTTATCAAAGCTTCCGTTGTATGTGGAGTAATAAGCATTGAACTTTCAGCTAAATGGATATGGCTATTGGATTTATTCAAATTTTTTGAAATTATGCAATGCACAGGTCGTCGATATCTCTTTGTTGTGGATGTCGAATTAGGATTTTTGAATATTTTTGGGGATGTTAGCCATAACCCAGCAGAAATAAATAAACCAATTAATCCAAGGGATGTCGCTAAAACAGATGGCAAAACATCGGATAATTCAAAAACAGCAAGAATAATTCCCGTTAAAAAACAGCCCAAACTTAATATCGAAAATATTAACGGTACTAATAACATTTTTACATTTGAGTCTGAAAAATAAAAGTTTGATTAACAAACATTTTGGATAATTTTCATTTTTAAATGTTAAAACAAAATATTTACATTAATTGTTATCGTAAAGACGTGAAGAAAAAGTTAAATGTATAAAAAAATAAAAAATGAAATTTTATATTTTTGTTGACCCTATAAGCTATAATTCAACAGCAAATTACTATATATATACCAGAAGCATAATTTAACAGTGATTTAATAAGCACAAAAAACCGAAAATTACGAACAAAAAATCTAAATTTTATGTAAACACGCAATAAGAAGTTTTTGAATGTCATAATTAATAATTACTCCAGTAAAAAATAGTGACAACACAAACTATTCGTACATTTTAAAACAGAAATCTTTTTTGCCTTGAAAAAAACTATGTTTAAAAACTTAAACTCCAATTTCTTTCCTCCTTCTTCCAACATTTAAAAATTACGAGACTGCTGAAAAGGAGAAAAAAAAATGTGATCCAAAAAAAGTAATGCGGAACTAATTATCGGATGGATTTCAGTTTTTTCAATTCCTTTTTTAAATAAAAACATAGGACATCTATTTTGCCAATTTAGAAACAGAGAAAAAATGCGCTAAAATTTGTATATTTTTTTAATGAACAAACGATGGCAGCGAAAGCGAAAGGCGAGGGCGACAACAACACTTCTTTCTTCTTCCTATTTCAAAAAAACATAAAAAAAACTATTTTTTCTTGTCTTTCTTCTTCCATGCTATTTGAAACTTACAAAAACCCATTATATAAAAAATTTGAAGACGAAAATTATACAAATGATGGGCAAGAAAGTTCAAAGGAAATAGCTATCAGTTCAAAAAAAAAACAAAAACAAAAAGGTGGTTCCATAGATATCAAAGGAATAATATGATAAATTAAATTTTAACTGATTGAACACACACTTTTTATTTTTCGATTCGAATTTAAATTTTAAAAGCAAGTAAATCTTGAAAAGAGTGTACTTTACATTGCTAAAGAATTTTATCTAATTTTAACTAAACTTACAAATACCGACAAAGATAAGTTCAACCAGATCACAAAACTTCTAAAAAATGCAAGAATTGCAAAAATCTTTATTTTTCTGGAAAAGAATTTATAGAAAACGAAAAATAAAAAGTATAAAACGTCATGGCTATGATTTTAATAATAACTCAAAAAAGAAGAAGTATAAAAAATGATGAAGCTAAAAATATATCTTCTTTTTTTCCTTGATTGGAGACACTTCCGGACTTGCTTTTGCACGTTTTAATCAAAAAATAAAAAATAGCTACCGGAAAGAATTTTAAAAAAACCACGTATCTCTAATAACAAGAAAATATAACATTGGGCAAAAAATTATTGTGTCGAAATATAAGAAGATACATTGGGGACTTAAAATGGGGTACTGTATATGTATCAAACGTATTTTTAAGTGTAACTCAGAAATCATATTGATAAAATCTGTAAAGTTTTGGACAACCGCTTAAAAAAGAAGTTGGATAAAGTTTCTGATCTTTAAACTAGAAAATATTTATTCAGACATCGAAGAACATAAAAAATCTCAAATGTGCCTTTTGGGAGAAATATCAATGTACCCCAAAAAGTATCATTGTTGAATACAAACAAGTTGTCTATAAAATAAACAAAAGAAGCACTTTAAAAACGCCATTCATTTTATGGAATGAACTTTAATGCAGCAAAAAAAACACTGAAAGTTTAAAAAACAAAAACTTTTTTTATTTCCTTCTTTTTTATCTCATTGCGCCAGGCATTTTTAAAAGTCTTTTTTTAATGGTTCCCCAAAAACGTATAATGTTTTTTGAAAAAGAAGAAATTGTTTTAATTGCCGTTGAAAAAAGTGAGAGAAAGACAAATAAGCTGAAATAAATAAAATAGGGATACAGAAAAATGAGAGAGAATTTGTGACAAATAGGAAGCAAAATGAAACCTTGCATTTGGTAGTACCAACCGGAATTCATTCGAAATATATTACTGTTAAATATGTTCGAATGTTTAGCTTTATAACGATAGGTAAATATAGGATAACTATAATTTTTATAATTATAATATAGACTTTATGATTAGATAAAAAGAGGTGGCGGTTCATGTACTTTTTTTCATTCCTGATTTTCATGTTTGTGCCACATGGATTTGATTAACAGGGTTTTTTACCGAGACAAATTCATTCATATTTTTATTATCGTTGAGAGACTCAAAAAAATAAAAAAGTATGCAAACCGCCGTCTTATTTAAACCACAGTATCACTATTATTCAAATTTGTCTCAAGCTATATCTGTATACAGTAACCAAGTTACAACATTTATAAATTACATAAGGTGTCAGGCTAATAAATTAATAAAAATAATTATGTACATGTATTTAAATTTTAAATAAACCCCCAAACTGAAGTACTTAATTCTCAGAATATAATGATGACGCTCATTGGGGAGTCAGTTAAACTACAAACCTCCCAAAAGTTCCACCGAACATGTATTATTTCATGTTTGAAAAAAGTACAGACCAAACTTTTTACTCCTCGTCAATCTTTCTTTTTTTTTCTTCCCGTTCCTAAAATCATGAAAAAATAAAAACAAAAAAGTACGTCAAAAAATTTTGGAAAATAAAAGGAAGGGGAATAATGGATTCCAAAAAAGCTTCTTTTTTCATATCTCTTTCCATCCTTCTTTTTCTTTAAAAAATGCTTGAAATTAAACCCACCAAAATTTGAAAAAAAAGAATAAAAGAAAGAAGAAGCAGAAGGATACTTTTTTAGACATATTTCGTCTTCTGTGTTGCGTTTTTTATTATTCAAATAGAAACAAATAAAACAAAAAAAGCGTTAATTAAAATCGATTTCTTTTTTTCAAAAAAATGACTGAAAATGATTAGATTAACTTGAAAAAAAGGACTTAAGCTTTGCACTTTTATTTTAGCATCCATCGAATATTCAAACATTAGTTTTTTTTTAATTTTAACTGACTCTGAATAAAATGTACCATGTAAATAATCTGGCAAAGAAAATTCTGACTTTTATACTTTTTTAAAACCAAAACAACAACAACAATACTATTTATAGAAGAATATAAGCTGGAAGGAAGTATTAACAACAAAAAGGTGGAAACATTCTTAAACATGCTTAAATCCGCTTCCGTGTAAAATGCACAGCTTTTTTTGACAGATTTGAAACAAACTTTTATTAATCTTAACAAAACAACTACACAGATGCTTATAGTTTTTGATCAAACTGATGTTTTTAATTCTGGAACGCATAAAAATCAGAATATCCCATTCCAATAAAGTAAACAAAAAGTTCAAATGTCACAAGATTTTGTGCCCCTTATTTGACACAATTAAAAACACTGCCTGAAGGTGGAGAAATTAAAAAATGGCATATTTTGACTTTTGAACTTAAACTTAAAGTTTAATTGTGGAAACGTGAAAAAAGCAAAACAACTTCTTCGTGGGCCGATGCCAATGACACTTCATTTTTCTCGAAAAACATGCTTCATCAAATTAAGGGGGATGAGTGGATATATGTTTTCTTTTTCAAGGATGTGTATCTTCTATGTAAAAGTCACATGAATGAAAAATAAAAAATGTCTCAACCTAAATTTGAAGCTGCGAGAAAGAAGGATAAAAAAAGTGTTGACAATCCTTCACTGTTCTTTTTTCTGCCCTTCACTCATTAGGAATTTTCTTGTGATGACGTTTGTATTAAATTGAAACAAATAAGTGCAAAGTTGAAAGTTGACAAGAAGAAATGCTGTTTTTAAATTATTCAAATAGAAACTCGAAAATTGAAGTACAGTCGAACCTCGTTATTACGTTGTTCAAGGGACCGACGAAAAACAACGTAACGACGAGGTCAACGTAAGATCGAGGTTCAGAGTATTTTGGCAAAATTTGTGCAATTTTTGATTAAAATTGATTAACAAACGTAAACAATAACAAATTAAAACAACATTTATGATAAGAACCGATCCATTTTAGTTTGAACAGCTTTTTAAGTGTTCCATATACAAAAATTTTCTTATTTGGATCGTATTCCAATGACAACTTTGCATTTTTGAATTAGGCTTCAAAGTTTTCCCATGACAAGCAAAGATACTTTTTCTGTATCACTCACGTTCACCATTTTCCCGATCCATTTTTTCCGATTCTTTTTTGGAATCAATTCCATTTATTTTTCCAATTCCCATTCCGATTCCATTGACAAGAATCGATCCTAACATGAGAATCGATTCTAGTTCCCGATTCTGATTCCATCGATTCTTACAAAAGAATCAAGAATCGGAATCAGGCAAACACTGCTCATGTATGAATAAGTAATTTTTTCTTTGCTTTTTTTTACCATTGGAACACTTGTCACTTTTGAAAGTTAACAATTTGCTTCGTAAAATTTTCCGAAAAAATTGAAAAGCGTAATAACGAGGTTCATTTCCCTTACACATTGGACTAACGAATGTCTTAGCACGAAAGTTTTTTTTCGTGGTTTGTTACTTGGACCCAATGATTTGGTGCTAATGTTTGTTATATATTTTATTTTTTTTGATCTTATAATTTTTTTCTCAAAAAATGCTACAAAATGATATATCACATGTGCCATTTGAAGCACGGGAAGTGCAAAATTTGTATTGGTGGTACATACTTATCTAAAGTTTTTGAAGCCGTCTTCTGTACGATTTTCTTCATTTTTGTTGCAAATTATAGCCAATATATCAGAGCTGCTATGTACAGGAGCTTTTTTGATTTCATGCACAATTGTAAAAATGCCACCAAAAATAGTGCAAAACTCGTCATTTTCGAGCTAATCACGATTAGTACATTTTACAATTGATGCATATTTTAACTCACACTACGTTTCTCTATCATTATCATGCATTTACAGAATGTATAATGAAGAATGCAGCGTCTAACTACGATTAAAAATTTTTCATATAAGTACAGTATCCAGAACAAGCTCACGACTATATTACTGAAAACTTTAAATCGTAGTTAAACGCTGCATTCTTTATTATACATTCTGTAAATGCATGATAATGATAGAGAAACGTAGTGTGAGTTAAAATATGCATCAATTGTAAAATGTACTAATCGTGATTAGCTCGAAAATGACGAGTTTTGCACTATTTTTGGTGGCATTTTTACAATTGTGCATGAAATCAAAAAAGCTCCTGTACATAGCAGCTCTGATATATTGGCTATTATTTGCAACAAAAATGAAGAAAATCGTACAGAAGACGGCTTCAAAAACTTTAGATAAGTATGTACCACCAATACGAATTTTGCACTTCCCGTGCTTCAAATGGCACATGTGATATATCATTTTGTAGCATTTTTTGAGAAAAAAATTATAAGATCAAAAAAAATAAAATATATAACAAATATTAGCACCAAATCATTGGGTCCAAGTAACAAACCACGAATAAAAACTTTCGTGCTAAGACATTCGTTAGTCCAATGTGCCCTTATAATTTGGTGAAGGGACCGCCGAAAAACAACGTAAGATCGAGGTCAACGTAATAACGAGGGACGTAATAACGAGGTCCGGTTACTGTTATTTTCCTTTAACTTGCGCCGGGACCGCAGAAAAACAACGTAAGATCGAGATCTACGTAATAACGAGGCACGTAATAACGAGGTTCGACTGTAAATTGATTTTTTCAAAGAAAAATTAAGAGGCAGAAAAAATTGTAAAAAGCAGTTTGTGTAACAAAAACTGTGACGAGGGTTAGGTTGGAAATATTTCTACAGTAACTACAATATAAAAAGTAAACAAATCAAACAAAAATACTTACTTTGTAATAATACTCTTCTTTTTAAATAACCTTCTAGGTGTCGATGGTTTTGACACCTAAAAGATTATATATGATATATTCAAAAATTTTAACATGCTCTTTGTGTGGGGCAAGTTGTTACCACTTGCCAAATGAACCAAACCAAAAAAATGCTTAAATTATTTTAAAAGTGGCAGCGTTGCGACTTTTGTGATTACAAACCATGAATTTTTTTTTTAAAAAAACATATGTTCATCATCCAACTTTCTGGTTGAATTGTTAACAGGAGGAATACTTGATCAATTTTACTTCTCGCTTTTATATTTCATATTATGCTTATTCCATCTTTTTTTCTATTTCACTATCGACCAACAAGCTCTTGTAAATAAAAATAAACTGTTTTTTAATGCATCGATCCCAATTTTCAACAGGCAGTCCACGTTACTATAGAATACAAACAACTGTTTTCTCTCTTATAATTTTGTAATTTTTTTTCTGCTTTTAAATTAAAAATGGTAGTTTTTTGGTGTCACTGATGCTTGACGAACATTTACTATTTATTATTTAGGTTGTGAATCATGTTAAGGTTTTTTTCGATTTTGTAAATTACAAAAAAGCTGAAAATCATTACAAAAAGTTATTTAAAGTGTAATATTTTTCTCTTTTTTGCCGCTTTTTTCTCAAAGATTCTATCACATTCTATGTGACCTTTTCTTTTTTTGCTATTTACAACCCATCTTTTTTTGTGGAATCGACCCGTCCAATTCAATCTTTGAAAGAAAGGAAAGAAGGAAAAATGTTTTTGTTTATGTTTGTTTCTTCTTTTGCAGCACAGGAGTGAGTGTGTTTCACTTTTTAGTCATCGAAAAAGAACAGATTTTGTAATTTGGATCTCAAAGGATCACTTGAATTTACAAAATTAAATCGAATATTTTTTTTCTTTTTTGCTTTAAATATTACAGAAATACACTGTTTAATTTGTAATTTAAAATTATCTTTAATAAGTTGAACAAACTGAATAAATTTTTAGTAGTTTCGTGGGTATCTTTGTGAAACAAAAAAATTAATTTTTTGTAATTTGTTAAAACAAACTAATATTTTTGTCCGAGCAGTTATCATGAAATTTTAATGACAGTTTATTTGAAAATTATTATTCTAAATTTAACAGTTTTTTAGATTAATTACAATTTTTTGCATCTGTTGTAAATAAGGATGTTTGGATCTGATGAAGAAGATGAAGACGGAGGTAGTTTACTGCCATCTATTACTCCTTCTTCTTTTTCCCGTCAACGTTCAAGCATTCTAACATCACATCGTGGTTCATATAACTCATCTTCTTCTAATACATTCCGGCATCATTCAATGAATAGAGGCAGGCATGAAGAAATGCCATCCCAACATGGACAACAATTTGATCGTCGTGGCAGCTATCGTCGAGAAGAAGAAAGAAGACCTCCACATAATTATGGTGATCGAAGCAATCCAAATTTTAGAGGTTTTGGGCATCGTAATCATGGACCCGGTGGCGGTCATCGTAACTATGATCGACGTCAACAAACTACTTCTGAAGGCAGTGATGAAGATGGCCCATATGCATATTTACCATTTCGAATATATCAACGTAAATGGCTTCAATCAATAATTGATGAAGAAAACGAATATGAATATGACCCATTTCAAGATTATCCTGATGAGATGATTCGAAGTGGTGTTGTTGTTACAGATGTTTTACCGGTTGAAGAGAATGAACATTGTTCATTTGTTGTTTACTGTCAAGATGATGAAAAATTTTATACAGTACCCAGAATTTTTCCCCTTCCACCTCCATATACTGCATTAAAATATACCAAACGATGGGATAAAAGATTTGAATTAAAATTTGGAAAATTAATTGATTTTAAAATTGTTCAAAATGGTGGAAATGAAATTGTTGTCTTCCGAATTGGTCCAACCGATGATATCCCAGTTGAAGTTGTTTCACATCGAAATTGTGTAAGTGCTTTACAATAAAATACTGTAGCACCAAAAATAATTATTAAATATTTTAGTTTAAAGTTCGAGTTGTCTTTGACGATGAACTTAAAAAACTTTATTGTGCTGAATTTGGTTTTGATGAATTGATTGAACCTCTTGAAGGAATTGTCCCCGATCTTGTGTACCATTGTTATGTTGAATTTGATGAAATTTTGGCAAAGCAAGGAAAAAAGCAACTAAAAATATTTAAAGTTGATCATGTTGCACCTGAACAATCCCTGGCATTTTCTTCTGTAAGCTTTTAATCGATTTGCGAGTCAGTAATTCAAAAACATAATTTTTGCAGCCTTGGTCAACTTTAAAATCTACAAATGTTGTTGATGACGCTGAAGAGGAGATAATCGAAGTTCCAGTGATTGCAAATAAATTGGGATTTCGCTTCAATTCAACAGGAATAATCAATTTGGAATTTGATGTCAATGATCCAATTGTAATTTGTCACGAAAATGAAACAAAATTTGAAATTGGAACAGTTTTTCATTTTGATTATCTTCCACATCCAAGTGGAAAATATTTTGCTGTTACCGAAACTTACAATCCATGTCCTGATGAAACCATTTTAGGATGTAATGAAATTGATGATGATGTTTTTGGGGTAACTGTTTTATGACAATGGAAAATTCCATTGGAACAAATTTTAAATTTTTTTAAATATTTTTTTATCTCCATAGTTAAAAAATAATGAGGACGAGAAGGGCAAATCTTTAGAATCATGGGAATGGAAATATTAATAATAATTTTTTGGGGAAATCGGATATTGAGAAACAGAATTAATTGATTTTTTTCGATGTATATACTGTATTATTTGTATCATTAAACATATTAACAAACAACATTTTGAAGTGTGGTTTGTTGGATACTGCTCTTTTGTTTGCTTACACACATTTATTAGTAAGCAAACAAGAACACTAGTGAGATACAATTCGTAAATAGGATCACTGACGAAAGTGGGCGCCGAAGAACCTTAACATTTAAAGGAGACGGCAACTTTCTTAATATATGAAATTTTGCTGGACCAATTGGCAAAATTTCATATGCTAAAAATTTGTCGTCTTTTTTAAATAAAACTTTTTTTTGCCCATCCATTTTTTTAGTTTTTGATTAAATTGGATTTAAAAACCGAACACAATGGTTTCTTTTATCATGAAAATCTTGGAATGATTGCAAATTCAAATGGCTGCTTACGCTTCCTTCCATATTCAAAAGAAAGATCCAAAAGATGTGATTTTGTGAAAGTTTATGTCCGAGTTGTATTTAATCAACCTGCAAAATTTGATATCTATGATATTCCTGATGAAACTGCAAAAATCGTTGATCACTATGAACCAAAGCAATTAATTAATGTCAAGCATTTATTTTTGGTTGGAAATGAAAAATGCTTTTCAAAAGATTTATCAAATTTAAAGCTTATGATTGATGAAAATGAAAGAGGCAAATATTCAATGGGTGATTCAATGGAAGGAAAATTTAAACGAGATCCGAATAACTGCAATTCATATGTTTCTGTTGAACTTAAAAAATTGGATATTGAACCACGGAAAATTTTGAAGATTACTGATTTTTATGGTTTTGTAAGTTATTTATTTTTTTGGAAAATTTTTGAGAATTTTAGATGACATTAAATTGTGTTAATATTTATAATACAGTAAATTTTAAATACACTATAAAAATATTATCAATTTTTAGTTTGTTTTTCGTGCAAATATTATCATATTTGAAGCTTTACCGTCAAATAAATTGTTGAAAGCGAATCCCCTCAAATCTGGCACAACTTCATCAAGTGATTATCATCATCGATTTAATGGTTACTTGGAATCCAATGATGCAGGACTAATTCCTGGAAAAAAATTTAAAACAAATTCTTCTTTCCTCCATTTCATCATTGCTGAAATTGATCTTAATCCTGAAGCTCAAACCCCATTCAAATATTTTAGTCAATTTAATTCTGACACACATAAACTTGATGTAAGTTTTTGGGAGAATTGGTTGAAAGGATTACTGTAATAAATATTATTTTAGTTGAATCAAAATATTGCTTTAAATCGACATGTCAATCGAGTTTTGAATATTCAAATGAATGAAAAGGAATTTGTTGATTTGAATGTTTCTGCTTCTGAATCTGAAGCTTCTGATGCAAGAGATAATTTTTGGCTTCAAGGAGAGCTATCAACACCAAATCACATGAATGATCCAAGTGATATTACTGTAATGAATGATGTAAGGCTACTGCATACTTTATTAAAGTGTTTGTTAATCCATTTTTGTACATTTTAGAATGATCCAACTTCACGTTTTTCTCCTCATCATTCAGATATCGATCTTGTTGATGAAGTTGTGTATCATCTTGGTAGAATTGATCTTCGTGAAATGGTTCAACCTGAACTTGATTCAAATATCCCAAATATTGCAGCTGAAGAAGTAACAGTTTTATTGATTGATTATTTCAAATATGTTTGCATATTTATTTTAGGTTAATCCATATCCTCAACATGAATCAACATCATCACAAAATGTTCAAACTTTATCTTCCTATGTTCCACCTTTTCAAAATTTGGCCCTCTATCAACAAAACCCTGCTGTACAAGCTGCATTCCCCTATGTTTTTGATCGTATTGAAGCATTGGCTGCGCAAACTTCTTCAAGTTCTTCTCGACAAGAATCAATTCGAAGAACTCCAACAGAAATCCAAATTCCAGAAGTTGAAAAAATTGCAAAAAAATTTGATGTTTACAATGATTAATGATGTGTGTTTTTGGTTTTGCTTTACAATGATTTTTGAATTTTTGTTTATTTAAAGATTTCAATTTTTATTATTGTTTTTATTATGCATTTTGAATGTCTTCTATTTTTATTGTCTGTAGTAAAAAAATAAAACTGAAAAATGATGTTTTTTCTAAAATGTCTTCTGCATTCTTTTTAATTACCGTATGCCTTCTAGTTAGGTTGGTGGCGTTTTAACTTTGGAAGATCAGTAGTCTCAAGAAAAGTTATGTGTTGAAGTTACTGTAGAAGATAAGTTCTTATGGGTTTTTTGACATTTTTAAATTGACTATTTCAATCAATAATTAAATTTATTTTTGAACAAAAACAACAAAATATTTAAAAAAAATGATATGACTAGATAAATAAATAATTTTTTAAACACACAAAAAATTACTTTTGTTTTTGAATGGCACAATTTTACATTTTATAAACCCGGAATGCATATTTTTGATAGATATTTTTAAAAGATTTTTAAATTTTTTTGCTGCCTGATCTTTCATTGATAAATCCGGCGATATCTTCCATGATCCTTTTGCGTTGTGTACTTTTTGGCATATTTAAAATGCCATGGAAAGCTGCTTCATAATGATACCATGAAACTGGTACTTTATAGGATTCAAGTTTCTTTCCATAAAGAATTCCTTCGTCTCGAAGGATATCAACTCCTGCAGTAACGATCATAGCCTCAGGCAATCCCTCCAAATTTTGTCCAAATAATGGATTCAAATCTGGATTCATTGCATATTTTGCAAAAATTGCTGAGATATTTGGGTCTGGGGAGGGTAATGTAGGAGGATCGTATAATTCTTTGGGCCGGAAAGCTGGGGGAAGAATTGAATGATCTGTGGCAGCTTGGTATTCTTTGGAGTTCCGAATTTCACTAAAAAAAGTTAATGATTAGTTTCAGGCACTTTTTACATTTTATCATTTACAGCAATAAACTAATAACAATTTCTTACCTTGGGATATGACGATTTTTAGTTAAAATTTTAACATTTTTCTTGTTTGCTTCAATTCCGAGATACAATAAAACCATTCGAGCAAAAACTGTTGGATTAAGTAATCCAGCGCCTTTGTACATCTTTTCATAATATTGATAACTTGGAGATTGAAAATCTGTCACATTTGTGACAGGATAAACAAGAACTTGACTTTGAATGTAATGTCCAAGTCCTGATCGAAGTAATCTTTGACAGGTTACGGTAGAAAGATTTCCACCAGCCGAATCACCCATAACATGAATTTTCGTTGGATCAATTTGTAAATGTTTGTGTCTGCAAAATTTTAGGGATAAGTTTATAAGTTTTTGAATGATTTTAATTGGCTTACTCTTCCTCATAAATTTTTTTGACAACTTTTTCACATTCGATTACTGGTGCAGGAAATTTAACCTCAGGGGCAAGATCATAATCAATGGCACAAATGGTGATACCAGTTTTAGACATGAGATAAAACAATGGTCCATCGTAGTAATCTAAAAATAAGAAAGATAAATACTGTAAGTTTGTGGGTTTAAAAAAACCTTTTCAAACAATAGCAGAAGCAACAATAAAAGCAGTTATCATAAAAATACAGTAAGCACTAGAAAAGACAAAAGCACATACACAGCAGAAGCGATAATTAATTCATAATTACTTACCAGGTCGCATTAAACACCATCCTCCACCATGAATAAAAACTAACAAAGCATTTGACTTTTTCATGGAAGTATCAGGATAGTAAATTCTGCATCGAACTCCATCAATGAGACGATTCTCAATTTTACACCATTTTGGACATTTTGCTTTAAAATTATACGGGAACCCGACGATAAAACGTGAAAAATAATTCTTCATTTTAGGACCAACTAAAACTTCAATCAAGTCACCCTTAAAATAGAAATTTTATAATACGGTAATCAGTTACAGTATCCTTTTCAGGATTATTCTTATAGTAAATTACTTACCACATATTCATTGAATAATCGAATTAAGAATTCAAAAATTTGAATTTTATTTCTATCACTTATATGAGGTGGCAGAGGGATATGTAAGGCCAAAACAAAAACAAAAATGAAGGCAGCAATCGCGAAGATAATTGCAACCGACATTGCCGAAATTAGAATAACCGTTTCACCGGTTGTTGAAGGATTTGTGTCAAGACCGAGCTGAAAAAATATGGATGAATTAGTTTTGTAACAAAGAAATTTTCAAGGGTCAATAAATAATTCAGATTAAACTAAGAAAAAAATAATAAATGTTTTAAAAATGTTTAAACAGGTGAAGTACTTATATATCATACACACTTAAATAGGAATGAAAACGTTAAACTTTGATTGACAAGGGGAGGAGGGATGGTTGGTGATTAGAAGAAGGAAAACTTTGATCGGTCAGAAAATACTTAAATTATAAGGTATTTTTTCTTGTTAAAAAGAGAAACTACATGTTTTATTTGAAAAATATCTATCTCAAATCATAGGGTCAAATTAAATGAGAATGTTTTTCAAGTCGTTCCAAGTCCAATCAGAAGTTTAAAAACATAAATCAAAGGTATAAAAAAATTTTGATAACATTTAATAAAATCAAAAATTGTTTAAAGAAAAATGATGATGATGATGAAGATGTAAAAGTAATGGAAAACTTTAACAAATGGTATAGGTTTCCATATATGTTTTGATCCAAAGTACTCATAGCTTGTGGAATTACATAAAGCACTAAAACAATAAATTAACCTCAGAAAAAATGAAGCCCCCAATAAAAAATTCGTGACTCTCGCTTTCAAACGGATGTCATCAACAAGAGATAATAATCAATCCTCTAAAATCTTATTTTAATCCATATTTTTGATCTCTTCAATAGAATAAAAAATGGAAGCAAAAAATCCAGTTTTTTCAATGAAAACCACTTTGAAAATGGGGGAGGGAAGAATATCACATAAATGAAGATACATTTTTGACGCATTGAAGGATGCGTCAAAAAATATATGTATCGGCCTTTTTTGGATTCTTCGTTTTTGCGGTTAACAAAAAAGAGAGTTTACGTTTGCTTCGTTTTACTTTTTGAGAAGAAAAAAAGGTTGTTTTTAAAGAAGCACAAACAAACACACGATAAAATTTATATATGTATTATTGCATGTGCGCGTGTCCGGTGACTAAAAACAGATTGAAAGAAAAATGACCAACAATAATCCCATCATCATCTTTCATCTCATATATGTATATCTCATCGTCTTTCATTGCCTTCTTTTTTGAGGCAAAGTGATCGTAAAAGTATCATCATATCGATATTTACGTAAAACGATTTGGATTGATTTTGGTATGACGTCTAAAACTTTTTTGTTGTTTGCCAGAAGTTTCTAAAAGTAGAAAAAAAGTTTGTGATCAATTAGAAGAAAAAAACGAATGAATGATTTAAAAGTAAAATAAAATGTTATTTTTTGGAGAATTTTTGTGATTGTTCATTTTATTTTTAATTCACGTGTTCCTCTTCCCTTTTTGATAAACAAGAGTTCTGATTTTGTGATTGAAACCACAAAAATGTTGTTTAAACGGTACCAAAAATAAAGTTTTTATTGGTTGTTTTTTAGAAAAGGACATTTTTGGGCGTTTAATAACTAAAATTAAGGAAGTAATTCCTATGAAAAAAACCCTACTATGTTTGAAAATTTCGCCCGAACTATTCGCCATTGGGCATCTTATCCTTGTTTTTAATGACCGGGAAATTCCCAGCGGAAATTTTATCATTGAAAAAACAAAAGCTTTTCTCCTTTTTCTTACTAGTGTTTTTGATGTACTTTTTACTATCAAACATTTTTTCCGCAAAATGCAATATTAAAACTTCCATTTAATTCATCGAATTTGCTCAAACATTATTCGAACAATAAAATTGAAAAATGTTTTAAAAGTCAATTTTAGGTTTAAAAAACAACTTTTTTAAGGGCAAATTAGACATCTTAATTTTTAGTAAAACCAGTTTCGAGATTCAAAAATTTTAAAAAAAATTCTAAAAAATAAAATCTAATTTTAACATAAATTTCAATTTTTCTTTATTTTAAAGCTTTGCTAAAACATACTAAAGCATACTGTAAGAATCGTAAAGAATTCTATACCGTTCGCAATGGCTACAAAAAACAATTTTTAAACTCTGCAAATTTTAAGAAAGTTCTGATTTTGTCAAAAACAAAGCAATTTTCTACCACAAAAAGAAGTTGATTATTGGAAATCACAGCAAAAAATAGAAGAAAAATAATTAATTGTTTTTTCTCTCCATTTTCTCAAAAAATAAATCTTGAACACGTTTACAAAAAAAACCATTTTTCTTCTTCTTCAAAAAACTTCATGAACTCTTTTTTCTTGCAAAAAAAGAAAGAAGTTTGTAACCTAGTTTTTTTTGTGATTTTGGGGGGTTTTAGTTTTAACCAATTTAAAAAAAAACTATCAAATTATTTTTTGTGATGACAAGAAAGGATTCAAAGGAATTGACATTGAAAAAAAAAGAAGTATTAAATGCATGGAAGAATTTTTTTCCCGGAAAAAAATGACCTACGATCTCATTAAAAAATCTTTTTAAATCAAAGCAAAAACTGTAATAAAAAAAGTAATGAAAAGCTAAAGCATAAAAAGTTTTTAAGCTGCCATAAAAATAGCAGTGTTACAATATTTTTGTGAAAGAAAAAAAGCAATCATATGTTTTGATAAGAAAATTATAAGCAAACTTTTTTTTTCAGACAAGAAAGAGAGGCATAAAAAATGTATAATTCTTTGATTTTGGATGAAAGCAGTTTTTTCGCTTTTTTGCTGCTGCTGACATTCCTTTTTAGGAGGGAAACAATAATAATAGGGTTGTCAATTCCCCTTCCCCGGGGATTCCCGGGGGAATTCCCCTGGGGAATCTCCGGGCAATTCCCCGATTTTTGCGGGGAATGCTTTCCATTCCCCGTTTTTTTTCTCCTTATAGAAAAAAAATATTGTTAAAAATTAAATATTTTAGTACAAAGAAGGTCATCTTTGCTTAAAAAACCATTTAAAAATATATAAATGTTTTAATTTATGTTAAAAATTCAAGTTTTAACATTCTTTGGGTACTGTAATTTTAAAATTACAAAATGGCACTTCCGGGGAATGCTGGGGAATTCCCCGGGGAATCTCCGGGAAATCCCCGGGGAATCCCCTCATTTTTTCGATTCCCCGGGGAATGTACAACCCTAAATAATAATCAAGACTGGTCATCTGCAGTAGCAGCAAAAAATGGATATGGATATAAATGAGGGATATCAAGGGATGGAGATAAAAAGCAGAAGAGCAGTTTTAAACAAAAAATTGCAACAAAAAATTCACGTACATTTTTTGCGTTAATTTTTTGCACATTTTTTGGATGATTGATATAAAGCTTTTTTTATCCCCCCATCCGGCTTTCGTTTAGCTTGCGTTTAATTATTTCAAAAAAATGTTGCGGGAAAAGTTTTTTTTGTGCGCAAAAAATGCAATGGAATGTTTCACGTCACAGAAAAGTGATAGAATAGAATAGACATCGGATGTTGGATGTTGGATAAAAAAACGACTCAAAGTGATATCCAAAGAAAGGGGGATTTAATTAATCAATAAATTAGAGATACATCCTGATAGAAGTTTTTAGGACATTCTTTTTAATCCTAAAAAATTACTTACCTTAAATTTTCCAATCAAATCTTTATCAATTACTGAAGCTAATAAATCCAAAATAAGATTACCATAAACATATCGGAAGGTAATAAGTGTTGAAATCATTTTTACAAACACACTTTTGATCAATCAAACAGGCACAATAAAAATAACAATTGAATAATTTTACACAAGAATCTTTGAACAATAAACACTTAATTAATTAAAGCAATGTTGCACAAAGACGACTCCGAAAAACTCAATAATAGTGGTTTGGGAAAACAATGATTCGGAAGTTCAAAAAATTGAATCAAAGAAAAAATGGGTTTTGTTGTTCCACTTTTATTCTTTTACAGAAATAAAAGTAGAAGTTTTTTTTATCACTTTTTAGGTATAAATAATTCTTGATTTGATATAACTTTTTGTTAATTATATTCAATGTATTTATATATATTCTGAGGGCACTTTCTTTCTATCTCTTTTGGAGTGGTGTAGTTTGTTTTTCTTCGGGAACTCCCACCACCTAAAAAACTTTATCATTAACAATAAAAATTTGTAAATAAAAAAAGTTTAAAAGTCGTTTTCAACACAAAAAATATGGTTGTAGTATGTGCGGGAAAAGACAAAAAAGATGGGTAAAAAAGGGTAAAACATCTTTCTCAAGGGGGAATGATGATAATGACAATGAAAAGAAAGAATCTGCAATCTCGAGAAAAAAGGTTATGTAAAATATTTGTGGTGTCATTGTTTTAATTGTAAAAGGTGTTGATGAGTACCTTTTTTTTGGAGAAGGACAGAAGATACAATCAAGCACAGAAAATGGACAATTTTGATGAAGATACAAAATTTGTAAACACAAAAAAAATGTTTCAGTGATACTCATTTTTTATAGTTACGTTTAGGCTACTTTTAAGTTACAGTAATAGAACAAATGGGAATTGTTCATAAAAAATCAAAACTTTTAAATATTCCAAAAAATGTCATGTTTTTAATTAAATTTATTAAACTTTAAAAAGGATTTGAGCAAAAAGACCTTGCAAAAACATGCACTGCAATTTTTTGGTCTTGTTAAAATTTGAGGTGTGACTCTTGGAGAATTCGAAAAAATTTACACAAATCCAATTAGACCGAATTTCCAAGTTTTGCAAACTTCGAAAACAGTTATTTAAGGAGCAAGGGTCAAAAAGGTAGCATTTTTGAAAATACGAATTTTTTCGAAGATTTAATTAAAAAATTAAAGTTTCAATAAACTTAAAAAAATCATGAGCATTTTTAATCTAAAAAGTTTACAAAATAAACAAAAACAAAAAATTTTACAACGTTTTTAAATAGTAAAATTTTAATAAAAACAAAGACATCAATTTTACTCATTTTTTGGAGTGAAAGTTTAATGTTTACTTTTTTGTTTATAAATAAATAACAACAACTTCAATGATAACCGTTCCCACACAAAAATTCAGAAAAAAGACAAATAATAAAATTAAATAAGATCGAAAAAGAATTTATAATCATCAAAGTTCAAGTTTTTTTATCATTTTCAAAAAAAGGAGCCGCTGCGTTTAATTTGACCAAGTTTTTTTCAATTTCTTTCTTTGCGCAGACATTATTTGTTTTTAGGTATTTTTTTCAAAAAAAATGTTTCATGAAGCTGATCAAAGTTTCATTTTTTGATCAAATGTATCGTTTTGTGACAACATAGTTGCATATAACTATAATGTTACATAAATTGTGTGACATGAACGATGAAATATTAAAAATTAAAAGTTTGCAAAAAAGTATTAGCTTTATCACGGCTTTGCCGTCCTTGAGCAAGAATGCTATATAAAACTCTGGGAATCTGCTAAAATTGATGATAAAATTTTTAACCAAAAATTACGATTGATTAATCACCAAAAAAGGAAATAAAAGGTCATCAAAAAGTTCGTAGGGTTTATCATATATTTTCAGCACAATGTTATGTTGTGCTGTTGTAGCGAAACCTATTTGTTGTATCATGATAGGAATGAAACTACATCAAAAGAATTAAATTAAAAATGGGAAAAGGTTTTTAATGTTTCACGAGGCTACATAAAAATACAAAATTTAAAATTAAAAATTGGCATTTATAAAGAGTTTAGTTTTCTGGGCGTTACCACTCCGATATAGGTTTGGGGGGAAAGATGGAAAAGGACATTTTTAACTAAATTTTTTTTATAAATCTTAATTCCTCGAAAAAACATCAATCCTTCTTCTTTTTTATTGTTGTTGTAACAAAAAGTAACTGCCTTTTTATTGGTGACATTTTTCTTTGAATTAAAAAAAACAAATATTATCTGTCACATTGGGCGAATTTACAACTTTTTTTTCAATGTCTATCAAATTTTTGAAGAAGTTTTGCGAATAATCAATTGAAGTTTTTTTTATATCTTTGCAGCAAAGGGTCAGTCATTGACGGTAGATTTTGTTTGTTGAACGGCAATTTGACGTAGAAATTTTCGGAAAATAAAAATATTTATCTTTAATCTTACTTTGGTTTTTTTTCAAAAGTTTTTGCCAAAAAGAAAATCTTTCAAATTGCACGTATTTTGTTTGTTTTGAAAAAATTTGTTCGTTTGTTTTTGTTTTTGATAATTATTGCATGATTGTTTGAATGTTTACAAAGTGATTGCTTTTTGAATTTTTGGATGAATTTGATTATTAAAAGGTTGAAAATATTCTATAGGTTTGATTTTGTTTATTTATTTTTGCATAAAAAAGTGGTTTTTTGAAATTTGAGGCTAGGTTATTAATTTGGAATTGGATATTTTTTACTAGTGAAGGTTTTTTAAAAATCATTGTTAATTAATTATTAATTTACTTTTTTTTTTAAAACAGTTTAGTTCTTACAACTGTACTCCATGTTTGACGTTTCCTGAGGTCATATATCTGATGCAATTATGTTTTGTACCTCTCAATGATGTAACAAGGATAACAAATACAATCATGTGACAGAAAAAATACAACAATTTTTTATTCATCCATAATTTTAAATCAACAACAAAATAGGAGTTTTTTATATGTTTGCAGTTATTATATTGATCACCAAATTAGAAAACTGTTGTAAAATTCATTTCAATCATTTAACATTTCACTCAAAAATTGATCATTTAGAAGTTATCCAATTCTTTGCAACAAGAGAAAGCATTTTTTAGAAGAAAAAAATTGAATGTCTATGATTAATTCTTTTTCATTTTTTAATTAACAGAAAGGCCACCAAAAACAAGTTTTCTTTAATCATTAAGTTGTAACGTGACAAAGAACTTCTAGAACAAAAAGAAAACAATTGCTCATCTTTCTCTTAATTTTTTTGTTGTTGATGACATTCAAAAAAGGGCATTACTACATTCCTTTTTCCTTTTATGTTTAAACTTAAGGTCAAATACAACAACAAACTTTTATTCAAAGAAAAAAATTATTTTATTGTTTCCGGCTTTAACCCTTTTTTATGTATTTTGTGGTACGAATTTATATTGCAAAAAATAAGATATAACTTATTGTGTTTAAAAAATATTTGACAAAGTTTCGCAAGATTTATTTCATAAATGTTTAGTCTTTGTTCGATTTCAACATTTTTTAATTTTGGTTTTTTGAACTTTTGCAATTTTTGGTGTCTAGAGAAACACAGTTCAAAAAGACATTGCAATAATTTTTAAAACTATAAAGGTGGATAACTATGGTGTAGGGTTCGATGTGTTGGACACGGTGTTATAATAAGAAAGGATTTATTAAGGTGTCAGTTAAATAAACATATTTACATAAATACTAATAAAGATCTGGGATGGAATATGTTGTTGAGGCGGCAGCTGACGCTGCCGTGGAATGTGGAGCGGTGAGGTGAGGCGATGGAGGAACTGGCTCTTTTGGCTGGAGTTAGTTAGGCTTAAGTATTGCCTTGTGGTTGTTGTCGGAGGTGGAGTCTGTGGCCATGATGTAAGCCAGTTGATCCGCAGCTGTGATTGCACGTGAAC
Organism: Panagrolaimus sp. LJ2414; assembly: GCA_024447195.1. NCBI lineage: Eukaryota > Metazoa > Nematoda > Chromadorea > Rhabditida > Panagrolaimidae > Panagrolaimus > Panagrolaimus sp. LJ2414. Next base: position 11,009,367 of record JAMRXY010000016.1, read on the forward strand.
ATTGGTTGAACTTTAAGTCCAACCAATGTTTGATGGAAGGATGATCTCATCCTTTACAAAACAATAAAAAAAAAGTATTGATGGCAGACACGAAAATGTAGATGAATGCTGTTACAGAACTTACAAAAGAAAGTGAAACAATCACGAAAGCAAAGTCTTGCATAAATTAGATAAACTCAAACAAATAAACACGTTTTCAAAAATAAACATGTAAAAATTTAAATTTTAGCTTTTTCAAAATTTATGCTGTTTTGTAAAAAAACGTGGTATTTGAAAAAGCCCATTCGACTTCGTACAATTAATTACCTCAAATTTCATGATAAAGTCCAAGCCGATTGCGGCCTTAACTCATTAGCAGTTTTCAAAATCTATTTCCATGAATATCAAAAATATTACGGTTCTCTGCAACCTTCTTAAAAGTAGTACTTGCTTCCTCTCAATTTTATTACTATAAATAATTGATAAATAGTGATGATTGGTGAAGAATTAAAAGCGATAGTAAATTTTGCAAAAGATTTTTTTAAGCGTTTGATGATTGGTGATGGAATGCTTATTTTGGATGGAACATTTTATTTTGTTATATTGACAGTTCTTAATTGATGAAAATCTATTTTTATGACACAATATAGTTTTCAGAATTTTCGTATTTCGGTAACCTTTGACTACAGTAATTGCAACAATGACCTCGGCAATGGGATAAAATACCAGAATATACAAGGCCGTAGAGAGAAAAAAAATTTCGGGGGGGGGGGGGGCATTTACATTTCAGGGGGCACATCTTTGATATTTTGCCGCCTTAACACGGCGGCGGCAAAAGATCAAAGGATTTTCTCGATTTTAGGGGAGGGCAAAGATACTGAATGCCCCCTCCCCCCTTTGAATACAGCCTTGAGAATAAGGATGAACACGGGCCCATTTTTTCAAAGCCCGGCCCGGCCCGACCCGACCCGTACAGGCCCGGCCGGCCCGGGCCCAAGCCCGGGCTTGGGCCTGTTTTACCTGTATTTTTTCTAAAATTTTTCAGGCCCGCTCGGCCCGTTTGGTAAAATCAAAAGCCCGGGCTTTGTCGGCCCGCGGCCATCCTTACTTGAGAATATAAATAAACATTTGAATAATAATTTTAATATTATTAAAATTATTAGTAAAGTAACAAAGTTAATAATAATATATAAAAATCCAAATGACACAAAAATCATTGTTGTAACACACTGTGCCATCGTTGATTCAAACATTAACGAATTGTTTTCTTGTCTTTTCAGAAACATTAATGCTGCTACCACGTTTAACAAATTTATAATTTGCTTTTTAATTGTTAGGTGTAGTTTGTGTTTGTGAGATGGATTTAATTATGCTTTATTGATAACAAAGAGAGAGTTGGATGAGAGTGCCAGCTTGCTTGCCGCTGCTCTGCTTTAAGAGCAGAATGGAAGAAGTGAAGTGATTTGGCTTAAGGTTCTCGCCTTAAGTATTGTGTCGCCTGGGAGGAGCGAATGAGTTTTATCTCGACAGGCGGCGTTCAACGATCTTGTGTTGAATACGTGAATGGAGGAAGGAAACTGTCTTCCACCTTACAATACAATGAAGGCATAGAAAGGTTCAGAAAATACAGTAATGATAAAAGTTATTAAACTGTATTGTTGAAATGTATTTACATGTATTTAAAATCAATAACCTCAGAAATATCATCTTTCATCGTAAAACGAAAAAGTTAAAAATAAATTTTAAAACATTTAAGAAATAAAAATTTATCACTACATACAACGACAAAAAAATCCATGTGAAATTTTTATGTTCTAAATTTCATTAAAGAAACTTACGTTTTTTGAGAAAACGCAAAATTCACAAAATGCTATTTTACCTAGTATGAATTCTTAGGCTTTGGCTTAAATGTGGATGTTCTGGAGGGATTTATGCCACCCCCAAATTTGGGCATATTAATATTTATTTTAAATATTAATTTACTGTATTTGCACACTTTTCAAAACAATAAAATACAAGTTTAAAAAACAAAAAATTTGATTAAATCCAAATACTTATTTATTACTTTTTTGATTTTAATGGAATAGTGCCGATGATAATTGGTAATGCAGTCTTTGATGTACGTGAAACATAAGCATTTGTTTTAATTTCAACCTAAATTTTTCAATGTTAGTATTCAATTATTACGAAAGAGAAACATACAATAACATCATATTCAATTGTAATATTGGCACAATCTTCTAACGTTGGGAGAAGATCCGGAATTGGAATCGAATGAGAGAAAACGCTTTTCTTATTTTTTTCAACCTTAAATTATCGTTTTTTATTAAATGTTTTAAAGACATTTTATGCAAATTACTTTGATTGGATATGTTTCAAAGTTGTGCTTTTTTGTTGAAATTATGGTTTTTCTGTAGCCATCTGAAGTGCCATCATCGAATCCGACAAAGTTAAAAGTTTGTCGAATGCCCATTTCAATTGCCGTAACATCCAGAGAAGTTTCGTTCAAAATTTCAACGGAAACTGGAAGATCTTCCCCCGGGGCAAATCCAGTTTTTGGGATTGAGACCTTAATGTTTTTAATTTCAAATTTGAAATTTTAATAACATACGGTAGCAGTCATGTGATTAGAAGATAGCAGCCGACTCTTTTCAATTTTTGATGTTCTTGGTTCATCCAGTTTACTGTAGGCATTCAAATCCATATACGGTAAAACAAGAAGATCCGCTTTTGCTTCACTTTTTATACTCCATGGATTATCGACTGTTGCTTTGATACTGTACTTGACCTTTCCCTGGCCTTCATCCATTGTTGGAGGGGCATCTTCAGGGATTGAAAATTCAAATGCAAATTCATGCGTGCCAGGACCCAACTGATCATTCTCATTCTCCGGCTTCCAAAGAACTTTTGAATAATTCAAATATGTTTCTGTAAAAAAATAATGTGTCCTGTCAGCTGTCGTATTTTTGGTTGTAATTTTATTTGTGACATAAAAGGTCGTCTCTGCAAGACCTTTAACTTCAAGCACAATTTCTTTTGGCTTAATTGCCTGATCCGTCCGAAACGTAATCTTTCCATGGGCTTTTTCATTTGGACGAAATTCATTTGAATTTAAATGAATCTTTAAATTTTCATCCGTCGTTAAAAAATATCTGCCTAAAATAAATATTTGTAAAAATTAAATGAAAAACATTTAAACCTACAAATTTTTGCAGCTTCCGCCAATCCTTTAAAATTAATTGTTGCTTCGTTCTCCATTTTTAAATTAATTCAACGCTTTTAAATCAAAAAACTAATAGATTCTGATAGAAAAATAAATATATAAAAATAAATGAACAAGTTTTTAGAAATAAATAAAGAGAATTTTCTTCCGTGTTTTAACGATAAAAAAATTTTTCCAAGGTGGAACCCAATTTTTTCTCGTTTAACGAAATCAAAAAAAATTGAATGAAAATCTCCATTAAAAAATTAAAACAAAATTGTTTTTCTGCAAAAAAAGTCGGAAGTGTAAAGATCAAAAAAATTGGTTATTGACATACTTTAATTTTACGAAAAATCTTTTTTTCTTTTAAAAAAGAAAACAGTAAGTAACGGTATTTGATGTTTACCAAAAAATACCAGATATTTTTTGAAAGGGGGTTGAAATATATCATACCATTGTGGCAATCTTGGGTTTTTAGAAAGCATCTGTTATACCCTGGTGCAGTGGTGCAGGGTTAAACCAAATATATTTTTGCTAGCTCTATCCAGTGTTTTTAAGTATGCTAATTTTTGTATACCTAACTTCAAAATTCACATTAAGGTATTAACTCTAAGAGTAGTCAAAGAGCCCAAAAAACAATTTGTCCTTTAGTTTTATCTATTTTTGTAAATGTTTTATGATAATAATCAAGAACCTTCGAAAACAAAAATTTTCAAAGAAAAAAAATAAAGTTTTATTAAAACCACTAAAATATTTACACATCAAAAAGAACAGATTTTTTATATTTTTTGTTGTAATAAATTTTCTTCATCTTTTGTAGTTTGTTTTGGTTTTTCTTGGAAGGGGAATAGCCCGTAAGCGATTACAGCAGCAATAACCAAAAGTGCCCCAATCATAAATGCAAGTGAAGGCCAAATGTTGTAATAAATTACAGAGGCGGAAGTCGTTATAATAATTGCAATAAAAATTGCAAATGACGTTGCAAAAGCTTTTAAAATATTGTCTGCATATTTGATTACGATAGATACAATTAAACCGCCTGCGGCATGAATGAACACAACATTCCAGACAAGAAAATCAAAACCTTGCATAAAACCATTGTCAACAACAGCTTCATAATCTTTTATCTGCAAAAAAGAACAGGGATTAGGATACTGTAGTCCTTGGTAAAGATACTTTAGTTTCTGATTGAGATATTGTGGTGCCTAATTCGGATACGGTAGTGTATAGATTGGATATGGTGGGGAAATTAACTAAAACTAACTCCAATTAAAGCTGCACAACATGGAATTGAAAAAACTGAAAGTTGAATACTTCGAATCCAAAGTGAAACAGGTGAATTTTTTAAGATTTTTTCAAAATAAATTCCTGCAAATCCAGAAAGTGTACACGCAAGAACAACCATAAGCAACCCAAAAATGGGATTTCCATTGTTTTTATTTATTTCTTCCACAGAAATTACAATTGTATCATTTATAATATCAGATGAATTTAATTCTGTTTTTTGAAAGACTGAAGAATTTGCATTCTAAAAATTAAACTATAAATCAGGCATGAGCTACCGTACCCTTACAGATTGAACTAAAATGACACCTGCTATTAGTGCAAATAATGAAATCCATTGATAAATTGATAATTTCGTTTTTAGAATTAACACAGCGAAGGCAGCAGTTGTTAATATCTTTATTTGATATGTTATCTATAAATGGAAATTTGTTAACATTAACGAATACTGTACAATTATGGTAATTGGATACTGCAAAAGAAAATTACTATTAAGGACATACCATAAAAGTCGAGGCTTCTAAATGTTCAATTGCAACATACAGTAATACATTTTGAATCGTATAAATTAAAGCCGGGATTCCAACTTTAAATGAATCCATGAAATTTGTAATAAAATGATATTTTAAATCTTTTAAAGCACATTTTAAAGATTTACTTAATAAAATAAAAATTATTAATGACACAATTAATTTAACAATTTCATTAAAGAATACCGCGACAGTATTCAAATATTTGTCATCTGATCGAGTTTTTGAGTATCGCATTATAAATGTTTGACCCGCATTTTGTACAACCAAAATTACAAGACTGCAATATTTTAGGCATTTATCTGAAAATTAAATAAATTTTATTTTGAAATGAAAATTGGCAAAATTAGTGATGAAAAATATTGCCAAAAAGCCAGAATATTATAGGCCCCAAAAAAATTCATGGCGGAGCGAGTCACGGCTTAAAAAATTCAGCAGTCAGCGGCAAAAAAATCTGGTTGGGCTTAATTTTGTTTTTATTCTTGTGCAAAATTACGATTCGGATTGTATAGTTTTTGAGTGTTTCAATAAGTTAAAAAGAAAATATACAGTGTAAAAAAGCTACAGTATAAAAAATTGAAAAGCTTTGTTTTCAAACAGTTTTGTTTTTGTTTGAAACAAGAACACATGGCCCTCATAAAACTCATTATTTCTGTATTCTTTTTACAGTAAACAATCGATCCGAATTCAAAAATCACGTTTTGAACTACAAATCAGACACTTTGTCATCCATCAATATTATTGTTGCTTACCCCAATCAATTTCATGATTTTTCTTTCTTTTTAAAGGTAAAATTTGTGAAGGGTAAATTTTATTGAGAAGTTGAACATCTTCATTTTTATCCGAAATCATTTTCATTCATTCAATTCAAGAACGAATGAAAGCTGCTTTTTCTATGCAAAAATGAGAGATTCTAAAACGGATTTTTTGATTAATAAATAAAACTTGTAACAACTATAAATAGGTTAATGATAACAATGATCATCTTCATTTTCCCATCCCTTTCCGTTCAAAACTTGTTTAGTTTTAAACACTTTTTCGATAATTAAAATGGGTTTTTTTATAAATGACGCATTTTTTATGCATTTCCGTTTTCTATTATTGGAACAAATTTGGTCACTTCAACTTTATCTCTTTCTCTCTCTTTAAAATTAATTTTTGGGGTAAAAGATAAAAGTTGAAACAAACATCCCTGAATGCACGAATGAATGAATGAATGAAACGAAAAATGAATGATCAAAAAATAAATATAAAATTGATTGATTTTTTGTGATGATGAAATTAATCGACTTTTTTGTGTTCTCAATTGTGACAGGTGATGAGTTGATTCCAAGTTGGACTTAAAATAGATTAACAAAGAACAATTTTAAAAGTACTTCAGTCGGCCTCAATTTCCGATTCATTCAAAAAAATGAACGGAAACACAACAGTGATGATGAACTTTAGAAAAGCTGCAGTTGTTTAAGTTTCTAAGTTTTTTTAAAAAATTATTTGATGTTACCGCCTATCACATCAGAAACATGGTAAAAAAACATATTTATTGTTTTTTAAAACATTATAAACATTTACAAAAATAGATTAATTAATTAAAACACCGGGAAATCAAAATTTATGAAATTTTAAAAAACACGAAAACAAGGAAATTCAACAGCATTTGTCAGATAGACAAGAGGTGATACTTCCCATAATTGAAGCCGCGATTGCGAGTAAAATTGCGCCAATTCCAAGCCAAAATGAATAACTGACATTATCGAGTTTTGTTTCTGAAAATCCCTAAACTTAAAAAGGAATAAGTAAGGTATATTTTTACCATCTTTATCATATGGTTTGATTTCTTTATGTTTAATTAAGAATAAAATCATTGAAATTACGAGTAATACTGTAATGATGGTAGCAGCGGTGGGAAGAATATGCAAGAAATAACTTCGGCAACAGCAAGCACAAAATGAAACCAATGTCCAAATAAGCGCAAAAATTTCGATCGCTATTGCAGCACCCATTAAAATGATAACTGCTTTAATTTCAGATGGTTGTTTCTTAAAGTTTTATTTTAAGTTTTAAATCTGAGATACTGATGGTAAGAAAGCACTTACATTCCACCATTCCTTGCATATTTCTTCATTTTGCGTTTTGTTTAAACTATCATCATATTTGCATACAACAATACCATGCTGAGTATCTTTTCCATTAGAATACCATCCTAAAATTTAAGATCAAATTTAGCAGTTATCACTGTATGAGGATGATGTAATTTATTTCTGATTCAAATTACCTGGAGAAAATAATGATGCCACAGTTAAACTTAAACAAAAGAACATTAAAGCTCCATATGCAATTTGTCCAAAAAATGAACACATTTTTAATAAATGGCTATAAGAATACTGTGTTTGAATCAACTTTAAAGAATTTACAAAAAATGTCGTAAAAACAACGAATAACAAACAATTAAATAATTAGGAAATTATTATTTTAAGTCAAAAATGTCAAACGTTTAAAAATGCATGATTTTCAATTTTGTTTTAAAAATCAATAAAAAAAACCATTGTTTTTCCGTCAATGAAAAAAGAAAACACCTGAATAAATATACAAAGAAATGGATGAAAAGTGAACTACTTTTTTGGGGATAACAAAAACTTTCAAAACAGATAAAACTTGTATAAAGTTATAAACCAACCAAGCAACAATTGTAAACTGACATTTTTTATGAAATCAAAAACTCTTTTAAGAAAAATGAAGTTCCATTTTTTGATAGCCTTTAAAGTTCTTTTTTGAAAATAAGCATCTCCATAGTTATTTTCATTGATTTTTAAAGTCATTTTTTGCTATTTGTTAAGACACACAAAAGAGGAGAGTCAAAAATAAATAATAAAAAGAAATATTTATGATTGAAATGTATTTTTTATGCTTTTTAAAAAAGTTTTGTGCTTGTTTGAAATATTTTTTTCCATGGAAAATGACTAACGAAAAAAAGAGAAATGACGTATAAGGTGTGCTGTTCCTGTGAGATGCTTCTTCACATATTTTTTTGTTTTTCTGCAAAAAAACCATTTGCTAATTAAACAAAGGATTGTGCATTGTTTTGATTTTTGAAGTTCATTAAACTCAATTTTTAATCCCAAAATTTGAATGAACGTACATTTTCAAAACCTTTATTTCTAAAAATATTTGAGATCATCATAAAAAATTCGGCATAAACAATTTGAAAAATATTGTTTGCTCAAAGATTCGAAAAAAATTTCGACAAAACAATTTGCAAAAAAAAACAATTTTAAAAACAAGTCAGTAAAATTTGCAATTATTTTAACAAAGAACATGTGAAAACCAAGTTGATATTATTCCAACAATTGCAGCAAGAATTGAAACAATTGTTGCACCAATGCCAAGCCAAAAACTGTAACTGACGTCATCCAAATCTTCCATGCTTCCTTCTTAAAATAAAACACTTATTAGGGCCTAATTACCGTAGTTAAGATACTGTACCTGATCGATTAATTTTATGATTAACACCGAAAAGAATCATCGAAATTGCCAAAAGAATTGTAATTATAATCGCAGTAATTGGAAGACCGTATAAAAATTTCTCCCGACAACAGCATGCGCAGAATGACGCAATTGCCCAACCAATAGCAAATAATTCAACCAAAATTGCAAGAATCATCAAAATTATTACTGCTTTTGTAGAAGATGCTTGTTGCTAAAAATCAGGGTATTTTAGCATTTTTAAACACTGTTTTGAACATACCCTCCACCAATCATTACATTTATTACTGTTATATTGTTGGGAATATTGATTATCATATTGACAATTTATCTAAAATAATATATTTTAGAAGTAATTAAAATCTTTGAAGCAAAACATACAATTCCAGTCCGTTGGCCCTGATTATTTCGATACCATCCCGGGGAGAATAATGATCCCACAGTTAAGCCAAAGCAAACAATCATTAAACAAATGAATACAATTTGTCCAACGTAAGAACACATTTTTTAAAGCAAAAACTGCGTACGGTATCTACAAGATATAGGTGTTTGTATTAAATTACGCTAAAATTTATATGTTAAATTTTAAAATTCTGAAAGCAAAAAAAATTGTTTAATTCAGAAAAATGCAAAAAATAGCTTATTCAAAATGATTCATAGCATCCTTTTATAGCTTGAAAAAGTTAAGAGGTAAGGAAAACTTCTGACATCATCCATGAACCATGAAAAAATGTTTTATACAAATATGAAAAAGCGAAAAAAAGTTTTTGTATAAAAAAGGGATGATGATTCAAAAAGTTTCACAACAATTCTGACTAAAAAAAAAACTCATTAAACTCAAAGGTTTTTAAAAACAGCTTTGAAATGCTCCATTTAATTTTTTTGGAAAATGAAAAGGGACCGAAAATGCATAAAAACATGCGATTCAAATGAATGCTACCGTAATCACTAAACATACAGGAAAAATTCAAACAACTTAAACTTTCTTGAATACAAAAAATCCCGTTGACTCAAAAAAAAGTGAATCATTTTTGAAGCAAGAAAAAACGAGTCTTAAAAAGTTTTGAAAACATTGACAGTTTTTATATTTTGAAACTGTTTTTGCTGCAGAACAATAGACAAAAAAATGTTTTAGCATTCAATTTTCTAAAAAAAACAAAACCAAAAAATGCCGCATTCGAAGTATAAAAGTTTCGTGGTGTGAAGATCCACAGAATATTTAATTACTTTTTTGTTGCTTTGGTTATGCAAGTTTTTTTGGCAAAAATAGGAATAATGTTTCTATTGGTTACTGACTGACATAAAAGTTTCACAAACATCAAAGAGAAAAAAATGAAAATAAAAAGTATAATAAAAACTACAGTATCTTTTGAAAAGATAAGTTGTGACGATTTTTAAAAGACTTTTTGTATAAATTAAAAATCCAACGTGGAAAGACATCAAATTGAATCTGGTAACCAAGTGTACATTTTTAGAAGAATAAAATGATAAAAGAAAATTGCCATAGATACAAGTCTTCTAAAGTCAAAATTGATGAATACAAAATTTTAACATTCTCTGATTCAACCTTGTGTAATTTTGATAAAGGTACTTTTAATAAAAAATTTAATTTATTCAAAATCAATGCAACAAAAAAGATAATAATAATTAAAAAAATAAATAAGGGATTGCATAATAACAAAAAATGGCTACAAGTTTTTAATAATTTCAATTTCCCAAACCAAAAATTGATACCCAAAAAATAACAAAGACAAGATAAATTTAACATTAACAAGATAGATAAATATTATACCTGCAGTTCAGAAAATGGGAAGAAAAATAGAATATGATTATTCGTAAGCGTTTTATAATTCATCATGACTTTCATTGTGATAATTGATATTTGCAGCATTTCGGCCTGCAATTCTTCCAAAAACAACACATTCAAGAAGGGAATTTCCAGCTAAACGATTTCTTCCATGAACTCTGTAATTAAAAAATGTTTACTGTAAAACTTCAAAATTCCCTTACCCTCCAGTAACTTCACCAGCTGCCAATAAACCTTTAAAGGGTTTTTCCATGAATTCACTATAAACAAAGCTTTGTCGATCAATTTTCAAGCCGCCCATTGTGTAATGAATTGCAGGAGTAATTCGTGCAACATAAATTGGTTCTTCAGGATTAAATGCAATTGGGAAAGTAATCTTTTCAAATTTATCTTTCACTTTTTCACCTGCTTCTGCTTTTGCAACATATTCATTATAATTCAAAAGAGTAGCTTTAAAAATTTTAGTTGGAGCTTTCATGTATTCAGCAGCTGCTTCGGCATTATCAAAACGCTAAAAAGGGGTTAGAAAATGTAAAACAATAGAAGGGGATACTGTAAATTACAGTAACTGTAACTTTGACTAATCTGAACTTCAAGAATCCCGAATAGCAAAAAACCAACCTTAAAGAATCCTTTAATATTTGCATAAAAATTAAAAGCTGGACGTCCAAATGAATCTGCTGCTGCATCATTCATTAACATGAAAGCAATGTGATGATTATCAGTGTCTTCAGCAACTCCACAATGTTTATATATTTTTGTTGTCAAATAATCCCGTCGACCAAGTTCATTACCAAATCGTTCACCTTTTTCATTTACCTAAAATATTATTATTATCATTAATATTAATAAAATTAAAAAATATTACCAAAATAGCTCCTTTTCCTCTTAAAGCTTCAGCAGCTAAGAATTTTGTTGTATCGGCAGGATTCTTTGGATCAATGAAAGAAGTTGGATGGACTTGAACATCCTTCATACCAAGAGTTGCAGCTCCCATTGCTCGAGCCATTTTTACGCCATCTCCAGTTGCAAAGGCTCCATTTGTTGTTGGAAGTTTAAGTTTATCTGATGCATATTCTTTCAACAATGATCCATCTTCTGATCGATCAGCACTAAATCCACCAGTTGCAAGAATAACAGCTTTTCCTTTGATTTCTTCTAAAAAGATTCTTTTTTAAAGTTTTTAGCATACAGTAATACGACTATGTTTATAATATTTGATTTTTTTAATTTAGAAACTTTTTTGCAACATTTTGATAGATTAAATCTTATTCACCCGTGATTCATTTTTATGAACAATTTTGTTTTAAAAGTGCAAAGAGATTTGTTGCAGTGATAAAAAAGCTATTGCTTTCAATGTTTCTAAAAATAAACTATTAGACTTTTGCTTTTTTCAATCAAAAGCAGTGAAAAAATTGCATCATTCTAACGTTTTTTCTCAGACATGTCTTGTTTACGCATTTTATTTGCTAGACGATTCTTATAAAATCGCATAATCAACGGTTTTTTAGCATTTTATAATCTGTTACAGATAATCGAAACTGTTGTATTTTTTGTTGCTACCTTTCTTCTATTTTTTAACTGATTTAATCATTCGCGAATGCATTAATTTTTTGTAAATTTTTTATAGATTTAAGTTTAACGAATCATAAGAAAATTCACTCTAAAAGATTTGATTAAGTTACAATTTTTTTAGATGGCATCAAAGGATGGGTTGTTTTCTTTGAAACAACAATCAGTCCGTCGTAATCGATCAGCTGATATTGAAACTAATCAATTCTCAAATCTTAACTTAAATGGAAATCATCATATGAATGAATCATCTGTTCATTCAAATAGCAATTCATTTAAAAATAATAACAACGACTTTGGTAAAAAAGCAAATGCTGCAGTTTTTCATAAAAAAAATATATAAAACAAAAAAGGTGTCCCACGTTTTAATGTTTCGATGGGGCATTCTTTGTAAAAATAAGCTTTCGAAAGTCATGGAATGTTGAAACTTTTGGAAGAACTGCCGCATTTTTCAAAAAAACAGATTCAAAAGATTTTAAAAGTGGAAAAGAAAAAGGAAACTTTCAACAGTTCAATAAATCATCTTCAAACAATTCATACTCAAAAATTTTGAATTCCTATGATTCATTTGAAGAACCGCAAGCTGATAAAGGATGGAAAAATCGAGCAAATTCTTTTTCAAAATCTTCAAATCCCATCACCAGCCGCAGCACTTTATCCCTTCATATTGCAGCATATGAAAATTCTTATGAAGGTGGTGAAAGTGTACCATTTGTTGACAAAAAGAAGCCATCAAATTTGTTTCGAAAAGGAAAACAAGTTTTCACAAATTCATCAAAAATGGTTAGTGAAGAACCATTTAATAAGTTAAGGTAAATTTGAAGATTTGTTTTTATCTGTTACAGAATTCATTTGAATTTCCAAGGCAACAAACAGATGATGCAAGAACAAAGCCAGAAATTATGCAATTTAAAGCATCCCAACAATTACTTCATCCTGATCAATTTTCATCTTCTTCTTCATCAAATCATGATCAACAACAGCGAATTCAAAATGCTGCAGGTATTATCAAACAGCAAGTTTACACTAATGCAAAAAGTAAATTTCAAGAAGGTCTTAATTCTAAACAATATTTAAAAGTTTAAAGAAAATTGAAATCATAGAGATTTTTGACATTTTGTTAAATGATAAAATATTAATTCCAATATTTTATCATTCAACATAGAAAGGACAAAAAACAATAGTTACAGTAACTTTGCACCCTAAAGATTACCATAATTTGTCTATGTAATAATAGGGGTCATAAGAATGCATTTTGATCATTTTTTGACCTCAATTTTCTTTCAGTGAAACCCCCGCAACAACCGATGAAAGAAATGATAACTGATTCAATAAAATATGCTGCAGAATATGTTGCATATTTCTTCTACAGTGATCCATTTATTCCTGGGGCAGAAATTGAAAAATTTACTCTTGAATTAGCAAATTCAATTTTAAAGACAATTTTGCAAGGTGAAGATAAAACAAGAAAATTGGTTCAACAACAAACTCCTCCAAATTCTAAACGTGAATGCTGTCAAAGAAGTGATGAATTTGTTTTGGAGATTAATATTGATGGAAAACTTGCTGCTCTTATTGCAGATACTGCTCAAAGTGTTATGACTTTAACTCCACCAGAAATTGTAAGCTTTATCCTTTTTTTATCTGCTTAATAATCGGTTTTATTTTTAGTCAGATTTATTACCAGATAATACTTATGTTGTTATATCTCATAATTATGCATTTTATTCAACCAATCATGGCCCATGTGTTTTTATTTTTAAAACACCTGATTGCAGTTTACCTGGATGCAAATTCCCTCTTAAACGACATCCTGTTATTCGCTGGAATAAACTTAGTCAATGCTTTGAAGTAAGTTTAAACGTTTCTAAAAGTTACATTATCCATCACCACCATTTTTTAGCAAAATCGAAAATGGTTTAATGGTAATACCGTAACCCGATCATATACACATGAAATAATTCCACGTTTACGAGTTTTTACTGAAAAAGAAGATCGTCTGCTTCATTCTGCATCAGATCAAGCAATTGCTCAAAAAAAGTATGGCCATGAAATTATGGGTCAAAGATTCTTCGAACTGGTTAAATCTCGTATTCAATAGCCTCGACCGCTTTCGATATTCAAAATAGTCATGTCTTGTTTTTATTCATTTTTTACTTCGATTTATGTTTGAAATATTTTTGTTTTTCATCACAAAAAATTCTACCAAAAAAGAGCCTCCTTCGTATATGATTTTTCGTGATGTATAATAAATTTTTTCCTACAATAAATTTTGTAAAAAATAATCATTTTTTCCATTTTAGAGATTTAATAAAAAATTCATTTCTTGTTTACTTTATGTAAACTATAAAATAATTTAATAGTTAATATATTATTATTATATTTGTGCAAACATATGCTTTGATACAATTGTTTCATTTTTTCAAACGGAACAAGGTCTTGAAGAGAAATTATACAACTCTTCGTCATCGTCTTGTCGTCGATTACCTTTTTGTAAAAAAATCATCATTTTCGAGCAATTTTTTTTCCTCAATAATCTTCATTTTTATTGAGCATCGAAGAAATTTGTTATTTAAATAATTATGTCTGGCTACAAAGTTCCTCAAATTCGGGTATACTTTTATTATTTATATACTTTTAACAAGTAAAAAAATTTCAGGAAGGTGTCTTTAAAGCTTTTTACGACCATGCTTCAAATCGTGTTCACAAAAAGTTCCCTCATGAAGGTGTATTTGAAATTATCCGTAATGAAGATGGTCGTTTAATTGGTCGTTTGCGTGATGAATATGGAAATGTGATTTTCGCAGATGGTTACATGTTATATCGTGATATTCATCATAAACTTTTTGATCAAAAAGGTTTTACTTTTGATAATTGGGATATTCGATGTGAAGAAGAGACTGCCGATGACAATTTGATTTCTGCTTCTGGTAAAATTCCATCAAAAAGTCCAACGATGAGGCGAGAATTTACTCCTGCTAGCCGAATGCATCCTTATGGTCTTGTTAGAAAATCACCGAAACTTTCAACTCCTTTAATCCGTAACCTTGAATCTATCAAATCTGAAGATGGATTTTTTGTTACTTATACCCAAAGAATGAGAATATGGGATTCGCAGATATTGAAGAATTTGGATCAAGTTGAAGAAGAAAGTCGATTTATTCAATGTCAACAATGTTTTACCCTTGTGGATATTAATTCTCATGGACATTGGGGAGAATGTGGAAATCCGTCACAAACTGAAGAACGAATTGATCGTGATACAAAAGAAAGTCTTTTTTGGAATTTCTCCGTTGCTTCAAAAGCTGTTATCCCAAAGGCCCGACTTGTTGAACTCTTACAAGAATATCCAAATGATAATGCTTATCTTGCTGGAATCTTTGATGGTTTTATTCTTGGTGGTCACCGATTGATTGGTCTTCGTGATTCTGAATTTGATGAAGTTGTTAAAAATATGAGACAGTTGTAATTTATGAGTGCCGCAGTAATCTTTTCTTTTTGTGTTTATGTTTTATTTTTTTCATTAAAAATTATGAATAAACTTTATGTATTATTTAATTTTCTATACATTAACATTTTGGGGGGTTGTATGGGTTATATTGGATCGTTGTTTAGGGTTTGAGATAATTTCGGGATATTAATTACACAGTTTTTACATAATAATACAAGTCCTTTTCAAAACAAATTGTTCCATGTTCTATGTTAAATTGAATCCTAACACGAAATGCGACAAGCGACAATAAAATTTATTCTTGGCCTACTACATTTTTTATTTCAAGCATTATTTTGCAAAGTTTACCTTGTTTTACTAAATAAAACCTCTGATCACATTCATTTTTAAGATATTAAATTGCTTGGAAAATGTTAAGATATATCGTGTTTATTTTGCAACAATGTTTTAATTAATAAATGTATAATCAATCAAATTTTAGTTGAATATTTTTTCTTCAACAATGTCTTTATCAAAGGCACAATCTCTCCGCGAGCATGCTTATAAATCTCAATGTAAAAGATTTGAGATCTTCAAATCTCAAGATGTTCAAAGAGGGCATTTTGATGTCACTTTTAAAATTGATGGAAAGGTGTTTTTTTGAAATATTTAATCATGATATTGCAACAGTTATATATTTTCAGATACTTCATGCTCATAAATTCATTTTGTCTTCTGTATCTGAAACACTTGATTCATGTTTATCTTCTCGTTGGTCTAAGGAAGGTGAAGTTATTAAGATTGATTATTGTTCATATGAAATCTTTTATGAATTTCTTTGCTATGTTTATTCTGGAGAATGTACATTAACTGATGAAAATGTTTATGTAATGGTTGATATTGCTGAATTCTACGATAATATGTCCCTTAAAGGTTTTTGTGAAGATTTTTTGGGATCCAGAGATATTACCTATCAGAATATCGAAGAATTGCTTGAATATGCACAAAAATACTCATTGCATGAAATTAATTTTAAAATCTTTGATTTTATGCTAGCAAATAAGGATTATTTGTTGAAATCTCAAGTTTTTTTAACTTGTTCAAAATCATTTGTTTTTGAATTATATGAATATGAACTGAATATTGAAAGTGAAGAAATGTTTCAAGCAGTATGTTTGTTTATAATAAATATCACTATTTGTTCAATTTGGTTTTTAGGCATATAAATGGGCAGAACATCAAGTAACTCAAAAAGCTAATATTCTTGATTCTTATTCCAAATTTGAAGCTATCAAAAATGAATTGGATGAAGTTCTTCCTTTCTTTAGATTATCTATGATGAGCTTTGATTTTTTGAAGAATTTTTACCGTATGTTATTAATTTTTTATAACTCTTAAATGGTCATTGTTTTAGTTGAAAAGGGTTTTTCATTGAGTACCGCAGAATTTTTGGAATTTTTTAGTTCTGATAGAGAGCTTGGTGAAAATGTTGCTTTTAAAATTGCAAGTTTATTCAAATATATCTAATTTATCTATAAAAACTTAATTTAGGTGTTTGAATTGGCTGAAAAACAAGTCTTGGTAAAGCAACAAATGATTCCCAATATACATTTTAACCTTATTGAAGCTACAAAAACTGTATTATCTGGGGTTATTTCAAAGGTTAAATTTTATGAAATGACAAAAGAATTTTTAATGGAATTTGTTGGTTAGTTGTTCAAGTCATTATTATAACATGTAATCTCATGTTTTAGTTGCTAAAGGGATACTTTCTAAAGAACAAACACAAAATCTTTACAAATCACGAGGTGATGACTTATTTTTAAAAAAAGTTTTATTCTTATAATTAGTCAAGTTTAGTTGAAATCTATAACGGTGGTAAACCAGATGATCCATCCAACAATGGCGATAGAATTATTTGTGGTGTATTCAATGATGATTATGAAATTCGCAGACTTTGTCCGAATTCCGGTTACATGTATATTAATGGTCCACAAAATGTTTGTTTCCCTGGTCCTGCATTTTTAGTTCCGTCATATCCAAGTGGTTTAAAGAAAGTTGAAGGTGTTGTTTGGTATCTCTGTTTTGATAAAGATGGTCTCTTGAATTTGAAGCATCATACATTAATTGATCAAAATGATTATTTGATTGCAGAAATGGAAACTGTTGCTGAATCTCAACTTGATCATCAAACTGTCACCTTTGAATTTTTCAATAATTTGTAAATATCCTGAGTATCGCAGCAATTTTTTATTATTTATTCTTATATTTTTTTGTGTTGTTTAAAAAATAAACAATGTCTTTCAACATTTTTTCAAAATTTTGTGAGTCATTTTTGGTATATTAAGAATAAATTTTTAATCAATTTTTTATAAAATTGTTAAGATTATTAATTAGGTTTACAAATAATTTTAATCGACCGCTTTCGATATTTTAAATTATTAACATTTTAGAGATAACCAAACAACAAACTAAAAATGTTTAAAATTCATTTTAAACATTTTTAATTTTGCAAAATTTTTAAATTTTTCATCTTCAACATTTTTAAAAATCCTAACACGAAAAGCGACAAGCGACAATAAAATTTTTCCTTGGCCTACACCAAATTTCTTATTGCAGGTTTTTTGCAAAGTTAAACAACTCTTCTTTTCTTACGTTTTTTAATTTTAAATGTTGCCTTTGTCAATTATTTTAAATAATTAGTTTATTTATATTTTAGAATACATTCTTTCTCTTGATTTAGTTGGTCAACGCAGTACTCGTGTTTCTGAATTGGTTAACGAAGATATTCTATAAAGGAAATCGCAGCAATCATCAATAATGGCTCTTTCCCTTCCAATCAAAGATCAACCTTATATAAAAGCTTCAAGAATCTTTTATATGCATCAACGTGATTATTATGTTCATCCAATTAGTTACCTTTCATTTTGTAATGTGCGCAATGAAAGTTACATTTACGGGCATCGTAAATGTTGTTCTCACTTCTATGATCTTCGAAGAAATCAAATCAAGCTTTATGCAACAGATTACTTATTTGTTAGTGATCTTAAAACTGATGTTGATAAAGAAATCTTTTTATCATTGTTCCATCGTATTGCTGCAAAACTTGTTGATATTCAAAATTGTTATTTAACTGCTCATGAATATGCTGAAATCTGTCGATGTGCAAATACAGTTTTAATCAAGGATTCAAATTTTATGAATGGTGGTCTTAACATTGGTATCGAAGAACTTCTCTGTTATGCATATGAATTAAAGAAATTTTCAATGTACGTTTAGGCTATTATTTTTTATACACTTATAATGTAAAACCATTTTTTTAGTGACCTTGGTGATACTGATATTCGGGTTTCCGCAGTCCTTCCAGATAGACTTTCTGCTGTTCGTAGACTTGATGATCTTGAATCTTTAACAATTTTGAACCTTCCACCAGAAGTTTGTCCATTTGAAATGTATCAACTTCTTTCAAAGGTTAATTTATATGTTTATTTTGTCGTATTAATATTATTTTTTTAGAAAGAACAATTAATGCAAGTTAATTTGGAATGGAAAGGTGAACATATGGTTAACGCAGGATTTTGTAAAGAAATGGATAAAGTTGTTGCTGCTTTTCAAAAAGAAAAAGTTATTGCTCGTTGGCGGTTTGGTTATATTCAAGTTGATGAAACTGGTAACAAAAATTATCGAAATGTTGAATCTCGCAGTTATTAAGGTGCTGTATTGATTTTGATTCAAATTTATTTGTTGTTGTTTATCTGAAATCACGTTTTTTAATAAATGTGTTTCAATGTTGTTATTTCTCTGTTGGTAAAAATCTGAGCAAGAACAAAATATGTACACTAAAAGGAACTTTTTGTTGATAGTGTTTTTTATAGATTGTTGGGTGTTTTCTCAAAGATTCCAAGTTATCTAACATTAAAAAGACGTTTAACAGTTAAGATAAGAATATAAAAAATCTTGTTACAATAGTATTTGATTCTTGTCGACCGCGTCCGAATCATCTAATATTTGAATTAAAAATACTTTTAAGGATTATTAAGAATATTAAAACACATATTTTGTAAAAATGGTGTTTGAATAAAAACAAAACCAATTTTTTTGTATTTGATAATAAATTTATTTCTTTAACAAACAAAAAGTAACTAAACAAATGAATTTAATATTCTGTGATACCCTTTTCGGTGAGATAAAATTTGAATGCTGCGGAAGTCGGACCCTAAAGATGCAGCAAATACATAGCCAAATGAGTTAATAAAACTTACATCCTTTGAACTAAAATTCTGAATAACAAATTCTCGATTTTTCCGAACAATAAGAATATGTCGTGGTATAAGAGATGACCAAAATTTGCCTAATGCGGGATTAAAGGAAATTTTCCAATTTCGAAGATGATTCGTAACAACCACAGGAAAACCATGTGTTGTTGCAAGTTTTTGAATTAATGAATGAATTGATTTTTGGATGTATTTACCTCTATCTTTGAAATGAGTAAAACTTTGAACAGTTCTTCCAAGGATTAAACCAATATTTTCAATAATTAAAAGAGAAATCTTTCTTTCTTTTGTGACTGTCTGTAAAAAAATCATTACTGTAAAAAATAATACATTAAAATATAGTAATATTACTTCAAAGTTTTTAAGAATTTCAAGCAAGGCATCATCTGTGCGAATATTGATTGAAACAACTCTTTTTAAAAGATTATTAACTTCTTCTTCCTAAAATTGTATTGAGTGACTTTTACAGAAACAAAATTACGGTAAAAAAATCTTACAGTTTTTGGACCAAATCGATTCATTAAAATTTCTTTAAATCTAAGAGGATTACATGCTCCAGTATAATCAAAGTAATAAATGTAATTATTTTTAAGGTCATGTTTATGAAATGTTTCTGCCATTACAGTATAACAAAATTCAGTTTTTCCACTGCCACTAGCACCATCAATTTCCAGTATAAATCCTGCGCCAAACCCATTATTTAAGAATTGATCCAACTTTTTTAATCCTGTTGATTGATTAACTCTTTCGGGTACCAATCTTTGAAACCATTGAAGTCCTGTTTCTGAACACTGTTTTTTCATAATGGAATTGAATAAAAATGTAAAATAAAATTGGTTGAAAAAATAAATCTTTAAATTTTAGTAAAACTTAAATTTTGTTTTGCAAAATTTTACAAGTTTTTCTTTCCCAATATTTTTAAAAATCTTAACACGAAAAGCGACAAGCGACAATAAAATTTATCCTTGGCCTACATCAATGTATTTGTTGAAGTTGATCTGTTGCAAAATTTAACAGCTCTTCTTTTCTTCCGTGTTTTAATTTTATTTATTTATCTATTTGTATATATTTAACTTAATTATTCGATATCATTTTTAGATCTTCTCTATTTGATCTTCCATTTGAACGACGCAGCATTTTTGGTTTTTATCTATGTAGAACGAACATCGCAGACATCGAGTCTCAAACTTCATTTTGTGAATTCTTCTTTATTAATGAATCAACCAGTTCTTCAAATAATGGTTTTTCAACAAATCCTCGAAATGCTCCTACTAGAAGTTTGAAGAAAATTTTGTAAATGTTCAACAATGGGTTATTGAAGTTACAACAATGAATGGTTTGGTTTTACTTTGGTTTAATATAAGAATTTGTCACTGTTTAATTTTTTAGATGCTCATATAAATGAACAAACCAAGATGGTCTCGTCGAAGAATATAAATCCTTTATCGATGAAAAGAAAGAATTGACAGAATACTATGGATTAGATGTTTTTTTGTTGTGTTTGGTTTACGCAGTATTTTTATTTAATTTTGTTTGTTTAATAAACTATTTTTAAAACAGTATCATGTTTGTTTTTTTCCAATCTGCTGTTCAAGTCACCATTTAATTATTTTTGACATTAGTTTTTGAATATTCTAACATTTATCAAAGTCTTTCACGATTAATCCCTCACAAACAAAGTTAAATTTTAATGATAAATTTCCATACAAAAAGGCGATAAGCAATAATAAAATTTTGATGGTCCTTTTTCGTAGATGTTTTTTTAATATATTATTATCCACAGTACATTTTGCAAGTATATATTACATTTTCATTTTATAGAATATAAGCCAATTTAACATGGAATTCGCAGCGCTTCTTAAACGAAAGCCTGTTTGGACCTTGAATGGGATCAAGTCACAAGAATTCAATCTTCCACCAAAACTGATGCTTTATTACATGAAAAATCCAGCAACTTCATCTGGATACATGAAGACGATTAAAACCTGCAAATGGTTTTATGCAAAAAACCCAATCAATATTATTGATCGTTTATCATGTATTTACTTTGAAGATATTGAATCTGATGATGACAGTGATAGTGATGATTCAAGTTCAGATGGTTCTTCAACAACCGAATATTCTGATTATGGTTCTCGAAGATCTTCTTTTTCTTCTGATGAAGATATTCAAAATGTTCAAGAAAATGATAATAATGTTGAAAATGAAAATGGGTCTCCACTTCACCCATCTGCTGATGACGGTGATCCTGAAACTGATACATCCTCTCTTGGTGGCTCTATTACAACTACACCAAAACCTCTTTTCAAAATTGCCACAAAAGTTATTGCTTCTAAGCCATGGAAGCTTACTACAACAAGCTTCTGTGATTTGGAAGAAAATTTTTGGATTAAAGATTCTATTCATTTAAATGATTTTTATGCTACGGATGTCGCAGATCTTTTGAAGAAGGTGTATCGTTCTGATGCAACTCTTGTCGATATTGTTTCTTGTAAAATCAATTTTGAAGATTTTAAAACTCTTACTCCAGTTGTCGAAGATCTTCGAATTGTTAATTCTTGTATTAGAAATGCTGAATATGATGTTGTATCTTTTGCTGATGTTGTTAAAACACTTACAAGCATTACCAAAATTAAATTGTAAGTAGTGTATCAATAATGATTAATTTAAAAAATGTAATTTTAGTGATTTTGCTGGCTCTGGTTACGTTATGGGTTCCGCAGATTTTTTTGATGAATTAATTCAAATTTCTCATATTCGAAATATTGAAACTTTATCCCTCTTCAATATACCAGTATTTGTAAAAGTTGATAAACTTTTAAAATTTCTTTTATTGGTATTCTTTGATCTTTCCGTTAATAATTTAACTAATATTATATTATTCTAGAAAGTTAATAAAAATTGTCAAACAATTTTGCATTTTGGAAAATATGATGGAATGCATAAAATTCAAGTTACAAAGAAAATGGATGCTCTTTGTGAAGAATTGAAATTTTTAAATCTTCACAATCTTCAATTTACATATTGTAATGGAGTTGAATGGGTAACTTTGGAAGGAAAGAGAACAACATATGCTCCTATTTAATTATTTGTTGTTATAATTTTTGACTACCGCAGCATTTACTTATTTTTTCATGATTAATAAAATTTTATTAATAAATCTTTTCATATTCGAATGTTTGTTGATTCAATTTAATATTATTTAAAATTGCTTGAAATAATTGTTGTTTTTATCCCAAAAAAATTAATATATTTGTTAAAAATCCTAACACGAAAAGCGACAAGCGACAATAAAATTTTGTTGGGTCCTGTCTTCACAGCTATATTTTTTTCAATGTTTTTTCTCTAACTTTTTTTCAAAAAATGAAACAAATTATTTTTATTGATATTCAATAAAAGTGTAGACCGCTTTCGTTATTTTAATTGAATCTTTAAAAATGATACTTTATGTTTTATCTTTAAAACATTTATCCTAAAAATTTTTCACATTCTTATTGTTTGATAAATAGAATTCATATAATTACTTTTTTCATTTTTTAGGCTAACAACTTTATTTAAACTTCAAATAATCCGCAGCTGTTGTCATTCAAGGATTTCGCAGTACTGTAGATATGTCTACACTCAAAGAAAGGCACAAGCTTGAATTGCTTCAAGTTACAAAACGAGGTCGAATTGGGTAAAAATATTTCTACATATATTATATGTATTATATCTTCACGTTTTAGTTATTATTCCTGCCCTCCTACTGTTCCTCGACAAATTATCTTGAAGCTTGCTGAAGAAGAAAAGAAATCTAACAAAGAATATTTGGCCATTCATGTGAGATTATTTATTATAAAAATAATATATTCTTTTAATATTATTATTTTTAGGTCAAAATATTGGATACCGCAGGTCATCTTAATGCCGTACAGTTATTGCAAGATAACAAGAATATGAAAGTGGCAACCGCAGTAATGTTATCATATACAAAAACGAATAAACTTGGATTGTTTTTTCGAAACCAAAAATTTCTTCCAGGTGGTACAAATGTTGCTAAAGTTTACGATCAAAATGTTCGTCAAGAATTTGATCATGAGTATGTTATTGCTTATTTTTACCATACCAGGATCATATTTTAAAACTTTGTTTATTTAGAAATCCATTTTCTATCAAAAATGTCAAGCAAGGAATGATTTATGCAGACAATTTCGACATCAAAGATATTGAAGATTCATCATCTCAAACAGTAAATCCGACTTTCGAAGATCATCCTGATGCAACACTGGATCAAACGATTAACGCAGAACATCAAGGCAATATTGGAAGGACATTTCTTCAAGATCGATTTGATGAAATTGCAAAAATGGAATCGTATTTGGATACACTCAAACAAGGACATCCAGAGATCAGTGGTATCACATATCCTGTTTTCTATATAGGATTCACATTCACCACGAGCAGCATCCATTTGGAAGATCTCTTTATTCCATCTTTGAATTATTTATTGAAAGGCAGTGCGCCGAAAGTAAGAATTAAAATACTTGAGCTTTTCTAATTATTTAAAGTTACGTTTTTGTAGTATTGGATATTTATGGATGCCGCAGATCTTATTCGAATCAATGAAGTCTTGAAAGGTTTGAAATATAATCAATTCGATTGCCCTCAAGGTGCTCAACATAAATACAATTATGTATCCAGTGAATTTTTGGATGATCTTGGCATCAAATATGAAATTGTTAAACAGCATGAAAATGAAATGGTTATCACCTTTCCACGAGGTGCTCATCAAGTAATTAATAGTGGAAAAAATGTTGCAGTAGCCATGAATTGGCTTTATCAAAGTGCATTAGTTGAGAGTAAGCTTTTCTGTTACATTTTTTTTCACATGTTATTTATTTATAGTTCGAAGTATTCCGATGTGTACGTGTCCAATGAATATTGGCTTCAAATGGCTATGGGATGCAATTCGAGGATCCGAACTTCCGATGCGAATGGAATATCGTTTAAAGCAATTACCTGCTGAAGTTCTTGAACGTATCGAAATTGCTAAAAGTCAAATTCAAGATTGGCATCGAAATTATGCTCCTAAGATTCGAAAATCTCTTGCAATTCAAAATGTATCTCAAATATCGCAGCCATCACCTGTTCAAGATTTATCTCAAGTTGAACATGTTCTTGATGAACCTATTATTGAAGAAGAATCACGATTAACGCAGCCATCTGAACCTAATTTGATTACCATTAATCATGGTGAAGACTTGATTGATTCAATCATTGATGAAAATGTTGAAGATTCTGATAAAATTTTGCCACAACAACGAACACCATCTCCAGTAGCTGAATCTGAAAATGAAGATAAAGAACATCCTTCTCATGAAGAAAATCGTGAAACGATACAACATGATGATGATAATCGCAGTAATCTTGAATTTGAACAAGCTCAAAATACTGAACGTGTTCATGAAGGTACACATGCTCTATCTTCTGAAGAAATTGAAACTGAAGATGAAGAATTCAATAATCGCAGTAATCAAGAAATTGAACAAAGTGATCAAGATGTTGCTCAAAATAGTTTTATGGAGACAGTTAAGCAAGTGATAGCTTATAAACCTTCTGAACCACTAATTGATCCATCTATTGGAAAACCATCTCAAAGACCTCAACGTATCGTAATTCCAATTATGATTAACGAAGGGTATTATTTGAATCAAGAGATCCGAGAAAGTGATAAACGAGCATTAAAAACTCTAGCTCGACAACACCAAGCTCGAAAGCCATATGAAAAGCCATCTGTACCTGTTCAAAAGAAATATAATAAGAAGCTGCATTCCATCAGAAGCAAGCGGAATCAAAATATCAAAACTTTGAAGAACAATTTGGCAAAAGCTGCTACTGAAAGTGATATTCAAAAATTGGATGTACTTCATCGATCAATTGAAAAAACTCGAGAAACGATCATCTCCAATGAATTTGAATATCTGATCGTCGCAGCATGTACCAAATTTCCTGATGATGCTTTGAATTTTCATTATGAACATGGTTATGAACCATTTGATGTCTTGCGTCATTTTGTTGATGGTACAAGTGAAAATGATCGCCGCAGAATTTGGAAAGTTTTTGAAGATGAATTTCATCGACGAAAAGAAGATAATATTGGACTTAAAGAAGGTCTCCGTGAAGCACTTCAAAATTGGGACATTTTTGCTATGAATGGTCCATATGATCGTGTTCCTGCTCGAGATCCACCAGTCTTTAAGGCCACATATACCGAAGAAGATCAAGACGAAGATTTTGAAAATGTTTAGTTTTTTTTGAATGTCGCAGTAATTATTCACTTGTTATTTTTTTTAATAAAATTTTTATGATTAAAATTTTTTATTCAATTTGATTAAGAAAACATGTTTATTAATCACATAATTATCTAATTGTAAGTGTGAAATTAATTTTAAAAATTTCTTTAGAAATTCCTTATCATTAACGGCTTTCGAAGATCATTATAAAAATGTCAAATTACATTTTCTATGCTGGTGAAACTCAAAATGTTAATGATAGACTTTATGCTCACCTCCAAGAATGCCGCCAAACTGTTGATGTTGTCCGCAATAATGGACCAACAATTTATATTCTTATCCTCCAAGTTCCAATTGCAAGTATCCACGCTGAAGATGATGAAGTACCTTCACTTAATTTTTAATGTTAAAATGTTATATTATTTTAATTGATTATCGAAGTATTTTTGTGTTATTAATAAACTTTTTATGTTATACTAGTTTTTGTATAAAAAGTTGTTCATTTTCAACGTCTGATATTTTTCAAAAAATTTTAAACTTTTTTTGGAATAGTATAGTCTCGACAGGAAAACTTTGTTGCAGGCAATTTTTGTAGCCTCATAATTTGCATCACTGATTTGGATATATAAGAGAATGTACATTTTTTTCTTATCATTTATTGTATCACTTTTTAGTGACGTTACGTACTTCTCTCGACCACTTTTTTTTCAAATATCTCTCATCATCTTGGATATCTGTATTTGCTATAAATTGGGTAACGAAGTTCATCGTGATGGCAGCAACAGCTATATTTCCTGCTGGTGATATAACCACAATCGTATCGGATAATCTTGCAAAGTAAGTTATTCTTCTTAATTATTCTATTATTTTTCATGTAACAATTTTAGGGTTATCGAAGTTCGTCTTGATGGTGAAAAGGGCCGCATATACTTTTCCAACGGTGTTCTCTTGGATTTTTCTATTAAAACTCTTGGACTTCTTGCTGGATATGAATGTGCATATGCTGTTCGAATTTCCTCCAATAAAGCTTCACAAGGTCATATTAGATGCGTTACACCAACAACAGAAGAAAAGGTATATCCATGGAAAACTCTTTTAAAAGCTGCTGGCTTGGTGAGTTCTTAAAATTCTTTAAACTTGATTTATAAAGTTGTATGTTTTAGATCAATTTCCATGGTTCTTGGGATCCAAAGGTTCTTGCTTATTTTATTAAATGTGCTCCAACCTTGGATATTGTATCCTTCACTCATTGGTCATGCTCAAATCCAAGTACGGTACTCACAGCTCTTCCTAAAAAGCTCTTTGAACTTTCAATGCATGTTTCTTATGATCAATATCAAGAAGTTGTTGGTTCAATCGGGGAACGAAGTGATTCTATGGAAGCATCCATTGGAAGATTAATGCTTGTATTTGAAAATGATTTGATTAGAGATCCTATTCATATGTTTTCTCAGGTAATTTTTGTTCGACAATTTTAATATATAAAAATGTCATTTTAAGGCTGCTCCAAATGTCCTTATTGATAATGCTGAAGTCATTTTGCTTTTTGGAGGAGAAGATGGTGGAAATTGTATTAAAACTGTTGCTAAAGAACTTGATCTTGTATATGATAATCGAATCCGGCTTTCGAAGAATTCTCTTTATCTTGATGAAACACCAACAAAGCAATATCAAGATTATGAAGTTTATTGCAAAACTGATGATTTTGTGCGTTGGAGGATCGGATCTTTGATTGGCACTGTTGAAAAAGTCGAACCGGTATTCTTTAAGCAACAACATGTTCCTCTAATTGAAGATACAACAACATTCAAGCTTCCATATGGTGTCGAAAAAGATGAAATGTTCTTCACCCAAATCAATGAAGGTCTTCTCGCAAGAGATGTTCATCCAAAGCGTATTAAACTCTGGAATTACGAAAATGTTGACATTCGCAGAAATAATTCAACTTGTTGTGCACCTGAAGCACCGCTATCCTTGAAAGATGTAGATATGACATCCGACAATGGATTACATGCTTTGAAAATTCCTGGTTGGATTACAACTCGGTATTCTATTAAATCCTTTAAAACTATTTATATCGATATTCTTTTAGAATGCAAAAAGTTATCTATCATGATCATGTCACTGAATTTTTAACTTCCAATGGTTTTTATATGGTTCTTGATGATATGAAAGATGAACCAACTGCTTTCGATGTCCTTGTTACAACAAAGCGCTTCATCTTCCATTGTATCTCAAGCCTTCGCCGGTGCTTCCATGTTGAAAATATGCAACATTTTTTAAGAAATGCTATTCATGTATGTTTTATTTTCTCCTATTCTACCACATTCATTTTAAACTTTTAGATTGAATTTATGGGCACATGGTTCACCAAACCATTCAGTGATATTGGAAAGCGCTTTAATCTTGGATTGCGCAGACTTTCTATGGTTCGAATTGAAATGCATGGTAAACCTCTTCGTTATTTTTTCAATGATATACCTGTTGTTATCAAAAATAACCTCTCTGCTTTTCATTTTGATGGACGTGCAACTCGAGATGGATCAATTGCATCAATTGTAAATGGCTTAAGAGCATGCAGTAATCCTGTTATGAAATTCGATGAACTGCTCATCATCGCAAATAATCTTGAATGGTGTACAGATTCATACAAATGCCGCCTTGATGTGCATTACAATGTAAGTTTGTCATTTGTCAAATAGATTGTAATTATTTTTTTTAGGATATGGGTCATTTGCTTTCTTTTGCTGGATGTGCAACAACTGTTATCGTTGGTCCTATTGATCCTGGACAATTGGCTACAGTTGGTCATTTTGATTTGCGCAGAAATCCTGATGCTATGAATTCAAGTGCATCTCCTATTTTGGTTCCAATTGCTTATCCTCATACTCTCCCAATTGAAGTTCCATTTTTAACAAAACTTTGTAGAGGATATCGTATGCAATACCAGCGAAGAAATATGTATTTTGTAAGTGGATATGAATTGCTTCCAATGGATTTGCAAAATGCTCGTCGTCAATAATGGGTTTCGAAGATCTTCCTTTTTTATTTCTGTGTTTTATTTAATTGAATAAACATTTTTATTAATAAATTTTATTGAAAAATTTCTGCGATAATTATAGCAAATACATAGTTAAAAAAAGAGATGTCTGCGAAACTCATTAATATAAATTATCTTCATCACGATCATATGTTCGTTCTTCACGATGCTCGAGATTGAGATCTTCACCAGCGAATGGATCAGGTGCAGGTGGTTCTCCACTTGATTGATAATTCAACTTTTCAAACATACTATACCTAAAAATGAAAATTGATGTTATATTTAACACTTCAAAGATAGTCTTACATAGGAACATTTGGAGGAAATTGTGGATGATCACGAAAATGAACAACAGGAACCCGATCACGATTTGGATAAAACATATCATACCAATCATCTGCGGGAATGTTTTGAACGGTAGGATAAGCATAACCAATCTTTAAATGAGTTTCACCAAATCTTTTGACAATAATCCATTCATTCATTTTATATCCCCGATGTTGATCAGCTGTACGAACTGCGGTACCCATTGTTCTTGGAGCTCCTCTTCCAGCAGGATTAGCAAGGATTAGTTCACTTCGCTCTGAAAATTTACCATTGAACATGGTTATGTAGAAAATACCAAACCTTCAGATTCATTTCGGACTAAATTTTCCAAGCTTTCGGTGACCCAAGTTTCCATTGTCCTTTGATCCATTCGATTGCGGAACATAACAGTGAAACAAGTAAAATTTACTCGATCGGTATCCTAAAATTTTTGTGATAATTAATAATAAAGTAATGTAAGTAAGCTTACCAAATGAGAAAAGGTTGTTGCGATTCTAACCATCGCTGAGACACGCCATTCTGGAGTAATATAACGACGGGAAACAATTTGTCCAGTTTGAACACTAAACAAACGAATTTCTCTCCGACCTTCAGATTGAATCAATTCAATTTGGCATGCTTGCCTTTCTCCATCCATCAAAACATCTGCACCAAATACATGGTCAGTACTAAAGTTTATACATTTTAACAGAAAAGATTAATAAAAAAAACTTACACTTCTTGAACTTGTTGATCTTGTTGCGCCATTTTTTCAAATGATTAACAAAAAAAATAGTTCTTCGAATACCAATATTTACCAATATTTGATTTAAACAATTTTAATTTACAACTTTCGTTGAAGTAAAAAACTGATAAGATTGACTTGATTTTAAAATGTAGAAAAAATTGGGAATGAAAAAAGAAAAAAATAGAATAATTCTAGAACGACAGGATCAATGGCTTTCGACGCGATTGATTGCACATTACCATTTCCCCTAAGCAAGGCAACGTCATTCCTTTTTTTTCATCCTCTCACGTCACCACTTGTCACTCATTATTTTTATCAGTCATCACTCTCGTTTTTTTCCTCCAAGGTTTTATCCAACGTGTAATTATAAAATATTGTGCGCGGTTAAACTATTTCATTATTATCAAACTTCAATTTTTAGCGTATACAATGAATAACGCAAATGCTAATGCACCTGGTGGTGCTTTTGATCAGGCTGCCGAAGACATCCTTTATGATCCAGATTTTGCCTGGTTATATGGTGTTGATCCTGAAAATCAAATTGAACCTGCAGAAATTCCGCCTGAACAAAATGGTGCTCCAGATGTACAACCTCTTGGAGGACCACCTCAACAACAAATTGGTTTTGGTCCTATTCCACATGATGTTGAAGAAATCCAACGTATCCAACAACAACATAACGCTAATGCCGGATTTGCTCAAGTAGCCATTGAACAACGCAGAATTCCTTACATCTTGGATGCAAATATTCTCATCCCATCTTATGTGTTTGATGAAGAATTTATGGGATATGCTGTTGATCAATTGATGCCACCTGCTCATAATTTATCTCTCTCGGATGAACATGTCAATGCTTTGATGAATCAATATGGTCAAAATCCATTATTAGCTGGTCGTAAGATGCGAGTTATTGCTCATCTTGTTGCTGCAAAAGATGTCGTTAGTTTTTTTTCATAGTTTATTGTAAAAAATATAAATATTCGTATTTTAGTTGGAAGCTTCTAAGTTAACAAGCGAAGCTGTTATTACACGTGTCTTCTTACCAAATCAAAGTGAATACAGAATTTCTATGGCTTCCTCCGATCTTTATTCTTATGGTCAACGTCTTGCAGTTTGCCGAAAGAATGATTATGAAAGTGGTCATGACTTTCAAGTTTACTTTGCATCGGTTACCGAAGAGCGTCATGAATTACGTCTTGTAATTCCTCATGTTGATGGACCAACTCCTCGATTTGCTGAAAATCAAGTTAGTTAATGCACATTTGTCATGTTTCTCAATCTTTATAACATAACAATTTTTAGGTTGTTCGACTTTATGTTCCACCAGATTTTAAAATCTTTGAAGCATACATGACTGTTGTCGAAGCATGTGAACGCGATCCAGTTTTTCAACGAAAATATTTTCCGAATGTCGCAGATCATGGTCCTCTTGATGATACTGAACCACCCGTTTCCCAAAGAACTCGTAATACTGCTGGATTAGATGATGATCAATTTATGTTTGTCCGTGCAGTTGATCATCTTAATCCAAAGCTTTCTGCTCGCCTTCAAGGTCCACCTGGAACTGGTAAAACTTTGACACTGTTCAAAACTCTTGTTAATGAATATCAAAATGGGCTAAAAAATGGCAAGAATTGCAAATTTTTGGTTTGTGCACCATCAAATGCTGCTGCTAATGCCATTGCTAAATTGTTTGTCACTGATGCAAATGCTGGTATTGAAAGTCGAAGAGTTTTTCGTGCTTATGCTAGGAATGTTCATCCTGCTTCGGTTCCCGCAGAACTTCTTCCTTTAACTCAATACGATGGTAGTGGCAGCTTCAAGGTTCCCGCAGATAAGGCTGCATTGGTTCAATATGATTTTATCATCTGTACATTGACACTATCTGCATACTTCAAAAAACTTGGTCAACATTACTTTACTCATATCGCCATTGATGAAGCTGGGCAAGCTCTTGAAATGGAAACATTGATTCCACTTGTTTACTTCAGTAATGCTGAAACAAAAGTTATGATTGTTGGAGATGAAATGCAACTTCGTCCATATTTTGTTGATGGTGTTATTGGCCAACAGAAATTCAGTAAGTTTTTTATGTTCTTAAAGTTCACATAATATGTTTTTCTTTTTTAGATGCAGCATTAACAACTCTTGAAAGATTGGCAGCAAATGATTGTTATATTGCGAATCGGTAAGACTTTGGATTAAAAATGTGGCGTAATAACCTATTTTCATATTTAGAAGAATTAATTTCATGCTTACCTGGAATCATCGATCATGGTTTGGTGTTGTTATTGGAACTTCAAGATTGTTTTATCATGGTCGTGTTCGTCCACGACTTCCATATGATCCTCAACTTGATAAATTTTTTTATTCTCCAATTCTTAATTATCATGTAAGTTATATTGCGATTTTTGTTGATAATGGGAAATATAAATTTTAGAGATTCCCAATGATTTTCCATGTAATACATGGTGAGGAAGAAGATGTGGTCATCAATGGACATTTAACTTTCCGCAATGAATATGAAGCAACTACTGTATTGGGTTATGTCCTTAGATGTATTCAACATGGCGTTGCTGCAACGGAAATTGGTGTTGTTGCTCCCTATCGTGGACATATTATGAGAATCGAAGAACTGCTTACTGAAAATGGTATCCATGGAGTTGTTGTTGATACAGTTGAAAGATTCCAAGGTGACGAAAGAAGTGTTATCATTGTTACCACCGTTAGAACTAAACGCATGGGATTCTTAAATGATTATCGAGTACGTTGTACTTTTTAAAAATTATTAAACTAAAAAAATAATTTGAGAGACTTAATGTTGCCATTTCTCGTCCTGCACATATGCTTATTATTGTTGGTGAACTTGGTCTTTTGATCCGAAATAGATATTGGAGATGGTATGTGACATACGTCTTTGTCAAATGTATAATATAAAATTTTAGGTATGCGCAGTATTTGATCAATTACAGATGCATCTGGGATCAAACTCTTATTCCTACAACAGTTGAGACAGCTTGTCAACATTGGACTACCCGTATCAATGCTTTGCCACCAATTCCAGGAATGGCTCCCGTTCCTCATCCACCTCAAGTACCAAATGGTCCTCATAATCCATATTCTCATCATCAAGCTGGTCCTCCTGATCCATTTGGTCAACAAGCTCCACCTGGACAACAACCTGGTCAACAAGCTCCACCTGGACAACAATTTCTTCAACCTGGTCAACAACCTCTTCAACTTCTTCAACCTGGTCAACAAGCTCCACCTGGACAACAATTTCTTCAACCTGGTCAACAACCTCATCCTGCTAATCCACGAGCAAATGTCTTGCCATTGCAACCTGTCCCTCAACAATTTCAACCAGTTGTTCGATTTGTTAGAGGTGCTGTTCCAACAATTCAACATCGATATCCAAATCCAGCTGCTCAACAACCTCGTGCTGCTAATCCACCTGGTCAACAACCTCGTCCTCAAAATCCTTAAATTATTTGATTATCGAAGAATTTTTTTATTTAATCTCTTTTTTGTTTAGTATCGCAGCATTTTATTTTTCAATAAATTTCATTTTCTGTAAAACAATGTTGTATGATTGAGGATACAAGTTTGATTCTAAAAATATATTTGTGAAAAAATTTCATAATTCTTATTATTATTTTTGTTTTAATAGAAACAAATTATTGTTGCCATAGACTTTCGAAGCAATCGCCATGGAAAAAGATTGTTACTTTGATGCTTTATATGAAGTACCTTCGAAAAATAAATCTCTGTGAGTTTTTGAAATGTAATTATAACAAAAAAAATGTTCCATTTTAGGATTGTTAAAATTCAACTTTTTGAAAAAGAAGGAGTTTTAACTTTTGATAATGGTACATTATTTGAGTTTCATTATCAATCTCTTGCTTCTATTCAGTATTTTAAATGCACATCCTCTGTTGAAATTCGATCTGAGCAAGCTTGTCAAGGATTTATTCGTGAACTGAATAATGGAAAATGGTGTTGGGAATCCCTTTTTGAACATGTTGAAAATGTAAGAAATTGTAGTACTATCATCTTTCTGAAATATTAATTTAAGGCACAATTCTATGGAAGTTGGGATCCAATTGTCTTATCACTTTTTGTTGCACTTATTCCAAAGATTCAGCGGATTTCATTCACTTATTGGCAGTGCTCTGCAATGGATCACATTGCTGATGCCATTTGTTCAAATGATAATCTTGAAGAAAATGTAAAAAAATTTGAACCCCAACTTCGAGAAATTTCCATGCATATTGCATATGGGCAAAAAGATCAGGTTCTCGCAGCACTTGAACGTCTTGGTGAAAGATGCAAAAATAATCTTGATCGATTAATGTTGGTTTTCGAAGACATGTTTGATGGTAACCCTACTGATGGAATTTATCAGGTATTATAGACAATAGAAAATGTTAACAAATATGGAAATTTTATTTTAGCAACTTTCTAAACTCCTTCATCCACGTTCAGAAGTCACGTTACTATTTGGGGGTGAAAATTCTGCTTGTATTGGTAGCCTTGTTACTGATCATGGTTTTGAATATTCTCATGAACTTCGACTTGCAACAAATGAATTGTATCTCGATGAAACAGATACAAAAATTTATGAAAATTATCACATCTTTAGTAAAAAAGAAGACAAATGTTTTTGGTATATTGGTAGCCGATTGGGACATTTCAACCTTCGTCCACTTGAGTCATTTAAACCATTGTTGGATACGGATTATCCAAATATTGAATACATTCGCTTGCCTGTTAACAATAATAAGAGTCTTTCATACCCTCATCGAGATATGGGCCATATTTCTCCTACTCTTCATCGTAAAGTTGTAAAATTTCATGATTATATTAAACCTGAATTCAATGAAAGTAAAAATATCAGATGTGGTCCTCATAATTTTGTTGTTAATGGTACCAAATTTGAAAGTCCCTACTTTTCAACAATTAGGTAATTTTTATATTATATTTCAGCAATCAATATTATCATTATTTTAGAATTCATAAAGTTATTTACCATACATTTCTAACAGAATTTTTAACTTCTAATGGTTTTTATATGGTTCTTGATAAATTGGGTTCCGAAGAATTCTTGTTTGATACGGTTTTGACAACCCGTCGTATGATATTCCTTTCAACTTCTGCTGCCAGACGCAACATTGTTACTGCAAAGATGGGCAATTTTTTGCTTCAAGCTTCTCATGTTGAATTTATTGGAAGTTGGTATTCTGGAGTTCTTGGAAATATTGCTGAAATTTTCACATCTTCTCTTCAAGCTTTAACTATGGTACAAATGGAAATTCACACAAAAGGATGTCTTCGGCATTTCTTTAATTTAATCTCATCTGATGTAAGAGAAAATCTCAGAGTTTTTCATTTTGATGGACGGGCAACTGCTGACCAATCTGTTGCATCAATTGTAAATGCCATTTACAAATCTTCAACAATTGTTAATGGAGACTTTGTGAAAGGTGTTATGGTAAAAATTCAACTTGATGAACTTTTGATTATTGCAAATACAATGGAAGATCCAAATTTTAAATGTCGTTTATTCAAACACAATGAAGTAAAATTTTTAATAGTTTAAAAACTTTATAATATTTGAATTTTAGGATTTGATGACAAAGATTCTTCGTCCTGGTGGAAGTGCAACAACAATTGTAGCAGAAGTAATACATAATAGTCGACTTTATAATGCAAGATTCATTTACCATCCTTTTGATGTCATGGTGCCAATATGTTTTCCTCTTCGAAAAACCTCACATTATAAAACTCAATTAATGATGGGTTTTAAACATGAAACTGGTGAATTCAATATTTATATGGTTGTTCCGTGGTTAAAATGTTAACATTTTGTAACTGTTTTTCATATTCTGATTTTCGAAGTATTTTGTAAACGTGTGCGGTCGTGATTTATTTAAATAAATAACATAAAAAAATTTTTTTGATGCCCAATAAATGGTTAAACAACCTTTTCAATATTTGACTCATTTTTAAAATTAAATTTAAAATGAAAAATTCAGAAAACTTTGTGAAATTTGTAAACCTCTTTGTATTATTGTTCTTTTTGGTTGCCGAAGAATTGTTCAAAATGAATGAACAAGTTAGTTTTTTTAACATCTGTCATCATCATAAACAAAATCTCAAAATTTAGGCGGTTCATGAGTTAAAACTTACACCAGGTCTTCTGTCATCAGATAGTCTGCAAGGTGCAATCGATCGTATACTTCCATACCATCCAGTTTTCAAAATTCAATTTGATGATTCTTATATTTTAAATATGATTCAACTAAAATGCAAAGACCAAATTCCTCGAAATGGTGTCGTCGAAGTTCGAACAAAGAAAGAAAAAGTTGTTAAGTATTATGGTGAAGGTTTATATGTTGTTGATAATATAAAAACCGTACCTCCTTATATTGAACGTCTGCAATACTTATGGCCTGGCCAAGATATGCTTTTACAAGCACCTCAAGGATTGACAAAAAGTTGTATGGATGCCGCAGTACTTACAAGCCTTATGGAATATCAAGAATGGACATGGACTAATGCTGAATGCCAGTACTCGATTTTTGAAAAATTTGATGAATCTTCAAATTTTCCATTCGCTTGGAATTTCAAATCAATCCATACTGATCAGATCAAGTATTCTCCGAAAATGTTCTACCAAGGTTCAAATGCCATAAATCCTTTGACTGTTTCTCCTTTTGAATTACCAAAACTTAGCATTTTATTACCTGGGTCTTCACCAAAGGTTCGTATCATTTTAAGTTGGTTACGAATTTTCTAATAGAATAATTATAGTTTTGGAGAATATTTCCAACTACTGAACAAATTCGACTAAATGAATTTCTTAAATATCATCGAGAATGGAAGTGCAAAAGTCCTTTGGTTCATGGAAAATTTTTAATTGATAACGAACGCATTGAAGCTTTGAAAATCAAATCTTTCATCACTGTTCAACAACCTTCTGAAATCATGGTCTTGGGTCCCGGGGTAAATTTTTTTTTCTTTAATACTTACAATAAAATACATTTTAAGTGTTGCTATCAAACTTTTGCTGAAAACCCTACAATCTTTGAAGATTGTTACTTTTTTACAAACAAAGTTGTCGCAGCATCACTTGAAAGGGATAGATGTAATTGTGTAACAGTAATCAACAAAATGATTCGTGAAGAACATAAGAACGTTCAATTATTAACTTCTTGTGTTAGTGTGATGAACAAAGAAGCATTTCATGGTAAAACAACATCACCAGCTTTACAAAAATTGGAAACAAAATGTATAATATTTTGTTTATAAAATTAATCTATTATACTCATTTTTAGTAAATGAAAGATTTGAAGAAGTTTCTAATGTTGATGATATTGTGGTAATCGCAGAAATTA
The DNA here is from genome assembly GCA_024447195.1 of Panagrolaimus sp. LJ2414. Classification (NCBI taxonomy): domain Eukaryota; kingdom Metazoa; phylum Nematoda; class Chromadorea; order Rhabditida; family Panagrolaimidae; genus Panagrolaimus; species Panagrolaimus sp. LJ2414. The sequence goes on from JAMRXY010000016.1 coordinate 11,046,688, forward strand.
AAACCAATAATGCTGTTGGAGCTGATGTTAATGATGATGAAGAAATTCAAGATCTTGAAGCTACTCCAAATTCTAAACGTACACCAAGCGGACGTAAGATTTTAAATAATTTAAAAATTTATTTTAAAATCTACAAAATTTTTAGTTGTTCGTGGAAAAAGGATTCAATTATGTACAGGAGTTGTTCAAACTCTTAAAAAACGTAAAGCTGATCAAACTTACTACAAGAAATTATCTCCTACAAAGAAAAAGGCTAAAACTGCTCGTGATGATGGACGTGTTCGGGAATGTTCAAAAGTTGCAAATATGTTTAAACGAGAAATTGAAAAAGCTCACAAGCGATTGATTGGAATTTTTTCGGATCTCGCAGCTCATAATGATCCATCAGTGATTAATAAACCGAATCGATCAATTGAAGCCCTTGAAAATCAAAGAATGGTTGACGAAGGCATTAAAGAAGATTTGATCAAAGATAGAGAACGGTACAATATTCTGAAACAAATTTATTGTAAAAGCAGAGGAACTCTTAAAGCAAATTTTCTTGCCGGTTTAACTACAGATGAAGTAATTCGGCTCTTTTTTGATCATACTTTAAGAACAAATAAAGATATTTGGGAACTGGCTGTAGGATTGGTTGTTAAAGACGAAGAACGACAAGAATTTTACAAGAATCTCATTAAAGATGAATATGAATGGCGAAAGTTTTTTAATGTTCGACATGGTTTTAACTTGCCATGGAAAAAATGGATGCTTGACATGGAAGATTCTCAAAAACTTAAAAATATTACGGATTCACTTCAAAAAGGTTGCATTTAAAAAATATATATATTTCTTATAATCCATATATTTAGAACATACAGAATCTGATATGGGGAGCACAGAAGAAGAATCTGATAATGAAGATGTAGCGGAAGCGGACGATCTCCTGGACTCTAATAATAATGAACAGAATATCGCAGTTATTGAATCAAAACAGCCTTCTCAAAATGTTGTAATTGATTACTTTCAATCTGTTGATCCTCCAATACAAAATGTTCTAATTGAACCTGAAAATCGCAGAGAAGATGTTGTTGTTGCTGATGTAAATATGGAAATCGGAAAACTTCCAGTCGAATCAAGACAATCAAAACAGTCTTATGACTCGTTTTTTGATGATGATTTTGATGAGATGTTTTCAACTACAAATAAAGCCTCGACTTCTGTTACAAAAGGTATTGGTTTTGCTAACTTCAAAATGATTGGTAATTAAAATGTTTTAGAAGCTCTTCCGTCTTCTCTTGCTGTTGACCGTATTGAAATTGATAATAGCAATGCATCTCTTCAATCTGAAGACCGTGATAAAATTGTTAATAGTGAAAATAACAATGTGGAAATCGCAGCAGTCATACCAATTCTTTCGCAACCGGTTATTAATAATAACAATGATAATCCGTTCAATTTTTCATTTATTTTGGATTCTTCCGAAGAAACAGAAAACACCAATATGCAACAAATTCCTCAACATCAACAACAATATTTGGAACAAGATGGAATTTCATTAAATGAAAATGATGATACATCTGATAAATCTGACGACGAAGAAATTTCTTCAACTTCTTCTAGTGCTTCAAGTGAGGATGAATTAGAAGATGATTTTGAATTGGATAATGAAAAGGGTAAAATATGTTCTTAAAAATTTTAAAAATTGATAATTTTTTTAGAATTTACATGTCTTCATCTTAAATTAATGGAATCTGGTGAAAGACTTGGTCTCAAAACAGGTGATGACAATGAAATAATGTTGCTAAAAACTGGAAGTGCAATGAGTGTAGAATCCGTTAATGAATATTTTCAAATGATTGGTAATCGCAGTAATGAAGAAGATTGGGGAGTCAAGGTTTGTAATAATTTTTAAATAATTCTACTTATAAGTTTTTTAGTGTTTAACTGGTACTGTAACATGGGCAGAAGATGAAAATGTTTGTATGCCATTATTGAACATCGCAGATCTATCTGACTATCATTATTTTATGTCACCTATTTGTATGGGAGAACATTGTATTCTTTTTATAGTTGATTTTGTGAAATTCAAATGTTCTCTATATGATACAACTGTTTATGCATTATCACAAATGCGTGGTCTTGTTGATACTCTGAAGTCAAATATTCAAAGATTTTTCCGTCTTCAAAACATTGAACTTGATTATAAAAAATTTGAAGAAAAGCGTGTATTCACTGATGGTTTTAACATGGATGCCGCAGAATCGTCTATATTTGTTTGTTCTTTTGCAGAACAACTTTCTCGTGGAAAAGATAATGTTTATTGGATTGATGAAAGTTTTTTGAGAAAACGAATGATGTGTGAATTTTATACCAAAAGTTTGTTTCATTCAAAGATCTGATGTCTTATTATTTAAAATTATATAAAGTTTATGTTGTTTATTGTTGTTTATGGTTGCTTATTGTTGTTTAATGTGGTTTTTAAAATTTAATTAAAAACAATAATTATAAATTTATTAAATTACTTGTATACAGAAAAACAAAATATTACATAAACATTTTAACGACGGATGAATCATTTAAAACAATTTCATAATCATGCAAATCATTTTCAAAACGATTGTATTTTTCTTTAATGCAACTGGGATCACACTCAAAAATGTAATCTTTGTCTGTCTGTACAATTTTTCCAAACCGGACGGCATTTTCTCCAAAAGATTTAACTCTAATTCTATCACCTTTTGAATCTTTAACAACAAATGTAAAAAATTTACAAAGTCCATTTTTTGATTGAATTTCAAAAATTTTGCCAACTTCTTCTACAGTAACTGCGATAATCCAACTATAAAAAAATATATTTAGTAATGAAATGGCAAGAAACACAACTACCTTGAAGAAAGCCATGGAGTAAGAAATGCAATTGGAATTGCCTTATCTGTTAACTTCTGTATGGCAGGAGCAGTTGGTTTGAATCCCACTAATGCTTCATTTTCATCATGACCATGACAAGCACAGGAAAAAGTTTTAGGACATCCAATAATTTTATAGCTTGAAGCAAGAACTTTATATTGTTCAATTATGATGGCACTAAAAATTAGTTTTCATAATGCTCAAAATAAAAATATCATACCATCCAATTTTTTCATATTTCAGAATCATAATGACGGGATATTTTTCATGTTTATAAATACCATCTTTAATTATTTGCCCTTCTAAATTCTTCGAAATCCCAATTTGATCATAAGCATTCAACCCATCAGAACATCTTAATCGGAGGCGGATGACATCACTTTCATAACTCCGAGATTGTAAAATCTGAACGACAGGTTGGGCAACATGAAAATTCTATAAATTACATAAATCTAATCCTAAGTTTAAATATAATAATACCTTGAAATAATCAGCTGATAATTCTATCATATTCTGCGAAATCCAGTCAATGTTTTTATTTACGAAAACATAAACTTTAAAGAAGAATAAATTGAGTAAAAAGATAAAAAAGTGTTAAAATACACAAATTTTTGTAATACCAAAAATAAAATAATATAAATTTATTATAAATTAATCCAATTACAAATATTTTGAAAAACAACAAAATAAACAAAATAATTAGGAAAAAAACTTAAAATTTAAAATAAGGTTTTGTTTTTGAGAGAAGGGCAAGACGTTTCTTTTGAGCTTTAGATTTAAATAAAGGTTCATCTGTAGATTGTACCCATCCACGACGTTCTTGTTCTTCTGGAGAAGGAATATCAAGTTCCCAATAATGTGGAGGTGTAAGTGGACGTTCTTCGAATCCTCGATGTTTGCTAGTGCGATTAACATGCTTCTTTCTGTCAGCTGCATTCAGACCCAAAGTATCATAGTATGCAGAACAACAAGGACATTCATATCCATTCATGAGCCGTCTAGAAGATTTTAATCTTGGGTGTAGTTCTGCGTATTCTCTATGCTTATTAAGAACTCTTTCAAGTGCTCCATTTTGATAAGCAACAAACTCTGGAGACTTGATTTCGGATACAACTTTTTGAATTTGAGCATCTACACGTTGACGATGAGAAGATGTTGTGTTGAAATAATTATTTTCATCGACATGAGAATTGTCAATTGTTTCTTTCAAAGGCATAGGTGCAATCTAAAAAACGTTGATATAACAAAAAAATGACATGTAATTGGACATTTACTACCTTTTGAGATGTTACTTCTTTAATAACACGATTCTTTTGTTTCATAATTTTGGATGAATCAAACAAATCTGATGTCTGCGATAATCCATTATCTTTTTCAATAAACAAATGCTTTTGAGTATGAATGAAAGCAGGTCTACATTTCCATTCTGGTTCAAGAAGTTTGATAGGAGATACAACAGGAATAATTTCTTCATGTTCAGAATCACCATGATCAAATATATCCAAAGAGATGTTACCTTCACCGCAACTATTATCAAGATCTGCCATTTGTCTTTAAAAAGATACTTCGATAATCAATCACGTATGTAAGTTTTGGATTGTGATATTTTGCAGTCAAAGGAAAACTTAAATTTTATCTTCGCTCCACCCCTTTGCCTAATTTCGTTTCAAGAATCCAATTGAATCAGGTAACATTGTTACCAAATACGTTTTTTCGAAAATGTGAACACTTCAGTTTTGACAATGGCAATAAAAACGCTTCAGACAATAAAAATTCTATAATATAGCTTAGATGTAAAATATATCCTTCATTTTGCCCTTTCAATCAAACATAATCACATCTTTTTCAATTTTTTAAACAATGAGAATATTAAATATAACTTTATTAAAGAAACAAAAAATTCAAAAAACAAATGCCTTCGATAATCAATAATTAAAAATACGACGTTCCATAGAGGTAAAATTGTCCAAATTTTGGCCGCTATAGCTGATAAGACATTTCAAACCACGATCTTCAAGAATTTCTGCGATAATCGTTTTGAGTTCTTCTTTGTATTCATCATCCATAGGAGTATTTTTTTCAAAAGAAAAAACAATTATTTGACTTGAATTTTTCTAAACATGTAAATTTAGTTGATTCAGATAAAAAAATTAAATACCTTAATAAAACGACGCATGTAAATAAGATCTGCGGAAGCCTTCAATTTGCTAATACGCATGCTTTTGATTGTACCAAGTTTATCCAATGCTGCAATTTTCTTAAAAGTTGATGCATCAAATGTATCATCAGATGATTCACTGTAAAAATGACAAGTTATTAATAAATTACTAGAAGTTTATAAACAAACATACAAAGAAAACGATTCAACATTTGAAACAAATTGAAGAATTTCTTCAAATGGAACAACTTCTTGATTACTGCGAATAATCTTTAATCCAATATTGATCTTTTTGGCATTTGCAGCAAGAACTTTAAAAATTTCAAAGTTGATTGTTTTTGAAGCAGAAACAAGATCAAGATCATAATGATTACGGACAGAAAGCTTATTACAAATCATTTCAAGATTGCTGTCGAGATCTTCTTGAGAAATTGGTTGATTTGTGAGAGGATTAGATAAAAAAAATTTACGAGAAATCCATACATCAGACCAAATACTTCGAAAATCAATATTTAAGGATCCACGGCAAGGATGAAGAAATCCATTGCATTCAAAATTTGGACAAACCAAACTACCATCAAAAGAAGCTGCGATGATCATAGGATTTTGTTCGAAAAACCATTTGCAACACTGGAAGAGTTTGATCAAAACTTCAGCTGGAGCAGATTTAATCAAATAACGGATCAGAGGTAGGGGTAAAGCAAAATTTTGAGGACGAGCATGTTCACCATTCTTCCATGCAACAATATGAGCATTATCCATTATGAATGCTGCGGTATTCAGTAAACAGTATCTGCGGGAATCAGTAATATATTTAAACAGACTGCTAAAAGTTAAAGTAAACATTAAAACAAATATTGTAAATATTTACATCTTCAAAACCGCGTAAAGTAAATCAAACGAACATGTTCAGAAAATAAGGAAAAATAGAATAAAAAATAAATGAAAAAATTAAACATTTTGTCCATATTGAACAAGTTATAAAAACTCAAACACAAAATTTAAGAAATTGTAAGAAAAAATTGTTGTAGGCCAAGGATAAATTTTATTGTCGCTTGTCGCTTTTCGTGTTAAGATTTTTAAAATTATTGAAGCAAAGTGTTGAAACAAATTATCGATGAATAAATAAGTTTTTAGACAACAAAAATTATGTAATAAATATGTTAATTAAAGCCTCCCATATTCTTACAGAATTGATAAGAACGACATCGGATGCGGACGAATTAATTAAATTATACCCAAGAATTCAATAAAAGAAAAAACAATACATAACTTTATTAATAATTAAAGTATTATAAAAATCAAACAAAAATATATTTAAATAATAAAATAAATAAACAACTAAAGATTTTTTAATTTTAAACGTTTAGCTTTATCTTCACCATAATATGATATATCACGACCAGGAATTTGTGCTTGAATAACAGCATCAACTAACGATTCAAGACGTTCAAGAAGATCTGCGGGATACAAGTTGTAATCAATGCGTTTACAGAATGCAAGTGAAAATTCAGTTGAAGGATTCTAAAACTTTTGGTTACTACTTTTAACAACAACAAATATAAAAATAACCTGATTTAACAAAGAAATAGCATCTAGAGGATTTACGATCAATGGTATTTCAATTAATTTGACCAATTTTAAATTCTTCAAATTTGGAGCATTTGCAAGCTTCTTGAAAAATTCTGCGTTAATCATACAAGTATCAGTTTCATCACTACAGCTATAAAACAGGTTATTTAAAATTTATACTAATTATAATTAAAAAACTTACTGTTGAATCTTTTGAAGTTTAGGACAAAGTGCCATTAGAGATTCAAGCATGACTGGTTCACCCGCAATATTAACACATTTAACATTTAAGAGAAATAGTTCTTCGATATTCTGGGACATGAAATTGAAATGATCTAACCGAAGTAGTGAATCCGAAATTCGAAGCTCTTTAATTTGAATTGAAGTAATACATGCAGTGAGATGTTCCATATGTTCAAAAGTCTTGATTCGGTATAAACGAATGTACTGCGTTGACCAAATTTTGAATTTAAGTTTAGATAAAACCATGAGAGTACGGCAACAATCTTCGTATGTAAAAGGTCCTTGACTCAAATATGTGAGATAACATTCACAAAGATGATCAAGATACTGGCATCTGTAATCAAGACAAAAAACTTCAGATGAAATATATGGAGCAACTATAATTCTTGTTTTTGCAAAAAAGGTTTTACAACATTCAATGAGCTTTTGAAAAAGTTTTGGCGACGAACGATTTTTCAGCATATATTCAATGATAGGAAATGGTAGAGAAAAATTTTGAATAATAATACCATCAGGTGTCCATATTACAGGTTTGGATAAAGACATTCCTGCGTCAATCAAGTTTATAAAAATAAATAATACCAAAATGTAATACAAAATGTAGTAAAATAACTTCAAAATTGTTGAGAAAAAATTTTTTTCAAAAACAATTTTGAATTTAGAGCTATTTTTTATTGTCGCTTGTCGCTTTTCGTGTCAAGAATTTTCTTATTTTGGGTAACACCTTTATTGACGTGACACGTGAAAATTTTTAAAAAAATTCAACTATTGAAAATATTTAAAATATTATTATTATTTGGTGATTATTTAAAATTATTTTAAAATTATTATGAATAATAAGTAAGTTTTAAAAATCCTAATTTTAAACCTTAAACAATAATTTAGAAAGAGAATCGAAGAACTTCGGGTATCACCTGAAGTTTCTTCATCTCCAAAAGGTAAAAGAAAATCTGAAGCAGTCGAAGCACTTGGTTCAAGTAGCAAAAGATCTCGTGATTCTGAAGAATCTGCATATGGAAGATTATCAAATCCTTCGACTTCTGGATCGTTTGGAAGCTCTCTATCCTTTTCCATTACTCCACCAACATGCTCAAACAATAATCTTGTTTTAAAAACAACTTTGGAAGAAAAACTTGCATCAGGGTTTTTGCTTAAAAATGTTAAAGGTGATGGAAATTGTTTTTATCGAGCTATCTCTGATCAACTTAATCACAATGAAGAAACTCATATGGATTTGCGAAGAACTTCTATGGATTATATTAATGAACATAAACCTCAATTCTGGGATGCTATTCAAGCAGATTATGGCAAATCTGTTGCAATGTATGCTTTCCTACATGGCAAAGATGGAGAATATGCTGTTGACATTGATATTTCTGCAATGGCTTGTGCTCTTCGAAGACCTATTCATATTTATCGTTATGGCACTTGTCGGTTTAGAAATTAGGAGAAATGTATTAAAGTTTCTTTATTCTAGGTGGTAATGTTGTTGAACCAGCTGATCCAAATGGTGAACCTCCTATCGAACTTGCATACATCAGCGAAATTCATTACCAATCAATTGTAAAAGATGATTTTAATGAATGTGTTTCTGTTGATGATGAAAATGGAGAAAATGAAGAAGAGGTTATGTCTATCGAAGGTATATGGTAATCTGGCGAAACATATTTTAAAATAATGTCTTTTAGAAATTGCATCTGTTGAAACAATTGAATTGGTACCTTCATCTTCAATAAATAATTCTGTCTTTGATGAAATTAAAGAAACTGATCACCGTAAACCATATGAAAAACTAACTGCACCGGTTCTAAATAAATACAAGAAGAAGCTCCATTCAGTTAGAACTAAACGAGGTCAAAATATCAAAGTTTTGAGGGACAAGTTGTCAAAAGCTGCTACTGAAACTAATCCTTACAAACTTGATGTACTTCGTATATCAATGGAAAAAACTCGACATACAATTATCTCAAATGATCTTGAATTTTTGATTATCGTAGCATGCTCCAAATTTCCTGATGATATTTTGAATTATCATTATGATAAACATGGTCGTGATGCATTTAATGTTTTACGTCATTTTGTTGATGGTACAAGGGAAAATGATCGCCGCAGAATTTGGAAAGTTTTTGAATATCAATTTCATATTCGAACAGATGATGACCTTGGACTTAAAAAAGATCTTCGTAAAACACTTCAAAAATGGAACATTATTGATAAGAATGAACAATATGATGATGTTCATGTTGATGATGAAAATGGAGAAAATGAAGAAGAGGTTATGGCTATCGAAGGTATGTGATATTATTGTTTAATGAAGTTTGAAAACAGTCTTGTAGAAATAACGTCAGCTCAAACAGTTGAAGCGGCACCTTCATCTTCAACGACTGTTGGAACAACATCAAATTTCAGTGATCAAATGGAAATCGAAGGTAAAATGTTATAAATTGCAATAAATATTTTTTTTATAAAAAAATATTAACCATTTATAGAACTTTCAAAAGATTCATCAATTGTTGCTGAATTTTCTACAACACCAGCAAATAACAACAATGTTTCACAAACACGAAAAGAAAATTTGAAAACCCTTAGCAAAAAGTATTTAAAATATGATGAAAAAAGTTCAAAATATAATGATAGACGGTTTGTGATTGTTTCCGAAGATACAATTCTTGATCTTGGCACAATTGTTGGAACTTTCCAAAATATGAGTTCCGCAGAATTTAAAGAACTGATCCATGATGAAGAAAGTGCTTTGATGTTCGCTGCTAGAGTTGGCTTAGTGAATAACACCAGAATCTGTCCGAAATGTCAGGCAAATGATATGAATTTTAAGTCTGGAAAAATTTTTCAAGTTGGTTTAACATTTCTATTTTTAGACTTATTTACCACATTGTTTATATTTCAGTGGCAATGTGTAACTCGGGTAAACAGGGTTCAGATACATTGTCATAAACAAACGATACATGGAACAGTAAATATTTTGAATCAAAGATTCAAAACATTTTATGATTTGATTTATATTATTTTCCATGTATCACATGGCGCTTCAAATAAAATCATTATGGATGGATTAAAATCAACATGTGCAAAAATAAATAGAATATTTATAGATTTTATTCGTGAAAATATTCTATATGATAACATTAAACAATATTTTTCAAATCCACTATATTCATCGTCAACGAATCTCAGCCTTTTTTTTGCAAATCAAAAAATTGACAAGTTTGGACTTCTTATTGTATTCATTGTTGGTGTTATTAAAAATATGAGTTGCGAAGAAATGAAAGAATTGATTTATTCATCCAACAAAACCATTGCATTTAATCCTCGTGATAATTTGGTAACTATTATTATTTATACAATGTTAATACAGCTAATTTTAAGATTGCATCAACTGTTAGTTCGTGGAATATGGAAAAGCTTAAATTAAACACCAGGCCTTTATGTCGAACATATGTAATAACAGCGGAAGAAAATTTGATCCATCCATCTGAACTTGTTGGAACTTTCAAAGATATGAGTTTCGAAGAATTCAAATCATTTGTATATGATGATGAAAGTGCGATTGTTTTTTGTGCTAAAATGGGATTGATAAAGAATTGTAAAACTGAATGTGATAAGTGCAACCAGAAATATCATATGCTTTCATGTAAACTAATCCAAAATTGTTATGCAGTATGTTTATTTTTTTTGAATAACTCATATGAATTTTATTTTATAGTGGCGATGTGACAATCGAAATAATATTTCATACATTATGGTTGGATCTATGTTCCACAGAATAAATGCACCACTTTTACAATTAATTTATTCACTTTATTTTATGTCTCAAGGTCTTTCAACACCCACAATCATCTCAAATTTAGGAGCAATTGAAACTGAAAAAGCATTACGTGATTTTATTGCCGGTTTTCGTCTGAATGTTCTAGATGAATATCTTCAATTATATTTAAAACCAAATGAAAGCATTGAAGAAGTCAGGGAATTATTTTTAACCAATGAATCAATTGATAGATTTGGAATAATATTGACCTTGATTTTTAATAACATTAATCAAAATGAAAATGTTCTACGTGATGATGTTATGAGAATTATCAAATTACAAATGGAAACCGAAGGTATAAATATAATTTAATAATTGAAATTGTTATTCTGATCATTTTAGTGACATCAAAATACGACTCATTACCATCTGATCCAAAACTTGAAGAACCTGATGCTGTTGATCCAAAACTTGAAGAACCTGATGCTGCTCATCAAAGTTTATTTGATGGGACAGAACTTGAAGAACATATTTCTTCAGACCTAGTCGATAATATGAATACCGCAGATAGTTCAAATCTCGTTGAAACTTTACTTGAATCTTCAAAAAGTGATGACAATGATTGTGAAATAATTAATTCAGTAAGTATGACGAATTTTGACAACTAATATTTTCTAAATATTCAGAAAGAATACTCTACTTCTACCATTGGTATGTCCATCGAAAATGAAAATAAAGTTAAATCTTCTACTCATCCTGAACTTGATGCAACGTTGGAAGAACTTGCCAGAAACGATCACGTCGTTTACGGACTTTTTTTATTGAAAAAGGATGGCACAATTGATCATTGTTTTTACATTGGTGAAACCTGGAATCCCGAAGAACGTCTCTTAGGTCATCGCAATGATTTCGATGACAACGAACAAAAAGTTGCATACTTTAAAAATTATCCTCGTGATCGTATTGTGATGATCGTTTTATATCGTGGAAAAATGGGAAATTGCAAAGTTCTCGAAAAAATGTTTATTCGAAATGGTGACAAAATGAAGAACTTTGCATTAACAAATGATAAAGCTACAAGAAGTGAACCAGTTTATCTTAAATGTAATACCTTGGATGCTCTACAACAATTATTTGAAATTTCCATGAAAACAAATGAACGGTATTCTGCAGATGGAAGATTATGCAGACCAAGCCATTCAGATATGGTAAAACGGAGAACTGATCAAACAGAAAAATTATTAAATGTATGTTTTACTCATACAAATAATTTAAGTTTAATTTTAAATTATTTATATTTAGGAATTTGAATCTTCAATATTGCCATTGCTGCATATTCCAACAACTAATATCATTAAAATGATTACACAAGAAACAAGAGAATTGAATATGTTAAAGCTTACGAAGGATTCAAATTTACCGTTTGGAACAGAATTGGTTGATATTGAAACAATAATTTCACGTGGTACACTTGTTGGGACATTTGTTGGACTTTCAGAAGAGGATTTCGCAGGATTGATTGGTGTTGAAGATAATGCTTACATTTTTGCAGCCCGTTGTCGATTGATCCAAAATTCTGTAAAATGCCCAAATTGTATAAAGAAATATATGAAGCATTACTTTACCTGTAGCACACGTCTTGTAAGTACTATATATTTATTTGCATTTTAAAAGAATTTAATTTTAGTGGAAATGCAATTCTCGAAGTCATAGAAAGACATGTACTGGAAAATCTATATTCGCCGAATCTATTTTTAAACATCAAAAATCCACAATTTCTACATTATTTATGACACTTTTTTACATTTCACGTGGACTTTCAACTGAAGAAATTGTTGCCAAATTCCAAAATTTAATGTTCCACAACACTTTATATGCATTTATCAATGTAATTTATTCAAAAATTATCGATCCTCGACTTCAAATTCTATTTTCAACATCAACTGAAGAAACCGAAACTTTACGAGCATCATTTTTTGCAGACAAATCAATTGATCATTTGGGTCTTATAATTTTTTGGAGTTCTATTAATTGATTTTCGCAGTATTTGTTTTTGATATAATTTAATTAGTAAAGTTAAAATAAATTACAATTCAATCTAACTCGAAAAAAACTTTTATCTTCTTTAAAATCAAGTATTTAATTAATACAAGATCGTCGGAATTATCTCTTTTAAAACAAGGTTGCTTAACTTTGTTTTTAAAAAAGTTACTGTACTTTCAAACTATTAGTTTTTGTGTTAGATAAGTCGGAGGCGGTCGATAAACATTAAAGAAGAAACCAAAAGACAATTCTTATCGCGAATTAAACTAAGATCATTTTATGACTATAAGTATTTAGTTTGTCTGTAATATTATCAACAGATCGTCAGAAATGATAACACATGTTTATCAAAAATACATATAAAATGAACAACAAGACAAATATGTAAATTTTAAAAAAAACATTAAGTTCTGCGTGATTCAACGATATGACGAATTTTTCCATCAGTTGTTTTAGAATCAAAATATCCATACTGCCAATGACCAAGTTTTTTTTAAGTTTGAAAAGATCATCATTCTTTTTAATTTCTTCATAAACTCCTGCGATAATCATAGTTTCATCTTTCCATTCCAAATTTAAGAAGAAACAATGTTTCTTTATCAACAAGAGTTTGAATGTTTGACACAAAGTTAAATGGACGACGAACCCATATTGTTGAGTATTTGATGATTATTTAAAAACGAACATGACTGCGGATCCAAACACAAGAAAAAGAGTGACTGCGGCGCTCAAATTGAAGAAGATGAAGAAAAATCCCTATAAATGTTATTTAATTAATTAATAAAAAAAGAATACTTTGATCATTTCGATCTCAATGACAAGAGAAAGAATATCAACAACAGTTAAAAAAAACATCTGCAACAAAAAAGGTTGATTAGGCCAGAGATAAATTTTATTGTCGCTTGTCGCTTTTTCGTGTTAAGATTTATAAAAAACGATGAGCAAAAAAATAATAAAATTTAATCTTTCAATTTTATTCTTTTTTTCTTCTTTTAAATTGAATAATTAATTACTGCAACATCTTCGCATTCATAAAAAAATGACAATCTTCTATAAAACAATTGTTTTATTATCTCATTCCTCTTTCTTTCATGAAAATCAGTAAACTCGAACATGTTCGTTCATTTATAATCATGCCGATACTTAAGTTAGGCTATCTAGGAGGAAACCCCCCAAAAAAGTACCCTTTAATGTTTACCATCAACAGAAATCGACCGCAAAAGATCAAAGGCCAACCCCTATGAGAAACGTTTACAGACTTGTTTATTATGATTTATTTCCTATATCAAATATATATAAACATTAAAAATATATCAATAAAAAAAACAACAAAAGAAAGAATGAAATAAATTTTATTAAAAGATGACTTCGAAACTCAAAAAACTACAACTCAGACATATGAAAAACCGAACAACTGAACAAAATTATTTAAAAATTACTAAAAAATTCAAAACAAAAATTTATGCCATGAAGATCAAAATCACCGTCACCTCCCATTTCAGTAATCAAAAAATCAGTTTGTTCAACTACTACATGGTTTTTGATATTCAGACGACCGACACTATCAAAACAGAGATACCATTCAACCCCTTCAGTTTTCTTTACAGTACTTGAATAAGATGGAAATGAAAATTTAAAACTATCAAAACAAAGTTGTTGCGTTCCAGTCTTATCAAGACTGCCGGAAGTCGATAACCAATAACGGATTTTGTAATTATCATTAAAAGCACCAGAAATAATTTTGTCATTGTTATAGATTTCAACTAAAAGTTAATAAATAGAATAATGCAATATTTAGAAAAATAAAATAGTCCACCTCGAGTTTTGTTGAGATTTTTCACTTGTTCTCTGGTAAGAATTCCTTTGCCAACTACAATATAAATAAAAAATGTTTCATAATACGCATTAAATAACCTTACCAACAAATTTCATTAAAAAGTTTTTCTTAAACTGATAAAAATGAATTTTGGGAATAACTTGAATCAATTCAAATTTAATAGAAAAAAAATGTAATCAACGTCACAGCGACGACTCAACGACGGCAAACGGTCGTAGAATTTTGTTTCGAGAGTTTATTTAATTTTGAAAATTAAACGTGAAAAAAATCGTTCAACTTTTGAAGCTTGATATTTTGTAAAGCATTTGATAGAATTTATCGCTTATTCAATCTTGATTTTTTTAAATAGTAAAATATTTTACAATTCATAACTTTAAAATTAAACATATTTATCTCAAACATAAGAATATTGAAAAAAAAATAACTTTGCACGTAAGAAAACAAATATATTAAATAAAAAATAGTTGATTGTTTTTATTTTCAATTAACAAATATTCAGAAAATTTCTGATATAAACCCCCATTCAAAATAAAATAAAATAATTTAAAACGACACTCAAAACAACACATGAATAATCATTTCGAGTCAATTTCGAATATCGACAGCGGTCGAGGCTATATTGTTAGTTGATCGGACGGTGAGTGCGATTGGAAAAACACGTGAAAAGGAACACAAATATATCAAAAGAATTTTAAACTCTATTATTGCATCATTCTTATATTAGATAAGTTTTTCCAATTCGTTTTGTCACCCACTGACAGGATTGCATCATTCTTACAAATGAATATTTGATGACAAAATACGTTTTGTCAATTGTGTCCTTTTACAAATTCATCTTCAATTTCATTTATCATACTTTAAGTCATCAATAGCGTTTCTTTCACCTCGTTCTTCTAACAAAGATAGGAACAGGGAAGGACGATATGAGCGGGAATAAAATGACGGCGTGACGGGGACGTGAAAACATTAGGAGGTAAAGGTACACTAATCATCATTTTAATAGATATGGATAATCAAAATCCACCAGAACAATCAGTTATTGATGTTTGGGAACCAACCGCGGCTGAATTAATGATAAATTCTAGACGCCATGCTCCATTGCGTAAACTACGAATTGTATTTGAACAACAAAAAAAAGAGTTAGGTTTTGTATGTTCATGAAATAAATAAAAAAATATTTATTTTTCTAGATCAACTCCAGAAAATTTAGTAAATAGTGCTAATAATTGTAATTTTTTTGGAATATATCTTAATCAACTCTTCAACATTTATCGAGCACGTGATCCTCTTAAATTTGATATTCAAGAAAAAGATGCCAATGATCTTAATTGCCATTTACAAGAAATTGATCACTGTACTGAAATTTATGCATGTATGACCCCTAACTGCCTCCGCTTATGTCATCTTGAATGTAATGAAAAACAATGGTTAATTTGGAAAAAGTATTACTATCCTCCAAACAATGATCCAAGTAAAATTAAAATGAATACAATTGAATTACCTGAGGATAAGTATCTTTGCTTTCTCTGTCGAGTTGTATATTGTAAGCAAGAAGCTGATCGAATCCGAAAATCGAGAAATGGGTGAAATAAATTATAATTTTGGTTTGATGATTGACAATGTAATGCGTTAATCAAAAAAAATTACAATAGAAATAACTGCGTTAATCTAAATAAATAAATGTATCTCTTCGATTCTAATAACAAAATAAAAATATATTCGGAAGCGGTCGAAGACAATATGGATACATTCTATATTTAAATACGTTATAAACCAACATATTAAAAAAACATCAAACCTTTTACAATTTCCAAATCATCAATAAAATCTTCAACTTTTTTTGGATAAACATTTATTTATATTTTCCACGACCCATTATATATACATATGCTAAATTAGGCATAGACTTAATATTTTTATAATATTTTAAAAAAATGAGGAAAACAAATAATCCATAATTGTTTGACAATAATAAAATTATTAAAAATTTTTTATGCAAACTGTTTTGAAATTGCAAGCCTTCAAAACGGATAAAATCTCCATTTGTATGCTTCAAATATCACATACACAAAATAAATTGTACTTCGGAGGCGGTCGTAAATCGATTGATCGAGTAATTACGATGTATTTTATAAAAATTGAAATATTTGATATATTTCTTCAACTTTCAAAAGTCATAATTAAAAAAGTTTTACAGTAACCGCTTTCGATATGATACTGTTTTGGAGTTTTGATAGACGATTCTTGGTGAATGAAACTTAACTAATTTCTTTTTAATTCATAATTTTTTTGATTAATTAGTTTTTTTATAATGTTAAAAAGTTGAAAAATAAATTCGCAAAAATTTCTTGGGTTTCATGTTCCTTTTTTAATATTAAAAATTTAGCTTACCAAGATGACCAGTAGAATTTTTGATTCTAACACCTGTAACAAAATCATTCCTAAAAAAGACACCTATTAGACACATTTTCTTGTAACCCAAAAAAGATACCATGTAACAATTCCAACAACAGGTGTATCAGTCATAATTTGAAGTTTTCCAGGATGTAAATCACCAAATTCTTGTACCTTTGCCTTTAAATTCTTGATAATCGAAAATCCAACAGGAATTGGCTTTCCTTCTTTTGGTGATGGAATCCTAAAACTTCAGTTATAATACAATGACAGTAATTTTTCATTGACTACCAATGAGTTCTAGGGACTGAATGTCCCCCACATAGATTAATATCTGTAAGATCAACTCCAGCATCAGTAAGAAACTCAACAGCAGCCGTGGATTCTTGAACAAGCAAATCAACTAATCCAGGATCATTTTCTCGATCACCTGCGGACATAGTATCAGCATAAAATTTGTCAGTTGAATCTTCAATATGCATTTTTCTCTGCGTTTCAGTATTAACTCCATTGATTCCTAAAAAATGTTATCAAATAAGCACAGCATGTTAAAAATAAAAAGTATTTTCTCAAAATATGGGTGCCGTACCCAACGATTTTATCCTTTTTTAAAAAATGAACAAGATTAAACTACAATTTTTATTTGCATATAAACAAGATGAGGCTTTTAAAAAGATTAAAAGAACCCAAAAAGAGATTATTAATTATAAATTCTAAATTTGTACGTCACCTTTGGTCAATTTATGCGATTTATAAAACTGATCTTGCATTTCTGATTCTCAACTCCAACACATAAAATTAATACTTACCACTACTGGCTTTAGCACTATTTCCACCAAGATCCTTTGATTTATCAATTAAGATTACGTTTGCATCTGCTCGTAATGCTTCAAGAGCAGCAGATAATCCTGCTAATCCACCTCCAACAACAACAATCGGTTCATCAGGCCGAGGGGCTTTTGTCTTCAAAGGCTTTAAATCATTTGGTGCCAATTGTGATGTTGACATTTTTATCAAAAAGACAAATAAAATAAAAACTGTTGGTAAATTCAATTTAATCATACCTGCAAAAAGAGGAAATTGTATTTGAAAAGGTTTTGTTCATTTTTCGTTTTTTTCACGTAGTTTGCCCTTTGGTTTTTATGTTAGACAAAAATTAAGTGTGTAAAAATAAATGTATGTACAAATACGAAAACTAACAGAAAACTTTTGCAAAAAGCAATTAAAAAACCAAAAAAAGATAGCACAAAAGTTGTTGCGTGGTTTTTTCAAGACCGCTTTTCTCATGGTTCCTTTAAATGAATTTTCGATGTTTCTCAAAAAAACATTTCAAAAAAGTATATATTTATCACAAAAATAATAGAATCATTACAAAAAAAACAGAACATTCAACATAAAACTAATAAACATTAGAAAACAATAAGAACTACCGTAAGATAAACAAGTTTCAAGAGGAAAAAGTGATAAAAGAAAGATAAAAACCGAAAAAAAGTTACTGTGGATCAAAAAATTAGATTATCTTTCTCTTACCACTTTACAGTACACATCCAAATAATAAAAACAAGAACGAATATCAAAGAAAATATATATCTATTTCTCAAACAGATGAGATCTACCAAGAAGTTGAAATATGAAAAAAAAATATACCACATTGAACCATTACCATATCACCATTGAGTTTGATTTGCTATACACAATAATTATTAACAAGGATATAAAATTATTAAAAGAGAAATTAGTTTTGCGATCTGAAGTTTTCATAAAACCGTAAAAAAGGATTACTAAAATTAAAGGAAGAGATTAGGAAAGACAATAAAAGAAAACAACCAGAGATTAGATATTGTAGGGGAAAACTACAGTATTAGTTTTTGCACAGAAAAGAAACACAACAAGAGTTATAGATAACAAAAGAAAATTTGTGACAAAACCAATATTTTAGAAACCGAAAAAAATTGATATAGAGAAACTTAAAAATCTGAAGCATCCCGTAAACGTTGGGAGGCTAAAGGACTTGGAGGTAATGTAAATCGAAATGGTGAAGATGATCCAGCAGTAAAAGTTCGAACAAGACCAGTCGGGGTTGTGCACTGCACGGGAGCTTCATCAGGTAATCGAGTATCACCTTCATCAATTGGCGTACAAGCACGAGATGAAAAAGTTGTTGAAGATTGATCATCTTTTTGTGTATACTGTAGCTCTTGATCATCATTGACGAAACTTGATTCATCTGAATCCACAATGGTTGGATTTGATGTATTTAATATTTGATCGCTTAAGCTTCGAGGTTTAGAAAATGATACAATTGATGAAGTTGTAGAAGATTCAGATGGAGTTGGAGATGCTCGAATAATTGGTGGCTCATTGATGGAAGTGTCTGATCCATTTGAAGGTGGTGCATTTGGATTATAGAAAGTTGGAACTTCTCGAACAAGCGGTGAACCACAAGATTTTGAGAATGTTGTACACTGTCGCTTTGATGATAATGGAGCACTTTCAGTATCAGAATTCCCAGAACAATTCCCAGAATTATTTGTGTAACGTCGCTTTGAAATTTGTCTTGTAACGATTGGAGACATTGATCGCATAACTCTTGATCGCTTTGGACTTGATGGCGTTGGTGAAGGTGATGGCGAATAAATATTTGGTCGAACAAGTTGTTGAGTGGCTGGTGAATAGCATTGCTAAAAAGAATTTTATTAAAAAGAGTTAATTGCACACGCAAAACATACTTTTGCTTGATCAACATTTGCACGAGTTGGTGACTGTGCTGAATTTGGAAACGTTGAACCAATTATTGAGATTGAAATTGGATCAGTAAAGGATTTTGTGCGTTTTCGATCTTCAGCTTTTTCATCCTAAAATAAGTTTTAATAAGTTGTTAAATTTTCAAGAAGAAAGCATACCAAAGAAAAATCTTCAAATCCAACAGAAACTTGTACAGCTGTTTTAATATATTTTTCATGTGCAACTTCAGATTCTATCCCACAATCAGATTCACGTCTGATATTTGCTATCCGGGAACGCGGTAAAACAATTCTTCCTGTAGTTGAATTTGATGGAGAATTTGGTCGACTTATCTAAAAAATGGCAGAAAAAATAAGTATTTTAATATGATGACATTGAAAGATAAGAAAAGGTAAAAAAAGATTAGGAACGTTTGGTCAAAGTTTTCGATTGACGTGCTTCTATTCTTTCATGGTCAAAACAATTTAGTGGTAAAATATTATTTTACCGTAATCCAAAAAAGATAGATATCATAGCATCTTCTTCTAATATTTGAATTGCGTATTTAGACCAAGTTGAATGTAATTTACAAATTTCTTATTCATCATTTGTAACAATCAACTAATAAGTATTTCAACTTACCCTTTTAACAATATCATTTTTTGGTGAAGGTGAAGATGGAATTCTTGCGGATGGAGCTGGTAATGAAGCTCCTTCTGGAACGGTTGCAGTAAAACGAGGCAAATTCTTGAATTCCGCTTGAGAAAGTGAACGCTTTTGTCCAATTTTTGGTGGGACTTCTGTTGAGGTTGAAGATATGGATATCTGAAATCCTTCTTTATTTTAAATACATATTCCAACTCTAAAATAAACTTACACTTTCAGATCTTCGTGGAATAAAAGTTTCAACTTTTCTTGGAGTTATTATAATATTATTTGAATTCTCTTCAGATGAAGTTGAAGGAGATTGAAAAAGCATTGGATCATTTGGTGGTAACATCGGTAATAAAGTAGATGAAGAGGGAGCTTCAGCAGAAACTTCAGCGGTTGCCATTTTAAAAATTTTTTATATTTGAATACCAATAATAATTTGGATCATTAAGCAGTAGGCTGGCTGAAAAAAAAGTGTTGATGTTATTAAAATATATATGTATTAATCAAAATTCAATAATATTAAAAATACAAAGAGAGTGGAAAGGGAAATATTTATAAGTATAGATGGTAGTTGTTGGTTGAGAGAAGAAGGGGAAGTGAAAAAAAACAAGGACACTTTTCTTTCTCTTTTTTATTTGTCGTCGTCTTTCGTTTTTCCCCTCTTTTAAAAAATACATAATACTGCCCGTTTCTCCTCGTTTCGGCTCGTTCTTGTTTGTCGTTGTTGGTCGTCCCCCCATCTCTCCTTCCTTTCTTCTATTATGTGTATGTGTTTTTTTTTTCAAATTCAAGATAAGCTTTTTTCGTGTCGACGGAGAGTTTTTTCTCTATAAATTTTTCAAAGTATTGGAGAGAAGAAAAAAGGTGCTCGCGTTGAAAGGGGGGGACGACCATCAAGGCAAAATACTTCTATTTTCTATGGCTTCGGTTGGTGTTTGTCTTTCGTTTTTAACATTTTGAATAAAGAGGAAGAAACGTTTTGATTGTTTAAAAATCTGATGGAAAAAAACTTTTTCCACCCATCAAATCAGCATAGTCATGGTTCTCTCATTGAATTGAATTACAATTTCAATGCCATAAACAAATGAAAAAAAACGGAAAAATTAAACATTAAATCAGTACTGAAAAGGAAATGAGTTTGATGTGCAGTGTCGGAAATAAATACAGCTGTTTTTTTGTCTCTCCCACTCCCCCTTCATCATTAAGATTCCTCCTCCAACGTCATCATTAGCTTTGCAAATTTTCAATGTCAATTAATGGATTTGAATGAAACAATAAATTGATCAATGGCTAAACTGTCCTTTAAAAAAATTATAGTATATTGTAGCATTCATTCAAGCAATGCTAGATTATCACTTATGCAATCCATATCTGTCTGTGGTATACTGTAACACCAACAATAGTCTAATCTCCAAAATTTCTATGTCTATCTCTTTATTCAAATGTGCCCTACTTTTTTCTTTTATCTTCTTTTGTTTCCTCGTTAGCTTTGAAAGTGATAGGATCTAGTTTCATTAAAGTGGAATCTTTCGTTTTTCCCATTTTATCCATCACTAAAAAAATTTGACATTTCAATAAAATAAAGCAAAAAAAGAAAAAATGAGCAATTTTTATTGCAGCAGCACCAGAACAAAAAAGAGAGACTATTTTTTAGACAAAATTAATTGATTTTTGAAAACTGAATTAGAGATGGGCAGCTCAAAAATAAAAGTTGGAAAAAAATTATTTTGTTGCTCATTCAAGGTACTTTAAGACCTGAATAAGCCGAAAATAAAATCAAAAAAATTATTAAAAATAGTTAAAATGCCGAAAATACAATTTTGAAATTCGGCAAAGTAAAATTTTTTGGTCAAAAAAAAGAAGAGGGAACACTTTTTCCCTTTCTTTTTTGCACAAAAAAGAATGCATTTTTTTGACGCGCGTTGAAAAAAAAGTTCATTTCTTTTTCTTTCCTTTGTTTTTTTAAGCATTTTTTATACAAATCTAGCTCTACGATCGCTGTAATATTTTTAGGGTCATTTCGGGCGCATGGGAAAAAATTTCATTTAAATCAGAATTAAATTCTCTATCGAATGGTACAAAATTTAGAGTTAAACCGGGTTAAACCCGGTTTTTTTCCTGATAGTGATACAGTAATTTGGCATTTTCGGCACTTTGCTCTAGAGAAAACTATTTCAAAAGTTACATATTTGGAATCATCGTAAAAAACTACGTCTGGTAGGATAAAAAATTACTTTGCGAAAAAAAGTGTGCGCAAATTCATTTTTTCGTTACGGTAACCAAAAAAATGTGAAAGAAAGGAAAGGAAAAAGTGTTCCCTGCCCGTCTCTAAACTGAATGCTTTTGAGAAAAAAACTGTCAATGAAAATGTTTCAATAAAATTAATCGTTCATTTTTGTTTGAAAGAAATTAAATGTTGTTACGCTTTAAATCTAAAATTGGTTGAAAAAACCGAAGCAGATAGCGTTTTCTTAAAACTGCTACAGTAATACTTTAGTTGTAAACTGTTTACAGTAAATAAACGTTTTGTTTCTGCAAAGATTTGTAACAAAAACCTGCAAATTTACAAAGTCAAACACAATTAGAACAAAATGTTGAAAACATTATTAACGATGTTTTTGAAACAAATGCCAATTTTTAGCATGTTGGCCATAATCGTTTTAAATTCACATATACTGTTTAACTACACATTGAATACGGTAATAATGTTAACAAACATAAGATTAAGTATAAGCATCTTTTAATGCATTTAATTATAGTATAAATATTAAAAAATCTATTAACTGTTGAAAGAACACAGTTTTGTTTTTGTGGTTGCAAAAATCAAAACAGTTCTTCTGTCTGCTAAATGTATTAATGTTGTTAAATACGGTAATTTAAATGTATAGTTATTATCAGAACCAGATAAAATTACTATCAGTAATATTCATACTTGGATATCTGTATTTACTAATATTAGATAATAAATTTGTTGTTTGCTTTATTTTTGTTCAGGATAAAAATACAAATATGTAGACTTATCTATCATTCTTAAAGCAAAAAATTTAATTTATTTCATGTATCTTGTTGCATTAATTTAATCTTCCTTTTTATTGCAACTATAAAGAATGAATTTTATATTTTTGATTATACTGCACAAAGTATTTAAACTAATTTTTTTCTTCGTTCAAAACATTGAAACACAAAAAAGAAAATCTCCAATTTTTTGCAAGACAATTTTTAAATTTTGCGCCAAGCCTACGCAGTTTTCCATTGAGTGTTACGTTTTTTTACACAGAGAAAATTTGATTGCTGCAATTTTTTTTAAATTTTTCCTTTCTGAATCTAGATTATATATTTTTAGTGCAATTTTTTTCTTGAATATCCTTTTAAACTGTATTTGACTAAAATTAGCAATCATTCTTTATTGTGTCGTGGTTTTTGCTTTATTTATACGTGATTTTTGTTGTCAGAGGAAGGTTCAATCAGTAATAATTGTTCTATTTTTCAGGTATAAAAATGGTTCAACGCTTAACTTATCGCCGCCGTTTGTGCTACAACACCAGTTCCAACAAAGTCAGAGTTGTAAAGACTCCTGGTGGTAAAAATGTTTTCCTTTACCGTAAGAAGCAAGGAAGTGTTCCAAAATGTGGTGATACTGGACGACCTCTTCAAGGAGTATGTTTTAGATTTTGTAATAACAACTAATTTTCTAATTTCTGTTCTATTTTTTTTCAGATTAAACCTGCTCGTCCAAATCAACGTACTCGTATTCCTCATTCAAAATTGACTGTTTCTCGTACTTATGGTGGTACATTGAGCCATGGAGCTGTTCGTGAACGCATTATTCGTGCTTTTCTCGTTGAAGAACAAAAGATCGCTAATAAGATCTTGAAGCAAAAGAATTAAATAAATCTGATTTTGTTTGTTCTTTTTGGTTGTTGTGATTTATAATTGTTTTTATTGTTTGATAAACAAAAATAAGTATGAATCTAATAGAATATTTATATTGCAAATTTTCCTGGCATGGTCATGAGATTATTTCTTTCCGAATATATTTTGTTGGTATGGCTGTTGATTAGTTAGTAGAACTCCTTGGCCATATGGGTGAGCAAGCTAAAAAATTTTATATTTTTTGTTTTTCAATTATTGGGAAGGGTTATTGTACCAACCCAAGATGAAGGGGTTGTTGGAACAACCGTAACCATTCTTACCGGATAAATTCGTTGACCATGAGCTTGTGCCGGTTGTTGATAAAATGTTTGATATTGTTGTTGGGTATATGGTAGTGCATAAGCAGGATAATATTTTCTAAGATATTCTTGGTATTGTTGTTGATAATTGGCATATGCTTGTTGTTGATTTTGTTGGGTCTGTGATGCAACATAATTCTGTTGTTGAGGCTGAGTTGCCACTGGGTAAGTTTGCTGAGGCTGTTGAGGTACAGCAGCATGGGTTTGTGCAGTATGATATGGATTTGGTTTTTGTTGATTTGGGTAGAATCTTTGTTGAATAACGCCTTTTGCAACTGGTCGGGGCTAAAAATTAATTGAAATTACAATAAAGTACTTTTGTCTGATTCTTATGAAGCAAAAAGAATTGAAGTTAATTAGTTTAATGCTGTATAGAACAAACCGCAACAACCGTTGGAACTGCTCTTGGGGCAATCAATATTTTAGTATTTGCTGCTTCGGAATCCACTCTGTGCATAAATCCATTTTTGACAGCTGTTGATTGTGGTAGTTTTGTTGTTGAAAAAGCTGGAATAAAGCCTGATCGATTTTGAATGTGTGAGGGTTTTGTTGTTGTACGAGTTTTTGGAGTGGCAGTTACGGTAACAGGACTATCAATGCTTGTACCCAAAATTCTTCGAAATGCTGGAATATTTTTTCCATATTTTTTTATTTTGGGTTCTGGTGGAGGTTGTTCTTGCTCTTCCGAACCAAGTTCACTCGATTTTGGTGGAGAAATTGGAGTTGTGTTTTCACGAGGTTGCCCAATATTATCTTCATGGTTACTTTCGAGCTAAAATTTTTTACAGTAATATCCAACCCATTTACAAATACATACTTGTTTAACAATTTCTTGATATTCTGTTCGGCTTAAATTGCTCTTTTTTAAATCATGAATAAGCTTTTGAAGTTCTGGAACCATCTTTGAAACTTCTTCCTACAATAGATTCTACAGTAATATTAATCTAAATTGTTTTTTTATTCACTTCGTCTGTGCTAAATTCGGCTTCTCTATCTTGATCATCTCCGGGCCATTGTTTACCAAGTAATTCTTCATAATCTTTAACATCCGCCTTTTTAACCTTTTGTGGAATTTCTACTGTAATTTTTGGTCCAGATGAAAGTGCTGCAGGGGTTGGAATTGGCCCAGTTAGGCCGCCTTCTGCAGTTTTTTCTACGGGTCTTCCAAATTCATCAACTTCTTCAATGCTTGCTTTTCCAAGATATTTCTCTGTCAATTTTTCTTCCTTCTCCAGTTCTTTCAACTCTTTTTCAAGTGACGGAGATTTCGTTTCAGCTTCTTCACTGCCGTCTTCAGTTTCAAAATTTTTACCGTATTCTTTTCCAATTTTGCTCGAGCTTGCTAAATATAATATAAACTTGTGTACTTTCATCCATTAAATATGCAAAACTTACAACCCATTCCAGCAAGTCCGCTTAATCCACTTAATCCTCCCAGACCTCCTGCCCCAGCTCCACCTCCGCCACCATTTGTTGCCAATAATTTTTCTTGAAAATCTCGATTATTTTTTACTGCTTGTTCAACGGCAGCTGGAAACCAACTACTTTCCGACGCTTGATTAAGAATTCCAACTCCTGTACCAGTCAATGAAAGAGCAGTTTGTGCCAATTGGTACACTAAAATTTAAAGGTTTCAAGAAGATTTAATTACTGTTACTATAATTCATAAATAATTTTTTAAATTTTATTTGTTTATTTAAAAAATAAATCTAATCAGATTAATGAAGTTTCTTATTTTTATTTTTACGAAGAAACTTTTTGAAAGAAGTAAATTACAGTATAACCATTTACAATTATTTTTTATTTTTTTAAAACTTAAAAAGTTAATTTTTCATTATCATAATCGAACTAACGTTGTCCAATATTTCCCAAAGCTCCCGCAGCCCCAGAACCCGCTGTTGCAGCAGCACCTGCGGCACTGCCTAATCCAGCTCCACCTCCAAGTACTGATCCAACAATGGAAGCGATTTCACCAAATTGTGCATTTGTAAAAATAAATAAAAACAAAAATATGTGAAAAAATAACAAAGGCTTCATGGATTCTGATTTTAGGCTGTAAAAGGAGGAAATGAAAGATTTAAAAAAATACAATTATAAATTTTAGGTAAAAATTGCGGTATTAATATTAAATTAAAAATTACAACTTTTAAAATCATTAAAAATATATTACATTTTTTAAATTAACGTGAAAAAAAAGTAGAATGTGAAGAAAAAAGAAAACCGATCACACACTCAAACACATGAAAAAACAAAATCCAGCTTTTCTTTATCGTCTTTGAAGATTTTCATTCTTTCTCAACTTTTTGGTTCTTCTGGTTGATCCTAAAAAATTATTCCATTGTTGAATAAGAAGATAGAAGAGAAGAAGGAGATGAGGAAAAAGGAAGCAGAAGGAAAAATTTTTGGATATCGAATGGGAAAAAAGAAATTGTTTTAAACCAGTCTTTTTTCAACGACATTGATTTCAGAAGTTGCTGCTCAAAAAAAAAAGTTGAAACAAAACAAGTATCAAAAAATAGAAGAAAAAAGGGGAGATTCTTGCGTAAAATTCAAAATTTTGAACAAATTTGTTTTTATTTATCTGCATTTCATTGATTTTTGCTTTATTGGTGTTCCATTGAATGGTGTACTGTATATTATGGTGCATTATTTAGATATACAGTATACTTCATAGAGTTAATTTTTGTTTATATTTTTTTGGTCAAACTTTGTCCGTCAAGATGTTTATTCTTACAATGAAAAAAATCGTTAAAGAATCATTAAGCTATAATGTAGATACTGTAGACAATGACAGTAACAAAGAAATGCAAAAGCTTTAATTCTGTTTAAAAAAGTGTATTTCTGATTCTGTATTTTTATTCTTTTTTTATTATCCAAACAAAAACATGGATACCAACAACCACCTTCTACTTTTTCAAATGCATGAAAAAAAGAGCTAGTTGATTCGTTTCTATAGCAACATCTAACAAATGGAAAGAAACCTTTTTTTCTTACAAGCATTGCAAAAAATCATAAATTTGAAAATATTTATTTATTAACGGTGTTTGTATTACAACAATGACAACTGAAACACTTCGAACAATTGTTGATGGATTAAATGCGGCACCATTTAATCGAAACTTTTCTTTGGTTACATTTGATTCACTTGCAAGTGATAAATTACTTCAAACCCTTTCGGATGTCTTGTGTTGGATTCAAGCAATTCAAGAAGTTGATATTCGATCTGAAACTCCTGATGAAACAGCTATGAGGATTCTGAATGCTTTAAGAATTCTAAAATATCCTCCGCCAAGGGATATGGATCATATGTGAGTTTAAAGTTTTTAACTTTTTTAAGAAACAAGTTTAAAAAGTGAAAATATAAGAAGATTGACATTCATTTTATTTAACCCAAAAAAAGATATAACTCAATTTTTTCTCAGTTTCAAACGAAAAATGTTTTTTGACCTAATTTATGCAAAAACTGCTTTGGCTTAAATTTCGACAGAAAAAAACAAAGCAGCTGTTTTGTGATAATATGATAGGATTTCTTACGGTAACATAAAAAAATGTTACAGTAATAACATGTTTACAGTACTCTTACAAATACTGTTAAAAATTAATCAAATTTTTAGTCAACGATGGCGCCTTGAAATTCTTGAAGGTGAAAAATCTGCAATTTACCCTGTTTTGGAATGGATTTTCAATAATGTTGATCGTTTGAAGGAACGCGTATATCTTGCAAGATATTTGACAAGAATTGAGGTCCCCCCTGAAGAAGTAACCCCAGATATTCAAAGAGTCCAGAATGCAATCAGTGATAAAATGGAAGAATTTAAGCATATTCATTCACGGATTGTTGAAAGTCGATCTGATTTTTCCCGGGCTGAAGATATTCGAGCAGATTTAAAAGCAATGGAAGAAGAAAAGGAACAACTTCAACGAAAAATTGATCGAGTTAAACGGATTGCCGCTGGGCGTGGGGATAACATAAATCGATATTTAGAAGCGGCGGCAAAATTAAGAGCGGAAGCAGAGCGAGGTGAAATGTTGTCAATTGAAAAACAAACTCAAAGAAATGCTGTAAGTTGGTAGAATTTTAGGGTTAACCTAACAAAAACTATATATTTTAGCTTGTCCATATCGAACAACGAGTTCATCGTTTAAATCGAATGAAAAATGATCTTGAAAAAGAAAAGGACAACATAAATCCTCAAAGCCTGATTGATAAATTAAAAGTAAACACTGCATTTTTTAGACCAAATTACAGTAATATTTATAGCGTGAAATTGACACAAATTCTTACATAATTGAAGAGAAGCTTGCAAAAGATATTGAAATGATGCAAAAAAATATTAAATCTGTCAATAAAATTTTGAATATGCAGACGGTCACCAACAATGATATCATTAATTTTAAAAAACGTGTATGTTTTTCTAAAATGGGTAATATTGTTTACTGTAAGTTGGTCGATTATAGATTGAAACTTTAAATAAGGACATCATTGAAACAACAACCCAACGAGATAAAAAAGATGAAGAGCATGAAGATAAATTAAGCATTTATCGGCATCAATCAATAAATATTCAACGAAAAAAGCAAGCAATCGCAGAAAAAATGCAACTTGCAAAACGTGAATTGGATGAAATGGATGTAATTTTAGGAAAGTCTTTAGTTTTAGTATTACTGTAATTTAAAGCTTGAATCCATAATTTGCATAACGCTTGAACTTAAAATTTGCATAAACTGTTTCTAATTCGACAAATTTTAGGTAATAAAAAAGCCGATTTAGCCAAAAAGGCTGGAACTGATGATATTATAACGGCAGTCCAATTTAAGAGATATATCTCTGAATTAAGAGCTAAAACAACCACATACAAACGGCGAAAAGCTGAAATGGAAGAAATTGAAAATGAAGTTAAAATTCTTCAACGAACCACTGAAATCCTTGATGAAGAATGGAACTCGTTAAAACAAAAAATAGTATGTTACCGTAATAAAAGTGATACAAACAATAAAAAACATTTTAGACATCAGCAGGTCACGGGGTCATTGAAAATTTGAATGCTCAAAATGCCAGACCAAAAACTGCAAAGCCAACAACAAATAATGTCAGCAATTTAAAAGCAATGGCAAAGGATTTGAATGATCAGGTTTCACATAAACGAGACGAAGTTCAAAAAATTAAAGAAGAATTTGAAGAATTTGCACATCGACATCGGGTACTGTAGCTTTTGGGGGTAAAAGGTAAAGAATGTATTTTTTAGGCAGCGAATGAAGAATATGAATCCCGGCGATCACAGTATACAATTATGAAAACTGAATTACAAAATGAACAACGGGAACTTGAAGAGGTAAAGAAAAAACGTTTAGACACAGCATATATGATACAAAATTTAGCCTAAAATTATTACAAGATATCCCAAAATATAAATTATTGTAATTACAGTAATTAAATATTACTCATTACAAAATCGGGACATTAATTTAAACGTTTCAAGAATTTAGTACTTATTATTTTCAGGAAGTTAAGCATCTTGAAGCCCAAAATAATAAATTTGTTCAAGAGAAGGCCAAAGCAGAAACAGAATTATCGGATAAAGAATGGCTCAAAGAAAGCATTGACAATCCATCAAAAGCTTCAGAAATTCTTCAAGAAATCAATGAAAAACATGCCCAAACTTTATCCGAAATAGAACAGCTTCGTTCAAAACTTACAGAATTATCTGGAAAAGCAAATGGAAAAGAACAAATTCAAATGTGGAAAGGGTTAATTTCAATTTTTGAGAAAAAAATTGAATTAGCTCGTAAAAATTCTGTTGATGCTCCGTTTGGGGATTCTATGTATTAATTATGTGTAACAATTTCTTTTGATAAAAATATGATAATACAGTAATCAAGGACGTTAACGGTATTTTACTTTGGAGGTCACAAAAACCATTTTGAAGGGGCACGCCTTTGATCATTTGTCGATGGCGGTAAAAGATCAAAGGATTTTTGTGATTACAGAGAGTGCCCCTGATGCTCTACTCTACTGACGTCCCTGCAATTGCAGCTGCAACAGTATACAACAACTGTAATTATTTGTAATAAAATCATTTTGCAAATTTTAAATAGTAATAATGAATTTGCATAAAGTTTGATTTACTAATTGAACAAAAATTCATTTCACTCATTTTTTCTTTCAACAAAGTTTACACATTTTTTTGTTGCGTGAAAAACTGTTTTGCTGCAAAAAAATATGGAAGAAACTTTTGCAACTGAATTAAATTGGATTTTTGGAAGCTCAAAATGGATTTATTCCATGATTGGTTTATTTCTTGGTACAATTTATGCTTTAACAATTTGTGGACGAAACGATCGAATGCCTCGTAAAAATGATGATCCAGAAGCGCATCGAAAAAGGGAACAAATTTATGGACGTTTATCAGAACGTGATCGACTTGCATCAGAAAAGGGCAGAAAGACTCAACGATCACGTGATGAACCTGAATTTAAATCGGCAAAGGAAGAAGCAAATGTTGAACCTCGACAATCACCGAAGAAAGAAAGCAGCAAACGAGAAAGAGGTAGGGAGTTTTGATTATTATTCAAGGATATTTTACCAAGAATCATTTCGCCCAATATTTGGATATTCCGCCCTCAAAATTTGTCTTAGATTTTTTGGAAGACCAAACTGTCCCAACTTTACGAGTGTATCTTGATGAAATCTTCAACTTCTCCGTAAGGCTCTAAATGCCATCGAAAAATCAAGACAAGTTTTTCGGTGAAATGTTTTTTTCGGCGAAATGTCCGCGAATCACGTGCTAAATATGTACCTAATCTCGATTCAGATTCATCAAGTCGTCGGAGAGGATCAAAGAGAGAAAAAAGTCGTGAAAAGGCATTTGAAGATAAACAAGTTCATCCACTTCTTGTTTCACCATCAGACAAGAAGAAGAGAGAAAGCTCAAAACGTGAAAGGTCAAAACGTTTATCAAAAGAAGAATTGGATGTTGAGTAGGTTTTATCGTTTTGTAATAAATTGTTTACTCTAATTTTTAGTCGAACACAAGAAAGTGATCGTGATACCAATAATAACAATAATCCAAAATCTTCGGTTTGTTTTTATTCTAATTTTGAGACACTGATAAATATATCTTTTTAGCCTCGAAGTCATCGTTCAAAGAGTTCAAGAAAGACACTTGATAAGACACAAGATTATGATGGTGGAAGATCAAAACGTGGAAAATCTGTATATAATGGTAAGGAGCTATTGCAACTATCGTTTATGCAAATTTGTGTTTCAGAAGATGCAACACAACGAAGCTGCAGTGAACGAGTTTCACGTTCCCGTGTAGTTGGAGTTGGAGCAGCACCAGATAATGAAAGCAGACGAAGCAAAAAAGAGAAATCACTTTCAAAAACTCAAGATGTTGATCGTTCTTCTCGACGTGAAAATGGTACAAATCGTGAAAAGAAGTAAACATTGTTTTATGAAATTTTTAAAAATTCATAATATCTTTTTTAGAAAGCAAGATAAATATGATGAACTTCGAAAAGTTCGTCGTTCAATTAGTAAAAGAGGTAACAGTCCTTCAAGAACTCTAACCGAAACTGAAGAAACTGCTTTATCGTAAGTTCTTTGTTAATGCTTATTTCATCATCCTTATGTAATATGCAATTTTCAGAACTGAAAGTCCATTTGGTACACGTGGAAAGAAAACTCGTAAAGCTTCTGCTTCTGAAAAGTAAGAGGATTTTTTATTCTTTTTATAAAAGTCTAACGAACGAGCAATGATTCTTTGAATTGTTTGATTTTGCTAAAATTTAATTTATATCTGTTTTTTTTTACTTTCTAAAAATCTATATTTCCAAGAGCATCATTGCTCGTTTAGAAGACGCTTTTTAAGGCTTGAAAAAATGAGGGGGAGAAGGAACAACCGCAGCATCAAAGAAGATTCAAAAATAATCAATTCTCGTTCGTTGGACACTAATTAAATGTGTCTACAAAAAAAGGATTACGGTAATTTATAGAAGGAAAAACTCACATTCAACACAAAAAACTGCTGAAATTACTCAAAATGTCTCGACAGCTGCTGCAACAACTCAAGCAGAAAAAAGTGAAGCAAAAGCTGCTAAATGTGTTGAAAGCAAGACACCTGCATCAACAACAAAAGCTGAAGGCTCTGATAAAACTCCAAAAAAGAAGGATGAATCGAATAAAGTAGTTTCGGAAAAATTAAACAGAAAAACCAAGGCTACACAAGATGATCGATCTGATAAATCCTTGAAAACTCCAAATACCAATGATGTCACACAAGTATCTGTCGAAACTGCAAATGTTACAAGAACCGCAAAAACTGCAAAATCTGTTGAATCCAAGTCTCCAACAAAAACGGCTGAAAGTTCGGTTAAAATTTCGAAGAAATCTCCAAAAATGAAGAAGGCATCGAATAAGAATACTCAAGCAACTCAAGATGATCGATCTGATAAAACCTTGAAAACTCCAAACACAAATGATCCAACTGAATTATCAGATGCACCTTCTCAACAAACAAAAAGTGAAGCAGCAAAAACTGCAAAATCGGTTGATTCTTCAACAAAGATTGAAATTTCTGATAAAAAATCTCCAAAAAAGATCAAGAAGACGACTGAACAGAAAATTGAAAAAACGAAGGCCACACAAGAAGACGATCTTGAATCTGAGAAAGCTTCTTTGAAAAGTGCAAAAACAGCTGTAACTCAAAAATCCCAAGCTACCGTTGTTTTAACTGCAGCAGAATCTCCAAATCTTGCTTCAACTCCACCAACAACTTCTCCATCAACTGCTGTTGTTCCTTCTCCTTCTTCAACAAAAAATGATAAAAAGTCATTTTTATAATAAATATTTTTTAACTATATGATTTTTTTTAGGAAAAAGCGTGCTGGAAAACGTACAAAAACTAAAACTGAGTAAGTTTATCTTAGGGCCAATTACAGTATCTCATTTTTTTCATTTCAGAGATGCTTCATCAAAATCCACAAAAAGTTCCAAGATGTCAAAACTCAAAGAAAAGATTTTAAAAAATGTTTTAAAATCTCCAAATCAAAAGAAGGATGACTCAAGCAATAAATCAACCAAATCCAAGAAAGAAAAAACCAAAAAAGAAAAATCCAAGAAAGGCTAATTTTTTGATTACTCTATGACTGATTACTACTGTATTGACTTTTCTTTTGTATCTATTGCGTATTACTGTATAATTGCTTTAAACATGTATTTCGAAATAAATATTTGAAATTTAAAAGTATTGAAACAAAAATTTTTATTTTGGAGGTTGTAATTAGCTACAATTAATTTTTATCACGAATCACAAATTATGTACTAAATTAAAAAATGTGAAATTAGAAGACAAGTTTAAATATTAGTTAGTCATGGCTACGGTACAGCAAAAATATTCTCTGAAAATTGAACACGAAAATTCTTGACGCGAAGTTTTGCAATCTCTTGCTTCAACATTTTTTTGGTTAAACTTTTTTGAAAGAAAATAACATTACTTTTTCTCAAAATTTTAAATGTCAGAAATTGAAAAATTTGGTATGTTTATTACATTTCTAATGATCACACTTTTACCAATCCTAGTTTTAGATCAACTACATTGTCAACAAGGAATTTTTGTAACTTGTGATTCAGCGATGCGAGAACTCATCAAATTTTTGGACGCAACTCGAGCGCTAGGTTCGTTTAAAAGTTTTGGTCGATTTTAACAATAAGTCAATTACTATCTTACCCTTTGATTAAAAATTTATTTAGATCAATAGCATTCACAACAAACCGAAATCACAAGAATTACATTCACAATATATTATTACAAATTCATTTATTTATAATTTTTTAGGTTCGAGTTTTGTTATTGCTGAATTGGATGAGAATCATTTATTTTTGGATGCCAGAAAGGTTCCCGATTTGGAGAAAGTTCTGGAACAACGACGAGAAGAACTTTGCCCTGACCTCAATGATCGCGATCGGGATTGATTTCTTTGTTTTTTGTTTAGCTTTAATTTTATGGCTTTTCATACGTGTATTTATTCATGTAAAAAATATAAATCTTTAACATTACTTTGTTGTTTTCTGTTGTTTAATTGGTTTCTCTACCGATGGCTATCTTTTCTTCTTTATATAACTTTAATTTATTATGTCCAACTTGTAGCAGAGATAAATACATAAACATGGATAGTGAAGCAGATCTTGGTGCAGAAATTGGTCAAAGACGTCGTTCCGCCTCTGTTTCAGATGATTATTCTGTTCAAAAAACTAATGATGATGCAACGGAAAGTAAATATGCAGCTGTAAAACTCAACTATTGGTACGATAATTTCATTGATCATTTTACTCATGGTATGTTTATTACATTGATCATTTTACTCATGATATGTTTTTTACAATTTTCAGGCGTTCACAAGCGTGATCCAGAAATTTCCTGTGGTTATTGGGCTCGTGTTGCAACTGTTAGCTCATTTGCTCGTCAATTTATTGAGGTTCTTTGCTCTTTTTTATACTTTTTAAATTACGTTTACTTTTTTAGCTGAACGATTCAAAGTGTAATATTATTAATCTTGGTGCTGGTTTTGATACCTTATTTTGGCGACTTAAAGAAAATAATTTCAAAGTTGAACGCTTTGTTGAAATTGACTTTTCCTCTGTAACTGCAAAGGTTTTTTGCTCATATTTATGGTTTTTTTGGTAATGTTTCACCGTTTTTAGAAAATTCGTCATATCCGTAAACCTCAAGGTGAACCAAAACTCTTTTCATTTTTTAATGAAGAACGTAAGTGTTTATGATTCACGAATAAAGATCGTAATGTATTTAATTTAAGCCAAAGAAGCACATCATGCCGATCTTCATGCTGGTGATTATCATCTTATTGGAGCCGATCTCAGACAAATTGCTGAACTTGAGCAAAAACTTAACAGTATTCAAATTGATTATACTCTTCCAACATTGGTTATTGCAGAATGTGTCTTGATTTATATGTCAACTGAAAACAGCAGTGCGCTACTTAAATTTTTTACTGAAAAATTTGAAACAATTGGCTTTTTGAATTATGAACAGGTTACCTCAATTATTCGGTATTTGTAATACATCCTTATTTATATTTTTAGGTTAATACTGCGGATAAATTTGGAGAAGTTATGCTTACAAATCTCAAAAGTCGTGGAATTATTTTACCTGGATTATCTGTTTGTGATGACATTGATACACAGAAACGTCGATTTGCTGAAAATGGTTTTGAAGAAATCAATGCTTGGACCGTTCTAGAAATTTATCGTCGTCATTTTGCGCCAGAAGAAGTTAAACGGTATGCTTTTGGTTGATGTGTTATTTATAT
The DNA here is from genome assembly GCA_024447195.1 of Panagrolaimus sp. LJ2414. NCBI lineage: Eukaryota > Metazoa > Nematoda > Chromadorea > Rhabditida > Panagrolaimidae > Panagrolaimus > Panagrolaimus sp. LJ2414. The sequence goes on from JAMRXY010000016.1 coordinate 11,082,525, forward strand.
TTATGTTAAAGTCTATTATTTTTAGTGTCGAAGATATTGAACGACTTGATGAAAAGGAACTTCTTACACAATTACTCGAACATTACTGCTTTGTTTATGCATTCAAAGATTCATCTGGAAAATATTCCAATTTATCAACCATTAAAGCAAAGTGAATGCTGTTTTACTGTTCTGCTTGTGTTTTTTAATTTATCGAATTTTTCTATGTATCACCTTTTCTGTTTACTGTATACTCTTTATTTATTAGTGTATTTTTTATGTAGGTTTTTCCTTAATATAAATTATTTTGTATTTCAAAATATGTGTTTTTGAATGTATAATTGGTTATTGACCATTTGATATCATATATTGCTGTAATTACTAACATATTTCTTACTTTTAAAATTCTAGATTCAACGATGGCAACTTCATCATCAAATAATTTGATGAATAAATGGCGGCTTGATTTTACAACTGGTGGTTCAAGAATTGCTTCTCGAAATATTGAACAGGGTCTTAATCCTCCTGGATATCAATCAAATTTTTCTGCAGCTTCAACCGAAGTTGAATCTTCTTCCAGAAGTGATCAGCAACATTTGCTATCTAAACGAGCATGGGATATGGCGGTACAGCCCCTAAAATCTTTACCAATGAATATTTTCATGATGTATATGGCGGGTGGGTTTATTTATTTAAACTTATTTAAAGTATCCATTTGAAATATGGTTTTTTAATTTTTAGGAAATACAATTTCAATATTCCCAATTATGATGGTTGCAATGATGGTTTGGCGGCCTATTCAAGCTATAATGAGTGTTGGAAATGTTTTTAAACCAATTGAAGTAAGTTCTTATTTAAAGCATCCATTTGAAATATGGTTTTTAAATTTTTAGGAAGAACATGCTGGCTCTTTGATCGTTCATAAAATTATTTATACTCTTGGAAATTTTGGTGCTATTGCTCTTGGCATTTATAAATGCCATTCAATGGGTTTATTACCAAATCATGCATCTGATTGGCTTGACTTTGCTGAACAACCTGAAAGATTACAGTATGCTCTTATTGGTGATCAATTTATGTAATTTCGATTGCTTTCAAAAAATTGATATCATTATTTTGCTTATATTTATTCTAACGATTTATGTTGTGTTTTTACTAGCGATTTTTAATAAAACTCAAAAAACAACTGGTTGGAAAGTAAATGCGACAGAAATATTATATTACAACGGAAGTTCTTCATTGTATTTTCACCAGAATATTTAATAACTTATGAATCATAAAATCATTTTAAACAATGCAATTCGTCAAAAACAATACACGAAAATGGTTCATTTGTTTTTGATGTTTTTTAAAGAAAAGTTCAAACGGAAGTGTATCATTTTTTGATATTTGGCGATTTTTGTTTCATCGTTTTTACCTTCTCTCTTTTCTTTGATTGTTTCACAAACTTGCATAAAAAAAAAACAACACAAAAAATGCGCAAGACATATCAAAATTAAAACGCCCTGAGGCAATTTGGTTTTACAAATAGTGAAGGTCAAAACTAAACACACAGAAAAATATTGATGTATAAAAGGAAACTTAGAAGATCGGAAAAAGGCATCTTTTTCAATCTCGATCAACTCCAACAAATTCAATTCAATTTAAAAATGTTTTCATTGAAACAAATTATTGTTCTTGTTTGTGCAATTTTTGCTATTGTTTTAGCCCGACCTGGAGGGTACGGTCGTCCATCGGGATATGGTCCACCTGGTAAGTAATAAATATCTCCTGAGAGATAAAATAAGATTTAATATTTGAATAAATTTAGGTGGCTTTGAACAAGGTGGATTTGGCGGACAAGGACCTCCAATCGGCGGAGGCGGATTTGAACAAGGCGGTTTCGGAGGCAGTGTTGGTGGTGCATATCCTCTTGGAGGTGGTGGCGGATATGCCGGCAGCCATGGTGGATATGCACAACCCGGATTTGGACGCTAAATTTTAGAATATCACCTTTTTTTATTTAATATTTGTATGTAATTGATAAAACAAATTTCTTCCTTTTGTGCTTTTAATAAATAAACTATTAGACTTTTATACTGTAATAACACCAAAAAGCCGAAAATTGTATGCTGAAAAATACTTTTATTCCCTTTTTTTTTTATGAACGTACAAAATTTGTTGTTGGCATTTGAACATTTTAAACATTGATTAATCAAACTCTGCTCAAATATCAAACAGAAAGATTTTCTTAGAGCACATTTTTCTTATCTCTATTTTGATCAAAAAATTTTAAAGGCTTCTTGTCTTTTTTTGATAAACATGTTTCTGTTTTGTGAAATTTTTGTTTTATTAGATTTTAAAGTTTTGTTGGTTTCAATGTAAAAAATATGCCATAATTTTCAATCCAGAAAAATGAAATGGCTATCAAGCTTTTGTTTATCCTAAAAATTTGATTACTGTAGAAAACTTTAAAAAAAAGCTTTGATGCATTTTTATTGCAATTTTTTTAAAAAAGGAAACAATTTGCCAAATTTCGATAGCAAAGCCCTTTTCGAACATCAAAAAGATGACAAAAAAGTCACCCTTAAAAATCTTTTTTAGTTAATTTTATTTCAGCTTTCGCAAATTTTTACCAAAAATTGCCACTTGCAAAAAAAGTGTAACGCCGTGTTCCGAAAAGTTTTTCGTCCTTTCTTTCTTTTTCCTGCCGGAAAAGAAAAGTGACAGAAAAAAGAAGAAAAAGATGTCGCGACTTTGAAGAGGACCCCATAAATATAAAAGTAAAAAGGAAAAAAGAAAAAGAAACAATCATCTTCTTCATCATCATCATCGTCTGCTAGGGAGGGTCCCCCCCCCTTCTTTTTTGCTTTCTTTTATATATTTTTGTCCCACTATTGCTGTTGCTTTGGCTTTTCTTTTGTGTCGTCTTCTTGTTCTTTCAGGTTGTTGTTTCTTACTTTTTTTCTTTCTTCTAACGTTTCTTTGACATTGGAGAACATAAAGTTGAAAGTGTTTTTTTTCAAAGTTATTGATTGACTGGAAACTTGAATATCTTTATTTTGACTTTTTTAAATCAATTGATTTTGTTCAAACTGTAGTTTTGACCATTCAAAACCGAGTTTTTTTTTAATTCAAAATAGATTTATCATTTAACTATTAGGAATTCTAATTTAGGATATTTTGTAAGAGTTTTTTAAATTTCACATGTATATAAAATTTAATAAACTTTGATCAACTGTTTTCTCTGCTACCTAAAATTAAAATTTTTCTTTAAACTTCAAAAATAATCTTTTTAACTATCACTTTTATAAGAACAATAAATAATTTTTTTTAAAAAAGAAAAGTGTTGTTAAACTTCTTCTTTCAGAAATGGCCCAATTTCTTGTTTTGCTAATTTGAAAATTAAGCACTAACCGTTTTGACGTTTTTCCAAATCTTAAATTTTAAGCCATCAACAAACGTTAAATTTCTGGACATTTTTTGCTTATGTTTTGTGTAAATATTTCTTTCGGGTGTTTTACGTCAACGAAGTTTTCAAAAAGTTTTTTTGTGTTTCATTTTTTCTCAAATTTCAAATTTCAGACAAGCCTTCTTCATTTAATATTTTTTCCCTGCTACCACAGTGGTAATCTTGTTTACCTGAGTTAAAGTTAGCCGATTGTTAAATTTGTAACATTTTCATGTAAAATAGTTAGAAAGCTTCAAATGTATGATAATAATTGTTGGCCTCAAAACAAGTTATTAATGAAAGTACGACTAAAAATAGAAAGAAAGACATGATTTAATTGATGGAAAGAAGAAGTAAGTTTTTGTTATTTTTAAAATTATAATCATTATTTAAAAACCTTGCTTAAAAACAAATCGGGCTTTTTTTATAAAAATTTAAATTGCTGGTGCTGAAATAAGCAAAAGTTAGCACTTTTGATTACGGTAAAAAAAGCTTCACAAGTTTGCGTAAAGAAATTTTTAATTTTTCAAAAATATCTTTTTTTTTCGAGTTTTGTAAGTTTTAAAAACAATAAAAAAATGAATAAAAAAATTTTATTTCAATGTTTATTGTTGTGATTATTGTTTAAATGTTTTTTATTCAAACAATAACTGAAATAATCATCTAACTATTTATAAAGTAAATGAACATATAATTATTTTGGGTTTCTTATAGTTTTATCGCTAATTTACTGGTTTTTTTTAAATTTAGAAAGACTTCTATCATCTCAATTTCATATTCTTTAACAAATTTAACTTTTTTTATCATCAGAATGAAACAATAAACATCTCAAATAAACAAAACATGTGATAACTCGCCAAGGGGATAAGATAGAGGGAATGGGATAAAAAAAACTCCACCAAACTAAAGAATTTTTATGCGCGGCGGCCATTCTTTTTTTGCCGCGGCATTTCTTCTATCTTCTTTTTTTATACTTTTACTTTTTTGCGTTTTTATTCTTTTTTGGATGAAAAAATATATAAGTTTTTCTTTGCTTCTGCTTCTTTTTTTTGATGCTGGCTGTGTTATATATTTGATGCCATGCTGAGTTGGTGTTAGAATACTTCTTCTTCTTCCATCTACTAGTTAAAAGAAAGAGAAATATTCTTCTTCAAGTTCAGCTTCTTCTTTTTTTTCTCCTCCGGAAACTCGTCATTTAAAAAAACTGTTAAAGAATGTTTCCACTTTTTTCTCTCTTTTTCGCTTTTATTTTTCTTTCCATGAAAAAAATAATGTTTTTTCTTTTCTATTTTAAAAGATGCCAAAAAAAGATGGCTCTAAAAAGTGAAGAGAAGAAAAGATTAACACTATCAAAAAGTGTTAAAATGAAATTAAAAATGAAAAAAGTGTTAAATGGTTTTTTTCGAGTTTCACTAAAAAAATAAAAAATTTGCAGAAAGCAATCTTTAATTTTCTTTTTCTTCTTCAACTTCTAAAAAGTTAGAAAACTTCAACATTTTTTCTTTTTATTTTTTGTATTCACCACTTAAATATGGCATCTGTTAAAAAATTTTTTTTTCTGTTGCCACTTTTTTCTTCATTTTTTAAATTTCAAACGTCGAATTCCAAGTGTTAAATGTTGTTTTAACGGAATGAGAAAATCCTTAAAATTTTTAGACTCATTTGAATTTAATAACCAACAATTTTTCGAAGCGGACCCAAAAGCTTTTTGTAATGATAAGTAATAAACTTTTTTTAAAAAGGGTTTTAACTTTACTACCGTATCTTTAAAAAAAGACAGATAAAAACATTCTTTTTTCGTTCAGCCATAAATTTATTATTCCAAAATAAATACAAGAATTCCAGTTTTTGTTATCGCATATCTGCTAACAACAACATCTTAAAGACCATAATTCAATAATTTTGGATTTTATTTTGTATCACTTAAATTGAATAAAATCATAAAAATATTTTCTTATGCCCAAAAATCAAATTTGAAAAAGAAAGATATTTTCGGATGTGTCATTTTTGTCAGATTTTTTATTTTAAAATTTTAAAAAAGTTTTAAGCTTTTTGTTGAGAAAAACATTTTGGATTTGGTGGTCTTTTTATGCCTCAAATTTTATAATTGCAAAATATTAAAAAAATGAATATCATATTTATCAAGTTATTCGATACATTTTATTTTTAAACACCAATTTATCATAGTTAGTTTTTCACATTAGGGTATAAAAAAAGTTTTAAAAACTGCTTTCGATTTTGTATTGTAAAAATACATTCTTTGCACAAATTAAAAAAGCCACCTTTCAACCTTTTTTTCTCTCTCGCATTTCTGGATATTCCATTTAATTTACTTTAAATGTACTTTTGTTTCCCAAGCAAAAAAATTTTTTTTTTAATAAAACAAATTATTATTTTTTCAGAGCAATGTTTTGTTAAAAAAACAATTTTTTCGCCGTCTTGTTTTACGCATACAAATGAGACATTTTTGGAACGAATAACACCATCCAGAAAAAAGAAAGAATTTATAGTAGCCGACAACGAAAGGAAAGGAATAAAGCAGCCATAAAAATAGAATATTTTCAATATTTTTTATTTTGGCACTTTTTCTTCACACTTATTTGTTTTAATTTGTATTACATTTAATTACATCTAAACTAATTCTAAAAAGGTTTGTTGTTTTTATGATTTTTTACTTTATTAAAATTAAAACATGAAAGAAAAGAAAAAGGGTACTGTAGAATATTTGATACAAGAACACGAATTCATCCTTTGTTATTTAAAAACTGACTTGTAGAAATAAAAAACACTGTTTAAGAAAAACCAAAGAAAAACGTTCATGTAGTTTCTACCATGTAAACAGTGTTTAAACGAGTCTTTAAACGGTTTTCCAAATTAGGCCTAAATAATAAAACGAACTCAAATTTTTTCAGTTCCTTATTATTATTTTAATTAGTTTTATTTCTTTTTTTATTTCTTGGTTCTCTTGGGACTAATAATAATAATAATAAGAATAATATTCTTTATGTTTTTCTTATTTTCGATTTGTCATTTCTTTCAAATACATCTTAAATTTGAAATCATAAAACGTCTATCAATATTTTTTGAGAGTAATGTTTTACCTTTTAAAATTTAAAAAAAGAAGTGCCCAAAATTTTTGAAAGTTTTTCCAACCACCTATTATTAATCTTTCAGGCCATTCTTTATCACCCAGAAAAATGACAAGGAAAACTAAGCGATCAGGTGGTAGTGGGGGTGACGAAGATGCTGCAGAACCTTCTTCTCTTCCAATGTATAAACAAGCAATCCTTCGAATGTGTCAATTTCAAATTCGAATTTGCAGTAAATTGATAGAAATTCATTGCATGAAACATCCCGATGAACCTGAAACCCTTAAACATGCTGCCCGTCGAACAATTCTTAATTTAAATGAAAATGGCCAACCGTTGAAGGTTATTGATGCCTTGGTTGACACATTGCCACGGGATCTTTTAACATTTTTACGGCTTGGAATTCCACCATGGGAAATTTATTTATCAACAAAATTCTAATTTTTAAAAAATAACTGTGCTTTCGTTCTATTTTTTTGTAAAATTCAAAATCGAAGCTTTTTCCATTTCTTTCTTTCTATCCTTAAATGATTGTGTTTGATAATATCTTTTTAATATTTAATTTATTAATTTGTGTTAAAACTTTGCATGTATAAAAATGCTGCTTTCCAAAATTTCAAACTCGAAAATTTAATGGTTTAAAATAGCCAAATTTCAATATCTGTGATATTTTATAGCATTAAAGTACTGTATGTTATTTATAGGTTCAAACTTTCAGAATGTCACAAAAATTAGTGACTTTTGCCTGTTTGGCACTTTTGCTTACTGTTGGTTACGGTAAAGATGAAGTTAAAGATGTTGAAACTAAAAAGTTAGTAAATTTTGTTTTATCACAATTATTAATTTTTAAAAAATTAATTAATTTAGAGTTGTAAAACCTGCTCCAAATGCTCCAGTTGTTGTTGAAACTGAAACAGTTCAAACCCGAAAAACTGCTCCAATCGGATCTGGCACAAATTCCGGATATACCTGTTATCAATGCAACAGTGCTACCATGGGTGAAGAAGATTGTGATTCCACGGATACCGAAGCCTTGGCGAAATTCATCAAGCCATGTACCGGATTGCCAAAGGGTTCAAGCATTGAAGGAGTTTCAACAGCTGTACAATGTCGAAAAATTGAACAAGAAGTTGAAGGTGAACAACGCCGAATTATCCGAGAATGCGCTTACACCGGAGGGGATGAAGAAATTGATGGCAAAAAGCGAACTGGAAATAAAGGAATTTATATGTATTTTTATACATGTAATAATACCATGACTGTAAGTTTAATATTTAAATAATACACCGTAATCATTGATACTTTTTTAGGTTCCTGAACCCTGTAATCCTGCTCCTCCACAAGCTGCCCTTTCACTTGGAACATTTTTTACTGTTGTCGTTGCTCAATTCTTTTATTATTTTTAAATTCATTTAATTAAAAATAATACCGTTTTTCTTGTTAATTAGTAATATCCATATTATTATTTTGAATGTGCTTTAGTTTTAACCTCAGACAATTTATTTTTAATATTCAATTTTTATGCAAAAAAGAGGTTTTGTTTTGGCCCATTCCAACTTTTTTAAATTTTTAAGGCAAATAATCTAAACCTTTTTTCAATAACATACTGTAGTTTTTTTGAGATTTTGTTTTTCTAGCATATAATTTTTAATAGTGTCAGATCTGCCAATTTTATTATGTTTTTAAACGTGTGTTTTTAGTTATTTTAATAAATTTTTTAGTAAAATTTGGAAACTTGGAAAAAGATAGACAGAAAAATGAAACAAAAACCAAAAAAAGACAAAAACAATAAATGAACGGTTGTTTCAGAAAGTACTAAAAAACCTGTTAAATAATAGTGGAACCTTTTTTTAAAAAAAGGTTTTTCAATGTTTTTTTTTTTGAGTTTTGAAAAAAAATATGATCGAATTTTGTTGCTTTTTTATTTCCTTGTAAATTTTAGAATTATATTCAATTACCATTTCCCTAAATTAAACTATTAAATAATTAACCAACGATGGTGCCTTTTTCGGTCACGTTTTCTCTGTTGGTTGTCAAAGTTTCAGGTTCCATATTTTTATTTCATTCAGTTTGCTTCCCTCCTCTTTTCACCCCCTTCTTTTTTTCATCAAAATACACAAAAAATGTCTGATTTAATTGTTTTTTGATGATCGAGAAGTTAGTTTTTAGTTTGAATCAATACTATTTTTTTGAGACAAAGTATGTAACAATAGATAAAAGTTGTTTTTGTTTGAATATTTTTTAAGAGTTCAATTTAACATTCACTTTTATTCAGTAATTCATTTGATTCATGCATACTTTGCCCACCGTTTTTGTTAGTTTATTTGTTTTGCACGCAGCAGGGATAAGGAAAATATTTTTTGATAAGTTTTTCTAAAAACCAAAAGTTAAGACAGACTGTTAAAAACAAAGTTTCATTAAAATTTTGTTTTTACTTTCTAGAAAAAACTTATGAAGAATCTTTGAATTGCACTTTAGTTAATTTTTTACGGTAATCATTTCACCTAACTGTAAAATGTCACAAGGAAGTTATCAACATCTGAGAGTTCCATGGTGAAAATAATGTTTTTTCCAACCATTATCTTTCAAAAAACATCTTTAGATGTATAGTTTGATGACCACACATACAAAGTCACCTCATTTTATCAGAAATCTTTTCTTTTGTACGGTCATTCTGAACTTTCCACAATTTGTTCCGTACTACTACTGCCTACTGATAAACCAAATTTAATTGTCTGCTTTAAACAGCAACAATTGATAATTCTAATGCTACGGTAAACAATGAATTTAAATTTTTATGAAATTTTATTTTTTTCATTTGTCGAAAATATATGCTTGAACTGATTATTGCTTTTTATGAAGCTATTTTGGTCGCTAAGTTTGTTAAAAATTAATTTTTTTTTCAATATTTCTAGAATTATATAGAAGAAAAAAGCTATGATTAAATTGCATCAATAAAGAGAGCATGAGACTGCAGTTTGTAGCTTTTTAGAGACATGGAAAAAATGAAACTGAAATTGTCTCTTTCATTCTTGTTGTTGAATTTGCTACTTTGCTTTTTTCTTCTTATTTGGTGGTGGTTGGGGGAAGTCCTCAGGCGACAAAAACAACAACGAAGCAGACGAGAGGAAAAGAGACAAAAAGAGACAGAGAAGAAGATAAATAATGGTGTTCTTGAATGAAAAAACTTTTTTGTTCTTAAATGTTGCATCTTCGCTCTTATGTTTTAATCCATTTAATGATAATCTGTTATTTTAGCACTTAAATGTGTAATTTTTAGAAGAAATTACTTTTCATTTATTTCTTTGCTTTCTTTTGACGCTTTTTATGTTGCCATTGGCGTAGTAAATATTTTTAGTTGTTGTTAATGCTGTCGTCACACGTTGTCCTTTCTTCAATCAATAAAAAATAACAAAAGCTTTAACCTTTTTTAGTTTTTTTTCTTACTTCACTTGAAGATTTTTTTAAGTACGTGTTGTTGTTGCTAGCCTCGGGGGCAGAAAAAAATTGTTGTAAGTTGTTGCAGCTGTCAACCGAGAAAAATGACTTTCAGGTGTTTCTTGATGTCTTGAATTTTGACATTTTAAAAAATAAATGCTGAAATTATTTGTGTCATTTTTGAATACTGTCTTTAAGTTAGCTTTTTTTAACGAAAAAAGTAAATTAAATGCCTATAGTAAAATTCAATAATTTTTAGCAACATAAAACAAGTCTTTGTTTTTTAACAATTTGTAACGGTATATTGGTTTAGTTTGTTATATTACCGTAATCACACTTACGTTTGTGAGTTGAATGCAATTTTAAAAGCTCCATAAAAAACTCTTTCATTTATATTTGTTTGTTTTTTTGTTATTCTCTCTTCTTTTTTCTCGATGTTTCTGAACATAAAAAAAACAGAACCATTAGTTTCTATTTTTTCGCTGGCATTTTCTGTTTTTGCGTGTTCCTGAAAAAAAATGGATTCAAAAGAAAAAAAATGAAAAAGCTTGTCATTCTTTTTTTGCGACGTCGACGACGGCAGAAGCTTCAGCAACAAAAAACTTCATCATTTATTTCGTTATTTTTGTTTATCCACTTTCAAAAATAAAAAAAAGTTTTTTATTTTTAAAATATAATTATTTCTTTGAACCGTTGTTTTCCAAAATATTCTATATTTTTTCCAACTTTTTTGGGCGAACGCGTGTATGTATGACTGATGTATAATAAGATGGATGTCATTCCCCTAGCTTAGTTTAGCTTAAACTTGCAATGAAACCTCTTGAGAGATTTTTTTAGTAGACGTGAAGGAACGTTTTATTATATTTTTGCAAACGGAAGAAGACAATGACGAGATAAGCAAACAATTTTGAAAAAAATGAGAGTTATTCTTTTAACGTAGTGTAGTCATTGTTGTAAGGTCAAAATTTAGGATTAACAATTTTATTTTATTTGTGCAAGTTGTATCCTTTAAATATTAAGAAATATTTTTATTTTCGTGTCTGTTATTACAGTATTGTTAAAATAGTTATAAAATAATATTTAATTTTAGAAAGTATGTAAAATGCTTGAAATTCTTCGAACCTTCAAATAACCACATTTCAAAATCTTTTTACAACTTATAACGTCATTTATTAAACAGAAAAATAAAGTTAAATTGAAAGAAAAAGTGTGAAAAAGTTGTTACTCACTTTTTTCCAACTTTCTCCAGCTGCATTAGCTTAAAAGTAAACCTGAACATTTTATTTTATATTTATTTGTGGTACAACACCGTGTCAATAAAGTTTTGTGAGCTCTCACAATTTATCAACTTCGACGACACCTGTATATTTTTTAATATTTAAAATTTTAAGTACTATTGTTAATATTGTATATTGTATAACATGGCAAAATTACTGTATAATTTAGCAGTGAGAGGTGTAGATTACAGTATTGCGGGGAATGGTGGAACAGAATGTGTAAATGTAAGTTTAAATTTTTCAATAACTACCAACTAAAGAGTTTATTACAGTTTATTCCATTATATCAAAGGCTGATTGAAACATTAGTATTTGTACCATTAGGAATTTATTGTATTTCATTGGCATGGGATTATCTCGAATGGCCTCAAGAAATCAATAATCAAACAATTGATGACAAAAAAGAAGAAAGAAATTTTTCTGAGAATTCTTGTGTACCAATGGTCAATGGCACTTGTAATAATAATTCTCCTTCAACATCAACTTCAGATGCACAAACAGAATTTGTTTCTTTGCAATCTTTGGATTCAAAAACAACAATCGGAGAAAAATGTGAAACTTCAGAAATCTCATCAACAACATTACCTACAGTAACTCTTTTTACAGAAACTACGGTAGCACAATTAATATTTGATATTTTATGAAATTTATAAAATATTTTCAGATGACGCCATTCCAACAACAATTAGAGGATCTCAGAATATGGATTTTAGGTATTTATTCACTGGTATTTGCTCTTGAGCTGGTTTATAAAGCTATGACAAAGTAAGAATATAAAAATATCTATAGTAATAGTTATTCTTATGATATATTTTTAGTACGGGTATATTTTTGGCGAATCCGTGTCATCAAACAACAATTTTACAGTTGATTTTGCTCACCCTTGGTAAAGATAATCCACGAGTAACACAAATATTTCGATTTCAGAATTATGTAATGCCTGGGGCATTCTTTGCTTTGGCATTCCCAATTTTAAATACGCGTTTAGTAAGTAACAGTAAGGATACTATAATTTTATTAATTTTATGGATTTTAGTTATTCGGTGAAGTTTTTATTTATTTTGTGCAGCATCTTTTCATTTTAATTATTCCATTTTATTTGCTATGCCTTGGAGGTATAAAAATATTACGATAAAACCATTTTTCAAAATCAATCCATTTAGGACATTATCGCCCTGAAACCTACCATAACCTAGCATGGCCAATGTTTTCAATGTCCATCATTGTTCTCTATCATTTTGTTTTTCTTCAAACTGTTGGATATTTTACTCTTGTAAATCTCAACTGCATTCTTTGTCCAGCAATCAGTGATCCACTTGGAAATCGATTTTGGAGAATCGCAGCTTTCACGCATCAATGCATCCTCGTTCCCATACTTTCAAAAAGTTATTCATATTACGGTCAAGTAATTGCCAGTTACTTCGTGGCAGCCCATGAAGAAAAAGAAGGTTCCATTACAAAAAAGGAGGATGAGAAAAAATTAAATTAAATAAAAAATCTCATGTTTAATTCTAATTTTTGAAATGTTTGTAAATTAAAAAGTCAGTCAGTTGAAATTAAAATTTATTAAATAAAATTAAAACTAGTTTTTGAAACGGATATTAAATAAAATTATAAAAAGTTTTTTTTGGTTACTGTAGATTGCATCCAGAATGTTATAAATTTGTTATATAATTAATTAATTCAATAAAGTTAAATAAATACCTACATTACCACTTCGAAAAAAGAGAAACAATAAATAGACATACAGGATTAGATTTCATCACATGCATTGCATCATTCTTACGGTTTCGTTTCCAAAAATTGGCGGCGACGGTGGTGTTTGACAATAAAAAGGATACACTGGTTATAACATCCAAATTTTGTTGTTAACGGAGGCGGAACCTTTGGGATCATTAATTAAAATAATGGATTGCAAGATTTTTCCTTCCTTCTCAAACTTCACTGAAAAAAACCGGTGACAAAAAAACTCTCACCGGTGACTTATCGGTTACGAATTCGTCACTGATGGTGACGCAATAGTGTCGAATTCAACACTGGTGAGGGAATATTTCTCACCGCGGTGATGGTGTCAGTGTCGAATTTGTCACTGATTTTTTTCAGTGTTAAGCGTGATAATAAAAATATCTTTTATTTTAAATTGTTTTGTAGACGTCTTATATGGCAACAAAAGGTGATGCCCTGCCGTCTTCAAATAGCAAGAACCATTTAAAGACTGCAGTTGACAATGAAAATCATCAATATTCAAATTTAAAATTGAATCATAGTCATAAATGTTGTTCAAATGATGCATTTTGTTTTAAATTTAATAGCAGTCCAACAAGAGATTACAAAATTTTTGGTAGGAAAAAGCAGCAGTTCACTTTAAATTATTTTTTCGGACAACAATAAATTTGTTTAATAAAAAACAAGAATTCTAAAAAGAAAGCATTCTCTCTCAAGCAATTAACATTACCGAAATTGATAAAGTGCCGAGAAATTTTTAAAAGTGAACTGCAGCGACAAACACAAAAATACAGAAAATTGTGCAAAGAGTAATTTGAAATCCATGGATAAATCACCAAATTCAAAATATGCCAATATTTTTTCTGATGAAGAAAAAGTTGAAAAGAAAATTCGTTCTTCTTTTACTACAGAATCTTCAAATCCCATCACTAGCCGCAGCACTTTATCCCTTCATATTGCAGCATATGAAAATTCTTATGAAGGGGGTGAAACTGTACCATTTGATGTTAAAAATGAAGGCTCAAAAAAGAAGAAACTTGGTAGAATTGAATACAAAAATTCAAAACAGATTTATAAAGATAATCAAGTAATTTATCAAAGATAAAATTAAGATTTGTTTTTATCTGTTACAGAATTCATTTGAATTTCCAAGGCAACAAACAGATGATGCAAGAACAAAGCCAGAAATTATGCAATTTAAAGCATCCCAACAATTACTTAATCCTGATCAAGTTTCTTCTTCATCAAATCATCATGATCAACAACAACGAATTCAAAAAGGTACAAAATTATTTTTTTTATAAATTTAAAGCAAAATATTACTACCATTGTTTTGCCGGCCATTTTTTACCGATTCCGACAGCATGTTTTCTTTGATGTGTTGGAAGCATCGACTCCGACTCCGGAGTCGGAGTCACAACAACAGTGATTACTACTAGCTAACTTTTTAAAAATTAGTTCATACCTTTTTTACCAGCATTTTTTCGTCTCCAATGGCCATTGCAATGGCGTTCAAAACATTTTGTCAAACATAAATAAAACCAAGCAGAGGACACGAGACGAGTGTGTACTAACTAAAATTTTTTTCTATCTCAACTTTAACTTTTTTTCGTTGTTTCATTTTTCATCCAACAAAAACAACAATAATAATAATATAGAGAATGTGCTGCATGAAAAACAAACGACTTGGTTTTTGATTCAAATAAAAAACTATATAAAAATATTAGATAAAAGTCTAAAATTTAGAAAGAAAAAGGTTTGCAACTATAATATAACTTTATGATAATTATTTAATTTTTATACGTTTTTTTAGATTCAAAGATTTTAATGGCATCAAGCAAAGAAAAGCCACATCATAAAAGAGGAAGCTATGTTGATTTCTTTTGTGGATGGTCGGCTGGATGCCTTGAGACAATACTTTTATATCCTCAAAATAAGCTTATATTCAGACAGCAATTACATGGTGTTGTTATAAAGGAAGCGGTTAAACAAGTTCGCTATTTTTATAAACATTACAAAATACAAATTTGTTACTGAATTATAATGTTTTTTAAAAACCTCAATGATATTTTAATATTAATTTTAAATATTTTTAGCTAAAAGCTGAAGGCATGGCACATCTTTATCGTGGTCTTTTACCACCATTAATTATGAGAACGTAAGCTACATATATTTGTTGTATAATTGTTAAACCGTTGTTAATTATACGACAAAATTAAAAATTAATGTTACTTTTGCATACGAAAATTTGATATTTTTAGGACAACAAGATCTATCATGTTTGGTATGTATGAAAAATATCAATCTTTATTAGGGTGTTCAATGGAATCAACTTCAAAAACTTCATCATTGACAATATGTCACGCACAAGCCGGATTTTTAGGTTGAAAACTTAATAAACTACTATCAGTACACTTTGTTTCATTTTAGCTGGTGCAACGGAAGCAACGTTATGTCCATTAGAGCGAACACAAACTTTATTGCAATCAAATGCATATCATGGACAATTTAAGAATACTTTCGAAGCAATGAAAACGGTTTCAAGATATGGCTTTACAGAATTTTATCGTGGATATACTGTAATTGTTTGCCGGAATGGCTTATCGAATGTTTTATTTTTTACATTGCGTGAACCACTTAAACATCAAATATTAGAAGTAATTCCAACAGATTCAAATCATCCAGTGTATCATATTGTATCAGATTTCTTTTCTGGTGCAATTCTTGGTTGGTGACAAACTTGTATGTTTTACATGTAGAGTATTAAAATAAAATTTTTAGGTGCATCAATCTCAACAATATTTTTTCCAATTAATGTTGTAAAAACTCGTATGCAAATTTTTATTGGAACATCTTTTGAAAGTCCATTTAAAATTGCTTCGATTATATGGAAAGAAAGAAACGGATCTTTAAAAGAATTGTATCGTGGCGTACATTTAAATTTTACTAGAAGTTTGCTAGCATGGGGTATAAAATTATTATTTTTTCTACTGCACTACAGTAATCACAATTTTGATTTTTTCTAGGTATTACGAATAGTGCCTTTAATCTGCTACAACGAACATTTGGGTAATATTTCAAGTGCCATTGAATAAAGAGATTTTATGTTTTAATATTAGTTGAATAGAAAAAAGTGTTGAAATATACTGTAAATTTTATAGACTGTGATAAATTAGATTATGAATAAAGAAATTTTATATGCTTTTGTTAGATTAAGATTTAGAAGGTGCTGTTTAAATAATGTAGTTGAAAAGCTAAAAATTAATTTATTTTTACCGCATAAAATTTGAAAGTACACAAAAAAATATACTCAGTGCATGTATGATAAAAGAAAAGAAAAGCTTTCTACCCAAAGAATTGCATTTTTGAAAGAAACATAGGAAAAAAATATTAATAATAATTTCGCAAGAATGAAAAAAATGAATCGAAAATAAAAGAGATTCGAAAAAGTGTATGTAATTAGATACAGTATATTCTAAACAGAACTGCTTATATTTTAACACAATAAATGAGACCGAAAAACAAGAAAAGATATTATGAATAGAAAAACAGTAATTGAAAGAAGTAAATGGAAGAAAGAAAGTAAAACTAAATATGTATGTAATAATGAAATGAAAGCATCTAACAAGAATTAGGGAAAGTTCGTTGTTTATATTTATTATTATTATTGTTGTTGTTGAAAGTATTGTTGGTGTTGTTGTTGCTGTTGGGAAGGATGTACCGGCATCTGTTGTTGTTGAGATTCTACTGGAATATTCTGGAAATTTTGTTGTTGTTGGTGCAATTGTTGCTGTTGTATTTGATGTTGTTGCTGCATTTGTTGTTGCATCTGTTGTTGATGCTGCTGCTGTAGATGGGGATGTTGGGGATAATGCTGTTGTTGAAAGATATTCGATTGGGGTTGTTGAGCAGTTGGGGAAAATGGATTTGTTGCTTGTTGATGATCTTGTGGTTGTTGAGGGATATGTCCTGGATATGCTTCTTGCTGGCTCTTAACAACTGGAGGTGAAAAATGTCTCTGATGTTGATCATGTGGATTCATTGGAATTGTCATTGGAGGAGACATTTGTCGAATAAAAGCTGTTGGAGGTGGAACAGCTTGTTGGGGTTGTTGCTGCTGTTGATGCATCTGCTGAAAAAATAGATTTACATAAATAAAAGAGTGGATATAGAAAAATGTGCTAACTGGAATAGGCATATACGAGTGCAACGGTGGTTGTTGGGGAAATGTAAGAGGTTGTGGTGTTTGGGTCGGTGTGGTGTACTGACGTACCATATGACTCGTTGAATGTGAAGGATGAATTTGTGTCGGAGTCATTTGTCGAGTATGATCCTCTTGAACATTCTCATTGATGGATTGAATTTGTGTTGTTTCAATTGCAGAAGAACTTCGAGGTAATCCAGGAGTACCAGGTTCATAAATCCCCATCGATGGAAAAGCAGCTGCCGGAGGGGTTGGTGGAACGGTTGATGTTGCTCCAGAATCCATCATCATAGCAACACTCGCAACAGCTGGTATTCTTAATGCTGGCCGAGTCGAATGACTCACTGGTGGCAAGGAATGATGAGCAGCAATTGTCTGAAAAGGTTTTAAAAATATAAATTTAGTATTACGGTAGCAAACAAACAATTGGAGGTTCATCAAGTTCTGAAGGAGCGGGAGATAAATTTCTTGATGATGGTTGTTGCTCTGAAACAATTGATTCTGCTTTATGCACCGGATGTGGCATTTTACTTTGGGCAAGATTAGATAAATTTGCCAAAATATCTGGTGGTGCAAATCTTTTTAGATATTGGTTTTCGCTTTCCAACATTGAAACCTTAAATTTAAGTAAATATTATACTTCTTTAAAAGATTTAAAAAGATAAAACCTTTGCTTGTAAAGTTGTAATTGTAGTTTTAAGCTCTTCCACTTCTTGACGAACTGCAAATGTTACATGACTTTTTACTAAATCCATGGCTTGTTCAATTTTGCTATCAATTGCAGAAATATCCGTTGCATCAGTGGCTTTTGCAGAAGCAGCAGAAGTTACCGGAATATTAATCGTTGCAGAACTTGCAGAATGCTGAATATCCTGAAAATTTTGCATTTTCTACAAAACTGTATTCGTTCTAAATAAATTTGCATACAGCAGCTTCAAGACCAGGAACCCGTAAATCATTTAATAAATTCGTTGCATCTTGAGCTGACATTGTTGTACTCGCAGAACCCCGAGGAAAATCAAAATGTGCAGGATGTTCACCACCTGTGCTATCTGTTGGAGCAACAATAATTGGATCGGGTATACTTTCAAGACTTTTACCTTCATCTTCAAGCAAATGCTGTTGCTTTTGCAAAGCTTTGAGCTGATTTGGTGCAACATTTGTTACAATAATTGTTGAAGCATTTTGCGTAAAATCTGTGGGATGTTTTGATGGCTTTACAAATTCTAATATTCCAGATTCGGCAAGTTGGGCTTCTCGAAAATCACAACATTTCCATCTACCCCGAGAAAAGACAGCTGGAACAGGGACAACCTTCAAAAGTATTAAATCAATAAATTTGGATTTACAAAAAGATTAAAATTAAATCGTACTTGAAATTGTCGCTCTTTAGGTTTTGAAGATAATGATGGATCATCACCTGGTGGAGTACCCATCGCACCCATTCTTGATACAATTCAATATAAAATTTCGGTTTAAAAAAGTGTAAAAACTGGTGAAAAAATATTATTAAAGTTGTTTCCCCATGTTCAAAAAGTAGCTAAAAAATATGAAAGATTATATCTATCAAAATATCCAAAATTCGTTTCAAAATCAACGTATTTTATATCTGTAAAAAACAAAAAACGTGTGAGGTAAGAGGTTTGTCAAAAAAGTAGGGTGGTAGGTCATAGGAACAATTTTTTTAAAAAACGTGACAGCAGCTGTGTGATTATTTTCTTCGTTTACTCAATCGTGCTATTTAGTTTTTTTCCGCCACAGATATTTTTGCAAAGCAGACATTTCGCCAAAGGACCTTTAAATAAATTTGTCTAGCGAAAAGAGCTCTCTCATTTTTTTGATAGATAGACAGACCAAAAAATCGAAGTCTGCCATTTTTTGCTGCCGTCGAAATTTTTCAAAGATAAGCACGTATGCGACTCCAATGAATCATTGCAACATTTTTAGTTTTTGTTATGAAAACGTCATCGACTTGAAAATTAGATTAAAAGTGCGAAAAAGAAAAATCGTCTAATTGTTCAAAAAATTTTGTGAACGAAATTTCAATAAAGTTTCTAAACTTTTTTTGGTTTTTTTTTCATAAATAATATTGGTTCTCTACACCTTTCTTATTTAAAACACGGAAAAGCAATTGTTTAATGTTTTCAAAAATCGCTTTAAACAAAACTGAATTTTTGATATACCAATCACATGCATTATTTTATTATTAATAATATTTTGCGAAAGAATTACTTAATATATATGTACTTTTAAAAACTCATAATCACATTTAATGAACACGGTTGCTTGCAATAAAGATTGACAAAATTTATGATTGTATTTTTAATAAAAAATTGTTTTTTCTCTGACACAAACTTATTCTTAGATTTTTGTTTTAATTTGTTTGGTTTGAAATTGTTAAAATTAATAAAGAAAAACATCTAAAACACACAAAAAATTAATCCTGATATTTAGCCATTTATCCTTTTGAATTCTTTGTTTGTAGAAAATAGAAGAGGAGTTTATTTGCATTTTGTTTTATTCCCAAGTATTACAAAAGAGAATCATTGCCTTTCTTTGCACATATTTTGTTTTCCATCATCAAACATATATTTATTTCATCAATTGATCTTCGGATGTTTTTGAAAAACGGAAGTAAAATGTTTGAAATATATTTTTAAGTAAATTATTAATATCACAGTAATAAAAAAGTTATGAATCTGTAAGTAAGTCATTGTTTATCTTTTAAATACACGATATGCATTTATCACTTTTGTAATAACATTTCTCTTGTGTTTCATTTTTACTGTCATTTTTGTATCTTTAATGTTTAGATTTCGTAGTTGATATTTTTATTTCTTTTTTATTTGTTAGTTTTTAAGCAACGGATTTTGAAGAATCCGTTGCTTAAAAAAATAGTGCTTCTTCCAAAAAAATCATATTCAAATAAATATAGATTTCCTGTATTTCATGAAGTTGAAACTATTTTAAAACAGAAATTCTTCAACAAAAATTATTGTAAACACATGTTTGTTATTAAATTTTTCAATCATTATTTGTTTCTTGTTACCATGAACACCCATCATGAGTAAAAATTATTAAATTTCATTTGTTTTTCAAATGCCACATTTTTATAGTTATTTTGTAGCTAATTTTTTCAGTTCAATTAAGCTACAACTTTCAATGAATTATTACTGTTTTAGTATTTCAGTTTTCCTTCACTTTTACCAAGCTGAAAACAGTGCCACTACTAACTTTATGTTTATTTTGAATCAGTAGCATAAATACGCAAAACTATAGTGATAAGTCAAATTTTTTTTAATGAAATTAAAATTTCAAAAGCGTTTCACTTTTATTGAAATTTTCCGGTTTTCTCAGGACAAAAAGCTAAGATTACGGTATATCTTTAATATTGATTTTATAAAAAATGTTTAAATCATCTTTTTTATAAATGTAAAGAATGACAAATATTTTTATGTTTTGATAAAAAAGAATAGAATAAATTATAATGAATTGTAGAAGTACAAACTACAGCAAAAATATTTCTTTTAAAAAACACAAAAACGCAAAAATTCTCGCATAAAATTAATTTTAAACGTCCAAGCTCATGACGATTTTCAGGTTTTATGATTTTTTTTGAACAATTAAAAAGGTTAAAGTCCAAATTTTTTTGATGTTTTCGGTTGTCCAAAACTGCTTGTTATTGTTCATTCAAAAATGTATTTATGTGCTTGGGTTTCGCTATCAAATTTTTGTAAATGGTTGTTATTTTGGATGTTTTGTGATAACAATATCTGTGTATTTTTCTTGATCAAACTGAACACAAAAATTAAACGTGAGTGTGTGATGTTACCGTATGCAAAAACTAAAAGATTAATCAATTGGTAAGTAAATTCTTCCTAGATGACCTTTTATCTTATTTTTTTTATCAAGAAAATTACTTTGGAGGATTATCGTTCTCAAAAACCTTTATTCTTTTATACTGCAATAAAAAAGCCAAATTAAAAATTTTTTTTGTTACCTAAAAACCACCACAAATAACATACTCATCAAAAATCTTATAAGCTCCCATTTTTTAATCTTTGTTGCTACAGCTGTTTTTTTGTGGCAAAACAATTTTTTGTATTTACAGTTGTTTTTTTTTATTAATCTTCTTTTCTTATAATTTTGAGTCAGATTTTTGAAAAACAACATTAACACAAAATTTATCCATTTTTCTCAAAAAATTTGGCATCAACGTACAAAAACACGTAACCAATTAATTAGAAAATTTATTTCTGACGAAATAAATTTCATAATTCAATAGTTTTCATGAAAATCAGGATTCGTTGTTCTTAATTTAGATTATTTGTAAGTTGAAGTAAAAGCATACTGTAAATGCTGAAAACAATAAATAAATTAGTCAGCGCTTTTTTTGACGCCATAAATTTGTGCTTTGTTTTTAACCGTAATAAAAAATAAATATAATTTAAAGATCTAAATCGCATATTTAACCTCCGAAAAATAAATAATATACATATATTTTTGAAAAAACTATGTTCATTGTTTCTTTTTGACCCGACTTTTGTCACGGTAAATCTCTCTCAAAAAATGCTGCATCTGTTTAAACTTTTGTTCTTTTGTAATATTTTTTGTGTTGTTTGCTTTTTGTGCTTTTGATTCTTTTCTTTATTATTAATAATAATATTTAAAAATTAGTTTTCACAATTTTTCTGCCGCTTTTTTTCACATATGACCCATTGTATTCCCCTCTCTGTTCATTCAAAGAATTAATATATCTTCATTAATGATTCTTTTTAAAAAAGCCACGTGTATTTATTTTTTTCTGTTTTCTTTCAAACATCCCTCAAATAACGAAAAAAAAGTTGCCTTTAAATTTCTTTTTTCCGCTTGTTTGAATGTTACCGTAACCCTTTTTTGAATTTTTTAACTGCCATCCCAAAAAAGAGAGTTGTTGTTCTTTAAAAACATATTCTTCGCTTTTTTTCCGAGGAAGAGAGAGGTTTTATAGTTGTTTTTAGGTGTCGACATTATAACACACAAAACTAAACTTGGACTTAAAAACATACATTTTTTTGTTTAACCCTTTTTTAAAGGATTCTAAAAAGTAGAAAAAATGTTGTTTTTGTTATGGGAGTTTTTGTTGTTGATGTTTAACAAGGGAAAAAACAAAGTTTGAAGTGTTTTAACATTTTTTTAAAATACGATAAAAAATAATGACATCTTTGATAACGATTTTTTAAGTTGTACGCTTTGTGAACTATTTGTTTATGATAGTTTCATTATTAAGCTTTAGAAATACATGTTTAGCGCATAGATAAGTAAGTAATTGTGTCTACAGTAATTATAATTAATTAAGATGCTGAGTCATGTTGTATACTGTAGCTAAACTAGCTCACTCTAATTATCAAAACTTTTCCAAACTTTTTGCACACATTTATTCTTAGAATTTTTGCATTTCCATCCCTAAACTTCATAAATACCGTAATCAAAATGGCATTGTCTTTGTCACTTTTTCTTCTTTGAAGCGACGGGCTTCACAAAACCGATGAAAAAAAGATGAATTTTTTATTTGATGCTTTTCTGTGTAGTGTTTTTTTGCTATTTTCAAAAAAAAGTTATAAAAAGAAAAGAAAAAAAAGAAACGTGGAGAGTTGTTTTTCCGCTTCTTTTTCTTCATCAACAGCTTTTTTTCTCTTTCCTAAAAAATATTACGCATACTCTTATTGCTTCTTTCTATTTTTTTCTGCTTTGCTTTTAGTTGTTATTGAAAAAAAGAAAAAAGAACCTTCAAAGTTGTTTTGATAAAAAACAAACACAAAGTACGATCAAATTCTTTTTTTTGCCCATTTCAAAGAAGGAAAACTCTGCTTTTCTTTTGCGTCCCTCCTTTTTTTTCAAAAGTGTTTGTCCGAATTTATTTTTTTCAAAAAAAATGACAAACGACACAGAAGAAGCAGAAAAAAGTTGTTTACGCTTTTAAAATCGCGCAAAAAATGTGTTTTAAAATCCATAAATTTTTCATACACATTTATTTTTTTATCCCCTCCCATTTTTTTAATATCCTTTTAAATAGAGCAAAAAATATGTATAATAAAAAACCATTTTCGTAGAAGATGCATGACAAACTACCAGGTGTTGTAAATAAAAAAATAAAAAAATATGAGTAAGAAAAAACACGTAGTTACAAAAAATAAAGAAAAAGAAAAATAAATTAAAAAAACATTTTAAATTTTACTTCCTTTATACAGTAATTAGTAATCTGTAAAACACATTTTAAAATTATTATGAGAAAAACAAAAAATAACATTATAATTGGAAATAAAAACATAAAATTTTTTAATGTCTTTGAAGTTGTATGATACTTTAGAGGGTGTTAAAACAGCTACAGTATTTTACTTAAGGTATCAAATTTTTGCCAAAAATAGTAGAAATTTTTTGAATTAAAACTGATCCTTCTTTTTAAGATCCCAAAACCTTTAAGGTATTTTTGTATTTTTTATCCAAAACCAATGTCCTCCCTCAAAACTCTTCATTTTCTGACGTTTTTAATAAAAATTTTAACATCCTTGTTTACCTCAATTTTTTGGTTTTTATCTTTTAAGCATGCATGTTTTTGTATGTATGTATTTTGGTTGAGGTGGTTATCAACCCTCAAAAGACTCTCAAAAGAGAAACACATGTTTTTACTTTAATTCTTATAAAAATTTAATTGTATATAAATGTTTACTGTGAACTTTATTCTGTTCTTTGCCCCCCCCCCCCCCCCCCAATTTCAAATGATTGATAAACATGAACTTTCGGACTTAAAAAAAAGAGAGCAAAACTTTATCGGCAAAAAAACCGTTTTCGTGCAAATTTTTCTTTTGTTCCCGTAGAAATACAAAATCTAATTTATAGTGATTAATATGTTTTTAAAAGTGTTTGAAAGGTTTAAAACAAAAAATTCATTGAACCAGAGCATAATAGTTTTTATCTGTTTTTGTGCATTTATGAATGCATAAACGTTTGTTCGTTGTTTTAAGTGTTGGTTTTTTAAATTCACTTATCAAAAGCGGAAGGTGATGATTATAATGTTCACGTTAAATATAGAACTTATATCTCCCCCGAAAGTTATTTGCATAAAATTAATTATGTCCTTCTTGAACATCAAAGTTGAAAAGGTCAAGTGTTAAGTATCTTGTTTGTGTAATTTTAATGATCACATTTTAACATTCTTATCCCCTTTATTGAATTCATGATTTGGACATTGTTTTTGGATAAATTCTTTCTATTTAAAAACAGCAATTAACAAGTGTAAATCATATTTTTTGTTTTTCCAAAAATTACAAGCTCATTTTGAACAAACATTTTGCTGCAAAAAATTAAACAAATTTCTTCTTTCAAATCCCTTGTTTTTTATAAAAATTTTTTGTTTTTCACTTTTTTCTTTCTAATTTTTATTTTTGGTTACATGGAACACCCCCAGAGGGACATTTGGACAGCAATCCAAATATATCTATATATATTTTTGTTGACAGAAAACAGAGTAAAAATGGGAGGGGAAAAATGTTTTGCAGCAGATAGCCGGAAGAAATGACGAAAGTTGAAGAAGAAGAAAAAAAGTTGTTTTCGTTTTTCTTCTACTTCTTCTTCTCAAAATACGAACGAAAGATAAAGTTTTTTCATGCTTTTTAGAGGAGGAAAAACCGTAGTTTAAGCTTTGGGGGGAAAACAAAAGAGGCATAAAAAACATTTTCAAGGTCATTTGTAGCTTTTAAAATTAACAGATACTGTATTCATACAAAAGCAAAGTTAAAGATTAAGCAATGTTTGCAAGGATTATATTTCAACTGTCGAAACTTTACCAACAATTATCATATCAGGGTGTTCCATAAGTTTTTCCATTTGTTTTTTGTGTGGCAAATTTTACTGGGGGCTTCAAAAAATATGAAATTTTGCATGGAGATAGCCTAAGCGGTTATACAAACGATGTGACATCGCTTTTTGTGATATCTGGAGCCTTCATGAAATTCTATGGAATTTTCGCGGCGAGATCCGGAATTTTCCGGTTTCTCATGGAACGAGCTGTGGTAAAAATAAAATTTGAGTGTTTTAGGGGTCTAAATGGCCTGCTGGGAGGTTCAAAACATTGATCTTATTGAATTTAAGGATTTTGAAATTATTAGGAATTTTCTGAAATTTTCATGGAATTTCTAATAATGGGTTACTGTAAGTGAAGGTAAGTCAAAGAATTTCATAGAATTTTTTTCCGATACACAATAATATCATCGGAAATAATAAAAAACATATTTTTCAATGATTTTTTAACCTTCACGGGAAAGTTACGGTAGATTCACATCCTTCAAATGCTTAAAAATAGCCAATATACTTAAGTCCACAAAAATTAATTTGTACAGTTTTATTTTTTTGACTCAAACTAGATCTTCATGATGAAAGATATTTCTTCATGTTTTTTATTTCGAAATGAAGAGAGAGAGAGCGATAATCAAACTGTTGAATCCCCTCAGGCGACAAAGCAAATACATTTCATTATATTTTATATCTTTTTTTTTGTATTTATTTTAAGGTTTTGTTGTTCATTGATCTTTTTAATTGCATTTTAATGATATCAAATGACGTTTGTTCTATTTTTCAAAAACTGCTTACAACAAATGTGACAGAATTGGATTTTGTTACAGATTATATTACTCATGCTCATCTCATAACCACATAAATATTTCCGCAGGTTATTCTATTTATTACTGATAGCCTTTTCTCCAGATGTTTTTAATCCTTCTTTTAAATCCAGAATTTGTCATTTTAACATTATACCCTTTTTGAATTATTATTTTTGTCCCTCTTCCATATTTTTTTGGAAAGAAAACCCACAACTAAATAATATCGTCATTAATACCATTTTTGAGATATTTTTTTGTTGTTGGGGAAATCATCAAAAATCTCATAAAAAACCAGAAAAAATGGACATTCGATAAATTTTCCAACAAAAAAATATATAATGTATTGTCCAGCTGAAATTCCCTTCTTTTTCCATTTTTTCGTTGTTTTTGTTCAAAAAAAACATAAAAGGAAAAATAAAAATGTGAGTCAAAAAGTGGTGGCTTTTCTTTCCATCCATCTAGGAAGTACATTTTTCTTCCAACCAGCTGGCGCTCAATTTTCCTCTCTTTGCTGCAAATTTGAAAACATCAGAAGCAGCAGAAAAAGTAGTAAACAATAATAATAATAAATTTCGAAAAAAAAGTAATAGGAAAAAAAAGTATAATTCTGCAAAAGTTTGTTTGTCATTATTTTTAATTTGGAAGATAAAAATTTGTTTTCATTTAAAGAATGAAACAGCAGAAAAGAATCAAATAAATTAGGTGGATGGGAAATATACAGTAAATCTCGGAATTTGCTAAATATCCCAAGAACCCGAAATTTCATATTTTCGCATTACAGAAAACACATAATAATTTTCTTAGGCGTTCGTTTCAGTTTTTTAAAATTAAAAAAATCTTGTTTTGATCTTTTTCTTCGTCTTTTTTTTGCATCCTTCGTTCCTTCCTTTCTTTTTAAATGTTTTATACGACCGATTTCTTTCTTCGTTCATCTTTCCAAATTCAATTTTCAATCCAAAATGCAACAACAAAAACAACAAAAAAAAGTAGAAGCATAGACATTTTGTCTGCCTGTGCTACGACGACGATGCGCGTTACAGAACGATGAAGATGACGATGATGGGAGTGTGCGCGCGCTTAAAAGTATAGAATGTGTGACATCGAAATTTTGGAAAGAAAAAGAAAAAAAGAAGAACCACCAAACAAACAAACGAAATATATGAAAAAAAAAGAGTTAAAACGATTTTCGTATATTTGAAAAACAAAATATTGGAGAGAGAGCAGAAATGAGAGAGGGACAAAAACGAACACACACGAAAAAATAAAAAATGCAGAAAAGAAAGAACAAACAAGTGCGTTACGTTTTTCTTCGTTTTTCTGCCTCAAAATTTTTGTTTTCGATAAAAAAGTGTATGTGTTTTTCGTTGACAAGTGTTACTGCAAGCAGCAGTAGCATGTTTTTCTCAAAATATATATATATGTATTTTTTACAACAACAACAACTTACTTTTTATATATTTTTGTCTAAAATTAATCCAAATAGCTATCAAAATAAGTTCGTACCTTCGTGCCATCCTATTTTTCCAAATATTTGCCGTGATCGGTTTTGTTATTTTTAACTTTTTATAAAATCGCTTTTTCAATGTCACCTCTACCATTTTTACTTAATTTTTTTTCAAAAATTGCTCCCTTTTTTCCATCAAAAATAAAATATTTAAGAAGGACGATGGATGGAAGAAAAACAAAATCAAAACAACATCTGCGCGGAGAAGACTGATTTTTTTCTTCGTTCGTGCCAGCCTTGCTTGGACCAGCACCAAGTTTTGTTGTTTTTTTATTTCATCGCAAAAAAAAAGAGTTTTATTGTTTGTCTAATTTTCTTGTTTTTCTCCATCTTTTTTCTTTTGTCCAGTTTTTCACAATCTTAAAAAAACCACCCCTTCTTATTTTTATAAAAAATAAATGTTCCTTCTTTTTTTACGTTTTAAAATACCACCTTTGATATCGCGGTTTTAAATTTTTTTTATAAATTTTGATTACTTTTTTTTCTTCCACTTCTTTTTTTTCGCCCGCATTTAAAAAAATTTGTTTTTTGACCTAGTTTTGATACGCAATTTTGGTCATTTACACTACTTTTTTTTATATAAAACTGCAGCTGGAATAAAAGAAAGAATGGAATTTAAATTTGAAAAAATAGAGTTTTGTGGCATTCCTTATTTTTACCCTCCAAAAATTTTTCAAAGTTTGGGATAGCTTTAAAATGATAAATTCAATAAAAGTCTAGTCAGGTTTTAGAAAATTCTAGATTCTTCCTTTAAAATAGGCCAAAAGCGCTAAAGTGGTTATGCAAATTTTTATTTTTCAACTTATCCATTACCTGCAATATTTATGATATTACGTGTTTCATGAATCTTAAACTTCTACCTGTTTATCTCCTTTTACTGCCCCAATCACTTGTTTTTCCCAAAAATCTTTAAATCCAATTTATCCGATTTGGTAAAAATTTCTTTTTTTTTAAATCAAAACAAATTATTTTTTATATCTATTATTTTATTTTTCGCGCAAAAAATGGATGGAATTGCCCTAAGGGGATAACTATCATCATCATCAACACCGCTCTTTTTCTATTTTCTTTTCCTTTACTTACTTTTTTTTCTGGTTCAGTTGCAACTAGTCCTTCACAGTCAGTCATCATCAACAACAGCATCGTTATATATTTCTCCAGCAGACCTTTTTTCTCATGTTGTTGACAAAAAAATCGCAAAAAATGAAGGGAAACGAAGAAAGCGAACGTTTGACAATTTTCAGAAAGCGTTTTTTCATAATGAAAAAAAGTGAGCAAATGTTTGTTGCACTCAAAAAAAGAAGATTTTTTTTTTCGATTTTCTGCCATCATTTTTGTAATAAAAAAGTTATTAATTTCTTTTCTGCTTCTGCAAAAAATACTCTTTGCAACTTTGCAAAATTTATAAAAACTTGTGATAAATGAAAAATTGATAATTTTCATTGTACAATTAATTTGCAATTTTTTTCTTACTGGATATTTTTACATTGATCAAAATAGAAACGTGTACAATTTTTTTGTTATCGCTGCTTTTTGGAATTCTATTGTCACGAGAAAACATTTAAGAATCAATGCGATTTTTGTGTGTCGGTGAAAAATTTTTGTACTTTTATTGATTTTTTTTTGTTCAATTTTAAAGTACTATTACAGCACATTTTTTTATCGCAGCGGAATAAAACATGCTTTTTTGCTATTTTTATGACGTTTTTTTTTATAAAAAGCTTTGCAAAAATTTATTATTTTTAAAAGGAAGCAAAAAAAATATTTTAAGGTACGACATCTTTAATCTCTTAAAAACAGTTTTTTAAATGTTCTGACATTTATGAACTTTCAAAAATGATTATATCTTGTTTTTGTTACCGTAAAAATGTGCTGCGAAAAGGAGGTTTTTTGTATTTTGGATTACATCTGCTTTTTTTGTTATTCTTTTTTTCTTAAAATATCATATTAATACAAATTTATTATTATTTCATGTGAACTAAAATTACCTGTTTTTTTCTATTTTTGTTATTCTAATTATTACAAAGATCTGTTTATGTTAAAGGAAATACTGTAGAACTATGTTGATATTTTTTGCGGTGTAGAATTTAGCAAAACTTTTTGCCATTTTTTAGTTTAAAACATTTGTGTAAAAAACGTCATAAATATTATTTTGCCAAAAGTGTATATGTTTTTTGTTAAAATGAGCATAAATTTTTGTATACTATAATATTACTTTTTTCCATTTTTCGAATCCTTTTCTGATTTTAATAACTACCCTTTTTTACATACCAATTTCCTTTGTAAAAAACAGCTACCCCGCCATTAAAACATTTTTTACTGCCGACATGGGTGGCATCTGTGTAAAGGGATTGGCAGTGCCTGGAGGGGCTGATTTCTTTTTGGGGGTGAACGGATTTATTTCTAATTTATTGCGTTCGTTTTATACACATTTTTGAATGATGCCCATTTCATTTCCATTTAATTTCAAATAAAAACATTTCCCCCTTTGTTTTTTTATATATGCTTTTCTCACTTTTAATTCTTCTCTCCGGCAATTTTTTTTAAATTTTTTTTGTCTTTTTAAGATGGTTCATTGTGACCCTTCTTCTATTTTTCAATCTCACAGACTTTAATGATATCAATATTATTGTTTTTGTTACATCTCTTTTTTTTAAAACAGAGCTGCCTCTAAAATAAAATAGTGTAAAAATGGGCATTAAATTTATTTGTTTTTGTGGCTTTGGCTGGCTACTTTCTTTGTTTTGTTTTTGCTCAAATTTGAGCATTTCAAAATTGTAAAGAAAATTTTCTTTTGCAGACATTTTTTTTCCGTCATTTTGAAAAAAAAAGTTTTATCGAAATTGAACTTTAGCCTAAAAAAAGAAAGATGAACAATAACAAATTTGTTTTTTTGTGTCTCCCTTTTTTTTTCCTTTCTTTATTTTACTTTTTTGTTGTCTGTGTTTGGGCCAAAGTTTAGAGAGGGAAGGGAAACAAGATTGGATGTTTTTTGGGGGACAAAAATGTAATCGAAACTTTTTTATTTTTTTGGTGTTGAACATTCAATTTCGGTTTTTGGATCAGTTGAACTAATTTGCATAAAACAGTTTTAAAATACAATAACAAATTATTAATCGTTTTTTTGTAACAGTTTTGTGTTTTGTTTTTTTTCATGGTTTTGCACGTTTTTAAATTATCACATAAAAGTATCGTAACCTTTTAACTGTTCACATTTTTCCTCAAGCTTAATTTCTAATGTAATCACCTTGTTTTTCCCATTTTTTTGAACATTTATTCTTTTTTTAACATAAATAAGCTTTAATAGCTTTTCATTAATAATAACAGCTGCAAAAAATATGATATTAAATATACGTATATTTTTTAAATTATATTTTGTTATTCCTTTTTTTACTACTTTTAAGCTTTACGTTGTTGTTTTTTCATTTTGTTTTGACACTCTCATTTTATTTATTTTTCTTGTACTTGTTTGTACCATCTTGTTGCGGTCATCATCATCATCGTCGTCGTCGATTTGGTTTCCCTTCTTTCTTCGCGCTTTCTCATTATTTAGCAATTTCGAAATTGACCTAAAAAAACAAAAAATACGAACGAAAACAAGTCAGTTCTTTTTTTTATTACAAAGTTTATTTTTAAGGATGATGACTTACTTTTTGTGATGACAAAAAAATATGCACTAAATGTTTTACTGTTTTTTTATTCAACAAAAATGTAACAATATTTATGTGCGATTTTTTCTCTTTCCCACGGCTACCGTAACCTTAACATCTTCAAAATTTTACCTAATTTTTTTCTGCAAAAAAACAAATTCAAATAAACAAAATTTATTGCACCATTTTTTCGAAATTTTTCATTTTTTAACATTTCTGTTGTTTTTTTTCTTTTTTGTTCAATAAAATATTATTTTCGATTATAAACTTTTTGTTTTTAATCTTGTTTTTCATATTTCTTTTCATCGATGTTAGTTCGCAATTCAGTTCGATGTTGTTGTTGTTGATGACGGCAATGATATTGTAAAATCATCATCGAAGACGATGAACCAAACAAAAGAAAACTTTTGTAATAATTTTCAATACAGAAAAATAATAAAAAAAAACCAAGTTGTATTTTTTGCTTAAATATTTTCAAATTTTTTTGCGTTGTAAAAAACTTTAAAAAAAACAATTCCGTGTATTTTTTTCGTGCTCTTAAATCCGTGAAAATTTTTATTTTTGTAGTTTTTTTTAAAGCAAAATTTGTTGACAATGTGTTTTTCTCTTCAAAGGTATTAGGTATTATCTCTGACTAATTCATCTTTTCACTTTTTCAGAACCATCAACTACAGTAATGACAACGACCTTGTTTTTGTTCATTTTGCTTCTTTTAGTCATGATGACTTTGACAAAGAGTCAAATATTGGCAATGAATCAGCCCTTCCCAGTTTTAGTGAAGGATAAAACCCTGTTTTGCACCTAAAAAACTCCACCTCCGATAAGTTTAAGAGTTTTATATTTTTTTTGCAAGAAAAGGGATTTAAATGATGACAAATTTGAGTTATACTTTTAAGCCAAATGTACCCACCTTGTTTCTTCTATTAAAATTCAAATGTACATTTTTTGATGTTTTATCAGTTTCTGCTTCTTCTTCCGTCACTTGTTTACCACCATGATGGCCATCATCATTCTTATAAAAACCTTTAATTTATGGAAAAGAGAAAGTACAGTAATCACAAAAATTGTTTTTTGGGAACAAAAATATCTGTCCCCAATTTTAACTTCAATTTGTCAATGTTTTTGGTGCATTTTTCAATGATAACGAAAAAATAGGTGGAGTCACCCATTTTTTGTGAGATTTATGTTACATCGGCTCCAAAAAATATTTGTTTTTGAATCACCTCGTCCTTTATTTTCGATAACAAATAAGGATTTAAGCATTTGTAAGAATTATTTTTTTATTAATTAAAATTCGATGGTGATGATTGAGAGATGATGAGTGATACCTTCTTTTTATTTACAAATTCTAAATTTATATTTTTTATGAAATAATACTGTATTTGTAGTTGTTGGATGAGAGTTTTTGGAAGGATGAAAAACAAGAAAAAATGGTAAATAATGCTAAATCTGTTTATTTTCGGTTTTTATTATGGGTAATTTTTATAAAAAAGAATAGTACAGATTTACAAAAATAGGGCTGTAGTTTTGTTAATTTTAATTTTTTTTGTATTAAGTAGTACGGTATTAATATTTAAGCTTTTTGTTATTGAAAAGTGTGAACAAAAAAATTACTTCCAAAAACATCAAAGATGCCGAAAAAAAAATCCTTATTTTTTTGATTAAAATCTTTGTTTCTAAATTTAGAGTAATTAACTGAATACAAGAAAAAAGCATATTGTTTTTATCTTCATTTTTAAAATGTGAGTAATGCTTTCGAAATCTCTGTTTCATCTTTTTCTTCTCAAAAACAACTCCTCTTTCTTATTGTTTATTTATTTCTTCAAACATTCATCATCCCAGTTTTCTTCAACTTCTTCTTCTTATTGCCTCAAGGCGATAATATTAAAAGATATATAAATATATTTTTGACAGTATCCATTCATTCCGTTTTTCATTCCCCTTTTTCAAGTTTGTTATTCTTGCTGCTGATGCAAGTGCTGCAAGAAAATGCCTTCTGACGTGGAATCAGAAAAATAAAAATGAGAGCAGGAGCATCGAAACGAAAGAGAACGACTAGAAAAATAAAGTTAAGTTGTTTTCTTCCGGTTTACATCAATCAAAGCTGTTTTTGTTAGAAAATATATATAAAATACTTGCGGGAATAAAAAAAAAATTTACAAATAAAAACCCATAAATTTAAAATTAAAAATTTTATTACCTTTAATTAACTATTTTTCTTTTATTATCAAAAACAATTATGACGACGTTTTTGGGGTTAAAAATGGACAAAACTGCAATAATATTATTTTTAAGAATTAGTTATTTTTTTTTGGGGGGGGGGAAGAATCCGTTCAAAAATGAACATCTTTCTTTTTGCTTCCTGCATGACACAAAAAAAATTTGGTGATAATCTCTGTTTAAAAACTGTTTACTCATTTCATTTTTCATTTAAGAATGGGGAACGATGACTTTGTTTTATTATTTGGAGGAGGAAAGCTTAAATTAAATGCTTCATCAAATTGATCTTTTGCTTCTTTCCCCCACTTTTTATCTTGGTGTACTTTGATATTAATTTAAACAAAGAAAAAGAACAAGTGTAGGTGGTGGCCGTAAGTGGAAAATGTGTAATGAATTTTTAAAATTAAACTTTTAAACCTCCGAAATCTAATCAAAAATTAAGTTCATACATCTTTCTTCTTCTAATTATCCCAAATGACCGTAATCCCCTTTTCTTCTCGTTCAATTGCCCTACATTTAACATTTTATTTATTATCATCAAAACATGAACACTGAAAAAATACACTTCCTTGTTTTCGCTATTTTTTTATAACTTGTTTTTATCTTTTTTGTTTCCCAAAGTTTTAACAAAATTATAGCTCTTTTTTGAAAATGAAAATTGCATTAAAAAACCATAAACAAAACAGCAACGGTTGTGTTTTTTCAAATTTCAAAAACTTTGTTCATTTAATTCCGCCTACTTTTTTGTGTGTGCTGTTTCTAAAGTTCACGCCAAATATTTTTTCCATCGGATTAACGTTGTTATTGTTTCATTTTCGTTATCTTTTGTTTCATGAGATTGTATGGGTCATCATTGTCATAATGATGGTAGTTACCTTTAACCTTGAACATAAATTACCATAATCCCTTTTGTAGTCATCAGTTTTTATGTATGGTGTGTGTGTTTTTTGGTAAAAACCCTTTCACTTCGAAAATTGGGAATATTCAAAACAAAGTCGTAAAAAATTTTTTCTTTGTTGACAAGTTTATTTTAAAATAAATGAATTTAAGGGTTTGGTTTGTTATTTGATTGGAGCTAAATTATGTTTAGCATTTTTATTTGCGTTCTAAAAATGTTGAACTTTTGCGCTTTAAAAAAAAGTTTTTAACTTTCTTTTGCAGTTCTGATATACACTTGGGGTTACGGTATATATTTTTAGAAAGTTTTGTTTTTTTCCAACCTTACCTAAAAATATTTAACCTTCTTTTTTCTAACTTTTGAACACGATGAAGAAAAAAAACGTTTTTATTGGGCAAACAACAACTGCTTCTTCTTCTGCTGCTGCTGCACCTTTTCTATTCAACATTTCTTTTTTCTTTTCATTCATTCATTTATTGCCTGCTTCTCTTTTCTTTCCCTTTCTGTGCCCCAAAAAATATTTGACAACGGTTTCCTTCCTTCCCTTCGTCGGCATAATGCCAATCTCAAAGAAGAAAAGAAAAACATTGTTGCATATTTACACCGGAACGAAAAACTACTCTGCTTTAAGGTTGTTGTTGTTCAGGAGAGGGCTTAGGCTCGGATGTTTTTTCTGTTGCCATTCTATTATTTTGTTTTTGTTTCCATCCCTCTTTTCAAAATAAAAAACTAAAACCGTTAACGATTGTCCTTCGTTGTTTTAAAAAATTTGTTGAGTTTTTTGTTTTTTGCCTTTGTAATTTTAGATTCTTGTTTTGCTTTATTTTATTATTCTTTTTTTTCAAACACGGGGGTTTCAATTAAGAGAGTCAAAAGAATAACAAATGTTTTGAGCTAAAAAATATTCTTGCAAAAAATATTTCTTTTGCAAAATATCGGTTACCGTATAATTGTTACAAATCATCCTCCAAAACTACAGTAATTTTTTGTATTTTATGCCCAACGAACTCAAACTACTTGTCTGTTTTTTTGAAAAACACTTTATTTTTATGTCACTAAACCCTCTCACAATTTTTTTCTTAAATGTAGTTTTTGTTTTTAACCAAAAAAGCTACACCTAAAATGACGTGTTATATTTTCTGTGTCAAATCTTTTTTTTTAAGTTAAAGTTTTGTTTTGTTTTTGCTGCTGCTTTTTTAAAACAAAAACACGTAACATTTATTCATTATTATTTTTTTCTGTCTTCATTAAAACTTTTGTTTTTAAAAGCAAAGAAATTACGTTTGTGTTAATTTATTTTAATAATTTTAACATTTTCTTTTTTTTGCCCTTTTTTGGAGGAAGTTGGTTATGAGTTGGTTGGAGAGAAAGAGTCTTTTTTAAAATAACGAAAACAAACACGTGTTTGAATTTTAATTATGGGGTTTTTGCGTGTGTTTTCGTGTTCGGGGATGTTGGATATTCTCATTTTTTCTTTTCATCCAACAGGCAGCAATTAATAAACAAAAGCCAATGCTCTAAAAATTTATTTTATTTACTTTATTTGGGATTTAATTTGCTTCTAAAAATTTTTTTGTTTTAACATTATTTCTTCTTTCTTTGACTTTTCGACTTTATCCTTCTTCCTCATTTTTCTGATAATAATAATATAATGATAACCATGACCAAGGTAAAAAAACTTTTTTCTTCTTCTTCCAAATTGCACGTGGATAAATTTTTTATGTTGTTTGTCATTTTTTATATTATTTGTCCTCCCTTAAAAATTATATTCATTTGTCTCTGTTTTTCTGCTTTCAATAATATTCTATCTATTATCACACCACCTTCTTCTTTTTCTTCTTCATCAACATCTAAAAAAATGAAACCCGGACAAGGAAGGGAAAAAAGTCCTTGTTATCATTAATATATTATTTTTCAATGAAAAAAATGTATTATACTTTAAAATCCACGAGGGGGTAATAATATTATTGGGGTTCATGAACACGTGAATATTTTATGCTTTTTTGTCTTTTGGTAGTTGGCTTTAAAGTATGAGATAGAGAAAGAAAAAACATGTGTCTTTAAATTTTGAACACAGGGAAAAAAGAAAGAAAAACAAAAAAGTAATTCGATTTTGAGCTAAAATAATTATTATCCGGGGTAAACAACTTTTGAAATCATGAGATTTTTAAATCATTTTAGAAATTTGATTAACCTTAAAATGAATAAAAAGGCAAAAAATAAATAAATTGGTTTTAAATATTCTGTTAAGTTAAATGCTTTAAATAAGTTTCACAGAAACATTTCATGTATTTTGTGGGCTAGAAAAAATCCATTTTTTTGGAAAAAACAAAACTAAAACCAAAAGTTCAAAATCATTCTTATTTTCTTTCTGTCAATCAAAGACAAAAAAAGTGATCATTGCTTTTAGGTTTTACCTTTTGATAACGCTTTTAAAATAGACAAAAAAATACGTAAAAATTCTTTTTTACTTGTAATTGGGCCTTTCTTCTTTTCCATAAAACAAAAATAACTTTGATCGTTTTTTGTTTTTATCATTAAAAATGTTTGATGTCGATATAAAAGTACATCCTTAAATGACAGAGAGAAGAGAAGACGAAAAGAAGAAGTAATATGTTTCAACTGAGACAACTTTGAGGACATAAAAGTGAGGAAACGGAAAAACAATATTGAAATCAATCACCTCGTTTTTCACCATTCTTTTTTCTGTCTCTCTTACTTTTTACACTTGAAAAAAAAGAGTTTCATTTTTTTGAACAACAATAACAAAATTTCAACGACGACGAAAAACTCATCACTTTTTCTTTTTGCTTACGAAAAAAAATATCGACAGTCAGTCAGGATAGAAGTTGTTTTAAAAAATGCGAACACAAACTTCCGGAAAAAAAGAAACGATTGTGTTCGTTCGATTTATATTTTTGTGTTTTTTTCAATGAAATATAAAAAACGTTTGTATTAAAAAATGCAACACTTTTTTGCGCACCGTTTTTCTTTTTCTGTGTGTTCTTTTTGATCTTAAAAAACCTTCTCTTTATTTTTTAAAACCGCGCCCTCTTTTTTTCTTTCCTTCTTTTTTCTTGCGCATTGACGCAATTTGTTTTTACCACAAAAAATAAGTCTTATTTTTTTAAACAAACGTTTATCTCTTGTTTTTTTGTAGTTGTTTTATTTTTGCACATAAATTTTTTATATTATTAACGAAAAATGAGGGATTGCTAAGACGCATAAATGTTGTTTTTTTGTTGAAAAGGTGAAAGGTTTCTTGTAAATTAGATTACGGTAATAAAACAAATGTTTTCGTTGACAAACAAGTACCCATAAATTTAATGTTTCCGTCAGTGTTTAGAACCTTTTATTAAAGATCATTGAAAGTAATAGTTTTTATTTTTCGTTGAAAAATACCTATGTTTTTCATAATTGTTTCATTTTGTTTACGTCCCAAAATTTTCTTAACTACTTTTTTTATCATCATCCCCTTTCTTAAACAATATTTTTTAATCAATCCATTTTGTCAAAAACATCAAAACAATTTTACGGAAAAACAAGAGTGTTAAAAAACTATGAAATCTCTTTTTTTTATTCGCCACTCTCTCTTTCTCATTTCATTATATCCTTTTTGATGCCTGATGGCCGCCGTTGTTTTTCTTTCTTCTATAGCTCAAATTTGTTATTTAATCTTATCTAAACTTTAACATCCCGAAATTCTTTTTTTTTAATCTTAAACATTTGGGGGTGGGATTTATTACTTCTTAAAAAACATTCGAATGTTTTTCTGTATTTTTCTGTATAAATTAATTAGTTGATGATATTTATCATGATGGTTAAATGTAAATATTTCCTTAAAGAAGATTTATATTTTTGATGACATATCCGTATATTTCTTTATATTAAAGAAAAAATCTTATTTCCTTTTTTGTTTATCCCATTTTTGATGGAAAAAAATAAATCTTTTTCTTCATTAATTTTTCTGTTGCTGCTATGCTTTTGGTGTGTTTTTCTTTTAAAATTTTCTTTATTAAAAAACGTGTTTTTTTCTTAAAAATTGTGATTGTAACATATTTTTTTGTTACAATCCAGTATTATTTTTTATTATTTACCCAACCTTTAAACCCTGATTGTTATTTTTCCACGGGTTCGTTTCTTTTTTGGCCATTATCACAAGACCCTCATTAAACCATTGTTATTTTTGTATCGATTTTTGAATCATAAATTATCATTTCGAGATGTCTCCGTTTTTTTAAATGAAATCATGTTTACCTGTTTTTATCATATCTTTCATTATTATTATTATTATAAGAGAATTTTCTTGACCATGAATTTTTGTTATTTTTCTTCCCCCTTAAATGCAGTAAATCCATGTTATTGTATTTATTTAATCTTTTATCTTATATTTATAATTCTTTCATTATTATTATTTTTTCTCATTTGTGGAAAAATAGAAAGAATTAAAATCCTTTTTTTTCATTTTTTTGTTACTTAAAAGTCCGAGACGCGTCTTTCGTGTTTACACTGTATTTTTTTATCTCTTTCAATGTTATGTTATTTTTTTGTGTCCTAATGTTTTTACACCTCTTCTTCAATTTTCAATTTTTCAGAATTGACTCTTTCTTCTTTGTAGTCAAACGCTCGTTTTAAAGTCATCAACAACATTTTCAAAGAAAGAAAAGGAGTGAAGTTAATTCTATTTTTTCAAAAACAACACACCTTTATTTTATTTTTCATTGAAAGAAAAGTGAAAAGGAAGAAGACCGTTCAAGTGCTTGTTCCTCTCCAAAAATTTTAATATATATTTTTTGTATACATTTTATACAGTAATATGTTTATGTCGTTTAAAACGATAAATATTGCGATATCAAAAAAGTTCAATTATTGAATTTAATTATTATTATTATTTTGTTGTGATACAACGTTATTTTATATTAATTTAATTATTATCATTTTATATTAAAAGAAATTTATCCAAAGATGTCTTCATTATCTATTTCAACAACAACGGATGCAGATGGTTCAATCCCTTCAACATCAACTTCCCGTTCAATAACATCTGCAACAACCACAAGATCCTACACTTCTCCATCTCGAAGATCTCCAACTACCTCAGTTCGATCCGCCCAAGCTTTCATTGGAATCAGAAATGGTTCAATTTCACAGAAAAGCAATCTTGAAGAAGATACAGGCACAAATAAAAGTGGAATAATTACTGGATTAATGGCTTTCTCGGTAAGAATTAACACAAAAATAATTATCAAAGAAAACGAGTTTAGTCTTGAATTAAGTGCTTTGAAAAATAAATAATCATAGCTTGTTTATCCCCAAAAAAACAAATTTTAACAAAAAAAGAAAGTAATTTTGTTTGTTTTTAGGCAAAAACAAACACGTCTTTTTTCGTTTCAAAAAAATTAGCCCAAGTTTTTGTTCTTTGAAAAAAGTCAAAGTTCATTTTACCTCTTTTGATCAAAATTCATTTTAAAAAATTCAAACGCATACCATTTTTAGAAAAGTTCCAAAAAAAGTTATTATGCAATATTATCTGATCGTTGCTTCGAACTTCATGACAATCAAAAAACATACCTAAAAAAGAAATCAGCTCGTCACATCTTTGATTTGGCAACATGCTTCAATATAAATCGGCATGATGATGCAAAACTTAAAAATTGTGTTTCAATTATGACCCCTGATGATA
The DNA here is from genome assembly GCA_024447195.1 of Panagrolaimus sp. LJ2414. NCBI lineage: Eukaryota > Metazoa > Nematoda > Chromadorea > Rhabditida > Panagrolaimidae > Panagrolaimus > Panagrolaimus sp. LJ2414. The sequence continues at coordinate 11,122,261 of JAMRXY010000016.1, forward strand.
CGTTCATCTTCCGGGCTGCCGATGAAGAAAAGCAACGAGATGCTAATGATCGAGCAACAATGGATTGGTATGATGCAATGTTAGTCGCATTAACCAATGCTCGGGCGCTACATCTTGGTCGACCTGTTTTGACTGCTGAATTCTTTGAATATTGCTGGGATGTTGTGCTTGTAAGCAAACCAAAAATTCGAAAACCTGTTCCAAATCCAGAGAATTTTGAAAATATTTGTGTTTTGCGCCCTGAACTCAAGACCCGACATCGACTTGGATTTTATGCACATACAATAATATTGTGCAAAATGGGAATCCAGCCTGCCATGTCTGGTCTACCAAAATCTGGAATTCCACCATTCCGAACCGAACATTTCATTGAAATTCAACGACAATATGTTGCTAGTTTTGGATTTCAAGAAAGATATTTTATTATGAGAGTCGGTCGTGCAGCCAGCACCGGAATGTGTGAAATTTGGGCTCAATGTGAATCGGAGGAAGTTGCGGCATCAATTCATACCCGCTTGAATGAAATTATTGAACGTGAAGGAAAGAAAAGAAAGTCGTAAGTTAATTTTACAAAATATTTAAATTAATTTTCTTTTAATACGACACAAATAAATTAGTCATGCATCACTTTTTTTATTTCCTTGTAGTTTTTTTTGTATTTTAGAAAGCAATTAATTTAAAAAATTACTTTCTCTCATGCACTATTAAAGAAAGACAGACAGGATTTCCTAAAATTCTATGTTCTTAAAAAATTTAAAGATCTTATGCTAATTTTTGCCTTGAGTCATATATAATAGACATGACAGATGCAAAAAAAGAACAACAGATGTTTTAGCAAAACCACAAATGCATAAAATTTAAATATTTATATTCTCATTTTAGACAATCTTCGTCGTCACATTACCATCATCCACCTTCATCTTCTTCATCATCGACAGGAGCAGCCTCAACAACAACAGGTGCATCAAAAGAAGTTACATCAAGTTCTCGATCAGAACCAAGTCACAGTCCAAAAGTTGAACATTTAACACCTGAACCAACAATCTATCAACCCCCTCCATCTCTTCCACCAAAGACAACAATGTCTTTAACATCCTCATTGCAAAGGCCTCGACTCACTGATATTACATATAATATTCCTGAAGATGAAACCCTCTCAACCCATAGCAGCACAGCAGGATATTATCGTCCATTGGGAGCTAAAAGTATCGATCAAGCAATTCTAAGGGATATTACAAGACATGAAGAAAAAAGTATTGATGAACAGCCAAGATCACTGACTGTTGGAAGTCAATCTCCATCATCGAGTAGTTGGTTAAATATGTTAAGAAGAGGAAATAATCATCATCGAACTGCTGGAACTCCAACATCATCCCTAAAACATACTGATCGATTTTCTCCAACAATTACAGTATCCCATCAACAACAACCACCCCGAAAAGCTCCAAAGCAATCATCATTTTATCCAGTGGTGGAATGGGCAAAACAGCGGGCATCTCTTATCAGTGGAAGCAGTCAGCCTGATGATGAAACAGAAGACAGCGGGGGAACATTGAAAGTTGTGGATTATGAAGATACGATACCAGAACGACCAAGTGTTTATATGAATGGTTGTCTACCACATGAAAAGCTGATCGAATTAGCTCTTGAAGGAAAGCTCAGATATGACGAACTTGGTTCACGAGGTTCAACAAGCTCATATCTTGACGATGAAGCAAATGAAGAAAAAAAGGATAATCTCAAAGACCGGGATTCTGAATTACTTCGAAAGAGACAAATTACAAATGATTCCGGGAAAGGTGAAGACAGTGATTCAGATCGATATAATCGATTCACCCCTGAAGAACAAGAAGATTCTTCATCCTTAACTGCAGATGATGCATACAGTGATGATTTATCTGATCGAAATCACGATAATAATTTTGAAGCTTGTTCAACTTCAAGCATGGGTGGAACATCCTCTCATACAAGTGGACATCATGAAAAAGAATCAAATTCTTCAGGATCTGTTAGTCATCTTCTTGTTCCATCAACCACTGAACAGCAGCATTTAGAAGATATTCAAAGTTATATCTCCGATTCATCTGATTCCTGTTATTCATCCTTAAATGCAAATGCCTACACACAAAATCCCCCAAGAGCTTTTTCATTTTCAAGTAATTTGGTTCAAAATAATACCTATGAAATGATGCATCCATCAAAATTTGCTGCAAGAATTGACGAGCATAAAGTCTTTTCTGGGACCGAAGAATCACTGCCATTAAGTAATGAAGGCCTTCAACTTGGTGAAGAAGCTGCAACATCTGCAACAATGCCAAAAGCAGTTGTACGAATTTGCGCTGGAAATGTTCCACAAGCTCCAAAAGAAGATTTACGAAAGCGTGCTTTCAGTTTAGGAAGCAGATCTTGGATACTGTAAGTTGAAATCTTCATTTGATTTTAAATAATTTTAATACAGAGATTTCAGAAATCCACTTCGAAAATTATCTGGTAATCATGCCCGGGCATCCAGTTCAAAGGCTTCATCAATTGCTGATGAATCTGAAAACGAATGCAATGAATCTGTTGCCTCTCATCGATCACATCCTGAATCGGCAGCTTCCACGGTTCAATCCGCTAAAATGTTATCCCCTCAGGGTCGATCTGATAGCATTGATTCATCTGTATCCCATCCTGGTCGAGTAACTCGATACACAAAAAATACCAGTAAAAAAGCGAATGACCTGATGGAAGTAAATTTTTCACCTCCAAATTCTATCATTCAACAATACAATGCAATTGGATCTTCTGCCAAAAATGGTTCCAGTGGATCTGTGGATAGTACCCAACGATCCCGAGCCCCATCATTCCTTAATAATCGAACAACTCCAACCGCAACAGAAAATGTTGAAGGTGAAGGCTCGAGCCAAGGTCCAACTGAAATGCAAATGGCTGAAGTTCAATGCTTCATCAAAAAAGATGATGAAATGATGATGATGATGTTGATGAAAGAAAAAGATACATCATCCCTTTATTCAACAAAAACAGAATCATCAATGCCATATTTTGAAACAATTGAAGAGAATCCATCATCTCCAAGATCATCATCCAGGCATTCAAGGAAATCCTTGGAACCAATTCGAAAAGAATCTGTTACAAGACTGCAACCTCCTGTTGAACATCTCAATTATGTTGTGATTGGAGTAAGTTTTTATATTTTGGGATACAGTATCCTGAAAATAAGGAAACAAAATATTTGCATAAGCTCTTAACGTCAGAATGGCACATCTTGCCACAGGCTTAGTGTAAAATTTTTTATCAAAACATGCAACATTTATTGACTCATAGTATTATCTTCTTTTTTGTAAATCTTTTGGGATAAGCTGAAAAGAAGATAACAAGAAAGACTCTAAAGATTGTATAATTTTTTGCACTCAAAAACAAAAGAATAAACGATTTTTGGCCAACCAGTCATTATGAGATTTAGGATTTAAGGGATTTCAAATATGTAAATTTTCAAAACACAATTATTTTGTCACCAGTTTATTACACATGTTGTTTTTTCAGAATCACCCAGAAAAATTGCCAGAAAGAAAGATCAGTGTTCCATCCCCAAGGATACGAAAAGATCAAGGCCGTCATTCGCTAACTTCATCATCCCAAAGTAGTAGAACCGATAATTTAAAAGCTTCTGAATCAACAAAAGCTAAATGAATCTCATGTAAATAAATAATTCATTAAAATCCCCCTGAAAACATTCGTCATTCTTATTATTTTTTTATATTTAAATATAAATATATATCTATAAATATATCTCATTTGTCATTTTAAAAAATATTATAAAAAGCTGTGATAAAATTTTTATATATAAATTTTTTATTTTTATGATTATTTAATTCAACAAAATAATAAAAACATTCTTAATTTAAAACTTTTGGTTACAGTATCAACATAACAAAATATTCAAAATAATTTTGAAAACAGAAATCAACACGTTGTACAAGATTTATTTATTATAACAACTGGTTATGTCATAAATGCCGTGAATTGAAATTAAAACTGCAGATAAAAAATTTGTGACGGGATATAATACTAATTGCGATGGAGAAAACTGTTTTTAACAGTGTAAAAAATTTGCAAATTTTCAAAAATAAGATTGAAAATTCAAAATTACGTGCTTTTAAGGCCTTGGGAAACTAATTGACTTATCGGTGATCACTTGAAACAAATTTCTAAAAAACTTAAAACTTGTTGTCCGTAAAAAATATCTGACTGGAATAATTTTTGAATTGACAGCCGAATCTTTTATTCATTAAATTTTGTAACGTCAAAGATGTTTTTTAAAAATCTGATGTTTAAACTTTACCAATAATTCACTATGGAATTTTTTCTTCCTTTTGCCGAGAAAAATCCATCATACACTAAGAAGACATTTTCCACTCAAGAAAAATTTGTCGTTTTTTTTAAACATTTTTTTCAAGCTTTTTAATATGTTGTGTTATTCTTAATTATTTAAAATAAGAATAATGCTTTTTAAATCATCAAAATTGATCTAGCCGTTGCTGATATCTGCAAAAATCGGATAAAACAGAAATTTTTTTGTACAAGGAAGAAATTGAGCAAATAGTTTCAACACGAAAATGTCTTTTTAGTGTATGACGGATTTTTCTCGGAAAAATTCCATAGTGAATTACCGGTTGTTTTTATGATAGTTAAAAACATGAAATATAATTTCGGCATTTGACCTGCCTTTCTTTTAATTTTGAATACAACAATAGCAAAAAAACAACAACACTAATAATGGCATTCAATTCTTTTTTTCGCTTGGCACAAAGAAAATCTATATAAAAAAAGCTTTTGTGAAAAAAAACTTTTATTTTTTTTATTTCAGTACAACAACACAAAAAAATTCCGATAATTACTGGTCGGAGAAGGTGAAAGCAAAATAAAAAAAGCATTTGCATTGAAGCGATTCGATTCGACACGCGTTTGACGAGGTCATCTCATCTGAGGAGGGTTGATGGAAGAATGAATGAATAGATGGATGAATGTTGGATGATGGTGGAAGGAAGAAAGGAGGGATGAAAATAAAATCATTGCCTTTTATACTCTATACTTTTCTAAAAAATATATATTTTTTGGATATTTCAATAACACTATTTCACTTCATTCATTCCATGATTCTTTTTTTTGCTTTAAAAAATTATAAAAAATCAATAATATTAAAGTAGGCGTTTAAGAATTTTTTGATCACTGATTTTCAGGTTTATGTAGCATAAACCTGAAGATCAGGAATCTTTTGTTAAAGCAAATCCATTCAAGTTTATTTTCACTGCGCGATCCGAGAAATGGAAAAACCCGTAAACCGCTGCCTCCTTTAATTTTGTTTATGAAATTTTTATTCTACTGTACCTTCCTTTTCATTCGATATATTTCCGTAACTGAAGTGGAATGGAAGTCCATAAAGCATTTATGTTTCTGGAAGTGTATCTATGGATTTACTCAAGTCTTTTTTCTATTACTTCTCAAAAACGTTGCATAAAAATTTATCTAAAAATTTTTGTAAAAGAAAGGGCATAAAAAAGAGGGAAAAAAGATGAAAGATGCGCAGATAATTACCGTCATCATCATCTTCATCATTGAAAGAATGGATGGATGTTAGCGTTAAGTCTTTTTTTATCCCATCTCTCTCTCTCTTTAGTTATTTTTGCCGAATATCTCTTTTTTCTGAAAATGTTGGATTCCAAAAAAGCAGAAAAAGAACAACAGATTGAAACTTGTTTATTTGAGTACTGTCCATTTTGCTTTTTTTTCGAAAAAAATAGATGGTTATTAACTCGTGTTTCACACTTGTTTTACCTTTTTTGAATAATCCTAATAGTCCATTGTCATTGCTAAAATCTAGTAATTTTTTGAGAAACCTGTCAGTTGTTTTTTGCTCTGTTATGATGGTGACAAAATTGGCACCTTTATTCTACAGATACACAAGAAATTTCAATGTTACTGTAGTTGTTTTGAAAAAAATAATGAATTACAAAAGCATACTTTTTTGATGTCTTTTATTTTAAATCATACTTCCCCTGATTCTTATTTTTTAAATACTGTAGAATTTTTACTATAAAGTTTTTTACAATTTAAAATAAATAGCTTTCTACCATTTATTCATTTTTAACACACTTTTTCCCTCTCTTTTTCTCTTCTTGACCCATTTCTATTGGCTATTTTAATTGTGTAATTCTTTAATTTTTTGTGTTGCTGTGTTTAATCTTGCAAATCGTTTATTCAGTTTTTTCATCATCAAAGAATGAAAAAATATTTTAATGATTGACTTTTTTGTTGTCAAAGAAGAAAAGAATGGATACTATTTTATTTCTTTTTTAGAAAAAAAACCGTCACTTGAGTCAATTTTCGTTTCGTTCCCCCCGTCATTCTTATTTTTTTCTGTATTTTGAAAAGCCTCCATTTTTCTGTTGGCGATTTTGGTCACTACTTTTTTTTGAACGTCACATTTTTGTGCTTGAATGATTCCCTTTTTTCGGAGGTCACTTTTATTATATTTCCGGTTTTTGTTTTGGAAAAGAGAAGAAGGGGGAGTTTTACTTACTTTATCCGTTTAACAAACCTGTACATTTTTTTGGATTGGTGGTTATCCCTTCGGGGAAATATGTACATGCATATGGATAATAGTAGCCTTTAGAATGAATAATGATTGTGATTGTCCATTATTTGTCATAACTGCTCTCGTATCTTTACAAAAATCTGTTACATCTGGTTATTATTGTAACAGAAGTTTTGCTTTGATCCAATACCGTACTCAATTATTTACGTGTCTTGTTCATTTTTGATGTGACACTTTTTAATTTTATGAATGGTATTATTTAGATTCCTAAAAATGCAACATGCTTTTTACTGTTTTTGATAGCTTAATTGTTAAATAATTTGTTCTTGTTAAATATTTTACTGATCTTAAAATTTTTTGCAACACTTGTTATCTGTTTTTTCATTCATATTTTGGTTGATGGGGTGGGTCTTCGATGGATTATTTAAATCTTTCTCTCCCCCAATTTTTCATGAAAGATTTTTTTTCAAAAATTCCTTCCGCCGCAAACAAAATATGTTGCCCGATTTGCTTGAAAAGTAGCTTATCTCTCTCAAATTCGACAACAATGTAGAAACACAAATACTCTTTTATTCTTTTTCTCTTTGAACCATTTCTTTTTTTTGTTCTTCTTCCAAAAATGGTCAAAGTTATTTCATCGAAAATGCGATTAACTTCTAAAAAATCCGTGTCCTTATTTCTTTACTTTAAGGATTGATTCTTCTTTTTCAAAATTTCGACACCAAAAAAAGTGTTAAAACCAATGTTTTTGTTTTGATCGGTTTACGTAAATTTATTATCCGAAAAAAAAGATGAAAGAAAGCCTTATTGTTCTTCTTGTTAGGGGTTTATTATGTGTCACAAAAAGAGACTTTTAAGAATCGGCTTCTTCTTTTTTTTCTATTTTTCGTGTTTTGTTTTTACGCAAAATCGACAGATTTTTGACAGTTTTCTTTTTTCACTTTTGCGTTTCCATATTTGACTTCAAAAAATCAAAGAAGGTAAAGCAAAAATGCTGCTTCATTTTTTCTTTCTGTGAATTTCGAGTCATTGGTTTTTCTCAAAAAAATTTATTGTTTGTTTCCAACAATTGTCTCTCCCTTTCTAAATTAAACCTTTTAAAGATCTGTCAAACAAATTTTCTCGGCTTTTTTAAAATTTTTTTAAGATTTTTCAAAAATAAATTCTTTTGTTTTGTTGCTATTTTTATTAATACACTTTTACGTGATTTTGTAGCTTTAATTTTTGTGGTCAAACTTATCATTTCACAAATTTTTTAGCCCATTTAATAGAGTTACAGTAATGAGATGAAATGACATATTTGCATATGGAATGTATTTTGCTGACACAAATTTAATAAGAAAAAATGATAATTAAAAATAATTTTTTGTTTGGCATTTTGCCGTTCTTTTTATTTTTGTTTATTTTTGAAAGCGTTTCACAATCACCCACAACGGCAGTCTCAAAAAAAGTTAATGGTAATTTATTTTATCACTTTTTATAAAATTTTAAATAATTAAATTAAATTATTCGAATTCGTTTAAATTTAATTTTTGAAGCTACAGTAATTTTTTAACTTTACAGTAATCCCCAGATGTGGTAGTCAGTTGATAACAATTGAAATTCAGTTTTCCCCGACTCAAGTTGCAAATGGTAAATTTACTGATTGGATAATTGTTGGAGATTCGGATCGACCAGAATGCAGGTTACGAGGTAATGGCGAGCTACAGTATGTTGTTGAAATTGCTGTCTTTAATGATCCCTGTGAGACGGTAATGGTTGCCCCAGGGGTTTTTCAAAATACAATTCGAATTGCTCAAATTCCTGCAATCGTGCTTCAAGATGACTTTAATTTCACCGTTAAATGTCTCTACGGGGCTCCCGAAGTTCAAGAACATCAACAACCAAAAAAGGTTAATCCCACTTTTGACATTGCTGGAAAGTATGTTTTAAAGCATCTTTAATAAAATGTTGAAATATTCATTTTTTTAGTGTATTACCTGATGGTTCAATATTTGCGAGTAAAGAAAGCGTTGATTCCGGTTTTGCCGGAGTTTCTCCGCCATCTTCCCTATTTCCAAGTGTTCATGATCGATCCAGCAATCCACATGTTGAAGATTTTTTCACGACAGAACAATTAAATTCTCATATTTTGCATACTTTAAATACACAAAATGAAAATTCAAAATCAATCTTTGGGTCAGTGGATGTTCCCTCAGAGGGAGGTGGAACTGGTAGTGGTCATTCAATGTCTACAAAAAGCAGTGGCAACAGTGATTCAAATGATCAACAAGTTCAAACTTTTGAAAATGTTGAAGAAAATAAGGCTGAAACTTCAACTTCTGGGGGAAATGGAAGCTTACTAGCAATTTTGCTGATTGCTTTCATCGTTTTGGCAGTTATGATTATGTTAATTGTACTGTTTATATGCCTAAAAAATCGATATTTTGATGATTATGAAGGAAAAGAAGGAAATACAAATGGCACTGAAACAACTCTTTCCCCAGGTATCATTAATACAGTATACAACCAAACATATACGGAATATTATTTTTAGGCCCAAAATCAGATAAAGATGAGCCATGGTGGAATAAAAAACCCCAGGTTGGAGGGACATATTTGCTGCCAGCTGAATATCGGGTAAATCGAACCCCTTCTGGAATGTCGTATGATGAACCCAGAACCCAAGCATCCTACACTTCTGATGAAATTGACCGTCACTCTGTTCGTGCAATTGATTGCCCCCCTGAGGCAGTGAACAGTTATCGGCAGTCACAAATTCGGGAAGCATTTCGAAATCGTTCAACTCCAACTGGATCTTCGGGAAATTCAAATAATGCAACACAGAATTTTGCACATCGTAATGACCCCATTGAAGAGGATGCCTTTGATGATGAAAATACTCTTCGAACAACGCAAAGTTATGCACAATGGAGAGAACGAATGCTTCGGTAACTATGCTATTAAGAAAGCAAAGCCTTTATAATTATATTTTTAGGGGTGATATGGCAGTTAACCCTCCGGATGCTCCAAGTGGGGATTTACAAGCTCGTTGTTTAACACCAGTAAGATCAATAACAGAAATTTATCGATCGGCAGAAACACATTTACAAAAAATGATGACTGACGGAGGTGATGGAAGAGATGCAGAAGAAGGTTTATATAAAAATTAAATATTGATTATAAAAATTTAAATTTTAGGGAACTACTCTTTGCCTCGACAAGCCAACGATGAAGGATTAGAGGGATCTGCCATTGATTTACTAGTTAAAAGCGTGGATAAAATCCGCGGATTTGGTTCCAGGAAATTAACAGAACAAGAAATTTGTTTGTTTATCTTACCTTATTTAAAAAGTGTTAAAAAATTAATTTCAGCAAGATGGAGACAGTTAATAACAAATGATATTCAACTTCAAAAAAATATAATGGAAGCTCGAAGTTTAGATGAGCTTAAAGCAATGTGTGAACATCCCGATTATCGGTTATATTTTACTCGAACTAAATGGTCACATATTATGCAATGTGTTGCTGAAGTTTTATTTAATACTAAATTTGCAAGTCCTGCGGGAAGTTTTTCACGAACAAATCCCAGGGATTCAACTTATAACTCTAAACAGGTACAGTATTTATACTGTAGTTGTAATTATTTAACATTAATTTTAGGATAATGAAGACAACAATAATCTAAATGGTTCAATGTTAAATGTGTATGTTGGAAATATTTCATCGAATCCGGGATGGCAGTGATGATCTATTTTTGTATTTAGTTTTTAAAAATTTGACTCAAAACTGTTACAACAAATTTTTTGGTAAAATAAAACTCAATTATTTATTTTTTAGTGTGAATTCTGATATCTTTAAACTGTTAAAATAAAACCCAAAACAATATATATAAATATAAATTTTGTATCATGATTATGTAAATCCAAAAGTAACAACTTTGTCATGTTGTTCTTTGTTATTCTTTTCAACGATTTTCTCAGGCATTACAGAATCGATTTCCCATGCGCATTTTTCTTGTAATGCATTACGGTATTTCTGTCGCTCAGCAGCTTTATACCAAACTGAACCATCAAATAATGCCGCAGGTTTGCCAATGGCATTTGCAATTAAAAATTGAATTCGAGTTGCAAATTCATCGGACGTTTCATCGGGTTTTTTGGTTTGTGGATCCAAATAATAAATATCATAAACAGCCGCCCAAGATGTCAACAACCGGATCAAATAATTATAAAATAAATCTTCAGACCTGTAAAAATGCGATAATAATAAAATGAGTTATACCAAATACAAAAATTATATTACCAAAAGCTATCACCAAAACGAGCATCTTGCCTGAAATCCAAATTTGTATTACTTTCTTGAGATAAAAAGCCTAAGCCTTACTTAATAGCAATTGGATAAATGGTTACATCATCGGCGAAAACAGCTTTCCGAAATTGTAGCACTCGTGTATTATTTGTACAGTACCCCTCAGGAAAAAGAAGAACTGGACCTGCCCGCTGAAATCCAACAATTTATTTTTATCATAAATTATTTGTTGATAAGTGTAACAAAAGTTTATTTAATTTGGGATTATATTTTAGAATATACGCAACAATATAAACGAACCCTTCCTTCATCCATAATTTGTTCAATAAAAATTTTTCGATCATTTGCTTTTCCACGATCAAACCAAATTGATTTGTTAATTTTTTCAACAAGTCTTTCAATGGCCCAAATAATGCCAGTATGGGATTGCCCGGTTACAGTATACAAATAATCTCGATTTGGATCAACATTGGCACAAATAATTTGAATATCATTTGGTGATAAATGATTTGATACAGCAATCCCTAAATATTTCTCAATACCGTAATTTTATGTTTAACAAAAAATGATAGAATACCGGGTTGTTTAGGAATTTTATCTTCATTATGATATCTTGCAATCACTCCAGTTCCGGCACAAAATAGCCGACAATAAGTGACTGAAATCCAAGTTTTTCGTTGATTTGAAAGTGGAAAAAAGAAGACAATTAAACACCAAAATGCTGCAAATCCGAATGAAGAAGAAAGAAGCAAAAGGCGAAGTGGAAAAAGAAAAAATGCACGAAATCCATATGTAATCATATAAAAAAGATGAAGTTTGATGTCATTATTTAACTGCCGCAAAATTGGAAGTGTAAGTTCATATTCAACATAGGCCGGAGAAAATGAAAATAATCCACTGACATCGTCCTAAAAAAATTAATTTCATAATTTTTTAAAACATCAAATTAGTGTCATTGAAGTGTGAGTTTAAAAAAAAGTGTAATAAATCAAAAATTAAAACAAGGAAAACAAGTCTGAATCACAGAAATTTTTGTTCTTGTCTGACATTTTTCGAAATGATTGAACATAAATAAAAATTCTTCTCTATTAGTTACTCAATTTTGTTGTTTTTTGAGATTTAAAGATCGTTGCGTTTTTCATCCAATTACAAAAATTTATTTACTAAGAAAAAACGATAGGTTTTTGTTAGCTTTGGAGCGATTTTTACATTCACATGTTTTTCATTTGAACTTTTGGCTGTTTTTGTTCGTCAAAAAGGCAACAATTTAAAGTAAAGAATACATTGCAGCAGTATCAGCAAATTAAAGCCGCAAAAGAAAACGGAGGAAGACAAAAAAGAAAAGAAAAGCGTTTTTAAATATCGATCACAGTTGTCAAATTTCAAAGTGCAAAATACGCTCGCTTTTTGAAAGTAGGAAACGATCAATGACAAAAAATAGTAAATTTTTAAAGAAAAAAATATGAAAGCTTGAAAAAATAGGTTTAATTTGCTAAAGTTGAGTCAAGCAGTTTTGGCACTTTTTAAACTGGGTTTATGTATCTCTATAATCAACAAACCTGAACAATTGATTGTAGCCCAGAAGAAGCAAAATCATGAACAACATCAAAAATTGATAAAGCATTTTCTTTATCAATATCAAAGTTGAATTGCATATCTGATGCCGAAACAGCAGATTGGGATCGAGATAATACACACAAAGATGGATTTCGCTGAATTGTTGTTGTTGAATCTGTCCATGCCAGACCATTTTCAGTATCAATACAATGAAATTTTGCAAATATTTTTTGAATATACAAAACTGCTTGAAGATATTTATGTGGAATTGTTCCCCACGAAATTCCCAAAACTATTACAATAAATGTTGCAAAAAATACTAATAATAATGTTGACATATACCCACATATTAATGTTAAAATAATATTTAACATTTTAATACAATTTCTAAAGTGTGACAAAAAATAAATATCAAAGCTGGCAGCCGAAAAATCAAAGACAAAAATAAACACTTGAAAAAAAACTTTGACCAACTCCGCCTCAAAAAATGAAAATCAAAATGTCTTCTTTCTATCAGTTTTTAAAAGTGTGAAAAATGAAGGCAAAAAATAATAAAATTGTTGCTGCTGCTACTATGATAAATATTTTATTGCACCAACAATCTGAAATCAAAGAAAAAAATGATAAATGTTGTTTTTTGGTTCAGCAAAAAAATGAATCAGCAAAGAAAAAAACAAATTTGGGGGGATCTTTCACCGATCAAAAGGAATGAAACAAAAAATATAAATAATTTTAGCTATTTTTAAACGTTGTGAAGCAATCACTTTTTAGGTTGTTTTTTAAAGTGAAAATAAATCAAGGAGAAATACAATTTCTTGTTTTTAAAAAATCAACAAAATTTTTATTAAAATAGGGAATCATTATATTTTTGAAGCAGAAAGGAAAAAAAACTGATTATTAATATAGATTTATGTTAAATGCGAACGAAAATTTAAAATAACTTTTAACAGACCTGTAAAAAATAAAAGAAAATTGAGTAACAAAAAAGAGCGTTTTTTTCAATCCAATACAAAACAAAAAATAAGTGGATGAATAACACACACACTGATTTTTTTGTTTACGTATTTTTTTCTTTCCTCAATTTAATTCTTTTTTGTTTAGACAAAAGTGTTCTTTATGTCTGCTGCCTTTTCTACTATCACCACAACCTCAACATTTCATTTATTTATGTTTAAAATAGAGTCAGAAAAACACAGGGAGGGAGAAAAAACAACAACAAAAATTTTAATCGATACAGGAAAAAAGAGAAGGGAAAGGTTAATTAACAGCAATTTTAATGGTGGTGCTGGTGGTGGGATTATGTTTTGTCTCTTTCTTTCATTTGCCTTTAGTTTAATTTTTCCTTTTTTTCCTATCGATCCATATTCATTCATTTGTTTTTTTTGATGCCACCAAGAAAAAAAGAAAGTGATCAAAAGTGAAGAAGGGCGGAGTTTTGAGGTATTCTTTGCTGCCCGAGAAAATCAGAAAATGACTGAACTGGAATGGAAAAGATTGATTGGTGTCTGTTGTCTGATTTTTTTGTTATGCAATTTTTTTTAGTAAAAACACAAAACTCTTGTCTAAAGACGAATCTTGTTTTTAATTTTTCGATGTTCATCTTTCAATTTTAATGATTGATTGTTAAACCGAGCTTTTTCCATTTTTGATCAAAAAAATATTTCGCAGTTTTCAACTTTTTACAAAAAACGAAATAACAAAATGCGGATAAACAACCTTTTGAAAAGTGTAAATGTTAATTATCTTTTTCCAACAGCTCCAGCAGAAAAAAAAGAAACATCGCTTTCGTTTACTTTTCTTTGTCACTTGTAAATGCCACTTTGAACTTTACTTTTCTTCCGAAAAAGAAAGAAAGAAAAACCATTAAAGAAAAAGATGCCTTTCTTGTACACAAAGAACGAAGAAAAAAAGCAAAAAAATGAAACAAAAATGCAAATAAATTTTTTTTCATTTTTGATTTTTTCGAAGCGCAATGGCTACTGCAGTCAGTGAATGATGATGATGCTGTTGTAAGGTATTTACAAATTATTTTTTCTAATTTTTGTGGCAACTTTTTCAAAAAGGGCTGAATGTCTTCACAAATTTGTACCTCAAGACCAAGGCTGTCCGGAATTCCGGATTCCGTGATTCCGGCTGATTTTTGGCATTCCGGAATTCCGGATTCCGGATCATAATATTTTTTCCGGACAGCCTTGCTCAAGACCCATCATATATTTCTTAAACTTTAAATGCAGATACTTTTTCATGAATTTGCTATAGTTTTTCACCTGCCCAACTTTTCTCACCCTCTTTTCTCGGATCCTTTGCGACCAGGGCTCTGCGAAATCGAAATTTGAAAAATCGAAATATCGAAATCGAAATAATTTTCGACTTATCCGAAATCGAAATATTTTTTGGATCCTTCGAAATCGAAATCTATATTTTCCTCCGAAATCGAAACCGAAATTTTTTTTTCTTCAAAATTTTTAAAGTTTTTTAATCTGCTGGTGACGGATTTTTATGATTATTTTCATCCATGAATGACATAATATTACCTTTTCAGTGACTTTTTAGCTCTTAATTCCGCCTTTTTGTTGGATGAGAAATTTCGATTTCGAATTTTTGGCAAAAAACCGAAATCGAAATATCGAAATCGAAATAAAAATTTACACGTTCGAAATCGAAATAACGAAATCGAAATAATTGTTGAAATCGATATTTCGATTTCGCAGAGCCCTGTTTGCGACTTCATACATGATATATTTCCCAACAAGGGAGATTTAACATTCTATTCGTTTTTCTCTCAACAGAAAGTTTTTTTCCCTAAAAATAAACAATTACTTAAAACAAAATTAAATCAAACTACAACTCCATTTTTTTCTTCTTCAATGACTTTTAAGCCAACATTGTTGTTTTTTGTTGATGTCTATCACATGCATTTGCTGATTTGAAATGTTCGAATAACGAAACAACGTTTACCTCATTTTGTTTATTTTATCTATGTAGATTTTACTTACTTTAAAAGTAAACTCAACTTAATGATCTGTTATTAAGGATATAAAAACTGCAGTTTAATTTTATCGAGTTCATGCTTGCAGTTTTTTAAATAAAATTACGGTGTCCTTTTTGCTTTTTTTTTTTTAGGATTATTAATTTTATCAAATTCAGTTTTTTTTGTTTATTAAGTGACTTAATTTTTGATGATAAATAATAAGGAAAATCATTCGGCATTCCAATATGGTATGATTTTCTTTACTGAACTCCTTAAAATTATTGAACTTCTGATATTGGAGATTCATTTTCCTCCATTTGTAGAAGAAATTCAAATAGATCCTATAGAAAGTAAAAAAGATAAATATTACAGAGGGGGGAATAAAACTCGCTTCATTTGTTTGTGATTTTGGTGGTGAAAATTCTACAGAATTTGAAACCAGAGATTTCTTGGCAAATCAGTTTTTAAAGATTTTAAACTTGAATCTATTGTTAATTTATCCCATAATTTTTTCCATTTTTTACACCGTAGTTGTACATATGTCACAGTAAGTACTTTGTTTTCAAAGACAATTTTAGGTATTCCATAAAATTCAAATTTTGTCATCAGTTTGTAGAATATATCATATGTCGAACAGGTGATGCAACAAGATTTTTTGCCCATGACTTTTGTTCGAAGTGATGACTCTTTTAAAGCATTTTTAGAACTTTGTTGTCTGGGGTGAAAATGTTTTTGAAATTTTGATCAACAAACTATATATGTTAGTCCCTTTTTTTGTCACGAAAGACTTTTGCAGTCACAACATCCTTTGTTCATCACAGTTTCAAAATATTGCATCATTCTTATAAGCGTGAGAAAGAGACGAAACAACAAATATGATTCAAACTTATTTAGGCAACAATTTTCGCAATGTTTAGTCGTGCTTTTCTTCTTTTGTTAGAAATTTTATGTTTAAATGAGTAAATTATAAAAGCCACTGTCTGCTATATTTTAGATGGCAACAATAGAAAGCGGACTGTTTCGTTTTGCGGCGAGTCATTCCAACAATGATATCAGCAGCCAATTTTCCAACTTAAATTTGAATAACGTTCAAAAATTTTCACTTGATGATGGATCTACTTTTTCATCTTTTAGCAAGTCAAACAAAAACAAGTTTTCTGGTAACAAAAAAAACTGCAATTCTACAAAATTTAAAAAATACTTTTTTCAAATAATTTCAACTTTAGGCGGTTGTGAGCGTCTATGTTCGGTTTTTAAGCGTCGCTAGTTTTAAAGGGTGTTGAGGAGAAATTCAATTTAGTAGAATTGCATTAGCTTTTACTTCAGTTAATAATTACGGTGAAAAAGAAAAATTATGGGATAAATCAACAAAAGATTCAAGTTTGAAAGCTTTAAAAATTCCAAGTTTACATTTCGAAGCCAAAGAAACAAAAGACATCCGAAAGAATTGGATTGGTGATAAGCAAGATGCTTCTTTAAATACAAAAAGTAGCAGCACCTTATCCCTTCACATTGCAGCATATGAAAATTCCCTTGAAGTTGGATTAAATGAAATTAAAGATTTGCCAAAGAAATCAAATTCTGTTGAATTTTTACCACCGAAATCACAAATAAATCAAGCGAGTTTTATTCCCCCTTCTGTAATATTTATCAGTTTTACCTTCTATAGGATCTCTTTGAATTTCCTCGACAAATGGAGGAGAATGAATCTTTTTCAACGCCAGAAGTTCAACAATTTACAGCATCTCAAAGATTATTGTCACCAAATCAAAGTACTCCAGTACGTCGAGCACGATCTTCGGGAGTAAGTTATAAGAATACGAAAAACCGGTGATAAAAAAACTTGGATATTATTATTAATCAATTTTAGGAGGGAATATTGCTGCTTTTGTTTAGTTTCTAGAGTAAATGAGACAATCAGTGGCATTTTTTTCAAAAATAACAATTACGATTAGTTAGTATTATTAAAGATAAAATATAAATCGATTAAACTCAAATAATTTATTTCGTTATGTATACACCTCTTTGCCAAAGAAACTGACTGCGCAAATGTGAAAGTCTCACAAAGTTCACCTTTTGTTTTTAGCAAAACTCTTATAGCGACTACCATTGCATTTTGCATCCTTTTTCACCGGGTATCTCGCAATTTTCTGCTGCCGCTGGATTTCTTAATTTCTTAACTTCTGATTATATTTTAAAATTATTATTAATAAATTCTACTGGAAAACAACTCCGTTATATTTATTTGCATAAATTTTTAACTGCGTCTTTTACTAAATCGATTTGCAAATTATATTCTTATTCCACTGCGCATTTTTATGCGCCATAAGCAACAATTTTTTAAACCTATAGATTTTTTTGTGTAACTTTAACAAAGTTTGTAACGTGGCGCTTCTTTTAAATTCGGTTTTATCGAACCTTTACAATCTATAGATTCATTCATTGTCTTTTAAGCATATTCACTTTGGAGAATTATTTATGCCTGCAACAATGCCTTTGCGTCGTTCTGCACGACTTGCTGCAATTCAAGAAAGAAGAAGAGAATCTGAAGAAGATGCATTAAGACAACAGCGAGAAAGAATTGCACAAACTCATCGCCATGTATCCAGACATGGACATGGTTCTGGACCATCTGTTTCAATGCGCATGCCAACTCCACCTCCCTCTTTACGATTAACTCGTCCAAGAGTTCGAACTCCTTATGGCTTAGAAGAGGCATCAAGAACTAATGCACGTGGACGTTCATCTTCAAACATTAATGAACGTCCACGTCTTGTTCGTCAATATGCTATTCGTCGTCGTCATAATCATGAAGTTATGGCAAATCCACAGGTATTTGATTTTCCTTACGAGACTGGCGTTCAAAGAAGTGTTTCTATTATGAATTTATTGCAGCTTACAAATCGTGGTACCAATACTAATATTTCTGCAAGACATAGCTCATCTGGAAGATTTCCAAATCGACCTATGAGAGCAGGTGGCGCTTTAAGAGCAGGTGGCTCTACTACGATTGCCACTAGTGTTCGTTAATTACTTTTAAAATTTCGATCTCTTTTAAATCCTCATCTTTTTAGCACAATCTTAACCGACCTTTGTTCATATATGATACTCCAGAACTCCGTGAAAGCGTTTTTAATATTGGTATGAATTCTGATGTCATACCTTAAGAAACCGGTTAACCATAATACTTTAGGTTTAATTCTTGGCAACAGATATAGCAGTGATTCAGAAGATTCTTACTTTCAACCACGTGTTATTGATCCTGATGAAATTTCTGAAGATCAATCTGATGAAGAAACAACTCCTCCTCCAGAAACAGCAGCCCCTCTTGTTCAACGACGAGTTACACGTTCAATGAGTACCCGAGCGGCTGAAGGTATTTAAGATATTAATTTTTAAAATCTCATAAAAACAAAACATTTTCAGTTCAATCTTCCTCTGTTTCATGCCGTCCTGCAACTTCCCAAAAGAAGATTGTCAAAGGATCGACATGCAAATGTAAAGCAGGGACAAGTGCAGTTAGAGGTATTTGGCTTCCATTTTATATATTCTTATGCAAATTGTTTTTTTCATTTTCAGCAGTTATTAAAGTTGAAAAGATTTCACCTTGCACAATTTGTTATGAAGATGAACCAAAGAAGCCAGTTGCTTGCACTTATTGCCGCCAAATTGTAGGATGCCGTCATTGTGTCAAAAAATGGTTTATGACAACGAATATGAGCCATCTTGATCAACGTACACCTTATCCCATGAGTGGTACAGATCGTAATCATAAACGGTATTTTTTTATAATTTGTGCAATTTCGAAAAGTGGGAAAGTTTAAGTTTCTAAGTAATTTTGTTGCACAGAATAGTTTTGGTAAAATTTAACTTAATGAATTTATGCTTTAACTTAATTTCATACTTTTTTTCGATTCCACTTAAAATTCGAAAACTGTTAGCAATTACGGAGGGGTGGATACGATATATAATCTTAAAAAATTTTCAGATGCCCACTGTGTCGACAAGATGTTAATTGCTATTGTGAATTTTGTAAAGTAGTTACCTAATATTCTTCTTGTAATATCCTTTTTTATATTTATTATTAACACTTGTTTGTCAATCATTCGGTTTTTATTCATTAAATATGTTATGTAATTTTCTCATGTTTAATACCACGCAAATTGTTCCATTTTCTCAAGAAATTGAAGGGGAGGCGGATTTTCCGCATTGCAAAAAATCTTAGATTTTTTTGTGAGATTAAAAATTATTTTATTAAATCGGATTTCTTGATAAAACTTTTTCATGTGCTTTATTTTTGTTTGAAGAAATGGTATACTTCGTTGCATTGTTTTGTCTGACACCCTTAAAATTTTAGACAAGTTTAATTTTTGGATGTTTTTTGTTTGTTATTTTTATGTTCCATTTTAAACTTGCAAAATAAATGAAATATTTAAAATGATTTCTTTTAGTGTTAAACAATTTATTTTTTGAAAAAAATACTCGTAGTAAAAAATGCACATAAATTAAGGCTAATTTTTCCCGTTTTCTGTTGAATTGAGCAATGAATGTGACAGGCCTTTCATTTCTGTTTCATTGGATTCAAGTTCAGCTTTTTCATATCGTTTTTGATTTTTTGTCTGAAATGAAGAATTATTGTTTTGGAATTTTTGGATTTTGATTTTTAGATTTTAGCAATTTAAAATCAAAATTGTGTTTAAGTTACAAACCTTGAGCATGTAATAACAATAAAATAAAAAACCTAAAAAGACAAACGAAACACTCATTATTATAAGTAATCCAAATAATCGAACATCGGGAATTATAATTACAACAATATCTTTTAACACTGAAAAACTTTTGTTGGCAAATTTGTTTTAAAGCAGGGCTAAACTGGTTTTAACTTTGTCAAAAACAGAAAAAAAGCTAACCTGAAAAGAATTGACAAAGACCATTTTGAACCCCAAAAATTGTATTTCTTTCGGCTTCAGGAATTCCCTCTTGCATCAGCTGGGTAATGGAGAGATCAGCCATCCATAAACCGAAACGGGCTAATGTTATTCCACAAAAGAATACGATAATTGATGACATTGGGCCTGTGAAGGTAAAAGAATTCCAAAACGTTACACTTGATTGTTGAGGAATTTGAATAGCAGTTGCTGCATGAGTTGTTGAATTTTCATTTGCGCCAGCTTCCAATGCAGGAGAAAGGTAAATCGAAGAAAGGAATTTCGTAAGCCATTTATCGAAAGTCCATTCATTTGCATATTGAATTGGGGCAAATGGACTTCCCGGCAAAAAGATTGATAAAACACACAACCATAAAAATAATTGTTGCAACTAAAAATTTTATATTTTAATTTGTAATTCACAAATACTATTAATAATTGTTATGCAAATTTTTGAAGGCTTACAATTAAACCAAGTAATCCAGATTTTCGAGGACCAACTTTTTGTTCCACCAATGTATAGGATAATGCCCCTGCAATTCCTAATGCAGAACCAATACTTCGAAATACTCCAAGGACATCTTCTGGAACACCTCGATTTTTTCCATAACTAATTGCAAGCTAAAAACATTTAATTAATTACGGTACCCCTGATGGGAATTTAATTACGCCATCAAATCCAAGAATTGTCATATAAAGTAGGGCCAACCCAAAGGCAGCTGGAAAAACTTTTTGTCGATAATATGACAGAAATAAATCACAAAATGTATGAATTCCTGATAGTTTGCCATCTTCTTTTAAAGGTTTTACATCGTTTTCATTTTCGACAGGTCCTTAAAAGAAATACAGTACTCTAGGGATGGGATAACTTTAAAAAAGAATAAAAAAACCTCGTTGTCTGCTATGCAATGCGGTAACCTTTGAATAAACTTGTGACAAAATATATCTTTCAACACCCCATGATAATAGATTCCAAACAATAAAAATGAAACATGCAGTTCGATGTCCGCTATATTCTGTGATAATCCCGGTAAGCAGCGGGGCAACGACAGAAGACAATTGATCGATTGTTGTCATTGTTGCATTTCGACCTAAAAGATTATTCAAATTTTGAAATTTAACAGGTACTAATTTTTCATGTTATCAAATAGTTTTTTTCTTGCATTTTTCTTTTATTTAATGGCAACTTACTTGACAAAGTATTGCCGCCTTCGATCTCAGCCATTACAACAATCCAATCCTTTGTAAATGCCATTCTTTGACCTTCTGATGCACATTTCGAGATTGAACAGAATAATATGGATAATACTAAACAAATGACATAAAAAATTGATGAATTTGAGATGGATAAACACACTGCCAGCAGTGCAGCTGAGATCGCAACAGAAATATTATTCACTGCTAAGACGGTTAAAGCTCCTAAAAAAATTAGCACTTCAGAGTTTTTCTGTCATTTGATAAGAATTTTTAAAATTTATTTATTAAATAATTGATTTTTTGATTGAATTAAGCCAATTTTAAAAATTAACATATTTTAAGAAATTTACCTGTACGTCGATCAAGCCGATCTAGCATTTTTCCGACATAAGAAGCTAAAAGCATCGCAGAAACAGATTCAAATAATTGATTGATTCCGACCAATCTCATTCCACCCAAACGTTGCAAAACAAAAATGATAGCAAAGGTCCATAGCCGATCCCCGATACATGATATACAGTATCCCAAATATAATAATTGAAATTTCTTTGATGGTCTAGAAATAAATGCCATTTTTGGAATAAAATAAAAAATAGTTGATAGACAAGGTATTTTAAATTTTGATTTATTGTTGAATAAAAATGTCTAATAAAAATGCATAAAAATAGGCTATGCCTTTTTTAACATAAAATTACACCCTCCTTTTTATGGGAAAACAAACATCAAAAAAAGATGGAAAAGGAAAAGACAAGCTTTCGCTTTTCTCTTCCAATCTTATCACCTTTTTTCGAGACATGCTTTGATTGTAGCTTCTTGCATATTTTTTTCTGATTTGTAAACGTGACTTTTTTAAAATTATTTGAATTAATTAAAAAACTTTTTGTAAGATTAAAAAACTTTGATTTACTCAAAAAAAGGTCAACAACAAAAAACGAAGGTGATCAATGAAAAATTCGAACACGATAAAATTCGAAAAAATTTTTACCATTAAAAAAGTAAGATTCAATCAAGGCTCTCAGAATTCCTAAAAAAATAAACTTACGGTTTAAAGCCCATTGTTTATAACAGAAAAAAGGAATCAAAAAGCAATCGATTTTTCCGTGTTTTTTTTTCAGCTGTTATGTTTTTTTATGAATCATGAAAAAAGAATCCATTCATTGAATTTCATCAAAGGGTCGAATTTGGGATTCTACAAAATTACACAAAAATATATGTCTTTATACAAAATTTTTAAAAGACAGTTAGTTAGAAAACGATATAACACAACAATAATAACAAACAAAAAAACGACACACTTCTTTTTTTCGGTTGAATAAATTCACATTCATATTGACCGTCTGGGGGAGAAAGATGATGGTGATGAACAACCATACAAAACAAAAAAGGGATTTTATTGACAGATTGTGTCGAAAATTGACAGACAATAAAAAACTCACAAAAACAAAAAAACTGTTAAAAATATCACAATTTTCTATGCATAAAAAGTTATTACCATTTTTGATCAAATTAGTAAAAAGAACTGTGTTCAAAAAAATGTGTCAGCTGATGAAACATACATTTTTTGCAATCACTGTAAAGAAAAATATTTCAAAAATCAAAATACAAACTTCAAAGCGAACTCATTTCTTGCATTCTTTTAACATTTGCAAGCAACCCTTTTTTTCGAAAAAAAATGCACGAATTTTTTTCCTTCTCCTGCTTTCATAAAAATATATAAAAAATTAATGATGTCAGTTTGATAAATAACGTCATTAAAAAATAAACAGTTAGAAGATCAAAATAAAATATGAAATTTGAATTTCTGCAATTCTTGTGACGTATTGATGATACTATATTTTTATAACAAAAATCAAATTCAACTCAATGTTGCAAAAGCTGACAAAACTTTTGATTTCTTAAATAATTTTATCAGCTAATTTTTTCACCATGATAATCAATATTTCGCCTTTTAAATCGATTTTGAAAATTTAGTGTTTCATATTTTTCTACAAAAACCGTTTTTCAAAACAGTATTTTCTCAGTACCAATTTTTTTTAACATTTATCATTTCAATTTAAATTGTTTTCATAAAAATAATAAAATGTTAAAAAAATATATATCGAGAGCTTTAAGAAAATGAAGTGCAATCACAATCTAATGATAAAAAATTTTTACGTGATTGAAATTGTTACTTTTTTCAAAGCAACATTGGTTACAGATTGTTTTTTGAAATTTAGAACGATTTTACAAAATTTTTAAGCCCAAAAATTGACAAATTATTAAAAATTTTTATTTCAATAAGTGTATTTGCGTCATTTTAATTAACTTTTTCTGTTTGCCTTAGGAAGAAGAACAAAATAATAGAATTTAAAGTTTTTTAATTAATTAATTTTTTATAGCTATTGTAGTTTTTCAATTTTAATCCTTTCGGATTACGAATATACTTTTTTTTACAATTTAAAGAGATTTATAAATTTTGCCACAAATTTCAGCCTCCGCAAATTTGCACGCAATTCAATTTTCCATAAAAACCTTTAAAATTTTTTTTTATTTTTAAAGCCTTTTTATGAGCTTTATTTTAATATATGTTTGTCAGCAGCAGGCAACCATGACAACGATCCCAAACTTTTGCTACTTTTATTCAACAGTATTTTCTTCCATCCAAAGGGGGTGTGAATAAATAGTCTTTGGATTTTTTTAAATATTTACAACTTTTAAGCTTATATTTTTTGTGTGTGTCTTAAAAACCACCACTAGCCATGTTTTTGTTGTGGATGATGAGTTCAAAGAAGAGACTTTTTTCATTTCAAGTGTCCGTGTCAAAAAAGCTGTTTTCCGATTTTCCCACGGGATTTAAGATTTTTGGCTAAAGTCTTTTTAATGAGCCGATGTTGGTTGAGGTGGAAGTGTAGGTGGAGAAGAATATTTGTATTTAAAAAATGGTTTTTGATTTTGAATTCCTTTGTTAATTTTTTCCCATAATTTTGTGACACTTTTTCATAAAAATTGTGTATGAGAGTCGTCACATGTTGGGATAAGAGGAATTTTTTTATTATTGATAAATATTGTAATTTTTGATAACTTTTCCCTTTTTGTAAGTAAAAAAATTACCCACAAAAAATAGTTTGAATAAAAAATGTTGGTTTTACTCCCAACAAAAAATCGTGATTGTGATTCATCAACAGAAAAACCAAAGATTTCTAACAGTTGTTTATCAGATCAAATGCTTCCTTGTTTTTTAATCTTCCACCTTAAATCTAATAAACTTTTATCATTTTTTCTTTTGTTTTGGAACAAATGCCCTCAGGAATGTTTTTTTCATCACGTTTGAGAAGTAATTTCTGTTAAATTTGCCACAAATATCTTTTAGTTAAACTGTCAATTTTTGGACTTATTAATATTCCATTGCCAATTCTTCGCTTTTAGTTTAAACGTGAGAAGAAGCTGAAGATTTTGAGATTTGACGCATTTTTTGTTATTAAAAATGAGTAAGCTTTTAAAATTCTCTCACTTTTACATTTTAAAAGAATTTTCTTTAAACTTTTTGTTTCTCATTTTTAAAAAAGTCAGTAAGGAAGTTATTTGATAATTTAAAAAATTTAGCTTTCAATTAAATAAAGTTATTACCAGGAGAAAAAATAACCAAATTTTATTTTATCTCTGTAATTTCTTAATTAAGACGAACTATTTGAGAAAATTTTTTGCTTTGGTAGAAAAAATTCAAATGTCTCTGATTGACCCAAAATTGTTTATAATAGTTGCTTATGGACTTAAAAAAACGATTTTTTTTGTTTTTGGTGTAAGTTCATATCTGGGTTGGATTCTGGAGCGCTAAAACGGGATTCTGAATTTCGAAAATTCGATTTGAAGTTAAATCGTTAGCTTTGAAGTTTCAGCTATTATTCTGGGGGTATATAGGTTTTCGACCATGGGGAATCCGATGGTAACATCCACTTTCGTTTAAAATTTCGTTTTCGTGGTGAGACACATATACCATTTTGTTCTCACATAGTTAACACCCCTTTAAAAAAATGACTGAGATAAGTTGAATACATCTCCAGAATGCCCAGAATCTCAGCTTTCAGCTGGTATATACCTCTTACAAAAGTAGGCACCGCCAACACTTCGCCAAGCCAATGCCAAACCGCGCCAAACAAACAAATTCAAATTTTTTTTGTGCAAATGTTATTTTAAAAGCTAATAACAAGTTCTAAAATACTTTTTTACGTATTTTAACATAGATTATTATTAAATTTGTTAAAAATACACATTTTTGTTTGTATTAAAGCTCTTATAAAGCTTGATTTTTGAGAAACTACGGTTTTTTTGATTTATTTTGGCACGAATGAATTCGAATTGATATCAGAAGGGTACGAAGTAGTTTTTCTTGATAAAAAGGGCCCAGGAACTTGATTTCCATCATCGTCTTTGTCATAAGGGACCTTTTTATGCAAATTTTTTTGGTCAAAAAATGAGAAACTTGCATTTTTGAGGATTAAATTACAAATAAGGTGCCATTCGAAAGCCTTTGACGAGCTGAGTTTAAATATTTTGGACTTTAAGACATTTTACCTTTTTAAAGTGGTGTTATTAGGCACAGAACGTTTTTGCTTTACAAATGTTGATGAAACTGAATTTTTGGAGAAACTAGGTTTTTGTAAACGACCTAGTTTCTCCACTTCTCTATGCACGTATATGATATAATGAATTTTTGAAAAAAAGAGTGGCTTGGGTATCTTTAGAATTTTTAAAAGTTTTCAATTGTGAAGGTGTGAACATGAAATCATCATATAAATAAACCGTGCATTTCAGTTCAACTTTTGGTGTTTGTGTTCGATCCAGGTTTTTGAGGATTTTAAAAAAACTTTTTCAGTAAAAAACAAACTGGCTTGAACAGACTTTTCGGTCTTTACAATTGAAAAACATGTTATACAGTCGAACCGCGATTTTACGCGAGTTTTATTCGGTCCCTTGGATCGCGTAAAATCGAGGTTCGGCAGTAGTCAAAAGACCGAATATACCGGACTGAACCGCCAACATTGCTTATCTGGCTGCCATGATAAAACATTACTGAGCTTTGATATACTGTAACTCCGGTAAATTACGCTATTTTTTAATTTCACGGTAAGTGATCATACTTAATTGTGAGTCATCATGGACACGCGTGTCGACACGTGCTCTGCCCCAAATAATAACAATCCTGTGATTTTTTACCGCCATCAGCATAAGATCGACCGTCTGTCTCCATGAAATCCAATATAAAACACTGTTGATTTTATATAATGTGTAAGCGCCTTTATATGTTTTAATAGCAAAACCAACTTTTGAAATTAATGAAACAGCTCAAATTCATTTATATACTTTTTCAAGTTTCATATACGATACTTGAAAAAGTCGTCAGCAAGGGTGTCAAGTGTTATAACCTCGAGCGGCAAAGGTTATACAATTAAAGAAGTTTATTATTATCACAATATAATAATTATACAACAGAGAGGAAGAAGAGAAGACCGCCACCGAGAGACGATTTGAAGACAAAGTAAAAGAGGGAGAAAGGCTTTGCATTGAAATGGGATCGTGTTGGGACCATTTCAATACAAAAGAATAAATGAATAAATTTACATTCACAATCCCAACACATCCCTCCCCCTAGTTTTTAACTTAACAATAAAACTACTACAAGCTTAATAAAAAAAATTAATAAAGAGAGCATTTACTTTATCATTTCTTGAAAGTTGTAGCAGCAGCTTTGGAGCAATTGAAGCACGAGCAATACTAGGAGTACTTGGAGCATACAGAATAACAGTAGCAGAAGCTTTTGGAGCAGTTGAATCACCAGGAGTATCAGTAGAAGCATTTGGAGCACCACGAATAACAGGAGCAGAAGCTTTTGGAGCAGTTGAAGCATCTTTTGGAGCATCAGTAACACCAAGAAAGGCAGCAGAAGCATTGAAGACGATTTTGGAGATCTGGAAGAACATCAGTTCTCTCATCTTGAAGCACAGACACATCAGGACCTTTATTTGTTTTTCGCAACGGAAAAAAAATAAGCAAAAAAAATGAAGTAGCACTTTTATTTATTTTTCGCACCGGAAAAAAAAATAAGTAAAAAAAAAGAAGCAGCAGGACACCAGCAGCAGATCAGGATTCACCAAGTTGTTATGAGTTGATGAAGAGCAAGCAGCAGGTCAGGAATCTCGACGAAGAATCAGCAGGCAGGAATCAGAATCTCTTACAGTCTCGTTGTTATTGACGGTTGAAGAAGAAGCAATTTCAGCAGCAAGTAAGAACCACTTACACTCTCGTCACCAAGTTGTTATAACCTCGAGCGGCAAAGGTTATACAATTAAAGAAGTTTATTATTATCACAATATAATAATTATACAACAGAGAGGAAGAAGAGAAGACCGCCACCGAGAGACGATTTGAAGACAAAGTAAAAGAGGGAGAAAGGCTTTGCATTGAAATGGGATCGTGTTGGGACCATTTCAATACAAAAGAATAAATGAATAAATTTACATTCACAATCCCAACATCAAGAGGAACATATTCCCTCTCCAAAATCACAAGCAATCCTTTGATCTGTTACCGCTATCGGCACAAAGTCAATGATGTATTTCCAAGAAAAAGTTTCCAAATGTATCCGAAATACTGTTGGCATAGATAGGATTACAGTATGACAAAATTGTGTTTTGATGAGATTTTAATTTTTATAATTTTTAATGAAATGTCACTTAACTATTTTTTGTATTTGCACATTAAAATATTTGCATAAGGCAGTTTCTAGGCCATTTAAAAGTACCCCTTTATAGCAAAAAAGCATATTTTGCCGTATATTAATACTAACTTATTGTTGATGGTAATTCTGAAATGCGTATCTAACATGTTTGTTTGGTATTCCAATGGTTACAATACCATAATATATAATACTTTGTATCAAATTTCGAAATTCTTTGATTTTGAACATAGCTGGCTTTTGCAAAATATTTAATAAAGAATTTCTGCAGTTAATTTACACCTAAAGCTATTCATTAAAGAAGATTTGAAATTTTTAAAATACTTAAAGTAAAAATTAATGATGAATCCAAATTCTTTGACAAAACTATTGGTTGAGTGTCAAAATGGAACTCCGGGCCTAATAACACCACCTTAAAAAGGTCAAATGTTTTTTATGATACAAATCCATGTATTTTCGAGAATTAGGACAAAACATTGAAATTTAGCCTGTATCCATATTGGTTGAGTGCCAAAAAGGATCACTGAAACTGTTTTTGGAATTCTGGGCCTTATAACACCACTTTAAAAAGGTAAAATGTCTTAAAGTCCAAAATATTTAAACTCAGCTCGTCAAAGGCTTTCGAATGGCACCTTATTTGTAATTTAATCCTCAAAAATGCAAGTTTCTCATTTTTTGACCAAAAAAATTTGCATAAAAAGGTCCCTTATGACAAAGACGACGATGGAAATCAAGTTCCTGCACTGAAAAAAATGAGTATCGAAAAATGCCCCCATGTTGGGGCATATTTTAGGCAGCACTTAGGCATTTTAAGTGCATTTGCACCCAAGGGAGGGGGCAAAAAAATAAACCCCCATGTAAGGGCATTTTGGGAACAAAGTAAAGGGTTATTTTTATACATAAAATAGGGGCATTTTTCATACTTAAATACAGTCAGACTTTTGACCCTTCTATGTTTAAATTTTGTCCCATTTATGTTTTTGTATTTTCAAAAGTGTCAAAGACAACTTTCTTCCAAAATTTTTTTGCGTTTAATATGCGTGTTCCCCGGAGAGACAGATGGTTAGTTATGTCTCTTTATTCGTAAACTGGAGCGATAGGAAAGAGTCAAAGAGCTGTCGCGGCAAGCGTTTATATACCCAGTCGGTCAGTACTCTTTAGTAGGCGGAGCAGTCATGCCTTGGGCATGCTACATGCGCAAAAAACAGTGCACAAAAATTGCAGGTGCAATGCACCGATTTTTTCCCATATTTTTATTATACCCGAAGGTTTTCCTACGGGAATGTGATAAAACACATTTTGGTTTCGGTTGAAAACGAAAACGCTTTTATCAAAAATGGAAGACACTCCGAACGCAAGGTGCACAAATTTATTTTGAGAAGACAGAGAAACAAAGAAATATTCTCTCTCTGTTGTCAAAATGTTTTTAATGAAAAGCCCCCAAAAAGAGAGGGTGTTTTGGAATTAAGCCCTTTTTGAAAAACTTTTAAGCCCCTACATAGGGGCAAATCCTGCTATCATTACTTCAGGGCTTTTTAAGAAAATGCACGTATTTTTTTCAGTGTGGGCCCTTTTTATCAAGAAAAACTACTTCGTACCCTTCTGATATCAATTCGAATTCATTCGTGCCAAAATAAATCAAAAAAACCGTAGTTTCTCAAAAATCAAGCTTTATAAGAGCTTTAATACAAACAAAAATGTGTATTTTTAACAAATTTAATAATAATCTATGTTAAAATACGAAAACGAAATTTTAAACGAAAGTGGATGTTACCATCGGATTCCCCATGGTCGAAAACCTATATACCCCCAGAATAATAGCTGAAACTTCAAAGCTAACGATTTAACTTCAAATCGAATTTTCGAAATTCAGAATCCCGTTTTAGCGCTCCAGAATCCAACCCAGATATGAACTTACACCAAAAACAAAAAAAATCGTTTTTTTAAGTCCATAAGCAACTATTATAAACAATTTTGGGTCAATCCAAGAAGTTTGAATTTTTTCTACCACCTCTTAGTACTGAAGCCAAAATTTTCTCAATTAGTTCGTCTTAAACTTTTTTTTAAATTTGTCTATTTTGTAAGGTTTAACTGCTATGTAATTGCTTTAAGCTTGAAAACATACTGACCCATTTATGATTTTAAGTGAAGTGTTTCTATGCCCTGTAATAACTTTAGTAATTACTTGTTTTGCAAAAATAATAATTGCCTCGAGGTGGCATTTATCTGTTTTGATTTTTATGTGTGTTTTTACACTTCCTTTTATTTCATAGCCTTTGTGTTGCAACTTATTTTTCAATGTGACATGTTTTTTAATTACAATTTTTTTTGTTTCACAATTTTTGACGTCGCAAATTTGAAGAAAAAACTTTTTGCTTTCGTGTTTGCTGCTTCCATGAAAAAGAAAAAACAGAATTAAAAAGAAGAGAGAAGTCTTCACATTCTTCTTTTTCTTTCATTTTTTAAAGTTTGTACGTTTTTTGAAAACTTTGTCAAAAATTTTGTTTATAAAAAATTCAAGTGTACTTGGAATAAAAAGAAAAATATAAGGATTTAAAAAGAATTGTTTCACTTTTCGTGATTTGTGATTTTACTAAATAGAATTCGGATATAAATTATTGATTCACTTAGACGATGTTTTGTCATTATTGTGTAATTATCAAAGTATACTGTAAAAATATTAAAGGGTTATTTTGCTAATTTCAGTTAATACGTTTTAATCTTGGCAAAAAATGAAATTAATCCGTTTGGTACAAGATTTTGTGATATATACTTCATTGTGCTTTTTACAAATAATCGTTACGACCCCCAATTATTTTTTAACTTTATAAAATAGAAGTAGAATTAAGAACTTCATATTTTCTTTAGCACAAGCAAAATTATGGCCATAATAAATGATGGCATATTTGCGATTGTTTCCATTTCAACAAGCATGTTTGAAAGAGAAAAAAAGAAACAGACTCGCTTCATTTTTTCAACTATCATCTTGGATTATCGTCTTTTTTGAGTTTTGAGCTTTTTAATTTTTAAAATTTTAAGCTTTTTCATTCCAAAAACTTTGAAATTGATTTTTGAAGCAATTTTAGTGTTGTTTTACTTTGATTTAAAGGGAGTGTCGCAGTCAGTTTTTTTTATTTTTTTTGACGGACGACGACGACAAACGACGCATTCTTCATCATTGCTTTTTCGTGTTAAAACCACTTTTGGCTATATCAGGCAACATTTTTCTACACTGACTGCGACACTGCCTTTAAGTTTAATTACCATAATCAAAATATTAGTGCTAATTTTAGCCATAAAATTTATCTTTATTTGCATCCCCTCTGGTATGAAGATAAAGATGCGATGAATAAAATAAAATTGTGTAAAAATTCGTGAATTTTTTTCTTCTTTTTTTCAAAATTATCGATCCATTGATTACCTAACGACGAAAAAGACGATGATCATTTGACGTCGAAAAAAACAGATAGAAAAGATTGCGTTTGTTCCTTTTCAACTCTTTTTCTTTCCATTCCATTGTTTTTTTTCTTCAATTTCAAACCAATGAGCCCTTTTAAGAATACCAGCAGCAGCACCCTCTCTGATACATATTTTTTGTTTTCAGTTGCCATAAAATTTTTGAGAGAAGAAAAAAAGTATTTAATTTTTATTTTGAACAGTCGTAAAAAAAAGAGAGGGAAACACATATTTTTGTGTGATCACCTGTGCCTGCTGTTGCTGATTATCTTTGACCACCTTCCTTCACTTTTTAAGGACCTTTGCAAATTTTTAGTTTTTTTTAAATGAGTTCCTTTTTAAAAAATAAACCAAAGCCTTTTTAATTGTAAAAACGTTCTTTAATAATTTTGACATTTATTTTAGTTTCGAATAATGCTTAATTTACATTTGTTAGTTGAAAGAGAGAATCCTCTTAGAGAATGCCTTCTATTCTTTTGCACAATTATTTGGAAAGAAATTAAAACTTAATCCAATCTAGATGTACTTTTCATTTGCATTTTAATACTCACAAATTTTGTGAGATTAGAAATTTCCGTTCCTGATTAGACATAAAAATGCATTAAAAAATATGAATCATTCAATTTTTTGTTTATATCTAAAAAGCATCGGTTTTATTCAATTTTCGAAACAGTTTTCTTTCGTATCAAACATTTTTGCAATTTTATTTCATAAAAGAATTTCTGTGGATTGGTATACTGTATATTTTGCGTTATAAAATGAAAGAAATCTTTTTTCTTTGAATAAAAAACATGATAAATTGAATTGGATTGATTAAATAGTGTTCTCAAAATATCAACCATTCAAAACCTTTATCAAATCAATTTTAACGCGATCCCTTTCCTTTTTTCCGCTTTAATTTCGCTAAAATTTTTAATTGTAATTAATTACGGTAATCAAAATCAAAATGATAGATTTAATTACTCTTTCATCTTTTTTTTTCTATTTCCAATCATTGATTTTCATCTTCCGGTTCCCATTTTCAATCTCTCTATTTTTCATTGTTATTTTTTTCACACTCAAAAAAACTGAAAAATCTATTTCCCCTGGTTTGTGTTGTAAAGTAATATTTTTATTTTTTTAATTACTTCCAAAAAAACAAGAAATCATAATCTGTTTTGTCCCTTTTTTCATTTTTTTTTTGGAATCAAAATCATCAACCGTGTGCTTTTTATAGATTTGCTTCAAAAAACAACAAACGTAAACATTAATTTTTTTGACCTCTTCTATTCCATCCATCGATCACACATATTAGATCACGTGTGTTTTAAAAAAATAGTTTTTGTTGAAAATAAGTTTTTTGATGTTTTTGTTTTGATTCAAAACTTTCGATGAGAGATAGTTTTTGTTACAATTTTAGACGTTAGCTTTTACGCGCAAGTTCCTCAAATTTAGTATTTAATGTTTTGCAAATTTTAATCTTAGAATGTTGTAATATTTTAATGTTTTCTTTTACGCGATAAATCAGGGGATACAAAGTTTTGGCAAATTATAGAGTGATTTGATGGACGTTTTGGCATATTTGGTAAACAATAACAGATTTCTTACTAATTAGTTAAATTATTATTTTAAAATTTCCGTGTTAAACAATACGTCAAAAATTTATTCAGAAACGTTGACAACGACTTCTTTCACATACTCAGCTGTTAGAATTGCTTTAGAAAGAAAGAAATGTAGTTTAGAAAAGTTGTGAATTAGCAAAAGTTGTGTTGTTGTGAAGGGAAGAAGAAGGAAAAACTAAAAGGAAAAGAAACCGTTGGAAAAAATGAGGCTGTCTTTTTTGCTCTGCAAATTTTAGTTCTTTCTTCTTTGAATGAATAAACGTTGAATATTGATTAGTGGAAAAAGAGGGGAGACCACCACCACCAACTACCACAAAACACTCTAACATTGAAAAGAAGAAAGAAAAACGACGGGGGAAAAAGAGAGGAGCTGTCGAATGATGAACAGCAGCAGCGGGAAAAAAGAAAAGAAAAGAAAAGAAAAGAAAAGAAAGGGACAAAAAAGAGGTGAAACGTTTCGTACATTTTTCAAAGTCTTTTTTTTTTTTTGAAAATAAAAAATTTCTCAGCTGATTTTTTTCAAATGCTGAAATTGATTCATCTCCTCCGTGTTTTTAGAATTAGTTTCAGTTTGGTGATGATTCTCGTGGTTTTTTCTTTTTCGTGAATAAATTAATCGATTTTCATATTTATATTTATTTATCTGTCATCAGTTTTTGTGATACAAAAAACTTATTTTTGCAGAGATAAATTTCCACCAATGTTTAAAACAAGAACGTGATGATTTGCCAGATATATAAAATTGCAGCAATTTTTATTTGTGTTATTTTTAAAGAATGTTTTGGGCAATATTTAGTGGAAATTGTAAGTATTTTTTTTAGCAATTAGCTGCAATGATTTAAACATAATTATTTTTTTTAGCTTGAACCTTCTTCCCTTGGATCTACTCATCGTCCTGTATTTAGATGTGGTTAGTTGATTTTCACAAATTTATTTTGACAATTACAGATTTGTTTGAGCATCGTTTTTATTAATTTAGGATATGTATTTTATCTATAAATTAAAATTCTTTTGTTTAGAAGCAACCGGTGCTAATTTTGGTGAAGATGTTTTGGCATTTAGCTTTCGAGTAACGAGTGTTGGATGTGCTCTATCCACAGAACCCGAAAATGCTTGTCGAAGTGTTCACGTACGTTATTCTTTGAAAGATTTTTTTTGTATGAGAAAGCTTCATGTTTAAATTTTAGATGGCTAGTTCAAATGACACCGATTGTAATAATTATTTCGCTGTTGTACCACGTGGAAACTGCAGTTTTTCTGAAAAGGTATATTTATTTATCAGTGCTACAGTATTCACTGACATTTATCTTTTGCAGGCTTTTTATGCTCAAACTTCTGCACCAATACCATTTGGGGCTTTGATTGTCTATAATGATCTTCATATGGAACCCGTACCAATGTCAGGGGCCAGATTTGCCGATAAAGTTACGATCCCAGTTGTTATGGTTGATTATGAGTAAAACATGGGAATTGTTGGAATTTATACAACTTTGTTTTTCAGATGCATGCAGGGTCTTATACACCGGTATAATTATAATGACGGTTATGTAGTTACAATAAAAGTTACACCAGGTTTGTCGTGTTTGAATATATGTAATATATGTATTTTGAAAGGTATTTTTCAGGTTATTATGATCTTATTAAATATCTTGTTCCGTTTGGTGCCGTTATTAGCTTTTGTTTGATTGTTTTATTAATTTCACTTATTATTCGGGTAACTGAAGTTTCTTTAAAATCAATGTTATTTCAATTGTTCATTTGTAGGTATGTCGTGAAAGAAGAAGACTGGCACGAAAAAGATTATCTCGCTCAAATTTGAAAAAATTGCCTTTTATTAAATTCAAGAAGGGTGTTGGAATGTATGAAACTTGTGCAATCTGTCTTGAAGATTTCGAAGAAGGAGAAAAATTGCGACAACTGCCTTGTAAACATGGTGAGTTATTTTAGATGTTTGATTTAATTAATGTTTTACATTTATCATTTTCTAATTTTTTTGCATCATTTATTCCAGCATATCATTCAAAATGTATTGATCCCTGGTTGCTTAAGAATCGCAAAGTTTGTCCGGTTTGCAAACGTAAAGTTGGTCCTTCAAATCATTCAGATTCATCGGATTCTGAATCTGAACATCCTCCAAGTACAACCACATCAACGATGAGTCAAACCGGTGGAAATGCTGCGGTTATTGCATCAACACCTGGTTCATCATCACGAGATTCAGTTCCATTATTACGTTACGAACAACCTGTAAGTTTTTCTCCTGATACTGTATTGCAATAAAAAAATACATTTCTTTAGATGGCATTTGGAAGTGCGGGTGATTTATCCAGTTATTCCAGTCGAAATCCGGCAACAACAATACCATCCAGACCTTATCGTTCCCCGGGTTTCTTAAATCTTGCAAGAATTAATTCTGAAGCATCTGGAATGCCTCCTCCGCAAAGAATTCGTCCTTCATCAATTGAAGATTCATCTTCACCTCCTCATACACCTGAAGATGAAGTAATAAGAATTTCAAGTGATGTCATTGAACAAGATGGAAGACGTCATGTACCAAGATTTTTGGGACGTGTTAGAAATTTTATTCGAAGAGTTACAAATACCGAAATGAACCCCCATAGAATATTGGATAATGATTTTGCATCTGTTTCGGAAGAAGACGTTGAAAATTCAACATCAAATAATGTCGTTCTTCAACAACCTGTAAGTTTTGACGGTTAATAATTTGGATATTTATAATAATGTTTCAGGTTGTGACTTCAATGTTATCGGCATCTGATCGAAGTGTTATTCTCGAACCTCTTCCTCCACAATTGATGACTTTGGAAAGACGACCAAGTGAAGATAGTGAAGTTGAAGTTATCGACCCAACATGTGATATCAACAATTCTTCACCAAATTCAATTACTCCAACACGAACAATGACTCCACCTCCAACTGATCCAACACTACCATAAATGCATATTTTTTATTTTTCAAAAAGCAAATCGTAACAAAAAAGAAATGTATTCAACAATACGCAATACACGGGCAAATCTTATATTTCTGAATTCTGGATATTCTTTCTTTCTCTCTCCCTCTCAAATATATTAGCTTAAAAACCGTCCGATTTCGATTTTGATGTCTGTAAATAGATTTTTCTTTTGCCCCCAAACTTTTGTTTATTGCAAACTTCTTTTTTTACCTTCATTTGATAATTTCGGACGCATGATTTTCTTTCCCTCTTAAATTTTGTTTTGTTTTTTATTATTTTTCTTGATTGATTTTTGTTGTGTTTTTTTATTATGGAAAAAAGTATGCATAAAATGTAAATACTGATTTCACTGGTGTTTTTTGTGTTTGAAACATTCTGAGCCAAAGTTACAATTATAAACTAAAATTCGAATACAGTAATCCTCGAAGAAATCAGTTTGAAAAATTAAAAAAGATTTATTTTCCAAAAAATGGCAGATGCTGTTTTTCTGAAAAAAAATCATCATAAAACTTGCGATTCAAAAAAGTTTTTCCTTGGCCCCGATTTTTTCAACATTAAAATGGCATTTTCTTTCCTACAAAAGAAAATCACAACCATTTTCATTTGTTTCGCGTCATTGGTCACTTTTCTTCGTCTTCGGTTTTTCATGCTTGAAGGATAAAATGAAACTTTTGATGCTGGCCTTTTGATTTTCTTTTACCCTAAAAAGATCAGGAGATGGGAAATGTCCTCATCAAGCAAGCAAGAAAAATAGAAGACGTGAAGCACTTTTGATGGTCAGAAAAAAAGAAGAAGGCGAGTACCAATAAAAATAAAGAAAAACAAATACAATTCATTCAATCAAATAAAGCTTATTTGCATTTTACAATATTGAAACCGATCGAAAAAGAAGGTGCAAATCTTAAAAACAACTTTTTTTCTTGCCACTGAAGATCGAAAAAATATATCACACTAACGGCAATAGGTAGTACATACGCAGTATATCGTACAAATTTAGATACAGTAGCAGTTAACATTTTAATACAGTGACACTGTAACAGTATACTTTTTTAAGCAGAATGCTCTTTGCTTCTTTAAAAACAAGAACAAAAAATTTATTTATTTATTTATTTATTTACTTTCACCAATATAATTTTTCGTCAAAAAAGGTGTCGATTTTTTTGCGTTCCAGCTTTAAACCTGTGAGAAACTTACTTTTAAAAGTTTTATGCAAATATTTTGAACCTGGTTTATCGCTGTTATTTTTGGTTTTGAGTTTTTACCTATTTTTAAATTATTTTTGTGGTCTATCGTCTTTTTGATTGTATTCTCCGGAAAAGCGTTTGTAGAGTTAACTCAAAATTAGTTTTCATTAAATGTTGAAAAATGTTAAAACGAAAAATTTAAGCTTTTAAAATTTTTGAGCAACAAATTTATGCACTCACGCAATATTGACAAATTTTTAGAAAAATGTTTCAAATTTAAAAAATTATTTTAAAAATGCTTCTAATTTTACACTGTTTAGATTAAATTGTGGTATTATTTTATTAAAAATTAGTTCTGCTAAAAATCTGTTTATCCCAATCTCGGTACCTTTTCGACGACCTTGTCTTTGAAGTATCCCTTTCTATTCTCATTGTAAATACATATCTCCAGATTACAAGAGATTTATTTAAATTTTTTTATCCTCAAAAAATTGTATTAATTGCAACAAGTGCACATATCGTTTTCATCAACGAAGAAATAGGATGGATAAATACTTTTGGATCATTTTTTTATTGCCCCTTCACTTGAAATCCCATTTTGAAAAAATCCAATAATGGCCTATCTCCTCTTACTTTTGTGCAGCAGCTTTTGTCCTTCAAAGATGATGTTCTTCTTGCCCTTCCTTCTTTTTTTACAAAATTTTTTCAAAAACCAAAGCAGGTTAAATAAACATTTATGTTTTTGAAGATGTCTTTCGAGATTTTATTTCTTTTGTGTTTTGCTATCTTTAAGTGGCCAATCCGATCTGTTGTTATTGTCATCTATCTATCTATTATGGTAATATTATTACCATCTTGTTTGCAGTTTTAGTCCTTCTAAGGTATGATAGAAAATAGGATGTGGGAGGATAAATCTTTTTAGATGAAACGTTTTGATACCCTTTTTGTATTTATTTGTTACTTCTACAAAATTGCAACAATTTTCATTCCTACAAAAAGATATTTGTCTTTTTGAAAAACAATCATCATCTCAAAATGAATTTTTTTGTAATTCTGCTATTCACATTTTTTGAAGAATTACATTTTTTAAACCGAAGGCGGTGCCAAGGACATGGATAAAAAAAAGTTTTTCTCAAAAAATGGAAAGAATTTGGTTACAAAAAAATTTAAATTGAAACCAAACCCAAGGCCAAGAAAGGGTGGTTGATTGTCTCGTTTTATTTTTTGCTTCTCAAAGATGACCAATAAGGGGTATATAAATCGTTGAACAAAAATAGGATTTTTTGATGACAGTCATTTTTTTGGACATTTAATCGGGTCAAACCATGTATTCGGTTTGAACGGAAATTAATTTTTTCAATAGTTACAGTCATTTTTGGGACCTGAAAAATGACTATAAATGTATTTTCCCTTAGGATGAAAAATTTGTATTATCAAAATTATGTCTTTAGAAATGAATGAGAGGGGGGAGTACCTTATGGGTAATAATATTTGACTACCGTAACACCAAAATTGTTACGGTAGGCAAAGAAACGACACGAGATATCACTACAGTAATTTATTCCTACAAAAACAAACTTACTTTCAATTTTCCGCCGCCACTGAGTTTTTCCGGAAATCAAGCAAAAGTTTTGTTGTTTTTTCAAACAAAAAACTGAAAGTTGACATTAAAATTACTAGTTTGAGTTATTTTTTCTTCTCCATCAAAAAAATTCTTTTTCTTTTTCTCAATTTTGTTTCTTTTTTGAGAAGAACAAAAAACAATGTTTCTCTCTTTCTCTTTTTGACTGACTTTTGTATTTCCTGAAACATAATAATCTTCAATTAGTCATTTTTGACTTGTTAGAAGATGCGATTAATCGGATCATGAAAGCAGAAAATAATTCATTTAATCGAAGGAAATATTTTCTTTTCATTGGAATCATAATAATAATAGAATTAATATTCCATTGTTTTGTGAGGTGAAGAAAAAATATGGGATCGGATCCAGGGCTGTGCGAAATTTTCGTTTCGTTTCGCGTTTCGCGAAATTTCGCACTTTTTTCTGGTTTCGTTTCGTTTCGTGTTTCGCGAAAAAGTTTACGAAATTTCGCACTTTTTTGTATGCTTTTATGCTACTTTTTTCAAAAAAAAAGTTTAGTTGCAAAGATGAGATCTTCAATTTCACGTGTCTTTTCAATTGTAAAAGCCTGATTTGGAAGTTAAAAAGCTCTTAAAGTTAGAAATGAAAACCTTATTGATGGACTATTTTCATCACTGAATGATCGAATTAAAGTTTATTTTTAAAAAAATTGTTAAAAGTTGTTGCAATTGGTGATTGAATTTTTGAATTCAAAAAATTTGAAAAAAATTTCGTTTCGTTTCGCATTTCGCGAAATTTCGCATGATTTTTTTAATTTCGTTACGTTTCGCCATTACGAAATGAAATTCCTATTTCGTTTCGTTTTGTTTCGCAGAACAAAACTCAGTTTCGCACAGCCCTGATCGGATCACTGATGAGATTTTGTAGCTTAAAATTTATTTTGGAAGTTTTAATAGTGTTAAAATCGTTTTTGAAGAATGATTTGTTAAAATCAAGCGAACATCTGTTACAATATATTTGTGGCATTTTGTTAGTACTTGCCTTTCCAAAATAGTCTAATTCAAAAAATTTGCATAGGATTATTATCATCATGATCGGCTTCTCTCATTTCAGCCACCTGTCGGCTGCTGCTCTTTTTATTCCAGTTTTTCCTTTTTGCAAATTTGAAACTCAAACAAAAAA
This sequence comes from Panagrolaimus sp. LJ2414, assembly GCA_024447195.1. Lineage (NCBI taxonomy): Eukaryota > Metazoa > Nematoda > Chromadorea > Rhabditida > Panagrolaimidae > Panagrolaimus > Panagrolaimus sp. LJ2414. The sequence continues at coordinate 11,162,493 of JAMRXY010000016.1, forward strand.
TGCCATAAATGGCTTTTTTAAATTTCATTTTTGAAGAGTTAAATAGGTGTTTTGTTTTTTCTCTCTTTCTTTTTTAATGCCACCGTTTCCAAAATGTTGAACATGGTTTTTAAAAAAAGAAAAGTAAATATATACTACATGTATATCAGCATTAACAAATTTTACGACCTTCAATAAAGAAAAAGAAAATTACTTGCAAAAAAGAAGGAAGACATGCATAATATCATTTCATCCTGACATCTTTCTTTCCTTTTTTACCTCTCTTTCTTCCTTTCTCTCGTTTGCCTTTCCTTGAATTTTTGCGATCGCTCTGTTCAAAATTATTAAAAACAGTCTTTTTTATGGCAAGAAGAAAAAAGCAAGCCTTTGCCTGTATTATTTTTCTTGCGCATTTTTGAAGGAAAGTTTTCGTCGTCTATTGTTCAAGAAATATACCCAGTTTCCGGAGGTCCCATCTTAAAATATGTTGACTCTTTTTTTACCTTCACCTTCTTTCCTGCCTTTCCTTTCCTTTTTTTTCTCGTTGTTTCATTATCGCGTTCAATTTTTACTTTTTGCGATCGTGAAAATTGAATCGAACTCGTCGTCAACGAAGACTCTCCGGACCTCACATCATCACCATTGTTGTTCTTATTATTATTTCAATGGTTCTTGGTTGAGGTGAGAAGAGAGAGCTTGTTACCTTTTTGCTCTCATCTCATTTTCATCCTTGTATATAAAATCTTTTAAATTTGCAAATATGTTTAAAACTATTTTATTTGATCAAAAGAAGTTTATATAACAATTAAAAACTTTAAAGGATTTCATATATTTCTTCTTTCATCCATTCATTCAAATCCAAAATAAAGAATTTATTTTGTCGAAAAAATTAAAGAATGCTTCCAAATTTCCGGGTATTTTATGGGTTTATATTTTACATATTTCTTTCACAGGTTTGTTACAGTATAATTATAGTATTCTCCTAGGGTTTGAAATTATTTTCTTTAAAAATTTTATACATCCCAAAAACCCTTTTAAATTATTATTTTAGAATTTGGTTGAATGCCAGAAAAGCTTTGAAATTGACAATGGCTTAATCGGTGTCCCGGATATTGCATGTAATTCAGATACTATTGAAATGAGATTTAAAACAAAGAAAAAGTTTACTGGAAAAATCTTTGTTCAGGGGCATTACAGTAATCCTGAATGTAAAGTTGATTATGGTCAAGTGGCAAAAGATGGCCGACCCGTTGGGGGAATTAAATTAAGTCATGGCGCATGTGATATGGATCGACAAAGAATGGTTTGTCTTGATTTATATTCTCTTTTTATCACTATCTAAAAATCCGTAAATTATGAAAATTCTGTAATTTTAGATTAGGCCAGAAGGAATGCAATTTTCTACTGTAATTGTTATCAGTTTTCATCCAGTAAGTAGTACTGTGTACTGAAATTGATTTTTCTACATTCAATTTTTAGTTATTTGTTACAAAAATTGATCGAGCATTCCATATTAATTGCCTTTATCGGGAAGCAGATCAAACGGTTAATCAAGAGCTTGAAGTCAGGTAAGCTTTATTCAAATTTAAATTCTTTTATTAAAAGTTGAGCAATAAAAAAATACAAGAGTTTTGTGGAGTACAGTCATTTTCATTATTTAGAACCTTTGTCGGGCAAAATAAAAGAAATGGATTTGAGTGACCATAAAAAAAGAAAGCTTAAAAAGCGTCTTCGTTTCCTTGGTTTTTTTCTTCTCTTTTTTGTCCTCCAACAATCGATAGAAATTCTCAATTTTTTCGCTTATTTTTCCCACATTATTACATTTACTTTTGATGACCTTTATTTTTTAATTTAATGTTGATTTCTTGGGTGTCATTATTTACGGTATTTTTAAGTTTTTGGTAAGATTCAATTTTTTTTCGTGTAAGACCAATTTTTTTCCCAGTCTTTTTTCTTCGATAATTTGTTGTTTGCAAAAAAAGAAATTGATAGTTTGTTCTTCTTTATTTTCCCGCCGTTTCAATTACAAAAATGACCTTCAAAATTCTGTTTTTATGGGAAAAACAAAATTGAGTGACAAAAAACAAGATATAAAAAGTTATTTTTTAATAATCAAAAAATGCAACAATGAAAAATATTAAATTGGGAATTCGTTTTGTAGAAAATAGAACACAAAGTTTTTGCAGTTTTTTGAAAATGAGACAATTTTGATGGATTTAAATTAAATTATAGCTTTAGTCTTTCCAATTTTTGTATTACTAGAATTTTACGATCATGATATGTAGTATTTGTCAAAGTATTTTTTTCAGAATGTTTAGAAAATTAAAAACAAAACTTTTTTGAAAAAGGCTTTAGCCATTTTCTTCGATACAAACACGACCAACAAATAAAAAAAATCATTCAAAATAAATTTTTTTTATAGTAAAATACTTAATTACCAATTTTTATCCTACTTTGAAGATTTTTTTAAGTGCAACAAATGCCTGACAAAAAAAATGACCTCAAAAAATAATGTCCAAGGCTAAAGTAAAAAAGGAAATAGGACTTAAGTTTAAATTTGAGTGGACATTGAGCCAATTTTTTATTCTAAAAACATGGGTATTTTTTTGTTTGAAAGAAGGTCAAGTACTTTTTTTTGTAAATGAGGTAATGTGAAAATCGGTGTTTTTGAATACAATAGGGATAATACCAGGTATTATGAATCTTTAAGAAAACAGTTATTGTTAAACTTTAACAACATGTTTTAATATTTAAAAATATACTATTTAATTATTGTAACCCTTTTAGTGCACTTCCGACTGAACAAGTTCAAAATGACATGCCGATGCCCATTTGTACTTATACAATTCGAAAAGATGAAATTGATGGTCCAATTTTGAAATATGCAAAAGTTGGAGATCAAGTTGTTCATCGATGGGGTTTGTTTGTTTTTTTTAACATTCGAATTTAACTAAAAATACTACTTTCTAATCGTCTTAAAAAAGTTGGATTCAATGAACTTCTATCTATCTAATAGAAAAAAACATAACAATATAAACTAAACAATTAGTTATTTATATTATTGTTTTAGAATGTGATTCTGATATTTATGGCCTCCTTGTTCATTCCTGTTATGTTGAAGATGGACAAGGAAATAAATATCAGGTTGTGGATGAACGAGGCTGTCACAATGATACTTCGATCTTGGGAGATCCGACCTACGCGGAAGCCCTGAATCTTGCCTACCGTGAATCGTATGTCTTTAAATTCGCTGATAAAATTGGTGTTCGATTTCAATGTGAAATTCGATTATGCGTAAAAGAGAGTGGAGGCTGTAATGGAATAACCCCTCCAACATGTGATGATCATCCATCGAAAGATTGGATGATGAATAATACTAGTGCATCGGGAAAGAATACGGTATGTTATTAAACTTTATCAAAGATATACAGTCCAAAACATTACTGTAACATTATTCATCACAAATTAAAATTTTTAGAGAAAACTTTCAAAACGTTCATCAAATCCTTCAAGTTCATCAATTTCACCCAAAAAGACAATTGACACAGATTTAATCTCTCAATTCTTGTATGTTATTGATGATGATGGAGAAGTTTCACCTGCAATAAACGGCAATGAACAACTTTCATCAGAATTTCCAATCTTTCAATCACAACGAATTTGTCTTTCAAATGTGTTTTTTATCTTTTTTGCATGCATCTTTTTGGGTTTGGTTACGGTAACCGTCGCATTGGGAATTTTCTTTATTCGAAAACAATATCGGTATGCTTAAAGTTTATGAAATATGCATTTTCAGTAAAAAAATTGCGTTAATTAAATGATGTTATTTATTGATCATATTTTAGAACAAAATCTGTCACCGCTGATTCAACGCCACGAATTCGACCATTTTCAATGGTTTTTAATTGATATTTTCGATGCTTTAAGCCCCTCTTTTTTTTACCAATGAACTCAAATTTATATGTTTTTATCTTTATAGTTTTTTTCGGGTTATTTCAATTGTTTTATTTTCAAAGTTTTAAAGTTTTATTAAATTGTTAAACAAAAAATAATACTGCCGTTTTTAAAAGAAATTTGCTTTAAAAAAGTTTTTTATAAGATAAAAATTACGGCTTTAATGAATTTCTTACAAATCTAAAGAAGCATTTATTGTTTTTTTTATAAAAATTGTTTTTATTAAATAAATGATATTAATATAACAATATTGCCTTCATACACAATAAAAATATAATTTATTAAACAACAATAAAAATACATTCAAATTTTATGAAAATCAAAATCTGGGTTTATTTGATTTCGTTTAGCTTCAAATTCTTTTCGAGATTCTTTATTCATAAAAAGTGCTTCAATTTCATCAAGGGATTTATCCTTTGTTTCAGGGACAAATGCAATGAAAATGATTGTCCCAATCAGGGTACAAAAAGCATAGAAAAAGAAGGTGCCGTATTTTGTGATGGCCTCCGTCAGCGATAAAAATGTTAAAGAAACAAAAAGATTAATGAACCAATTTGTTGAAGTTGAAATTGAAACGGCCGTGCTTCGTGCCCAGAGGGGGTAAAATTCAGCATTCAAAATCCATGGAACAGGACTCATTCCTATAAAAATAATATTTAACAAATACAGTAATATTTAGTAGTAATATTTACCACAAGCAAAAAATAACAAATAAATAACCATAATTACAATTGGTATTGGAGTATATTTTGTTTGACAAAAAACATCCCCCCATTCATATGAAGAGGCATTGCTGAAAGAAGGTGAACAGAATCCAGTTGTCGATCCTTTATCTGTGCCTTCTGGATTTATTGGTAAACAAAATCCTGGAAGCTTCCCACCATTTGATGGCGCACAAAATCCACATCGCTCATCTGTAATACAGTAATCACAATTACCTTAATTTTTATCATTTTTAGTAATTAGCTGTTGATCGGTGAGCTTACTGTGACTTGAACAATGATTAAAATTTTTAACAGAAGAGTTGAAAATGGATCCGCTCAATCCGGGAGCAGGTAACGTGGAAGCCGTGTCATGATTGACTAAAAGAAAAGCCCCGCCCATCATGCACAGCGAAACAATTACACCAAATGATGAAATAAGTAAAATCTTTTTTCGGCCTAATCTTTCAACAAGAAATAATGGAATTACAGTACCAATAAAATTTACTCCTAAAATTAAACTCTGAATTTTTTTAAGGTAGTCAATAATTGTTAAACCTGATATTCCAACTGAAAGCCAAATGGTTGTATGATCATCTTTCACACCGGCACCTTTGATGATGGCACCGGTATAATACATAATTGTATTAATTCCACCAAGTTGTTGAAACATTTGTAAAGAACACCCAATTAAAAGTGCTTTTCGGACATGCGGGGTTGAAATTATTCGTAAAAAGGGAGGAGTTGCTAAAATGGTTCAATCATTTTGGGGAAATATGTTTTATAAAATCTCACTATTTTCACATTGTCTTTCCTCTTCAATACTTGTTGAAATTTCTGCAAGCTCATATTTAATCCATGCTTCTTCATTATGATAAACTTTTCTTAAAATCTACAAAAAATGATTTTCGTTAAGAGCATTCAAATTTTTTAGCCTACATTATGACAAGCTTCTTCCGATCGATGCTTATATAACCATCGAGGAGATTCTGGAAGATAAAGAAATCCGATAAATTGGATAATTGCAGGAATGGCAGCAAATCCAAACATTAATCTAAAATCCTTTTTTTGAATTTTATCATTGTTTTTGAATTAAAGTACAGTACCTCCATCCAACATAATCAGGATTTATGAACGCAAATAAACCGGCAAAAATATTTGCTGCCATTTGACCTGTAATGAGGAATTGAAATTGCTATATGCTAATCTTCAAAGGTTTACCAAAAGTAATCATGGCATTGAATGTCGCCAAAGATGCCCCCCGGATATGTGTTGGGGAACTTTCGGAAACATAAACAGGGACAATCATTGATGCAAAGCCAATTGCAAGCCCAAGAAGAACTCTCCCAAAAAGGAGTAACCATTTATCAAATGCCACGGCACAAAGAATTGCTCCAACAGTAAAAATTACACTTGAAAGAATAATTAATGGTTTTCGACCATATCGATCGGCGGTGGTCCCAGCTAGCAGCGAACCAATCCCAGCAAATCCGGGTGTAATAGCAACAATCAGTTCCTTCCAAAAATTATTTAATGGTTGCATATCCGGATTATTATCGACGTATAACATTGCAGAAGAAACAATTCCAGTATCGTATCCAAATAAAAATCCACCCACAACGGCCATCGTAGTTAAAAGATACACAAATGAATTGACGACTGGCTTGATTGGGGGTTGAATGAAAGCTCTAGAAGAGCTCTAAATTTTTAAATGAAATACAGTATAATTAATTGTATTAATCACAGAAATTATTATAATTATTTTGGGTCTTTTTTAATCATTGAAAGCTTTTTTTGTAATTTTTAAAATTTTTCAAAGAAACTGTTGTAATTTTTGTGGTTTTTTTATTCATTGAAAGCTTTTTTTAATTTTTAATTTAGCCAGATGATTAAAAATGTTTCCCTCAGAGGAGACCAAAAAATTTGTGCAATAAAAGCAGTTGCACATTTTGTGTTTATTTTTTGCCGACGTAAAAAAGTTAATTAATTGCAATTAAAAGGCAGATGTCTAAAATATCTTGCATCCATGTGATCTTAAATAAACACAAACATGTTGTTTTATATTAAAAACTTTTTTAAAGATTCAGTTTTATTTAAATTTTTTGTATAAAAAACACTCTTTTCTATTTTTATCAATCAAATAAATAAAAAGCACTTACCGTTGCAACAATTCCAACCATTTTTAAAGATTATTTATTTATTTTCGTTTTTGATAAATAATCCTTCTTTTTGTTTATTTGAACAATTAAATAGAAAAATAATAAAACAATGACCAATTAATCTTCTTCTTTATTGTAAAATTTTTGCATCCATGCTTTTTTGAGATAAAATAAAATAACCCTAAATTTTGATGTTTTAGTTAGCAGATGGTCGGATGGATGAATGTTCCCCTAAAAAAGACAAAAATTACTTGATAAGAGGGGGTACTCTGATTTTTATGACCACAAAATATGATATATAAAAAATATGGAATTTACACGCTTCTGTCAATTCAAACAAGCAAAAATGAGAGAAAATTTTTAAGCACAAAAAATATAAAAAATCAGCAGAAAAAATGGATGTGTTTGAACATAAAAATAAAACAAAAAAAGAGACACCGGAAAAAACGAATGAAAGTCAAAGAACAAAGACACATGGTTCAATTTTAAAGCTGCTATGAACGAATTAAATGGAAATTGATTGAGCTTAAATTTTATACATTTTTAATCCATTTCTGTGTTTGAGATTTTAAAAAAAAATTAAAAATAAAATAATAATCCACGGGTTAAAATAGTAATTAAAAGTATCAAAAAATCAATAAATGACAGAATTTTAAATAAGTATTGAACTATTGCAACCAGTCCCTTTCCGTGAAACGAAAACGTTGCTCTTGTTATTTTTTACACCATTTTTGCGAGTTTGCAAAGAAGACTTAATTTGTAAAAAATAAAGAAAAAGTAGCAAAAACAACTTTTAGTAACACTTTTAGTAATGCAAAGTTTTTAGAAATATAAAAAATTCAATAAAAGTAACTAACCATTTTTAAACCCTTTGGCTTTTCTTTTTGAATGAAACCTTTCATGGATGGCATGTTGTGGATGTGCCTTTTTATGTTTTTTGAGCTCTGCCTTTTCTTTCTTTTCTGGAAATAAAATTTTGGTTAATTTCATAAAAAGAATAAAAAAATTTAATAGTGAAAAACATGATTTTCAATCAATATTCAAAACAAAATATTAAAGATGCATGAGTTCAACAAAGGTCAAAGGTTACTCTCATTGTTGCAGATTAAAGATTTAATTTAACGATAAATTATCGGCAACAATACCGGACTGGCTACATCTATCTTTCTTTTTTGATGTCTTATCAGCTGGTTGGTTCTCATCAAAAGCTCAAAAACAGGCAGTGAAAAGAAGTAGCCATTTTGATTGTAGCTGCTGTAATTTCTCTTTTTCTATTAATCAATTTTCAACAGTCTTCATCAAAAATATTGCTGCTTGAAACAACGTAATAAAAAATGTATGAACGAATATTTTTTGGAATATTTTTGTTATTTTCGCCTGCTTCTGCTTGGTTCTATGGAAGACCTGATCCAGGATCAATGACACAGTAAGAAACAATAATAATTAAATTTTTAAGAATTTAAATAATATTAAGAGGTGGAGTGTGGCCTTTACCATGGTCAATTAATTATTCAGGAAATGATACATTTGCAGTAAACCCCGCTACGTTTGCATTTAATAGTTGGCAACCTGGATGTCAAATAATTGACAAGGCCCTTCAAAGATACAAAAAATTATCTTTTCCGGGTTACAATAATTCTACATCTTCAAAAGGATACTCTTCAAAGGCAAGCTCAGCTGTTTCGGTTACGGTAACAGTGAAAAGGGGATGCAGCAGTGATTATCCACAATTTGGAATGGATGAATCATGTAAGTGGTAGAATACGGCCGGAGGGCACAAGTGGTTATGAGCGGCATCCTTTGATCTTTTGTCACTTGCCGCAAAATATTTCCCGATACAAAAAGGGAGCATGGACCACTTTTAGGATCGGAAATGGGATAAATTTAAGACAATAACAATTTGTAGATACAATTCAAGCAACATCCTCAATTGCAATTATTGTTGCAAATGAAGTTTGGGGTGCCCTTCGAGCCTTGGAATCGTTCAGTCATTTAATTTACAAAGATTCAAATGGACAGGTAATTTTTTTTAAAAAATTAATTTTATTTCATTACACATATAACACAATACATAATAAACTAATATATCACAATTAGCTATATTTAAATAAATTATTTTACTTCTTCTTTTTCTTTGGTTTCATGTAAACAGAGCGAGGTGCACCAGGTTTTGCGCCATTAACCATATCCAAGTCATGCTCTTCAGGGGTTGCACCAGTTGGTTGATCAGCAGCCGAAGTGGGATCAGCATTTCCAGCTGGAGAAATACCAGTATGTTGTTCATTATTATTTGTGGGAGTTTTTTCTTTTTGACTGCTTGGAGCATTAACTCCCGTTGAAACTTTTGTATCAAATTGATCTCGAGCAGAGAAATATGCTTGAGAATGTTCTGGATCTTCAGATGAGGAAGAAGAATAATCAACGCCACCAAGTTCTTTAATCTTTTTGACGACTTTATTTTCTTCTTGTGGAGGTTCTTCATCAGGCTTACCAGGTTCAACTTCAACTTCTTCTGATTGTCCTTTTGCCTTTGATGGATCAGTTGAAGTTTTACGATGTTTTCGAAGTTTTCGATGCTTTCTTCTTCTTCGATGCCGACGTTTCTTTGATTGAACACACCAAAGAAGATATACCAATAAAAGAGCCATTAAAAGAACAAAAATTCCCATTAAAACTCCAGCAACAATGATAAGAGCAGTTTGAATGCCGGTCAAAGAATCTTTTTCTTTTTTACATTCGGAATTCTTTTTCATCAATTCCAAGCATCGACGAGCACCTTCCTTTGCTTCAGTAAATCGAGTTGGGAGAGCATTTCTAAAACAATAATATACATATGGATTACGGTAACTATCAAAACAAATACATACTTAAAAAACATCGCAACCCGACGAGCACTTCGTTCAGCAAGTTTTCCCCAATTAATTGATGCAGCTTCTTGATTTGCAGATAGAGAATTTTGTGCAGAACGATAAAACTAAAATAAAACTATTATATAAAATGTCTTAAAGGATTAGAGGTTACCCGATCATAGGACCTCAAATAAAGATCATCCAAAAGAAAGATCAAAGCAAAAAAAGGTCGGGGAGTTTTCTGCTTTGATCTTTTACCTGGATAATCTTTTAAAAATAAGAAACTTACAGTATAAACACCAGAAGTAAGTTTATCAGAGACTTTATGTCGAGGATAAACAACAAAATATCGATAACCATTATGTGATGCAATTCCAATTGTTTGCTGAACAGGATATTTTGCTCGAACAAGATTTCCACGATCACCAAGGGCAAAAAGGGATCGAATATCAAAGGCTTTATCTTCATGTCCACCAAATCGATGATAAATAATTGAAATATGTCCAGATTGAGAATCTTGTAGAACATTGTGAGGCATTTCACCATGTCGAATCTTCAAATTCAAAGTTCCAGTATGAACAAAGGCATCCTCAGTTTTTTTGGTGAATCGTAAAAGATGAAAAACTGGCGAAATCGTTTCTGTCTCTTCTTCACCTTCATCGTTTTTTGATTTTTGAACCGAAACACAATAAAATGAGCCAAGATCTTCAAAGCAATTTGATAAATCTTTCAAATTTTCATTTGATGCTTCAAGATCCTTTGGATCAGATTTTTCAATTGTCCGCGGACCTGCAACATAATGCAATTGAGATGAACGAATTTTGAGATATCCATCTTCATTCAACAAAGCATCAAAATATTTATCTCCTTCACTTGACACAATCATGGCATGCTTCTTTCGAGGGCAACTTGCTTGGGGATTAAACCTAAAAATTAGCATATCAATAAGGATACTAATAAAACAAATAAGCACTTACAAATCTGCATAACTTTTTGCAAAATCTTCAAAACCCATTTCAAAGAAATCTGTTGCAAATCCAAATCGAGCTAATTGACATTTATTATCAATGTGATGAATAACAAGTTGCTTCAAATAATCATCTTGTGGATTTGCAGTTAATAGACTCTCCATTGTTATTTGATCTTTTTGACATTTAACACCATTTTGAAGCAGGGCCAGCAGCAGTAATAAAAACGGTATAAAATACCGCAGCCGCAGCGGCAAAAGCAAATTCATCAAGTTCAAATCTTCTGAAGGAACCAAATCTTGTTCTTTTTTGTTGTTGTTGAAGTTTTCTAAAATTGAATAAGAATGAGAGAGAGAGAAGAATGAAAAGTATTACCTCACTGAAGAAAGGATGGTTTTCACGACTGAAGAAAATGAAAGAATTTAAAGCTCAAAGTCAGCATAATTTTTTATGAAATGAAAAATACAACGCATATGCAAATTTTAAAAGTTGTTAAAGTAAATAAAATCGGTTCTTTCTGCTACATAAATTCGAATATAATAAATCAATTGCAAAACTGTTTAATAAATAAACCCAAAAAAATTCTTACAGTAAACTATTTTAGTGGTGGTTACGCTCTGCAACAATTGCCGATTCTCCAAGATTCCCACATCGCGGAATAATGCTTGATTCATCACGACATTATTTATCTGTAAATATTCTTAAACGACAAATTGTAAGAATTTTGAAATGATTTTGACAAATTGTCCTTTAGTTACCGTATTTATTTTGGAAATTTTGGTCATATATTTTGTTTCAATGAAATAGAACAATTTTTTAGGATTTAATGGCTCAAAATAAAATGAATGTTTTTCATTGGCATTTAACAGGTACTTTTTAAATATTTCTAGAAAACGTATTATTATTCATGCCTTTTTGCAGATTCTGAAGCATTTCCATACACATCTGCAAAATATCCAGATATGTCTGCAAAAGGTGCATACACTCCAAAGCATGTTTATTCCATTGATCAAATGAAAGATGTCATTGAATTTGCGAGACTTCGAGGAATTCGAGTTATCCCTGAATTTGATACTCCTGGACATACAGGTACACACATAACATACAATTGCCCTTGTTTAAAAAGTTATCAACATATTTTTAGGAGCTTGGTTTGCATTTAACGGACTTTTAAGTCTTTGTTACGATCGAAATGGACAAAATTCAATTTTGAGTAATATTATTGATCCAACAAAAGATGCAAATTGGGATTTCTTAAAAAATTTCTTTGGAGAAGCCTTAGATTTATTTAAAGATAATTATTTTCATTTTGGGGGTGATGAAGTTTCTGATGATATGCTTGAATGTTGGCAACGAAATAAAGATGTGATGAAATGGATGGGCGAAAATGGAATGGGTTCAGACACAAATAAACTTTTAAATTATTATTTCCAAAAGTATTAGAATCGATATTACTGTAACTTTTATTATCCCTTATTCATCTTTTAGTTTGGTCAAACTTGTTCAAAATCATAAAAATACAACAAATATGATTTTTTGGCAGGAAGTTTTAGATATGAATGTTGCGGTATCATTTTATACAAGAAATTAATTACCGTAATACAGTAATACTTTTAGCCAAAAGGTTCAATTGCACATGTTTGGAAAGGTGATACAATGGATGACGTAATAATTTGCAACTTTGAAACATATAACAATTACAGTTTTTAGATAATGGCTGAAATGTATACTGTAACTTCAAATGGGCATCATGCAATTCTTTCATCATGCTGGTAAAGTTTTGAAAAGGACCTAAAAACAAATAATATCATATTTTAGGTACCTCAATTACATCAAATATGGAGCTGATTGGGGTTACGTTGATAATGATAATAATCGACTTCGAGGTAAACAATTTATTCTTTGTTTACCTCGAAGAAGCTATAAACCTAACAAATTACGGTATAAAACACACTTTTAGGCTTATACTATGAATGTGATCCAACAGGATTTGGTGGATCCCAACAACAAATGGATTTGGTTCTTGGTGGTGAAGCCGCAATGTGGGGTGAATTTGTTGATGGAACAAATTTAACACCACGAATGTGGCCAAGAGCCTCTGCAGTTGCAGAACGTTTATGGTCAGATCCAGCACAAACTTTTAGTGCAGACACCGCATGGCCGCGATTGCATGAACACCGTTGTAGAATGATGTCACGTGGATATGAAGCACAGCCACCAAATGATCCAGATTATTGCCCAGATTTTTGGGATCCACAATATCCGGATATGGAAACATAAAAAAGTATACAGATGATTATTTAACTTTATTGATAATAACCGATTTTTCATATAAATTAAAGAAAACCCGATTTTTACATACAATCAAGGATAAAGAAACAAAGATTAAATATTTAAAAAACAGTAGAGAATCATTGATTCATTAAACATGTGCACGAAAGTCTTTTCTTATTCAAGAATACGAAGACGTCGAGGACCATATAGAAGGAGATAAGCGCAATGCCAATCACCACCACCAGAAAGACGGAAAACATCTTCTTCACTGACAGGTTCAACGTCATCATCATCACATTTGACCCATTTATTATCTTCAAGACGAACCCAACCAACATAATGCCCAGAATTACTTGAACGGCCTTTATGTGTAACAATTCCCTAAAACCATTTAATTTTAAATACATCTATATACAACAGAAAGCATACTTGTAATTCATAGAATCCACTATTATTTGATCCTGGATCATCATCAAAACTGAAGGGAGCATATTTGATATCTTCAGGCTTCTCCTTTTTTCCTTCATTTAATTTTGATTGACGCAAAACTTCAACGGCTTTATCTTCATATTCTTTGAAGGCAGCACGCTGGGGTGCTAATCGTTCCTTCAATTCAGGAGTACAAAGTTCAAATACATCCAAAATTTTAGGGAATTTAACATCTTTGAGAATTTTGGCATTAATTTGTTCCTTTTCTTTATAAAAGAATCGAACCATTTGAATACAAAGATATCCGGGAAGACGAGAAATCAAAGTTGTCTTTTCAAAAACAGCATCCTTGGCAAGCTTTTCACTATGCTTTGTAATATTTTCTTTGGTTTTATTAATACCAAGTTGAAGATATTTGACTTCTTGAGAAAGATAACATGATAACTAAAAATAATAATAAAAGTATACGCAACAAAATAATTATTGTTTTACTTCAGTGAAAGTTTCAACTGAATGAGCTTCCTCGTCTTCAGTTTCAGTATTCTTCAAGTGAATTTGATGAACACCTTCAATAAATTTCCGGAAATGAACTTTCTTTCCATGAGCATCAACTTCAAGTTCATTATTGATACATCGAACAAGTTCAGTCCAGCATTCATTTGCATCTTGTTGTTCATTTTCACCACGAGGAGTTTTAGTTGCTAATTGAGGAAAGCATTGATGGAGCATCTTAAAAAATCATTTTTAATACTTATGCATTAATTAAACTGTAAGAAACATACGACAAGAAACATTGCTGGATTGATGGAATTATTTTTGCTTCGATTTAATTGATCAAATAACAATTTTAAGCTAAATGACATCTTCTTACTGACTGGAATATTATTATCCAACGGAGCTTGATATGTTGAAAGAGCAGTATTAAGTTCTGGGATTGTCTAAAAAGTCTAGTACTGTATAAAAGATATTAAGATTAAAATGTTTTTACCCGCATAACTTGAAGTGTTGCATTCATGAAACATGTATTCCCAAGATTTCCTAATCCTGCAGGTAAAATAAGTTGTTTTTCTTCTCCCAAAAGCTTTGAGCTGTCATTTGTATCCATTGCTTCATCTTCAGCATCTTTAGGCTTTTTAGGAATTTCTGCTGCAGATCCAAGAAGCATCAAAAGTGCACCATCCGTAAGATTAAAACCGTCCCAGCTTTCATCTTTTAATGTTTTACCCTAAATTCAAAAAAATTACCATGTTATCCTATGATGAAAAACATAAAAAACTCACTTTAAATACAACTTTTTGACGTTCCGGTGCAACACCAGTTAATTCAAATAGTTGAGCTTTGAAAAGAATTGGATCACATTCTGTATCAACATCCACCTCATACCGGTTACCACTCCATTTAACATTCACTTTTGGCATTGCTAAGAAAAAGGTTAATAGTTCTAAAATTTTGAAAATCAACTTAATTTTGTTAAAATAAAAGTAGTCTGTATTTGACAGAAGCGATGATTTTTAATTTCAACAAAATTGAAATACCCCTCTCGAAATTTGAGTTTCAAATGAATCTTAAATTCGTGACAAGAGCTTTTTAATGTTAAATTTAAAAATCATCGCTTTTTTGAAAGGCACTTCTTTTGAATTGAAAAAGTTTGTTAAAGTTTTAACTTTTAGAACCCTAATAACCCTTTTTTCTTAACTCTTTTCTTTATCTTTGAATAATATTACAAAAAATGCCAAAAGTGAATGTTAAATGGAGTGGTAACCGGTATGAGGTGGATGTTGATACAGAATGTGATCCAATTCTTTTCAAAGCTCAACTATTTGAATTAACTGGTGTTGCACCGGAACGTCAAAAAGTTGTATTTAAAGTGAGTTTTTTATGTTTTTCATCATAGGATAACATGGTAATTTTTTTGAATTTAGGGTAAAACATTAAAAGATGAAAGCTGGGACGGTTTTAATCTTACGGATGGTGCACTTTTGATGCTTCTTGGATCTGCAGCAGAAATTCCTAAAAAGCCTAAAGATGCTGAAGATGAAGCAATGGATACAAATGACAGCTCAAAGCTTTTGGGAGAAGAAAAACAACTTATTTTACCTGCAGGATTAGGAAATCTTGGGAATACATGTTTCATGAATGCAACACTTCAAGTTATGCGGGTAAAAACATTTTAATCTTAATATCTTTTATACAGTACTAGACTTTTTAGACAATCCCAGAACTTAATACTGCTCTTTCAACATATCAAGCTCCGTTGGATAATAATATTCCAGTCAGTAAGAAGATGTCATTTAGCTTAAAATTGTTATTTGATCAATTAAATCGAAGCAAAAATAATTCCATCAATCCAGCAATGTTTCTTGTCGTATGTTTCTTACAGTTTAATTAATGCATAAGTATTAAAAATGATTTTTTAAGATGCTCCATCAATGCTTTCCTCAATTAGCAACTAAAACTCCTCGTGGTGAAAATGAACAACAAGATGCAAATGAATGCTGGACTGAACTTGTTCGATGTATCAATAATGAACTTGAAGTTGATGCTCATGGAAAGAAAGTTCATTTCCGGAAATTTATTGAAGGTGTTCATCAAATTCACTTGAAGAATACTGAAACTGAAGACGAGGAAGCTCATTCAGTTGAAACTTTCACTGAAGTAAAACAATAATTATTTTGTTGCGTATACTTTTATTATTATTTTTAGTTATCATGTTATCTTTCTCAAGAAGTCAAATATCTTCAACTTGGTATTAATAAAACCAAAGAAAATATTACAAAGCATAGTGAAAAGCTTGCCAAGGATGCTGTTTTTGAAAAGACAACTTTGATTTCTCGTCTTCCCGGATATCTTTGTATTCAAATGGTTCGATTCTTTTATAAAGAAAAGGAACAAATTAATGCCAAAATTCTCAAAGATGTTAAATTCCCTAAAATTTTGGATGTATTTGAACTTTGTACTCCTGAATTGAAGGAACGATTAGCACCCCAGCGTGCTGCCTTCAAAGAATATGAAGATAAAGCCGTTGAAGTTTTGCGTCAATCAAAATTAAATGAAGGAAAAAAGGAGAAGCCTGAAGATATCAAATATGCTCCCTTCAGTTTTGATGATGATCCAGGATCAAATAATAGTGGATTCTATGAATTACAAGTATGCTTTCTGTTGTATATAGATGTATTTAAAATTAAATGGTTTTAGGGAATTGTTACACATAAAGGCCGTTCAAGTAATTCTGGGCATTATGTTGGTTGGGTTCGTCTTGAAGATAATAAATGGGTCAAATGTGATGATGATGACGTTGAACCTGTCAGTGAAGAAGATGTTTTCCGTCTTTCTGGTGGTGGTGATTGGCATTGCGCTTATCTCCTTCTATATGGTCCTCGACGTCTTCGTATTCTTGAATAAGAAAAGACTTTCGTGCACATGTTTAATGAATCAATGATTCTCTACTGTTTTTTAAATATTTAATCTTTGTTTCTTTATCCTTGATTGTATGTAAAAATCGGGTTTTCTTTAATTTATATGAAAAATCGGTTATTATCAATAAAGTTAAATAATCATCTGTATACTTTTTTATGTTTCCATATCCGGATATTGTGGATCCCAAAAATCTGGGCAATAATCTGGATCATTTGGTGGTTTTTTCCATTGCATTAATTAAAGAATACCTTTTAAATTTTTTTATTTTTACTATGAACTTTTTTATTTACTAGTTGATGCTTTGCATTTTCAATGTCTAAATGTCTTTCAAACGTGGTAAAAAGTATCGGAACTGTATATGTTTCAAACTGTAAAAGCATTTATGAAAATCTTGCACTTGAAGAATGGTTGTTCAGAAATCACGATTTGGATAAATTGGGAGAACTTGCTTTGTTTTGGAGGTTTTGATTTTTCATTTCCTTTCTTCAATTTTTGATTTGTCATTCTTTAGTAATTCCCCTGCGGTTGTAATTGGTCGACATCAGAATCCTTTTCTTGAAGCTAACATTGAATTTATTGATCAAGAAGAAATTGATTTTGCTCGAAGACATAGTGGTGGTGGTACTGTATTTCACGGATTCGGGAATCTGAATATTTCTATTTTAACGACTCATAAAAATCATTGTCGCCCAAGAAATTTGAAATGGATCGCTGGAGTGATAAATAATAATTTGGGGTTAAATGTTAGTTTTTTTTGAGACAGATTTTTTGTTGACTGTTTTTCCTCTTTTAGTTAATTACAACAAAACGGGATGATATTGTTTTTCCGGATGAAAGAAAAGTTAGCGGAACTGCTGCCCGAATTGCCCGTGGAAGAGCTTATCATCATTTAACACTTTTGGTGAATGAAGATTTGGATATTTTGAGACAAAGTTTAAAAAGTCCTTTCAAGGTAACTGATTTTTAAATTATATTTGTTAAATTTTATCGGCATTTTTAGAATAGAATTATCACAAATGCAACTCAAAGTGTTCCGGCAAAACATGTTGGTCAACTTTGTCAAGAGGTTCAATGGATTACTGTAGATGAAGTGAAGAAAATGCTTTTGGATTCTTTCAAAAAACAATTTGAGGTTGAATTTTTAATTTTTTGCATAAATAATTCACTAACTTTAGAAATCTACTGTAGCTGTTGTTGATTCATTGTCGGATACGGTATTTCCAGGAATATTTAAAACTCAAGAAGAATTACTGTCATGGGAATGGAGATTTGCCAAAACCCCTAAATTCACTTTAGACAATGATGTTCAAGTTGAAAATGGTTTGATCAAAGAATCATCAAATCCCAAATATATCATTGGTTCAAAGTTTTATCCGATATCAAATGACATCTTTCAAATGAACAAACAAGAACAACAACATTTAAACAAGACGACAGGAGGAGGACATTCTTTATCCTGATTAATGAATGTTTTTTTTCTTGTTGGTTGATGGTTTTATGTAGATGTAATTTGATCAGGTTTTAGTTTTGAGTTTTAGTATATATTTTTTGAAATAATATGTATGTTTTTATTATTTGCAATAGTTTATAAAATTTAGAGATAAAAAAAGTTACAACAATTGAGCGATAATTTTTTGAGACCTGAGTTGTAAAAAAAGAAAGAGATTGAAAGAAAATAGATATTTAAAATTGAGGTTTAAGACTGAAGCTGATGATGAAACAGGAAAATATTCTGCCATATAATCTTGATCTTGAAGAATTGGAGGTAGAATTGTTGTTGTTGATAAAGGTTGTTCTTGTTGCTCAGAATCTGTCGGACATCCTCGGGGTTCGTAATAAATTAAAGCTTTAAAAGCTTCTTCCCGGCCGCAAAAATTTTCTTTAAGTATCGATCGATCCTACAAAGTTTATGATGGAGCAAAACAATTATTAAAAATGGTTGTTTGTTTACTGAATGATATTTAATCCATTTCATTGCACATCCACAGTATACTGTATTATCAGTAAAAATAAATCTTTGAGCATCATTAAATACACATTCGGGAGTTTTTAGGGCCAAATTTATTGTATTTTGTGATATAATTACAGTACCCAAATTTTCTGTTGATGCAAATGCCCGAGGTTCAAGTTCACCAATTTTATTTGTTTGAATTTGTAAATTTCCGATCGTTGAACTTCCCGCAAATGTATCCTCTGATATTTTTCCAATTTGATTATTTTGTATTAAAATCTAAAAAGTTACGGTATGCTTTGACATTTAATTAAAGCCCTTAGGCAAGCTTACATGATTAACATGACTTAAACCATCAAAAGTTTTTTTGGTAAAATTTAAATTTGATGAAGATATGTGAAGATTATGGACTCGAGTGGTATTCAGAAATGTTTCGGCATCAATTTTACAAGCTCCATGAATTGAAAGAAAATCAAGAATTGAAATTGAAGAAAGAGAATACTTTGAAAAATTAATACATTCATCTTCAATCGATAATTCTCGAAGATTATTTACATTTCTAAAAATATTCAATTATTGTTGAGAACGATTATCATATTATATCACTTACTTAAAAGCATAACCATGAATAACTTGTAATTTATTATTTTTGATATAAATTTTTAGAGAGTTTTCATTTCCAATACCCGAGAATGTTGCCTTATAAATTTGACTCAAATTTGGATTCTTTGAAAGTGATAAAATTCTAGAACATTCTGTACCGTTTAGGATACTGTATATATTTAACATAATTACCGTAATTTATGAAGGCCTTTAAATGCATATTTATCAATTACATCAAGTTGAAAGCTTTCTTCTATCCTCAATTCTTCAAGTTTTCGAAATTTTCGAAAAGAATTTTTGTGTAAAGTTGTAAGTGAAGTATTCCGTAAAATTATTTTTTGAAAATGTGTTGGCCAATATGAAGGCACTTTTGTTAACTCAATATTATTGCAAAATAACTAAAAAAATTTGAATAAAAAATGAATGCCTGAAGTATTCGGATACTTACAGTATCTGTTTCCTCACAGAGACACCCCTCAGGGCATTGCCCATTTTCATTGACATCTTCATCTGTCTCATCTTGAGCAGAAACAAAATAAATAAAATTACTAATAAATATAAAAAATATAAATAATTTTATCCATCGTCTTCTCCAACAATATTTTTTAAACATTTTTGGGTTTGAAATGTGCAATTTTGAAAATGATTAAAACGCATTTGGCAGCAGCAAAAATAATATTATTTTTTTCATTCAAAACAAATGTAAAATCTTCTAAAAACAAAAAAATTAATTGAAAAAACATCAAAAAAATGATCAAAATAAATGTTAAATCAGAGAGATAAATAAGTTTTTTGGATTGAAGTGATTTTAAGTGGTATCGTCCCACTTTAAAGGAAGCAAGAAGGGGACAAGTGGTCAATTTTTAATTGAAAAAAAATATACGGAAAATAAATGTGAGAGAAATGGTCACTTAAAAAAGTGAGGAAAGAAAAAAGAGAAAAGAGATAATTGAAAACGGATGACAGAAAATGAGTAATCAGTCAAGTTCCTGTCGTTCAAGTTTTTAAGTGCCAAAATAAAAAGTTTTAACTTTTTTAAAGAGTAGAAAAAAAGAAAGATGGGAATTTTGAGAAAATCCAAGGTTTCAAAGAAGAAGTTTTATAAGGAAGAATAATTTGTTAAATATCTTCAACACGAAAAAAATGTATAAATAAATAACGAAAAATTGAACACAGTAATAAATACAGTAATCTTAGCCAGTTGAAATTTAAACTAATTTCAAGAATTTCTTAAGTTACTTAACATACTCAAACACCTATTGTTTTAATATTTTTAAACATGCATTTTTTAATTTTAAGGAGTAAAAATATTGCAACATTTACTCGGAACTTTAAAAAAGATTGACAAAATAAATGACATTAAAATCATAAAAAATGTCATTATGTAATAAATTTATACATATATTTTTTTCTCATTGTCAAACATCCTCAAAAAATATGTATTAATTTGACGATGACAAAATTTTTTGAAATGACAATTGTCACAAAACTACCTTTTTTTAAAAAAGGACTCTCAAAAAAAGAATGTAAAGCTTTGATCATCACCTTCATTTTTTTGTCTTGCCCTAAGGCAAGAAAAAAGAGATCAAAATTAAAAGGCTTTTAAGTTGCTGCTGCCGCTGTTAAAAATGCTGTGAAATTTGATTCTTGTCACTTTCAGGGCGAGTCTTTTTATTAAATTACAGCTGTTGTTCACCGTCCTCTTCTTGTGGTAATAAAAATGCGACATTTTCGAAGAAAATAAATATTTGAAAAAATAGTAATATTTTTAAGCATTTTTTAAACACTGTTTTAAATTGAGTTTGACTAAAAAATGAATTTAAAAATAACTGTCTGCCTGCAAAAATTGACGTGAAGAAAGATATCTAGAATGTTAGCATTTTAAAAACAAGATAAATAATGTTGAAACAAAATACTTAAATAACAAAAATAAAAAAAGTATTATTATCCGTTTTGGATAAAACACATAAAAATCTTAATTTACAAAGAAAATTTGTCCTATTATGGAGAAATAAATTTTTATGTAAAAATATTCTAAAGTCAAAAAAGCGATTACCTAAAAAGGGTTTTTAAATTGACTTTTCTTATGACACTTTTAAATTTTGAAAATAAAGCCAAAGAAGAAAAAAGAACGAACAAAATTAATTTTTCCATTTTATTTTTATCCAAAAAAGTGACTTTTAAGAGTTTTTTCTTAACTTTTTTCTTCTCCTCTTTTTCTTTTCTCAAGATTAACAACATGGGGCTCTTCCTCTTCTTCATTTTTCTTGTGTTTTTATATTATTATTTTAGGGGTGGCACAAAATATTCACTTCATCATCAAAAAGACATAAGGGAGACAACGACGACGACGACAACACCTCAGGGCCGAAAACAAATAAGTCCTTTTTTTGGCTTCTTTGTTGTTGTTGAACTTTTTAAATATAAAAAAGAAGGAATCTCAGCAAAAAGTCTTTTTACAAGATTTTTTTCTTCTCTTCTTTTTTGTGTTTTTCGAAGACAGAGGGAAAGTAGAAAGTAAGAAATGAATGTTTGTTAAATAAGGAAAAAAAATAGAGATACTCCTGCTGTGCCAAAAAAGAGAAGTTCTGCTATTTCAGATCTTTTTTATAATTTTACACAGGCAAAAATTATAAGTATCTAAACCATTAAGGCATTTGCATAAGGGTCTCGAATTTTAAAACTAAAATCATAACAAATATAAAAAAGCAATATTAAATTTAATTTTTCAGAAACAAGTATTAATCAAAAAATGATTTTTTCAGAATTTTTTGGAAATCTTCAACTTTACTTTTTACGTTTTTAAAATAATAATGTTGTTAGGGTTGAAAAAATGCTGAAACAAGTTTTGAAACGCTAAACTAAAGTCATGAATAAATAATAAACTTAAATTCATCATCTCCCCCTTCTAGCTTTCAAAAAATATAAAACAAGCAAAAGAAAGGCAATGAAAGTTTTTTTTATTCAAAAAGCACCTGCAAAAAAAGCCGCAGCAGAAAAAAGACAGAACCACGTTAAACAAGATTAACCCAATTTAGTAAAAAGCTTTGTTTTTGCCTTTTCTTTTTTGTGAAGTTTTAAATTTTATAGACTAAAAAATTTTTTGGATCAGCATTTACAAAAAAAATGCAGCAACTCGAGGTTGACAAAAAACAACTTCTGCAAAATTACACTTGAACGAAGACAGACACATTTGCGCGCATGCAAAAAGATCATAAATTTATGGCATTAAAATATATGTTTGTTTATGCTTAATTGCATTTTACGAAAATGACTCTTTTTAGAAACAAAAAAAAGAAGAACATAAGCAAAAATGTAACAAAAAGAGAAAACACACATGCGTAATTCTTCAAAAAAAACATATATTTTATTTTATAAAACAAAAACTGCAAGAATACATCAAAATGACAAAAAATGTGAAAGATAACAAATAAATAATATTGCAGATTAATCCAGGAAAAATTTCATATATCGTTTTTCATTTTGCAGGTGATGTTGTTATCATTGCTTTGTCTTTTCATCATCGCTCTGAAAAATATTACATAGAATTAAACTAAATTTAGAAACGTACGTCGTATAACAAATCAATACTTAAAAGTTCAGCTTTTGTTTTTAGAGGAACATATTTCTTTGGAGCTTCAATGTCTTGAAGTGCAAGTTTAAGGTTGTTCATATCCATTTTGATTTCCAATAATATCGAATAAATGCTAAAAAAAGACAATTAATTGCTGAATTTAATAGTAAAAAGAGCACGAATGACGTTAATTAAAGCAAAATAAAGTAAACTAATTTTTTTAATAAATGAATAAACTAAAATTGATTTGTTCTGGTCAAAGAAAGCGAAGGTTGTAAAAATAGAGACAACTTTGAGAAGAGATGCCTATCAAAAAAGACGAACGAATAATTTTGTAAACGAATAATAGAGCACTTTTTTTATTTCGTTCCAGGAAATAAAGTCGTTAAGAAGTACATCTTTTGCTTGCACCATCAGCATCAGTAAAATTGCAACCGTAATTTAAAAAAACAAAAAAATTAAATTTTTGTATGTTTTTTAACCTCATAATGTATTAATTAGACTATAAAATAATTTAAAGAATTCTTTATTATAAACATCGTGAGAAAATACAGTAACAAAAATTACATGGAAAGAAAGAATTGATAATTTAAGATTCAGCTTTAATTTTTTCAATCTCTTGTTTTTCATCTTGTGTTTTGATATCATAGTTATCTCGGCTCTTTAAATCAGGATCTTCTGTTTGTTGCTAAAAATATATATTATGAATTGAGTAAATACACATCGAATTTTTTTGCAGAAAAAACCAGAAAAACGTGAGACAAAGTGTGGCAAAATGTTTATGAACGCCATGTGTAAAAAGGGCTTTCGAAAAAAAACGAAAAGACTTTTCTTTTGTTCTTTTTAAAAACGAAAGGAAACGAAAAATCTCACATTTTTCTGCCTTCGTTTCGATGTGAATAAATATAAAAAATAAAAACTTACAGTTTCTTCTTTAATATTTTGTTTCACAGATTGTTCATTTTTGATTGGCTTTACCTTTTCTTTATTTGATTTCATTATAACCGCAGTTCGTTTACTTGTTGCATTATTCTTCTTGGAGTCTTTTCCACCACCTTCTTTTTCTACAAATATACAATTTTCATTCGATCACTAGATACGATAAAAAAATAAAGACTTACTTTTTCCACCAGCACAAAGTATTAGAATAAAAGATACCAGTGTTACAGTAACCAATATAAAACCAAAAAAACTTTGAAAGTTTTCCATTTTCGAGAAAAAGAAAGATTTGATTCGAATTTGTTTGTGTGAATGTTTTTGTCTTTTTCAAAATTCGTGGCAAAAAATGTAAAAATTTGCATAAATTTTATTTTCATTCAAAGTACTGTAGGATTTAAATTTTTTTATAAACCATTGAAATGTGATAAATTTTGATGTGAAAGAGTCCAAGGATATTATTTTTTTTTAATTTAGTCAAAGGAATTCGTATCTATTTAACATTTTTATATTTTAATTATCACAAATCAACTTTAATGTGTTTTCAAAATGCCATGGCAAAAAAATGTAGAGATAAAAATTAGTAATTAATTTTATAAGCATATATTTATTAAGATTAAATAATAATAATTAATACAATAACAAAAATATTTGAGACCCGTAAAAATTAATTTTTTTGTAACGCTGCATTCAACCCGTGATACATTTCCTAAATTGTGCCGAAAAAGGTTTTAATTTTATTTGCATCCATTTTACGACGAATGAAAACCGCTATCATTATTTGATGATTCTGCAGCATCACATTTTTCATTTTTATTTACTTCTATTATTACATCATCCACTTGGGGTATTACAGAATCTTCTTGAACGACTTTTCGGATACTTTCAGGTGAATGTGAAACAATGCTTTCAAGAATGTCACTGGATTCAGATTTCTTTTCAGCAAAATAAATATCATTCAAATGTGTAACAGTTGCTGGGTCAACTGGTAACCGTAATCCTTGAAAAAGATATCCCAAATCTCGTGGAAGTGTGTACAAAGTTTCGGTAATCAGGGATTTGCTTGAATTTATTGAATTATCATCATCAAAATTTGAATGTAACTGAAAAATATCAAATAAAAATATTAACCTAAAAGTACAGTAACCCTTACAATTTTTGAATCATTTAATTTCAGCAACGATAACGCAATAATAAACGCATTATCGTAATAATTTGAGGTAATTGTTTCACGAATAAATTTTCCATTTTCAATAAATTTTTGTGTTTCTTTTCCATGAAATAAGATTATCTAAAATTATGGTATTTTACAGTAAAACAGTAATAATATAAGATAAAACTACTTTATCAGAATCTGCGATTGCTTTATGAACATAATAAAATGCATTTTCTTCCAACTGTTTTGAATCAAATCCAAAATAGAATACTGTAAGACCTTTGGATTGAAGAAATTGAGCAAGTTCGGACACAAAATCCGTTTTATCCGAATTTGGATTTAGAATAAAGATTCGTTGAACTAAAAATTTAGATTTAATACACATTAAATTTAATAAATAATTTGACATACTTGGAGGAGTTTTTATCAAAGGTGTTAAACTTTCCCCAGAACCGCCGGAAGTTTTTAAAAGCAAAGTTTTTTGCCATTTTGAAGTATTTTTTAAAGTTCGATAAAGACAAAGTCCCAAAAATGCAATAATTAAAATGGCCGCGATGATTGTAAAAATTAAAAATACAATTATCAGCGGCTTCATTTCCTTTGTTTCTGTTTCCTTTTCCGAAACCGTTGTTCTTTGTTTCGCAAGGAATTTTTCTTCCAAAACTTTTCCATAAATATTTTTTCCGGTATCTTCCAATGAAAAGGATTTGCTTCTAGCAAGGACACAATCACATGAACTTGAAATCCGGCATAAACAAATCGATTCATCTTTATCACGATATTCAAATGGTTTTATCTAAAATTAAGTTCATCTCACATTTACGTTGCAATTATTAGTTACAATGAGCATACCGTAACAATGTGACTCATATTTGGTGCAAGTTCAGCAAAGGTAACATTCGCCATCCAATTTGAACCATTTCGATAAAGCTCATCATTGGTTACAGTAACGGTTTTGAGAAGGGAATTATTTTGGAAGAGTTTAACTTCGTACGAATCAAAACAGAACCATTTTGGTGCAGCAAAAAATGTAATCACGACAACACGGGCAATGTGCCTTTCTTCGGTATAAATTGCTGGAACCCATCTGGCGGCGATTTTTCTGGACTTCTCAACTAAAATTAATAAATCGAGATAAATGATTGTGTAAAAATGATGATTAGCATACTATGTTCAGAATCACATTGAACCGGTCGATTATCTTGAGCATCGAGATCTTAAGAATTAAAAATTTTCATTTTTATATTATAAAACCTTTAAAACTTACGAATCATTGGAATATTTAATGGTTTACTCGAAATTAGACTTTTTGATCCACCATCAGTTCGATAGACTAACTGAAAGAATAAAAATATATAAATGAATACATTTTAAAAAAACATACTGTAAGATCATATGAACGTCCAATCTGTAGTTTTTTATCAATAAAAGCTTGAAAATCTGTCTAAAATTTGATAATATTAATAAGGATATTTTAAAAATACAGTAATCATACATGAAAAGAGATTCGTCCCTTTTTTGAAATTTCTACATTTCGGTAACCATAAATTTTCATAAAAATTGTTGAAACTGCTTCATCATGTTCAAATTGGTTAATTCGAAGCCAAAATGTGACATTTTTAGATTGAATTAAATCATTGTTTAGCCGCCAATCCAATCTCAAGGCAACATATAATTTTCCAGTTTGTTCATCCACCTGTAATATTTTATTGGAATTTATTTGTAACAGGTTTTTTAAAAATAATATTTGTTTTAGTAATTTTTAAAATTTGAAATACATAAACCTTTATGATTTAGACGGTTACTGTAACCATTCCCTATAAAAGTTCATATTTTGATGTTTTCTATTACAAAATAATGTCTCAAAAATCAAGTTTACGCAAGAATTATTTTTTGTTTGATAAATGTTTTGTTGTTTTTATTTTCACCTTCGCCGACAGCGATTTAGCAATTTATAATTTTTATGTGTTTTTTTCGGAAAGTTTGTTCATCGAAAAAAATGTGGTGTTGATATTAGCCAATATCTTGGTCCTGGTCACTGATTATTAGCTGTTGTTATGGTTTCTTTATTACAGCAAAGATTATTCTTCAAAAAGTTGCATGCTCATTTTTGTTTTAATTTTGCAAAAAAAATTAAATGTTACTTTTTTGTGGTTTTTAAAAAATGATTCAAACAATAACATGCGCTACAAAATCATGGTCGTCGATTGCGTTTTGTAATAAAAAAATATCAAAATTTAAAATTGATATTTTCCCTCAACAAAGTTTGCCTCTGTTGAAAAATTTGCTGTTATTGGATGATTTTCTTTTAATGTCGTGGAGAAACTTGTTATCACCAGACAGATAATAATTTAAACGACTTTATTGAAGAATATAAAATAATACAAAAAGAATAATATCCAACTGACAGAAAAAATGATGACAACAAGCCTTTTTATAGACATTTGTTGTGAATGACAATTATAATATGTAAATTTCTAAGATCGTGGACGTTCTCCACGACACTCCCCACCACGACAGTTGAATATTGATGATGAATTTCTCATAAAATAATTCTTTCTGGTGGTTTATCTTTAAATGAAATTTTGTATTTGGTTTTAGGTACGGTTAATTTATCAGTATATTCATCTGTTACAGATCGAATAACTTTTTCATACGGTATCATTGACTTATTCCAAATTTTATCAGATTTCTTAGGAAGCTGAGAAAGCCCCTCCCCACCACGAGTTGTTGTAGGAACATATAATTTTTCATTTTGATGATTATTTTGACGTTTTGTTTTATCAGTAACATCTGTTACAGTTGTTATTGATGGTGAATATCTATCAAATTTATGTCGACGTTGAATTTTTGATTGAGATTTTGATCCAAATTTTGAAGCAGTTTTTGAATCTACCTTTTCAGGTTCAATTTGATTAAGCTTTAGCTGTTGATTTTTTGTATAAAATTGTTCTGTTTCAGAAACAATTGTATCATCTTTAATTATTTGAGGATGTATACTTGTACAAAATTTTGAACAGAATGTATCAAATATAACAACTGTTTCAGCTGTTTTATTATTCGCCATTTGAAATTGTTGTTGTTGTTCCAAAGTTATTTGTTGTTGAGTTTTTGATGACTTGAATGTTCTTCTTTGACGTTGTTTAATTGATAATGATGCAATTGTTTTTGTTTCAAATGGTAAAACTTTTTTACAAAGTATTTTTCCAACAGTTGATTGAACAATTATATCATCAGGTGTCTTCTCAAATGAAGTTATAAAATCAAAAAAGTAATCCATACCGATTAAAATATCAGGTTTTTTGTAAATAATTGAATTATTTTGTGAATCATGTTTATTTATTTTTAAAAGGGGAACAGCTCCAGCAATTTCTTTGGTTGAATTTGCATATATTTCTTTTATGCCATCATTTGTTTTGATTTTCGTTATAACTATGGATGATTTATATGAAGATTTCTTTGCACCAAAACCAGTAACATGAAGAGTTTCTTCTCGAATTTGTTTAAGCTTTAGCTGCTTTATAAGTTCATTTGAAATGTACGATTGTTGAGATCCGGAATCAAAGATAACAACTGTTTCAGTAGTTTCTTTTGTATCTGGATTAATCACAGTTATTTCTTTCGCAAGTAACATTCCTTGTTTCTTTGTAACATTAACAAAAGTTGTTGATTTCCTTGCAGTGCATAAAAACCAAGCATGATTTCCATCACAGATTTGGCAAATCATTTTCTTTCGACAATTTGCTGTATCATGATTTTGTAATGCACATTTTGTACAATAATTCTTGGATCGTAATTGTTTGAGCTTATCTTCAGCTGAAACAAAGTTTGGACATTTTGCAGCAAAATGGAATCTTTCGTCACATAGGCTACAATTGTAATTATCAGCTGTATCAGTTGGTTTCTTAAATGCATTTGTTTCGGTTTCCGATGAATCATACTGAAATTTATATACCGATTTTTGTTCAAAAAAAGGTATTTTCTTTGAAAAACTTTCTGATGTAACTTCTGCCTTTAAAGTACATTCTTTCATTTGTTCCAAAATCATTTCAGTTGTAACATTTTGTGTTTTTACTTGGAACCATAACAATTCACCTTTTTGTTTTGGAGGCATTTTTTCAATGATCTCAGTTTGCAATTGATCATTATCAATATCCACTCCATAATTCTCCAGTTGACGGCACATATTAGAAATGCTGTTTACAGTATTTCTTAAGCTTTTGGGATCAGAAGTTGCAGGTGGAATCGAACGAAGATTCTTGTTGAGTTCTTTTAAGATTAGTTTTTGATTTCCAAATCTGTCTCGAAGAGTCAAAACAACAGTTTCATAATTTTCTTCAACGATTTCAAATCCAGCAATTTCATCCAATGCTTCACCTTCAAGCAAGCCAACTAGTGCATCCAATTTATCAACATTTGAATACGGAAGATTATGAACGTTGATTTTAAATCTTTGCCAGAATGGTTTCCACTTCAAATAGTCACCATTAAACTTTTGAATATTTAAAGATGGGATCCGTAACGGTTGTGAAGTAGTTGGTACAACTGTTGCAGTGACCATTTTAGGTTCAGGTAATATTTTAAGATATCCATTCCCTTCCAGTACAATTCTTTTGACATTGTTGAATATGGTTTTATGTGTTGTTTTCCAAGTCTTTGTACGAGTTAACAAATGATCTTTTTCTTTATCATCATTTTTCATACTGTTTGCTTTTGTTCGAAGTTTTTCTAACTTTTCATTCCATGTATCCAGATCTTCTTGCATTAATGTAATTGAAGCCTGAAATTGTACCTTTTGTAGATCAGACCAAGGGGGTGAAGTTTGTCGATATTGTTCGAGATAATCATTATACTTTTGTGTGATATCTTCTGATAAAACATCCAGATCTGAGAAAATTGTGTCAACCATTTTATTAATTTGTGGTTGAGATTTTTAAATAGACTATTACAGTATATTTAATACCAATTAAAAATTAAATTTGTGTTGATAAGTAACTATTACAGTTACTATCAAAAATATTTGCTGTTTGCAGTAATTTATCTGAGCAACTATTGCAGTTACCGATTATTATTGATGAATGAAGTTGTCTCGGTATGCAACTCTTACAGTTACTACCAAAAATTTGTTGATCGTAGCTCTGGAAGTAACTGTTTCAGCTACTACCAGAAGTTCTTTTATACAGAGGCACCAGCTTGTCGTGGAGAAACTTGTTATCACCAGACAGATAATAATTTAAACGACTTTATTGAAGAATATAAAATAATACAAAAAGAATAATATCCAACTGACAGAAAAAATGATGACAACAAGCCTTTTTATAGACATTTGTTGTGAATGACAATTATAATATGTAAATTTCTAAGATCGTGGACGTTCTCCACGACATTTAATGGTTTGTTTCTTAACCTTTCTACTTTGATATTTACGAAAAAAATGATCACACGTTTATTTTTAAAAAATCTAACGTTTTCAAAGACATTTTTTGGTAAAGAGCAGCAATGAATAAATCATGAAAGGTTTTATTGCATTTCTTAAAGCAGCAACCAAGGAAAAAATATACTTTTTTCTTTTTCCTTGATTTATTTGTTATTTTTCAAGTTTTTCATTTTTTTCCGAATAAGAAAAAGAACATCCCTTTTGCAAAGAATTAATTAATTGCAGCAAGCAAATCCGAAAAAGTTAAAAAACTTAAAAAAAGAACTCCGAAAAAAAGTGTCCAAATTGATAAATTATTATTCGAGTTCGAGGTTGAAGCTTGAGAAAAAGAAAGAACAGGTGTGCCACGAAAAAAACATGAAAGTTTTTGTTATTTTTGAACGTGAAATGAATGCTCATCGTCTCAGCAGCAAAAATCAAAACACAAAAAAGAGTCAAAGTTAATCAACGTCAAAAGAAAAAAAAAAGATATTTTGTAATCCTAAAAAATTTTGTTTGTAACAACTTTTTGAAGTATCTTGTGTGTGGCAGTTGGCTGTTTCAAAATGTCAAAGTAATAGTAAAAAGTTGTAAAAAAGAATGTAGTGTCATCAAAATCAGAGAAAAAAAGCATTCAAATTTGACAGTTTTCAATGTTTTAAATTAATGACATTTAGCTTCCTCTTTACTGCGTAAGCATGCCTATGAAAAGGAAGTTATTAGTTTTGTCTGCTTACAAAGTCTAAGCGCCAGAAATATTAAATTTGATGTTATTATCACGATGTTGAAAGAATTAATCATTAAAATTTTCTCACTTAAATTGGCCCCATTTTTAAGCTTTTTTGATTGGTTCATTGATTCTAATATGGAAGAAATAAAAGTGCAAAAAAACTTACCGGTGTCTGATAAGCAGTATGCATTGACAGATCATCAACATCTGATCTCCAAGAATCTTCATTGATTGCAGAATTTGAAGCTTGAGTCACCCAATCTGGTGCCTCTAAAGCTTCTGTCAAATTACAGGACCAATGTTTTGTACTGCTACAATAAGTTTTAGTCTCAGATGGATATGCTACAGTAATAATCCCATCATGCAATAATAATGACAATAGAATCGGTAAAAATATTATAAAAGTATGTTGCATTTTATTTTTGTGCTAAAATGGATGTTAAAAAATGTTAGAATACAAAATTTGATCACATGAAGTTTCTTAAAAACCTCGGAGGGAAAACAACAAACAGAAAAACGCAATACAAAAAAGGAGTTGTTATTTTTTTCCCGAAAATTTTTAAATTTTAAACATGGGAAAAAATGGGAAGGTGCTGTTTCCACATTTATTTTTTTTGTTTCTCCCAAAAGAAATCAATAAAATATTATAACATTTTCAAAGAATTGGAAGACGAAGGCAATGAAGAAAAAAAGGAGAGAAACAAAAAAAAAATGAAATGAAATGAGCCAACAGCGATAAGCATCACCAAAAATAAATCATAGCAGCAATTGGGAAAGGAAAAAAAGAAAAAAAGAATGAAAACAAAATGAAAATATTTTTTTTGATAAGCCGCGACAAGAGTAAAAAAAGAAGGCATAAAGGTGGTGGTATTGATCTGTTGCGCATTGGAATGTGCATTATTCTTTTCCAGCGTAAAAAAATACATACTTACATTTAATTGGAGGCTCAAAATTGAGTAAAGTAAAAGTTGTGAAATGGAACGAAGACGAAGAAGGGAATAATTTTAGGGAAGAAAGAAGATTCATGAGTTGTAAAACCTCTGTCAAGGTTTTTTCAGCGGAAATAGTTTGCTGGCAAAATCATCATTTTATTAAAAAACAATCAACTTTAAAGAAAACGTGAGAAAAGCTACATCCTACATTACCCTGGTGAATTAGACATATTAAAATTATCCCGAATACAAAGAATGTTTATCATGTGCAACAGTCAAAATACTGTAAATGAAATATTAGCATTTACTGTAATCCTATTTAGAAAAACTTTTTTCTTAAAAGAATACGTGCAATTTTTCTATTAATTAAATTAAAAACAAAAACGAATCAATTGAATATTTTTCTTTCTGGTCGAAGTTAAAAATTTAGGTTCTCGTTCAAGCAGGCAAAAGATTAATTAATCCAGCAAAAGCTGCCGTCGGTGAAAGTTATCTAGAACCATAAATCCAAGTTCCCAAAAAAAATTCTTTTCAACATTTTTTGAATCAAAAAAAAACACAAGAAGAAGAAAAAAAGGTTACAGTAAAAAGAAGAAAAAACTCATTAAGGCTCTTCTTTTCTCTTTCTCACATGATTGATTTGGTAAAAAAAGTTTTAAAAAATTGAGAAAAAGAAATGGGTGGTAACAAACGTGAAATCAATATTTGTGGTGGTTTTGTATTCTACAGTATTTTTGAAAAAATGTATTTTATGATAATCAAACGATTCATTTATATTCATCTCAAAGCCACCATAATAATTTATAGACAAAAAATCATATCTTTAAAAAAAGCCATAATTCACTTTTAAAAAAAGAAAAACCTATTTTTCAGAGGAATCCAAAAATATTTATAAACAAAATTGGGAAGACGCGACAATCATCATCGCATAAAAAAACTAAAAAGTTAATGTGGTGATTTTTGGGGAATCAGAAAGACAAAAAAAGAAAAAAATTTAAAACAAAAAAAAGTCATGCACACAAGAAAAATTTTATATGATTTTCTGGTGTTGTCCTTCAAAAAAAGATGAACATAGGAGGGAAGACTGCTCGGAATCGAAAAAAGAAAGAAAGAGAAATAAAGTAGCATTATTTATTTTGAATGATTTCTTAACTCCGAAAAAAGTTTTTTTATTCTAAAAGTACAGACCCATATAAAGGCACCATCAATGAAGATGATGTTGTTTTTATAGCAGTAAAAGAAAGGTTTTGTTAAATTTCTTATTATAATTATAAAAGATTTATGTATTCTCATGAGTTTAACAAAAAAAAGTTTTCTACCGTTTTTTCTTTCTGGTGTCAGAGAACACAAAAAAGGGGATGATTGTTTACGGTTATTTTATTCATTTTTTGCAATCAATAAAATAGAGTTTTAATGTGTTAAATAATGAAAACAGGGCAAAACAGCTTATATGAAAATCACTTAAAAATAAACACTTTAAGAAGACCTCAGATTCGATCAAGCAGAACAGAAATAACATGTAATTATCAGTGTTAGTTTTCATAGTAATCATTTCATAGTAATAGTTTTCATAGTAGTTCATATTTTTAAAATTAAAATCCTTAAAATATCATCCGGTTTTTAGGATGGAAGCTTTAATACAAAACATAAAAAGTTATCGGATATTTGGACTCCTTTTTGATATACTATTTTTTACAAATGAAACCCCAAAAATGTTTTTTTTATGTTTTATTGTGGTTGCGTTTTTTATTACAATTTTATCTTTTGATGTTGTCCAACAAAAACAGCATGTGTCGTTTCATGAGTGACTTTTATTAAACCATTTTTTTATTGTTTTATTCAAAAATAATTTATTCATTGAAAATATATATTTTTTGGTTGTTCAGTTATATAAATTCTTTTTGTTATTGCATGGCTTTTTTTGAAAGATTGTCTCACAGGACTTTTCGTTTTTTTAACATTAATAATTTTATCCAAAAAATGTTATTAACTAGCTGGATTTTATTTATTTCTTTTAAAATCATTAGTTTTGATCTTGCAAAACGGTTATTTATCAAATTTCTGATCCATAAATACGAAATCAAGTGTTTTCGCTTAAAGCTAGACGCAAAAACAGATTTTTCAAAAAAAACATGTGAAATGAATTTTGTAGCTTAAACATAAACAATAAGAAAAATTATATGATAATAAAAACCTGTTTTAAAATAGGGTACTTTGCATGATATTTTTCAAAATTTTTATAACACTTTTGCACCAAAATCGTTTTCAGTCTGATTTTTTAAAACGTAAAGTTTGATGAAAGCACGTGGATATTTCTTTATGTTTCTGAAAAATCATTATCGAACGTTTTGTGTAAATTATTTTCTTTAATTTTTGATTTTTAAAGCAAATAATAATTTGCACCAAGTAAATTTATACTATCAGTTTTGCGGCGATACCGTAGATAAGTGATAATTCGTTTTTAAATGATCATATTTTGTTCTTTTGTGTTTTTTTTCGATTTTACTCTTTTTTTTTTTTGAATTTTAATCCGTTTTAGTTCTCAAGAATCACCAGTCACTGTTTACAAAAACATTTTTCCGTCAAAATAATTTTTGTAAAACTTAAAAAAAACAAAAATCTCAAGAATTTGTAAGCATTTGAAATAAGATATTATATATCCGACGATGAAGGATTTCAGACACAAAAATTACACATATGATGTTTTTGAAATTTAACACAAAAGTAAAAGTTCAACAAAAAAAGATAAACATTACAAAAGAGATATAAATATATAAAAAACATAACAGAGAGGGTTAAAGAAAATCCAAATACCAAAAATAATGTTTTTTGGAAGAAGAGATATCTTTTGCAGAAATAACAAAAATGAAAAAATGCATGTATTTGGAAGAAAGTCATTCATGTGAATTTATGCCCTTTCATTATGGCATTTATTTTTTTCTTTCATTCTTTGTAAATTGAAATATACTGTATAATAATTTCATATTTGCCAGTTGAAAGAAATTTTGCTCTGAGCATTTCATTAGCTTACTTATGTTCTGGTACCATGATGGTTTTAAAAAGTTATTGCAATTTTGCTATATTTAAAATTTGAATGTCGTTCTAACAATTCATATTTAAGCTTAAAGGAGGAGACCCATCGTGAATAAACTTTTTTTACAAAAATCAGGGACTCATTGGAGCTGCTTTTTTCTTTCCTTTTTTGCAGCTGCAGTGAAGAAAAAAACAAGCTCCAATGAAGGTGCTTTCGCGTCGAGACATTGCAATCAAAGTTGCGTATCAAAAGTTTATTCACGATGGGTCTCGTCCTTTAAGCCTAAGTTTCAATGTATAATTTTTAAAATATGCAAGTAAAATAATAAAAATCGTATTTTAATTGTGCTATATTTTTAAAATTTAAGTGCTTTATGGTCCATTTTTTTTAATAGCTTTGCACTCACTTTTGATGTATGTATGATAAAACAGGATTTTAACATGTAACACAAATTTACGAAAATAAAAGCAAAAGATTTTTTTGATTGTTCAAAAAGAACTGTTATTCTCAGGTTTATTTTTCTTCCGCTTTTCACTTTTTGCAAATAATAACAACTTTTTTTCGTGCAAAAAAAACACTTTCTTTGCAGATTTTAAAAAATTTAAAAGCTTTTGAAAAATTCTCGAAAAACGATATCATCGGATTTTTAGTGTCAAAAAGCAAAGTATGACTTCGATTTCAATAAGCTGCTTGCTCCTAACACAAATATACAAAAAGAAAACGATTTCTCACAAGTTTCATTCTCTTCAAGAAGTTCGGCCACTTGAGATTAAACTTATTCAACAAAAAATTGAGCTTCTTCACATGTGTTTCGTTTTATTTTACTTTCTCACTCTTTTTTGATAGTTAACTAAAACATTGTAAAAAAACGTCAAAAATTGTCTGAGTTTTTAAGCAACATTTGTTTTGACGTAATTATTATTTCTTTTTTCTTTTGTTAAAGAAACGTTTAAAGATTTGAAAGAGCAGAGTTTAAGTTTCAATGGGATCCTTCAAAAAAAAAGATGATCCATTTGGTTCTTACATAATGGATGTATGTAATATACGTATGCGACTGGATACTTTTTACAAATAAAACTGATAGCATGCATTTTCCTGCAAAAGAATTCAAACTATGAATTTACAAGTTTACATTTTTCAACAACTTTACCGTTACCGTACCCCATCCTCTTAAAACTCAAAAAGCATTGATGTCATTAATATTTTTCTTCTTGTGTTAATTATCTTGTGTTTTTGTTTATTAACAATACTTTACTATAACAAAAAACACGGTTAAGCTTTAATACGTTTTTCGAAAAAAGAAAAAATTATTAAGCTTCTTTGAAGCTGCGCGGGTTTTTTGCAAGAAGCCAAAAAAGAAAAAAATAAGTTGTTTATTTTTCATAATTGCTGCTGCCTGACATAATCGGTTTTACGCTTTCATTATTACGCCAAAAACAAAACAAAATATTTGCTTTTTAATAAATTAAATTTAACACGTTAAATATATTTTTTGGAGGAATATAAAACACAAATTTTGTCTTGTTTATTATTTACTGATTACAAAAGAATGGTATCTTTTGGGATACAAATTTTGACTAGCTACAGTATGTGTTTTTGAAATTTTGGCGATAATTTTTTTTAAAAACTCGAGAGCTTTTCTTAATTCCTTTTTTTCAAAGAACCCCGAAACTCAAAATTTCATTTCTATTTTTTTTCCATCTGTTTTTTATTTGTTTTACATTGTTTGATTTTTAACATCAATTTTTAAAACTACTTTAAAAAAACTCGTGATAATTTTTGAAAATTTAATTAAAATTTTTTCAAGTCTTTGAGGGTACAAAGATTTCGGTCGAGTTTTTTTCTTTGATGATTATTCAATAAATTATTTTGAGGAAGAAGATGAAAGTGATCGGATATTCATTTTCAAGCTTTATCATAGAAATTGTGCTTTAACCTTTAAGATCAAGTATCCACTAAGCATAAATATTTTTGTGGATTTTTAGATTAATCTTATACATAATCTCTCAAAGCTTTAGAGAGATTTATTTGCGTCACAGAAAATTCAGGCAGATCCCTTCTTACTTTAGTTTAGCTTTTTTTGCGCATCAAAAAAAGCAGAGAAAATCTTTTTTTTTTGCATTTTCTTCATTTTTTTTAGTCGAAGGGGAACGTCAATGATGTTCCGTTTAGCTTTGATGTTGTGTCAAACCCAAGGAAGAAAAAATCATCCACAATGCGCAATATCCGTGAGTTCAAGTTGACGAAGAAAAGAAAGAGTCCAAGATCTCTTTTCTCTCCACCCAAACAAAAAGAAGTTGTCGGGATAAAAAAAGTGTTCTCTCTTGTTTTTTTTCGAAGGCTCCGCCCTTTCATCTTCCAAGTATCTTTTTTTTGGTTTTCTTTTTTATGCTTAAAATTTTTAAAGGATCACCCAACACTTTTTCTAAAATCCAATCTTCCATCTGGTTTTTTGAAAAGGATTTTCGGCATCCTTTTTTTGTTCATTCCGTTAATATTTTTTATTATTTGCCATTATTATTTTCCGTGTGACAGCTTTAAAAAAGCAAAAACTTTATTTTTTGCTTAAATTCAACTTTAATTTTTGAAGAACTGAATTGAAAGAAGAAAAAAACTTCTACAAATTTTATTTACTTTTGTTAAACCCCTTCCTTTATTTACAACAAAAAAAATAATGCTCCGACTTTCTTCATCCACTACTTCCACAAGTAATATGACAGATGATGATTGCAGCAGTTCATTAGCAGATGAAATTTTAATGCCTGGTGATTCTCCAATTACAATTTCAACACCTTTAAAGCATTGCTTAACACCCGTTTGTACCATTGGTAAGTAAATTTATATGTTACAAAACTACAAAAAAGTATTATTTTATCAATAATTGATCCAATAGCTTCTATAACTGATATATTAAATCTATTTCATGTTAGCAAATATTAGTCTAGACCTTTTTTTGTCATTTTCTTTTACTCATACGCAAATAATATTTTTTCATTTTACGCCAAATAATTTCGTGATCTACTGTAAAAAATTTTTTGAAATAAACTGTTCAGTTTTTTTACATTTTCAAGGACCTGGAAAATGTTTAGCGACAGTTTTGAGTGGAAGATATCGATTATCAAGAATGAACTAAAAAATATATAAAAATCAAGGAAATAAGAAAGTTTCCAAAAGTTTACAAACAAACAAAATAATTGATGAGGTATTTAATGACGCTCTTGTGTTCATATCACTTTTTTTTTCTTCGCAATTGCCCTTTTAACCTTTCCATTCAGAACACAATTGTGTGCCAATAAAATTTTATCCCCTCCAACACCACCATCTCTATCATCATTAATCATGAATCATTTTTTCAACCTCCGCAGGGTATCCAACTCATCTATCATAAAAAAATTTATCCCATGTTTTTTGACAGCTGTTCCCAAATTTTTTTTTGAGATGAAAACTTTAACACTTTTTTTTTAAATTATCCGAAAACCCATAACTTTTTATTAAATCGTTTCATTCATTTTTAGGCTCAGGGACCTTTGGTCGAGTTGAATTAACTGTAAGTTCTTTTTAATGCACATTGTTTTAAATTTTATTAAATTTTGAAATATTTTTAGCGTCACAAATTAACTGGACAGTATTATGCAATAAAATCATTATACATCCCAACAATTATTCAAAAGCGTCAAGTTGATCATGTTCATAATGAAAAGCGTATCCTCAATCGTTTATCCCATCCTTTTATTGTAACCTTATATGACACAGCCAAAGACAGCAGAAATCTTTATATGATTATGGAATTCTTGGCTGGAGGAGAATTATTTTCATATTTGAGAATGGTAATTTTTAATGCTGTTGGTTACAG
The DNA here is from genome assembly GCA_024447195.1 of Panagrolaimus sp. LJ2414. Classification (NCBI taxonomy): domain Eukaryota; kingdom Metazoa; phylum Nematoda; class Chromadorea; order Rhabditida; family Panagrolaimidae; genus Panagrolaimus; species Panagrolaimus sp. LJ2414. The sequence goes on from JAMRXY010000016.1 coordinate 11,201,408, forward strand.
TATCCAAATCATTGAAAATTTTTAGAGTAAATCATTTCCATCTGGAATGGTTAAATTTTATGCTGCTGAAATTGTGTTAGCTTTGAGTTATCTTCACAGTCTTATGATTGTAAGTTATTTTATTCACAAGAAGTAAAGCTACAGTAATCCCAGATATCATAAATCTCTGATTAAAAATTTTTAAGAAGACTTAATTTACAAAAAAATTCTTTGTGTATTTTCGGAAAAGCTTCTTATTTTTATTCTTTGGCCTTTTTCTTAAACAAACTGAATTAAAATACAAAAATTTCATGCAATATAAATATATTTTTAGGCTTATCGTGATCTCAAACCAGAAAACTTGATGATGACTCATGATGGACATATTAAATTGACAGATATGGGCTTTGCAAAAGAAATTCATAACAAGTACGTTTCTTTTTTTCAAAATTCTACAATTAGATCAAAAAGCAGGGGTAAACTTTAATCGTTGATTTTGGCAATTAAAAGAAAAGAGACCATTAAAAGTTGCAATAAAATTGAGAGGAGGCGCAATGACTGATATATTTTGTGTTTCTTTCTATCGCAACAGAGAGATGAAAAGCATTTGCAGCATTTTTTAATTGCATTACTTTTTTTTCACTTACGTCATCAGCACAACAAGGCAACACAAAAGACAACGAAGATAAGATAGGATGTAGTTCAAGTGTAATGGGATAAAAAAAATAGAAAAGTAACAAATGCTTTATTCCATCCACACTATCAGTTGAAAAATGATATTTGATGATTCCATCCATCGGAAGTTCGGAAAGAAAAGTACATTGAGAAAAAAAGAAGAGAGGCAAACCCGATTCCCTTCACGTGAAAACTTATCTGAATGAAAAGGGATAGAATGTCTGACAGAGAGGAGGGGATACTGTAGGACTAAGTTGGACTAAAGTCAAGTATCTTAAATTTCGTTTATCTTTTTTTTCAGAAAAAACAATAAAGTTTTTACTACACTTTTTTAAGTTGTCAAACTTTCTTTATTAAAAAAACTATACGATTTTGATCTTTTATTTTATGTTTTTAAACAGCTGACGTTGTTTTCCTTCAACTTTATTTTTCACCCCCTCAAAAATTGTCAACATTAAAATGATATCTTTCTCTTTTTTATAGATCTTTTACCGTATGTGGTACTCCAGAATACCTTGCCCCAGAAGTAATCACTCGACGTGGACATAATCATAGTGTTGATTGGTGGTCTTTAGGGGTTTTAATTTATGAATTGATGACAGGGATCACACCTTTCCCAGGAAATTCTGCTGCAGAAGTTCAAAAAAGTATTGAAAATGCCAATTGTACTGTTGAATTTCCAAAGAAAACTTTCAGCCAAAATGCAAAGTAAGTTTAAAAAAGATTATTTTATAAAACATAAATATCTAAATTTCAGAAACATTGTTATTAATTTGTTAAAATATAATCCAAAGGAACGTCTTGGATCTGGGTTGAATGGTTCCGATGAAGTGAAACGACATCCGTGGTTTGAAACATGTGAATGGGATAAAATGTTGGATAAAGCAATTCAACCTCCATTAGTGCCAACAGTTTATCATGAAGGTGATACCGGGAATTTTGATGCTTATGATGAACTTGATGAGCAACCAAAAGCATCCCAAAGGGATTTGGATTTATTTGATGAATGGTAACAATTTCATGCAACAACAATCTCATACTTATATAACTTTTTGTAAACTTATTAATTATAATATTATTATTGATATAATGATCTCGTGATATTTGTACTCTTGTAAAAAAACGTTTAAGATATTCTTAAAAAACATTTGTGATGGTAGTGCTTGTGTATTAATATTTTAATAATGATTACTTGTATTTGAATAAAATAGTATCTATTTGAAGCATATGAAAAAGTATATATCACAAAAATTTCAAACATTTCAAAAACAAATTACAGTAACCCAGTGTTTTTGATTATACCAGAAATTTGTTTTCCATATTGAAAAAAGCATATTTAACGATTCAGTGATTTAACCTAATATTTTGTTCCGACTTTCTTTGATTATACAGTTTTTATAAAACAAATATTACACACATATCTCTCTTCAAAAAGCCAACAAAAAAAGAATAAAAAATCAACTAACACATATAAATTCTAAATACCAAATGATTCACCGATGCCAGCTCTGTCACGATTAACATATTTTTCATTGGTAAGATCTTCAGCAGTAAATTTCTGAAGTTTCTTTACTTCATCTTCAAATTCATCTTTGGTGAAAATAACTGGAAAATAGAATTCAAAATTCTTTGGAAAGAAAACAAAAGCAAATTTTCGATCTTCTTCTTTCCAGGTTGCAACACGCTTTTCATGATCCAATGGTGCACTGAAAGATAAAAAATATAATTTATATCAAAGCGTTATGTTTTTTAGCAATGTCAGTTTTTTGGTGGACTTTTTTTATGATAGGCATATTTGGTGTCATTTGAAAATGTATATTAAATGCTGAGAGAAATTATGGGTTCGGTACGAATCCACAGTTTCTATAATATTTGATAAATGATTAAATATGAATATTGCCATCATCAATGTTTCAAAGGAATCATTAGTTGTAGTAAAAATGGTGTAAGAATGAAGGATAGTTTTATGGAAATCTGAGACGTAGGGGGTGTAGGTTTTTTTAAAGAGAAGGTGATAAAATCGGGAAAAAGACGAAGGATGTATGAGAATGAGTAAGCTGCCTCAAGAACTTTTACAACAATACGTGTTAAACGAATGAAGGATAAACGTACTTCCATGAAATTTCACCCATTTCATTTCGAATTCTTACTTCTCGAACTGGTAATTTATAAATCTTTTCCAAATACTCTTGAACATCATAACGTGACATTCTAAAACAACAACATAAAAATTGAATTCAAATTAGGGTTGCGGGCATCCCGAAATCTAAAATTGTTGTCCCGGACAAAAAGGCAAGCGGCGTAACTTCTGTATTTAAAGGTTGAAAACGGAAAATCAAATCGGTATTATAAAAGGTTTCTATAAAATTACTCTGGAAGTATTTTTTCTCGAAAATTCAGTCCGGGCAGTCACCCGGGCAACAACGTACTTTGGCCCGAGGAATTTTCCCGTCTCCAACCTTATTTTAAATTGTATAATGCACAAAGGTTCAAGAAATACGAAAAAGCGAACCTTGGATTAACTTCAAACTTTGCAGCATTCTTTGGCAAACGATTATATCCAACTGAAGGCGTTTCAACAAGACGCAACCAAAAATCAGGAAAGAATACTCGATTTTGTGGATTTCCAGGTTGCCATAATCTGGTTATACGTCCTGACATATCTGAAATGCAAAATAAGATTTAAAAAGAACAGAAAAGACACATGAAAGCGTCAGCAGTATTTTCGTTTTACCGCTGACCGAAAATTAACAAGATTATTTATTACTAATTTGGATTTATGATGTAACTTTAAATAAACATCTAAAAAAATTTTACTGCTTGATTAACTAAATTTTGAATAGAATTTTTTTATTAATGTAAAAATGTCATTTAATCACGTTTAGCCAATTGGATTTTAACATCTTCATCTTTTTTGAAGGCTTATTTCAAATTTTCTTGGAATTTAACTTAATTTTTGACTAAAACTGAAAATTTGTTAAACTATATCAAGAAAAAAGTAATTGCATGAATGAAAAAATAGCTGTGAGTAAATGACAAAACAACTTGTTTACGGTAAATTAAATTTAGGCTTTAATTACGGTATCATCAATTTTTGAAGGAAGCCAAAAATTTAGTTGAAACTTTACATTTTTCATTATTTGTTGCATTAAGATTCAATAAGTTTTGTGATGTTTTAAATTGCATCATTCCTGGTACCATTGATTCTTCAATTTTTTGTTGTCGAGGGAAAGCAAATGAAACCTGTACAAAAGTGTAAAAAAAATATTCTGTAAAATAATTTCTTAAAAAATTTACTTGATTTGTTCCCACAACTTTTTCATCATCAATATTTTGAGCTTCAATTCCACTTTCATAAGCTGCAATATGAAGTGAAAGGGTGCTTTTATTTAAATTTTCAACATATTTGCTTTGCCATTTTTGATCCTGTTTTTTATCTTCTTTAAGATAATTTGCATATGGATTTGGCAAATCATTTCTTTTCCGTAAATCAGAAATTTCTTTGTTTCTTTCTTGATGATTTTGATTTGTCAAGGTTACTGTACGAAATTGTAAGACTGCATTCCTTGGGAGTAAGAGAAACAGATGCATACATTTTATTATCAGTTTTGAAAATTTTTAAATCAGATGGAAATCTAGATATTGCTAATTTCTTTTTCCATCCTAAAAAATGCAGCCTTCATTTTTTTATTTTACCACTGCTTTTTTGGGTCTTGTCTGATTTGCTATCAAATTGTAAAACTTTTACAGCTTCACATTTGTAACTTTGATTCAAATTAATGCTACTGTATTGATGGGTGTTATCCCGAGAGTCAATTAGTTTATTACCAAACCGGCAATCTTTTGCAAGCACAACAGCTCGTTTCGTGGACATGACCTATAAAAAGATTTAAAGGAAATTAAGTTATAGTTTTTTATTGGATAAAGAAAAATTAATAGTTTAGTTTTTTTAGCATCAACAAAAAATCATTAGATGAAGAAAGGTGCCGCACAAATTTAAACACATCTCATCTTCATTTTCTTTATGTCTGTGTTTGTTTTTAAATACATACCAAAAGGGGGTCACAGAAAGTTGTAAGAGTGATGCAATAAAACTGTTGTCTTTTGCCGATATGTTTTTGAATTTTCATTTCCAGTGGCAAAAAATTAAACAAAATACTTCAACAATTACGACGACATAACAACGCAGATAGTGCTTTCAGAACAAGCTTAAAATCACAAAATTTTATTTTTTTATCAGGCATTAAAATTAACGAAATTATCATCACAAAATACAACATTTATAATAAATGATTTATTACAATACATTACAAAAATTTAAATTCAAATATTTCTGTTTAAATTTCATCGACCAAATAACCCTGAGCTTGAAGGTTTGCTTGATCGGCTTTCAAAATGAATTCCACGACGGCATCGTGGAATTTGATTTGGACGTTTCTCTAATGGATGATTTGATAAAGAATTTTTTAACTGCTTAACATTTTTCTACAAAGTGTCAAAAGTTATTAGCAGCAAAAAAACGAAAAACGTTGAGTTAATTAAAGATGATGATTACTGTTGCAAAAATACGAGTAGAAACTAACCTTTGTCTTTTTTAAATCTGTGAACAATTTTTTGATGAAAATTTCTTTTTTTCTTTCGGTATTTTCTTTTTTAATTTGCTTCTTCCGTTTTGAGGTCATTTTTTTAACACTTTTATATATTTTATTGAGCTCTTCTTCTGCACTTAAAACAGCTTTTCGGCATTTGATTGCTTCCAAATCAAGTTTATCATTCTTTTGTTCAATATCTTTAAAAGATTCCATGAGTCTTCGATACTGAATTTGTAATCGTTGAATTTCTTCACTCTTTTTTTGAGCTTCTCTTTCAGCTGTAAATCTTTCATCTCCCAATTGTCGTTGCAAATAATTAATTGTTCTTTGAAATTTTGCCAAATCTCTTTCGCTATTATCCGCCCATTCAATGGCATGTGCCTTTTCACTATCAGATTTTGAAATGTAAAATTCTGCTGCATTCTTATATTCTGCATATTCATTTTCTTTCTCTTTTTGTAATACATTCAATTTATTGATATGAGAATGAAGTTCTTGAACCTCTTTTTCAGCTGTATCTGCTCTTTCCTTTTCGGCTTTTGCTTCATCTTTTAACTTTTTAATCAATAATTCTGTCTCAAATTTATATTCTTCCAATTCTTTGATTTGTCCATGTTGAATTTCTTCCTCTAAAGTTGAACATTTTGTTTCAGCTTTATCAATATCAAATACATTATCATTATCATTGGGATTACTGTAAGCAAAATCCTGAAATGAAAATTATTAAATACATAGTTACATTTTTGTTATATATAATTCAAGAAAATGTTTTTCTTTTAAAAACTAACAAGCTCCTTTTTTCTTGATCGCCGATTTTTAAAATCTGTCCAAGTTGTAGTCCTTTCATGGAATCCGGGATCAATACTTTTGCACCTTCTTAATCGATTCTGAAAGATTGATATTTTTTATTCTAAACTTAAAAGTACAGGGTGGTCCATTTATAATGTGCAAATGTTTTTTGATGGTGAATCGGTTGCAGAAGGTCCCAGAAGCTCATATTTTGTAGGAAGGTCACTAACAATGTTGAGTATCTTTTGCACCAAAAATTTTGGCATTCTGGGACATTTTGCCAAACCGCGCCAAATTCAAATTTTTTTGATTCTAAATGTAAAACAGTGCATCGACATCATTAACTGATTGATTATCAACAATTTAAGATGCCCAGGACATCAATTGGGTCAATATTCATCGTTTAACCACAAAAATTCGAAAAAATATTTTTTTCGTTTAAACGCCTAATTTTCGGTTTACATAGGTTTTCGAAGACGGGGAATTCGATTCTGATATTTATTTTTATTGGTTTTAACGTATTTTTACTTTAATCAATAAGTTTAGATAAAAAAGTTTTAAACCACATTTAAACTAAAAATACGTTAAAACCAATAAAAATAAATATCAGAATCGAATTCCCCGTCCTCGAAAACCTATGTAAACCGAAAATTAGGCGTTTAAACGAAAAAAATATTTTTTCGAATTTTTGTGGTTAAACGATGAATATTGACCCAATTGATGTCCTGGGCATCTTAAATTGTTGATAATCAATCAGTTAATGATGCCGATGCACTGTTTTACATTTAGAATCAAAAAAATTTGAGTTTGGCGCGGTTTGGCAAAATGTCCCAGAATGCCAAAATTTTTGGTGCAAAAGATACTCAACATTGTTAGTGACCTTCCTACAAAATATGAGCTTCTGGGACCTTCTGCAACCGATTCACCATCAATAAACATTTGCACATTATAAATGGACCACCCTGTAGTTAAATATTAATATTCACCTTATCACTGCATGATTCTTCTGGATTCATAACTTTGAAAAACTGGAAGCTGATATTCACAGACCTTTAAGGGACTACTAATTTTATAAAATTAGCTGGCAAAATTGGGAGAATCGGGAGAAAAAATACCAAGTAATTAGGGCTAAATTTAATTATAAGTTAATTTTAAATTGAAAAATAATTGTTAGTGATAAAATTCTTCGATTCAAAAGATATAGTGTTTACGACTAAACAAATGTGAGAAAAAGGGAAAATCTCTGACAAGCATTTACAAAATACGTATATTTTCAAACAGATGACTAAGACAGACAAAAAGTATTCGGCTGTTTTTTTAAAAAACCGAAAAAAGAAAACAAGAAAAACATTGCTCTTTTTTAATGTTTTAAGGAAAACCACATTTTTGAGCTAATTTCGAAAAACTGAAAATTTGAATAAATAAAAAAAGTTAGGTCTTATATTTACTGGTAATTTTAATTAACAGAACAAATTTATTACAAAAAGATACATTCTATTCATATTAAAACATGAGCAAAAAGGTATCAAAAATTAATTTAAAACAACGTGAACAATGAATGAAACAAAAATGGATTTAATTAAACAAGATAAAAATTAAAGTAATTAAATATTCTTCTTTCTTTCAGCTAAAATTTTTGGGATACCAGTGGCACAATCAATTCGAATTATTTGTTGAATTTCGGCATTATCTTTAACGACGATAATGAAAGCACAACTTTCATATTCTTGGGGAATACTGTATTGAGTGAAAGAAGTTTCATATATTTTATATTCCAATTTTTCTTCACAGCTTTGATCAGAAAAAGGAATAAAAAAATCATTGTCATCTTTGTCCGGAAAATAATAAAAAAATTTATCGGTGGATGTTACGGCACATAAACGATCTTGAGAACAAAGGCGGTACATTTTTGATCGAGATTGATATCGTTTTCCAGACATTATTTCTTTAAATGTTTCCAAATTTGAATCCGCTTCATCCTCATCCCCAGGTTGAAAGTAATGATCAATGACAGCTTTAATTTCAACCCATTTTGCAGTTTTTTCAAGAACTTTTTCAGGCAAAAGTTTATCAGCAAATGCAAATAATTGAGGAATATATTCTTCAAGAAAGAATTTAATGTGATTGTTGCATCTTTTGAAAAGATCATCGCAAAATTTCTTTGGGATTTTCCATTTTGGGCCATCAACATTTTGTGCAGGTTGGGAAGCCGCTCGTACAAAAGAAGTACTTTGGCTGGACATCATCACATTTTGTCTTTCAATTAATTCCTGAAAAAAAATTTCAATTTTTAAAACTTTGGAATGTAAAACTAAATCAAGCTTACAGTAATATTCTCTTTCAAATTGTTAAATTCATTAATCCATCGTTTATCAGATTTATCAGAAGCTTTACTTTCCTTTTGATCTTTTGCCGCAGCAGAATTAACATTCTTTTTGGATCCAAAAGCTTGCTGCTTTTCAAGTTCATTAATTTTGTTTTTTAATTCTTTGATTGTTGACATCAAATTTATCCGTTCACTTTTAAGATTATTAATTTCATGACTGCTGTTCAGAACATTTCGGATTTCTTTCTGTTTTTCACCTTCACATTCTTTCAACTTCTTTTTCAATTGTTCATTTTCAAATTCGATTTGAGAATTCTTATTTTTCACATAATTGTTTCTCCAAGTTGAAAACATTTCTTTCGCTTGGCGTTGAATTCGACGTCGATTCTTTTCATCATCAAATTTACTATTCTTTACTACCGTTTCATCCACTTTTGGAACCGAAATTGATTGAGAAAATAATTCATCATAAGCAGTTTGAAGATTGATATTTGCAATATTTAATAAATCTTTGGAATTTTGGAGAGAAGTTATTTCATTTTTCAGTGCCTCAATCTTTAATTCTGCGTTATCAGCTCTTTGACTTTCGGCTTCATTTTCTTCATCCGCTTTGGCAATAAATTTTTCCGCCATTTTTTTGTACTCTTCTATTTCCTCCGCTTTAGATTCTTTCAGGCGTTTTTCTTTTAGTGAAAAATCTTCCTTCACTTTTCCATGATCTTTTTCGAGTTTTTGAAACCGCGCCGAAACTGCCAAATACTTTTTTCTTTCAAATTGAGCTTCTTTGGAGAGATTCTGATTCACTTGTTCCAAAGTGCTTATCTTCTTCTGCAATGAATATTCATCATTTTGCATTGTTGAGATTCGTTTACCGCAAACAAACAGTTCTTCTCGAAGGCTGTTAACGAGTTTTTCAGATGCCTTTGAACGCTCATTCAATTCTTCAGAATTTTTGATACAATTTTGACAAATTTCCGTAAAATCCTCGTATGTTTGCTGAAAATAAAAATTTTTTTGAACAATTTTTTACATCCCCCAATAAGCTTACAGTTAATTGATTTGAAGTTTGTAATCTTTTTATTATTGTTGTTGATTTCGGACGTTTCAGAGGAGGATTTTCTTCTTCCTAAAAGTAATTCATTCTTATTTACGGAAAAAATCAAAAGTGTTTTTTACTTCATCACTATTGTAGGAAACCAATACTTTCTTCTTTGACATGACTGAAACGATGAACGTTTGTAAAATGGTTGCATAAACTCTAAACTTTAAAAGTATTTAAAAATTAATAAAATAAAACTTTATAAATAGGTTAAAAATCCGAAGAATTCGATAGCCTAATAAATTTAATACAGATTTAAAAACGCGCAACAATTTTTTCCGAAAGAACATTTATGAAAAAAATATTACAAAAACATTAATAGTGTAAAAAACATCTTCTACAGCAATCAAAAGGAAAAGAAAAACTGCAAAAAAGAATCAAAGAAATGTGCGTTTTTGGAAGCTCACATGTTATGTCAAAGAGTAATCAAAAAAAATTGCTATCAAAAAAGAAACATTTAATGTTGTTGCAGCAGCAAAACACTTTTTCCTTTTCTCTTTCAAAAAAACATTTTTGATTGCTCCACATTAACGATGGCCATCGTGATGGTTCTCTTTTTTGTTTATAAAAGGGTAAAAAAGTGTTGATTTTCAACTGTGATTTTTATTAGAAGAAAGGTAGAAAGGGATGGTCGTAAACATAATTTTTGAGTATCACAGATTGTGCCAACCCTAAACAACAATGAAGAAAAAATGAAAAAATAAGAAAAAAAGATGATCGTCTTTTTCTTTGTTTATAACGTTAGGTAATTCAATAGCCTTTCATTTAGGGAAAGGGCAATAATAAATGCAGAAACAAAATTTGGTTTTTTCCCTTTCTTAGGAATATTTTAAGTGTTGTAAAAAGATGATCAAAACTTTTGAATGAAAAAAGCAAAAGTTGAAACAAATTTTTTAAACAAAAATCATATGATGAAACGTTTTTTACACAAAAATTCTTATTGCATTGTCGATAATTATAAAAGAAATTTTTAAAAGACAAAAAGCAAAAGCACAAACTGGATGTATCAGGTCGTTCCACAAGTTTTTTCCGTTTTTTACACTTGGCAAAGTGTTCTACACGGGGGAAAACGGAAAAAACTTATGGAACGACCTGATATTTTTTAAAATTGCCTTTTGAAAGTTTTAGAACAAAAATTTTGTTAAACATTTGCTACAAATTTTTGAAATTAATTAACGAGCAAGTTGGATATTTTTATGGAAAGTGAAACATGCAAAATTTGTTGAATGCTTTATTCATAGAAGGCGTATTTCAATATACTGTATAATCGGTGTATAATTAATTCAACAGGTTGTAAGCCGAAATTATCTATATCACTTTAAAATTGCAAAATGTTGATTTTGATTTTTCGTAATATCAAAATTAATAATTTATTAAGAAAAATCGAAAAATCAAAAAACTGAATAAATTAAAAAATTATTACAAAAAGAAGAGATATCCCCCGAAACGAATAACTTTAAAAAGTTAACCCGGAATAAAAAAACACGACTAAAATAATGTCAAAAAATTTAAGAAAAATCCCTTGAAACAGTTGTATAAAATAGAGAAATACGGTATAAAATTTATGAAAGTAGCTCGAATAATAAAACAAATTAAAGTTCTGTATGGTCATCCCCGGATTTTTCGGAGGCATCTTTGACGAAAGAAGTTTTATCAGAGAGAACACGTTTAATTTCTTCATCATAATCTCTCCATTCTTTAATAATTCGAACAGCTGAATCAAGTTTTGGCTCTTTTGTTTGAGGATTATTGCAAAGATCAATGGTTTTTGCAGATTCCTTTGAACTATCAGAACACCATGTTTCACACCATAACCATTCTTGTGGTAACGATTTAATTCGAACTTGATGAATCATATTATTTGGGAGATCTTGATCTAGATTTGATAAACTATTTGGATCAGCTGATAATCCCTGATATTGTCCTCTTAAACGATCCCCAGCAGCAATTTGACGGAATTTTGCAAGATCAATAACATAAAGGGCACTGATATGATATCGACGACCGGCTAAATGTTGAGCCCAATATCCTTGCTTCCAAAATCTGAATCCTTCCATTGTTGTTCGGGAATCACAAAATGGTACATATCCATATGGTGCACCATCAAGATCAAGATTCATTAATTCCATCATATCTGCTCGAACAATTTGATCGGCATCAACAAAAATAATTTTTCGAACATTCAAAGGAAAGAGAACATCCAAGAAAAGAATTTTGTATCCCCACATAATTCGTTGTTTTTCAGATTGTTGATGAAGCCATCGGGGCCATTTATATTCAACAAGCTCATAATCAAATTTGTATTCAGCTGCAAGTTTTGGAAGGGTTTCTCGAAATTGAGGAGAAAGGTAATTATTAAGTAGCCAAAATTTAACAGGATGTTTTGTATTTTTCATCACTGATAGCATCATAATTCTTAAAAATCTTTCATACAAATGTCCAGAAGCCAATGAAAAAATATTAATTGTTTCATATTTTTCTCCACCTCCAACAACATTTGAAAGTGATGACCATAAAGAGCCACCCTCTCCTTCGCCTCCAGCACCATCACTTCCCTGTCCATCATCCGCTCCAGAATCCGCCAAAAGACTTTCTTGCTCTTTTCCAGGCTTCTTTGTAACCATTACTCGAATTGTTCTTCCCAAAAATGAATCAATTAAAACTCGAACTTTGTCATTTTTTTCATCAGATTTTTCGGTATTTGTATGATTTGAAATATCATATAATTCTTTGGATCTTCCTTCCCGCAATTGTAAAATCCAAGCCCCTGGGGAAGCTTTAAGTTGGAAATATCCGAGATTTGCCATAACAATTGTATCGTATCTTGAAGGATTGTATTCTGTTCCAAGAAGGAATTGAAGGCCGCGAGGAGGACTTCCAGAAAGATCATCGAAGCAATGTCCTTCAAGAAGGATATGAATTAATTCAAATTTAGCAATGATATCTTGTTTGACGGATTGCATTTTGATATTGTCAAGATCGTATTCAGCAAAAATGGGTTGAATCATCCAAGAATCAGGAGAAATAACATTAAGGGTTAAAAGTTGCTTTGATGGAAGTTCTGTGAAGGAAATTGTTGGGGAAAGAAGAGCACCATTAACATCAAAGGCGGGTTCTTCTTTTAAAACATAACGGTAAAATCGTTTTAAGGGTAATTCACTGAGCTTATTCTTGGGATTCATAATAATTTTCATATCACAATTAATTACTTTTGAGAATAATTGTAACAATGAGGAAATTTTTTGGGCTTGTTTGGTCAAAGGATCAATGATTGCAACAACATCCAAAATTGCACGTTTATTATCTTCTGCTGCTAATGTCACAACAGATTCTGAATCACCATGCAGATTTATCCATGTTCGAGATTTTTTTGTTGCATACTTTCCAATAACTGCAATACTTCGAAGTACAACATCGGAGGATTTTCCACCTGCCTTTTCAACATCCCATGCTTCAACCTGTTCCCCAACAGCTTTGGCACCTTTCTTTTCTGCAATTTTTTCAGCCAATCCAAAATCATCAGATTCAAACTTTTCATCATCTTTTAATGGGCCATAAACTTGTCCGTTAAAGATAAGGGCACGATCACCAGGCTTTAAATTAAGTACTTTCCGAGCATATTGTCCTTCAAGTTGTAAATGTTCATCCGAAAGTTGTTTCAACTCTTTTTTAAATGATTCCAAATTCATTCCATGAACAGCAACTTCTTCAAAATCATTTGTTTCAAGTACTTTGGCCAAAGTTGATTCTTTTTGAAGCAATTTTGTAAGCATTTGTTTGGCGATATTATTTGGAAGTAATCTCCAAATTGAATGAATCAATTTTGATGCGGATTTTGAGGTTGGCGTTTTTGACACTCCATTATGGATAATTGAAATTCGAGCATCATTGGATTTTTTCAAATGCTTTAAGGCATGATTAAGTAGCTGCCGACCTTCTACAGTATCAAAATCTGCAACAATCCAAATTGTGAACCAATGTGTTTTTTCTTCTTCTAAAATTTTGGGAGAAAGGTTATAATAGAGCAAAAAGGTTTTTCAAAAATTACCATTTCTTGTAAGATATTTTGCCTTTTCAATCATGCAAGAAGTTTTCTTTGCCGCAGGCAGTGAAGCAAACTTTGATGGATTCGTTGATTCACATGCTAAAAACCTTTAAATAATTATTTGATTCAAACTAACTTAAACGTACGAAAGACATCATTAACTGGCAAATAATCAGTTGGTTCATCCAAAAGTCGAGCATTCAAACGTGGCAAAACATCAGGTTGTGAGAGGATCCAATTTTGTACATTCTCTTTATCACTCAATTTTCCAGTCATAACAGCTCGTTGAATATTTGATGTTTGTTTCATAACTTTCATGGAGATTGCTTCTTCAAGTTTATCCGGTCCAAGATCAGAATCTTCAATTACAACACCATTTACAAGAACTTTGGGAGCTGAACCAATTCCGCTTCGTTCAAGGAAAGCTTTTCCTTGCTAAAATTATTCATTAAAAATAGCTAGTTTTCTCAACAATTTAGCTTACAGATCTTCCTGTATCGTAATCACTATCAGCAGCAAAAACATCATCAATTTCTTGATCAGAGAAATATTTTTTAAAGAATTTATGGACATCTTCAACAGTGGGTCGGCCATTATATGTTTCAATGCATTTTGTCATTAAATTAATTGCTTTTGCAGGAGTTTTATCAATTTTAGCAAAGTTGTAAAGATTCAAAAGAGCAACTCCAACATCATCTTTTCCGGAGACGGTTTTGTCATCATTCACAACAAAAATGAATCCGATTCTCACAGGAACTTGATGAGCGTAAAGGGCATGAGCAGTTTTAATAATATTTAAGGATTCAGGGGCTGCGGGGTCAATGATGGCAATAATCGTGAAGAAATTTCTTGCAATTGGACGAATCATCCCAGGAAAATATGGTTGAAGCATGAGCTTCACTGAATTACCCCATTGTTTGTATGCTTTATCCTTGTCCAAGTTATTGATGTACTGAAATAATTATATTATTAAAGTTTTAATCAAATTTAATTTGCCAAGAGCTCACTTCAGGATAAGCTTCTCTGAAATCAATGGCATAATTTGTGCCCTTCTCTTCCGAAAGTCCAACATTGAATAACAAGTATAAATATTCTCGTCTAAAATTTTTTATTAATTTTTACAAACGATTTGATTAATCCTACCTAAAGCCCATTTCGAAAAATGCGGATGAAACTTTTTCTTCTTGATTTACAGTATCAAAAAGTTGAAAAATATCCAATGAATCAACATCCAAATTAATTCCATTTACATAAAGTGCATTTTCGCCTTCAACGATTTGATATTCTTGTTTAAAGCTTTGTTGATTTGATTCAATTTCATCCCGGAAATCCTGTTTTACCCTTGTTTGAACCAAGGATCGAGCACGAATTGGAAAATTTTGTGAAATATCAATCAAAGTATTTAAAGCTTCTTCCGGAGCTGCATCAATTACTTTTTGAGCGGCTTGAAATGAAATATCTGAGACTTCCCATTGCTTCAGGGGAGTTAATTCTTCAAGCTCAGTTAAATGAACTTTAAACTGTTTAAAAGCATCCTTTAAATGGGGATTATTCTTTCGAAGGGTATTAAAATTAAACCCATGAATATCAGAATCTTCTTCAAAGTTTTCTTCAACATCTTCTTTCTTTTGATTTGAATCATCAACGGCCTTGTATTCTGTATTTTTAATTGCTAATTCAACACCGTATCCGGATAAGCCCACTTTAATATCCGAAGTATCCTACAAATATTTAAATTGTTTAATTTAAATTTAATAAAAGGGAAGAACAAACTTTGGAAAAATGTCTGAAAAGATATTTAATTGCGCCTTTTTTGGCCAAAGGTTTTAAGACTTGATGGAATTTTGCAAATTCGGCAGTACCCAATTCCCCGTAAAGAGTTACAACAGGTAATTCTTCGGCATTAATTCCAATAGGCAAAGGATAAACATGATCAATTGAATATTCGTCAAAAGATTTAATGGTCGCGGATTTAAGTTTCCCTTCAATTTCTTCTGAAGAGCATGTTTGAATTCCATTAATATCAGCAAAAGCTTTGCAGCTTCGAATTTTGGAATCAAAACTTTCGGTTAATTGTTGGAAGACCAAAACTTTTGGGGAATAAAGCCGCATCGATAATGCAAGCTTAAGCAAATCTCCTCGTGCAGCTGAAACAATTTTAACTGCTTGATGAACGGATACCTCATATTCGTTTTCTTGGGTTCTATTTGTCCATTGTAATGGCTTAACTTCCGAAACAACGCCGTCAATAAATCTCCAAAAATCAATATTAGATTCTTTGGCAATGAATTCACTTGTTTCGGCCAAAAATGATGTATGATGCCATTGTGAATCCAAAGATGTTATCACAGATTTTGTGGAGGCAGCAAAAATTCCCCCCAAACAATTTAAAGCTAAAAGCGCCACAAAAAGCGCCCTCGGCTTCATCGTTTAAGCACAGCTAAAAAATGTTATTTTTAATTAATTAACAAAAAAGGGGAAATAACTAGTAGGAGAAAGTATAACGTGTCAAGGACAACAAACACGAAAAAAAGAGAGACTGTTCAATGGTCATCGTCAATTGAATCGGGAAAAGAAAAACCATGGTAACTAAATCGGGGCGATGGAGCCTTTTCAAAAATAAAATCTTTTCACTTTTTATAATCGCAAAAGGGAAACCAAAAATTAGAAAAGAAGCAAAAAGCTATCATTTAATAAAAATTAGTTAATTATCCTAATCATTTTTATCAGTTTTCTTATAACCTCTAAATTCGAAAAGACCTTTTATTGAGCCAAGGTTTTATTAAAATAATGTCGAATACAGAAAATTATTTACATTTTAGCATAAACTGTTTGTTTAACCTATACATTTAAAGGCATAAAAGATCTATAAAATGATTCCAGCATAGCTTTTTTTTATTATTTCCCTCAATTTCTGTTATGCTGACTCTCCAATACCATTTCGTGCCAGGAATTTACGTGATAAACCGGCTGACAATTATTACAAAAATATTCTGGGTCTTTTTATTGAATTACAAAAAATTTTAGATTTCACGAACTTGCTTCAGACAGCATTGAAAAAGCATTATGTCATGCCAAAAGCTTGTTAAAAATAACTTTTAGTAAATGTCACTTTTATTTTTATGCATTTAAATTGTTAACCTTTTATTTGTCATTAAACAGTGTTGTGCTTTTTACTTTTCGTCGACTTCGGAGTCGGAGTCAATGGAGTCGACTCCAACTCTAAAAAATCTTGTAAAACATGTAAAAATGCGTTTTTGATGCTGATTCTTACTAATTATTATATCTAATTCACATATTAACTGTTTCTGATGAATTTTAACAACTTTTGTTAACAAAAAAAAGTTTCACACTTTTTTCAAATTTTTTCGATAATTTTGAAAAACCTTTGTAAACTAATTTAAAAGCTATTTTTAATAACCTAATATGCTTATAATATCGATAAATATGGTTTACAACGACTTAATTCAAAAGAAACAGCTTTTCTAGCAATTTTTAAAATTTTGTGCCGGAGTCGACTCCGACCCATCGACTCCGACTCCGACTCCGACTCCGGAGTCGACTCCGGAGTTGACTCCACGACTCCGGAGTCGGAGTCGCAACAACACTGTCATTAAACTTCATTATCAAAGCAGAAGCTTCATAAATTACTGTAACTTTTTTTTGTTGAAAATAGCAAATTGTTTAATTAAAACAATAAAACATAATAAAAAACACAATTATTTTTAATAATCAACAATATCTTCAAGTTTAATTTCAGGTCGGTTTGGAGCTCCATCATCAAGATGTAAAGTTAAGGTTTCATAACGATTGGTTCAAATGAATAAATGATGGGCAATTTATATGAATGATACAAAATAGAGTTACATCCATGTGTGATAATCAGGTAAGGGTCAGGCACTGATCCAAAATCCCTTCCACAACCACGGAATATAAAATATCCTTTATTATCGGTATACGAAGAGCTGTAAGTAAGGCAATCAAAGATAAAGAAGTTTAAAAAAATAAAACTAATCCCATCAATTCGTCTAAAATATTATCAGCATCGTAAAGTTGAACTAAAACATTTGCATGTTGAGTTGAATCAGATTTGCACCTCAATTTTCCATCTGCTACAGCGCATTTCTTTTTAGTTTTTACAGCTAACGCACATAATAAAATGCATAACAGCCATAACCAACCTTTCATTATGCTGTAGTCAACGAACTATTTCATTATTAAAAATTTGCATATTCATTAATGTTCTGGGTAACGATAGAAACAAAAAATGACGGAAATTGTCTTCTTTTGCTGAAAAAAACAGTTCAGCAAAAATACAGTTATTTGAATCAGAAAAAGTGACTGTTTTGGTTATCATTGACTACGGTGGTGTGATCAGAAAAAACCATAAGAAAAGTGTTATGATAAATGCTTTTTTGTGAATCAAAAAATATGTTTTTCGTTTTTCACCGCCTGCTAAATTTTATAAAGTTAATGGAAATTTTGTCATCTTTGAGCCACATGAAAAATTGGATTTGCCAAAAAGGATCAAAAAATCTTCAATTGTTGCATCATTCTAATGTCAGTCTTTTTCTATTCTTTTTCTCTCTCTTTTTCAATGGGAAACAAAACTTTTAAAAATGATGATTTTGTTTTCTTTTTTTTATTAAATTTGTAATTTGTTGTATATGTTTGCGAATTTTTTGCTTTTTTAATTTATTTTTCTTTTATGTTCTTTTCAGAATGACCGCAAAAGATTGTGATTTATTTACCAAAAGAAATCAAAAACATGGTTTTGTTTCCAATCCAGATGGAGAATATGGTAATATAAATTTGAATCAAAATCACAAATGTCTTAAAACTGCTATTTATTCCTCTAAAAATCATCAAAATTTTCATTTCAAAAGCAATAACGGTAACTAAAAAGATGGCAGTCTTTTAAGGAGTAAAGAATAGATTTCGGCTTTTAACTTTTTAAAATTTTAACGACATTTGGCAAATTTTTGACAAAAACGGGTCAATTGATATTATTCGCAGTAACTTTCATATTCCTGAAGACTGCAATCTTATATTTTAAAGATAATACAGTAAATTCAAAAAGTGATTTTAAATTACGAGAAAAATCTTGTAAAAATTTATATCAATTATCAGTTGAACATCATCAAAATTCTAAAGAAAGTCAAAAAGTAATAAAGCAAATAAATGAGGGTTTACCAAAAAGTAGCAGCACCCTTTCCCTTCATATTGCTGCATATGAAAATGCTATTGAAAATTCAAATTTTGAAAAATCTGAGAACTCTCAAAAAAAGTCACAACAGGTTACGCATTCTTTTTTTATTAGAGTACTCAGTGTAGAACGTCAAAAACTTATAATAAGTTACTTATTACAGGATTCTTTCGATAAAAATTGGAAAATGGTCAAACAAATTTTAACCGAGAAAAACACAAATATTCAAGTGAGGTTTAATTTGAATAAATATTTGATCATCTGTGTTTTTACAGAATCCATTCGAATTTCCACGACAGCAAAAAGAAAAAGAAGGAACCAATCCAGAAGTAATGCAATTTAAATCATCACAAAAATTGCTCAATGTCAACGATCGCAAAGATGTTAAACCAAAACAAAGGGTTACTTTTAATTGAAAAAGAAATTTACATAAGCAAAATGCCTTTTTGTGGGATATTGTCGGGGCAAATTTATTATTAACCAAATTTTATTAACAATACACATGCCATGTTTTAAATAGTGTAATGTTTATGCCTTTTTTAATTTTATAAGGTAGAGTTCGCGGCAAGAATTGTTTTTCATAAAACTGGCATAATGCTATCAAAAATTTCAAAAACACTGATATTGTTTACGAAAAATTAATGATTTAGTTCAAATGATTTAACCCTAATCATTTGATTTGAAGAAATTAAACTTAAATATAATATAAATAAATGTAAATTTTTAGTATCGTAAAATGGTTGCTTCAAAACGTTCAAATTCAAAAGGAAAAGGCAGTGGAAAATATGAACGAATGGATTACCAATTGGATCGCCTTAAACCTTTGGATGAATATAAAACTGCTTTGGAATCATTCAAAAAGGTTGATCAGGTGCTTATAATCTTTCTCTTTTTACATATTTGCATAAGTAAAATTGGGGCTTAAATTTTTAGTCTGAACTTATTCGAGAACAAGGAAATTGTACAATATATCCAGATCCAAATGTTGAAGAATATTTTCATGCTGCAGCAAAAACTGGATCTCCATTTTTTGCATGGAGTATTATTCGTCCTGCTTTTCTTTGGAAGCTTGAAGTTAGTTGTTGTTGGGGAGATAAACCAGTGTAAAAACTATCATATTTAAGACTGTCTTGGATGATATGATTATTATTGAGCAAGAACTTCAACAAGAATGTATTATGGGAAAGAGGCTAACCGGGGATGACTTGAAAGAAATGAAAAAGTTTATTCTTACCAAAGCCGAACATTTTGAAAATGCTCCATTTACATTTCAACGGATTTGTGAGCTAATTGCCTTTCCAACAGTTCATTACAGAATTGCTGAAAAATATTATCGGGCAATGGAAAAGAACATTAATGTTGAAATGGAAATTAATGAAGATGGAAAGAGATTAACTGGTTCGCCATTCTCTGAAACATTTGAGTAACTTATAATAATTTTTTATTAGGGTATGATTCTGAACCGGTATCAGCATTCAATGATGATGATGGCACTTCATCTTGTTGCGAAACAGAACCTGATCATCTTGAAAAACATTTCTTGGTTTGCGTTGATGAAGTTGATAAACCACTTGAAGAACAACGTGCTGATTTGGTATTTCCTAATTTGCATAAAAATGCCCCTTACGGTTACTTTATAGGAACGTGCTGGTTCTGCAGATGAAGATGATATGACTTCAATGTCTTCACCTCGTTCATTCAGACTTGGCCATAATTATGAACTTCTTGAACGACCAGGTACTTACAAATTCTTTAATATTTTGGAAATAATTAAATTTTTAGAAACTCCTCCACCCAATGAAGCTGTTTTAAAACTCTCTGAGAATGATGTTTTGCCCCTTGAACAGCAATTTGGTGGTTCAGATAAAACTTCCCCCAGAAAAGATATTAAACCATCACTTGATATGTTTGCGGATGCCGATGAAATAGAACAAAAGTCTATGGAAGAAGAAGAATATACACGACCAAAATCCCCTGTTTTTATAAAACCTGAATCACCAAGAAAATCACCATTGCCCTCAGGCGGTGGTGGTGGAGATGCTTCTCCAAAATCTGCATCTGTCAACATTGATCCAGATGATGTTGTTGCAAAAATGCCAAAAGAAGAAATTGAAGAACGTATGGAAATTTAAGCATTAATTATTTCTTTCTTGTTGAAGCTTTACAAAGTTTTTTCTATTATTCAATTTATTTGTGTTTATTTTTGTATTTGTTGATTACAAATATTTTTGATTTTCGATTAAACTGTATTATAGTATTTATATTTTTACAAAAATTATGAAACTTTTACAGTTATGCAATATACAAGTAATATGTCCAATATGTTAAATTAAATATCAGGAATGCCAAAGGAAATGACCACCTCGAGAATTGATCAATTTTCTTGGCTTCATTTCGTGCAAGCAATTTTCTAAAAAAAAGTTGTTTGAAATTTGCCAAAATTTCATTATTTCTGATTTAAACTTACTTATTTTGTTGCATTTGTTTTATTGCAGAAGCCCATTTGGTGCCCAAACCTTAAAGATAATTTAATTATTTAATGACACATTATTACAGTGACAAAGTACCTGATAACTTTGATTTCGGATTATTATTTGAATCATGAACTTTTTGAGAATTTTCTGCTTCACCCGGATTTGGTATTGTTTCAGTTTTAAGCCGATTCCATAAAGAACCTTTTCCAATTCTGGAAGGGGGCTCTTCAATTTCCACTGAAACTCTCGCCCAATTCGCCAGCCTTTCCGCTTCTCTTTCGCGCCATCGATCATCATGAACAGATTTGATGGAACTATTTAAACTTTTTGCCGGTAAAACTTTGCCATTTTCAATGGACATTTTAGATTTTCGACGAGGGGTTGTGGTTACGGTAACGTCAAGGGCATCATTATCATATGATTTTTTCTCTTGTAAGCGATCAGCTGCTTCTGGGGTACCGTATTCATCAACACTTGTCTAAAACAATTGGAATTTTAATTTGCATATTTGATTGTTTGAGTTTACTTCAATGAGATGTCTGTGTTCCCCGGCCCGTCCCATTGCCCGATCAATTAAATGTTTAGCTCGACTTCCAATATTTGTTCCAGAAGTTTCTTCCTTGTCTTTTGGTGGAACACAACTTTTTCTTCGTTTTAGCCCAGGTTCGATTCCATTTTGTAATTGATTCATTGCTAAAATTTACTATTCAAAATCTTTTTAAACACAGTTGTTTAAAAAAATGAAAGCAACAATAATTAAAGCAAAGGAATATTTGCAAGCAAAGGGTAGAAAATGAACGGAGCGATTTAAAAAAAAGAAGAACGATAGGAATTTTTCTAATAATTAAAAAATAATTTTACAGCAAATACACAGTTTATTATTTTTAGGACTCACCAAGTAACATATCTTCTTCGGTTAAGAAAGTTTGGCGAAAACGCCATTTTCGATCGAAAATCGACGATTAAAGAAAGTTAGTAATGTAAAGAAATCGGGAGGAAAATTTATTTAAAGGATCAAGAGTGCAATTTTAAAAGCAGTGAAAAGAGAATTTACTTACCTTGTCGTTGAACAAAATTACAAATTGTGAATTCTATCATAACCCCAAAAACGAACCTAAAATTTTATTTGAGGTAAAAAATGTGTACTGTAACGATTAATGAATGTAGTGCAAATTAGAATTTTTCAGTTTTTTTTGTTCTGTTAAGATTTGCTTCAAAATTTGTTTTAAAATAATAGCACCACATGCTGTTTAATTTTTTAGTTCCTTGAATCAATTATTGACGTAGATTTTCAAAAGTGAGTAATAATACACAAAAAAACTTACAGCATACAACTTGAAGACCAAACGTCAATGGCCTTCGCATAGGAGACCTAAAAATAATTATTTTGCATTTTTGACTTTTTAAAGATTTTGTAACCTCCGGCAAAGCCATTCTTGCTGTGGATGCTTGAGTTGAGAGTGTAAGCAATGTTGTAATAGCTAAACTAACCCTGGCTGGTACCTATATTATTTTTTTGTTAAATTTACACGTATTAAAATTTTAATAAAAACTAAACTGCTTCAACGTCGAGCCAAAATGAAAACCATGAAATAATCACTATTAAACTAGTGGGGACATAACTTTGCATAATATGATGAGTAATTTTTCTTTGAACATAAAATTCTGCAGTTACACAACCTAAATTTTTATTCATAAATTACAACTATTTCTTGATTATTTGTAATAGAAATAACTGACTCCAACTTCCGGTACTGTAATTCCCGTCACAAAGTCCTGGGATAAGTTTAACAATTTGCATATCACTCAAAGTAATGTCTTCATTTCGAGTTATCGGATCTTCAAGGTTCCATTGGATAATTAATTGGTTGACATCATATGCATCTAAAATTAATTTAATATTATGTTGTAAAATACTTTTAATATTTTCACATGATAATATTCTGAGATGACATCGTTGAGAATCAAGGGGCCATCTAAAAATATAAAAAAGGTAATCTGATATGTTTGTCTTTAGTTTTTACTTTGCTAAATTCATACTACACATTACAATCATTGAAACCCTTGTGTCATAAAGAATTGAGCCATCAGGTTCCAACCACAACAAAAAATTTGGTTGTGTTACTTCATGAAATTCTGCAATCCGAGCATTTGCAAAATAAATATCTGGATGCCAAATTTTTCCTAAGATTTCTTTATCTCGAATTAAAATTCTTCTATAAAATGGAAATATTGTTTTTAATTTTTAATATTTTTAGAAGCATACTTTGATTCATTATGTTTCATTCTGTAATCACTCCAAAATTGTTGCATGTAAATATCCAACTGAAAATCCATTGTTTGTGTTCGAAATGACGATAAACCTTCAATGTACATGCTGAGATTTACGGTAGTTGGAACACCTAAAAATATAAAAAATTTGTGCAAAACTTAGTGGTTTTTTGCATTTTAAAAAATTCTTTTAAAAATTTGCTTCAATTCGTTTGGCATGAATAAAATGAAAAACATTTTTTATTTGTTTTTGATGTTTTTATGAAATTTTATTTTGCTTTTTAATGGTTTTTGTAGCAAAAGTTTGCAAAAAAAACCTTACCACTCATTTGAGTTGGGGTTGATTGTTTATCATAGATATTCCTTCCAGCATTTAACATTTCATCCATATAAATTGGAATTGGCACAGAATTTGAAGCAATACTTATTGGAAATATAAATATTAAGGCTATCAAAAACATAATAATACTAAAATTTTCCATTTTATTATTTTTGACAATCATCAGTCAAATACACACACGAACGAGATGAAGAAAACCTGGAAAAGTATTTTCTTTAAAAATACCAAAAACAAAGCTTACAAACAATTAACAATAAAACTCCTATTGTTTTATTTCCAAAATGTTTATATTTAAAAAGAATGATAGCCTTAAATTTTTATTCGAAGGAAGATTACTGTGACAAACAATATAACTTTTGAAAATGGAGTAATTTTAAAGCATCTTTTAAAAAGTAAAAAAGTACTCTTAACAATCTTCTCATTACCTAAAAATTTGCAACAGTTAACATGTAACAATCTGTTAAAAGAAAAAATCGTAAAAAAATTAAATCACCGAAAATTATGTTTCTGTTATTTAAAGGCTACATCCCAAGAAACTTTAAAATTTCATGCAGTTTTCTGTTTTTTAAAAGAATAAAAACCTATAAAAATGGATTTAAAAACACATTTTTTCTTCAAATATTTGGACTTGACTCAAAAAAGAAGGCTTCAAAATTTTTAACGAACAAAAAAGTACACAATAGACTTCCGTTTATTTTCTTTCTTTTTTGAAGATGTGTGTTTTTTTAAAGACAGGTGTAAAATTGTTTCGTTCTTTTTTGCCTTAAATATACTAAAAAATATTTTTGAATAAGAAGATTGAAAAAAATGAAAATCATTTTTTAGAAATAAGTTTAAACTGAACTACGTAAAAGAAAGAACGCGCAATTAAAATTTATAACATAAAATTAAAATTATAAACTTTGTTTTTGCCGCAAGCGATTATCAAAAGGCAAAATAAACAAAGAAAAATGTTCGAAAAACAGCTTTATTAAAAATTTTATTCCAAATTTCTGTAATTTTAGAAACAATTTAAACAAATGAAAAGAAAATATCAAATTGCAAAGATCTTTAAAAAGTGTAAACCAAAATGATACGGTATTTGTGTGCTGAAGTTTTGGGGTAAACGAATCTTGAACGGAAGAAATATAAAAGTATTTAATGTTGCAAATTTTGCAGGAAATGAACGGAAGCATTAATAACTTCGATTAGATCTGCTTAAAAGAATTTGGTTCAAAAAGTTGACCAAACTATGAAATGCTTTTTATGACTACAACTTTTAATTTAGAATCTTACCGCCATTACAAAAAATGTGTGTTAATAAAATGACAATTTAGTAGATTAAAAAACGTATAAAAATAACTGAAGAAATGTCCATTACAGTAATCAAAATACAAAAACAGACATCTGGCTACCATTTTTTACAAAACAAAACTCGCGTAAAAATAGGATAACGGAAATTTAAAAAATCTGTCAAAAATCAACGAAAACAATAAAAAGCTTGTAATTTTACATAAACAACTTATCATAGTTTGAAACGTTTGAGTTTGTCAGTTAATTTTAAAAAATAATGGGTGAAAAAAAGCCAAAAAACAAAAGGCATTCAAATAATGACATTTTTTACGCATGCACCATCATTTTTGATGCCTATTTTTTTTTTTAATCTTTTTTTAAAATACACTAAAATGCTCAATGAACAAGAGGTAAAAAAAGTTGAAACTTTGCTTTTTTTTTATCGTTTCTTAAAAACATCTTCTTCTTTCTTTAACCAAATTCATCGACGATGTCGTCGTTGGTCGTTGACGAATGTTGAAGACGAAAGCAATTCCATTTGCGTCTAAAATACTTTTCACTCTCTTTCTGTTTTTGTTTAAATCGGAACACTTTTTTTCTTCTATCTCGAATCAAGTAAAAACTTTTCTCTTTAAAGTACTTCAAAGTAATTTTTTTCGAAGATAATATAATTTTATTGAGGGAAAAGGCAGAAGATTCGAGTAAAAAAATATATAAAAAACACAAGAAAAATGTGGCAATTTTAACTTTAAGTACGGAAGAAAGAATCGTTTTATGATATTTTTCACCCGGAGCAAATTGATATTAAAACTAATACAAAAAACACAGATAATTACTTTAAAAGTATTCGCTTAATTGAAAAAAGATTACAGTAATTCTAACAAGGCACTTTCCGACATTTTTGAATGCTTTCCCAATCCTACTAGTGTAGCTTAAAGACATTTTATAAAATTATTCTACAAAACAGTGCTATATTTTATTATACTCATGATATCAAATAACCAAAAAAATTCAACCTTTGAGCAAATTTTTGTAATACTTTTTATATGTACGCTATACGACCTATAACAATAAAAAAGAAGGAAACAAACATAACAAAAAGATTAATCTTTCAATGATTTAAAAAGTCGATTCTTAATTTGTGGCAACAATTTGATATGATCATCGGCGCATAAAACTACGCATTTATCAATTTGAGCATTAAATTGATGCATTTGAGCTTCAGTCTAAAATTAAATTAAATATATTTTTGTTTTTTTTTATAGTTATAAATATTTCTTACATATTTTGAGGGATCCGGTCCAATTTGCTGCTGGAGTTTCTAAAAATATTAAATATATAAAAGATAAGCTGGTAAGCAAAAAATGGACATACGTCATAACAAGACATAGCACATCGAGACATCTAAAATTTGTTTAGTCTTTAGCAGATATAAAACAAAAATAAAACAAACTTGTTGTTGAAGGGCAGCTAACTCTGTTTCTAAGACGGTATGTGCTTTGCTCATGGATTTGTTGCATGTTTCAACACATGTTTCAATTGTTGTCCGCGATCCAGTACTGTTACAGCAATCTGCAGAACATAAAAAGGCTTTACGTTGTTTTTCACGTAAGAATTTTCGATCAAGTTCATCAATCAAATCATCAACAGCATTCTTTACTCGACGTTGGGTTTCTTCCATTTTTATAACCTTGTAATTGTTTCTAAACTATAAGTAAATTAAATACACTTTTTAGAATCGAGTTATGCTTTCTACGAAGCAAGTAACGTCATAAAAACGCGGATGCAAACAACATGACAAAGGATAGGCAAACAAATACTTTAACATAAGCAAATGTAAACAAATAGCGATAAATTAAATTTAAAAACTGGTGAAAAATAATTAATTAGAAAGATTAAAAAAGTCAGTAAAAAGCTGTAAAAAATGGAAACTTTAAAATTTTTGATTGAAAACTTTTTTCAGAAAAAGAACAAAAAATGTTGTGGAACTTTTTGCCAAATATATTTTTTTTAAATTCCTACAGTAATCAAAGCGGTTTAAATCGCGGTTTGAATCAAACCGTTTGATGATGATAACTGATTCATACTGTTAAACTAAATTTATTTTAAATACGTATGTGCTTTAACTTTTGAATTATTTTCGATCGACCAGAATTAAAAAGTATTTTAATTTTAAAAATACAGTTGAACCTCGTTATAAAGTTTTTCAAGGGACCGCGAAAAAAAGACGTTATATTGAAGTTGACGTTATAACGAGGTCCGATTAATATGGGCTCCTAATGGAAGGGACTAAAGACAAAGGACGTTATAACGAGGGAAACGTTTTAACGAGGGACGTTATATCAAGGTTCGACTGTAGTAGTCAAAAAGTGGATATTTATTGTTTTGCTGTTCCATTTTTGAATGAATTTTTATTCTAACTTTGGATATCCAGGTCTTGTAAAATCAATCTTATTTTAAATGAATTTTAAAATTTGGAGTATAAAAACAGTAGCAATTAATGTTTTGCTAAAGAAATTATTACTTACATTCCTTTCTTTGAGTAGAAAATCTAAAAATAATTGATTTGTTTGTTTTGACTTTTTTGCTGTTTCAGATTTTTTAAATATTTTAAAGCCAGATTTTTTTAAGTTTTGATGTATGATAGAGATATACATTTGGATGTATACCAATAACCAAAAAAAGGATGAAAAAGAAAAAGCATTCGACCGCAACCTTTTCAGGAAAGCAAAATATAGAAAGAAGAGGAGATGAACATCTGCTGCTGCTGTTTCTGTTTCTGCTGCTTTGCATGATCGTTTCCGATTCTTTTTTTCACTGCAAAAACCATAAAAACGTGTTTTACAAATGCTTTTCAAAAATTTATGAGTTGCTGTTTTTTGTTGTGATCGGCTTTTCGCAGATTTTTTCAGCAAAAAATGGGTTGTGAAAAAGTATTAATCAATTTTTTGTATTTTTGTTCTTTAAAGAAATTTTGTTACCCAAAAATCTTCAAAAAAGTTTCTATTCAAATTTGTCTATGCTTTCTTATTTGATTTCATTATAGTAAAAGATCACGATTTTAAAACTTCAAATATTTGTTGTTGACCATGATGATCCAGATTTACCTATCATCATTACTAAATAAAAAAATCGGATTTCTTGTTTCGCAACTATTTTTTTAAAATCGATTTCGATCAAGTTTTTTTATTGATTCTTGTCTTCTTTTTCTTTAAAACAAAATCTTTCAAATCTTCAAATACCCTCAAGGGAATTTTAAAAAAAAGATTTCGCGAACGTCAGCTTTGAACAAGAATATTCATTTTTTTGTTACGTTTGTTTTCTCGAAAAAATTATTTCTATTTTTGTTTTTTAACAAATTACGATTTTAAAACTTTTTTAGAAATGAAATGTAAACTTTTGATATTCGTTTTTATTATTTTGTTTATGGATTACGGTAGCTGTGAAAAGGTTAGAGCAAAAAAGCAAGGTTAGTATTTTTTTTGGGGTAAGCCGAAATCTGACGCTCACCTTAAAGCGGCATACATCAAAGCAAAAAATCTGATGGATGGGGAGGAGGGTTTGGAAATTTCGTTAAAATACCCGACGTCAGATCTGGACAATCCCTAATTGGAAATTAAATTTTGTTATTTAAATTTTTCAAATTTTGTAACCAAAACCCTTTTTTATTAAAGTATCCCTCGACGATCTGATTCATGGCGCTCTTGAACTTGTTAAACCAATATTTGATACATCCCAGCCAATTCGGAATATTGATAATGCAATGATTCCAAAACCTGCGGAAGAAATGATGCCAAATGATTCAAGACAGAAGGCGGTTCTCGGGGTACAAGAAGATACTGCCGCAATTCGGGATGCTCCAATTTGTCGGGGGAATTCCCAAATTTGTAAATTTATTGCCTGTTCTGCACATAATTTTAAACATGATCAAAATTTTGCTAATCTTAATCTTGCTGCCCAACTCATCTCTGATCCAAAAATGAGAAAAACTATTACGAAGTAAGATTTAAAAAATTTGTAGATTAGCGAAAACACACGCACATTTTTATTAATTTCCCCTAATAATAAATTTTAATACTGTAGTTGCTTACAATAGAATTTTTAAATGCATATTTTTAGTAATCCTGAAGCAGTGATATCAGTTTGCCGTGAACAAGGCTTAAGCGAATCTCAGTGTAAAATGTTTTCACAAGGTTTTCAAGTAATTGATCGATTTTTTAATGTTGTGGAACCAAAAAATGGCGAAGTCGTTGAAGATGTTGCAACTGAAATGCCATCAGCTTCTTCGGCATCAATTTCAAAGAATAAATTGTATAAAATGAGTGATGACCCAAATCCGATATCTGCCCATATATCTCGAAATGTCCGGCCAATTGGTCGAATAATGGGATCGATGCCATCATCATCAATAATGGGATCCCGAACCTGGTCCACTCATATTAATCCAGTTTTATCCTCCTCTGATTCATTAATTCCGCGTCCAATTATTCCAATGGGAGGATCCTCTAGTGGAATGATTAATCATCACACGACAGAGAAGAAGGCATCATATTCAAATATGCAAATTTCAAGTACACCGATTCATGTCCCAACTGCTCATCTTCCAACATCTCCTGTTGTGCCAGTAATTCAAAGGCCAACGGCAAAAGCTCCTCCATCTTCAGCGACTACAGTAAACAACCACAACAATCAATTTTCTACAGCTACAGTAATCTCGCGGCCCAGACGACTAGCTGATATTGTTTTAAATGTTCGAGAAAAACGTGACACAGATTATTATGATCAAATGCCAGCAACAACACTTCCATCAGCACAAATAAGATCTTTGGGAGTTGTGGATAATCCATCAACTACGGATGATTATTACGATAACCTTGAAGCTACAGAATCCCAAAGAACTTTATCTTCTTCAAGACGAAAAAATACATTTACGCCAATGAATTGTTTACATATTTTGGGTTAATTTTCTTTTGATCTTTCTTCAGAAATGTAATTATTCCATAAAATCAGACGGGTTCATTTTTCGCAATAATTTTTTATATTTTTAACTAAAATTTAGTTTTAAATAAATAAATATGTTTCACACAATCTATTAATTCCATTACAAAACCTAAAACAATATAAAAAATTTCTTTTAAATCTTTTTTGTTCTTTTGGTACTACTATTTATCAACCAAATCAGAAGTGTTTCGAAAAGTATGATTTTATAATAAATTATGGTAATATTTTTAAGACACCGCACAATTTGATGATCTTTAGACGTTGAAAGAGATCCTCTCCCTCCAAGCAATGGCTGGCTCATCATCATTTTCGAACCTGTTTTTTATCCGCCATTTTTAAAAAGGAAGAAGAAAACTTCTTCACTTTTTTATTTTTCATCATCTGCTTCTTTCTTCTCTCTGTATTTTCGAATATTTTCTTTCTTGTCTTCGTCGTCGTTGACGTTGTCTTCTTCTTTTTTTTTCTAAATCGCTGTGACGATCGCCGCTTCTTTTTTCCAACAGCTTTCCGAGGAAAATGAAAGCAAAAAAGAACGAAGAAAATTTGGAAGAAAAAAATGAAATTTTTCTTTGGAATATCTGCAGCCATGGAATGGATATCCTTCAATTTTCATTGATTCTTTTCTTTTGATTCCCATTTGTATATATAATTTTGATACCTTTTTTCGAATCAAAAAAATTCAATTACTTTTTACAAGAATGCTTTATTAATTTTGCCGATGCTTGTTTACGTTTTTTATGTGGCTACTGCAATTTTTAAAATACAGTGTTCCATTTTTAACAAATTTACAGTAATCAAATACCTAAAAATATTGCAATTTTCGTGGTTGAATATAATGATATATTTACAGTAATAACTTTTAGTAATTTATTTATGTATGTGCGTATTAAATCAAGCTTATTAAGCTTATTTCTACTTTTTGCAAATATTATTTTATTATCTCTCGGAGTACCACGAGGACCTTCTGATACTGCTGGGATTACAGACGATTTAAAACCAATAGGAAAATTGGCATATTCAATTGAAAATGCAAATCACAATGTTGTGCCCACAACAGCTGGACAAATGCTTTCTAATAGTGGAACAGCAGCAGGAGGTTAGTAGATGTTTCTAAAACAAGAAAAACAAGTGCGTCCATCCAAAAATATCCGTGCCATCATTTTTTTTTTCATTTCCCCGATTTTTTGTTTCTCGGCAAATGCTCAAATTCGAACAAAATGGCGCCAAAAATATTCGTTTAACACTAAATTTTGGCATTTTTGGCAAAATGCCAAAATTTAGACGTAATCTGTGATTCATTTTACATTTTACGCAATTTTTATTCAAGGCCTTCCTTATCCAATTTAATTATCTCGTTTAAATCCAGTTTTAACGCAATCTAAAGCTAATCAATCTCCCACATAATTTTTCCATAATAATGAATCATAAACGTGTCTCAAGTCAAAATTTTATTACAAAAAGCCAATAAAATAGAGTAAAAATGAAAAAGTAAGAGATCCAACAATAAATAAGGACGGTACAAAAAAAACAATAAAAAAAACATTCAAAAGTAAAAAATGGTATATATAAATGAAAAGACAAAAATGTGAAATTGAGATTATTGCGTTGGAGGAGCTTTTTGACCAGGAGCAACAGGAGCACCACCTTGATTTTTCTTGTTCATGAGATAACGATGGATATGAGGAATAACGCCTGAAATCGAACAGGTACATCTTGTATACTATTAATTTAAAGAACTTACCACCACCAGCAATTGTAGCTTTGATTAAAGTATCCAATTCTTCATCACCACGAATAGCAAGATGTAAATGACGTGGAGTAATACGTTTGACTTTTAAATCTTTTGATGCATTTCCAGCCAATTCCAATACTTCAGCAGTTAAATATTCAAGGATAGCAGCAGAATAAACAGCTGAAAAAAATAATTATATAGTTAATGGAGAAATAAATGAGTGAAAAAAGATAGATTAAAATTTAAAAAATTGGCTCCTACAGTTACTCCTGATTTTTTTCTTTATTAATACATGTGGAAAATACGGACTACAATGATTTTTTTAATAGTAAAAGACTTCGAGGACTTGAATCTTAACATGAAAAAAAAAGTTTTTTCAGTTTTAAACAAAAAAACAGTTAGCATACTGTAAAAAATGGTTCCGACGGGTTTTAGGGTCTAAATCCCATGTTTTTCCAATTGTAAAAACATGGGATTTTGAGAATTTTTAATAGTAAAAAAAGATTCCGACCTGCCGCACCTCCAACTCTTCCGTGGGATGTGGTTCTTTGCTTCAAAAATCTATGAATTCTTCCAACAGGAAACTGAAGACCAGCACGAGCAGATCGAGAAACTTGTTTGGATTTGGCTTTTCCAGAATCTTTGCCAGCTTTTCCTTTTCCTCCAGCCATTTTGAGTTCTTTTTGATATTAGTATTGAGAAAGTTGAAAGCTAAAATAAAAGAAATTAAAATTGCATTCATATAATAACATGGTACAACAGAAAAGCAAGAATTACAAAAGCGACAAAATTCAAGAATAAACGTTTTAACTAATTTCATTTTAGTATTAACCATTTCTATATTTTTATATTGCATCAGTCAAGCTAAAACTAAAATAACTAAAACGCGCCAAAAAAATATTGAAGGACCAACTGGAACCCATCGGACGAACAACCAACAATGAGAAAGAAAAAATGCGCGGAAGAAAAAAACGACGCAAGCTCTTCTCGCAAGCCCTCCATTGGGCGGCAAATTTGGATCGCGTTGAGACCGTTTCACATAAACCAAAAAGGTGCATTGATTGACCCGAATTGTTTTTGTTGCTTCTTTTCCAAAAGATAGATAGATCCCTCATTATAAAATACAATAAAATATATTTGAGGCTCTATCAAAACTTCTAGTATAATTAATAAAAAGTTAAATGATCAATTTTTAGATGGTACAAATTTCATGTCAATTTTAAATAGATTTTTCGAAAAAAATGATATTGTTGCATCCTTGTTTCATCTGATTAACAAAGCATCAGAAGAAGCTGCCCAAAATACAAATGACCAACAAAAGAAAGAACTTTACGGTGAAAAATTTTTGAAAGAAAATGAAAGAATAAAAAATGATGCGGGAACGATTACAGCTGAAAAGCTGAATCGAATTTCTGCAGCAAAAACCAGTGAATCAAGGAAAGCGGTGAGTTGAGAGAAAAGGAAGAGAAACATTAATAAAAAACAAAGTTCAAACAAGCAAAGATTTCAAAATAACATTCACATTTTCGGGTTGTATACTGTGCTTTACATTTACAAATTTTAAAGAAGCTTTTTAATATGCCTAAAATAGCATTTTTAGATACAATTAGATGAACCAATAAATTTGTTTCACATTGATTCAGCTCCATCAGGAATATCACAACCAGGTTCGATACTATAATTAAATAAACTGTAACATAAATATAATTTTTTTAATAGATGCCAAATTACCATCATTAAATAATGAATGGAAGTCAACACTTTTTGGCCCCAAGGGAATGTTGACGGAAGTTTTCCGATTCGTAAATGAAAAACGAAAGCAAGGATTTGAGAAAGCCACTCCACAATCGGATCTTCCGCCCTCTTCCTCCCCGATTGGGGATAGTAAATTTGACTTTCCGAAAATTTTTGATGCATTAATGAAATCTGGGAATAATGGTTTTGATGATCAAAAGATTCCTGAAATTCCATTCATTGGAATTTGTAATCGTCTAAATTGTGGAGATATTTACAAAGCTGTTGATCAATTTAAAAAAAGTGAATTATTCTCAAATTTTCAGGTAACCTGTTTTATGAGAGATGTTGTAGATTCAGTAATTACAATAATCAAACTTTTAGACAGCGATATCTTTAATTCAAGATCCAAAGGGATGGGATGTCATTGAAGAATTACTTCAAAATCCTGAACTGATTGAACAATATGTTGGAAAATCAGGGAATAATATTCAAGGATTATTAGAAAAATCGACCTCGAACATCGGCAAAAAGTCTTCCTCAAATTCATTGACGATTTTGCCAAGTGATGGCGATTTGGGTGTAGACTTTACAAATGAAATTGATAGTGGAAATAGTGTTGAGAGTAATCTTAGACCCGTGAAAGTTGCTACAAGCATTGATTCTGGAAGTGATTATTACACTGCTGTGGACAAAACTCCCCCTTCAATTGATTATGATTATGAAGGAGCGGAAACTGTAAATGTTGAAGAAATTCTTGAATCCAAAGTTTCTTCTCCTTCTTCTTCGACAACAACAATTTCATCAATTCTAAAAAAGAAGGAAGAGCCACCGTTACCAGAATTATCATTTTCCGTTGATGAAACCCCAGAAATTTCATCATCAATTGATACAAATCCAGATTACGGAAGCAGTGGAATTCCTGTTGATGAAATTATTCCGTCTTCATCAAAAAATGTGATTGGTCTTAAAAAGCAGCAATTGAATGCTTTGGAAAGAAGATTTGTTTTAACAACCACTTCAACTACCGTACCTCTTACAACTCCACCAATATCTTCAACAACATCAACAACCCCTTCCCCAAAACAAGTTACAACTCAAAAACCTCGAAAAAATTTCCGTCGTAGTGATGATTATTATTCAATGTATTATGATAATAATTAAATACAGTATTTTCAAAAAAATGTGTTGTTCTTTTCATTGCCATTTTAAATAAAATGGGTAACACTGTTAACCTTTCTTCCATAATGTTTTTTTGGTAAACTATTACTTATTACTTATGTATATGCGTTTTAAATCTGATAAATGCTAAAATTATTAACTATAAAATCATTTTTTATTATAAAAAATTTATCAAAATAACAAAAAATAAAACGAATCACATTCATAAAATACCCGAAATAAAAAAAGAAAAACCAAAGAAAAAAACTACCGTAATTTGGAGGGGCAAGGCTCTAATAATCTCTAATAACAATATTAATTTGCATAAATCGGAAGGGGGTGTCCTTCAGTATTAAAAACATATTTATCTAAAGGAATTTCGCTTTGATCATCAGCAAATAAAAGATACAAATATTTTAAAGTTTCAGCTAAAAAGAAGGATTCCATTAAATCTCGATATGAAACTGGAATCTTTTTGACACTATTCACAGAAGAATAACCATTTTTAACTTTTGCAAATTGTTCAATCGCTTGAAAAGCTTCCCATCCCCATTCTTGGTATTGCTTGTCACCCGTCACTCGATAAAGATAAAACCATGCTTCAAATGCCTCCGGTCTCAACA
The DNA here is from genome assembly GCA_024447195.1 of Panagrolaimus sp. LJ2414. Lineage (NCBI taxonomy): Eukaryota > Metazoa > Nematoda > Chromadorea > Rhabditida > Panagrolaimidae > Panagrolaimus > Panagrolaimus sp. LJ2414. Next base: position 11,236,727 of record JAMRXY010000016.1, read on the forward strand.
GGCAATGGGCATCCAATGGCTTAATACTGATATCTTCTTTCTTTCCAGAAATTTCATTGAAATATACAATTTCAGGCGCAAGCCCCGTTAAAGTACTGTACATTTCTCGACAACTTTTTGATAAATTTTTTGCCATTTCTAAATGTACTTCATCAAAGCCATTTTGATTGCCTAAGGCAAGTGTTCCAGCAAGGAAACAAACAAGATGATCCATTTTTGGTGAAAATGCTAAAAAGTAATTTTATATTACTATATTACGATTTTAAAATCAGTACTTTTTCCACCAAGTAATTCACCCGGAAATCCAAGTTTATTAGGTTCAGAATGGTGCCATAAAAGATTTTGGACACCTGTCATGGCTTCCTTGTAATCATCATGAAGCCATTGAATTGTTTTTCCTGTTTGAAGCCATTGTTTCAGCAAATATTCGTAATAACTATCAGCTCGAGCCCCGAGGGTTATTGTTGTACCAGCTTAAAAACGTTTATTATTACATATTGTATGGTACAAAATTTAACATACTTCTAAATCTTCCATCCAAAGGAGATAAAAACATTCCACAAAGACCTTGATGATCCTTACAACCCAAAGAATGAATATGTTCAGATATTTTAAAAGCTGCTTTCTCATATGTGTCATTTCCCAAAACTCTGCTTAAATCTCGAAATTCCAGCTGAATCGAAGTTACCTCTGAAAGGGAACTTTCGCCACCCCAACTTGGTTGTTTTCCCTTTCGTGTTTGTAAATTTACATCACTAAATTTAACCATTTTATGAATTCTTTTGATATATGTCTAACCTGAATGGAATTGCTGATGGGGCATTTAAGGCTCCAATAAGTCGAGATCCAATATCTTCAGCTTTTGTTAAAAATAATTTATCTCCACTTAAATGATAGGCACTTAAAAGGCCACCCAAGACTCGGATTGTTGTCTCAAAAAGACTAACAAATCGGTCCTTTTCAAAATTAAGGGATTCTGAAACCCATTGTCTTGCTTCACTGAATTCTAAAAAATTACATTTATGCAAATATACTGTATGTATGTTACAAACCATTGTCCATTCCCATAATCAACAGCGTGTCAAGGGAATCCAAAATTGTTAATCCGCAAGACATCCATTCTTGATCTCTGCCGGATATTGGCATCAATTGATCTTTACCCCATGCAAATTTACGGTAGCTAAATATATAACTAATTATTTTAGAATACAAAGATTCTTTTTTCTAACCCATTCCAAGCATGTTTCATTGCATCAACAACAGCTTTTTGTCGATCATTTTGTGGACCTTAAAAATTAGAATGATAATATGTAATTATAAAGGAGTAATTTAAAATGAACCTTTAAATTTAGGATAATCAGGTTGAGCAACTTGAGGATTTGGAATATCCACAGCTGCTGCTTTAGAATCAATCTTTTCATTTTCAACTGCAACATTATCAACCTCTTTTGGAATCTTAAAGAACAAAAGATTTACATAAATTTTCACGATAAAAAAGAGAAACCTCTGGTGGAATTTCTACTTGTTCAATGTTATTATTTCCATCTTCGGGGACTGGAAAATTAATCTTTTTTCCATGGCTTTTTTCATTTTCTGCAACAATTTTTGCGGCTTCTTGATTCTCGGCAGACTGAATTACATTTGAAAATGAATAAAATTGAGTGTATGCAAAACCAAAAAGTACAAAAGCACAAAAAAATAAAATTACAGAACGTTGCTTTCGATGCAGGGATCTCCAAGACTTAAATAAAAAATAAAAGTAAAGCATTCATATTTTTTTAAATTTTATGATAGCAAACTCACTCTTGAAAACGAAAATGTTTCTGCTGGTTTTGGTTTAACAAACAACGGCAATTCACCCGATCTCAGAGGTAACAAATTCGGCATTTTATGTTTGTAGTTAAATTTTTTATAACATTTTTACTCCAAAAATTTTTATATATAAAAATAGAAAAAATATGATAATCGTTTGTTATAACGTTGTTGTTAATGTTGCATAAAAGATTGGACCAAAAAATATATGATGGGCTTAAATGTGCTGAGAAAAATTTACACACGGACAAACAAAGACACTTTTTTAGAAGAAAGGCAAGAAAATTTTTATATTTTTTTCCTGTTTTTTTGCAAAGCAAAGAAGACACGTCAATTCCAGATAGCAAATATTTGAAGAAATTTTGTTTTATTTAGTCTTTTAGCTAAAATAAAACAAAATTTCTAAAAAAGCATGAGAAAATTATATAGTCTTTGCTTTGTTCAGGGGATGGTTAAACAATAGAGGAATTTTCTACCGTAAACAAAAGACTTTAATTACGGTAGAAAATACAGTAGCTGAGAAACAAATTTCTTTAAATTGAAGATTCTACTTGCATAAAGTTTAAACTCCATAAGATACGAAAAATATTTATATAAAGTTTTTATTAAATACCATAAATAGCATCATATATGAACAATAATAAAAGAAGCTTTAAAGCAACACAAAAAATAAAAAACTGGAAAATTCAAAAAAATTTAAGTATCACCATTGAGATGGCATGTAGATGATGAAAAATGAATTAACGACCGCCATGATCATCTGAAAAAAATGAGAAATTATAAGTATTTGGTAGAAACAGAAAAACTTACAGAAACAGACGTAAACAGCGTGTATAATTCCAGGAATAATACCAAGAATCCATAACAAAAGGTTGATGCAGAAGTGTACTGAAAAGCCCCTGCGAATAAGAACAGCAAGTGGAGGAAGAAGGATACAAACAAGAAGCAAAATGCAATCACACATTATTCAAGTTGTTGAAGATTTGCTATTTGATAAATTGAAATCCAAAAAGAGATACATAGGTTAGTCAAGTAATCAAATGATTAAAACGAAATTGATTAACGGTATGAATCGCGAATAATACGCATCAAATCAATGAAAAAAAATCAACAAAAATATTTATTTTACAAGCATAGGGATAGAAAAGGCAGGCGTCTTTGAAAGGAAATAACAGCGGATTTAAAAGGCAATAAATAATACATGTAGATTCAGAAACTTAAGACAACAAAAGGGAAAAAAAGTGTTGCGGATAGAATTATTTATTATCAGCTGATAGATCTTTTTTAATTATAAAAAAGCGGTTCTAAATTTTGACAAAATTGCAGCAAATGGGAGAAGAGCTGTGACAATTAAAAATTTTTCATTCAAAAATAGTTTCTACCCGTAAAAGAGACAATGTTCGGTGTCTGTCCATTTTTATTTTAAAAGAAGCGCTTTTCTTGGCAAAATGTGGCAAGCGTCAATCATAATTTTTGATGACAAAAAATTTTTTGCTTTCGATTTTTTTGTGGTTAAAAAAGTTAAGCAAACTTATTTGTGTTATTCTTTTTTAATTTTTTTATATTTATTTGCTTAAACTGTTAGCTTTTGCTAAAATAAATTTTGCAACGCTCTGTAGGCGTCTTCTTTTAGAAGTTAACTACTGTCCGGGATCATTTGAACATATTTCATTTATTCATTTTATCATAATTCATATATCACATATTCTATTGGACAAAACTTTTTTTGTCACCTCACATTTATTTTTTAGTTAATATTTTGTGTTAAAAGCTGTAATAAAAATGGGAAGAAAAAAAATTGAAAGAACTCCATCTCAGGAGGCTCTTTTTCAAGCAGATAAAAGGAAAAAGGATGCAGAACGGCAACGAAAAAGAAGATCAGAGCAAACACAAGAAGAAAGAGAAGCGCAAAAGGATCAACAGAAAAAATACAAGTCAGATAAGCGTCACCAACTTTCAGTAGCTGAAAGAGATGAAATTAATGCATCACGACAAAATCAAAGGGCTAATTTTGACGATGAAAAAGTTCGAGCTGAAAGAGCTGCGGCAAGATTAAGAATGCAAATTCAAAGAAACCGAGTTACAAAGCTTTGTGCAGCAGGATATGAGATTGACGATGACGGGGTAGCCCATTACGGTGGTCCATTAAAATTTATTTGTGATCATTGTAAAGCTCAACATTTTGAAAGCGAAAAAGTTTCTGGTAAAGGAGCTTCATTTTACAGCTGCTGCCAACATGGCACGATAAAACTAATTATTCCTGATTATCCTGAAGAACTAAAGCCCCTTTTCGATCTTGCTGAATTCCGTAAAGATATTCGAGTATTAAATAATGCTCATTCATTTGGATCTTTTAATGCAGATGTTGTAAATTTTGGTGTTAATCGTCCAGGACCTTATGCTTTTGTTGTTCAAGGGCAAGCTTATTATCAGATTAATACATCAATAATAAATGAAGATGAGGAGCCTAAAAGCCATGGACAACTGTACATTGTTGATCCAGAAGAAGCAGCAGAAAATCGATTAAATGCTTTTAATAAATTAAATCCAGATATTGTTAAAAAGATAAGCACAGTTTTAGCACAAATTAACGAACAAGCAAAGGCTTTTAAAATGCTTCATGAACAAATGGAGTTGCAAAGAGAAACTGCAGAAGCAATGGGACTTGAACCTCCAAGTTTATCATTGCATTTTGGAATTAAACCAGGACAGGATAAAAGAAGATATAATTTGCAAGCATCTAATGAAGTTGCTGCTGTTTTTGCCACTAATGATGATGGAGAAATTCCAGATTCATATATTACAATTTTTGATAAAAATGAGAAAAAACTTAAAACTGTAAATGCAATGGACCCCAATGTTGAGCCATGGCTTTATCCCATCTTTTTTCCGACCGGCAAAGCAATCTGGCATCCAGATTTGAAAAAAATTAACTCAAATCAAAGATTAACAAGAAGTGCTTATGTAAAATATATGATTTCGATCAGAGATGGAGAATTTAATGCCGTTTTGCATGGTGGAAGACTTTTTCAACAATGGTTGGTTGATACAGCTCTTAAAATTTTAAAAGATAGAATTAATTATTTAAAAACACATCAGCAGCAACTTTTAAGAGATTCATATGCAAATATCGATGAATTTATGAGAAAATTTCAGCAAGATAATAATGTGCAAAAGATTGGTGCTAAATATATTCTTCCATCTTCACATCCAGGTTCCCCGAGAAATATGGAACAATTGTATCAAGATGCAATGTCAGTTGTAAGAAGATACGGTAAACCGGATCTTTTTGTAACAATGACTTGCAATCCAAGTTGGACAGAAATTACAGAAAATTTACTGCCGGGACAAACTGCTGCAGATCGACCAGATTTAGTTGCAAGAGTTTTCAAGCAAAAAAAGGATCATTTATTAAATTTAATCACAAAAGAAGGTTATTTTGGGAAATGCAAAGCTCATGTTTATACGGTAGAATTCCAGAAAAGAGGTTTACCGCATATTCATCTTTTGGTAACTTTAGAAGGCGATTACAAGATGAGAACAGCAGAAGTAATTGATCGTTATATTAGCGCTCAACTTCCAGATCCTGAACTTTATCCAAAATTGCATGAATTGGTAGTTAAACATATGATCCATGGCCCATGCGGAGAAAGATGCATGAAAGATGGAAAATGCTCAAAACATTTTCCACATGATTTTCAAGAAAAGACAGAAGTAGATGAAGACGGATATCCATCATATGCTCGACCGGATAACGGTATTACCGTAACCAAATCTTCTGGATTTGTTGTTGATAATCGTTATGTTGTCCCCCATTGTCCAAATTTATTACTTGAAATGAATTGTCATATTAATGTTGAAGTCGTTTCTTCCATCAAAGCCGTAAAATACATTTATAAATATATTTTCAAAGGACATGACTCTGCTGCATTTAAAATTGTCGACGGCGAAGTCATTTATGATGAATGTACATCATTTTTGGATAGCCGATATATGGGTTCTGCAGAAGCATGTTGGAGAGTTTTGGGCTTTGAGCTTCACGGACAAAGTCATTCAATCACACGTTTACCACTGCATCTTCCAGGTGAACAAAAAGTTTCTTTTGTTGATGCAGAAAATGAAGATGAACTTCGAGCAGCAATGGAAAAAATGTCGATGCTTATGGAATACTTTGAATTAAATAAAAGGGATCCAAAAGCAAGACAATTTTATTATCATGAAATCCCTGAAAAATATACCTGGAAAAAAGTCAGCGCTCAAGGGGAAACAACAAAAATGCAATGGAGTGAAAGAAAATCGCATTTCAATGTAATTGGAAGAATGTATTCAGTTTCTCCAACAAATCAAGAATTGTTCCATTTGCGCATTCTTTTAAATCATGTTAAAGGTGCAACAAGTTTCGATGAACTTAAAACTGTTGTCGATAATAATAATGGTGAAAAAGTTTGCCAAACTTTTACACAAGCATGCTTGGAATTAGGTTTAGTAAAAGATGACAAAGAATGGGAAAAAGTAATGAATGAAGCAAAACTTTCCTTACTTCCGTATCAAATGAGGATGCTTTTTGTTAGACTTTTAATTCATTGTAATCCTTTGGCACCTCATGAACTTTGGGAACAATTTAAAGGTGATATGTCCGATGACTTTGCAATGAAAATGACAGAAGAAACTGCAATTAAAAAAGCATATCGAGAAATTTTGAGAATTCTTGAAATTGAAAATAAAAGTTTGGCAGATTTTCCAACAATGCCACAAGATGTTGACTTTGATGAGGATTATGATATTTATGATCCAAAGCATGATCAACAAATTGGTGATCAAATGTATGCAAAAATGAATATTGCTCAACAAACTGTTGTTGAAAAAGTTTGTGATGCAGGTGAAAATAATAATTGCCAAAAACTTTTTTATCTTGACGGACCAGGGGGATCTGGTAAAACTTTTACATACACAACTTTGTGGCATTTGTTAAGAGCAAAAGGTAAAAAAGTTGCCACAATGGCATTTACTGGAATTGCAGCAATTTTATTACCAGAAGGAAGAACATGCCATAAAACTTTGGGCTTAACAGTTCCACTTTATGCAGATTCAAATTCTACCGTAACCCCAAATTCAATCCAAGGCAAAAAGCTTTCAGAAACAGATGTTTTTATCTGGGATGAAGCCCCAATGGCTCCAAGATATGCCCTTGAAATTATGGATAGACTTTTGCGCGAACTTACAAAAGTCGATGAACCATTTGGTGGAAAAATTCTTTTGCTTGGGGGAGATTTCCGACAACTTTTGCCTGTTCGTAAAAATGGCACGAGATCTGAATGTGTTAGTTTATCCATTAAAAAAAGCGACCTTTGGCAAAATTTTGAACAATTACTTTTAACGAAAAATATGAGAGCGGATGAAGATGAAAGTGAATTTGCAGATTTTTTACTTAAAATTGGAGAAGGAAAAATTAACGATGTTGATGACAATATCGAATTTCCTGAAGGATTTGAAGTTGAAACCGATTTGGTTCAAGATGTTTTCGGCCATTTAATTGCCCAAAAAAGATTTGAAGATGTTGCACATTCTGCAATTTTATCAGCAAGAAATGCAGATGTCGATGAACTTAATAAAGAAGTTGTTGATATGCTTCCAAATGAATCTGAAAGACGATACACAAGTGTCGATACTGCAGTTGAAGGTGAAGCTTTGCAAGAACTTTTAACACAAGAATATTTAAATAGCCTCAATCCAGCTTCACTCCCTCCACATGAACTTAATTTAAAAAAGAATACTGTAGTCATGCTAATCAGAAATTTGAGCCAAGCTGAAGGCCTTTGCAATGGAACAAGATTGTTAGTCATTGGACTTCTTAATCACACATTACAATGCAAAATTTTAACTGGAGATAAAAAAGGTGAAACAGTTTTTATTCATCGAATCCTTCTTTACAACGAAGAAAATTATCCATTTAAACTTGCAAGACGACAATTTCCTGTTAAAATTGCTTTTGCCATGACGATTAATAAAAGCCAAGGGCAAACATTCGAAAAAGTTGGATTGGATTTAAGAAAAGATGTTTTTAATCATGGACAACTTTATGTTGCATGCTCAAGAGTTAAAAAAGCGACATCGCTTAAAATTTATTTGGGAAAACAAAGATTGAATAAAAAAGTTAAAAATTTTGTTTATAAAGAAATCATTGATTAAAAGTTCTATTTATTCGTGTCGGTGTTTATTTGATAATAATATAATTTTTACATGTTTAATAATTAATTTAATTTTAGTTTATTTTTATTTGTTGTTTATCTTCGTCTGAGACAGCGCCATCGCTATATTCCACCAGTGCGGTGGCCCTGTTGCGGGGTTATGCAACATTTTGGAGCTGGTGAAAATTGCATCAAGGTAAGTCATTTTTTTATTGTTTATTTAATTTATTTCATTACTTTTAGATATATCAAGAGCAGCAACAATTGTATTATTTATTTGCTTGGTCAAATGTGCTGGAAAGATGGAAAGAGGTAAGCAAGTTTATACCTTTTGTTGGGACATTTCATTCGATTATGTTTCAGATTTGCAATGACGTGATACGCAGTAGTATTTCAATATCAAAAGAAAGATTTATATGGATGATATCGTTAACAAAATGAATTCAAGAATCTATGGATCAATTGAATCAAATTCAAAAGCTGCATAAGAAAGTACTCAATTTGTTCTATGTTGTTCAAATATATACATTGACTTTATCTCTGCAAAACTATTTGATCAATTATTAGCTGTAGAATAATGTGATAATATAAATCCATGTAAGTCAGTTTTTCGTCACATTCTTAGAACAGTTTATTAAGTATTTTTATGTATTTTAGATAAGCTCATTCTGAAAGTCTCAATAGTCCATCTACCTTTATTCTTATTCTACATGTATCTTTGGCAAAACAACTCAAGCAAGTCCTGTCATTGTCGCTGCTCTATTAATCATTAATTTATCATATCTCGGTGTAATTTTTATATATTATTTATTTGTTATTTTTGATCTTAATAAATTTTTGTCAATACATAAATCATATTTGTAATATTTAAGAAGTTTTTTTGCTTTTTTATTATCTTTCATCAAGTTAAATAGTTTTTTAATGAACTCTAGAAACCGTTATTTAAATTCTAAAGCAAGGTTGCAGGCGGGCCGAAGGCCCGCTTAATCCCTAGTTTTACAAAAATAAAAAGCGAAGCAAAAAAAGCGACTCTAAATCATTGCCAAAGAAAATCAATGCTTCGCATAACCAAAAAAGTTTGTCTTTTTTTTCGAAAAAGTGCAAAGAGTCACTCCCTCTCAAATTTTTAATGCTCGCTCTAAAGCACGTGCTTTAGAGCGCACGTCTGAATCAAGCGGCGTTTTGCAAAAACAACGGGTGGGACCGATTTTTGGGACGCTATTTTTTTTGTCCCTTATTTTTACTCTTTTTTCCCCTTAGAAAAAAGAGTCCCCTTACGATTACTCTTTTTTCCCCGTAGAAAAAAGAGTCCCCTTAGCATTACTTTTTTTTCCCCGTAGAAAAAAGAGTCCCCGTCAAATTAAACTCTATTTATTAACGCGTTATTAATATTATTAATAAATTAATAACAAAGTATTTTTTTAAATTGTAAAATATTAGTTGTTAAAATTAATAATACTGTACTTTGTAAATTATAAAATTGTTTAAAATATTATTACTGTATTTCGATTTAGTATTTACATAATCACATGTTTTTTAAAAGAGGATTCTGAATCCAAAAAGTTTTTTCTCCAGATTCCGCATAATGAGTAAATTATGCAAGAAAGTTTCTATGTTTCGTCAAATCTGGAGCTAATTGCACAGTCTGAATCAAATAAGATATTATTAGTTAAACTATATGTTTCGTCGATTGTGCAGCTCTCAAATCGAGAATCGACGAAACTTAAAAACATTTGCATAATACTCTTGATCCTCAATATGCGGAATCTGGAGAAAAAACTCTTTTAAAAAAAACATGTGATTATGTAAATACTAAATCGAAATACAGTAATAATATTTTAAACAATTTTATAATTTACAAAGTACAGTATTATTAATTTTAACAACTAATATTTTACAATTTAAAAAAATACTTTGTTATTAATTTATTAATAATATTAATAACGCGTTAATAAATAGAGTTTAATTTGACGGGGACTCTTTTTTCTACGGGGAAAAAAAAGTAATGCTAAGGGGACTCTTTTTTCTACGGGGAAAAAAGAGTAATCGTAAGGGGACTCTTTTTTCTAAGGGGAAAAAAGAGTAATCGTAAGGGGACTCTTTTTTCTAAGGGGAAAAAAGAGTAAAAATAAGGGACAAAAAAAGTTTTATTCCGATTTTTGCGGCTGGATAGCGCAGTAGTTTGCGCAAGCGGCTACAGTTCAAAAATATATGGAAAAGGTTCAAACCCCATCGGGTGCAAAAAAATTATTAATTCAAATTTGGATTAAAATCAATGAATTATAGCTAAAAATTAATTATTACACTATTTAAAAAAATTTGAATATACTTTTTTAACATTTTCGAGCGATTACAGTATGAAAGCATAAAAAAAGTTTAAAACTGCCTTAAAACTATTAAAAATGATATAATTATTTTTTAAAATAGTTTTATAATTAATAACTGCCTATAAGTTATTGATTTTAATCAAAATTTGAATAAATGATTTTTTATGCAACCCGTGGGATCCGAACCGTTTTCAACCATTTTGGACTGCAGCCGCGCACATTTACAACTGCGCTATCCAGTCGCAAAAATCGGTCCCGCCTGTTGTTTTTGCAAAACGCCGCGTACACAGTTTTTGATTCAGACGTGGCACTGATAGCCTTTTTCTCAAATATTTACAATCAAAGCGAAACATTATAAAAACAAAAAACGGGGTTAAACAATGATAATAAAAGGTCTTGGACCATTGCCTCCATATTTGCCATAGTATACGACAAAAATGGCATGGATCGCTCCTGGTATCCATCCTAAAGGCAAAGAGAAACCAATGGTGTGTAAAAAGCAACAAATTTCTGTAGCTGAAAGAGCTAAGAAATGGTGAACAAAATCAGGCTAATTTCGATGATAAGCGAATTAGCTCTACAACATATAAAAAATGATATGATATTAAAACGGTATACCGTAAACAGTAAACAAATTTTTATGAAGCATTCTTTAAGATCAATTTTGTGTTTGTAGTAAAACGAAAAAAAATTTTTATAATTCTAGTTTATAAAAATAAAGTCGTCACATTCTAGTCAGTTTTGATGTATAAATTGGGTTTTCTTTAATTTTAAAATAAAATTATTTCGCTTTACCGGTAAAAGAATGCAAAGGAGTATATGAAAAACTATACACATGATTATTGTTGCTGTTGCTGCAGTGGTAAGAGTAATAGTAGCTGGGGGAAAGGAACAAATTAATGAACGACACTCAAAAAGCAAAAAAGGAAACGCCTTCTATGTTGATGATGAACTGAAAAAAGTAAAAAGAGTATAGAATGTGGGAGAAGACAAACAAAAAATAGAGGTAAAAAGGATGTAACAGATACACCTTTGCGCGAAAAAAAGAACGAACAACAAAAAGGGGAAAAATAAAAGCAAAGATGAAATAATCTTCCACCAAAAATAAAATTATCTACTTAGAAAAAAATTTATGCACAACTTCTGGATTGGCCCACTGAGACTAGATGGAGCTTAGCTTCCAAGAACTTTTATATGGCAAAAATGCTCAGGATTCCGAAAATCCAATTTTTAGGAAGATTGGGGTTACGGGTCACGGGTTATTGGGGTTACAAGTTTCAAAAAACCCGGACTTTGCCATTTTTTTGAGGTTTCACTTTTTTTCAATGTTTTTTTTGACCGTGTTAATGATAAGATATCAAAATGAAGTAAAGGAATAAAATGTAGCATTTTGCTTTCTCTACAACTTTGTAATACAAAGTTTTTTGATCCGACCCCGATATCGGGGTCATATCGGGGATCAAAGGGTTTTGTACTGAAACTTTGAAACTTAATTATTTGCTTTCGCTCAAAATAAATTTTTTGATTCTTTTCTTCTTTTATATCAGTATTATGATACAAAAATATTATGTGCAGCAGCGCCTTTGGCATAATATGATACAAAGATAGAATGTGCACATTACCCCTCCTTCATTTAAGGCCCGTCTTTCATTTAGAACCCCTTCCGAAGGACTAGGACCAGTAGTAAATCGGCGAAGCCGAAAAGCCGAAGGCTTTTTGGGTGAGACGATTTAAAAATCAACACTGATAATTACTAACAAATCACGGGAAGAGATTTATTAAAAAATGTGTGTGCCATTTCTTTTGGCATTTTGTGCGTCCTTTTTCAGAAAGAAAGAGACTCATGCATGCGCGCTTTATCATAAAACAGCTTAAAATCATCCGTTTTGAGTGATTTAAAAAGTAGTAATATCATAACACGACTACAAACACAGACCCGACTGACAGAAGGGGTCCGAAGGACCCCTGGTTACTTTACTTGGAAAAAACTTATGCCTAGTGATCAGATTGGGCCCCCCAGACTAGATGGAGCTTAACTTCCAAGAAGTTTTATATCCCAAAAATTTAGTAGATTCCGAAAATTTAATTTTCAGGAAGCTTGGAGTAACGGGTTCCGGGTTATTGGGGTAAACAGTTTTGAAAAACCCGGACTTTGCCATTTTTTTGACTTTTCAAATTTTTTCAATGTTTTTTTTGACCGTGTTAATGAAAAGATATCAAAATGAAGTAAAGGAATAAAATGTAGCATTTTGCTTTCTCTACAACTTTTGTTTTTGTGTTTTTTGATCCGACCCCGTTATCGGGCCGATATCGGAGATCAAAGGATTTTGTACTGAAACTTCTTTATAGTCGATCTCGAGAAAAAAAGCTTCTGGGATATTGGCATCTTCACAGTAGATCAATTATGACATGTAGTTTCCAGGAAAATTATGACCTAAGCTTTAAAAACTCATCCTGATACCGATAACTGTCCCGATATCGGAAGTTGCCTGTATTTTTGCCATTTTTTTTGGTTTTTTGCAATTTTTGAAAAAATGAGTCCGACGATTTTTCTATAAATTTTTAAGGGTATGTAATCGAACATTGCGAATCTTTTGGCACCGGTCTCATGTCTTAATTTTATGTGTGACGGATTTCCCAGCACTTTAAAAATTAGCATATTTGGGGTTCAAAAAAATTAAAAAATTCTCTCTTCTTAAAAACTAGGTCAAATCTTTTTTGCAGCCATCTTCTTTTTTGCCAACGAGAGAAAGGCAAAAAAGGAAAAGAGTGAGAGAAACAAAGAATGGATAAAATAAGATTAATAGAAAAGTGCAACCGCGTACTCCGATCTTTTTTTGTTTTTGATATAGATCGGCAATACCGATACCAATATCACCGTCAAACTCAAATAAAAGTTGAAAAAATATTTTTTTGCAAAATACATGATTTTAGGGTAGAATTTAATAGGGATTTTAAAAATGATAATAATTTTTGTCAGATTCTGAATCCGGGGATTCTGAAGTTCGATGGGTACAAATAATAATTTTTTACGAGTTACATCATTTCGAGGTAGAATTTAATGGTGATTTCAAAAATGATAATATTTTCAGTTGTTAAGTAATAAGTAATATTGGTAAAATGTAAAAATTTGTTTGTTGAAAAATATTTTCGTTTCTTTTCCTTTTTCGTTTAAAGACAAATGCCAATAAAAAAGAGGCAAACAAATGCTATTTTAAAACAGCTATTTATATTTGTGTAAAAAAATTGTCATAAAATGTTAGTGATTCAAATCAATGATGCAATGCTATAATGTGCAGCAGCGCCGGAGGCGCTGCTGCACATTACCTCTCTTTCATTAAATGCCCGACTTTCATTTAGAACCCCTTCCGAAGGACTAGGACCAGTAGTAAATCGGCGAAGCCGAAAAGCCGAAGGCTTTTTGGGTGAGACGATTTAAAAATCAACACTGATAACTAACAAATCAAGGAAAGAGATTTTTTAAAAAATGTGTTTGCCATTTCTTTGGCATTTTGTGCTTCTTTTTTGCAAAAGAGAAAGAGGAATAAAAAGAGACTCATGCATGCGCGCTTAAGCATAAAACAGCTTAAAATCATCCGTTTTGAATGATTTAAAAAACAGTAATATCATAACACGACTACAAACACAGACCCGACTGACAGAAGGGGTCCGCAGGACCCCTGGTTATCTACTTAGAAAAAAATTTATGCCTAGTGATCAGATTGGGCTTCCTGGACTAGATAGAGCTTTGCTTCCAAGAAGTTTTATATCCCAAAAATTTAGTAGGTTCCGAAAATCCACTTTTTGGGAAGCTTGGAGTAACGGGTTCCGGGTTATTGGGGTAAAGAGTTTTGAAAAACCCGGACTTTGCCATTTTTTTGACTTTTCAAATTTTTTCAATGTTTTTTTTGACCGTGTTAATGATAAGATATCAAAATGAAATAAAGGAATAAAATGTAGCATTTTACTTTCTCTACAACTTTGTAATACAAAATTTTTTGATCCGACCCCGATATCGGGGTCATATCGGGGATCAAAGGGTTTTGTACTGAAATTTCAATTAGCTGAAGCTCGAAGAAAAAAGCTTCTGGGATATTGGCATCATTACAGTACATCAATCATGACATGTAGTTTCCAGGAAAACTATAACCTAAGCTCTAAAAATTCATCCTGATACCGATAACTGTCCCGATATCGGCGGCTGCCTGTATTTTTTTGGGGATCTCGCATTTAAAAAAAAATGAGTCTGAGGATTTCTTAGCAAATTTCCATGGGTATAGAATCGGACACGGGGAATCCGATGCGCTATTCCACTAAGCTCAGAAAAATCGCTTTCAAATTTGCCAGCGCTTCAAACATTGAAAAATTTGGGTTTCAAAAAAAACTTTCTTTTCTCTCTTCTTAAAAACTAGGTCAAATCTTTTTTGCAGCCATCTACTTTTTTGCCAACGAGAGAACGGCAAAAAAGAAATGAGTGAGAGAATCAAAGAAAGGATAAATAAGATTAATAGAAAAATGCAACCGCGTACTCTGATCTTTTTTTGTTTTTGATAAAGATCGGCGATACCGATGCCAATATCGCCGTCAACGTGAAATAAAAGTTGAAAAAATAATTTTTTGCAAAAGCCATCATTTCAGGGTGGAATTTAATGGAGATTTCAAAAATGTTAATAATTTTTGTCAGATTCTGAATCCGGGGATTCTGATGCCGGGTAGTGTCAAAATGTTTTTTTGCAAATTACATCATTTCAGGGTAGAATTTAATGGAGATTTCAAAAATGATAATTTTTTTAGTTGTTTAATATTAAGTAATATTTGTAAAATATAATTATTTGTTATTTTTCTAAAAAATATTTTTGTTTCTTTTCTTCTTTCGTTTAAAGAAAAATGCCAATAAAAAAGAAGCAAATAAATGCTTTTTTTAAAAAAAGTTATTTAAATTTTAGAATAAAAGTGGCATAAAAAATGATAGTGATTTAAGTTTGTGATACAATGCTAAAATGTGCAGCTTTCCCCCTTTTTCATTAAAAGCCCAAGCTTTCTGTCGAGGTAGAATTTAATTGAGAGTTAAAAATAAAGATTCAGCTGTTAAGTAGTAAGTTGTAAAATATAATCATTTGCTTTAGCTCAAAATAAGTTTTTCGATTCTTTTCTGCTTTTGTTTAATGAAAAAAAACAGTCCAGAGAAGCACAAAAACCATTAAAATTCAACAAACTCTTATTTATCAGTAATTTGATACAAAGATAGAATGTGTACATTTCCCCTTCTCCATTCAAGGCCCGACTTTTATTTAGACCCCCTTCCGAAGGACTAGGACCAGTAGTAAATCGGCGAAGCCGAAAAGCCGAAGGCTTTTTGGGTGAGACGATTTAAAAATCAACACTGATAACTAACAAATCAGGGCAAGAGATTTATTAAAAAATGTGTGTGCCATTTCTTTTGCATTCTATGCGTCCTTTTTTAGAAAGAAAGAGAGAAATAAAAAGACTCATGCATGCGCGCTTCATCATAAAACAGCTAAAAATCATCCGTTTTGAGTGATTTAAAAAGTAGTAATATCATAAAACGACTACAGACACAGACCCGACTGACAGAAGAGGCCCGAAGGGCCTCTGGTTATCTACTTAGAAAAAAATTTATGCCTAGTGATCAGATTGGGCTTCCTGGACTAGATAGAGCTTTGCTTCCAAGAAGTTTTATATCCCAAAAATTTAGTAGGTTCCGAAAATCCACTTTTTGGGAAGCTTGGAGTAACGGGTTCCGGGTTATTGGGGTAAAGAGTTTTGAAAAACCCGGACTTTGCCATTTTTTTGACTTTTCAAATTTTTTCAATGTTTTTTTTGACCGTGTTAATGATAAGATATCAAAATGAAATAAAGGAATAAAATGTAGCATTTTACTTTCTCTACAACTTTGTAATACAAAATTTTTTGATCCGACCCCGATATCGGGGTCATATCGGGGATCAAAGGGTTTTGTACTGAAATTTCAATTAGCTGAAGCTCGAAGAAAAAAGCTTCTGGGATATTGGCATCATTACAGTACATCAATCATGACATGTAGTTTCCAGGAAAACTATAACCTAAGCTCTAAAAATTCATCCTGATACCGATAACTGTCCCGATATCGGCGGCTGCCTGTATTTTTTTGGGGATCTCGCATTTAAAAAAAAATGAGTCTGAGGATTTCTTAGCAAATTTCCATGGGTATAGAATCGGACACGGGGAATCCGATGCGCTATTCCACTAAGCTCAGAAAAATCGCTTTCAAATTTGCCAGCGCTTCAAACATTGAAAAATTTGGGTTTCAAAAAAAACTTTCTTTTCTCTCTTCTTAAAAACTAGGTCAAATCTTTTTTGCAGCCATCTACTTTTTTGCCAACGAGAGAACGGCAAAAAAGAAATGAGTGAGAGAATCAAAGAAAGGATAAATAAGATTAATAGAAAAATGCAACCGCGTACTCTGATCTTTTTTTGTTTTTGATAAAGATCGGCGATACCGATGCCAATATCGCCGTCAACGTGAAATAAAAGTTGAAAAAATAATTTTTTGCAAAAGCCATCATTTCAGGGTGGAATTTAATGGAGATTTCAAAAATGTTAATAATTTTTGTCAGATTCTGAATCCGGGGATTCTGATGCCGGGTAGTGTCAAAATGTTTTTTTGCAAATTACATCATTTCAGGGTAGAATTTAATGGAGATTTCAAAAATGATAATTTTTTTAGTTGTTTAATATTAAGTAATATTTGTAAAATATAATTATTTGTTATTTTTCTAAAAAATATTTTTGTTTCTTTTCTTCTTTCGTTTAAAGAAAAATGCCAATAAAAAAGAAGCAAATAAATGCTTTTTTTAAAAAAAGTTATTTAAATTTTAGAATAAAAGTGGCATAAAAAATGATAGTGATTTAAGTTTGTGATACAATGCTAAAATGTGCAGCTTTCCCCCTTTTTCATTAAAAGCCCAAGCTTTCTGTCGAGGTAGAATTTAATTGAGAGTTAAAAATAAAGATTCAGCTGTTAAGTAGTAAGTTGTAAAATATAATCATTTGCTTTAGCTCAAAATAAGTTTTTCGATTCTTTTCTGCTTTTGTTTAATGAAAAAAAACAGTCCAGAGAAGCACAAAAACCATTAAAATTCAACAAACTCTTATTTATCAGTAATTTGATACAAAGATAGAATGTGTACATTTCCCCTTCTCCATTCAAGGCCCGACTTTTATTTAGACCCCCTTCCGAAGGACTAGGACCAGTAGTAAATCGGCGAAGCCGAAAAGCCGAAGGCTTTTTGGGTGAGACGATTTAAAAATCAACACTGATAACTAACAAATCAGGGCAAGAGATTTATTAAAAAATGTGTGTGCCATTTCTTTTGCATTCTATGCGTCCTTTTTTAGAAAGAAAGAGAGAAATAAAAAGACTCATGCATGCGCGCTTCATCATAAAACAGCTAAAAATCATCCGTTTTGAGTGATTTAAAAAGTAGTAATATCATAAAACGACTACAGACACAGACCCGACTGACAGAAGAGGCCCGAAGGGCCTCTGGTTACTTTACTTGGAAAAAACTTATGCCTAGTGATCGGATTGGGCTTCCTGGACTAGATGAAGCTTAGCTCCAAAGAAGTTTTATATCCGAAAAATTTAGTAGATTCCGAAAATCCAATTTTTGGGAAGCTTGGAGTTACGGGTTCCGGGTTATTGGGGTAAACAGTTTTCAAAAACCCGGACTTTGCCATTTTTTTGGCTTTTCATTTTTTTTCAATGTTTTTTTTGACCGTGTTAATGATAAGATATCAAAATGGTGTAAAGGAATAAAAGATAGCATTTTGCTTTCTCTACAACTTTGTAATACAAAATTTTTTGATCCGACACCGATATCGGGGTCATATCGGGGATCAAAGGGTTTTGTACTGAAATTTCAATTAGCTGAAGCTCGAAGGAAAAAGCTTCTGGGATATTGGCATCATCACAGTAGATCAATCATGACATGTAGTTTCCAGGAAAACTATGACCTAAGCTTTAAAAAATCATCCTGATACCGATAACTGTCCCGATATCGGCGGCTGCCTGTATTTTTTTAGGGATCTCGCATTTAAAAAAAAATGAGTCTGAGGATTTCTTAGCAAATTCCCATGGGTATAGAATCAGACACGGGGAATCTGATGCGCTATTCCACTAAGCCCAGAAAAATCGCTTTCAAATTTGCCAGCGCTTTAAACATTGAAAAATTTGGGTTTCAAAAAAAACTTTCTTTTCTCTCTTCTTAAAAACTAGGTCAAATCTTTTTTGCAGCCATCTACTTTTTTGCCAACGAGAGAATGGCAAAAAAGAAAAGAGAGAGAGAAACAAAGAAAGGATAAATTAAGATTAATAGAAATGACAATTTTGGATATCTTCGTGTTTGACATTAATTGAATAAAAATTATAAAATGCAATAAAAATGTACAACTTTTAAAATTCAATGAAAAAAAAGCAAACGAGAGGGAGGAGCAAAAAACTCATTAAAATTTATCATACTCTTTTTTTTATCAGTAATATCTGATATTAGTAATAAAATGTAGTGTTAAAAAGAAATCTATTGGTTTACTGCTATTTAACGATATTAACGATCGATTTTAACATTTCACAAAATTAATCAAATTTGCATTCTTTGAAATTGAGCTTTTGCAATAAAAGGAAATCAATAATTGTTGTTTGTTTATTTTTTTTCCCTCCATTTTTTTCACAAACAATTTTTTTATTTTTTGATTGCGGTTGGGGATGCTGCTGTGGTGCTGATGGTTAAAAATTCAACTAATTTTTTATCTTTCACGTATTTTGGTTGACAACCGTATCATGTCTGAAATAATGTAATACGTGATCGATATCAAATAAGTTGGATTTTTGAATATTCCTGTTGTTGCTGTTGATGCTGCTATTATTTTTATAAAGAGGCTCAAGTTTAATTTATTTGTTACCTTTACTAATATTTTTCTCATTTTTCAGGCATGGTCAATATCGTGATAGAAAAAGTAATCCCATGGATGAGGGATAAAGAATCGTGTTCAATTAATTTTTATTTAATTAGCCGTATCTCGACGGACGATAGATGGTTATTGCTGAACCATAAATGGTCAGCTGCACCGGGTGAGACCGGGTCAAATATACCTATTAATACGGGTATCACTTTCTCAAAAAGAATCAAAAAGAAAATTGAGGTTGGTTTTTCATTTTGATATTTATTAGATTAGATTAGGTATTTTATTATGGCTTAGAAGCCATTATTATTTTATTTTGACATTAAAGTCAATCTAAAAAAGAAATTTCCATAATGGAACTCTTATTAAGGGCGATTATGCCATATTTATTTTTCTCAGTTTTTAGTTAAAACTGATATGAGATGACTTATAGCAGTGCCTGAATAACTGATGAGTCCCAGGCACATATTGCTTACATATAGAAGTCTCGATCTTATTTTTAGGGACGAAATCGAGCATGTAGTTTTAGTTAAAAAAGAAATCCAAACATGGATTATGCCTAAAACATGGCTTTATTCCTTTTCGAACTTAGAATAAGCTTTTTTAAGATTTTAGTTTATTGTATAATTTGTATTTGTTTTATGTTTTTTGTAAATTTTTAAATAAATAATATTTGAAATAATTCTGTCTTTCACAATTTATGGTTACAGTAACCCATTCAATCAGAACTTTGTAATTTTATTACAACGAAAAAATCAGATGTTTTTACTTTAGTAGTAACTCATCTGTCACGTTTCAAGAGATTGTATGATTCGTGCTTTCATTTGTTTGTGGTTACAGTAACCCATTCAATCAGAACTTTGTAATTTTATTACAACGAAAAAATCAGATGTTTTTACTTTAGTAGTAACTCATCTGTCACGTTTCAAGAGATTGTATGATTCGTGCTTTAATTGTTTGTGGTTACAGTAACCCATTCAATCAGAACTTTGTAATTTTATTACAACGAAAAAATCAGATGTTTTTACTTTAGTAGTAACTCATCTGTCACGTTTCAAGAGATTGTATGATTCGTGCTTTCATTTGTTTGTGGTTACAGTAACCCATTCAATCAGAACTTTGTAATTTTATTACAACGAAAAAATCAGATGTTTTTACTTTAGTAGTAACTCATCTGTCACGTTTCAAGAGATTGTCTGATTCGTGCTTTAATTGTTTGTGGTTACAGTAACCCATTCAATCAGAACTTTGTAATTTTATTACTAACGAAAATCAGATGTTTGTACTTTAGTAGTTTCACATCTGTCACGTCTCACAAGGCTTTTTGATTCGTGCTTTTATTTGGTTGCGGTTACAGTAACCCATTCAATTAGAACTTTGTAATTTTTTGTATCTGTTTATTTATAATATGTATTTTTTAGCAATCAGTTTCACCCTTCCCTCCCTTTTTTCCTCTCCTTTTCCTCTTCTTTTCTTCTTTCTCTTTTGTTTCTCATTATATTTTTGCGTGCTTTTGTTGTAATTTATTAAATTCATAAAAAACATTACTAATTACCTTCCCTTTTCAGATTCTGCTGTCAATTCCGAATCTTCAACTTTGCTGCGCTATCGAAATTTTATATTTATATAAAATTACGGTAGTTTTTCGTTTTGTGTTAGTCTTTTTTCGTGTTCTTTCTTTTTTATCATTTTTTATTATTCTTCATTTTTCCCCCCAAAAAAATCAAAAAAAAATTATAAAATTGTCCCCTTATTTATTTGTTTGTTTTTCATATTTATTTTTCCCCATATTATTTTTTTGAAACTGATTGCTAAGAATCATATTGTAATAAATGGAGCATTCCGGTGGAACTCCGAAGACTTGGGTTCCTCCAGGTAATTTATGTATTGATAATCCAGGATGGAGATCACCTGAAGAAAAACAGGAGCTTATCTATCGATTAGATTTGCCAACACTCAGAGCTGCAGATCCAAGTCTAAAAATGAAAGGTGATCAAATTTCCGCAATTCTTGGATATGTATGCTCAAGGAGTTCGAAAAAGATATTTGTGATCGATACACTTTTCTCTGCATCACATTATTCAAAAAGGAATCCACAAGGAATCAAAGCATATAATCATATCAGAGGCAAGAAATATATGTCTGATTATGAAGCTTTTTTGGTTCCTGTAATTGTTTACAATGATCCCATTCATACAAATGAAAAATCTATTCATAAAAAAGTTGGGCATTGGTGCATTGGCATTTATGTCAGAGAAACAAATGAAATGCATTATTTGGATCCATATGGACATTTGCAAGGTAATATTAAACCTCATGTACAAAAAATTCTTCACAACAGTGTTAATACATTAACTCCAAATCAAAGAAGAAAAATTGTTCCAAAAATTGTTTTTCATAAAGAAATAAATGAACATAACACACAGCCATTTGATGATGGTGAAAGTTGTGGTTATTTCGATGTCCATATTGCCATGCAATTTCTTAATCATGGCATCAATGGAATGTATGATCCAGATTTTGAATTAAATGAATTTAAAAAGAATGTTGTTTCAACAATTAAAGCTTTATTGCCACTTGAAGAACCAAGGGTAAATTATGATGCCGAGGAAGGAGAAATTGAAGTAATTACAACTTCACATGAAAAAGTAATTGTTGGTAATGATGAAGTTGAAATTCTTCCAATACCATTAAAAAAGGCTAAATTAATGCCAGATACTCCAACTGTTGCATTAAGTTCAATGTCTTTAAAAACTCCTACAGTACCCAATAATGAAATTGATTTATCATTTTTGCCAGATAATTTAAAAGGTGTTTCAACTCCAAAAAAGAAACCTTCACCAAAAAATAAACCAAAGCTTAAAGCTCTTACAGTAACCTCTGAAATTGAAATAAAAATTTCAAGCAAAAAAGGAAGATCACCAAAAACAGAATTTAAAATGAATTTTGCATCAGAGGATACTGTAGATCCGATTCAACCATGTTCTTCATCAACTGTTGAACCAATGGAAATTGATTTGAATTCTTCAGCTGTTTCTGAAGATTCTAACACAAATGTAAAACCTAAAAAAGTTGTCAAGAAGCCCAAAAAACTTTCAAATTTCAATAAAAAGAATAATGAAGTTGTTACTTCTTCAGCGGAAATTAATAATGATTCCACCGTTGCCTCTTTTAAATCAAAGAAAGAATTAATTCACCTAAATATTGATCCAATGGAAGTTGATTTGAATTCTTCAGCTGTTTCTGAAAATTCAAAGACAAATGAAAAACCTAAAAAAGGTAGACCGAAAAAGGCAAAAAGAAGTAATCAATTTACTGTTAAAAAAAGTGATGCCGGAAATAGTGCAAGTGAAAGTTGCCAATCAGATTTGATGCCAGAAACTACATTTACAAATAAAGATGGAAGTAAAGTTTCTATGGGAAAACATAATGATGGCACACAATTAATTATTAGTGGTGAAATTAAAAAGTCTAAAACTTCACAAGAACTTATGCCACCACCTTCAATTATTCCAATCTTAAAAAAAGCAGAGAAATTGGCAAAAAGAGCTTCTGACGATTCTGATAATGATGCAGATTGCGAATCTGTAGCATCTGAAAATATTACAGAATCTCTTGAAAATAATAAAAGTCCTCCAAATAAGATTATTGTTAATCGTTATACTGCTGATAAAAGAGAACAAAAGACAATTCATAAAATTGGATTGAGTACTGTTGTTACTGCAAGTGAATTTCCTTCACCAAAATTAACAATTCCTCCTCTTAAAAATGATGCCGAACAAACTGATACTTCGGTTGTTTCTGAAACTTCTGTTAAAAAAGGAAGAGGAAGACCGAAAAAAGCTTTTAATTTAAAACCAAAAACGAATGCCACCGATTCAGAATTATCATGTGAAAATAGTGTTGTTTGTGAAACTTCTGCAAAAGAAGAAAAAGACAAAGGTGGTCGTCCAAAAAAAGATAAAAAAGCTAATCAGTTTACTTCCAAAAAAGTCGAAAATAATAATGAGTCAGCGACTGTAAAAAGTGACATTTCTTCAACTTCTGTATCAGAAAATATAAATACAAAAAGACCTCCAAAAAGAAAACAAAATGAAGTTGTTGTTTTTCAAAATGAAGAAATTACTGTGGAAACAGTTAAAAAAAGTCCTGAAAAAATGGAAATTGATAAATCAAAAGATAAAAAAGTTTTAACTGCTGTTCGAACTTCAGCGAGATTACAAGAACATTTACCAAAATGTTTACCAATGAATCCCAGATGTCATTTTGATGGCCGAATTCATGCAGAGGGATGTGCTGCAATTAGTGTAAATCACGAAGTAGAACCTAATTATGTTGGAAACTTTGATAAACAATGTCCACACTGTAAAGCTTATAGGCTACAGTATGAACTTGATACTCCAAAAATGGCAAATAAATGTTGTGGCCTTGGAGAAGTCCAAACAGAACAAGTTACAGAAACTTATGATATTATACAAAAACAAATGCCAAAACTTATACTTCAATTAAGTGAAATTGGGGCACATCCAAATAATAAAGAATTTGTTGAAAAAAGTATATTAATAAATTCATTGATAAGTTTTGGAACAATTTCGACCGGTACAATTCCACGACTACCAGCAAATGGACCACCATGTAAACGTTTAAATGGTGATATTAGTCATACAAGTAGTGGATTAGTTCCTCCAGATGGAATGAGCCCCAAATTTGGACAAGTTTATTGCATTGATTTATCAGATGCTTTAATTGAAATTGGCAAAATGGCCCAATCTAAAAAAATTAATGAAGAACTTCTTAGAGTTTTGCATGAAATTGTTAGAGATAATCATGTTTACAGTAAATTATTTAAAAATGGAAGTGAAAGATTAGCTGAAGCTATTGCTGATGCTGCTGCCAAAGGCAAGGAAATTCCGAGATTTCGACTTACAATAGTTGATGCTCGAGAAGAACAAAATTTTACAGCAGCAGATCCAAGTGTTCATCCTCATCGAGCTGAAAAGCCAAGGAATGAATTAGTTGGAATGATTTGGTGTAATGATGATGGGGATCCACCAGAATATAATGGTGTTTGGCTCGATGGAGTTGCAGGTGAAACAGAACCTGTGCCATATTGGAGTCCAAATGTTGATGCTTTATGTTATTGTTTGCTCTTTCCATATGGTAATCAAATGTACCGTAATGGTTTAATTCGGAAAACTGTTGAAGAAAAAAGAGCAAAAAAGCAAAAGAAAAATGTCATGAATGAGGATACAGATATCTCAGATGACGAAGTTGAAAGACATATTAATGGAAGCGATGAAGAAAATGATGAATCCATTTTGCATGACTCGATTTCCAAAAAAAAGGGACGAGAATACATTTCAAGAAAGGAATTCTATCGTTACCAAATGTATCCCCGAAATAACAAAGATAAAAAAAACAAAGATGGTTTTAAAGAACCACATTGGCTTTGGAGTAAAGGGCAATTGGCAGATGCATATTTAATTGATATTTTGTGTCGAGCTGAACGTTGCGATTTAGCTGTTGCCAAAAAAAAGATTGAAAATTTAAAACTTCGTTTTACTTCAAGTGAAGAATTAAGAAAATATGTTCAAAAAAATTATCTAAAAGAAGGAACATCACTTGGAAATCTTTTTACAATTCCAATGAGTTTTAAAGGTGGAAGAAAATATATGCAAAAAGCATATGCTGATATCATGACAATTATTGATAATACAGATTTGCCATCTTGGTTTATCACTTTCACAGGAAATCCACATTGGCCAGAAATTAAAGAAAATATCGGTGAAGGTGAAAATCGATCCGATGTTAAATGCCGAGTTTTTATGGCAAAAGCTCAAGAATTTCTTGATGACTTATTTAAAAGGCATGTCATGGGTAAAGTTCGAGCTTACCACGTTGTTATGGAATTTCAAAAACGTGGAATGCCACATTTACATGTAATTTTAATAATGGATAAAAGAGTTGGCGTTGATGAAGTTGATAATTATGTATCAGCTCGAATCCCAAAATTGCCTGATCCAAAAGATAAATCAAAGGCGGCAAATCAAATGAGAAGATTGCATGATATTATCGTTAAAAATAATTTACATTTATGCAATGCAAATTCAGCATGTTTTGTAAATGGAATTTGTACCAAAGGTTTTCGAAAACCTTTTTCACAAACTACCGTAATCCATACACATAAACCACCTGAATATACACGTTTGCCACCAAAGCCGGATAACTTTGATGAAAAACAAGCTAAAATTGCAAAAGCATTGGAAGAAGAAAATGCAGAATCTGCTTCTCAAAAATCCGATGAAAAAGCAAATGTGAATATAAAAGAAGAGGTTATATCCGATAGTGAAGAATTTAATAATCTTCCGGATGAATTTATAGTTGATGAAGAACCATCTGAAACTCAGAAATTTGAAGATGACGAACAATTTCATTATTTTGATGAAGTTCGGAAAGATCTTGAAGTATCACAAGTTGAATACAAAAGACTTCCACCTCCACCAAAAGAACTTAAAATTAATGAAAGTAATGAACATCTTTTTGGTAATACTTATGAGAAAAAAACTGGAAGAACTTTTATCCAAGTTGATGACAGTTATGTTGTCCCTTATAATCCATTTTTATCATTAAAATATGACTGTCATATCAATGTTGAATGTACAGTAGGACAACAAGGAAGTCCAAAATATACTTGCAAATATACCACAAAATTGGGTGATGTTATTTATGCAAAAGTTAATAGATTTAAAAAAACTGAAAAAGATAAAGATGGCAATGAAATTGTTGATTTTAATGAAGGAGAGCAACATATTTTGGCTCGAATTATGACAGGCTGTGAAGCTTGGATGAGATTAAATAATACTTGGATTATTAAACAATCTCACATTGTTGAAACTCTTCATATCCATTTGGAAGGCGATCAAATGGTGTATTTTGAAGAAGGATCGGAAGAGCAAGCTGCAGAAAAAGATGATAAAAGTCAGCTAATTGCATTCTTTAAACTTTGTGCAAATGATGAAAATGCAAGACAATATACATATAATCAAATTCCACATTTTTATCGCTATGATAAAACAAAAGGAATTTGGGTTAAAAGAATTAACAAGCCATCAAAATTTTTTGTTCGAATTCATCATGTTCCACCAAAAAATACCGAACTTTATGCTCTTCGAGTTTTGCTTACAAAAGTTAAAGGACCAAAAAGTTTTAAAGATCTTCGAACTGTTGGTGAAAAATTATGTCCAAGTTTTGTTGAAGCAGCTAAAACACTTGGATATTGGGAAAATGATGAAATTCATATTAAAATTATCGCAGAATCGATCAGCCAAATGCGATCGATTCGACAAAAAAAGCATTTTATTGCAATGGTGATTGCACATAATCAACCAGCAAATGCAAATACAATTATTAATACTTTTTTGGAAGATATCTTTACAAAACCTCAACAAAAGTTTGAAGGAAATGAAGAAAAAATTCGATTTAAAGCTCTTTGTTATTTGGAATACATTTTTAAAAAAATGGATACAAGTTGCAAACAACTTGGCATTGAAGTTCCAGATAATTTTTATACAGATTATGATGATTCTGAAGCTCATGGAGATTTTGAAGCTGAAGATGAGCTCATGATTGATAATAAAAAAGTTACATTTGAAGTTTATGCTGAACATCAAAAAGCAAATTTAAATCATGGCCAAGGAACAGCTTTTGATCGAATTTGGAATGCAATTTTGCATAAAATTGATCAAAAATTCTTTTTCCTTCAAGGAAGTGGAGGCACAGGCAAGACTCATGTTTATAATACTTTAATTGATTACTGTAGATTAAAAGGTAAAAAAGTTCTTGCATGTGCTTCCACCGGTATTGCTGCAACTTTATTGAGAGGCGGAATGACTGCTCATAGTGCTCTTTATGTTCCAACAAAATTGGATAAAGATAGCAAAACAAGAATTGAACCTCAAACTGAAAAAGGCAAATTCATTAAAGAACTTGATTTTCTTATTATTGATGAAGTTAGTATGCTTCACAAAGATGTTTTAAAATATATTGATAGTACATTAAAAACTATCAGAGAAAATAATGAACTTTTTGGAGGTGTTGTTGTTTTAATTGGTGGTGATTGGAAACAATTAACTCCAGTAGTTCGAAATGGACAACCTTCTCAAATTATTGAAGCATCTGTGAAATCTTGGGATGAATTTCAAAATAAAGTTGAACAACTTAATCTCACTCAAAATATGAGAGTTAAAGGAGATGAACTTCAATTTGTTGAAGAATTAAAGCAAGTTGGAAATGGTGAAGTTGCTAAATTTATCCCAGGAACAAATTCCATAATTATTGATTCAGAAAATGTTGTTAAAACTGAAAAACAACTTATTAATTTTTGTTATGAACCACAATGGTTACAAAATCCTGAACAATATATTGAACAACTTTGTGGAAGTGCAATTTTGTGTCCAAAAAATACTGCTGTTCAAAGAATGAATGAAAGTATTTTGTCACAATTGCAAGGAAATGAAAAAGTTTTTTACAGTACCGATACCGTAATCTCTGATAAAGATATTCCAGCTGTTGATGGAAATTTGAATGAATACAGTATCGAAGCAATGCATAAAATTGAAACTGCAGGAATGCCACCACATGAATTAAAACTTAAAGTTGGTGCAATTGTTATGCTAATTAAAAATTTATCTGTTTTTACGGGACTTTGCAATGGCACTCGAATGCAAGTTGTTGGTTTTAATGATACTTTTGTAAAGTGCAAGCTTCTTACGGGTTCAAGATCTCGAACAGGTGAAATTATCTTTCTTCCATTATGCAAATTTGAATACGGTAAAGATGTATCTGAACCCGGGATTCATTTTACTCGAACTCAATTTCCAATTAAACTTTCTTTTGCAATTAGCATTAATAAAGCTCAAGGACAAACATTGAATCGAGTTGGATTATATTTTGGTGATGGTGAATGTTTCTCACATGGACAATTATATACTGCAATGTCCAGAGTTCGAACAAAATTATCTTTAAGAATTTTGCCATCTTCGAGTAAAAATACATGTGTAAATATTGTTTACAAAAGATTATTGGATTAATTTTGTTAACATTTTAAATGGCACATTAACTATTATTTAATTATTATTATTATTATTATAATTATTTGGAAGTAAAGTAAAAAACAAAAATTTTCTTCACTGAACAACCGGAAACCTTGACGTGGTAGTGAAGCAGAAACGCTTTTATTATTATTATTTGGTCCACTTATTACTATTATCAAATAAAAGTAGGCTAATATCCGGTATATAAATTATACAACAAAGTACTGAAACATACAGTACCCCCTCCGAAGGACTAGGACCAGTAGTAAATCGGCGAAGCCGAAAAGCCGAAGGCTTTTTGGGAAAGCCGATTTAAAAATCAACATAAATTTCTGATTGGTTACGGTAATTACTAACACAACAATAAATTATTTTCACAAAGAAGAGTGACCTCAAAGGTAAAACAATCATAAAACAGCTTAAAATCATCCGTTCTGAGTGATTTAAGTAGTAATATCATAACACGACTACAAACACAGACCCGACTGACAGAAGAGGCCCGAAGGGCCTCTGGTTATATTACTTGGAAAAAATTGTGCCCTAGTATCTGGATTGAGCTTCCTGGACTAGATGGAGCTTAGCTCCAAAGAAGTTTTATATGGCAAAAATTTAGTAGATTCCGAAAATCAACTTTTTGGGAAGCTTGGAGTAACGGGTTCCGGGTTATTGGGGTAAACAGTTTTGAAAAACCCGGACTTTGCCATTTTTTTGACTTTTCAAATTTTTTCAATGTTTTTTTTGACCGTGTTAATGAAAAGATATCAAAATGAAGTAAAGGAATAAAATGTAGCATTTTGCTTTCTCTACAACTTTTGTTTTTGTGTTTTTTGATCCGACGCCGATATCGGGGTGATATCGGGGATCAAAGGGTTTTGTACTGAAACTTTGCCGAGGTGGGAAAAATAGGAAAAAGCTTCTGGGATATTGGCATCTTCACAGTAGATCAATTATGACATGTAGTTTCCAGGAAAACTATAACCTAAGCTCTAAAAATTCATCCTGATACCGATAACTGTCCCGATATCGGAAGTTGCCTGTATTTTTGCCATTTTTTTCGGTTTTTTACAATTTTTGAAAAAATGAGTCCGACGATTTTTCTATAAATTTTTAAGGGTATGTAATCGAGCATTGCGAATCTTTTGGCACCGGTCTCATGTCTTAATTTTATGTGTGACGGATTTCCCAGCGCTTCAAAAATTAGCATATTTGGGGTTCAAAAAAATAAAAAAATTCTCTCTTCTTAAAAACTAGGTCAAATCTTTTTTGCAGCCATCTTCTTTTTTGCCAACGAGAGAATGGCAAAAAAGAAAAGAGAGAAGAGAGAGAAACAAAGAGAGGATAAAATAAGATTAATAGAAAAATGCAACCGCGTACTCCGATCTTTTTTTGTTTTTGATATAGATCGGCTGAACCGGTGCCAATATCACCGTCAACTTCAAATAAATATTGAAAAAATATTTTTTTGGCAAAATACATGAGTTTAGGGTAGAATTTCATAAGGATTTCAAAAATGTTAATATTTTTGGTGGGATTCTGAATCCGTGGATTCTGAAGTTCGGTGGGTATAAAAAATATTTTTTTACAAGTTACATCATTTCGGGGTAGCATTTAAAGGAGATTTTAAATATGATAATTTTGTAATTGTTAAGTAATAAGTAATATTTGTAAAATGTAAATTGTTGTTAAAAAAATATTTTTGTTTATTTTTTCGTTTAAAGAAAAATGCCAAAAAAAGAGGCAAACAAATGCTATTTTAAAAAAGCTTTTTTTCCCCATCTTTTTGCAAAATATATTTGCAAAAAAGATGGGGGAAGATAAAAAAATATATTTTCTCTCCTTTTTTGTTTAAGGAAAAATGCATAAAAGGCAAATAAATGCATATTTAAAGAAGCTATTTCAATTTTGCAATAAAAATTACTTAAAAAGTTTGTTATTTAAATTTGTGATACATGCATAATATGTGCAGCAGCGCCGGAGGCGCTGCTGCACATTCCCCCTTCTCCATTCAAAGGCCCGACTTTCATTTAGAACCCCTTCCGAAGGACTAGGACCAGTAGTAAATCGGCGAAGCCGAAAAGCCGAAGGCTTTTTGGGTGAGACGATTTAAAAATCAACACTGATAACTAACAAATCAGGGGAAGAAATTTATTAAAAAATGTGTGTGCCAGTTCTTTGGCATTTTGTGCGTCCTTTTTTAGAAAGAAAGAGATGAATAAAAAGACTCATGCATGCGCGCTTGAGCATAAAACAGCTTAAAATCATCCGTTTTGAGTAATTTAAAAAACAGTAATATTATAAAACGATTTCAAACACAGACCCGACTGACAGAAGGGGTCCGCAGGACCCCTGGTTATCTATCTTGAAAAAAAACTATGCACAACTTCTGGATTGGCCCACTGAGACTAGATGGAGCTTAGCTGCCAAGAACTTTTCTGTGGCAAAAATGCTCAGGATTCCGAAAATCCAATTTTCAGGAAGCTTGGAGTAACGGGTTCCGGGTTATTGGGGTTACAAGTTTCAAAAAACCCGGACTTTGCCATTTTTTTGACTTTCGAAATTTTTTCAATGTTTTTTTTGACCGTGTTAATGAAAAGATATCAAAATGAAGTAAAGGAATAAAATGTAGCATTTTGCTTTCTCTACAACTTTGTAATACAAAATTTTTTGATCCGACCCCGATATCGAGGTCATATCGGGGATCAAAGGGTTTTGTACTGAAACTTTGCCGAGGTGGGGCGCTAAGGGAAAAGCTTCTGGGATATTGGCATCTTCACAGTAGATCAATTATGACATGTAGTTTCCAGGAAAACTATAACCTAAGCTTTAAAAATTCATCTTGATACCGATAACTGTCCCGATATCGGCGGCTGCCTGTATTTTTTTGCGGATCTCGCTGTGGTAAAATGGAAAGAGCTTCCTGAAATTTGCCAGTCAGTGTGGTTATAGAATCGGACCCGGGGAATCCGATGCGCTATTCCACTAAACTCAAAAAAATCGTTTACGGATTTGCCAGCGCTTCAAACATTGAAAAATTTGGGTTTCAAAAAAATATAAAAATTCTCTCTTCTTAAAAACTAGGTCAAATCTTTTTTGCAGCCATCTACTTTTTTGCCAACGAGAGAATGGCAAAAAAGAAATGAGCGAGAGAAACAAAGAATGGATAAAATAAGATTAATAGAAAAGTGCAACCGCGTACTCCGATCTTTTTTTGTTTTTGATAAAGATCGGCAATATCAGTGCCATTATCACCGTCAACTTGAAATAAAAAGTTGAAAAAATATTTTCTGCAAAGTACATGAAATTAGGATAGAATTTTATGGAGATTTCAAAAATGTTAATATTTTTTGTCAGATTCTGAAACCGGGGATTCTGAAGCTGTGTCGGGTCAAAAAATGTTTTTTTACAAGTTACATCATTTCAGGGTAGAATTCAATGGAGATTTCAAAAATAATAAATGTTTCAGTTGTTAAGTAACAAGTAATAAATATAATAAGTAATATATGTAAAATATATTAATTTGTTATTTTTCTAAAATAAATTTTTGTTTCTTTTCTACTTTCGTTTAAGGAAAAATAAATAAAAGGCAAAGAAATGCATATTTAATAAAGCTATTTAAATTTTGGAATAAAAATCGCATAAAATGATTGTGATTTAAATTTGTAATAAAGTGCTAAAATGTGCAGCAGCGCCGGAGGCGCTGCTGCGCATTACTCCTTCTTTTGTTAAAAGCCCAGCTTTCTTTCGGGGTAGAATTTAATGGAAAGTTAAAAATAACGATAACTTTTTCATCTGTTAAGTAATAAGAAATAGTTGTACAATGTAAATATTTTATTTTTTTTAATAAATAATTCCGTTGCTTTTCTTTTTTCACTTAAAGAAGAAAGAAAGGTATTTATAATTTTGGAATGACAATATCATAAAATGATTATGATTTAAATTTGCGATACAGCGTTAAAATGTTACCCCTCCTTCATTTAAGGCCCGACTTTCATTTAGAACCCCTTCCGAAGGACTAGGACCAGTAGTAAATCGGCGAAGCCGAAAAGCCGAAGGCTTTTTGGGTGAGACGATTTAAAAATCAACACTGATAACTAACAAATCAGGGAAAGAGATTTAAAAAAAATGTGTGTGCCATTTCTTTGGCATTTTGTGCGTCCTTTTTAGAAAGAGAGAGCCATTAAAAAAACTCATGCATGCGCGCTTTAGCATAAAACAGGTTAAAATCATCCGTTTTGAGTGATTTAAAAAATAGTAATATCATAACACGACTACAAACACAGACCCGACTGACAGAAGGGGTCCGCAGGACCCCTGGTTATCTACTTAGAAAAAAATTTATGCACAACTTCTGGATTGGCCCACTGAGACTAGATGGAGCTTAGCTTCCAAGAACTTTTATATGGCAAAAATGCTCAGGATTCCGAAAATCCAATTTTTAGGAAGATTGGGGTTACGGGTCACGGGTTATTGGGGTTACAAGTTTCAAAAAACCCGGACTTTGCCATTTTTTTGAGGTTTCACTTTTTTTCAATGTTTTTTTTGACCGTGTTAATGATAAGATATCAAAATGAAGTAAAGGAATAAAATGTAGCATTTTGCTTTCTCTACAACTTTGTAATACAAAGTTTTTTGATCCGACCCCGATATCGGGGTCATATCGGGGATCAAAGGGTTTTGTACTGAAACTTTGCCGAGGTGGGGCGCAAAGGAAAAAGCTTCTGGGATATTGGCATCTTCACAGTAGATCAATTATGACATGTAGTTTCCAGGAAAAATACGACCTAAGCTTTAAAAACTCATCCTGATACCGATAACTGTCCCGATATCGGCGGCTGCCTGTATTTTTTTGGGGATATCGCTGCGGTAAAATGGAAAGAGCTTCCTGAAATTTGCCAGTCAGTAGGGTTATAGAATCGGACACGGGGAATCTGATGCGCTATTCCACTAAGCTCAAAAAAATCGTTTACGGATTTGCCAGCGCTTCAAACATTGAAAAATTTGGGTTTTAAAAAAAACTTTCTTTTCTCTCTTCTTAAAAACTAGGTCAAATCTTTTTTGCAGCCATCTACTTTTTTGCCAACGAGAGAACGGCAAAAAAGGAATGAGAGAGAGAATCAAAGAGAGGATAAAATAAGATTAATAGAAGAGTGCAACCGCGTACTCCGATCATTTTTTGTTTTTGATAAAGATCGGCAATACCGGTGCCATTATCACCGGCAACTTGAAATAAAATTTGAAAAAATATTTTTTTCCAAAATACATGATTTTAGGGTAGAATTTTATGGAGATTTTAAAAATCTTAATATTTTTGGTCAGATTCTGAATATGGGGATTCTGAAGTTCGAGGGTACAAAAAATATTTTTTTACAAGTTACGTCATTTTGAGGTAGAATTTTATGGAGATTTCAAAAATGATAATAATTTTTGTCAGATTCTGATTCCGCGGATTCTGAAGTTGTGTGGGGTCGGAAAATTTTTTTACAAGTTACGTCGTTTCGAGGTAGAATTTTATGGAGATTTCAAAAATGATAATATTTTCAGTTGTTAAGTAATATTGGTAAAATGTAAGTAACAAAATTTGTTATTTTTCTGAAAAATATTTTCGTTTCTCTTCCTCTTTCGTTTAAAGAAAAATGCCAATAAAAAGGAGGCAAACAAATGCTTTTTGTAAAAAGCTATTTATATTTATGTAATAAAATTGTCATAAAATGATAGGGATTCAAATGAGTGATACAAAATAGACTGTGGAAGCAAAGAAAATTATTTAAATTAAACAAACTCTTTTTTTCATGAATAAGATAGATTGATAAAATGTGCAGCAGCGCCGGAGGCGCTGCTGCACATTTCCCCATCTTTTTCGAAAATATATTTTTGTATCTCTTCTTCTTCTGTTTAAAGAAAAATATATCAAAGGCAAATAAATGCATATTTAAAAAAGCTGTTTAAATTATGGAATAAAAATAACTTAAAATGATAGTGATATAGTGCTAAAATGTGCATTACCCTTCCTTCATTAAAGGCCCGACTTTATTTCAGGGTAGAATTTAATTAAGACTTAAAAATAACGATAACCTTTTCAGCTGTTAAGTAATAATTGTAAAATATAAATATTTGCTTTAGTTAAGGAAGCACGAAAACCAATAAAATTCAACAAACTCTTATTTATCAGTTATGTGATACAAAGATAGTATGTGCATATTTCCCCTTCTACATTCCAGGCCCGACTTTCATTTAGAACCCCTTCCGAAGGACTAGGACCAGTGGTAAATCGGCGAAGCCGAAAAGCCGAAGGCTTTTTGGGTGAGACGATTTAAAAATCAACACTGATAACTAACAAATCAAGGGAAAAGATTTATTAAAAAATGTGTGTGCCATTTCTTTGGCATTTTTGTGCGTCCTTTTTCAGAAAGAAAGAGAGGAATAAAAAAAGACTCATGCATGCGCGATTAAGCATAAAACAGCTAAAAATCATCCGTTTTGAGTGATTTAAAAAGTAGTAATATCATAACACGATTACAATCACTGACCCGACTGACAGAAGGGGTCCGCAGGACCCCTGGTTTATAGATAGATAAGAAAAGTAGCGTAAAAGAAACGCTTTAGCTTCTTTAAACAGAACAAAAAAAACACATCATTTTTATTCAAGTTAAAAAATTTCGATTTAAACAAAAGATATGAAACAACGTTGAAAATAAAGAAAGAAGACGACATCATGCTGTGAAGCTATGAATCACGCCACTTTATAATATCACAATTTCCCAATAAAATAAAATAAAACCCGCAAAATGAAATTTTTCATACAAAAAATAACAAATCAATTATAAGCCTAAAAATTTTCGGCCATAATAAATTGCTTTTTGCTCAAATGATGGAGACTTGATTGGAGTATCATGTTCATAGAAAGGATTCATGGAAAATTTGATATATGTTTCATACATTTCTTGAAAGAATTGCTTAATTGCATCATCAGCTCGTACAGTATGAAGAATAATAAATCTCATTCGACCTGCTGTTACAAAGGCTGAGACGAACCATTCATTGAATTTATCAATCGTCTAAAAAATTATCAAAGTTAAAAACAGAAAAATGCTTTTTGTGATGAATCATTTTTTTAAGTGTAATAATGTTTAAAATTTTTATTAAGCGAAATCAAGTATTTAGTCAATGCGAAACTACTGTATTTGACAATGTCACTGAAAATGTGCCAAAGTAAATCAAATACTCTATTTTTCAATACCATGCCAAATTTGTGCCACTGAATATTTTTTAGTGTTTTCTTTAGAAAAATGCTTTAATTAACAGTCTTCCTTGAACAGCAGTTTCTTTACGGCTTTAATGTTTATTAAAGCTATATTACTGTTGAATTATTTTGATTAATTCCCCGAGTTTATATGTTCTTTAACCTACTAAATCCGATTCTGAAGTCCACCAATTGTTACCATGTCTCCTGAATTCATTATCGTAAAATTTTGAGGCCATACTGTATCGTCGTCTTATATTATGAATTGGAGTGACGGAATGGGAAATCATAATGAATCAAGGATCGGATTACGGATTGATCCATAGGATTTATAATAAAGATGTAAAATATAACCAAAAATGTATTTGCCAGATTCGACAATGGTAATAAGGGTTTTTAAGAAATATTAATTAATTTTTAATGTTTGAAAAGAAAATAAAACAAAGAAATAAAAATCTTTCAATTTATTTTATATTTGCATATAAGCGGATCCGTATTTTTTACAGGATTGAATTCAAACGAATTTGTAAATTCCATGAATTGGATTGACGTACTGGATTAACGGATCAATCCGTCGGATTGGATTGTCTTACAATATTACTGTAACCCAACTCAAAAAAATTCCACGATATCAAAATAGCTTATCCGCAAAAAATCGATAAGTCAATTAAAAAAACAAAGTTTGATTAAGAAAAAATACAATGACACAATTTTGCAAATAAAAAATTTAATTTTACTGTGCCGTCTTATATTATTACACTTAAAAGAATGATAAAATTTTATCAATTGTTTAAGACAGCCTTTACCGGAATAATTCAGATAATTAAGGTAAATGCCTTTTAAATTTATCAATTTTAAAAAAGCATTCAAAAACTAACTTTTAAATACATTTGTTGATTTTGAATAACATGCTCGTCAACAATATCCAAAGCAGCATGAGCAATAAATTGATTTAAATGTCGAACATCTTGTTCTCTTCTTTTTTTTGGATCAACAATAGGAAATTCAATTTCGAATATCGGCTGATCATTATGTCCAATGATAACAAAATAGAATTCTTTCGACATCTTCTAAAAAGTTTAATGGTTTTTTTGACGTCAATTTAATTCTCCGTAAACCGTTTGAGCGACTATGGAGAAGTTAAACTTAAGCAATAAAGTGCGTTTACGTGGTGAGACCGTTTTTTATTGTCTTTCACTAATAATAAACAGCTAGTAGCCAAGATTTAAATGACAAAACTTTTTTCAAAGTTTTAAAAGATTTGGGAAAAATAGGGGAATTTTCAGGGACTAAAGTCTAATTAAAAATCAGATCCAACGCCTATTTGTAGAATGCAAAAATATCCAAAAGTTATTAACGATTTATCTGATAAGAACCATTTTGTTGTCAACGGTTATTCACGACCATAAAACTAACTTTAGAAGATTGTGCTCGATTTGATGGAGTACTTTGGTTCGGTGAAAGCAATCTTTGGGATGCTGAAAATTGTTGAACTTCTGGTGTTGAAGATTCTTTGCCCATCATTTGTCGGGGAAATTCAAGTAAGTCCTACATAAAACATACATAAAATTAGTAAGCAAAAATAATTTTAAAAAACTCACTTGAATATGATATAATTTTGATAATGGATCAACAAGTTTTGATGCTTTATGTTTTGTTTGTAAATCTTTGATGCCATCATTTAAATGATCAGTTGAAGCAGATTTAACAGAATTTTCATATGCTGCAATATGAAGAGATAAGGTGCTACTTTTGTATTTCTTTGAATCATCTCTTTCATCCTTCCAACGCTTTTGATTTTCTGTTTCTTCTTCTTTAGCTTCTCGAGAAAACTTTAAACTTTTGAATTTTTTCAAACTTGAATTTTCTGTAGTTTTTTTCCAAGTTTTTCTTTTTTCTCTGTAATCACCAGTTACAGTATCACCTGACATAAAAAATTATTGATGCAATTCTGCAAAAAAAAATTTTAATTTTTAAAAGCCAGATTTTTAATTAATCTATGATCGTAAGTAATCATTAACAAAGCTGTAAACACACTCTAAAGAAGTATATTACTACAGTATGTATTTGAAAAAGATTTCAGTGGTTTTGTGGAATTGCAGTTTTTGGTTTTTTACCAGAATATTTATCATTGTTTGATTTGCTGAAAGAATGAACAGGCAATGCACATTTTTGATTTTGATTTAAATTTAGTTCGAAAAATTGGCTGTTTTTATCAATAAAAGATTGATTTACTAGAGGAAGCTGATGTTGAAACAACGATTTCTCTTCTTTTGTTGTTGTCATCTAAATTTTATTAATTAAGGAATCCTTTTAGTTGAATAATCAAAATTTATTTGAACTATAGTTTTGTAAAAATATACAAAAAAGAAAAAAAGAAATTTCGTCTTTTTAACGGCATTGTTGCAGCAATTGATGTTGTTAGATTTCTATGACTTTTAAGTATATAAGAATGACGTAACATTTTTAAATTTCGTTCTATAACATTAATGGCGATTTGTACAGCAGACAAAAAAATCTTCCAAAAAAGCAATAAATATTTAGCAGTTTTATTTTATTTGTGGTAAAAATGATGCTTTTTTAAACAAAAATGATGTTTGGGCCACCACTGTTCAAAACACCATGGTATTTTGAACAGTGATTATCTTTTTTAAACTATTTTGATCAAAAATATACTGTTTCTATAAATTTTTTAATATTTTTTGATAATCGCTCTGTTTATTGTTTTGTGAAAGAGGCTTGTCTTTTATCTTTTTACTTCTGCAAACAAATAATTGTAAATTCCGAACTTCAAACGCTTTCGAAGTTAAGAGGAAGTTATTGAGAACTATTGTGTGATTTTAAAACGAAAGATAAACTTCATTTGGTATTTTAAAAAAATAAAATCAAACAAGGAAAAACAAAGCTTAAAAATACAAAAGTTACTCACAAGTCTATCTTGCTTTTCTCTCCTCAAATGCAATCAAAGAAAGAATACAACTTGATCACGGGAATTTTATGTCAAAAATATTTTTTAAAAAATTGTTTCTTTGTTAAAAATTTTAGTAAATTGTAATTTATCATCCAAATTCATTAAATCATTTAATTTAATTTAAAATTTAATTCTTTTTTAAATGTTTGTAAATTTTTAAAGAAATTTTTCCAAAAAACGTAAAAAAAGTCTTTGACAGATTTTTTGCCTGATTTTCATGCGTTTTTTGTTCAACTGGGCAAAAATTTTAAGCGTTGGCAACGTGGTGATTCGTAGTGTTTCTGTATAAAAAGATGTACTCAAAATTAAAAGTAATAATAACTTTTAATTTTATTACATTGAGATTCTTACTTTAAGGATTACAGGGGACATACATCGAGTAGTTTTTGATGTTAATGGTTTTTTCAGCAATTTTTAACTAAAGAAACTGAATCTCTAAAAACACATTGAAGTTTGTCTTGCTTTTTCTAAAAAAGTTTCTACTATTCTGTTTTTATCCATTTTTCGGCTTCTACCGTATTTAAACATTTCGCACCTGATAAACTAAACATTACCATAAAACAGTTTTGTATTTTCCGTGATCTCATTTTTAACAGTTTTAAACTTAATTCTATATCATTTTTTTTAGAACACAGATGAATATTCGACTGGTAATTATAGTTTCAACACTATTTGTTGCTGCATTTGCAGGACAAACAACTTCAAAGCAACAGCCTACACCAACAACACCAGCAACTGCAAAAACACATTTAATCGTTGATGATATTTTGCTTGCTGTTTATCAACGAAGTGGAACTCCTTCTCATACTTCGTAAGTAAATATTTATTTTTTTAATATCTCGAAATATTATTACTATATTCGATATTTTTAGAATTAAGCCCAATACCAAAGATACTAAAGTTTATGACGTAGATAAGCAAGTAAAGGTTCAACTCAAATTCAATGTAAAAGATCAAAAAAGCACAGAATCAATTCTTGTTCAACAAGCTTTTGTTGCATTTGTTCATAAAGATTCTGATCGTGAAGTGCTCTTTGTTGCAGAAGCTGAAGCGGGTAGTAAAACTTATGTTGCAGAAATGGTTTGCTTTCTTTGTGATTTGCTTTTGTATATTAAAATTAAATATTTTAGGACATGAAAGCACAGGAAAAGAATTTTGATGGACTCAATGGTACTTATAATGTTCGACTTATTATTGGAGATTCAAATGCTGCTAATGCAATTGACTGGAACCTGGTTGATGTTAACGTTGCTACTTCACCAGTTGTTGCTGCACCAACGAAAAAATCTCAAATTGTTCATTAT
The DNA here is from genome assembly GCA_024447195.1 of Panagrolaimus sp. LJ2414. NCBI lineage: Eukaryota > Metazoa > Nematoda > Chromadorea > Rhabditida > Panagrolaimidae > Panagrolaimus > Panagrolaimus sp. LJ2414. The sequence continues at coordinate 11,276,622 of JAMRXY010000016.1, forward strand.
GATCCCCTTCCTGAAATTAAGCATCTTTTCCGTGAACCTGAAAAGCGGCCTTCTGCTTTCATCTCTGATACTTTTACTGTTCTCTGTATGGCTCCAATGCTTCTTCTCTTCATTATGGTTAGTTTTTCATGATTGAGCTTACATGATTTTTATATCCTTTTTAGTGGCTTCAAATTGGACTCAATTTTAACAATGTTAAAATTTCATTATGGTCCCTTGGATTTCATGCCGGTCTTTTTGCAATTTTTGGTCTCTACTTTGTATTCTGGCTTCAACTTGATATGTTTGAAACCCTCAAATATCTTGCATTTATTGGGGTTCCAACATTTATTTGTGGCAATCGCCTTCTTCGTTCGCTCAATACTGCTCATTGTTAATTGTTTCGTTTTAAACGGTTTTTTTATTTATTATTTATTAAAAGTAATTATTAGTTATTATTCTTTCTTAATAAACCTTAATTAATAAGTTAAAAAGTCTATGAGAATGTACTTGGAAATATGGTGTACGACAATTACCACAAAAATATACATTCGTATCTTTCAATTGTATTTTGGCTACATTTTGATATGTTTAAAATTTTCAAGTATCTTGAATCTTGAAGTTTTTACATTTATTTGAGGAGATCGCCTTCTTTGTTCGCTGAATTAATCTCAAAGATGTGTGTTTTCTTGTTCTTTTGTGATCAATTGATCTCATTGGTTTTTCTTTCTCTTTTAGACACGTAAAAAAGGGACAAATAAACAACTTTTATTTTATTTGATATACCGATAGATAATAATACCCACAATAAAATACAACAATGATCATGTGGAATGGAAACACCCCCACCTTCGCATCTTTGATTTTTGTTCCTCCATTTCCTTTTCTTTCCTTTTGCGTTTTTTCGTCTTTGTTGATTAAATTAATTATTTAATTAATATTGTTTTGATGATCAAAATATTTGTATTTGGTTCCATCTTTTCCTTAGGCGTTTTGCTATATTTATACATGTTAGGATTGTTAATTCTTTAGTTGTTAGTGATTGAATATTTTTCCGTGAAAGATTTCAAATAACAAATTTAATATAACAATTCTAATTTTTTACTCATTTTAGTTATTTTAAAAGAAAGAAATGTTAAGTCGTCTCTCACGTGAAAGTCGTCGCTTTGCTTCTTCTGGTGGTGCCAACTTCGCAAGGGCCGCAGGATTCCATGAAAAAACTGATTCAACTGATTATGCAAATAAGACTGTTCTAATTGATGATTCTGGTTCATTAACGTACAAAGAATTCAATAATAAAATTGGACAATATGCTTCAATATTAACATCAAAACTTGGCTTAAATAAGGGAGATCGATTGATTGCAAGAACTTCAAAGAATGTTGACAATCTTGCATTATATTTTGCAACCCTTCGAATTGGTGCCATTTTTATTCCTTTGAATCCATCATATTTACAAAAAGAAACAACTCATTTTGTTAATGTAAGTTTGGTTAAAAAACATTTTAATCATAATTAGTTCAATACCGTAATTTTCATGGATTCATTGAACTTCTCGAACGTCTGATGAAGTTGCGGTACTGTACATATTTCATTTCTGGGCATTTTTTATAATTTTTTAAACTTTTTTTTGTCATTGTTTAAATTTTCAGGACAGTAAGCCATCAGTCTTGGTTACATGTAACCCAGAAAATGATAAACACTTTCTTGAATCTGTTAAACATGTGATTGATGAAAATATTCTTGCAAAAGATTCTTCAAAAGCAAAGCCACTTCTTGATGTTGAAGATGTTGCAGCTGATGATATTGCCTCCGTGTGTTACACTTCAGGCACAACGGGATTACCAAAAGGTTTTGCTGCTGATTTAAATATTTTGTTTAATACATCTTTAAATATTTTTAGGTGCAATGATTACTCATGGTGGAATTACAGCAAATGCTGAAACATGTAATTTTTGGGTATTTCTTTGATGTTTTTTAATAGTTTCTTTTAGGTGCGGATATTTGGAAATTCTCAAAGGATGATGTACAGTATCATGTACTTCCAGCGAATCATATGTATGTTGTACCTTTTTCATATTTAAAATTAATAATTATATTTATTTAGACATGGACTTTTTATTTCACAAAACTGTAGTTTAATTACTCGTTCAACAATTATTTGGCAGCCAAAATTCACGATTGAAAATGCATTAAAATGGTTGCCGAAATCTACAGCAATGATGGGCGTACCTACTTACTTTCAGTAAGTTTATACGTTTGGTGATACTGTAATTAATCTTTTGTTTTAAAGTCGATTAACCCATGATGAAAGATTTTCCAAAGACGTCGTAAAAAATATTCGTCTTTTTGTTTCTGGTTCAGCTCCATTATCTCCATCCGTTTGGGAAGATTTTCGAAAACGAACTGGAATCCCTATTTTGGAACGATATGGAATGACGGAAAGTTAGTAGTTTGAATTATTTGATATTTTTTTTAGTTTATTTTATTTGTAATTTTAAGCTCTTGTTTCAACTTCAAATCCATATGAAAAATCAAAGCGTATCGCCGGTTCAGTGGGACATCCAGTTCCCGGGGTTCAAGTCCGAATCAATAAAGATGAAGTCTTGGAATACAGAGGACCTTCAGCTTTTAAAGGATATTTGAATCTTCCAGAAAAAACCAAGCAAGAATTCACTTCAGATGGTTGGTTTATTACAGGTGATGTTGCAAAAATTGATGAAAATGGTAAACCGTTGTTTCACAAATTTCATAAAGCAATCATAATTTCTAGGGTATGTGTATATAATGGGACGCGGAAAAGATATGATTATCTCAGGTGGCCTAAATGTTTACCCAAAAGAAGTTGAGGATTTTATTGATGATTTGGAAATTGTAAAAGGTTTGATGCTTTTTTAATATGTTGGTTAATAACTTATTTAAATATAGAATGCTGTATTATTGGCACACCACATCCAGATTTTGGTGAAGCGGTAAACATTAACATTTTTCAAGTTATTAACATAATTATTTTTATTTTTTTTTATTTTAGATAATTGGTGTTGCTGTAAAAAGTATCAGAGGTGAAGAACTTTCCGATGAAGAATTTGAGAAAGCAATTATCAAAGCAGTGAAAAGTAATCTTGCAAATTACAAAGTCCCAAAGAAAGTCTTCGCCTTGAAAGAAATGCCCCGAAATGCATTGGGAAAAATTTTGAAGAAAGAATTACGTGAAACTTACAAAAATTTGTTTTCTTAATTTTGATTTAGCTTATTTATATTAATCTATGTAAAATTTAATTAATTTTGTAGTTTATTTAGCATATATTATAATTTACATAATCTGCCTTTGTATTACAATAAATTCGTGTTTTTATTATTCTATTATTTTATTACTGTAACTTGACATGTTGTTGATGATAAATGGCATCACAATTTTTACATTTACTATTTTATTATTTTATTCTATTTTATCTTGTTCAAGAAAAAAGAAAACTCGATCAAATGAAATTCCAAAGAGTTTAAGAACACACAATAACAGCTTTACCAAATCCTTCAAATCTGCGCCTGTGAAATCTGCAACTTCATTACCAGCATCAAATGAATCAACGTCAAATCGAGTCAAAAAGGATGAAAAATGTACAGCACCGGCAGCAGCAAAAGTGGGAGCAGAAAAGAAAAAGAATATCAGGAATATCAAAAAAGTTATACCAAAAACTGCAACAAGAAAGAAGAAAACAATTTCAAAAGAAAATGTTGGATCCACTGAATTTATGAAACATGAAGAAACAACAGCTCGACCGCCTCCAACCAATTCAACCAATTTTGATAAAACTTTAACCACCTGTGAACAAGATGAATTTCAAAGTCAACGTCCCACAACAACTGAAGATAATACTGTCGTTCAAAATGGGGCTACTGTAAGTTATTTTTTAATGGGATTCGATTTAAAATTAACTTCTGATATTGTTTTAGGATACTGGTGCATATGATAATCTTACAGTACCCTCTGAAAAAGAAAAGAATGATGTTGATTAATGCTTTTATTTTTCATTGAGATTCAATCATTTTGTAATGTTTTTGCTTCCAATATATAAATATATTATTAATAAAGTCTTCTTGATTTCTTTACTAAAATTTTTTTATTGTATTTTTATCACTTCTGTAATTTTTAAGTGTATTTTCATATTTTTGGATTGGGGTAAAAGAAAAAATTGAAAATGGATTTTCTTTGGGTAATTTTAAAACCACAAAATTTTGACTTGAAAAATAGATACAAGAGAGATGATGAAAAAAAGATTCCCCTCGGGGAATCAACGCTGGCCATGAAAATATGTGGGGATGCGACAATTTTCTCACATGAGTTGATATTTCTCTGTTTTTTCTTTCTTCTAAATCCGTAAATCCAGGAGAGAAAAAAGAAAGGAGGAAACAAATGGAAAGGGTAAGTTTAAGCCTTGTTGTATCAGAAGGCTTAAAATTTACCAAAAAAATGAGCAAAGAAAGCATAGTTTTCAATTATAATTTTTTTCTTCTCATTCGTTTTCTTTGAGCTTTCTTGTTGGTTTTTAATCAAAAAGGGATTTTTAATAAAGTCCAATTTTTAAAACAAATAATTATTGTAGCATTCATCCACAAATGTTCAAGGTTACGGTATGCAAGTTACCGTATTCACATAAAAGGATTTTTCAAAAGAAAAACATTTCTTCCGAAAAGTAAAACGGTTATCTGACCTTCTTTGACCCTTTTTTAGTGTTTGATTTGACACTGTGGCTGCTCCTTTTCATCTTTTTGCTTTCTTCAACTTTTACAAACATGACGTAATTGGATAAAATAATTGACTTGCTCTGCAAAAGACTTCTTCAAATCATCTTCTTTTTGCATATCCTTTTCGCTTTTTAATTATTTGTTACTATACTCATTCATTTCTTTTGTTTTTATTATTTCAAATGAATGAATGAAATCCTGTGCTTTTTTTGCCATTCAATTTTTTGTGGTCAAACAAGTACAACAACGTTCTATTTTTCAATTGCGCTTGCGCGCGGGCGCAGTGTTGCTTCTTCTTTTTTTGGATTCTAGAACAGGGATGCCCTCCAACAGCGTTAAATATATCCGATCACAAAGAGATGAGCCGCAACAACCAAAAAACTTACGATCTTTGACTTGAAGAAAAAAGAATTCCGTTGAAAAATAATACAAAAAAGATTGTCAAGATCAAAGCTAATTTTCGAGAACTTAAAAAGCGTCAAATTTCTTGCCAAAAAAAGAAAAAAGAAGATCAAGCTTGTTGTAAGCAATTATTAAAAAATTAGAAGATTTTTAGATTTAGAAACTAAAAAATATTGAAAAGTGAAATGTATTTAACCGTTTTGAATTTGCCAGATTGTAAAGATTAGAAGATTGAAAAAATTTTACTCAATTTTTAAAACTCTTTCTTTTCGTTTTCCTTTTTTCATGCCTTTTTAAAAGATCGTAAATTTTTATCTTATATTGTCGAGAAAAAAATAAAGCAAGAAATGCTATTAAAAAAGTGTGAATCACATTTTTTTCGCTGATTTCTGTTTTGATTTATTGTTTCCAATCTCAAAAAAATAAAAAGTTGCCTCCCGCAAAATCAACTTTTTCGGAAGAAAAAATGGGAGTTGAAAAGAATCTAATAATTTTAGAAAATATGTTTTTTTTTATTTTTCCTTTGAGACATTCCATGATTAGAAGAATGCCAAAAAGTTGAAAAAAAAGAAGCTCAAGTTTTTGGGTCTCATGGAAAAAACCAAGTTTTTACTCGTAAAAGGATTAAGAAAATCAAGGGACAACATTTAACAAACTCGCATAAATATTGATACAAATCATTCAATTTTGTATTGAACATTAGTACTGTAAAGAGAAATACTGTAAACTGAAAAAAATTAAGAGTTTACATTTCGAAAATAAAAACGCAATTTTGTTGTGTAAAAATAAAAATGGATAATGCCAAAATGACTACAAACAGTTTCGTTTTTAGAAAGTATCTTATTTTTTGTAATCCAGAAATAAAATAAAACAAGCTCGAAGAATAATCGAGAGTAACTGAAAATTGATCCATCATTGTTGTTTTTATTATTCTTTTACAAAAAAATAAAGCGAAATTCAGAGTTCAATTGCTTTATTATTATTTTATGTTTCTATAAGAGTCAAATGAATCAAAAAAGTGCCCATAATTATCGTAATTGAAAGACATACCCCTTCCGAATAAAAAGAAGAAGAAAATGAAAAGAAGGAAGAAGAAGAAGAAGGATAAGCGCCAAAAATACCCGCAAAAAAAGACAGGAGAATTTTGAAGAAAGAGAAAAAAGAGAAAGAAGAAGCAGATGGAAATAAATAAAAAATGATATTTTTGTTGCCAATTTTTAAATCTCGAAGTAAATAAAATTTAAAAAAAAGAAAAAAATCTGAGAATTCACATGTTGTTTTTAATTAATCTTGAATCTTTGATTTTGGATTTTTCGTGATATTTGAGTTATACAGTAGGCAACATTTTATGACTGCTCGAAATTTCTTGAAATTTTGATTTATTTTCCATTTTAGAATAATGTACACATTACATTGGGTGTTACTGTAATCTCAGTAAAACTGTGATTGAGTTCTTTACCAAACGTTTCATGAATGGGGAATTATAGGCTTTGATCATTCACACAAAAAGATTTTGTTCAAAAAGATTTTTGAGCAAAAAAGATTTCTTGTTACAAAATCACCTAATTTGCATAAACAAGACTCCAAAAATTAATCTTTTGATTTTTTGAGGACAAAGAAAAAAGAAACTAAAGCCAATCTGTCTTTTTTTTAAAAAGTTCTTTTTTTTCATTTTTGCCGCTTTTTTCACCACCATATTCTTATTCGTATTCCTATTAAACTGACTGCCGCCATCTGTCGCAATTTTTGTAAAAAAAGAAAAGAAAAAACACGCAATCCCATCTTTCTCCAACGAAGAAGACTGTCAAAGATTTTATTTTAAAACGGAAAGAAAACAGATTTTTGTTAAATTTTTGTGGTTTCCATTTTTTATATGATGATTAGTTTTTTTGAGATTGTTTTTTTTTTCTTGTCCTTCTTCTTCTTTCTTCTTACATCTGTCAGATTTACAAATTTAGTGACTAATTTTTTGGGGCTGGAAATGAAAGATGGCAGATAAATGCGATGGTGGCAATAAAGCAACAAGTTCGCCGTCGATCGGAGGACCTCTTTTATTGTACACTTGAAATGCGAAAAGTGCCGTGGCGGTAAATCAAATAATAAAAAAGGTAAACGGCATTTCACTTAAGAGTGTTTGACCGCTTAATTTTTTTAACGGTTTTAGAAGCCTCCTGTCCTCATTAAAATAGAAATATATCCACTTTCGGATAAAACGATTTTGTCAAATTTTAACTTTGGTATTATAAATTTGTTTATTAATAAGTCACTATTAGTTATCAAAATTTTATCTTTGTTTAAATTTTTATCTATCTAGAATTCATAACCGTTTCGTACATATTATGATATAAAAAATACGATTCACAAAAATATTTTTTCCCTCTTTTTTGGCCATTACGATGTTGTCATTTTCGTGTTACTTTTTTTATATTGACTTAAAATGGCAATTTATCTTTTTTTCGTTGTTGCTATCCCCTCTTTTTCTTCTTCTTCCGTCAACTTCTGTGAAATCGTTTTTTCCATAAAAATTTTATTATTCACGAACAAAATTTGACACCTTTCTTTTGCTTCATCGCCCTCACTCACTGCTTTCGTTTTCCCTTCTTTTTTTGAGGCGGAGTTTTTTCCTTTTTTTCGAAGCTGAGATAGAAAAAAAACCAATCAGAGTTTTACGTCGACACTGGCACCCGTTTTTCTAGAGTAGCAACAAAGAATGGGCGGAGTTTTGCAGAGAGTACGGCATCTTTTTTTGGGATGGATTTGCTTCTCTCCGCGCCTTCTATTACTGCTGCTTCTGAAAATATTTACTTCTTCTTCTTCCTGTTGCTTTTTTTATAGTATTATTTTTGTGGGAACATATTTAATCTTTTTATTAGATATCAGTTATCTGAAATTATTAAAGAGATGCCAAATTCACCTTCCGCAATCACTTCAGCAACATCTTCTTCAAATCCTGAAAATCTCACACCTCGAGCTGCATCATCACTTTATTCAATTGATAATTTATTAGCTCTAAAATTTCCGGAGCCATCATCCACATCTTCTCCATGTCCATCGACATCACCAAATCCAAATTTTGAGGATTCCTTGGATTTAAATATTTTATCGCCTTCTGGAAATTCTGAAGCCGATTCAGGAAATGGAATTCTGGGAAATGGAGAAGATTGGTTTAAAAATATTTTACAAGCTCAACAAAAATTAATTGCGAATGCTTTTCAAGGTTGGTTGAAATCAGTTATTTTTTTATGATTTGGGGAATTATTCAATATTACTGTAAACTTTTCGAGCTTTGGAAAGTTGCTCTTTTTTAACTTTACAAAAAACGTTTTGATTTTGACGAAAAAAATCTTTTTGTGTTGAAATCAACTTCCGTTTTTTTGCTGCTCTTTTACAAACCCGGAATAATAGTGTTTTCTCTTTGCTGGGGTTATTTCATTTTTCCCATCAAAAACGATAAATCCTATCTCTTTTTTTATTGCCTAAAATTATCAAAAGTCTATCATTTTTTATTCCACTTTTTTGGTTGTTGTTATTTGATCAGTTTTGTGTAACACTTTTCGGGGTGGCACTTGAATCTTATTTTGAGGAAATTATAAAATCCTTTTTTTATGGTCTCCAAATTGCCTGACATATTCCTTTTCTTGCTCGAATTCAATTCTTCCCCCCTCTTTACAGTAATCTTTTTTGTATAAAAGTGCCCGAGATTTCTGAAATCTCTTCTTATCCTCTTCCTGGCTCTACCATATTCCTATTTTTTAAATTTTATCTTTTTTTCTTTTGTTTTTAAATTCCAAAGTCGGCAGTCAAAAAAGTTGAAAAAATCTTTAATTATATTTTGTTTAAAGCTTTTTCTGCCTTCTTTTTTGAGTAATGAAAAAAAATGGAAAAAACTTTTTGATTGCAAAAATTGTTTGTGACTTTAACTCCTCAGAGCTTTGCTTAATTTTGACTTTTAAAAAAAGTAACAACGAAAAAAAGATGTGCCTTTTTTTGAAGTTGGCTTCGCTTAAAACATGTTTTTGCAAAAGTTGAGTTACAAATAATTTGACATTTTAAAGCTTTCTTTAAAGATTTCTTTAAGACAGTCTTTTTATATACTTTATTATTGGTTACCGTAACCCTTTTTTTCGAATTCATTGTTTGAAGCGTTAAATCAAATTTCGAAGAAAAATATTATTTTTAAGGACTTTCTTTCTTTCTGTGTTTTATTTCGGGGCCAGAATAAGTTCAAATTTCTTTTTTTGCTTGCTTGAATTTTGAGAGGATTTTTTCCACAAAATAAATTGTCGTCCCATATTTAGCCAAGGCTAAAATATATAAAAACTTTAGACCTAAACAAAGAAGTGCTTTTTTTATTATTATAAAATAAATATATGTGTATGTGGATATCTGAAATCCGACCGTGCTTTCTTTTTTTGATGACAGATGGTTGTCGCCAAAGATTCTTCTCTTTTTTCCAGGTGGGAAAAACAGAAGTCATCTTACCAAAAAAAACATGAGAGTCTTTTAAATGTGCCAGGTTGGGTCTTGTTTGGGGGAAACAAATGCCGCACATATTTGCTTGATTGCTTTCTTCTTTTTCTCTAAAGTGTTCAATATTTAAAACAAACAAAAAGAAGCAAGAAAAGCATTCAAAAGGAAGGTAAAAGTGCCTGATTCTTAGCAGCCTCTCTTTTTTTCTGGACTGAAAACAAAAAGAAATCTGAAACCTTTCTTCCTTCAATAAAATAAAGTCAAAACCCGTATATGTCCGTATTTAGTCCCATGAAGCCTCTACTACCCTTTCCTCCTTCCAATTGCCGATTATTATTATTATTATTGTTCTTAATTTTTCAAAGAAAATAAAGAAAAAAAACATTTCCGGAAGCTTAGCAGTTCAGCGTTAAATCTATCTTTTGATTCAAACCCAAAAGAAACAAGTATCTTTTCGATCGAGTTTAAATTTAAATCATATTTTTTGTCATGTGTTTTCTTGAAAATAGCTTTTTTGAATGTCAAAAATTTTGATTGAATTCTTTTAAATAATGCATCAGAAAAAAAACAAAATGTGACAGCAAATATTTCAGCCTTAAAAATCCCAAGATGGTATATAAATTAGAAATTCTCGAGAATAATTAGTCTTGAACCTCAATCATTTTTTGTCGTCGTCAATTTCAAATATAAATTCCATAAGAAAAAGATGATGACAAAATAATATGCAAATTAGATTACACCATTGAAAAAGAAGAGGGGAGTCACTTGGAAAGAAGCAACAGTAGAAATAATATGGATGGACCTCCTGGAGGGAAAACAAAAAAATGGTTCCGTTTATTATTATGTGAGAAGGGTAAAAAATATATTTTATGCAAATCAAAATTAATGCGAAAAAAATTTAAAAAATAGTTATGTTGAGTTGTCTCTTTTTTGGAATTTGATTTAGCAGATTACTGTAAGTTAAAAAAAGTAAAGCTTCATAAGAAATTTTTTTTGAGCCTAAAAAAGGCAACAACGAAAATTCTTTTGTTTAAAAGAAAGTAATACTTGAAAAGTTACTGTCATCAAAAACATAAGTTTGACTCAGATTTCCATAACTGTTTTTGTATAAAAGTTTTCGCGCGCATCGGCACGCGCGCATTTTTTTCGAAAAGGAATGCTTCAAAATAAAAGCATAGATTTTAGTTCAGTCATTGGTTAAAGAAAAGAAAAGCTTTTGAAAAAGCATAGATTGGCTGCTTTTTTCTTCTTTTTTTGAGATTTTTTTTTTCAAAGAGAAGAAAGAAAGAAAACCCGCAACTATAGAATGTTTTTAAAGCTCCGCCTCGAGAGAGTTACTTTTTAAAAAAAATTTGTTGTGATTTTATTTTTTGAAAAAGACTTTTACAATAAAAATTTTATTGTAAAAAAATGAAACGATAAATAAAAGAATGAGAGAGGGAGACTAAAAAATGTCTATTAAAAACCTATAAAAATATTCTTATCAAATTATCATCAAAAACACATTTCTCTAACATTTTTATTACCTATTTTTTATAACCAAAAAATAGCTGTAAAATCTGTGTCTATTTGGGGGGTCTTTTTAATTGTTTTGAATACTTTCAATCTGTCATCGTTCTTTTGAATTTTCTTTCAAAACTGTTTACAATAATAATATTTTTCTTAAGATTAACTTCGAGATTTATTATTAGATTTATGAGACCTTAATAGCTATGATTCCCATTTTAGTAACAACATCTTCGACTTCGTCTGCTTCATCAGGTTCATCATCAGCAACAAATTCAAATCCAATATTTCCAACAATGAATAATAATTTTGAAAATCCGTTACCATTTTCAAATCCAATCCCCTTTCATTTGGTCACTGCTTTTACAGCTTGGTCGACACATTTTCGTCAAATGTCACAAATGTTACAGCAGAATCATGGCAATCATCACCAAAATTCTTTCAATTTTAATAATCCAAATATTTTTTCGGCATTTTTAAATGAAAATTTAATTGAAGATGATAAAAGCAATATAAAAAAAATTACACCACCAATTTTACCAGCCATGAATTTGCCGCTGCTCCCAACATCAACATCATCTTCAACAAGTGTAATTGTAAAACCTGAAAAATCATCATTTTCAAATATTTCGGCTTCATCTTTGATTGAAAAAGAGCTAACATTTGTGTGTGGAAAATGTGGAAAACCTTTTGGGTCACAAAGTTTACTTGAGGTAAGAAAAAAAGATAAAATTTGGATTCAATTCTGGAAAAGCATTAATTTAATTTTTTTTGGAAAATAAATCTTTTCTTTCTTTCTTTTGCAGCAACATGTTCAAGGACATTTAAATGCAGCAGCAACAAGTGGAGAAAAGCAATTTATTTGTAAACAATGTGGAAAAACTTTTAAACGTTCTTCAACCCTTACCACTCATATGCTCATACATTCTGATACAAGACCATATCCATGTGATTACTGTGGAAAAAGATTTCATCAAAAATCTGGTAATGATTTAATTTTTTAAATCTTTTAAAGCCAATATTAAATAGAAAATATACTTTTCAGATATGAAAAAACATACTTACATTCATACAGGTAAGAAAAACAAATTATCAATTAAAAACTGTTTAAACTTTCTAAAATTACAGATACCGAATGCAACAAATACGCTTTCTAAAATTCTTTTGCTTAATAATAAAATTCCATCCATAAAAACAAAACAATGCAGCAACAAAACATGCCAAAAGATTTTTAATTTTGGAATTAATTTTTTCGGTTGTTTCAAACATTTATTGCCCAAGAACAAAAAAGTCAGTGCCTTTGCTTTCTTTGTTGTTCAATGCACACACTTTTTTATTTTTCGGGAAATGGTCAATTGATGATGCCCTTCTTTCATTCATCTCTCTCTCTCGATTCTTTTTTTCGCCGTCAACAGCTTTTTTGGGTTTGAAGAAGAAAAAAGCATTGAATATTAGAATCTGTGAATGTTAAATTGCTTTCATGCGCAATGCCTTTAGGGAAAAAGCAGAAGAGAGAGAGAAGATTTTTTGATTAATTTCATTGACAAATGCAATGACAATATTATTTCAATTTTCCGGAAAGAAATTAATCACAAACATAAATTTTTTGTTTTTAATTTTTAATTCAGGGATTTTCTTTTAAAACTAAATTAAAGAGCATAATTTTTTTAATAGTTGCAACTTTTTTGATATAAATTTTTGTACACTGTAAATTTTGTATATGGTAATTACAGTATAATAATAATAAAGTGTTGGTGTAGGGTTTGCGCCCGAGCGCGCCGGGGCGCCCGGGCGCAAACTTTAAATTTACAGGGTGATTCAAGAAAAAGTCCGATTTAAGAATCACTATAACTTTTTAAACTTTTAAGTTTTGAAAAAATTGATAATACCATTCGACTCAGTTTCGGTTACCATTTTTAATTATCCAAAAAAATTTAAAAAATAAAAACTTTTTTTTTCGAGTTTCACGTACTGTGGAAAAAAATCATTTTTTGGTCTGTTTCACCTTTTTTCACTTTTTTTTCATTCACTTTCTTCAAAAACAAAGAATATGCAAAATTTCCTATTGTTAAAACACAGTGAATGAAAAAAAAGTGAAATAAGGTGAAACAGACCATAAAATGATTTTTTTCTACAGGGGGGAGTACGTGAAACTCGAAAAAAAGGTTTTAATTTTTTAAATTTTTTTAGATAATTAAAAATGGTAACCGAAACTGAGTCGAATGGTACTATCAATTTTTTCAAAACTTAAAAGTTTAAAAAATTATAGTGATTCTTAAATCGGACTTTTTCTTGAATCACCCTGTATATTCGCTTGGCGCTTTTGTGTTTTTAAGATACCTTATCAATAGTAGATGAAAAATTCACAAAAAGCGCGCAGAGATATTTATCCGTTTTCGTTTAATCCCGATTTGCGCCCAGTCCGGGCGCATCTTTATTTTGGGCGCTTTTGAGTTTTTTTTGTGCTATTTTGTCTGACAAATAAATACGCCCAACAAACACCCTGAAATATTAACTTTCGCCCGATTTATACCAGTTTGCGCCCCGGCGCAAAAGGCGCGCCCGGGCGCGCCCGCATCCCTAACAGTATTCCATTCCATATTTACCAGAAATGTAAAATAAATTTCAACCATATTATTTCAGGTGAAAAACCACATAAATGTGCAGTTTGCGGGAAAGCATTTTCACAATCTTCAAATTTAATCACTCATACTCGAAAGCATACCGGATATAAGCCATTTGCATGTGAAGTTTGTGGTCGAACATTTCAACGAAAAGTCGATCGCCGACGGCATACCGAAACTCATCATCCTGAAGCCAAGAATCATCAACACCCCTCATCTCAACAATCTTCATCATCTTCCCCGCCATCGGGAATTGATTTGGCTGCAGCATTTAAAAATGATATTTTATTAACTGACAGCAGCAATTTGGCGACGACAAATCTGTTTTCACATTTTGGTGTTGATTTTCCAACAATGCTTTCATCATTTCGAGCTTCCCCAGAATCCCCAGATAATGCATTAAATCTTTCAACAAGACCCTGAATTTTATATTATTTGTGCAAATTTAAATTAATTGTTTGTAGTAATTTAAATACAGTAATTTTTGAGTTCTTTCCTAAAAAGCTTCTTTTTACCAGTTTTGCATTTTTTCAAAATTTTCTTTCTAATCTCTTCAGAATTATATTCCTTCCGGTGTTGTTCTTTTTTTATCACTTTTTAATTTTCAAAAACTGCATGTTCAAATTTATTTTTTTGTTGCATTTTAAAGTTAATATTTATTTGTGCCAAAATTTAAAAAATAATAAAGCTTTATTCCTTTTTTAAATGTTTTCTTTTTTTTGCAAGTTTTTAAAAGAATCTTCTTCCTCAAATATGCATCAAATTTGTGCGTGAGCTTTTTTCTCAGCCGTTTGCTTTCAGGAATGACAATGACCAAAAACAAGAACGAAGAACAAAAAGAACAATTCATTCCGTGCAATGTGATTACCGCAAAAACATTCTTTCCTTCAGGGGATAAGCATTAAGCTAGCTAGCTTTGGCTTATATTCCAGCTTAAGCTTCAAAAATGTTGCATGCCATGAATAGATATGACTGGGAATGGAATTGGAAGATGGCTTCGGTGTAAAACTGTTAACTCACTTTTTTCGTTGTTTAAAAAATGCGCGGAAATGACTTTTTTACTGGCATTGCCATGCCAAAGACAGTGACTTTTTTCCATAAATATATGAAACCACCGCATTTTTTCCCTTCAAAAACATGAAAAGTCAAAAAAATGGGGAAAAAAGTATGTTTTTGCCTCAAGGGGATTTACTTAAATAAGAATGCAAAAAAAGACGAAGATTCCACAAGAATATTCTTCTTCTCTTTCATGATGGATCTTCCAGAAGAAGAAACTCATTGTCTATGGATGTTTCATTTACTTTCTGAAAAAGCTTTTTTTTAGTTAAAAAATGCTGATGAAGTAAAAATTTGATGACAAGTCAGTCACCAAAGGGCATCTCAATTATGTTTTCTGTTACAGAAACAAAAAATGCAAAAAAGAAGCTCTGCATTCATTAAAAATAGAAGAAGGAAGACCGCAGGAAAAAGAAGGGAGGGAAAAATGCAAAAAAAGATAAAACAGTAAAATAAATCGGTGGTATACGGTAGTCTGTAGATAAACACTGAAAGTAATTATTAATCATTGAAATAAATATTGGATAATACGGTATGTTTTGTTTAATGTGGCAAATTTACGCACGTAGTTTTTTAATATTTTAACATTACCTAAATAACCAAAGCTTTATTAATTATAAATCTTTCTTCGACTTTTATGGCATGTTTTCTTTTTATATGCCATTTTTTACTCCCGTTTTAGTCCAAGTGCAGAAAGGTTAAATTCATTTTTATGTTTCCATTCATTCATTCCAGCTTCACAGAAGAACAACAAAAGAAGCTGTGCGCGAAAATAAAAACATTTTTTAATTTAAAATTCCATGTCATTTTCGAAAAAAAAGCAGCAGCAAAAGTCAAAGTTGGAAATTAAAAAGACGGAATACATTTAAAAAAAGTTTTCATTAAATGCAGTAAATCAAAAAATAGTAAAGATTATGCTTGAAAAGAGATATATGACAGCAAAACATGGATAAAAATGGATTCCGTTTTTTAGAAAAGCTTTTAAAAAATGATTGATGAATTTGTAGAATATAGTTTTTGCAGTCGAAACATAAAAATTTTTGTCTTTGATAATTTTATTAAAATTAATAATGACCAAGTTTGGTCAACAATTTTGCAAATGCATAAAAATTCTATTTTAAAATTTACACAATACAGTAAACTTTCTTAAGTTCTTGAAAAACTGTCGTATATAAAAATAATAAGAATATGTTTTATTTGAACGCAACAAATTTTTGAAAATCAGAGATAAAAGTAAAACAAATATATAACATTTATTGAACAAAAACAACAAAGATGAAAAAATTAATTTAAAATAGTTATTTTTCAACAATTTGAGTGAATGGCTCTTGCTTACTGATTATAATAAGTTGATGGGATTGTGAAATATATCCTTTAATTCGTCCAGCAGCAATTAATCCAGCGAGAATATTGCCTGCTTCATCAATCGAATCAATATCTTCACCAACAAATTTAAGCAAATGCAAATAAGCAGCAAGTTTGATTCTTTCAAATTTTACAATTGAATGTAGCCGTTTAAATAATGCCAAATGTGTCAGGGATGTAAGCTTTTCAAGCATTAAAAAGATTCCACTTCGAAGAAAAAATTGTGAATGATCAGAAAGACCTTGACGAAATTGTCGAATATCACCATGACTAAAATTTATTGCTATGAAAATAATGATAAGAAACAATATATGTGTAAACTAACTTTACTCCTTCAACAATTGGTGAAAATTCTTGTAAATCGTATTCTTGAAGAATTTCGGATGTTGGAATAAGTCCCAAAAACATTTTTACAGGTAACCAATAAATAAGTATATTTCTTCGAGAAATCCAAAATCTCTCTGGGCAATAATCAAATGCATGTTGAAGGGATTTATTTGCTAAAAATTAATTTAAATATTATTATTACGGAAAAAGTATGTACAAATTTACCAGTTTGCATATCTCCATCAAAAATGGCTTTCTTGCCCAAAAAATAATTATAGGCAACAAGATCAGACAAACTCATCAATTTGATAAATGAAGTATTTAGAATTTCAACAGACCGAATCAATGGTTTTAATAACGCCATTTTATTCATCTAAATATCAAAGATATAAGATAATAATCAAGTTTAATAGAAAAACAT
This sequence comes from Panagrolaimus sp. LJ2414, assembly GCA_024447195.1. Classification (NCBI taxonomy): domain Eukaryota; kingdom Metazoa; phylum Nematoda; class Chromadorea; order Rhabditida; family Panagrolaimidae; genus Panagrolaimus; species Panagrolaimus sp. LJ2414. The sequence continues at coordinate 11,293,518 of JAMRXY010000016.1, forward strand.
ACGTCAAAATAAACTCGAAACAGTTCAACTGTCATTGGAATTATTGCAACTTTTTTTGTAGCTCTTAAATCTGGACGACTATCAGCAACACATGTTCTATACAACGACATAATAACATTTGCAACGTCTTCCAAGTATGGTTCTTTATCGAGTTCACGATCATGTTCTTCAGATTTTTTTGCAAGTATTCTCAAATCTGAACAAAAGACACCCAGCAGCGGCAAATACCAGTTACTGTCTTTCTCTTTCTGCAGAAGCTCCTTTGAAAAAGTATTTAAAATTAAATGTTGAAGATTATAAGCTGTATAATATTTCTTTTTTGATACATAAAATGCAGCAGCAAGATGCATTAAAATAATATCGTCAAAAATTGATTCAAAATAAAGCCGACCCGGTAATGTTTCATTCGAATCTTCAAGCTAAAAAAGTAAAGTTAGATTTCATTAACATACAAACAAAGATAAGTTAAAATTTACTTGTAAGAATGGACATTTGCAATGTTCATGTTGCAAAGATAATAACGGAGCTGCAGTTTCTGTTGCAAGCCAATGTTCTTCAGTCAAATATTCCATTAGAAGCTTGTAATATGAATCAAATGAATCAATAACAACTTTTTCAACTTTAAAATCACCATTTTTTGCAGCTTCATTTTTGTTTGTAGAAGACATTGTTTTTGAAGGAGAAGGTGAAGAAGAGGATGATGATAATGTGACAGTACTTTCGCGAGAAGATGACCGTTGACGCTTCTTTTTATGACTGTTTCGGCTTCTTTTTTTCTTTGAAGTCATTTTTTTTATATAAAAGGATTAACACAAAATTCAATAATTCGAAATCATTTCAAAGCAAAACGTTATTTTTCGAAAAAATGAATTTATTTCTTTGGCATTCGGGTTTCACTTCACCAAAAGAACTATGCTTACAGTAAACTTTACAATTTTTTGATAATTTTTTAGATAATATATTATCATTATATTTTTATTATCATACCAAAAATGAATCTTTTAATTAATAATGATGATTACAGGTATGAGAATACGACCGGTCCCAGGCTGGACAGGCCTTGAACCTAACACTTCAAAGATTTTTTCATAAACACCACTGTATAAAAAATCTTACATTAACTCAGTACAAAATAAGTGTAAATGCAAAGTAATGTTTTTAAAATTTGTTGATATTTTGTTTGGCATGAGTAGTTAGCGTTAAAGGTTTTGCCATTTCGCCGAAAACTAAAAGAAACTCTTTTAGAACACATACAGTCGGACCTCGTTATAACGTCTTTTTTCACGATCCCGTGAAAGACGGTATAAGGGATTGTCCAGAAATCACGTGACCGAAAAATCGTGATTTTCATACCCCCTCTCTCCCCCCGTGACCACAGATCAAAGCTTTTTGCCGACAACATCAAAGCCGGGTGACCATTTGGCTTACCCTCTCCCTCCCCCTTCATGGTCACGTGATTTCTGGACAATCCCTAACGAGGTTCAACAGTAATAACATTTTTAAATATTTTTATACACTACAGTAACTTCGAAGTCGTTTAATTTTTTTAATTTTTACATTTTTTCTTGAGAAAATGTAAAAATGAAAAAAATGTTACTGTACCTTGTTTATGAAGGTTAAACTTGAATATTATAAGATTGCAGGGATTTGATCTTTTCTTTTTTGTTTACAAAAGTCATTTAAAACATTGCGATTTGCAAATTGTCAAATGTTACTTGCAAAAATTAAAATACCAAAAATTGATGGAAATAAAAAACTTTATTTCAGAATTATCAAAATTGTATTATATTGGTTAGAAATGTTGAAACTACGTTAGTTTTGTGAATCTCAAATAAAATATCTATTCGAATCGAAAAAATTTATTCTTTATTTTCACGTCGGATGCAGGGATTTTATGTAAGAAAAATGTAAACATAAAAATGCCAGTAAATAAAGGTTGATAAAAAGTATTAAAATTACAAACGTACCAAACGTTTTTGTTCACCTTATGTTTTCAAAAAAATTATTCGTAATAATGTTGAAAAAACTTTTTGTTGTAAATTTACATTGCAAAAATAAAAGAGTTTGTTAAAAATGAATGTGACTCTTTAAAGAAATTTTAAAGAAAGGAGGAAGAACAAGTAAGTAAGTAAGTAACGACGACAAATCTTTTTTTACTTCTTCCATTTCGTTGGCCTTTCTTTCATGTTGTTGTTGTTTTTTCGGAGTGCCCCTCTTTTATAATGTTGCGGTTGCTGCATTCATCATTGCATTTTGTTATGTATTTTCAATATAGCTCCTAACCAACACAGCCCAGCTTTTGCCCCCCAAAAATGCTTCTTTTCTTTCTTCTTTCTTTCATCTCCCTTTTGGCATCCTTTTTAGCTTTTAAGCTTTAAAGAAAAAAGGCCAATCTCGACCATTTTTCATCACACTTTTTTCTTCTTCTTTCTTTCCCATTTTCTTCATTCATTGCTGCAGAATATAAAACAACATAAGTGCACGTGTTGCAGCAACTTTTTGTCTTTTATTTTAAAAAGAAAAAGAGAGATAAAGTGGATTAAAGTGCCTCATTTCAATCATGGTTATGACTTTTTAAAACAACTTTTCTCTCTCTTTTGTCGTATTTTGTTTTTATGAATTTCAAATAATAATATGGGTGCTTTTTTATCAACACTTGGCTTTAATCAGCCATTCTTTTTAACCATTGTTGGGTATGTTTTTTGTTTTTTAAAATTTGACAATTAAATAATCAAAAATCTTTTTCGAACTTGATTTCTTTGAGTGATTTAAAAATCAAATTTTGATTCACGTTTTCTTAATTAGCTTATTTTACCATTTAAAAATTATCGTTGAATTAAAGATTAATGAACTGTTTCCCAATAGTAATATTTTTTAATCCGAGCAAAAAATATAAAATTTATAATAACTTAAAACTTTGTTTTCCAGAATTTTGGTGCTTCTCGGAGTAACAGTTACTCTTGTTCAAGAAGAAAGCAGCACCGAAAATGGAAAAGATACTCGAGCTTTACTTGGAGGATATCGAAATGTAAGTGATATTCAAAAATCACTTTAATTTTTTTAATTTTTAAATAAAGTTAAGATTAAATATAAAGTTTTGAATATTTTTTTAGAAAATAGATTTGCGGAAACCAACTCCACATCCATATTCTAGTGATTTAAATTCCACTCATATAGCTTAATTTTGATATCACAAAGAAAGTATCAGAGCTTTAAAAACATGAAAAATTCACAGTCAAACATTTCATTATTTGTATTAATTTTGTCACTTTTTAGAATTTAAAGGTTTGGGTTTAAAGAATAATAAATAAAATATAATTATCGCAATGTTTGAAGTTCAAAATTTTTAAACCAATTCATTCAAAAAAAAATAGAAACACGGAAGCTTTTTAAAAACAGTTAAAAAATGTAATTTTAAAAATTCTTGAAGATAAAATTTTTTTAAAGTGAAGCAGCAGCAGTTATAAATACCGTTAAAGTGTTTCTTCTTCGTTTTGTATTTTAACGCTTGCAACTCTTACTTTTCTCTCTCTTATGTTTGCGCAGTTGAGTTTCGTTCTTGTCGACCTTACGTTTTTCCCCCTTCGATGAAAGGGTGAGGTTTTTATGGCGGGGAAAGAAAGATAGGTGAACGTTTATGCTTCAACTCGAAATCGCCATCATCATCATCATCAACATAGTCAGCAACTCCATCTTCATCTATCTAGGCTTACAATTTTCTTCTCTCTTTTGATGGAGGAATGTGAACGGTTTTTACTGAAGAAAAGAAAAAGCACACAAAAATCAGAAAGAAAAAAGGACGCGTTTTTGCGATTGGTCTGACTTCTTTGAGTCTCCGGTATGCTTTCATTCATCTTCCTTCTTTCCTTCTTCCGTGAGGTATTATTATTATTGTTCGTTGAAAAAAAATCAAAATCAAACTTTTTCTTTTGTAAAAAGTATGTTCCGTTTTATTCTTTTCAAGAAAGATATTACTCTTTTACTTTTTGTTGTGTTTTGTTTTTTCTTTTTAACCTTTTTTCCCCGAACTACTTTTTATTTCCATGATTGCTTCTTTGTTTGCCAATTCTTAAAACAAAAATTTCTTTGGTGTAAAACAATGCGAAAATACAAATGATTATTCGAATGTTTTCAAAAACATTCAAGGAAAACAGAAAGAAGAAAATTGCAAAATCTTGTTTTTGTGAAAGCAAAAATCAAATCAGCTCATGCGCACCACTTTTTTGTTCAATGAGTGAGTTAAGCTTTAAATCTACATTATTTTTCTCCAGGCTTTAAAGATTTTGAGTGAATTAATTCGTTGAATTTTAAAACCTTTTTAAAGTTTTTGGATTATATTGAAAAGAAACATGATGGATATTAACACTTATTTTGGAGATTGAATTGTTTTTAAATTTCATCCTGCATGTCGAGGTATTTTTTAGTTATTATATTAAAACAATTTATTAAGTTGTAAATTGATTTTCAAAAATTTAATCGCTTTTCCCTTTTTTGTTGTTCAATGACACGCTTTCTTTTTTTCAGATGTTCAAACAGAATTCTTTTTTTTGAGAAAAAACATGGTTTGATTCTCATTTCAGAATTTAGGCAAAAACATGCTTTCGAGTTTCATGTTTCCAAAAAGTTTCATGATTTTTAAACACGGGATTATAAAAATTTTGTCCCAATGTTGGAATCTTTTAAACCCTCTTTTTTCGTGTCTTTTTCTTTTCATTGTTATTGACTTCGATTTTGTTAAAGCTTTTTTTTATTGCTGCAAAACTGAATTTGCTTTTGATTGTCAAAATCGATGATGGACAAGTCAATTTCTTTTTTTTCTCGCGCAGCAGCAACAATTCACTTCAATCATTTTCTCTGCTTTTTCTCTCCCGCTATTGTTTGACTCCCGATATTATTTATTTATTTATTTTTATTTAATGTTCATTTTCGATGTTGTTGCTTTTTTTGGTCATTGTAGACATAAAAATCAGCTTAAACTTGTCAACAAAATTTCCTTCCCACCTTTTATGTTTCATTTTCCGATCTCTTTGAATTGAATGTTTCAACCATTTTTTTTTCAATTACCGTAATTAAATTGCTCTTTGTATTTTTTTGCGGGAAAATTAAAGATCTTTTGGATTTATTTTAGCTCCTGTCAAACTTAAAAAAACAAGAAAGAGATATTCCGCTTTTTTCCTTCCGAACAAATTTGAAATACAAAAAAAGAAACTGTTAAAAACAAATCACTTCCATGAGAAATAAAAAAAAGTAAAAAAAATTGTAAGATTTTGATATGCCCCTCAGGCAGTAATTAGATACATAATTAAACAACAATGTCATCCTCGGCACATTCAACGAGCGGAACAAAATCCACCACGGAAGGAGGGGAACGTCCAAAATGGATTTCCATTCAAATGAATACTTTCACCAATTGGCTAAATCAACAGGTTCGTTGAATTTAATATCAAAATAATTATTTTAAAACTTTCAATTTTGATTTTTCTGCAAAAAATTTGTACCTAAATTGTAATTTTTTTTAGCTTTTACCAGGTCGATTACGAATTAGCGATCTTGAAACAGATCTCAGCGATGGTGTCCTTCTTATTCAAGTTGTTGAAACTTTACAAAAGCGAATTTGCACAGGAAAAATTTATCGAACAAATCCAACAGAAATTCAAAAATTAATGAATGTTCAAATGGCACTTGATGGTATTATTATAATATTTAATGACAACAAAATAATAATTGTTTTCAGCCCTAAGAGAAGACAGAGTAAAACTTGTAAATATTGGAAGTCAAGACATTGTTGAAGGAAATCTCAAATTAATTCTGGGGCTAATATGGTGCTTAATTCAAAGATACCAAATTGCAACCCATTCTAAAATTCCACCAAAAAAACTCATTATGGCATATTTACAATCAATTTTGCCTCAAATTAAATTAACAAATTTTAGAACAGGTTTTATTTTAGCTATTTTTTCTTAAATAATTTATGTAAATTTTTAAGCATGGAATGACGGAATTGCAATTAGTGCTTTAATCGATTATTGCCAACCTGGTTTAATTGCAGAATGGAGAAATTTAAATCCTCATAATGGGTATTATTCATTTGACATTTTTCACCCTTTTATATACAACAAGGATATTTTTAAGATATGCAAATTGTGCCAAAGCTTTATCAATTGCAGAAAGGCATTTAAATATTCCTGCAATTATTTCGGCGGAACATTTAAGCAGTTCTGAATTGGATGAACTTTCTTCCATCACGTATCTTTCATATTTTGTTAAACGTGGGGGCCCAGCTTACAAAGCCACCCTGGAGCACGTCAGAAAAGTTTGTGAAAGAAGTTCTATTATTTAATATTAAAGCTCTTATTATTTAAGCTTCTTCCGGATGTTCGAATAAATGATTTTGAGAGATCCTTCAATGACGGATATTTACTTGCCCGTTTGGTTGAAGCTGTTGGGGGTACGGTACCTGCCTTTAATAAAATGATTTTTGATGACCCGACATATTGGAGAGAGAATGTCGCCCGAGGGCTTGATGGAGCCCTTGAACTTGGAATTGCATCTTTAATTGGTCCTGATGATATTATAGATCTTGATGTTGAACATCTTGGAGTTCTTGCCCTGGCAGCCGCTTTATGCTCTGTAAATGAACAACCATCTTTGGCACCCTATGAACCCATGAAAGGAGGAGGTCATGTCGAAGATGAAGATGAAGAAGGCCTAAAATCTCTGTCATCTGAATCCCCTCCAATTACAACCACTTGCTTTCAAAATCAACAACTTAATTTAGATTTAGCATTCGCAGAAGGAAGTAACGTGAATGTCAATGATATTGATGTTATCATTCTTAACAGCAACAATGAAGTATTAGAAAATCATTTGCTGGATGTCAAAAAAATTTCAACTGATAAAGGCGCCGTTATTTCTTTTATTCCCAAAAATGCTGGAAAATATCGGGTTCGTTATTATTTGCAAAAATTATTAAAATGGAACCATATGAACAGAAAATTCATTAAAATTTGCATATGACTTGTATTTGGTTTTCGTCCTAAAATATTTAAGGTTCTGAAATAGCACTAACAAATTCTGTCATAAATTTTCTTCTTTTTCGTTCTTTTTAAACAAAGTAAAAAAAAATAAAGTATTTTGTTGTTATCTAAGATGTTCCATTTTTTACTTCATAAAGATTAAAATCTGAGAAAATGCTTTAAAATTTTCTAAAACCCTTTATCCCCGAAAATTGTTTTTTTAATGATTTCATTTTTTGATATTACTTTTTTATTTGATTCAATTTCGTAAAGAAAAATTCTTATTAAAATTTTGAAACTTAAAAATCTTAAAAGCTGAGAATTTAAAATGTTGCTATTAAAGAGGGTAAGTTTGCCAACTTCTTTGACTATTTCGGTGGTTTATGGTTATTAATGAAAAGTGCAAATTTTTTGGGCACAAAGTTTTCACATCACTGTTGTAGTCCATCCTTTTCTGAAAATTAATACAAACAACAAAATGTGGTCATTCATAAAAAATTCCATGATACAATAAAAAATAGAATTGTAGCAGCAGTTTTTCGGCCATCGTTTTTTTTATTGTTTGTTTCAAACTTAACTTTTCTCCCCTTGATTTTGGACTTCACCTGTGTGAAGGTCAATTCGGGGCCTCTTTCAGTCTCTTTCTATTCCTTCCTACAAACAATATAAGGGCTGTTGCATCCAACTTACTTACGACCTCGAAATTCCTATTTTTTGTTTGAGCATCTTTTTCTGTTTTCTTCGTTTCACTTTAAACGTTCTTCTTCCGATTTTATACTTTTTTATTTTCCTTTTCTTTTTTCCATGCGCGAAAAATGACAATGACTGATTGATCAACCAAACAAAAATTCTTAAACGCAAAAAAAAATTTAAGTATTTAATCTTTACTAATTAAGGATAATCTTTTGTTATTATTTGAAATTTCTTATCCAAATTTTTTTTAATTGCAAAAGTTTTCCTAAATTCGAGTATTACAGTATGAATTTGCTAATTATTTTAAAGAATATTTTTATGCAAATCATGAAATTGGTTTAACTTTTTTGCCTATAGGGATAAAAATTTATTTTAGTGGTTATGATTCTATTTATTTAAGAAACGCTTGCAAAAATCTGTTATTAAATACCTTTTTTCTTCCCTTTTGGAATAAACATTTTTTTCTATTTTTCTTCTTTTTTTGCCTCTTATGTCCATGATTTTTTTCCATGCTGAATCGATTTATTTACGTTCAAAAACAAGCTCAATCCAAATTTCTTCCGTATTCCTTCTTTTCCAATTCTTCTCCTTCTTTTTTCACTTACAAAAATTATGTCTTTTTGTTTTTTTTTTATTTTTCCTTTTTCACGTTATTCAATTTTTTCCAATCTCAATTTTTTGCGCAAAATTTATTGTTTTTTTTCAAACCGAAAAAATGATACAAAAAATATTTGAGTGATTTATCAAAAATATTTTTTTGCGATCCCGTATGAAAGTTTTATCAGTATATTTTTTAAACTGAAACTTTTTTTTTGGTTTTTTATTGCCCCAAAAAGGTTTTACTTTTTTTATAATTATTTATATTTTAATTATGGGTTTTTGTTGACAGAAAAAAGAAATGCAATAACATTCTAATAAATTTTATTAATGAGCATTTTAGTGTCTATTATTAATAGTTTTATTAGATTCTTTATTTTTACTTTTACTTTTAATATTGTTTTACTTTCTTTACAAAACTTGTTAATTTTTGGGATTTCTAAATTTTATTTTGTTCTCATAGAATTTAACGTCTAAATTTATCTTATTTCTTTCAATCCTTAAAATTGTATTGATTTCATTTTTTAAAACAATGAAAGATATTTTCCGGTCGATCTTCCCTTGAAGGAATGCTTTCGGGCGATTGAATTTCTAAAAACGGAATGTCATGGAATTTGTAACATTTTTATACCTTTTTCTGTCTCGTAGATAATGCGATAATTCGATACAACGAAAAATTGATATACAATTTTAATCTTTCAAATTAGATTACAAAAACTTGTAAACATTTCAATCCATTTTTGATACTTAAATTTTTTTTATAATTATTATTAATTATGATATTTTAAGGTTCATATTTTGTGTGAACAAACTGAACTTCCAACAAGTCCAATTGCATTAGATGTATTAGCGGCAACCCAACGAATTGAAACCCAACCATCATCACTTCCCCCACCCCCGCCACCGTCATATCCCCCTCCATCGTTGACTCCGACCTCACTTTCAAATTCAGGATTCAAAGAATCATCCTCTTCTCAACAACCAAAACTTGGAAAGAAGGTCAGTGCTCTTGTTGCAGCCTTAGATCAACAACATTTAACTCAAAGTCCCATCACAAAATCAATAAGTGGCCCATCAACTTCTTCTGAATCATCAACCACAAATAAAACAACCGTTCATTCATTAAAACAAATAAGTGAAGATCAAACAATCGAAAACAATAAAATGGATTATTACTCAGATGCAGCAAGTTTAGTGTCGTTTTCTGGACTAAATGAACCATGCTCAATTGGATCAATTGTTGAAGTTGTTATAAATGCACAAGGTTTGTTAATTATATGAAATGAAAAAATATAATAAGCAATTTTTAATAAATTGAATACATTTATTTAACATAACAAAAATTGCATTTCTTCAGGTGATAAAATTTCACAAGGTGATGTAATTGTTTATGCAGAATCCCCCTCTGGAAGGCATTTGCAATGTAATGTCGTTTATCATTCAAATTCATTTACGGCAACTTTTACGCCTTCAGAAGTTGGAGAATGGAAAATTGGAATTCTTTATGACAATGAACATATCAGTAATTTTAAAAACCATCTAAAATTCTTGAATGATTAATTTCATTTTTAGGAGGATCACCTTGTTTGTTTTTTATTCTTTTTAAATTTTGTTCACATTTTGGCAACGCGCGAAAATAACTGCATACTTTTAAATGAGATTTAAAATATACAGTTATATTTTGAAAAAGATGTTTGTATACATAATAAAATATGTTTTAAAGCAAAAATTATAAAAATATACGAGGAATATTCTAATTTAAATGTGTTATTTTTTTTAGTTAATTGTCAAGTTTATGATGCAAATTTAGTTCAAGTTTATGGATTGGATGTTGGTCTTGTTGGTAAATTTATTAATTAATTTATTGATTCAAATTTGTCCTGAAATCACAAACAAAAAAATTATAGGACAAGAATTAAAATTCACAATTGATGCCCATAAAGCTGGGGTTGGAGATGTTAGTGTCACAATTCTACGACATGGCCGACAAATTCCTTGTGAAATTGAGGAAGAAAAAATTGGTCCTCGAAAATTACCAACCGGAAAATTTCGAATCAGTTTTACCCCAACTGGTAATTCTTGGATTCCTTAATTAAATATTTATTTATTTAAATTTCAGGAGCAGGACAATACAAAATTCATATCGCATTTAATAATATGGAAGTGAAAGGTTTCTTTAAAAAAATTTATCAAATATAATTACACATAATTTATTAATTTAAGGTTCTCCGTTTTTAATTGACATTGCCGATGCCAATTCTGTATCCGTTTATGGTGATAATTTGAGAATGGCTGCCGTAGATCGACTTTCAACATTTATGGTTCACGCATCGGGAGCTGAAAGTAAAGATTTGAGTGTCATAATTACAGGTTTGTTCAAAAATATTAATTATTTTTATGAATTTTGCTTTTTAAATGTTTTAATAATGCTTTGCTTGATCGGTTAAAATGGGATTTTTGGATTTTGGATGGTATTCGTTCATTCTTTTTTTAGTTCAAATTTGTTTGTTGCAAAAAAGTGTTTCTTCTTTTGAAATTGAAATTAAGAAAAAAATGTGATAATTATTTGAAACACAGAACCCAACTCAAAAAAATTTATCGAAGAAATGCAACTTTGGGAGATATGTATTAATTCAATTTAATCGTTTTTGATTTGTTTCACGAAAAGATGAAACAGAATCATTCATTCAATCGGTGATTGTAGTAACTTATTTTGTTTAACCCAAAATGAAATGAAATAAAAAATGCGGCAGTGTGGTTTGTCCTTCAACCGAAAAAAAAGAGTAAACCCGAGAAATTCCAAAACTTTTGCGCATTTTTTTTGTTGGTTGGCGCATGCATGTTTGGCAACAAAAACAACAGCCTCAGCAGCAGCCGCCTTCCTTCTTTCTTCCCATGTTGCCTCCGCCGTTAAACGCCATCATCAAAAAAGGAAGAAAAAAGGGGGATGCAATTTTCTGATGATCGGGGGGAGAGGTTTCGTATCTATCATTAAATCATTTATTCTCGAGAAAAAAAAATAAAGGTTGGAAGGAATCGATTTACCGAAATCAAAAAAGGAAAAGAAAATCACACAAAAACGTAAAAACTATAAAAAAAGGTTGAACTCGTTTAAAAAAGGACTTGAATTAATTGATTTCTGTTTTAAATTTGTTAATTAAATTTTTTGTTGCTTCAAAAAATATATCTCCATTGTTTCACGTTTGCACTTTCCCTCGTTTCTTAAAATTTAACATTTTTGCTTTAAACTTACTCACCTTTTTGTATTACTGTAAAAATAATAATTCTGGAGCACGCTGAATGAAAAAATGAAAATCGTCGGTCCGCTTTTTATGTTCGCTTTCGTCCGTTTCGGGTTCGTTATTTTTTTGGTATTTTTTGTTTTTGAATTTGTTAAAACAAGAATTTTAATAAATTCAGTTAGTTCAAAAACCATTAATTTCATGTTTTGGCAGATACTCTAACTGTTAAAATCATTAAAGTTTTTGTTTAATATGCTAAATTTAATGACACATGTATACCTAAAAAACTAAAGTTTCAGGTCCTTCAAATAAGCGAAAACACGGACGTGTTATTCAAATTGACGAAGCAACATTCCGAATTGAATGGAAACCCATTGAAGCTGGTAATTTTTTTAAAGTTCATAGATTTTATTGATTCAAGTTTAAAATAGTAACTTGGAGTCAATAAATTATAGTATTAGGAATATTCCTTTCTTTTTCATCTGAAACACTAGTTTGTCAATGAAAAAGAAAGTTTTTTAACTTTATTTTTTGCAGGCGAACATTTAATTGACGTAAGACTTTACGATCAATCAGTTTACGAATTTCCAAGCGTTTGTAACGTTGGAGATCCGGAATTGGTAACAGTAAAACGGATCCCACAATATATTGATACCAGAAATTTGAATAAAGATCACACTTTTGAAAGTAAGTTTTTTCTAAAGTTATTTATTTAATCTAACTCATTTTTCAATTTTCGTTGATGCAACAGCCGCCGGCTCTGGAAATCTTGAAATTGTAATAAACGGTGGACGAGTTGCTTGTCGAGTTCGAGAACTTTCACCTCGACATTTTATTGCAAATTTTACTCCAACCCAAAGAATTCCACATATTATTGAAATGAGATTCAACGGCGAAAGTTGTCGAGGGTATGCTTTTTTATCCATTCGTTTCTGCATAAATCGAAAAACAATTTTTGTGTTTAAAAGTAATAATTACTTTTATAAATAATTTAGTTCACCCTGGAATGTGCCAACTCGAGAATCCTCTTCTTATGCTTCAAGAGGATCTAGTGAAATTGAATCCAATCAATTGAGTGAACTGATTGGAGTTGGCCTTCATCGAGCTGCTGTTGGCGAACCAGCAGTTTTTGAAATTTCTGCAATCCCAAGTACTCCAAATGGACCAATGCCTGAACCCCTTAGGGCTTCAAATGTTGCCGTTAAAGTTTATGACCCCAATGGTGGATCCGTTGATACCCGGATCAGGGAGCAACCAAATGGGATCCGATGTGAATATATTGTTTCACATGTTGGAGATCATCGACTTGAAGTTTTTATCAATGACAGACTGATTGATTCTGGACCATTATATGTGGCTGGATATGATGCAAATAAAATTACAATTAAACCTGTTGGTGGCAGTGTTGTAAATCAACCTGTCCAGTTTATGGGTATGTTAAAAAAGATAAAAACATTTAAATGATAATGATTTTTTATTAATGGTGCTACGTTCTTATTATTCAAATTGAACATTGCATCATAAATATATCATTATTCGTCTAATTTGTTTTTTCTTTTCTCCCCTTTCTTTTTTCACATTTCCACCACCACCGCCACCATAACCATTGTCGCCATTATTAAAATTTTTAAACCAATTTAAAAATAAACGTATCAATTTCCAAAAAAATATAAATTCTACATTTTTATTCATTGTAGAATAATAATAACAATAATAACAATAAAAGGGACAATCCAGAAATAAAGTGCAATTTTTCATTTGCATTTTTTAGCTCTTCTCTTTTTTTATATTTTTTGAAATGCGCTGTTTCGATCAAATAAAAGGTATAATCTCTCTCTTTTTCTCCCCCTTTTTTGGTTACACTTTTTTCCCGTCTGTGTTCCAGAATTGCACGCAAAAAATGCGTTTTTACACTTCACGAAAAAATGTGTGAATACAATTTATTTTTCCATCAATGATAATAATAATGTATGTTTAAAAATGATTGACAGAAGCTCTATTGTTTTCAAAAAATTGCTTTTAAAGTTTCTTTTTTATAAATTCTTTTAGAACATTGTATGGTAGTAATTATTATAATTGAAGTATTTTCAAATTTATCATTTTACAGTTTTTGACGTTTTTAGCATTTAAGTACATACATTTTTTGTAAGAAAAAACATAAAATGTTTGGTTCATTCTCAAATTTCCTTTCTTCAGATGTCAGATGTTCTTCTTTTTCTTAAACTATCTTTTTTATTATTATTGTTTGCCCTTTCTTTTTTCCATTTTTGGTCTGTTAAAAACATTTCATTAGTTTTGAACTCGTTTTTTGTTGGCCTTTTTTCTCCTTTTTCTAAACACAAAAGTTACACTTCAAAAAGAATTTTTTCACCCTTTTTTTCAATCAATTTTTTTATTTATTCCAAAATCAAAAATCGGATTTATTCAAAGTTTTTATTTATTTATTTTGTTTAAATTTCGTGTTGTAACCTTTGATCTGAATAGACAAGATTTTCATAGTTTAGTATCTTCCAATATTGTCTTCCCTGCTTTATTTTGGAGTGTCCCAAAATTCCATTATCAAAAATTCATAAAACATTTAAACTTATAAAAGGTGTGTGCGGTGGTGTGGATTCCCAAAATTTGAATAAAATAGAGAATGTCAACCACGACATCGTTGTCGTCGTCGACATCTCGTGAATCGTTTCGTTATATATCACAATTATATGTTGTTCCTGCAGTGGATGCCGTCGAAGGTAAGAAAAAAATTTGAATTTAAAGATATTGAAATTTAATATGATGGCATTTCAGCAGGAAAAGGCCAATTGGAAATATCAGTAAATCAAGGAAGAGTTAGTTTTAATTTGTGGATTACTATTTTATTATGTAAGAATTTTGTAGGTTCCAAATAATGTTCAAATGAAAGGTGCTGGACGATGCCTTGTCACATTTATTCCTCAACATGCTGGAGTTTACGTAATTGACGTAACATTCAATGGTCATCAAATATATGGTAATTTTTTTGATTCATAAACTTTAAAAATCACGAGATTCGAAAATTTAATCAAACTTTTATTTTAATATTTTTATTACCGTTTAATTTTGTACGGCATTAGAAAACCAAAATAATTCAAATTATGTCCCAATTTTGCAATAATTTATTTTCTCTAATCGAATTAAAATAGCTGTTTTTTAAATTTGAGTTTTTTTGCAAAAATAAACATTAAACAAAATTGTTTTAAATAATTTTTATTTGCGTGTTCCAAAGAAAAAAAACTTTTAATTATTGATTCTTAAAAAATGTGGGGTTCTACTTTGAAAAAAATCAAAGCCTTTATTGTTGTTGTATTTATTTATATTTGGCCACATTCCATCCACAGCAACAACTTCAACGGAAGGAATATAAACAAAATTTGAGACTGATTGAATCAACCGGTTTTTGAATTTGATAGAATTCTTGCATTTTTAGTGGTTAAAAAATAGATTCTAACTGGGACAACAAATGTTTTTGTTACGAATCATAAAAATAGAGGGACATTAATTTAGTAGAAAGACTCACTCAATACATTTTTATTATTCTCCCTTTTTTAGGATGTCCAATACGTGTTGAAGTAAATGCAAAACAAGTTGGAAAGCCGGTTTCAACGGCGGCCGCTTCTGCAATCACTGCAGGCGCCGGAGGGGTTACAACAAAGAGAACAGGTGAAATAAGAAGTACATCTCTTACACAACATGGTAAGGAACCCTTTTTTCGAGAAAAACAAAAAAATACATTAGTCATTTTTAAATTAGCTTTTATTTGATGATGAACAAAAACATTGCAGTTAACCGTCCTTCACTTTCACTTTTACCTTTGTTTTGTTATTGTTTCTTCTGGAGGCGGCCCGCGCATATTCTTTTTTTGAGTAACAAACAAACAAAAAAAGTAACATTCAATAAATGTGTTTTTTTATTGATTTTGCATTTTCGAAAATTTGATACACTCAACTTTTTTTGTATGAATTGAGGCGCGCAGTTGTAATAAAAATCTGATTTCCCGAAAAGCTGAAGTGTGATACCCTTTTTCCCGTTTTAAATTTTAATTTAACGCTGCTCTAAAATGTTAATTGAATATTCCCAAACGACAACTTCTATTGAATATTATATTCGATCTCCTTCTTCTGTAGGTATTGCTGGAACATCACCCCCACCACCACCCTTGCCACCAGCAAATCTCTCATCCCCACCTCCAGAACGGACAACCTTCTCTCCACAACCTCCATCACATCATCGAATTTCATCTCCAACTTACATCGATACTTCTTATTCAACATCCCGGTCTCCTCAAATTCAAACATCAACAAGACATTTTGAATCACCTCGAAGTCCACCTTTGGTTCATCATCAATCACCTTCATCTGTTTCACCAAAGCCTCGCCTTTCTGATGCTGAAGGATTAAAAAGTCCTCGCCTACTCCGACAAACATCCCCTCAACCACAAACTTCCCCAAGATTGGGATACACCATTGCAGCTTACGGTGAAACCCGACCCGATTCAAGAGAAAGTGAAGACCGTTCACAAACACCAAAAAAATATTTTGGAGAATCTGGTGGTGGTACTCAAGATGTTGGATTATTCAAAACAACATATGAACAACGAAGCCCTGGCACAAATCGATCAGAAAAAGTTGACAGCAGCATTGATTCATTCAGCCCAAAAAGTTATTCAACTCCAAAACATAAATATTTTGAACGCGATGTTCGCCCTGATTCTGTGACCACCAGACAAACCGAATCTCGGTATCACCAATCCCCAGAGGGCAGGTACATTCATCAACATGAAGAATTAACCACTTCCAGAGGATCTTCTGGTATTACATCCCCCGTAACAGCCGTTGATTATCGACATGATTCAAGAAGTGAAAAACCCCGATTCGAGCCAATCAATACCCGATACTCAACAGATTATTCTGAGAGATATGGTAGTCCTGAAATCCGATCCCCCCAACAACCCCTGATTCGATCCCCATCGCCACCAGCACATCGACAAGAGTATCATCGTCGGAGCCCTTCACCTCCAAATCGAAATTTCGGAACAATGACCTCCAATATTTATGATGAAATTCCGGCTCAACCCTCCTCTCAACCCCATCCCGCAACTTCTATTTCCCGAGTGGAAAGTCTATCAAAATCTCGTGAGCTAGAACGACAACCTTTGCAAGAAACTGAACGAAGAACAGCTGATTTTATGCGGGTTAAAGATGAAGATGACCGAATCCTTGATCAATATGGATATAAT
This sequence comes from Panagrolaimus sp. LJ2414, assembly GCA_024447195.1. Classification (NCBI taxonomy): domain Eukaryota; kingdom Metazoa; phylum Nematoda; class Chromadorea; order Rhabditida; family Panagrolaimidae; genus Panagrolaimus; species Panagrolaimus sp. LJ2414. Next base: position 11,310,323 of record JAMRXY010000016.1, read on the forward strand.
AAATCCACCACGTATCATACTGATGAACCCCAACAAATCCAACCGTCTTATCAACAACAACAACGACATTATTCTGGAAGTGAACAAGAACAGGCTATAATTGAACCCTATCCATCTGATTTGGATAGTTTAAATCCAGAAACAAGAAAGAAACTTGAAAGTACCGGTGAGAAACAACTTGTTAAAGATTATCCTCCAAAAACCAAATATGATGAAGAAGGTATCGTAACCCGGGAAGAGATTCGAGTTGACTCACCACCTGATTCAAAGCCATCATCAAAATCCACAACCCCAAAACTTTCATTAAGATTTGGAAAAGGCGATAAAACAAAAGGGGATCAAAATGGAAGTCAAAAAGGATTTGATTTTGGTAAATCCAAATTCACCTCTAAACATGAAGTAATTCGTCGTGGAAAAGACGTTGAAGTTAAACTTGAATCTTTAAAACTTGGAAAAGAAGATCAACTTAAAGTTTTTGTAACTCCACCAACAAAGCGTCGACCCCAACATGAAGGTGATTATGAACAGCAATCCCAACCCCAACAACCCCCAGAAATTCCACATAAACTTAAAAAATCTGGCAAAACATATGAAATAAGTTTTAAGCCCACCGATGTTGGCAGTAAGCTTTTGTTTAATTTTGTTTTAAATTTAATTTTTGCATTATTTTAAAGCACATAAAATTTTTGCATTTGTAAATGATGAAGCCCATCCCCAATCACCATTCCCAATTCGCGTCTATGATTCATCGCAAATAATTATTGGTGAAATTGTTCGAGAATCTGTTATCAATGATACGGTAGAATTCACGGTTGATGCCGGTCGAGCAGGTATGCAATTTTATCCTGAAAATTAGACAGAGATATTTAAAAAAGATTTTAGGATTTGGAAACCTTGAAATGGCAATTAAAGACACCGATGGCATTATTATTCCATCACATGTCAGGTTTGTTGATTTAAAAAATTTGTTAAGTAATTTTATCCTTTTCATGTTCTTTATCGATTATTTAAAAAATGCCATGTTCAAATTATTTTCAACACAGTATTATTTTAATTGTTTAATATTTTTAGTCAACTTGAATCCGGGTCTGCTAAATTTTTAGTGACCTTCAACCCTATCAGTTTAGGGGTTCACACAGTAAATGTTACATTTAATAAAGAAACAATTAAAGGAAGTCCATTCGAAGTTAAAATTGTTGAAAATTTAAGCAATGTTCAAGGTATTCCATCTGATAATTCAACGTAAGGTTTTATTCAATTGCCCAAAAAATGAGCCATGTTTTGGCTAAAAAAAATTGACCTCAATGTGAAAACTAGGATTAACCTCTTTTGCCCAAAACTTTTGTAAAATTAGTAAAAACCTTTTGTTCAATCCGTTACTTTTTTAAAAAAACGTATTTGTAAAAATTTATTGAGTTTGTTACATGATGAAAATGTTAAAAATAATTTTGTAATATTTCCCGATTTTTTAAACTTTTTGTAACTTTATCTTTGTCCATTTCAGTCTTGAATCTGCCAAGAAGAAAGCAGTGAAAAAAGAGAAAAAAGAAACCAAAAAAGAAAAAGATAAAAATGGAACAAAGAAAGGTGGCTCGAAAGCTCCGGTCGTCGAAAAAATTCCATCTTTGAGCCGCGTTGGAAAACATGCAAATTTATTATTATCTGCACCTGCCGGAAGTCACATTGAAGTTTCGGTTCTTGGTATGTTTCAGGAATTATTATTTTCATTTGGGGTATTGCCCGTCCTTTGTCCAGCTTTATCGCTTCATATAATTTTTTTAGTTTTTAATTACAGTTTTAAAGACATGAAGTTTGTTTTGGAAAAAAGATGTCCAACACCTTTTTTCAAACTTTTAGAAAGGGAAAAAATGAAAGATCAAAGTTTTAATCCTTTTTCATTCATTCAAGAAAGAAAGAAAGATGAAGCCGCGGACTTTTTCTCTTCTTGGGTTTGTTTAGAGTCCTTTTCTCTTTTTTGTTTATTAAATTGCTTTCTTTGTTTGCAAAAACAAGTATGAACTTGTGTTTTTGTACATTCGCAAAAATTTTATGTTGGTGATGGGATTGCTTTTTTATGTTTTTAAAATAATTTTGTTGTTGATGAAGTTTCTATACCCTAAGGGAGTCTTGGCTTTAATTTAAATGTTTTTATTAACCGATCAAGCTAAAGCATTTTTGTGTCAAATTTTTAATTTTATGTTTTATGGTAAATCCATTTTTAATCCACAAATTCTTCTTTAGACGCTTCTCGAAATGAATTACCCGTTCAAATTTTAAATGATGAAGAGGGTGACGAAGAACTAAAACAAATCCGATTCATTCCAGAAATTGTTGGGGATCATGAAATTTCGATAAAAGTTGATGAAATGGAAGTCACGGGAAGTCCATTTATTTGTAAGTATTAATCTTTAAAGAAAAAGGACAAAAATGACGTTCACGTTTAAAAAATCGTAGGTCGGGTTCATGACCCTGCAAAGATAAAAGTCGGAGAAATTCCAAGCGGGTCGATAAATAAACCCGTTCATTTTGTCGTGGATGCCGCAGAAGCCGGCGTCGGCAATTTGGAAGTTGCCGTAAATGAAGGCACAATTGCATCAATGGCCCGAGCACTGGGGCATCACAAATATGAAATTAGTTTTGTCCCTCTGGAATCAATTGATCATAAAATTTCAATTCGATTCAATAATGAACCCGTTACGGGATCACCATTTATTTGTAAGATAAATGGGGAATCTGAAGCAGCAAATTTGAATATTTTTGGAACTGGACTTGAACGAATTCCCGTCGGGAAACCCGCAGAATTTGTAATTCAAACTGGTGACTCGAAAGCACAAATGCCAACAATTGAAGTTATCGATCCTCGGGGTGACAAGCTCCCGGTTACGGTAGAAAAAGACGCTAAAGGAAAGGGTGAATTTGCTGTTGAATATACCCCCAAAACAGTTGGAAATCATACTGTAAGTATCACATATTAGTTAGTGGAATTAAATAATCAAACAATTAAAGATCGAAGTACGGTATCAAGGTCAAACAGTTGGTACACCGTATACATCCAAAGCATTTGATGCTGGACAAGCTCGTTTATCCTTGGAAGAAGAAGCCGTGGTTGGAAGAGCTTGCACATTTTTAATTGATGCGGCAAAAGCTGGCGCAGGTTTGAAATTAAACTAAAAAACGGGACACTAATAAAATTCTCTTATTTAGGAAATATGGAAATTATTGTATCAGTAGACGGAAGAGTAATTATTACTTGAATAGATTTTTTAATCCTATTTTATATTAATTTCAGAATGTCCCCAATTTTGTTCAAGCTGAATCCCAGGCTAAATTTAAAGTTTCTTTTACACCCCAAGAAGCCAAAGAACATTTAATTTCTGTTAAATTTAATGGTTTCCCGATTCCTGGTAATTTTAAATTGTTAAGTTTATTGATTAAAGATCATAAAAATAATAGGATCACCTTTAAAATGCCATGTAAATGATGGAAGAGGAGGTGGAGATCGTCGAGAGTTATCTCCAATTATGTCAGCAGTAAATGACCGTCCAAAATCAAATGAAGAGATTAGATTAGTCGGTGACTTAGGTATACTTTTAATTATGCAAATTATTTAATAAATTAATTAAATTCCAGCTGTTGCTCAAATTGGAAAACCAAAAGGCTTTTCAATTGATTCCCCAAGACGAAATGCTGAATGTAATGTCATTGTTACAGGTTTGTAATAAATTTGTTTATATTTTTATTTAAAAATGCATTATGAAAAACTGCTTTTAACGTTTTTTATTAAAAAAACTAATTGTTTTTTGTTGATTTTAATTTCTTTGTGGAAAAGGGATTACTATTTTCACATACTCAAAAATATGCCCTAATGTTTTATGTTTGTTGTTTAATTCCAAAAATCACCTTTGTTTTTTTTGGCTTTTTTAAGTACAACTAATTTCCGTTTTTGCTTTAACCAAACAAAAATTATTGTGCAGGTCCAAATAAGAAAAAAGTGGCAGTCGAAATTGTAAAAGTTGATGAAGGATTTGATGTTGAATTTTTACCTGAAATTCTTGGTTCGTTATTTTTTAAATCAAAAATTCACAAAATCAATAAATGTGCAATTTGTAGGTGAATATAAAATTGATATTGAATTAGATGGAAAATTATTAAATATTTGTCCGATAATTTGTCACTGCATTGAAGAACCAATTGGAAGTTTCGTGAATTTACCCGAAATTGTTAACAGCGGAGAAAAAATTACTTTTGATGGTAAAATATTTATAATGAGCAATATTAAATACATATAATTTACATTTTACAGTAAATGTTGGAAAATGTAATAAAAAAGATGATATTCGAGTTGAAATGTGTGGTGAAGATGGTACTGTAGTTCCGGCAACGATAAAGCTAGATCGCAGCATTGGAATAGCAAAAGTAACATGTTATATCCCAAAACCGGGATCCTATTTCATGGATATTTACCGTAATAATCTTCCCCTGGGAGAAAGAGTGCACTTTAGTGCCACTGGGCCTATCCATTCTAGTCAACCTTCGTCTTCAGAAGATGTGGCAGGAATTCGAATTTTATATTTTGAAAAGAAAGCATTCGCTGATCGCCCAACAATGTTTGAACTCGAAATCCCCCCAGGGCTTGAGAAGCAAATTAATCTTGAAGTTCTTGGTAATAATTACTGATTATTTTGTAAACACGAGTAATCCCTTTCCTTCCTTCTTCAGACCCAGATGGCAGCAGTGTTCCTGTTACTTTATCACATTTAGAAGGACAAACTTTTGAAGTTAAATGGATTCCAATTACCGAAGGACCGCATACAGTGAGCGCTAAAATCAATCAAAAAAATATTGCTGGAACTCCTTTAACCGTTTCGGTGTTGGATTTATCGGCGGTTCGCGTAATCGGACTTAAAAATGATGCCGTTGGAGTTCAACAACGTTTCAATATTGATTGGAGTAATAGTGGAGGATCAAATATCTCCGTTTCAATCCAGCATGAAGATAGTGAAGCTTCAAAAGTTTCATTAAAAAAGATTCGACAAGGTCTTCATGTTTGTACCTTTAATCCCAAAAAACCTGGACTTTATTTGTTGAATATTTGTGTGGATGATGTTCCCCTTCCCGGTATAAATTTGAATATAATCATATTTTTAAGTATGAATACTTTACAGAATGTCCCTACGAATGCGTAATCTCAAATGCGGGGGCAGTAAGGGCCCGAGGGGATGCCCTTTCAAAAGCACAAAGGGGAAAAACTGCGAGATTTGAAGTTAGTTTAGGCAATGCAACTCGTGGCGATTTGGATGTCCTTATCACAGGTCAGAAATTCTATTATTTTGTGTTTTTCTTCCTAGCTTTTGGAAAATGGGTATATTTGATTTTGCTACGGTAAAAATCGAATAATAATATTTTTAGGGATTACTTTCAATCTTTCTTTTTAGGACCTGCACATTTTTGAATTAATTTTTTTACTAACCCTTGTCCTTTTCCGTTCTGATTAAAATCCTTTGTTCTTTGCTTTCTTTCAACCATAAAATAATTGTTTTCAAAAACTATCATAATTTTTATAGATTCTTTACAAGGACCTTTGCCAGTTCGATGCTATAAGCAGCAAGATGATTCATATTGGGTTGAATTCACTCCTGAACAAATTGGTTAGATTTTTTATGCAAATTAATAATGCTTTAATAATTTTAGGTACTCATCAAATTGAAGTGACATTTGGTGAAGTTCCAGTTGCTGGATCTCCATTTTCCACAGAAGTAGTAGATCCCAAAAAAGTTGTTATTAAAAATGCCGATGATCCATTCATTCTTCGACACATTGCAAAAGTATCAATTAATAGACGATCAGCAGGAAATGGGCCCCTTGAAATTGATATCACTGACCCTCAGGGCACTCCTTTAAAAGTCGAACAAATTCGAAATTCTGTTGGAGATGATCAAGGTATTTTTCAATTTTTAATATTATTAAATATTTATAATTAAATATTTAGCAACATTTTTGCCGGTGAAACTTGGAGTCCATAAATTATCTGTAAAATTGGCAGGGTTTCAAGTACCTGGTACACCAAAACAAATTATCGTTGAAGAGCAAGGCAAGCCTACCGTATATGGAGCTGCATTGGATTATGCTGTTGAAAAGGATATGCAAGCCTCAATGATTTTTGATCCGAAAAAGACAAACGGAGGCATTAAAGTTGATGTTCGAAGTCCGGATGGTGAAAAAATTCGGCATTCAACCAATAAACGCCCTGATGGAACATCTGAAATTAGCTTCAGAGCAACTCAAGTTGGACTTTACAAAGTTTCGGTTGACTTTAACAATAAGCCAATTGCGGGCTCACCCTTCCAAGGTACAAAATAAGTTTCATGATTTAATTAAACGCAATATTTTTCATTTCAGTGAATGTTATTGATCCAAAGAAGGTCTTGATCAACGATGAAGAGATCGGAAATGATGGTTTACTTCAACTTAAAGTTGGATCCCAAAATCGAATTGATGTTGACACAACTGCTGCCGGACCAGGAAAATTACGGGCTGAAGTTCGAGATGCCGAAGGTGAATTAATTTCGGATATTGCCAAGGTAGATAATCTTGGATATGGAAAATCCCAAGTAGTTATTAACCCCAAACATCCTGGAAATCTTAAAATTTATCTGTATTGGGCAGAACAAGTTGTAGCAACTGCATATCCAATTCTTGCGATCGCAAAAGGTGAAGGCATTGCCCGACCTGTTCATGGATATCAAGAAGCTCAAACATCTCGAGAAATTCGTGAAGTTCATTCTGATGCTATAAATCGGATATTTGTTAGAGGAGATGGGCTCAAAAGAGCAACCATCAAAAATCCCGCTGAATTTATTATTGATGGAAGTGAAGTTGCAGAGAGCAAAATTACTTCATCCCTGATCGGGGATAAAGCTGATATTCCTGTTCGGCTACAACATCTTGGAAATAACGTTTATAAAGCAACATATACCCCTCTTCAAGGAGGTGATTATGAGCTACATGTGATGGTTGATGGGAAACATGTTCGAGATTCTCCGTTCCCCGTAAATGTCCTCTCACATTCATCCCCTGCCGAATTGGTTGTTGTTGATCAAAAATCTCTTAAACTTGGAATTATTGGTTTGTTTCGGAAATAATACATAATCATTAAATCAAGTATTAAAATTTAGGTGAAGATGTTAAAACAATTATTGATACTCGAAAAGCCGGTAGCGGATTTTTATCTGCAAGTTGTGTTGGTCCAAGCAAATTAGCATATTGTGAACTTTATGATCATCGTGATGGAACATATTTATTAAACTTGAAACCAACAGAACTTGGAAAGCATACCCTCACCATTAAATATTCAGAAGAGCATGTTCCGGTATTATTTCGCGTTCTTCATTTTTTGGTATAATTATGCAAATTTTAGCGTTCTCCATTTATCTTTAATATTTCAAATCCACCTGATCCATCAAAGGTTAAAGTATATGGGCCTGGTATTGAGCATGGCATTCTCCACAGGTAAAAAATTGTTAAAAACAAATTGTTGGGGCAAAAACTAAAAGTTTCAGCTTCAAATCTAATTTTATCGTTGAGACAAAAGGAGCAGGAGCTGGTCAATTAACTGTGAGAGTGCGAGGTCCAAAGGGTGCTTTCAATGTTGAAATGCAACGCGACAAAGAACAAGATCGAACAATTCATTGCAAATATGAACCACGTGAACCCGGAGATTATCAAGTTGAAGTTAAATGGCACAATAATCATGTTCCTGGTATATATTTTAGTTATGTTAAGATATATAAACAAAGTTTTTTTCAGGTTCACCCTTCTTCGTCATGATTGGTATATTTTTGTGTTAGTTATGTTATGATATTTAAACAAAATCTTTTTTAGTTGACACGGAAGAAGAGTTAAAAAGATTTTTGGCTGGTGAGGCTCCATCAATAATGCCGGCGACACCATTCATTCCCCCAGGCGGTGGTCCTTGGATGGGCCCACCTCCACCAATGGGGCCACCTGGTGCAATGATGTCACCCATGGGATATCCACCTCCCCCTGGTTACCCTGCTGGACGTCGATATGGTCCTGGTCCGATGCCCATGCCAATGCCAATTGGGCCTCCACCCCCGCAAGCCCTTCAACCTCGAAGAAGGCATCACTGAATGAATGACAGATTTTTCTTTCACTTAAAGATAATTAACTTTTTCGATTTTAAATTCGCTCAAAAAAGATTTTAAAAAAATGATATATTTCGATTTTATTTTCGCTTGACATTAACTGCCCAAAATGTTTTTTTGATAATACTTAACTTTCTTCTCATTTTTCTATTTTTTTTAATGTTATAGGTTTCAAAAAAAAGAACAAAGGTACGAAAATTTTTTTAAAGAGGCACAATATTTATTTTTTTATGCCAGTTTTTATATAGAATTTAATATATTAAGAATTTTTTTTTTGTTTTAATAAATACATATAAATCTGAGATCTTTGCAAAAACAGTAAAATATTCGACTCCTTTTTTCATTACACTGAATTGAACAATTGAATAAAATATTGACTTTTGAAACACAGTTACAACAATTGCCTATTGCAAAAGAGAATCAAATTTGATTAAATTAATTGAAATAAAACACTCCATCTTTTTTTAAAAGGCATGCTTATTATTTTTTGGCACAAAAGCTAACAAAAAAATAAAATTCTTTGAAAAACCTACGCTAACTTTTTCTTTAAAAACAAGCTTTTCTCATTTTAGAAAAAAACATTTTTTCAAAGTGCAAAAGATCAAAGTTAAAAAAGACGGATGCCATAAATCACTTTAAAACGTGCATTTTCGCCAAGTTGCTATTTTCTTAATATTATATTTTTGCACAAAACATTTTTTTAAACAAAACTTCAGTTACAGTAACATGTTATAAATTTGGAATTTTTGCTCTGAAAAAAGCGGCGACAAAAAAAATTCTCCGCGGTGACTTATCGGTTACAAATTCGTCACTGACGGTGACGCAAATGTGACGAATCCGACACTGGTGCGAGAATTTTTCTCACCGCGGTGATGGTCGAAGTTAGGAATACGTCACCGGTTTTTTTCAGTGTGTATTCATTTCTCATGTTAAAAACATTTTTTGAATCAAAAACAAATCCTTTAAAAAAAAAATTTAAAAAAAAACGTTACCAATTACGAATAATTTATATTTGTTTTTAGACCTTTTTCAAGGGTACGAATATCAAGGGAATGAAAAATGTTTTTTTTTGTATAAATTTAAAAATAATGTAAAATTTTTGATTAAATGCAGTTTCAAATCCCCAGTAAATTTCAACTTTGAAAAATCCATGCATTCATCAAAAGCATGTTTTAAATTTAAAAAATTTCAAATATTTTTTACTGGCGCTAAAAAAAGATAAAATTGCTCAATCAAGAACATCAATCACTCATTTGAAAAAACGGCAAAAGTGAGAGTCAGTTTTTTGCTGTGTTGTTGCGATTAAAATCCCGGGGTCGGATTTTTAAGTATGTCAAATTATAAAGCTCAAAAATCGTTTTTTTCACTTTTTTTAAGTTTTTTTTTCAGAAAGAGACACTTTTTTTAGACTCCCCAAAAGAACAAAAGTCGTAACTTTAAAAATTATTTGACGCCATTAAAAAACAGGCAAAATAAAATTAGGCTTTTGGGAAAATTGGGTAAAGACTTTTTTGGTGCCATTTTTGGACATGTGTTTTTTTCCTTTTTTTAAACCAAGCTAACTTTCAAAGTTTGAAATCATTTTTTTATTAGGAAAAGTCAAAGTTTTAAATTCCAACGATTTTTGGAATCGTTTGATTTCTATTTTTACTTCTGGAACGCCTGCTTTAAAAAATTACTTCTCGATTACTTTTGTTAAAAAATATCGTATCTTAAATATTTTTTATAAAAATTTTAACAATTTTAAGCATTGCAATATTTTTATCGTAAATTTTGATGGTTATTCCGGTCACAAATATTTGATTGCTTCTTGTTTTACCCCTAATAAAAATTAATATTACAGTACTTAAAAATTATGATAACAATATATTTATTTTTTGTCATTTATTTCATTTTTGCAAATGCAACAACTTCATATTGGAGAGAAATGGATAATATGCTTAAGAATCATATTCGCCAACCACCCTTGGATTATAATAAACCTTTGCGAATTTATGTTGGAATGTATTTGGAAAGTTTGGGAAAATTTAAAGAATCTGAAATGGTAAGGAAATTTTTAATTGTCTTTATTTATTGTGTTTGATTTGTTTTGTCACATGGTTTTTCGTAAAGTCACTGAAAGAACCATGCTCGACGATGTAGCAACTATTTTGAGATCTCTCAAATATGATTTTTTCTAAAATAAAAGCCTTAACACTTGTCACACTTTTTTTGAGATATTGACAATTGTGCAAAGATTAAAATCAAACAAACAAAAAATGATAAATTATTTTAGAGTTATGAAGTTGACGTATATCTTTACACGAGTTGGAAAGACCCAAGTTTGGCACATGCCACCGGAGTTTGGACCATAAATGATGACGCGCATCGAAAAAAAATTTGGCTTCCAGATTTATATTTTGCTAATGCTAGAAGTGCCGCGGTAAATATTATTTTATCATAAATGTTATCATTAAAATGTTTATTTTATAGTTCCATGATGTTACAGTACCTAATTTTAATTTGTATGTCGATGAAGAAGGCACAATTGCATATTCCCTGAGAACGACCCTTACCGTAGCTTGCGCTTTAGATCTTCATGATTATCCAATGGATAATCAAGTTTGCAGTATTAAAGTAATAATATTTATCATTGATTTTAAAAATTTGTTTATTTTTATTTATTTATCCCCTTCAGGCATTGAGTTATTCCTTCACAGAAGAACATGTTAAAATTCGATGGTTTAATACAACTCCAATTTTATCAAATCAGAATATTGCTTTACCGGAATTTAATTTGTACAAAACAAATTCAAGCTACTGTGACGGAGTTTATGAATATTCTGTGACAGCAAATAAAAGAAGAAAAGGTGCACTTTTAAAACTTGAGTAATAACAATTTAATTGATAAATGACATGTTTTTAGGAAAATTTAGTTGTTTGAGCGCTGATATTTATCTGCAGAGATCTCTAGGACATAATTTATTACAAACTTACATTCCCTTAGGAGGTATTGTAATTGTTGGATTTGTAAGCATAAGGTTTATTAATTCTGTAAAAATAATTAAAACTTTTAGACAAGTTTTTTCATTGATAGACGAGCAACACCCGCCCGAGTCACATTAACATTTATGACCCTTGTTTCTCTCACTTCGCTCGGTAATGGCATGAGATATTCGTTACCCCAGGTTTCATATGCAAAGTTTGTTGATACTTGTATCATTAAAACTGATAAAAAAATGTTATAGAGCAATTGATTTTTACTTTTTTGCATGCATGCTTTTCGTTTTTGGGGCATTAATTGAATTTGCTTTGGTAAACAGTTATATGAGAAAATCAGAAAAATATGAAAAATTGGCAACAAAATATAAGGATAAAAAAGATACGGCAAAATTTATGGCTTCCCCGATAATTGCATCAGCATTTCAAAAATCCTTTGATCAAATGATGAAAATGAGAAGGAAAAGCAGTGCCGCGGTATTTTTCGATAATTTAAGAAACCGTAAGAATTTCTACAGTACACAATTTGTTAAAAAGCCGAAAATTGTAGGGTCCGGATCAAATATCAAAGTACAATTTTCAAAAGTTGAATGTCGTCCAAGCACATCATCTTCCGATGCCGAAGATGAATCGCAGCCACCGTATTTTGATTACAGTAACAAAGAACGACGTAAGATTTTACAATGCTTTCTGGATTTCATTTTGTACTAAAAACAACTTGACAAACTTTTTTGTCTTTCTTTTTAGAACCCTGTGAAAATTTAAACATATCATTTTATGATAATGTTCCAGCTTATCAACAACATTGTGAAGAGGCAGGACTTTTGCCTCCTGCAAATCCATCAATTGCAGCAACGGCAAATGGAAACTTAATTCAAACAACAGACACTTCCTCAGCGACTGATGAAATTGATAAAGAAACTCTAAAACGAGCAAAAAAAGAGCGACAAAGATCGGCTTCTGTTGTGCCAAATAAAAAGCTTTCAACTCAATATCAAGAATTTTCGCATGTTTTATCAAGGAAAGCTTTAAATATTGATAAAATGTCAAGGCTATTATTTCCATTACTTTTTACCATTTTTAATCTTTTATATTGGGCTTATTATCTACATCGAAGAAACATGAACAAAAAATAAATACTGTAAAAAATGTTACCGTATTCATATAATTAAATAAATAAATATTTAATTGATTGTGTATTTTACAAACATCAAAAAGTTTAAATTTATAGAGTCTTTTTAAACATCCCACAAAAAATAAATACAATTTTTAATATTTTTGAATTACAAAAACCGAATATTTAAAAAAAGAAAGACCAGTTCAAAAAAGAGAAGAGAAAATGACGATGTGTTAAAATATACTATCGAAAAATCAGAAATTAAAAAATTCCATTTGTATAATATTGAAAATTATCATATAATCTTGTTGTTAGTGAATCTCTTGAATTTTCAACCATTCCAGAAATCAATTCTTGAAGTTGCGGTTCGGTATAACTCAAATGAAAACGTTCATACAATTGCTTCAACAGGATTGGACCACCTCGAAAGCAGGGTAGTTGCGAGCCATGACTAAGCATAATTTCAACAATATTCAATAATCTTTCATGATGCTTTCGTGCAGCGATCAATCCCTTGAGCATTAACTGCTTAAATTCTTCAAACATTTCTGATTTCAATCCACCAATAACATCAATCAATTCTTGAGTAAATTTAAATGGAGAAGTTTCAAATCCCAAATTCCGAGGTGATATCGATAAAATATATCCAAAATCAATATGAATTAAGTGGCCGTCTGAATCAATCATAATATTACCATTGTGGCGATCTTTAACTTGTAAGAAATAACATGCAAGACAATAGGCCGCACAAGATTGAATAAAGTTCTTTTGAGCTCGACGAAAGTTTTCTGATAATCTTGAACCTATATAAATTTTAATTTCAAAATGTAACAGAAAATTAAGTAAATGAAAATGTACCGTAAGTAATAAGAAAATGGCTTAATAATGTTGGAGGATATTGATTTTCAGCATCATCAAATGATGGATTTGCGACAAGATTCTTTTTAATTTGGTGCAATGAACACGCATTTATGATTGGTTCAATCATTCCAGAATCACTTGAATAAACAAGAATTTTATACGGTCGTAAATACAATGGAAGTTTTTCTTCTTTCCAAATTTTCTAAAAAACAATTTGATTTATAAAAAATACAAGTTCTTTAGGGGAGCCGCGGTCGCGGCTCCCGCATATTCGAGGGGTGCATTATAAATACTCATACTTTACCGTTCATGCCATTCTCATACATATCCCCCATCACAATCATTCACATACATGATTCAAAATTCATGCTACATTTTTTTCTCCTTTTTACCACCGTCCTCTGTTCCTTGAAAACCAATGATCATTAAACAATCCCCTCATTATCATTCACATATTACATCAATTGAGAACGATAATTTAACACTTTATTATTCCCTCACTTTTCCCATCATCGTTGGTTCCTTCGGAACCAACAACCGTACCAATTTTCATCAATACATAAGCATATTTTTATCCATCTTTCTATCATTTCGAATTTCATTGCAACAAAGAAATTGTGGGTTCGTACCGAACCTACAATTTCTGATTTTTACCATCCTTTGTTTTCTAAAATTCCTTAAATATGCATTCTCATTCTAACATTTACCAAAAGCAATCTTTTTTTTATCTAACAACAACAAAGAAATACACTTTTTGTATTTTCTTTTTTCATCCTACCGTATACTCATATTCTAAAACTCACGTTCTCGCTCATTAGTTTAAATCCATTTTCTACATTCATTGTCACTAAACATTTAAATACCGTACATTTACATTTTATGTCTAAGTATGTTCTTATTGCATAATTATAACTCAAACAATATTAGGCTTATTATTTTTCGCACTTCAACTAACCCAAAATATTGCAAACATCCTCTAAATTTTAAAATCATTAAAACCGCTGTCATACATTTTCTATATTCATCCCATAAATTTTTTTGCGCAATATAAACAATGCGCAAAAAAAAGTTTGTTACAACTTTTATTTACAAAGTGCATTCAAAACATTTTCATTTTTCGTGGTATAGTAATTGTAAATCATAAACCAATATTATAACCATAAAAAAATAACTAAACTTATTAAAAAATGCTTTTCCTATTTCTTTTCAAACTTCATTGGACAAAAGGAAATTGTGGGTTCGTACCGAACCCACAATTTCTGACTTTTACCATCCTTCATTTCATTAAATTTCTGAAATCTACATTCTCATTCTGACCGTAATTATGCCCAAAAACATAAGGCAATCTTATTTGTATCTAAAGCATTTTGAGCATTTGTATTTTTTATCTTACAGTATACACGTATTCTTAAAATCACATAACAACTCATTGCTTTCAATGCACTTTTCATTCATTTTTCATCCTACAGTACGTACATGCAACATAATTCTTGCTCAAAATTTTTCCATTTTATTTTTCTACTCTTTAAATAAACATAAAATATTATTAAAAACATGCAATAATAATCAAATCCCGTAATAAATGCATTCCAAACATTTTCATTTTTCATCCCATACTACATGCATAAAATCACAAAAAACTCATATGCATTTCTATACCACATAATGCACTCACATAACACTCATATAATGCATGCAAACATGCATCAATCAATAAATTCATTAAAAAATGCATTCCATTGCATTTTCATTTTTCATACCATACTACATGCATTCAATCACATAAAACTCATATGCATTTCTACACCTCATATAACACTCACATAACACTCATAAAATGCATACAAACATGCATCAGTAATTAAATTCATCAAAAAATGCATTCATTTGCATTTTCATTTTTCATGCCATACTACATGCATAAAATCACATAAAACTCATATCCATTTTTAACACTCATATAACACTCACATATACATAAAACACACATACAATGCATAAATACACATTTTCATTCCATTGGCATCGAACCCATGACATCCTGCACGCAAACCCTCCACACTACCCACTGCGCCATACGTACAACTCCAATATTTACAGACCTCCGGAAGTCATTTACCATTTTTTCGGCATCCTCATGCCATGGGCATTCCATTCATACCAAATTCATCACCAAAAAAGCAAATCCAGCTACAAAGTGTCATTCCCAAATAACATAGTTTGGTGATAAATGCGATTCAAACAAACTTGTAAACACGTCAAAAGCTGAAAGGCCAAAAGTTCCTGTCTCAGGTCATCACCTGTTTTAATGATAACGGGCAATAATTTCCATCCTTCAAGAATTCCATACGGTGAAGATTCTCTTATTCTTATTAACTTTTCATCCCAAGGCTCTGACATTGCTGCAAATTTGTACAAAATTATAGTAACTATTTCTTTAATAAAAAAATCCTTACTTGAAGCAGAAGGATCTTCAACCGAATGTTCCAGTTTCTTTCTTTTCTTCTTTTTCAATTCAGATAATTTTTTGCGAATTTCCGCTGGATTTAGGGTTGTTGAAGTAGCACCACCAGCCGTTGTAGAAGGTCTTGGATTATCTTCACTATCAACAGATATCTGAGATGACGATTCAATATATGAATCGTCAACAAATAATTTATCAAACTGAGTTATTTCTCCATCATTCGATGATTCAAGTTCTTGTGAAATCTGAGTTTGAAATACTGCATTTCCAGTAAATGAATCAAGGGTTGAATTTGAACTTGGGCGAATATTATTTAAATCGGGAAGTGTAGAAGCAACAAAATTTGAACCTTCAGAAAGTTTTGCAGGAACTTGGGAGTCCAAAAAACTTTTGACTTCTACCACTTCAACATAAATGCAATATGGAGCTTTGTCTTTGCTATTCAAAACACAGCCAGAGGTATGTGGAATTCTAACAACAAAATGTTCAACTGTATTTGCATACAATGGTAAACAAACTCGTGCAGGTAAATTCTGTAAAGAGACAAAGGTAAAAATTTTACAAAATTTAAAACTGATTACCAAATTAAGCATAAACAATTCATACACTAATTGTCTAGATTTATCAGATTTTAGGGGAATAAATTTAAGCTTGTTTCCAATATTCATCAATGCTTTTACAAATTCCATTTCAGGTCGAATTTTGGAGCATGAATCGCAAACACATTCAAAGGGTTCGCTTTCAAAAGTACAGGAACATCCATCATCAAATGCTTTCCCAGTTTTTAAATCTCCAGGTGCAACTTGAACTGACCGAACCGACGCGGCACTATCACTTCGAGGCATTGCTGCAGGTGATGATAGAGTATTATTGGCAACTTTCGCGTCAGATTTTGATCGAATATGCATTGTTCTTGAATTTGGACGACTTGAACATTCACTGAGAAACTCTTGAAGAATTTTTTGTCTCAAATGATATCCATGTGCTTTATTAGATTGTTTACGAAATTGTTCAACATCATATGCATCGAGCAACCAAAAACATTCTAAAGCAAACATAACATTTTTTGAACACCTAAATTGCGGATTAATGATGGAGTGAGTGTAAATCAAAGTCTATACCGTTTTAGGATATAACAGTATAAAGCTTGTGCGACATTCGGCATATTAATATACAGCGTAATCAGTTGCGGAAGATAAAAATCGACAACATTTGGTTGAAAGCTAAAAAGCTTATTCCCTGAAATAGATATAAATTAATAAACTTACATAAATAATAAAGCTTACCCAAATACGATAAAATTCCAGATTCTTTGGAAGTGAATAAATATTTCATTGCCAAATTAATATCAAATGCACTGCTTTCAAATAATCTCAACAAAAGACTTTGCTTTTCCTGAAGGTTCTTTTTAACTTCGAGTAATTCATCAGTTTCATCTTCAACTTCTGTAATTCTTCGTTGAGATAAATTTATTGAAGCTAATGAAGTATATTCTCCTCCAGCCATATCTTCTCCAATAGGTAAATCAATAGATTTGTTGCGGAATTTCTCATCCAAAGATCCAGTTGGAGATGAATTTTGTTGCTGTTCTTCTTCTTCAAATAAAAACGTTGCACGTTTTGCGGGTGACTAAAGAATTTATCTTTTAACATAATTAATTTAAGGAGGAATTCCATCAGATAAGAAACAACTTAAAACAAAAATGCAAACCTGTGCTGGAAATGTTGATGGTAGGAATTTTGGCATTGCTCCATTTGATGATGATGAGGCAGTTAGCTGAAGTAATTCATCAAAAGATAAAATTGTGGTTGGATTATTTTGTTGGGAATTTGAAGAGGAAACATTTTGTGGGGAAGTATCTGTTGATTCGGTTGAAAGATTAAATGTTTCACGAAGAACGCATCTAAAAAAGGAGAGGAATAAATGAATATTCATGTTTATAAAAAAATACAAACTTTGAACAAACACCACTTGAAGCGTGATAACATTCGTCCAGTTGTCGACCAAACATAAATATATTATATAGAAGTGATATGTAAGCTTAGAATTTAGAATTTGTCACCAGTAAATAAACGTCAAAAAAATCAATTAATAAAACTATAAAATTTTTAATGTAATTTGCATGACGTGGTAAATACCATTGCAAAAAAGTGATTGAAAGCTTTGTCGACAATGTGGGGGAAGTAAAAGAAATATAAAAAGACGATATGGTAATATGCTTTGATGTTGTAAAAAAAGTCTGAGTTTAAATTTTTAGCTTCAAAATTGACACCTCACGATTCATAAAATGTTGAATGACATTTTGCCAAATGTATGACAAGGTGCAAGATTTAATTAATTTTAAATTTTTATTAATCAAAGTCAAAATTAATTAAATTGTTAATAAATTAAAAGAAACTTAAAGTTTAAAAATTTGTAACTGTCAGGTTCGATTATATGGAAAAAGTAAATTGTTAAATACCCACAATATAGACATTTATTAGTATAAAGAATAATTAGAGAATATATTCTAAATGTATACAAATGTAGCATAGTTAAACAAAATGATAGAAAAAGGTTAAATAATAATCTTTTTTAATTTAATGTTTTAATCAACTCACAATACTTTTAAATTAGTAATTGCAATTTTCACTTGATTGAAATTTTTTATTGGTGGCAAATTGAATCTATTAAATATGTTAACCTATACTTTTATAACATTACTTTTTGTTTCAAAAAACTGTATTAAAATTACTGTATTAGAAGTTGTGTTTTAAATGTGTGTTGCAAAAATACTTTTATATAAAATAAAATTTATTATTTGCGAGATAATATTTTGTTTATGATTTTGATTTAAAAATAATTAAAATTTTTGTTCAAAAATCTGTCCAAAGAAGTCCTTCTTCGGTTCGGTTTGTTGCGGAAATTTGACTTTCATTTAATTTTTCATCCGATGACGTCTCTTTTGAAGTTGATTCATCTGCGAATTTTACGGGTTCAGAAGGACTTGCAAGACCTGGAGGGGGAGCGGGAAGTTCTTCGGTATCTTCATCATCTTCTTCAGGGTCGGGTTTTGCAACGGGAGCTTCTTTTGATGGCGGGGTTGCTGATTTTCGAATAATTTGTGTTTCTTCAAATCGAACATTGGTTGTTTGCCGTCTTGGATCATTTCGTTTTGTATTTGCAGGTTTTTTGGAAATGGGATATCGATCGGATGATAAGGATCTTCGTCGCATCACATAATCAACGACATTTCCAGTATCAATCGTGGAAAGCGAATGATCTTCTGAAGAAAAGCTATCTTGTGAAGGGAGTCGACGTCGTTGAACCTTTAAATAATATAAAAATGATTAATTGTAAAATGCAAAATATAAAATAATAATTACCAAATCAATAGTTTTATGATGTTTGCTGACATCAATATTTTGTTTCTTTTTTGTTTCGTCCGTCGGAGTAAATGTGCTTAAAGTTGTTGCAGAAGTGGAATCTAAGTTTCGCATGGTTAAAGTATACGGTATTTCACCATTAAATAAATGCAATTTTTTTATTTCAGGTCGATCAACACTTTCTACAGAAATTAATGTTGGTTTTTCATTTCTATGTTTTTCTTCTGGCTGTTTTCCTTTACTCAAAACCGATAATTCTTGGGCATCTTTTAAAACACTTTCCAAGGGCTCCAGTAAACTATCAAAGCAAATTTCTTTGGTCGACTTTAATGGCTTGATAGAGACGGTTGGGGGCGTTGGGTTTCTCTAAAATATAAGCATATTATATTTAATATAAAAGATATATAATATTACCTCATGACTTGTGATTACTGTAGTTGCATTAATAATGTTTTTTGGCTTTGGTGGAACTTTTGGTTTTTCGAGTTTTTTAACATTATCTCGTACACTAATGCCCTCAGGAGTGATCAACAAATTTTCTTTATGAATTACTTTTCCTTGCAAAGGTCCGGTTGCACCGTATGTTGAAGTTATTTCTGTTTTTGTTGCTGAAGGACTTGGTTCCTTTAATTCAGAAGAAGGCTTTCTAGAAGTTGCAATACTTCGGAATCCTGTTTCTGGTGTCACTGGACTAAAGCTTGATAATCCTACAGATGATGTCGGAGGTGGCTGTTTAATACGATGTACAACTGCATACTTTGATTCATCTGTTGAACTTCCACTTAATGGTGTTACAATCATTTTTTTAGTCTCATTGTATTCAGAATTTTCAAATTTTCCAGATGGCGCAAATGTACTACTTGATCTTTGATGCATTGGTGATAAAACAACTGGGCGAATTATATTGTTTGTTTGAGTTGGTGGAGTCATTTGTTTTTGTTGCTGTTGATGTGATTGGGGTGGAGGAGTTGCTTCAGGACCGTCAATTGGTATTGGAACAGCATCCCGAAATCTTGTTATTCCTCCAGCAGCTAATGATTGTCTCATAACCTGTGCATATCGGGATGATGGAGTACTTTTCGCTCGATTATTATGCTCAGAATATCCTGAACTATCATCGTCATCATCGGATCGATGCTTCTTTTCTATTTTTGGAGCCCCAATTTTCTTTACAACGACATTTCCAATTCTTTTTGTTGTGAAAGTAGTTGAATAAACTCGTGGATCTGTGGCTGACGAGGCAACATCAGATTGTGAAGATGAAGCTCCATGTTCTAAATCATGCAATTTGTAAGATCCTTCACTCATGTTATCCAGGTAATAATCAAAATGTGCATTTGGATTATTTACTTGATCCAAAAAGTTATCTCCTGATGCAGATTTTTGTGGATGTGTTTCCATTTTTATCTCAAATTCTCGACAAATAACTTTAATATCATCTCCAAGAACATTTGGAAGGGACAATGACATTGGATCTGCATGTTGTTGTTCAGATATTGATATTTCTTTAATTGGCTCATGTTTGGATTTGAAAGTTTTTTGATGGATATATGGATCTTTTGTGGATGATTCAAGATCACTAACACATTGCCTTTCATTATCTGATGCATAGGAGGTTGTTGGTTGATGAATACTTTTTGGACGATGTTTTGATTTAGGTGGCACAATTTCAGAATCTGAGGAATGAAATACATTATTTTCCTGTAGTTGCTTGCCATTTCCGTTGACTTTTGAAGGGGCTTTTGATTCATCATCTTTTGGCTTCTTAGTTAAGGAACCAGTTGTTGCATCAATAACATTAAATTGAATATGCCGAGTTGTTGAACCTGAACGACTGGCACTTGGTCTCAAAGGTCGTGAAAATGGTTCACGTCGTTTATGATGCTCCCGAACATAATCAATAAGTTGCTTTTGTGTTCGACCATGATAACGAAAAGATGACCCTCGCGAAAATAATTTATGCTCTTTTTTTGGTTCAGAAATTTCAATGCATCGAAAGAATGCATGATGTTCAACACATTTCTTCCAAAAATTCTTGCATTCATTCCGAGTGTCAAAGCTAAATTCCACTGTTTCCTTGTAATATGGCTAAAAATTATGAAATTAAGTTATTTTTTTGAAATATTGCTGCTGAAAAACTTACATTACTCTCCGGATGAAGTTTTAAATGGAGTCTAAAAAATGAAGAAATTAATTGGAACGCGTTCTTCAAAATATTAGTTTGATCACCCACTTTTTTCTTTTGAAACTTAATTTTCTAATTTTTGCCCATGAAAATACTGAAACAGAAACAAGATGATGAAATACTTTGACGCCATTATGATTGATGGATAAATTTACATCGGTTCCTTCGATATCTTTTGCAATGTGCAATTTAATTCCATAGAAATCACATCGTCTTGCAACTTCTAAAAGATTTAAATCCGCTTCCCCGGGAGACATTCCACTAAAAATAATCCTTTAAAATTAGCCAAAGCTTAAAAAAGTTTACATTAATTGTTTATGAATTTCCATAACTTTTATTTGAAATGCTACAGTTTGATGCGGAATAAAAGATATGGGAGATAAATATGTATGATCGGGATAATCTTCAAAGGAAAAGTCACCGCAATCTGCTTGAACAATATACGCAACGAGCAAAGCTGCTGTATTTTCATTGCAAACAAATTCACCTTGAGCCAAGTCACGCCGGATTTGAAGGGATATTAGATATCTGAAATCTATACTTATTCAAAATTCCTATTTTCATGAACTGTATAACCTTGTATATTCTTCTTCCAAGTCAGCTGGATTTGGAGTGTAAAATTTAACAATAAAATAAAATCTTGCCTAAAAATTGCAAATTTAAGTCTTTAAAATAAATATGTAAATATACAAACATCAGATTGTGTTGAAGTAATTTGTCTTAAAATAGATTTTTCTTTATCCAGCCATACTTTGTTACCGTAAACATCAATAAATTCAAGTCCAAAATAATCGGATTCAAGTAAATTTAAATGTCGACAAACTTCATCAAATAATGCTTGACCGGTTGCTTTATGCTAAAAGAAAACAATGCTTTTTCAAACTTTTCTGTTTTGGATTTTTTATTTTTTAAGTATTATGTTTAATTAATTTTTGTGTTAACCTTAATATTATGCATATTTATTTTAAATGGCTTTTACTATATATTATATTTTCTTAGATGCGGTCATTTTTTTCTATAAGTTATAGACTATAACATTCAAAAATTTTATGCAACAACTTCTTTTTTCGCTTTGTTTATACGTCAAAAAAGATGCCACTGCAGTGATTCCGGAAATAACGAAAAAAAGAACAAAGCTAAAAAATGCCATTTGTCTTTTTCTTGCCTTTTTCTTTTTTTTTGCTGCTACCAATTTGTAATCAATTTTACATAAAACATTGCTGCAGAAGAATAAAACACTCGACAGCTGGTTGGTCAACAGCGACAGCATGTAAGGAAACTTACACAAATAAAAGAAAAATATACTACTTTCAAATGTTAGTCATTTCGGGTCTCTTTGAAAAAATGCGTAATTCTTTTAAAATTGCTTTGATTAATTACAAATTTTTTTATCAAATGTTTTTCGAAAAAGTCACTGACAGAAATGAATGAATGAATGCTTCATTAAAACGTAAAAAAACTTTTTTTGCACTGAAGCGTTTTCAAAATGAAAAAGTTTTATTTTTTAAAATTTTTTGTTTAAATGTTTTAAAAAAAGATGTAAACTAAGATACCCCAAGATGAAAAACAGCTGTTGTATCATCGAGTAACCGAACTTTAATACACATTAATTTTCCTTTTCTTGGATCCAATCCTGGAGGAGGTGGCTACAAAATAATTTAATGTTAACTTAATCTTATTAAATCACAATGTACATACAAGTCCAACACCATGTGGAATTTGTGATGAAGTCGGAGCTGGAATCGGTTGATGAAATGATACAGTATGGGATTGGGAAGGATATCCATGAACTTTTGTTGTCGAAGATGAATGTGGTGCCATCATCGGCATAACTGATGCTTGGCATAAGGCACTATAATAATTAATGAAAAAACACATGATAGTTTTTAAAGAAATGTAATATATTACAAAAGTTCTATTTGAATATTCTGTTTGAAAGAGCCACGCAAAAGTAATAAAACGTTTTATGAAGAAATCATGGATTTCAAAATAGATCGGATCAAAGTAAAAAAAATGGATGGAGAAAAATTATTATCATAAAAATATTTTGAATAGCATTTTTTGCAAGAAAAAACGTCAAAATAAAGATATTCCAGAAAAGTGACCCAATATGAGTAGTGTCTCCATCTTATATTTCCATCTTAAATATCCCCGGGGAAAAGTTGGAAATTTAAAAACTTTAGAAAAATAAGCACGAGAAAATATTCATGAAAAAAAACATGTCACAATTCTGTTGTTTAAATGATCGTTTTATACGTTTTTAAAAAGCATAAATATGGGGAAAATACAAAAGAATGTGTAAAATAGGCCCCTTTAAATTATTATTAAAAAAAGAAATAAACTTTAAATTTGTTCAAGAAATATTTCAACAAAATTCATATAAATTTTAAAAAATCTAATAAAGCAAAGGTTTATGTTTCCTGTCCAAAAGATGATAATTTGAAAACAAATTGTTTTGCCATAAATGATGAAAACATGAAAATGACCACATCACACAGAATACTTTTTCTTCAACGCCTTTCTTACATCTTTTTTTGCCGTTTTCCATTTTCAAATTTTTCACTCTCTTTTTTTCTTGCCCCAAGGGAAAAACTCAAGTATAAAAATAAATTAAAGAAAAACAAATTCATCAATTTGTTTTTATAATAATAACTTTATTAAATTCAAAATAATTAATTTATTTACTTTTTAGAAGAAAATTTATGAAACATACGAAGAAAATAGAATTTAAAATTTTTTTTAGGTGTATCAGAGAGAATTCTTTTCATTGATTAGAAACGACTGAACCGGTGCTAATTCAAAACCGTTAAAATTTTATTCCCTTTTTGTTTTCCTTAAGGACCCTTTGAAAATGAAAGGATATTTCGGTATCGAATTACTCAAAATCTCTCACTCTCCATTCATCGATGATGGAACTTGATCCCCCATTTTCTTCTCGTTTTCACTTTCTCCTTCGGGGTTTTCTTTTGCCTTTTTGAGGTCACTTTTTTGAAATCCTGAATTTTGGAAGGAAAGCAATGAATAATTTTTGAAAATGAAACGATTAAAAGATAAAATGAAAAAGTAAAGTCATAAAATGATTATTTTTTTTATATTATAGATTCAAGGTCAAAAAAACAGTACTTTTATGAGCAGTAAAAACAAACATTTTTTTATCAAAAAGTAATCAACTTTTAAACATTTTTTTCCATAGAATAAAGAAAAAATCCGAAATTCATTTTAAAAAAGCCAAAGAAAAAGATGAAACAAATGAACAGCAAAAATAACAGAATAATAATAAAAAAATATTAGATGTTTTTCGCCATCATCCATCCATTCTATTCTGGAATTTTTCTTATTTTTTTAAGCAAAAGCATAAAATCTTTCATTTTTTTGTTGTTGTTCAAAAAAGAAAGTGAAAGCTTGGAAAATGAGAAAAGCTGTCACAAATGCAAAACGGAAAGGAAAGGCAAGAAAAAGAAAGGAAAAAGTAGAAGCTGAGAGGCAAGGAAAAGAGAGAGGAAGAGATGGAAGGACCCCAACGGCGACCACTCTTTTGGCTTTGAACATTATTTTTTCTGGTTGGTTTTTTAAAAGGAAAAAATAAGAAAGAAAGAAAAATAGCCGTCACTTACTTTCTTTCGCCTTTGGGTTCAAGTCTAAGAAAGAATGAAAGAACGCAAGAAAATAGTAAAAGTAAAAAAAAGTTTATGGTGGAAACGCAAAAGAGAGAAAAAAAGAAGCGTTTCAAACAATGCCAAAATAAAAAAAATAAATTAAACTCACTTTTGGGAGAAAAAAACGTAAGAAAAAAGTGGAGTTTTTTTATGTATTTTTTGGAAGAACAAGTAAATAAAAGAAAGAAAAATGACCCAACTTGAAGAAGCATTTTAAGGGGTTGTAGCATGGGGCCTTTTTTGAACAGACGTTTTTTATTTGCAAGGATTTTCTTTTCTTAGAAAAACCCTTTTTTGGAGAAGTTATTTAATGTTTTTAGAGAGAGAAAAACATAAATAACCTTTCTTTGACATTAAAATAACAATGGTTTTAGTAGATTACAAAAGAAGAACGAATTTTTTCATTTTTTTAAACTTTGGTTCGTAACTTTATTCTTTCTCCCATTTTCAGTTTTAATATATAAAAACTACTGAATCGTATTTTTCGAGACATAGAAAACTATTAAAATAAACAACACAGTTTTCATGTTCATTTATTTATACAGGCGGTATATACAGTAAAATTAATAAAAATTAAATTAAAAGACGATAATGGCTTGTATTTTTAATGGCATGCTTATGTGATAGGGACAATCAAGAATTAGAATAGTGTAAAGATTATAAAAATTTTTTCAAATGATCATAGTCCAAATGGTGTCGCATATTCTTACCTAAGTCAATCATGTTTTAAAAAATTTAAACAAAACAATTATCAACAAGAAAAATATCTTTTTTTTCAATTTTCTTCCAACATTTAAAAAACGGAACGCGGCTGTTTATTAAAAAAATTTCCGTTAACAACAAAAAAATGGATGGGACCATATGGTGGTATTAGCTGAACAAAAGAAAGCGATCACACAAAATATAAGTCACTAACAATTTTTTGTCCCAAAGTGTAAAGGCTTTTAACAAGCTGTTTTTAGTAGGGCAAAAGAAGATGAAAACATTTGAAGGGAAGCATTCACATTTTTCGTTCTCGAAAAAAAGAAAGTCGTCTTCAAGACACGGCAAAGTCCACTACTATTACTGAGTGCATAATCAAGTTATGGCACTCTTTTTGAAAAAAAGAAGAAAGAAAATTCAACGAACAACAAGAACTAAGTCCTGGGTTTTAAAGCTTGCAAAAAAGAATTTTGCATTTTGACTAAAAATATAAAAAAAGAGGAAAAAATCTTTCTTCTTTTTTTGCCACATCTGTTGACTACTTTGGAAGAAAAAAATGTATTATTAAGCCCAAGCTTGAAATTATTATTGTTCAATGCAATAATTTTGGTTTTAAATATGAAATGTTTCTTGAATAATAATTTCGGAAATGAAAAAAAATTAAAGAAAGTAGAAGAAAAAAAGAATTTAAAGCAATCAAAAATTATTTTTAAAAATGTGCCCTGGATTCCGGATTCCGAATCATAATTTTTTTCCCGGACAGCCTTGCCCTGGGGAAAAAAAATATCTGACTTGTTTTTGATTTTTTTGATGTCAAGTAATTCAATGTTGGATTTGTTCATTAAAAAAATTTACAAAATTTATTTTATGAACAAAAAACAGTCACGCATACAGTATACATGTTTTTACTCTTGTTGAAAATTTTCAACATATTCAATTTTTTCATTTGGTGGATAATCAACCGCCCATTTAATAACGAATTCTTTTTCTTTTTCGGGTTGAACGATTTCTGTCCAAACAAGATTATGCAAATCATCAAAAATTGCCCCAACGGTTGGCACTGCAGAGCCCTGATTGCTGTCTTTTGATTCTTTTGAAGCGGTGTAATTTTTGATTGTTTCAGGAGCCAAAATTCGAACTTTTATTTTTTCTTCAGACGATTTAGGAATTGGCTCATGTAAGATAATATTAATTGATTCATTTCGCTTTGTATTTTTTACAACAATTCTTTGCTCATTTCCTGATGAAGAAGTTGAAGTAAAAACTCCAATCTAAAATATATTATGTGGTTTAGTGTTTAAATTCAAACTTAAAGGGACACACCTGTGACTGAAATTTATGGGTTGGCTTATAAATTACTTTGACAGCTTTGTCAACTCCTAAAGAACAATCGAATTTTTCGCCAGGTGAAACAGCATTCAAATGAAGGGTTGTTGAAAGGGAATTATCAATATAAACATTTGCGGCACCAGGAAGAAGCGGATAATTACTGTTATTGATTACTGTAGCCATGAGATAAACTTTTACATCTTTTTTAGGAACACATTCATGATGAAGATATGCAATCAATGTTTCGGAAGTAATTGAAACCTTATGTCTTGATGGAGCAGAAGAAATTGTCTTCTTTTGGGGAATGCTGAATGTTGTCGAAAGGACACTTTCCTCGGCAACAGCGATCACTTTTTTCATTCTTGGGGCATCTGCTGTTTCTGGAGCAATCCCAAGAGCCATGCATTTTGAGGCAGCTCCAAAAACTCCCCCGCCGGCACCGCCTCTTCTTGCCAAAGTTTGAATTACTGGAGGAAATTGAACAATTGTGCTTCCAAGTTTTGGTAAAACATTTCCAAGACTTGGCTGTGCAGTGGAAAGAGCCAATTCAACATTTGCCCAATCTTCACCAGTTTGTTGTTGAATATTTGCATAATAAGAAAGAATCATTTCCGGTTGATTCAATTTACTTTTAACCCGAAGATCATATGATGCTGTCCAGGAGGCCCCGTAAACTTGATAAATCAATGTTAACTCATTTTCTTCGTCACTTTCACTTTCAATTTCAATTGAAATTATGCTAAAAAAAGATGGATGATAAAAACACGGGAATAAAATAATGAAACAAACTTTTTAATTTTATTGTTCCAAGTGTATTGATTGATTTCATTTTGTAATCGTTGAATTTCTTCTTCGTAAATTTGAATCCTTTCTTTCACTTCTTTGATCCGTTTATGAAGTTCCAAAACCTTTTTTTCATAAAAGCCAAATAAATTTTCCATACTCGTTTCAGTTCTTTCATCAAAAACTGCAACTTCCTCCTTTTTGTCAGATTTTTCAGTAAATTTATTTAGCTAAAAAATTTTAAATATCAATTATTTGGACATGATTAGGATAAATTATTTACCAAATTATTTAAAGCTGAAAGTTTTGAATTGAGAACTCCGTTCAATTCTTTCTCAGTTTCACATTTGCTTTGAACTTCTTTCATTTCGGCTTTCAATCTTTTAATTTTATCCAAATCATCAATTGAAGGATTTGAAGGTTTGGCCTCAAATTTAACATCAAAAATTGTAGCATTTGCAAGTCCATCAACAGAAATAGAATTCGGTACCAAAGAAGACGCAACATTTTCAAGTTGAATTTCATTAAGACCAAATTTAAGCGGAACTTTAAAAGTCCGGATTATTTCAGCTCTGTCGGTAAAAACTGTTACAGAATGAATGGGAATTTCACGGGCATTTAAAACTTGAATACTGCGTTCATTTGACATCTTTTTTGTTTTAACCTACAAAAAAAAACTAAAATCAAAGTTAAAAAACGCTAAAAATTTTAAATCTTTAAAACAAAGAGAAAAAAGTATAAAAAAAATCGTTGAAGTCGAATGTTTCTTAGCAACCGTTGTAAAAAATATCTAACGAAAATGACACTTTTTGTGATACTTTTATATTGAAGAAAATGGTTAAATTTCAAAACACGGAAGAAAACTTTCCCTTCAATAAATTTCTGCGATGATTCATCACAAACAAAAAAATGCAAACAAAAAAGAAGAAAAAGGGTGAGGAGTTTTTTTTAATTGCAAACATTTTTTTGGGTGCGTTCAATTTCAAAACGTCGATTTTTACGCTCACTTTTTACGACAAACATTTGATTCTATTTTTTAAAAAAGGGTTAAAAACTGAAACAAAAGTATTATGATTTTTGAATCGTCTCATAATCTTTTTTGAATAAAATTTAAAAAATAACATAAAGGGCTTAAAGGGAGCGTACCAGATAGAATAAGTTTTATTTTTTCAACACACGTCCTCCCACCCCGAAAGCTCTCTACTAATCGAGTAAAAAAAATTTTTTTTTCAAAATTTTACTCGATTAGTAGAGAGCTTTCGGGGTGGGAGGACGTGTGTTAAAAAAATAAAACTTATTCTATCTGGTACGCTCCCTTTAAGAATTTTTTTTGCATTTTTTGTATTGTTATTTACGTAAACTCGAATAAATAATACCTTTATTTAACAAACAGAATTTCTCTCAGATAAAATTAACACTATAAAAGGAATATCTCTGAAACCACATATAATTTACCTAAATAAAAAATCATTACTAAAGTAATTATGAAAAGATTGAATCCTGCACGTTATGTTATAGGATAAAATATAAGTAAAAATATTTAATTAAAAGTTATTAATATTATTTATTCATTAATGGCAAGCAAGCGGAAAAAAATAAAAAACAGAAAAGAACCTCGTATTTTAATTCAGCATCAAAAAAATATTTATATCTGAGTCAAAAATAAAGTTCAAACCCGGAATAAAAAAAACAATAAAAATGGTTAAATCATTTTAAGAACCTGAGAATTTATAAAAAAAAGCACACAAAAGACATTTTTGTGAAAGAAGAAAGCATTTAAATATCAAAGCCTCCAATTGAATTTAAAACATAGGTAGCATCATAGGTATTATTCATGGATGCATTATTTCGAAGAATAAACTAAAAATTTGCATAAATTTTAATTTATAAATCTTATTGATTAAAACATACTTCTTGATCACCAAAGAAATCTTTAAGTCGTTCAAGCATTCCAATGAATGATTTTTGTAGCATTTCTTGATACTCTTGTTGATCAGATCTTATTGCTTTTGCATTCACTTCTAAAGCATCTTGAAGTTCGGTCATCAAAATTCTAAAATTCAAAAGGTTTAAAGTTGCTTTAAAGTGAATAAAATTTCTCACTTGAATGATGCTACAAGTTTGTCAATTCCATTTTGGCCATACCGTTCTTTTTGAACCGGGGAAGTAAAGGCTTCTGCGTATGCAAGCACTCCAACATTTACCTAAAATGTTTAAACCTTAAAAATACGCAACAAAAATTATGTGAATATTACAGTTGGGCTAACGGATCCCTGAAGAAAGAGTTGAAGTCCTTTAAAATCTAAACGAGCAATCGCGGCAGCTTCAACTCCATTAAATGCACATCGAGGGGGAATTCCGGCAGCGGCTAAAATTCTTCGAATTTGTGAAGCTTTTTGCCGGAGGCTATCACATGCAAGTTCAAGCGGATTCAACACAACTTCATTCCGAAGTACAATTTTTTGTCGACGAGTTTTTGATGGAAATGGTCCTTCCACTAAAAACACATAAGTAATATAATTGTGTCCCATTATTTTTGCCTAAAAACTCCCAACCTGTCAAATAAACCCTTCTCAATGAAAGTTTTGCCATTTCTGGGGCATCCTTTTCAACGCTTTCATCAATCAATTTTTCTTCATAATAAAAATTTTTAACATTTGTATGTAATTCATATGTCATTGGATCTGTTGATAATTTAATGTCAAAGCTATTTGCAACTTTTTCATCAGAACTTTCATTATTTTGAATAGAATTTGGAAGTTTTTGTGTTGGTTGAACATGTGTCATTTGAATATATGCAACATTGGATTTTAGGGTTTCAGGTTCAAGTTTGTCCTCGGGCAAACATTGAACTCTATCATGTCCAAGAGCGTGTTGGGTTGCCAAAACCATTCTTTCGCATGCTTCAGCCAATGATGTAAGACCATGTTCTTTGTATATCCATTCCGTTCTGTCTTCATCCCTATAATTTCATAGATGTCGTTACCGAGATTATTTTTAGATATATTTTTTTACCCAAAATTTGATTTTCCAAAAAATACAACTCTAAAATATGTTCCCAAATGTCGTTTTCCACTTGCTTTGATTTCACCGGCTCGACTGTAAGCTTGTTGCAGTTCTGAATAAATTGAAACCAATGCCTAAAAATGTTTAATTACACACAAACATGTTGTTGAACATGTTTATTTTTAAGGTATTTCAATTTTTTTTTGTGTCAACTTTCAAACAATTTTTTAAAAAATAAATTGGAACATTTGCTTATTTCAAAAAACAATAAAAAATTGTTCCTTTTTTTGCAGACTTTTGGTTTCGTAATTTTTAGTCAGTAAATAAATGCCATAAAAATTGTGAACTAAAGAATTAGAAGCCCTTAAAAAGAAAAAGTCTGGCACATCTGCTGTTCAAAATTTATGCTAACCATATAATCCAGAAAAGATGAATTTTACGTCACATAATTCCAAATCTACAGTATCCTTTTATATGCATAATCATTTTTTACGTAGAGCTGATTAAACTACAAAATTTAAATGAAAAAAGGAAAAAAGAACTCCAAAGGATTCTTTTAATATAAAACGGAAATGCCAGTTTTTTTAAAATTTAGCTGACCTTGAAATTTTTAAGCTTTTCGTAAATCGGAATTGCAATTCGGCAAATTGGTCCAACAGCTTCGTATCTTTCAGCCAAAATTAAAGTTTGAACTGTTGCTTCAACTTTATCAGTCAGGGAATCCTGAAATGAAATCATTTAAACATAAAATTGTTTAAACACTTTTCTTGGTTTATTAGTATTTGAAAAAAGTCGTTTAATTCAAAAATCAAGATAGCTCTGTTCAATCTGAAATAAACAGTTTGAACAAACTTTTATGTAACTGTTTGAATAACAAAATGAATAAATTAAAAGAAACCGTAAATTTAGATAAAATAACACAAATGCAAAGAACTTTTATTTTTAGAAACTTCTAAATTTATGGGATTAGCATCCTCATATCTCTAGTTTCAATGACATTGGGGTTCTTCTGAATGCGTTTTTAATCTGTAACTTTGTAAAATTTTGAAACCAAAAATAAAACGTTTTAAAAAAAAATCTTTTGTCAACTTTGGGACACATATTTTTAATCCTCAAAAAATATTCAAACAACAATTTTATTTATTTCTTTCTTTCTACTGCAACAAGATAGTTTTGAATTCAGAAAGAGAATTAAGTTGTTCATGAAGATTACAAACAAATAAAAGTTGTTGCTGTTCGTGATTTTTTATGGCATAAGTTTTTATGTTTTCTCTGATTACTTTTTGCCATCAAATATTACGGTAGTTTAAAATAAAGTGTCATTATGCTATTTCGGCAATAATTTAAAAAACGACATGTTTTACAGTGAAATTTTTAGATTATTATTCTTCAAAACTTTGTCAAAAGTTATTTTTCGATTTTGCCTTTTTTTATTTTCTTAGTATTTTTTGTATTGACTCATAATAATGAAAAAAACTTATGAGTTTGAGTACTTATCATTAAAAAAGAATTATGAAAAATTAATATTTTTAGCCAAGCAGAAAACTGCAAAGGCTTTAATTCTATAATTAACACCCTCACATTTTATATCTTAATTATTTTCGAAGTTTTTTATTTATGAAGTGTATGGGTGACTGATTTTGTATTATTGTAAAAATTATTTTAAGGACACATGGGCTTGCAAGTTACAGGATATTTTTGTTAAAGATATTTTGTAATTATTAACTTCGTTTCCTATATTGGTCTCTATTTCGGTTACAACTTTTAAACAAATTTTTGTTTTACAAGATGCCCTTAGTTTCTTTTTTTATCGTAATAAGAGATAAATGTTAAAAAGAAAAAAGGCATTTTTAAAAGAAATAAATTGGCTTCAAAAAATTAACGACTGAATGACTACCCCAATACAAATTCATCCGATTATATCTTCTTATTATTTTTTTACTCTCACATTTGTCTTCTTTTAAAAAATGCCAAAGGTAAAAAAAAGAGGAGGAGCACAAAAATTTTCTTTAATGAAAAGCGGAAACTCATTTTTTTACAGAGAATAGTATAAAAGTAGTAATTTTTGATATTATCTTTTTTAGTAATTCTTTTTATTTATTTTGTTAGTAAATAGAAAACTTTACTTAAAAATTTTATGATTTTTTTTAACAGTTAGCGTTTTTTATTGATTTGATTCTGTTTATTTCATCACCTTTTGAAAAAAAAATGTTTCCTTCTGTAAAAAATACTTCATTATTGTTGGCTTTAATATTCATATTTGTTTCGCCCTGCAGCTGTGCCCCAAAGCATCGGCATCGTCGACATTTATATGCTTTACAATCTCGTCATAAAACAATGCATAATTCAAATCCAAAACCTGTTGAATTTTCTGGAAGTTTAAAAGATTTGAATGCATTAAATGATCAAGACAAATCAAAACTTTTGCATGGCTTGCAAAATTATATTGTCAAATATGCTCCTGATTTGATTTTAAGCAAACGTCCAAGTATTACAAAAGTTGGTGGTACTGTAACAGATGATGCTATCGTAAATATTTCAATTCATACAAATGCATCCGGATTTAAAGCGACTACCGAAAGAGAATCCATAAATTTGTCACTTCAACTTACAAAAATTGCCAAACAAAAAGTCGAAATGGCTTTAACACCACAATTTTCAATTCTTAAAAGAAAAATGGCCAAAACAGCAAGGGAGAAATCGACGATTACAGATTAGTCTTTGAATATTTTTTCGTAGAAAAAAACCGCTTAAATATTTTTAATCAAAATGTTTCTTGTGTCTTATATATCTTATGTGGGGG
Organism: Panagrolaimus sp. LJ2414; assembly: GCA_024447195.1. Classification (NCBI taxonomy): domain Eukaryota; kingdom Metazoa; phylum Nematoda; class Chromadorea; order Rhabditida; family Panagrolaimidae; genus Panagrolaimus; species Panagrolaimus sp. LJ2414. Next base: position 11,343,738 of record JAMRXY010000016.1, read on the forward strand.
TATTGATTACAGTATTACGAGTATAATTTTGTTTTTTCATTTTGCCTTTTTTGCCATAAAAAATAAACAGTTTTTTAAAAATTTTGTTTTAAAATTCAAGAACAAATATGTGAATGCTTTTTGCAAAACAAAAAACAAATGTTAAAAATCCAATGTTTAATCTTTCACTCAAAAAAAGAGAAACCAACCAAAGTAAAGCCTGCTTGTTGGGTATTGTCAAGTTCAATAGCAGCTCCGACATTTTCGTCTACAGTAATCCTTTCATTAATAAAATCCAACAAGGACCAATCAACGGTAATTAATTGCTTTTGTGAAAGTTCTTTTGCAATAATTACAATTGAATGTGCTTGGCAAACCTTAAATTTCAATACTCTATTAATTTTCTGTGAAAGATTAAAAAAAATCCTTACAGCTGCTTCAGAATACCATCTTTCATTCATATGAGTTTCTGCAAGTGTATCGAACCATGTACATCTTCTATAAAATTTACATATTTTTTTAAGATACAAACAGATAATATCAAAAATGTTACAATCTTGCTGATCCTCGATAACTATCGGCTAATTGAATATGCAAATCTGCTAAACGAATTGGATCATCTGCAGCTTCAGATAAAGCTCCAGTGGCACTTAAAACTCCGCGAAGTTGTGAAATTAATTCCATTACGGCAGATTCAAAGGGAGAAAGTTTTTTCTCGTTTGATTGAGAAGCAATTAAAGCTTCTAAAGCTGACAACCCTCGATCAAAATATGGGCTTGTTGCCAGAGGCACCCTTGCACCCAATAATCGTGCCAATGCTACACTTGTTTGTGCACCTTAAATTTGCTGATTATAACAGATTAAATTTATAAGCTTAATAATATGATAAAACTGACCAGGGCGACCTAATAAGCCTAATTTATAATTTTTTTGTGACATTTTTGAAAAATGTTTTGCAGCTGAAACACTTTCAATCGCAGCTTCTTTGGCTAAAAAATTGAATTATCCTTAGAAACAAGTAGTTGAAAAAAAAACAAAATTTCAAACCCCTTTGTTCAAAAATAACTTCATATCCTTTTCTCAAAATAGCTTGAAGTAAAGCAGCACTTGCTTGTTGAATTCTTGGATATCGGCTATTTAGCTGCAAAAGCATTGCTTCAATTGTTACAGATAAAGGTTCCATTGGACCTTGATAAAAGAATTTTGATGTAAAATGACTAATAAAAATAGATAAAGAAGCGAGGGAATTAAGTCGAACGCTTTCAGGCCAGGATTCATCTAATAATCGAATGTAAAGCAGCAAAAGTTTATTGAATGAAATATCCGTTGTTTCTGTTGTAAGATTATTGCATCGAATAGCAAGTTCAGTCGATACTGCCTGGGTGATATCTAATACAGTAATCCCAACTTCTTGTGTCATTGAACATTCTTTGAAGAATGCCAAGGCATTTGACGATGTTGTATCAATATCTTCATTTCCATCAATGGGAAGTGAAGAAGATGATGGAGGCTCAGTCGTGCCAGATGAATTTTGTGAATCCATTGTTCCGGTGCGAGGTTGCAAATCACTTCCACCATAAATTGAAGGGGTCCGGGCTTTTTCATTAAACTGAAAATTTACTGTTGCCGCTGATTTTGATTGCAAATATCTTTTTTTGGCTTGTTGTTTAAGCAAATAATTTTTTCCAGGATATGCAAACATTTGAAGGGATAATTCTAGCAAATGCAAAAAGTCAATCAATCCGCTTGAATTTCCTTTTGTTTCTTGAAGCCTCCAAATATTTGACAACATTTTCTTTGGAATTTTTGAAAGTACAAATAAAACCGTTAAAAGGATATCTCTTGCTTCACTTTTGCTTAACTTTTCTGCCAAAGGTGTTGAAAGCATTGTTGTTGTTGTTGAAGGTTTATCAGAGGTAGCATCAGTCTCTGACTTTTTTATTTCATTAATTAATTGCTGTTCTGAATCATATAATTGCTTTGATTTGATTGAACTGGAATTATATGAGGATAAAGCTATCCATGTTACACCAAGTGACATGGTTGCTGCAACTTCTGGAGCTTCCGAAACAACTTTTGCAGTTGCATCAATTTCTTTAATATTATCAATGGCAAATTGAATTAACGGTAAATAAAGCAATGAAATTCTTCCTTGAGCAATTTTATCAGTGTATCGATAATCGGCTGAATGTTTTGCCAATAAGTTTCTTATCAATCCAATTACAAGAGGTCGATAATCTCTTGGCTCTCTCAAAGATGCCATTAATTCCTGTATTAAAATACCAGTAAGAAAATGCATTTGACAATAGCTTTCAGATATCCAAAAATGATCAGAATAATTTTCAATTTTTTCAACCTCATGGACATCATTGTTATAGGAAGATGATGCCGTAGTTGATGGGGAAGAAGATGAAAAAAGAGCAAAAAATCGAGAAATAAAGCCCGAATTATTTTGAATTTCATTGTAAACGCCTGTGGGGCCACCACGAAGAATTGAATTATAACGATCCGTGAGGAGGGGCAATGATAAAGGAATCCAATGTTCATGTCCTGCTAAAATTTGTAGCATATCAAATTTGAAGTTTCTTAGAATATGTGATTGTCGTGAAGTTGTAGCATCTTCAATGGTGTAATGATCATAGGTTTCAACAATGTAATGAATACGATTAAATATTGTATGTCGATCAACAAGGGATAAGCAACACTAAAAATTTTACAATAATTAATAAGAAATGAAACAAAAATAACTTTTATTTAAACTTACTCTTAAAAAATTTGCTAATGCAACATTTGCATTACTTGTTTCAGGCATGCAATGATTTTTACAAATTAATCCAATAATTGTATCAACTAATCCATCGATTCTGAATAAAAAATCTGGCGGAAATCGATCTTTTCTGGCTGCTTTGAACTTTTTCGTTTTCATCAACCATTGTGCCATTGATTTAATGACAATCTCCAAAAAGAACCATAGTTGTCGAAATATTCTTGCAAGTGCACGCTCTTCACCTCGCATATCATCCAAAAGTTTAATTAAAAATTTGCATATTGCTCCATGCGTTGTTTCTTCTCCATCATCTGAAGTTGAGGAAGAAAAATGGAAGCGAACAAAGTTTTTCAAAACATAATTGAAGCCATTTGTGTCAGCAGAATCAACAATTCCTATTGTAACTGATATGAGCTTCAAAGCAACTTCATTACTTTTACAAATTGGAAGAAGTGAAAAAAGCCTTCGAAGAACAATATGAAAATGTGGAATTAAACGATGGATTTCAACGTCATATAAGGCTCCAGCTTTATTTGCAATTTTCTCAAAAAGCTTTTCTTCATTCACATGGGAGGGATCTGTTACAGTATCGGGAGAACATGACCTTGCTGGAGGGGTTGTTTCTTTAGGGGTGGAGGCATCATTGGATAAATGACTGTTAGCAGTTTCGAAATCATAAAGTTTTTGACAAGATTGAAAAAATGCTTGTAAATTATCTTCAGTTGTAAAAACAGATGAAATTAAGCGTAACCGAACCCGGAACAATGGTCTGCCATTATCCAACCATTTAATATCAGGGCCTTTGTGCTTAACAATTAGATTTAAAATTAACTTTTATGCTTCAGATTAAACAACTTACTCCTTTTCCTTGACCCATTGATTGATAATGAATATAGCCAGCGGCTAGTGTTGAAGCAACGGGAAGATCAAATTCTTGTGAATCATTATTTAAAATTAAAAAATGTTCATTTCGATTTAATGGAAGCCAAGCAAATCCAACTGGAGTTTCAACACTTTCCTTTTCGGATTTTGGTGAAAGCGCATTTGCAACGCTTACATGTGTGAAAGAAAACAACAAATGATCTTGAGAATCAACAACAACCGGAAGCTGAATTTTAAATTCATCATTAAATGCAGGATTTTGTTCATGATATTGTACAGATGTACATGCTGATGATAAATATGGACCACAAATATTTGACCGATCAATTACTGCCTATAAAAAACCAAATTTTTAAAATTTGAATAATTTTGTTTAATTCACCTTTGCATTTGATCCTTCTCTTTTCGGGGAACTAACAAATCGAACAGAACAAGAAATATTTCTGGCTCTATTAAATGCCTTTTGTCCACCATAGGATAAACTTATGGGATAAACGTAAAGAAGATTTATGAGTTCATTGTAAGGTGCAGTAATAGTATCACCAAATGTTTGAAGTTCAAAGATAGGTTTTGGTGGATCGGTTTCGTTTTCTTTTGGATTCTTCCAAGGTTTCAAAGGTAAAAGTGTTGAAGAAATTTTATACGGAATTTCAGCAAAAGAGGGTAGGCTTTTAACAGCAATTTTAATACTTGCATTTGGAATAGGAGAAAGTTTTCCAATTTTTTCAGTTCTGAAAATATGCTAATTTTTATTATATAATTTTAACAAAAAAAGTTTCACAAACTTTGCACAATCAATAAGATGTTTTTGAAGATCAGCATCTGTTAATTTTCCATCTAATTTAAATATTTGCCATCCTCCATCGGCTGCTGGAAATCCAGTTCTTTTAAAAAGTGGACAAAAAGAAAATCCAAAAAGTGTATGGTATTTTGCAAGTTTTTGGCATGACAAAATTGTAGTTTTTTGAAGTTTGAGTCCTAATTTGGTATCGATTTGGGTCTTGCCATAAATTTCTGGAGAAATATCAGATAAAAGCCTTTCAATTCTTGCAATAATATAAATATCTTGGTTTGGGGAATTTAATGAACAAAGGGCAGTTGAAGCTTCAGAATTCATTAAAATTGAATATGGAATGTTATTAATTAAAGTCGGACTATTATGAGTTATAGGAGAGAATGGAGAAGTGGCTTTAGAAGTAATTCCATCAAGATAATATTTTTCCATGGATTTTGGGATTAAAGTTATTTGAAATTCTTCTGTCACACGCAAACAGTTTGCAACATCAAAAAGAAATATTCTAATAAAAAGCGGTTCAAATTGTTCTGATTGAGTTGAGGAAAGAGGTATTTTACAATTGAGATATTTAAAATCAATTTGAATTCGAAGTGGAGAAGGTTCTGCCGTTCGAGTTTCAGGCTCTGAATCAAGAAGCATTCGGGTAATCGAGGATGCGGTAATTTTTGACAGTAGGGAACACGGTTGTCCCTTTGGTGATGGCAGTGGTTCAAGATCGGAATACAATGCAAATAAATTTCTTCGTTCAACAACTGGAGGCTGTAAAGCTCTACCAACGGCATTTTTTCCTCTCCATACTTGATGTCCATTGGCATCAAAAGCTTAAAAAATAAATTTTTTGTTGAAGTTTAACTATCATATTTAATGACTTACAACTTCCCCCACTTCCATCTGATCCAATTGATTCTGTATCAGCTGTATTTTTAGTTGATATTGCAGAAGCATCCCGTGAATCACCGATTGATTGGGTGTCATCCTTGGAAGAAGCGGATAAAGCCCTATCAATTTCCAGAACCCAAAAAGTTGATTCTGATTCATTCTCAGGGGATAAAACAAGAATGGGTTTTTCAGATGCATTCCCATTTATTCCATTAAATAATTGAACAATAAATTTTCCCTTTTTATTTGTAGCACCCATGGTTTTTCGAATTTCAATTGGGGGTTGATTTGATGAAACATTTGGTTGCTTGTACAATTCAACAAACACGCCACCATTATCATCTCTCCGAATTATACAGTATCTTCTTTTATCACTCTAAAGAAAACAGAAATGTTATTTTAAAAAATGAATTTAAAGTTATAGTTTACATACTCGAAAATTATCAAACAAACTTGAATCAGTTGGTAAAATTGTTACAAATCCTTCTTTAACAATTTCAGACGGTTTTTCATTGTTGTACAATGCTGCTTTCTCTTCTGCCAACACATCAGATTCAAATTTCAATGACCCCAGGGCAGGGCAATCAATCCTTTAAAAAATTAAAATAATTGTTCATCGAAACTTTGGAAATTACTTTTTAAAATCACCCGCATATTCAATATAATTAAAATTAATAATTTTAAAAGGTTCTGAATAAAGTTGTAATGCTTCTCTTGTAAAAAGCCATTGGGCAATTTCAAGATGAGTTTTATTCACGGAAGGAATGGCGGTCCGTTCTTCAGGAAAAATATCAGTTTCCTAAACGAAGTTAAGTGTTGTAAAATTTTAAAGTATCCAAAAAACTACGGTTTTAAACTTCTTTAAAGTTTAAAAACTTAAACGAACTCTTTTAATTTTAAATGTAAAACATACCCCAATATCATCCCGAGGAAATAAAAGCAAGTCTCGATGGCAATCATTTTCCAACTGTGCACTTTTTTCTGCAATAAATTTTTCGTAATCAATTGGTGGAGTGGAAATTAATAAACGTCTCTAAAAATTTAAAAAGTCAAATAAAAATTCGCATTTTAGATACCATTGGATTTGCTTGAGTTACAGCATGAGAAGCTTGCTTTCTCTTTTTTTCAGCTTCTCCTATCTTTCCAACATGGGATGCAAACCTGAAAAATTTATATTACTACGGAAATAATTTCTACCCCGTAATTCCCAGAAACAGTATGCTCCTTAATTCAGAAAACTAAAATATTGCCGTACATTTGTAAAGGTAATTTTCTCTTAGTTACGTTAGTAAAAGTTCCCTTCGATGAAATTGATTTTTCTTGTGACAAAAGATCTTTTGTTGGAGTTTGAATACTCCCAGTTGAAGAGGAAGCTGATGTCGTAGATTGTGAGTAGCGCGAAAATGAACTTTTTATTGGCCTATGCTGGGTCATTTCGCTATTATTTTTAACCAAGGGTGGTTTTTTGGATTTCGACATTCCGATATTTCCAGTATATGAAGCCGATATCGATTCTTTAATGATTCGATGCGAATTTACAGAAGTCTCCTCAGACATGGTAATTAAACCTTGATTGAATTATAAAAATTTAATAAACACAAATTTGACGATAAACAACAGTAAAGAAAGAAACAACAAAAAATCATGTCATCTTTTTTTTTGTCGCTTCTTTTTTGGTTAAAAGCTCATCAAAAGACTCTTTTTTTCTAAAAATGCCGTTTTTTGTTTTGCCTTATTTTTTTCAGGGAGGTCTTAAGGGAATTTTGAAAAATGACAAATAGATAGCTGCCGATTTATTTTTATGCTAAAAACGAGCAGAAAAAAAGAAAATGTTATAGTTTTTCTTTGTTTTTTTTTGTGGGAGGGAAAAATAAGAGTTAAAGATAAGATTCTAAAAAGTGAGCTTCTGTGAAGTATTTGAGATAAAAAAAATATTTTTTCTATTTAAAGATATTTTTTAAAAGATAATGCCTGAACAGAACAAACCTATCAAGTTTAAATAAATGCATTAAAACAAAACGTGCAGAAGGTGGCCGTTGAAGGGCTGGGGATTTTCCAACGATTGATAAATTTGAAGTTGATCCATCAAAAATTTTATCTTCTTCAATATTGCCCAATGATTTGTAGATGGATTCTGTTTCATTGGTGAAGGAAGAATTCATTGAAATGTGATCTGAAGTTGCAGACTTTGGTATCTTTGATCTGGTAAATTTCAACATCGATGATGGTGAACCCCCATTACTTCCTTCAACTGTTGAAGCACATCGGGAAACTTTTGCAAATAATTTTGGACTGCTTGACGGAGACAGTGTAAGCTTTTGGGCTTCATGCCAGGATCGAGTTTGAAGTTGTCGTTTTGCCCGTGGACCCCGGGATGTTGATCGAAGTCTTGGAGGCATTTGTGTTAAATCAGTGAAGGAAGGATCCCGACTCAGGGGAAAAGTTTCAGAATGTCTTAATTTGGAATCATTTCCAATCGTGTTTAGTGTTTCTTTATCAACAGGAGAAAAAACAACAAAAAAGAATCCCAGGGAATCAAATTCAAATTGCCAATATAACGGCTTTATGGAATCTTTTGGATTTGAAACAACGGAACGACGCTTCGGATGTGGATCATCAAAGGATTGAGACTGCCGCCTCCAAAATGCTGGAATTGACGTTCCATCTGATCCTTTCCTCGATTTTCTCATATTTATTTTCTATTAAAATTGTAGCATTAAAAAAAGCAATAAACTCGAACAAACGAAACAAAGTTTGTTAAAGAAAAATGATTCGCTTAAAAAGGATGGATGACACACGCAAAATGAAACTGATTCACAATTATTATCAAGCAGGAAAAACATCGAGAAAAAAGTAGCTGCAAAAAAATTAAAAAAAGAAAGAAAGCTTCAAATAAGGTGCTTTCTTGAAAAGTTAAAATTAGCAAAGAAAAAAACAAACTAAATTACGTCAATAGTGTCGTCTCCTTCTCCCTCCTTTCATTTGACACTGCTGCTGCGCAAGAAAGTTAAGCCAACGTTTGAGCAAAAAAAGTTATATGCAAACATAAAAATTGTGTCAATATGGAATTCAAAAAAGATATCCAAACTGCTAATAAGAATGGCATTAAAACTGTAAAAAGGAAAGATTCAAAAATTACAAAAGAAATAACGTAAAGAATTTATATTAGGACGTTTTTTGATTTGTTAGAAAAAAACTTTATAGAACGAACGAAAAACTTTTAGAAAGCAATAAAAAGCATAAATTGCAAGAAAAAAAAACACAGTTTACAGATTCAAAGGGGAAACAAAAAAAGCAAAAAAAATTCGAAAAGCGTTAAAACGGTTAAAAAGTGACGAAAGAAAAAGTCTTAATTTTCAACGTGAAAAATGAGGATTCAGTTTTAAGGAGCTTTTAGAAGTTAATTTTCAATTCATTCCATTCCAAAATGGCAAGGCTTTTATTATTTCTTAAAATCCCAAAACGTTTATGATAAGAATTAAAAGGAGGAATATTGCAATTTCATTGCAAATTTAATCGATAACCAAACTCTCAGAATCTTAGGAACAAAATTTGCAATGTTGAAGGAAAGCATAAATGAGAGAAATCCGAGACATTGTTTTTAATGTCTGCACTAAAAATTGCAAGTAAAAATAAATAAGCAAACGTTCTGTTTTGTCTTGTCTAAAATTTTGTCACTTCTTTGATGCCAAAAATTCTTTTAGCCATTTAAAGAAAATCTCTTTTTTTTATGTTTAGAGTGAACACACACATTTTTAAAGAGAAAAAGAGAAAAGATGAAGAAAGCCTTTCCAAAAAAGTAAACAATGATATGTATAATTTTGTTAATCAGTGTTGCCTCTCAAAAAATAATGTTGCTTCAACAAAAAAACGACAAAAATGAACCGGAAAAAAGAATGACTGCAACAATGCTCTTTTTTATCAATTTCAACGGATGCGTTGAAATGAATCATTTGATAACCTTAAAATTGATGGGGAAAATTACTAAATTACTAAATTCAACAAAGAAATAAAAGCGACTATCCATAAACTTTATGACCAAAGTCTTCAAAAGAGAGAGAGATACGCTTTGATAAATCCAGATGGTTAAAGTAATGAAAAGTTTGAGATTTTTATGGCCATGTGGTTTTATTCATAAAGTATGTAAAAAAGGTAAAAATATTAGTTTCCCATACTTGATTTAAGCTTGGCATCAAAATTAATAAATTTACATACTAAATTTGCCCCGATTATTTAGCGTAAAATTTCTTACCCTCTAAATTGGCTTTGATTTGTTGACATTGAGGTCATTGTTTTGTTGGATGTTGTATCGCATAATGTTGCAGATGTCCCACTGGAAGCAGAAATCATTGAACGACGATCATCAATACTCCCTCGAATCTGTGATAATCTGGTGCTATCTTTGTCACCAAGAATGGACGATGAATTCTTTTTTCGTCCTGACATTTTTTCTAAAAATGGAATAAAAAATTCTTTAAAATAGGTTTAATCCAAAAACTTTAAAAATGCAAAAAACAAAAATCAACGGAAGAAAATTTTTTTAAAAAATGAAATTTAATTTCAAAGAAAATAAACAAATTTAAAAAACAACGTCAAAATTTTTAAACGTTTTTTCTTTTTTTTTCTTCAAAGGGGAAAAAATAAGCAGACAAAAAAGCATTGAAATATCGCACTTTTTTTATTATCACTTAAACAAACTAATTCTTTTCATGCTTTATTTTTGTTAGTTTAAAAGTGTATTCAGAAAAGAAGAATCCTAAAAAGTTAGATAAAATGTTATGAAAAATATACATTTTTTTGGTAACAATTACATTTGATTTTTGTTTAAAAAAATAAGTCAATCAAAGACAAAACAAGTTTAAATTTAAAAAATGCAAAAAAAGAGTCGCGTACTTTTTTTTAAATTTCAGAATGAGTAATGTTTTGCCTTGAAATGGAAATTGAAAAAATGCAGCAGAAAGAAGAAAAAAATAATTCAATTTTCCAAGTTTGGTTCCGTTCAAACTTGAATGAATGAATGAAAAATAAGAGTATTTTGAAATTGTCCAAGGAACTTCTCAAGGAGCTTTAATAAAAAAAAAGATGAAGTTTAAAGATGTTTATCGTTAAATTAAAAAGACAGTTATATAAAAAGTACAAAACATAGTTCTTTAAATAATAGATATTCACGTAGTACAAAAATAATAATTTTATTTTTAACAAAGTAAAATTATTATTATTTTATTTTTTAAAAGATAAATCCTGTTCGCAAAAGAAGAAGAATTGCAAAAATGGTTGTTTTCGATTTTTGGCGCAAAAATAAAGAGAGAGAGAAATATCAAACTTTAAACTACAAAAAAGGTTAACGATCCACTCTTTTTAGAAATGGGATAAAAGATTAATCAATTTGTGTAAAAAAGAAATTAATGTATTCATTCATTGTGTCACAATTAATCCTTCTTTTGACAAAAAACGGATCAAAAATTATTTCATCGATCCATTTTTTCTGTTTCAATGGCATTTTTCTCTTTTTCGCTTGGTTTGTCTTCCTTGTTCACTTTTGTGCCATAAAAAACTCGTTTGCTTTTTTGCAGCACAAAAAAACCCCTTCAAAAAGTATATCTCCAACACATCTGCCCATTTTTTCGGCAAAACGAAACATGCAGGGAAAGACGAATGCGCAGCAGCCGTTTATTTTTGGGGTAAGCTTCATGCTTCTTCTTTTTTTGTTTCTCATTTTTGTTATAACAAAGGGTTTTATTCTGTTTTTAAATAACAAAAGTTAATTATGCAAATTATGTTCGTTTTAAAAAACACATTTTAACATCAGATTTAAATTACAGTAAAACGCCGACAAGAACTGTTCAGACTGAACAAAAAAAGAAAAAATAATTGCTTGAATTTACCAAATTATTATTTTTTTCAAAACTTTTTCTTGTTTTATTTTTATTTATGGGTCAAATTCCGAAATTATTCTGGGCTTTAACAGATTAAAATTTGTCACTGATAATTAATTAATGCCAGTAATAATAAAAGTATTGCAAAGTTTTATTTTAGCGTTGCTAAGAACAAAATGGCACAAAAATAATACAAACAAAAAAATCGAATGCATAATAAAATCAACAAAGAACTGAAAAAAATTAATGTGAAAGCAATGGCAAAGCTTCAATCCCAGCACATTCCAAACCAGCAAATTTTAAGGCTTCCAAAATTGAAACTGAATCTTTTTTCGTTATAGTTTTAAATTTTTTAATAAAAACTCGTTTCAGTGGTTTTTCAGAAGAAATGCGTTCAGCTTCATTCCGTAAAGCAACAAAAATTAATCCCAAGACATAGACCGGATTTAAGGCGAACATTCCTTTCCAAGTTTCAATTTCAAGAACTGTGAATTTGTGACCCTCTTTTTCATCATGACCAAAATTGAATGTCCATTCAGGGTTAATTTTAATTTTTTCATAGGGCTGAGAAATGAATTCAAAAATATCTGAAAATAAAGCATATACAGTAATTCAGTGTTAAAGAAAATCTCCAAATGTTTACCAAAAATGACCGAGCTGGGATTAGAGTTAAGGTCATCCTTTGCAGCTTCTCCAAACATCAATGTTGCCTTCGAAAAAGAAATATAAAGTGGAGTCCATTCATTCCCTAAACTTTTGTTTAATATTTTTGTTTAAAATTGGTGAGTTTACCATTAATATTTTTTATTCTTTTTGTGATGTTACTGTTACTATTTTCACTGGAAGGTAAACAAATGCAGCAGCTTCTTTCTTTAAAACAAATCATAAAATCTGCAGATTTTGGTAAAATTAACGATTCATCATTATTATATTTCGATGATGAAACGGGATTAATCAAACAAGATTTATCTGAAGTTAAGGAATTCTCTTCAATATCATTCAACGTTTTTTCCGGCAGTTGAGGTCGATGCAGCTCAGAAATTTGTTCATGTTTAATATTTTTTTGATTTTCTACTTTTATCTTTTCGATGCCATTTTGATCAACTTCTATTTCGATGGCATAAATTCCTTCAGTTTTAATATCCTGGGTATGCACAACCTTTAAAAGATGCAAATCATTTTCTTTAAAAACAACTGCACAATTTGACCGAATCTAAACAATCATTGTAATTAAAGTGTAGGTGTATTTAAATGTTCTAATTTTTATATATATCAAGATTAAGAAAAACTTACAATTACTTTATTAGCAAGATTCTTTGTTATGCTAATTTTGAGGGGGATATCCGTGCCCTTTTCAATCAAGGATATCTCTTCTTTATTTACGGACATATTAAAGCCAATTGTAAAATCTTTAATATCTGAAATATTTTTGGGATTTGGTTCCATTATAGCTGAAGCTTTGTAAAGGCCTCCACACAACAGCATTTCATCCCAGGCAGGACACAACAATTCAATGATACTATTATCACCATTTAATTGTTCAATAATTTCATCTTTTATTTTGGCATTTTTTTGATCAAATAATATTACAGCTGTGCCACCATTTTGATATTCTAATAAATACTTTACAAATGACCGGGGAACATTAATGGATTTACGGGTTTCATTGACAAAAGAATAGATGGGATTCGGATTATTAGAAGCAGAGGAGAGTTTTAAAGCATGAAACTCAGTGATGCTTGCAACATTTGTTAAAATAACCAAATTTTGTGCCCTTTCTTTCGGGACTTCAATGTTATTTGTAACATAAAGGAATTTTGCCATCAATGCAGGAATTATTCTTATCAAAGTTGTCGAAGGAACTGCAGAAGCGACAGATTGTAAGAAATCTGCATTACAATGACCAATGTTAACAAAAACTATACAATCAAGGGGTTTTGAAATTAATTTAAATAATGCATTAATATAATCTTGAATAGATTCATTGGTCCATACTGCTAAAATTTTTGTTATTTTAAATAATTCATACATTGTAAAAATAATTTTTACTTGGCAAATCAGTATCAGATAAATGTTTGTCAAAAATCTCATCGCTTGTGGCATCATAAATTCTAATTGTTTTTGTTCTTAAAACATGGGAAGCATAAATTACAGATAATAATTCTTCTTCGGACATAATATTGGATAAATTTTTTGAATGATGGATAAATATTTTTTAACTGACAAAATTGCGCAAAAATTGTCATTTTATAACTTTTAGCCAAAAATTATTTTAAAAAATGTGGTAAAACAAAAATAACAAAAACTTTCAGATACGGTATCAATTTATCGTTACATTTAAACTGCTTTTACTTTCAGATTTTCCAAATTTTGAAAAACTTAATGTTATTTTTTTGTCAAATTTAATAGAAATTTTATCCAGTTTTAAAAAAACGTGATTAAAAAAAGAATTTCGGTTTAATCCTTTCTTCTTTTTCACACTTTCTTTTTTGCAATTTTTCATTTTCTTTTTTGATCATCGATATATTTATTTAAGAACGAAAAAAATCGAGGTCGTATCAAATGAGATATTTTAAAGTTGAAAAAAAGAAAGAATGATGGATTTGTGGATGATAAGATTTTCTTAATCCCACGTCAAAATGTCTTCCCAAAAAAGGCGGGGATATCCGAAAATTGCTTTAAACGTTTCACATAAATTTTGGGGGATCAAAGCAGCAGCTATGTGGAATTTATGCATTTTATTAAATTCATTCTTTTTTATATTCGTTAAAGCTTTTCCGGCATCCGGTGTTTCGGTGGTTAAAGATATTCCGATTGAACTTTCATCAGATCCAAATAAATTTATTTTTTCACGCAATTTAATTACCGGAGAAAAGTATATTCGAGATTTGAGTGTTATTTCCAATCCGTCCCCAATTCAAAGAGTTCGACTTCTTTTTTCAACGTCACAGGCGGTGTAAGTTTAAGAAAACAAAAATTTTAATTATTCAAACTGTATGGGTTTTTAGATCATCAAATAATGACGGAGTTGAAGTATTTCATATGAAACTTCGATGGATGGATCCAGATTTTTGGAATGATAATTTTAATGAAACAAACAGAAATTATAAAATTTTATGCGAAATTGAAGATGAAAATACTGGACGGGTATCCCCTTTATATTTTGGTTTACCGTGTAAATGCTTGATCGATTTTAGATAAGAAATTTTTTGGCTCTGACTGTCCCATCGGCTTTTAATGGCTATGATGAAAAATACATTTTTCCAAGGATGCCATTAATTGCTCGATGCAAAATTCGTGTTCAAAATAATGAAAATTTGGATTCTAAATGGACTTCTTCGCCTTCAGTTCATCTTTCACAATTCTTTGATCCCCCACTTGATTCGCCAACCTTTGCTCCATTAACAGAAGAATTTCATAAAAAACATACAAATGCCCGATTCCGTCATCATCATCGAAACAATTATTGGACACATTTTAGAACGGCTTAGACTTTAATTTTTTTGAATCAATAATTCTTTTCCAATAAACAATAAACAAACTGTTCCTTTTTTACTGAAAACTTTGCAGTTTTGTCAATGCAGAAAATGCCACACAAAACGATATTTGTTTTATCTTTCTGCATCAAGTCGAAAGAAATTGATGCATGTACTTCGACAGTATAAAAATCCCGATTGCATCATTCTTGTTCGAGAAAATGAAATAAAAGCAAATATTTTGTTTTTAAAGCTGTGTTCGTTCTTTTACAGCATTATAAAAATATTTACCTTTGAAAGACCACAAATTCTCTTTGATAATCATGATGATGATGACGAGAAGACGTTTCTCTTTTTTATAAATTAAACTAGTTTTATAGTTTTGGAAATGTCATTTTCTGTTTAATAAAATACAGTAAAAAAGTTTTTTTATAATTATTAAATTGATAAAAACCTTTTTTACTTTTTTCGTGCGTTTATTGTTTTGTTATTTTGGCCTCAGAGATAATCTAATTATTAGTTTTTAGGATGTCAAGCTGTTTACTATCGATTAAAAATGCTCAAGTACCCGAGAGATCAAAGAAAGAAGACTCCAATGCTTCATTAACAAATTTTAAACTTTATGCAAATCATAAATGCGTTAATATGAATAATTTTGGTGAAAGTGATAATAGTTCTAAAAATCAGAAAACATGGAAAAATACAGTTTTTGAAGAAAAAAGGTTTGGTCATGGAATATTTGAAGATGATGGACCAAGAAAAATTAAAAAGCGGTTACAAGAAATGAATAAAATGGAAAAGAAGGAGAAAGCAATAACACAAAATGCATGGAATGCTTCAAATTGCAATAATAGCACCTTATCACTTCATATTGCAGCTTATGAAAATTCTATTAAAAACGAAAATTCACATGGTTAATAAAAATGATAATGAAGTTTTAAATCGCTTAATTAATTATTTGAATAATAATTCATTCGCTTACACTTTTTTATATCAATAATTAAAAAAAAAACCCATCATAAATGTAGTCAATGAGAACCTGACACTTGTCTCTTCATTATCAATTAACCATGTTTAAATTTAAAAAATGGTAAAGGTGTCTCAGAAACAAACTTTAAACAGGTGTGTTTAAATCAAAACTTAAAGCAATCAAAGACAAACTTTTTGCAGAAAAGCAATCTTAAAAAGTGCAAACTTTTTAAGCAACAATTTTCTAAAGTATGAATATACATTTTTTGCTATTTTATTTAACATTTACAGCATTACAGGAAGATCTCGAATTTCCACGTGGAAACGAAAATGAATCAAAAGAGCCAGAAGTAATGCAATTTAAAGCAACACAAAAATTACTGGATCCTAACAAATCACCCTCTAAACAACAAGTTTTTATTAAACATGTGCAATAAATGTTTCAGTAGAGTTATCATTTTTTTAATTGTAGAATCCAACGCCTGCACTTACACCAATCAAAAATATTGAAGGCAAAGGAGGAGAAGCAGATGCAATTCCAACAACTCCAACAAAGCCAATGAAAAGACGTTCAAGTGTTTCTCTCGTTGGTTTGTTCTAAATCTCAAAAGTTGATTTTTTTACAAAATGATGAGATTTAGCTGATCTTTCAAAATGTGCCAAAATTAATGTTGATGATTATATTGATAAGCTTATGACCAGTGTTGACAAGGATGGCAATATTACAGATTACTTAACCGATACCGCAGTCATTGAACAAATTTGTGTACTTGCTATGTCAGTTTTTACTATTACCATATTTTGGAGGTTTTATACATTCATTACTCAAATTTCAGCGAAAATTTGAGCAAACAACCTCCTCTGCTGGAACTTTCTCCAAAAATTAATATTGTTGGTGATATTCATGGACAATTTATCGATCTTTTACGCATTTTTGAACTTTGTGGTCATCCCAGTAAAACCGTATGTTACAAATTTTTAGTTACTTAATGATCATACTCATAGTATGCTTTTGCTTTATTAATTTTCCCAAAACTTTTTAATTTTTCGGCATAGTTAATTTTTGATTTAACTAACGAATCACGTCATGTTTTTTTCAAACTCCGCGCGTGTAGAAATTGCTAGAAAAAATAGCAATCAATCGCTGCGGTACCAAAAAAGTTCAAATTTTCCCAATGTTTTTGTGATTAATATATCTAAAAAATGTTTTTAAACGTTATTTCTTTATCTTATCATCATCTAAAGACAAAATGGAGTACAACAGTATTAAAATTGACATATAAAAGTTGTATGAGGAAGGTAATCTTGAGTTTAGTAAAAAGCCATTTTCTGCTGCCAACAAACAAATTTTATGTATTAATATTATTACTGTCCTACTACATATTATCTGTAGATAATAATAAGATACAGAAAAAACGATTAAAATCGTTATTTCTGTATTTTCGAAGCGATTGATTGCTATTTTTTCTAGCAATTTCTACAAGCGCGGAGTTTGAAAAAAACATGACGTGGAATGTAATGGTTTCAGAAATATCTATTTCTTGGGGATTATGTTGATCGTGGACCAAATTCTTTGGGAGTTATTTGTTTGCTTCTTTTGTTAAGGGTATGTTTCCAACGTTACAGTAACCTGACAATGTATAAGCAACACAAATGTTTTGTGTAATAACAAAAACCAAACCTCTAGTTGAAGAAATGTAAAATTTTAATGTTAAATCTTTTAGGTTAGATATCCAGATACATTTTTTTTATTACGAGGCAATCATGAATGCTCAACAATTAATAGAGCATATGGTTTTTTACATGAGTGGTTTGTTTTTTTAAAACATTTATCAGTTAAACGTAAGGACTACGACAAAGCCCGGGCTTTCTACTATATATTTTTTTAAATTTTCTGTCGGGTCTGAAAATTTATAAAAAAATATATTGGGGAAACGGGTCCAAGCCCTGGCTTGGGCCGGGCTCGTAAGGGCCGGGTCGGGCTTTTGATGTCTTTGGAAAAAATGGGCCCGTGGCCATCCTTGTTAGTTAATTAACTAGTTAAACGTTAAGAAAAAATTTTTCAGTGAAGATCGATTCCAACATATTCCAATCGATGAAACAATTTGGGGAATCCAAGAAGCTGATCTTAAAGGGACACAAGTGTGGTATGTTTTGGTTTTAATCACTGTTTCATAGTCAAGAAATATATTTTAGGTATCGCTTTCAAGATGTTTTTAATTGGTTGCCAATGACTGCCCTCAGTATGTTCTAATTTTTAATATTACTGTAGTTTAACTTAATTAAATATTTTTGCAGTTGGAAAGAAAATTCTCTGCATGCATGGAGGTTTATCACCTGATTTGGTTTCACTTGATCAACTACGAAAACTTGAACGTCCAATTGATCCCGAAAATGCCGGAATTCATATTGATCTTCTTTGGGCTGATCCTGATCCAGCAATGAAAAATGGGGAAGATGATTCAGATTGGGGTCCTTCAGCCCGGGGAATTAGCTCACATTTTAATGTTAAAGCTGTAAATAGTGCATGTACGCGACTTGGATTAGATATGATTGTCCGTGGGCATCAAGTTGTACAAGATGGTTATGAATTTTTTGCTAACCGAAAACTTGTTACAATTTTTTCTGCTCCAAATTATTGCGGAAGTTATCATAATTCTGGTTTGAAACCGAAAACTGTTTTTCAACTTTTTAAAATTTTTTTCATTTTAAGGTGCAGTTATGACTGTTGATATTAATCTAGAAACCACCTTCCATGTAAGATTTTCTGAAATTTTTTTGGTATTTAACAAAAATTTTATTTTTTAAGGTTCTTAAGCCACAACTTGGTTCCAAAAAGAAATCCAAAGCAACTGAAGTCAACTTTGATGACATTGACATTGATGCATTGATTGCTGAAGGATCTGCTGAAAAATGTTAAATAGAAAACTTTTCATTCATCTTTTTTAATCACTTTTTCCAACATTTTTGTTTTTTAAAAGATATTTTGCAACAGAGTTTGTTTTGTATGCCACTAATGTTTACTTTTAAAATATTTTTGTTAAAAGTTGTAATAAAACATATGAATACAACATTTTCTGACTGATTTATCATAACAAAATTTAAGCATTTTAAACTTTGAATTCCGAAAAATTTTAACAAATGTTATTACAAAAACAGCAAAAAAATGAAAGCCCTTGTTCGGATAAGATCTTTTAAACAATCATTTTCTGTATATTTATTTTGTGTTGCCATTATTATTTCTTTCTTTCTTTACTTCTCCCCAGGCAACAATGAACACAGCCATCTGCTTTTTAAAAAGGTCCTTTCACAAAATTCTGTTTCGCGACATTTGCCACTTAAATCGATGCTTTTTTCCGGTTTTTCTTTGTTATTTTATACAACTCCCCAGAGGGCTTTTTCTATTTTGCTCCAAATTTTTGATGTAAAATGATAAAAACTAGTAAAAAGAAAATCATAGCATTATTTATCTTTTTATCTGTTTTTTTATCCTTCCCAATACTCACAACAATGGATTATTGTATTCAGATCTTTTTATAACAATTGTTTGAAACCGAAAACTGTTTTTCAACTTTTTAAGATTTTTTTCGGTTTAAGAATAACTATTTTATGTTGTTACTGTAGTGAACAAAAAATGTAGTTCATTTTTAACATAATCGGTACAAATTTGGCATGTTAAATTTTCAAATGAAATTTTTCTTTTCCACAAAAAATGACCATTCAGACATTTGTCGGGTGGTATAAAATGACCGGAAACGTTTTACTTTTTTTACGAAATCCCTTAAAAAACTAAAAATAAACCCATTTGTAGTGTTGTCCATTTTAAAGACATTCATTCTTTTTTTTTTCAAATGAATGGGCTGTTCACAGTCGACTAACCAAGTTGTGCCTTTCAATATTTATGATGATGATTCAATTGAAAAACATTTTTCTTCATCCCTTTCTGCTTCAAAAGTTTTTGGTTCTGTTGAAAGCAAGTCGACGACAGGTGAAACCGGTGGTTTTCGCTCTTCTTCAAAAAGTGGTGGAATTATCGGAAAAAGTTTGGCCGAAGATAAACTTAAATTTCACAAGCGAAACTCAAGTTTTGCCAATCCTGCACTCTTCCAAAAACAATCAAGTTTAGACTCAAATTTTAGGCAAGTTTTTTAAAACAATACTTCTTTATTAAAAAGAAGTCAAATATGGTTGTTCTTTTTAATAAATATTTTGGAACAACAAAAACCAGCCACTATGAGTTTTTCGTTCAAAAGAAGTTAAGTCTTACAAATACTGCTGCTGCCATGACTACCACAGCTGTAAAAAAATCTGAGAAGTAAAAAGATAACAAAAAAAATTATTTTACTTTTCTAAATTTCGACAAAAAAACTTGTGTTTTAAAAAATTAAAATTTGGAGCTTTTATATTATTAATCAACATCTTCCTTAATAGATTTTTGTCTCATTTTTTTAGTTAAGCTATAACCTTTTAAAACTTTTAGACTTTTACGGTTTATTTTTTTTGTTTATTTAATGTGTAACGTTGATTTTTTAATATTTTTTAGTGAAAACGGTTCACTTCCCGGTGATTCGCATGATTATTCAGAGATGTTAAATTTGGAAGAATATTCAATAGATACTTCAAGAGCAAAATCCAATTTAAATGTTGTAACACTTTGTGCTAAAAAACTTGGAATAAAAGAATTTCCAGAAGGCAGACATGACGGAAAACCAACGAGTATTTATTGGCACAGCATTGTTTACAGCGATATAAAAAGCGTGGTAAAATCGCCCGAAAGTAAAGTAAATAAATTCCCGGGTAAATATTATTTCCTTTTTCAAAACAATGCTTACGAAAAGGCAGCAATGTTAAAAGTTGTTGTAATTTTTAAGAATTTAAGATTAAAAAGCAAAATTTTAAATTTTAGGAATGACAGAATTGGCAAAAAAGATTTCATTAACTCAATCAATTTTATCAATGCAACAACTCTTTCCAAATGAATTTCTATTTTATCCAAATTCTTGGGTTTTACCTGCTCAATTAAAAGACTTTAAAAATTATTGCTCAAATACAAAACAAGATTCTTGGTTTATTGTAAAACCAGATGATGGTTTGTAAAAAACTTAACAAATCTTATCCACAATATGAACATTATAATTTTAGGTGCTCAAGGAACGGGGATTTATTTAATCCAGACTCCCAAACAATTACAAGATACAACGAGTAAACAATTAATTCAAGAATATATTGATGATCCGTTTTTGATGACGGATCAATTGAAATTTGATTTTCGAGTTTATGCGGTTATTAAAAGCATAAATCCTTTATCTATTTATATCGCCAGAGAAGGTTTGTTCTTTTTGACAATCAGAATTTGAATAAAAAAACTTTGTTTTCAAAACGTATGAAATACTTTATGAAATTGAGTAAAATCTCTCATATCTGTATTTCTGTCTTTTTTGCAATACTAAAATGGTTGAAACAACAAAATTAAAATTATCAACTTTAGGAATGGCAAGATTTTGTACGGAAAAATATTCAAAGCCAACTTCAAGTAACTTTGAAAATTTGTATTCTCATTTAACAAATTATTCCTTGAACAAAGAAAATACATCTTATGTTCATAGCACAAATTTAAAAGATCAATTAAAAGGTATATTTTCTCAATCTTTTACGTTTTACCCACGTCTACTATTATTTCTAGGAAGTAAACGTTTACTTTCAACAGTTTTTCATCAAATGGAAAGTCACGGAGTTCGAACCCGAAGACTTTGGCATGGAATTAAAATGATTGTTGTAAAAACTGTTTTAGCAATGGTCCCTGAAATTATGCTTAATTATGAGCATTATTTTAATGATGTTCCAGGCGGACCCCAATGTTTTCAAGTAAGTTTTAAAAAAATGTTTTTTGTTCATCATTTTTTTACCTTTTAAACACTAGAAAAAAACGAAAACTCCTGAATTTCAATTTCTTAAAACCCGTCGACCTTTCTGACGAAATCAAAAAAGCAGTAAATGGGACATCTCCTTTAATTCTATCTTATAAAAAATTACCAAAATGCTTACAAAAACTATTACCTAACTTTAAAACCAAAAGTCATTGTTTTTAATGTTACTCTTTAAATAATTGAAATAACTTAAATTAACAAAAATCACTGTGTTTTCATTTGAAAAGAAGCCTTTTTTTCAAAGCGCAATCTTTTTTAAAAAACCATAAAAATTTATAGAGAACTTGTTTATTTATTTTTTTCATATCTTATTTAATAAAAGAAAAATTACAGATCATGGGATTTGACATAATTGTTAAAAAAGATGGAACCCCAATTTTACTTGAAGTTAATTCAGCTCCATCGCTTTCAATTGATCATAATGTATTTTCTGAAGAAGTTTCACCTCCGGTTCGATCGATTGTTGATGAGGTAACCCCTTATTCTTACAGATGTTGTCCACAAAAAAAGCAAAACCTATAAAGCTAAAATACCATTAAAAAATTAAAAAGTTCTAGATGATAAAAGTCCCGCTTGTTCGTGATACAATCCTGCTTGTTTTAAATCAATTAGAACATCAATATACACATGCAAATAATGTGTAAGCTTTTAGCACGAAATGCTTCTGCGTATTCAAATTATGTGAGCCATTAAATTTCAGTGATATAAAATGGGATACAAAATCCCTTGGATCAATGGCTTCCGCGTGTGAAGATGATTTAGCAATGATAAAAAGAAAAAAGAGACCACATTTATCTGAAATATTTCCGGGTCGATATGGATCAGTTAGCAAACATTTATTATTTTTAGATAAAGCTGTCTATTTATTTATGCAATTTTCTTCCATTCGTCTAGGGATGACAATTAATTTAACGTCAATAAAGGCATTTGTAAAGCAAGTAATTTAAAGAATAAAAGACTTTTCATAATTAAATGGACACTATTGAAACTAAATTTTGTGTTCATTTGGATGACTTTGATCTACAATTCTTTTGTTTTTCAATGCGGATTTTGGAGTTGCAACGAACAAATAATAATTATTTCAGAAAATGTTCATTATCAAAAACAATATCCCAAAATGAAATTGAAGCTAAATATGCCGATATAATTTATTATTTTACGGGGAAAGAAAATGATACAATTACAGGTGAAACCTTTTTTTAAAATTTAAAACAAAAATGAATAAAGTTTTTTAGGATTGCAATTTCATGGATTTTTACATTTTTTATTTCACGTTGCAAAAATGAAATTTGGATTTTGTGATGATTTATTGGCTTCAATGCAAAGGCTTTTGGCTTACTGTGATGCCGCTTTAAGGCATTACGGTATTCGAAGTGGAAGACTTCGAAGAACGGAAATTGAAAGCGATGAAAATGCAAAGTTTGATAATTTTAAATCCTTTTTACAATTTTAGTTAAAAAATTTAATAATCATTTCAGTCATTCTGAAATTTGGCTTCTTCCAAATCGAATGCGATATCATAAATCCTCTTCAACATCATTACCACACGTTGAAGGCACAAAAAACAAAATAACTTCAAATCCACTTTTGGGAAATAAAAAACTTTTAAACGTCGCACAAATCCAAAATCGAACAAAATCATTGCCTCGCCGATCCCAGCCAAATTCAGGAATTCCAGGGTTGACAACAACTTCGACGACAGGCATTCAAATTTCCAATAATTCAAACACCGCTGTAATCGATAACAACAATTTTAACTTACCTAAAATTGGAACTGTTCATTAAAAAACGGAGAACGCTAACGTTTTCTGGTGCAAATCATAGCTTTATTTGTTGTTTTTATTTATTATCACCACTAATTGAATAAATTATTATAATTAAAATTATGAATATAAAAATTTTAAAAACTTTTCATAAAAAATATAACATTTCTGATATTTAGTTAAAAAACAATGCTGAACATCATTTACATAAGATTATAAAAAAAATTAAAATAATTGAGCTTATTTATTTCACCAATTTTTTAAAATAAATACAGAATTTTATAAAACCATGAAGTCGCATTTTAAATATTAGAAATGACGTTTTTGCAGAGAAACATTTACAAAATTCTATTTTTAAAGAAGCGGTCAATTAAAAAACCAAAAGTTCTATCCAAGTTTATCAGATTGACGAACAAAAATAAATTCTACAAATGGTTTTGTAAACAAAAAAGATGAAAGGTTCTGTTTTTTTAAATTTTAAAAACGAAAAACATCGAATTCTCCGGGATAACACAAATCCAAGCATTGTTCCGTGAAGCAGCAATATTTTTTCACTATCTCGGTAATCAAACATCCATCACTGTAACAGCATTTTTCAATCAGTGTAAAATTATGATTATTTATTGGTGCGATATTGTTATTACCTACGATACCTAAAATGATAACGTTTCTTTTGTGTACAAAAAAGAAATTCGAGTTTTTTTGCAAATTTTTGACGTTTTTTTATTTATATTTTGATGTCTACAGTATACATTCTAAAAACATGCTTCATTAACGTCACAAAAACATATGCATATTATGTTCTTATAAATAATACATTTAAAAGTATTTATTACACAATTTCAGATGTGTCTTTACGTTGATTTATAAATTCAAATTATGTCCAACATAACTATTAATTTTAAGTGTACAATTAAAAAACTGAAATTTACTGTGACGTAAAAAATTGATGTTAGATTACTTATTCATTCCCGAGCTGTTTAAAAAAAAAAAGTTTAAAAATCATCACCACATTTTAAATTACTGGATTTTAATTTGCCAATTCCATTAATTTTAATTAAAACATAAACGTTAGATTCAGATTCCGACTCGAAAAAAATACGTTAACTTACAAAAAGCGGAAGTTTTTAAGAAATTGTTATAAAAAATTGTAATATTTACTAATTTGAATAGCTAATATTTTAAACGTTAAAAAAGTTTAGAAACATTATACTTCGAAATTTTTGGCACAGAAATTTTGTTTCTCAAATAATTTAAGAATATTATCTTCATTTATAACAATGTTATTTGGAAGTCAAAAGCTGAAAAAAGAGAAAAGGATTACCTTGAAATTCTTCTGTTGATGAAAGATCTCTCTGAATCATGGCATCAATAATTTTCAAAGGATTTTCATGTGATTGTTTTTCATTGGACAAAAAATGCTGAAAACATGGAAGTTTCTCATTTGTAAATGTGCAAAAATAATTAATTAAATGTTTCAAATCTTCCCCACAGCCTTGCAATTTTATCGTTGGCGCAGGTGCAATAATTTTAATTTTGAACAATAAAAATACAAGCAAACAAAACGTGATTTGCATTTTATCGAACGCTTTTTAAAAACAATATTAATTTCAGTGTCGTAATTCCGCTTACGGTTTTACAAAAAACAAAAATTATTGTTTTATTTTATTTCGTTTAAATAGAACCTGCTAAATTATAGTATAAAATGGGCGGGGTAAAAAGTTTATAAATGGTATTGCTTCTTCAACAGTCAAAAATTATAACAAACAAAAATAATAAAAATGCGATATAAAAGAAAGTGCTTTAGAAATCTATAATTCTGACTTCAACAAAAAAATTTTTAATTTAAAGTTCATACGAATTATTGTTTTGTATTTGGCATCGGGGCAGCTTAAAATTGAACTGAGAAAAACATTTACTTTTTTGCTCAATTTGTGCTCTTTTAACAAAAAAATAATGAGAAAGTACGGTAAAATATAAAAAAATGTATTATTTGAAAAATGGATACAAATTAAAAGCAATCATTTTTTGTATTTTTCTATTTTCGTTATTTTGTATTTAAGATAAAATAGCAATGCGAAAATATAAAAAAAGTAGGTCTTTGTTATTGTTGATGAATAAATACTAAACAAAGAAACACCAAAAATGTGTGACAATGGTAAACCAAAAAAAGCAAATTACCGCAATGTTTATTTCTGTTCATCAAATTCATTGTTCAAGTCCGCATAGAAATCTTCAGAACTGTAGCTTTTTAAATACATCACATAAAAGAAATCCTTAAATTACTTAACAACTGACCGTAATTTTCGGTAAGTTGTTAATGTTACAGGAAACCGAGTCTAATCCAATACAAACGAAATCTTTCGATTCAAAAAAGGTTAAAGGTTTTTCTCTCCAAAATGAATTCTGTCTCACAAATTTATCATGGATACGCTGCAAGAAATGTTTAAAACATGAGATGCTTGCTTTTATGTCAAAAACAAAAAAAGCGGTAAATTTATCACTCATTTGAACATTATTTATTCTTATTTTTAATTTAATATAACTATAGTTTAACTGATTGACAACAAAATTTTGTGATAAAGAAGTTCATATTTGAGAATCTTTTTAATTAATATTATGTAAAACTACGACTTAAAACGTTTCTATTGGGTTTCGTATTGTTAAAGGAACTTTCTAGGAACATTTCCCGGGAAATTTGCGGATCTTTTGCGGGAAATAAAACAAATTCCCCGCATACATACTTTTACACTTTTAACACAAAAATATGTAAATAATTTTTATTAAAAAGTGGTTGTTTTTGCTTTGAAAGATATGAAAAGGTGTAACAAAACCTTAAATAAGACTTTTTTTGTCAAAATGTAACATTTAAGCTTTTTTGCATGTTCAAATAGCAGTTTTCGAAAAATCGACAAATCGGGAAATTAAAGGGACCTGTTGCAAAACTGATGAGAAATTTCCCGATTTTTCTGATTTCCCGGGAAGTTTGACAACCTTGTTTCGTATTTTGTGTTGTTTTCTCTGACGATTGGCTTTCCATTTGTTTTCTTTACAAATCATTTATCTACTTATAAAGACAAATATAAGTAATTACCAAACATTAAGACTCAGGTATATTTTCCTGAATATTTGACAAAATCTAACAACAAAATGTTTTGCCGAAAATGCGCCCTCATTTTTTCCCGTCCTCTAATTTGACCCCATTTTAACATGCACTCTCTCTCTCTCTCGTTTTCTTTCTCTCCAAAATTGAATTTTTTTGTGCGAATCTTTTTCAATCGAAGAAGAAGATTCCTTTTTTTCTTTTCTTCTTTTTTCATAACATTTTTTCTAATTTTTTTTGGTCAAATTTACAAAAAAAGACTTGAAACTTTTTTTAAACTTTTATGCATGCCTCTATTATTTTTGTTTTTTACTATAAAATTCCGTTTCCGTCACTTTCTGAATCAATTCATTTAATGCATTTGTCCGTGGCTTTTTTTTGATCTTGATTTAATTTTACAGAATATGTATTATTTTTTTAGAGTTTGTTTAATTCATTTGTTCTAACCATGAATGGGGATAGCGATATTGATCCAAGCAAAACGCGTAAGGTTCTTTACAAATGTGCCAACAAATGTCTATTTCCTTCTCTTTTTATTATTTGTAAAATTTTTAGGAGTTCTTGTCACCGGTTCTTCGGGGTATCTTGGAACTCATTGTTGTCAACAACTTTTGAATTCTGGATATATTGTTCGAGGAACCGTCAGAAGTTTGAATAATGAAAAGAAAATTCAACCGCTTCGTTTATTGCCACATGCATCTGAAAGATTAGAACTTGTTGAAGCTGATCTTGATAATGAAGGTTCTTGGATTGCAGCTGTAAAAGATTGTGATTATGTTCTTCATACTGCTAGGTAATTTTCTTTTAGTATGATACGTTTTAAAACTAACTAATCAATATATTTGTTCAGTCCTTTTCCTATTGTTGCTGATGATAGTGTTGTTGATACAGCTGTCAATGGAACCTTGGCAGTTTTGAAAGCATGCGCGAAAGAATTTTCAGTAAAGAAGGTTGTTTTAACAAGTTCCTGTGCAGCTATTAATGGTAAGGTATTGTTGTGTTGAATATATATTTACATGTTTTAATTTTAGAAGGACATGATGATGAAAATCGCATCTTTGACGAAAAAGATTGGACTATTGAAGATTCCCCAAAAGTTTTGCCATATCCTCGATCTAAATCTGTTGCAGAACGAAGTGCATGGGATTTTGTTAAAAATCTTGGTGAAAATGATAACAAATTTGCTTTGACATGTATTAATCCAACGTTGATTGTCGGACCGCTTCTAATGGATACTCAAGGTACTTCAATTACTGTAAGTTTGTTATTCAAAATATTGTAATGATTACTATTGAAAAATTTTAACTCAGATTATTCGTCGATTCCTTAATAATGAAATGCCAGCTGTACCCGCATTAAATCTTGCACTTGTGGATGTTCGTGATGTTGCAAAAGCTCATATTCTTGCAATGACGAATTCAAAATCGGATGGAGAAAGAATTCTTTGTACTTCAGTACCCTCCTTTTGGTTTCGTGATATTTCAAAAATTCTTGCAAATGAATTTCGTCATCAAGGATATTGGTTGCCATGGCTTCAAGCTCCTTATTTTGTATTATATGCTTATTCCTTGTTTGATGATCAGGCTAAAGCCATTTTGGATCGAGTGAATCGCGAATGTAAATTTGATAATTCTAAGGTTTGTTTGGCTTTTTTCTTACAATGATGGATTGTATTTTCGTTGAACGTTTTATAGGCAAAGACATTACTTGGACTTCAATTTCGTAATCCTGAAAATGCTCTTGTTGAAATGGCTTACAGCATGATTGAACGTGGAATTTTACCTAAAAAATGCGGATATCAACATCGATCATTCAAAGATTAATTAATTATTAATATTATTTTATCATTTTAATAACTTGTTTATTTTGTATAACTTCACATGTAATATTAAAAACCCTAATAGAGTGAATAGTTTAAATTTTTCTGATTTTTACATTTTTCTCTAAAGCTAGTGTTTCTGCATTTCTACACAAGTACCGGTAGACCTTTTTTGCAGAAAATGGGGAAGCTTTTAAAAACAGCACATAGAGTCTCTATTTAAAAAAAAGGATGATGTTTTTGCAGAATTGAGTTGTGGAGAAGAATTGCTCTTTTTCACAGATGAAATGTAGGGAGAGATAAAAATATAAATTTTTTTGAGACAGCTGTATCAATGTTCGATTTTGGGGAACTCCAGAATCGATGTCATGATTCTGAGTCCAGCATTGCTTATACAAAATTTTTGTGCTCTGATGTAAAAATTAGTATTTGTATAATATTTTTGAGACAAAAAATAAATCAAAGTGGAAAAACATTTTTTTGTTATTCAAAAATAAGAGAGAGAAATCCGGTTTGAAGAAAGAAGGGTGTTCAAAAACGTGATAAAAATTGGGAGAGAGACAAAATGTAATAATTCAAAGGAATAAAAAAAGTTCAATGAAGAACGAAATTGAATCGAATGTAAATGTTATTTTTCCCTGTTTTGATGTATCACAATTGGAGCACATTGAACGACTTTTCTATTTCCATGTAAGGGAGCTTTTTTTCATAGTTTTCAACAACCCCGATAATTGTAAAATTACCGCATTCTAATAATTTATTGAAGCTTCCAAACTAACAATAAAGATTCATAAAAGTACAACACGACCAAAAAAAGAATGATCGTGATGACGATGAGAAGATTTTGACTTTTTTTGTTCGGTCATAACAAAACGTGATGGATGTTTAATCGCTCGCTTGACCGAACAATTTCAAAGGATTTGAGAAGAGAAGGAAAAAAAGATGAAAAAAATATTTAAAAGAGATATGGGTTAGATAAATAAATATTTTTTGGTGTCTGCTTTTTCATATCGGTGGTTTTTTGTAGAATTTTAATAAAATTATAATAGAAGAGAAAAGGAAATAATGTTAAGGTTTCAACTACCCTATTTTTCTCGAGCTTTATAAAATTGAATTTCTTTTCGGATGCAAAATAAACAAGTGCAAGTTTTGCCGAAAACTTCTTCTTAATTAATTCATTTTATCTAAAATTTTGCCAGTAATCAATTTCGAAGGTTTTTTTCGCAATTAAAAATTCTTTGTTTTTCATTGAACGGGAAATTTGTAAAATTTTTAAATGATTGATATTTTTTCGCAAAATAATTCTTTCTTTCACTATCATGATTTTTAATTTTTGAGATTTTTACTTCCCTTTCTGACAAATATTTTTCTATATAAATATTGTAATTTGTTTTCAATTTCAAAACATTTTCATTACTTTTTGCGGTACTCTTTAAATTTTTACATTTAAAATTCAAAGCCTTCCAATTTCACAAATAATTTTACCCCAATCCAACTTCAACATTTTTTAATAAATCTATTCTTCTTGATAGTGCCGAGATCAAAAACTAAATGTTAGATTTCTTAGTAAAAAATCTTTATTTTGTATATAAAAATTGTGAAAGAACGGTTTCCTTTTTAAAAGCTGTCATATTTTAGATGACCATAACAACTAATTTAATAGCAAATTTGACTCCAGAAGAAGCCAGTAAAGTTTCTGAATTAAGGGAGTTAGTTAGAGATGATTTAACAGAATTTTACGACACTGACTTTAATCTACTGCGATGGCTTCAAGGACACCCTGATGTTAGCGTAAAAGATGTCTCAAAAAAGCTTCGAAAACATCTCAAAATGAGGTATTTTTAAAAAAGAAGACAAAACCACAGATAAAATTGCACATTTTAGACAATCTGAATGGAAGTTGGATGAAATGGAAGACAAAAAGCGTAATCATCCAATTCACAATCACTGGAAATACGGAATCACCGGGGAAAGTAATGTTCTAGAAAATGTTATCGTTAATATTGAACAGGTACAAACTTATTAATTCAGTGTATGGTGTTAGTGTATGATGTTTTCGAAATTTTTACCCCCCCCCCCCCCCCCCCCCCCCCCCACCGGGGGAGGCGTACATGAAATATTAAATAGAAAATTAAATTCACTTTGTATATTTTTGCAGAGTGGCTCAACAGATTATTATGGAATGAATCAAACTCATTCAATTCAGGAAGTAATGAAAGCTCGAATTCCTGATTTGGAAGATATGCTTAGACAATGCATGCAACTTGAAAAGCAAACTGGTAATTAATCAAAATGACATTTTCGAACTAAAAAATAGTATAATTTATTTAAGGGAAACAAGCATCAATCCTTTATGTCATGGATTTGACAGATTTACAGTACAATAAACGATTATATAATCTTGTTACTGGGGCTTTAAAATCATTATCAGAATTCATGGCAGAACATTACGTGGAATTAATAAAATATTTTGTTATTATAAATGTTCCATCATTTGTTTACGCGTGAGTTTCCTTTTTTTAATAATAAAAAACATCGTTAAGTATTTTAATTTTACCTTTTTAATTGAACAACAAAAAATGATTGATACGTCACTTGTCATAAGTGTAAATTAAAACTACCGTAATCGTAAAAAAATGAATCAGACTGAAATTATGTTCTTGTTAAGTATGTTCACGAACATAATATATTCAGCTTCTTTTTGTAATGAAAATTAATAATATTAATTTAGAATCTTTGAACTTGTTAAAAATCCATTATATTTTCATTTCAGATTGTGGACCGCAACTAAATCATTACTTCCAGAAAGAACAAGACAAAAAGGTAAGTAGAAAACGTTGACATCATAAAATCACGGGTTTTTTATAACAGATTTGCTAACAAATTATCAAAGAAATATCTTAATTTGATGGCAAAAAACGTGTCTGGTTTTTTCACATGTTTATAAAAGCACTTGAATCTTTATTTTTGTTGTTAGTTTATCATTTTTAATACCGTACAATTGTAGTGAGAATTTTGAGTGCTTCAAGTTGGAGGGAAGAGATTCTTGAATATGCATGCGGGGAAAATTTGCCAGCAAAATGGAAAATTACGGAAAAATGTCCCTTTAAAGCTCCATTGGATCTTCCAGTGCCATTTCCAGAATCTGAGTATTACATGAATCACAAACACGAAGTTTGAATTATTTTATAACTCTAATTTACATATTTTGTATTGGTACTACTTTTAGGTAAAAGAATTTGATAAGTATAAAGTTGTCGCGGGTAAAACATTGATTATTTGCAAAGAATTAAAAAAAGGTGAAAAATTGCGATGGTGGATGAGTGCGGATTCAGATTTTGGAATGGGTGTATATTTTTCAAAGGATAAAGAAGAGACAAATGTTGAAAAGTAATATATTTTTCAAATAATTTGTTTATCACAAAGATTTTTGCGAAACAGTTTTTCAATTTCTAAAAATTTTAGTATGAATGTTTGTTATCCATGTTTTGAATGGATGCCATTCTCCGTTGTGCCTTTAAATGATGAAATCACTGCCCTCGATGATGGAATATACAGAATTTGGATTTCTAATGAAAGAGCATGGTGGCATGGATTAAATGTTGTAGCTAAAATTGATGTTATTCCTTTTCTGCCTTAATCGTTTCTGTAATTCCATCATTGCCTTTTCATCTCCTCTTTTTCTTTGGAAGGAGAGTACAATAATTTATATAAAATATCTTTAAATAAAACATAAGCCAATGCCTAATTTTAAAAAAGGAATAAAAAATAATAAAAGTAATTATGCTGGGACATGGTTTATGAATGTGACACAATTTATTTTTATACAGAACAAATAAGATCTTCTTAAGAAGAGAAAAAAGAAAAACTGTTGTTGTATTTTCTGGATTCATTTTTCAATTAATTTTTAAAAAAATTGTTTCGAAAGCAAGCTGTATTTTTTTTCTGAAAGAATTATGAGTTGTTATTTATAAAATGAAATATAAAAATTTGATTTATTCAAACTACTTTAAATCGTTATTCATGATCATTATATTTGCTAAAAATTAAAAAATTAATTTTATGACAGTTGCTAAAAATGGTTTATCGAAAGATTTGCAACCTCTTAAAAGAAATTTCAATATTAAATTGGTATCATTTGAAAATCCCCCGGTTTGACTCCCGACAATTTCATAATTTTGAAACTCTCAGCTTTTTGGTTGAACCATTGAGCACAGTTTTGCATGAGTAATTCTTAATAAAGATATAGTTTCAATAAAATTCCCGTGATTCGGGAACCGATTTGAAAGAATCTGTTCAAAGTTTTGTATTTGAAGCAAATATCAATGGCTTTGTTTATGGGATGGGATATGGTGTCATCAATTCATTATCAAAAGTTGGATCATCAATGTCCCATGACGTTGGATCCTTAACATTTGATGAACAGTATGAATTAATGAGAAGAAGAATGATGAGAATTCAACCTCAAAGTGATAATGGAAGTGCTGCATTATCACATTTTTGTAACGGCGTAAAAGGTTTCGAAGTTGGTGTATTTGGGGGCATAACTGCTATAGGAGGAAACATTTCTAAAACAACAAAAAAACATGGAATTGTTGCGGGCGTTACAAAGGGATTATTTACTGGAGCCATAGATACAATCACAAAACCCACCCAAGGCTTTTTTGATTTCTTGGAAGGAACCGCTTCTGCCGTAAAAGAAGTTGTTGGCAGCCATTCATGTAATTATTCAAATTTGTTGATAAAATATAAAAAAATGAAAGTTTTTAGCAAAAAAATCTCGTATCTCGTCGAGTTCGGCTTCCAAGAGTTTGTACAAATCTTCAATCTTTATTACCCATTTATTCAGTTAAACTGGCAGAAGCCCAACAAGAGCTGAGGCAAATAAATAACTTACCGACATCTGTAACCCAAAGAATTCCGTATCGATGTTTTAAAAATATTTTCATCGATGAAAATACAGATGTTGGAAAAGATTTTATTTGTGTTGCCGTGAATTATGACACAAATCAAAAATCAATGTCATCACCTCGAATCGTTTGTGGTGATAAAGATACTGCGAGAAGGCTTTGCGAAAAAGTGCTTCGAGCAAAACAAATTTATGACCATGAAAAACGAACTTTTTCAACCACTGAAGATTTTGAATTCGATTCACTTTAAATTTAAATTTGTTATTCTACATTTTTTTGTTTTATTGAAATTATTGATGAGTGCAATATAAACTGTTTATGTAAATTTAAAACAACGGGTATAAAAACTGATTTTTGTTTTATGTTATTGAAAATAAAGTGCCTTTGATTAGTTTTAAAATTTTGACAATAACTACCATAATTTCAATTTTAACATTATAGTAGCTACTATAGTGATAAAACTCAAAAACAAAAGTCACATGTAAAAATTAAAAAAGGTCAAAGAGTAATTTGTGTTGTTGAACAGCGTTATCAACAACGGCACATTAAAAAACCCGGTGACGAATTTGACACTGATACCGTTATTGCGGTGTGAAAAACTCTCTCACCAGTTACGAATTCATCACAATTGCGTCACCATCAGTGACAACTGTGATGATTCGTAAACGATAAGTCAATAGTGAGAATTTTTTATCACCACCGTTTTTCAGTGTAAGAGAACACTTGCACAGAATAGGAAAATGCCTTCAAACCTGTGCCTATAATTGACAAAGCGATAAAAAGAATCACATTTTTTACCACTGTAAAAACATGATCTTAAATTTCGTAAAAATTGTATATATTCAAACTTTACAATTTTAATTACATTAGCAATTTCTTTGTGTCTAAAATAAATTTATAGAGATTTTTTCATATAAACCTTAATGTAATGTCATTGTTTTTTTATGGTATGATAAATTATTTGTACTTTTGAATCAATTATCATGTTTCTATTGTTTTAAATTCATCTAATCAATGTTGAAACTTAAATTTTCGGTGTTTTCAACTCATTGTCCATGTTAACCATCACCAAAACTTTCGAAAAAGAAATTTAGCAAAAAAGAGGAATCGGAATCGAGAAGAATCGATTCTCATGTGAGAATCGATTCTTGTCAATAGAATCGGAATCGGAATTGGAATCGGAAAAATAAATGGAATCGATTCCAAAAAAGAATCGGAAAAAATGGAATCGGGAAAACACTGGTCCCGTGTTAATGTTTGATCATTTCTTAATCCCGCCTTTCTCTTTCTCTTCTCTTCTTTTATGTTTTAATTTTATAAAACTAGAGGTGCCCCGCCCCTCCGGGGCGACCACCAGAGATTCATGTGCCTGATTCTTGTAAAAAGTTAATGATAATGCTTTCTTTTTTTATGTCATAAAGTTAACTTAAAAATGAAAACGTTAACCAATTGCTGCCAAATTTATTTTAATAAAAAGGCTAAGAGTTTAACTACTCAAAAAATTAAAAAAAGGATGACACTAATACATTTGCTTTAATTTCTAACCGAAAAACATCATCAAAAAATATTATTGACTTCAAAATGTTGATTGACGCTTGCACCGTTTTGCCAAGAAAAGCGCTTCTTTTAAAATAAAAATGGACAGACAAATGGACATTGCCTCTTTTACGGGTAGAAAAGAAACAATATTTAAGCTTTAGCGATGTAGTCTTTTTCAATCAGTTTTTATCATTTTTATTCTGTTCATTTTTTGGGTGCTTGTATTTTATTCTATATTTTTTTAAATAAAGTTTGACCAAAGCTCCCAATTATACTTATTTACAAATATAATAGGATTTTTTCAATTAAAAAGGCAAAATGACTCAGAATGATAAAAGATGAGCATTTTTTAACTATTTCGATAAACAAAATATATGTATGGGTTTTAAAATAATTTTGTTAGCTTTGGAAGTGTACATATGAATAAAAAAAATCGATACATATTTGAATCACAAGTGGCTAAGCGTTATGTTTTAAAAAAGAGATTGTTTTTGGTTGTTGTTTGGCTGACCTCTATGTAAGACGGTTCAGCGGCTCAAGAAATATCCAATTGGGCTTGTCGGCTCAAGAAATATTTAAGTTTTTATTTTCAGAAAAAAAATTAACAAAAAAAAAGAATCAAATACAAGATAGATCAAAAAAGATTGATACAGTATCCTCCAAAAATTATGGAGACATAAAAAATGGTCCAATATTTTGTCTCATCCACTCATTTTCTTGAACCATAACTCATCTAAAAAATGAGGCCATGTCTTATTGCATATTTGGTTAAGAAAACGCAAAAATATTTCCAAAAAACAAGGCCTTCTTTTTTGCTTATTATTGAAGGTAATACAAAATTTTAATATTTTGGGTAACATTGAACGAAAATCATCGCAGTGTTGTGAATTAAAATTTTCAATGCATTGAGAAAACTCGAATATTACAGGTGTATGCTACGACAATCTTTGGTTAAGAGTAATTTGATATTTAAAGCAAAACATTCTTAATTTTATTATTATTGTTTTAAAAAGTTTTGGTGCATTAATTCCAAAGGAAAAAAAAAGTTTCAATTTCTAAACTATACCTTTCTTGCATTTTTCTTTGACTGGTAAAAAATGAATGGGAACAATCGCGTCGCAAAGCGCCGTGCATATGGATGGTTTTTTAAAATTTTTTTAGTTAACTTTGGCAGTATTCCTTTGAGTGAAAAAAATCGTTAATCACAAAATTATGCTCCTTTGGTGAAGAAAATGCAAATGGTTCGATCTTTTGGATTTCCTTCTCCTTGACGGAATAAAAATATTGCATTCTTTTTTGCTCATTTTTGAAGGGAATGTAAAAGTTCAATTTTTTAGGTTTCCTTCTGTTTTACTCATTTTCTTAAACGAAATCTCATCTGAATTTCGCGAATTAAAATTTTCAATGCATTGAAAAAACTCGAATATTACAGGTGTATACTACTACAATCTTTTTGTTAACAACTTTTCGATTTTTGAAACAAAATATTGTTAATTTAATACTTATTATTTTAACAAGAAAAACGAAATTTGCGTCCCTTTTAAATAATAAATATTGTTTACATGGGATGTAATTGTATTCAAAACTGCAAAAAAAGGTTATTTTAAAGACAACTTTAAAAAGTCAAAAGAATCTTACTTACAGTCTGACAGCCGTTCAAAAAACCCACGGTGATCATTTTGGCAGTTGTTGGCCATTGGAGCAACAAAATGTTTGAAAAGAAATTTAACAGAAAAATTTCAAGGCATACAAAAATAAAAAAATTAAACAAAACACACATTGCAACAAGAAAATTATCTATGCATTAAAACTGTCCATGCGCAATACTGAGAAGAAAATCTGTGTGTGTGGGGTATTTGTAACCCTGTTCGTTGCTCTCTAGCCCAAGTACAGCAATAGGTCTACATATCTTTATTTATATATTATACATAAAAGGGAAGAAGGCAGAAGAGAGAGAAGAGAGGCAACCGGCGAAGGCGGTTGCCTCTCTTCTCAACAATGACCCAAAAACTGCCGAAATGGAACTTTTTGGTCATTTCGGCAGTTTTTGGGTCATTGTAGACCCAAAAATTTTGAAGAGAAATTTAACAAAAAATTTCAAGGCATACAAAAATTAAAAAAATTAAAGAAAACGCATATTGCAAAGAGAGAATTCTCAATGCACTTAAAACGTCCATGCCCAATACTGAGATGAAAATCTGTGTCGTAGTTTTTTAGCTCGAAAACAAACGTGAAATATCAGTGTTTGTGTACATTTGGTACGCTTAACCATTAAGGCCCTTTCTGGTCATTTCGGCACATGTTTGTTATTTCCACACTTTTCGCACATTTCGGCACTTTTTGTCAAATTGGCGCTGTTGTAGTTATTATAGGCAAAATCCTTTGTCATAATTATGTCATTTGTCAATTATCTAGGGAGCTCGAGGTATAAATGCCTTCAAGGGGGTCGGAATATGGGGTCTTAAAAATATGTCACAGGGGTCTTAAATTTGTATAAAAAAACTCTCAGGGTGTTTAAGATATCTCGGATCGAAAAAGCTCGGGTTCAATTCACGCTCGGACATTAAAAAACCAAACAAAAAAAAAATTTGTTAAAGAAATTTGCGTAATTATGGCCGAACGGCATTTACAGCTCGGGAGACCCATCCCATCGAAATCCCCTCGAAGAACTGACTATAGATCATGTATCATACCCTTTACACCCCTTAAAATCCTTTATTAATAAAAAAAATACAAACCTTAAAATCACTCTAGGGACGTTTTGTAAATTTCGCAACATTAGGGAAATATCGCCAAATTTTGGACATTTGGAACATTTCGCCAACTTTTTGTCATTTGGGATTTTTCGCCAAGATTGGGACATTTAGCCAAGTTTAAGACATTTCGCCAAGTTTGGCACATTTCGCCACTTTTGGGAAATTTCGCCACTTTTGGGACATTTCGCCACTTTTGGGACATTTCGCCACTTTTGGGACATTTCGCCCACTTTGCGTCATTAATGTCATTTCGCCAACATTTTGTCGGTTGGGACATTTCGCCAAGTTTTGACATTTATTACATTTCGTCGAATTCGGGACGTTTTGGCACGAATTTCATTGTCGCCATCGTGTTCCCCGCGAAAAACTGACTAGAGATCATGTATCGCACGAACAAAATGCCTAATATGTCGTTTGTCATTTGACAGATATGTCATTTGACAAAAACGTAATACCCAAGCTTTAAAATTTATTCGCTTAGACTTATTCGCTTAGACTTATTCGCTTAGACTTATTCGCTTAGACTTATTCGCTTAGACTTATTCGCTTAGACTTATTCGCTTAGACTTATTCGCTTAGACTTATTCGCTTAGACTTATTCGCTTAGACTTATTCGCTTAGACTTATTCGCTTAGACTTATTCGCTTAGGCTTAGGCTTTCCGACCAGTCGCAATACGACTGGTTGGTTTAGGTTTCGGCCGGAGGATTTTCGTTAGGCTTTTCGTGTAAGCCTAAGGCTGTCCAAAAAGTGAGGCCATAGCTCAATTGTCTTCGTGATAGTCTTAGGCTGTCCAAAAAGTGAGGCCATAGCTCAATTGTCTTCGTGATAGTCTTAGGCTGTCCAAAAAGTGAGGCCATAGCTCAATTGTCTTCGTGATAGTCTTATGCTGTTCAAAAAGTGAGGCCATAGCTCAATTGTCTTCGTGATAGTCTTATGCTGTTCAAAAAGTGAGGCCATAGCTCAATTGTCTTCGTGATAGTCTTATGCTGTTCAAAAAGTGAGGCCATAGCTCAATTGTTTTCCTGATAGTCTTATGCTGTCCAAAAAGTGAGGCCATAGCTCAATTGTCTTCGTGATAGTCTTATGCTGTTCAAAAAGTGAGGCCATAGCTCAATTGTTTTCTTGATAGTCTTAGGCTGTCCAAAAAGTGAGGCCATAGCTCAATTGTTTTCGTGATAGTCTTATGCTGTCCAAAAAGTGAGGCCATAGCTCAATTGTCTTCGTGATAGTCTTATGCTGTTCAAAAAGTGAGGCCATAGCTCAATTGTTTTCTTGATAGTCTTAGGCTGTCCAAAAAGTGAGGCCATAGCTCAATTGTTTTCGTGATTGTCTTATGCTGTTCAAAAAGTGAGGCCATTGCTCAATTGTTTTCCTGATAGTCTTATGCTGTCCAAAAAGTGAGGCCATAGCTCAATTGTTTTCTTGATAGTCTTAGGCTGTCCAAAAAGTGAGGCCATAGCTCAATTGTTTTCGTGATTGTCTTATGCTGTTCAAAAAGTGAGGCCATTGCTCAATTGTTTTCCTGATAGTCTTATGCTGTCCAAAAAGTGAGGCCATAGCTCAGTTGTTTTCGAATTTTTAAATTTGTCGCAATTTCCTGAAGTTTTAAACCTTTCAAATTCGCGCCATTGCTACCGTACTTTAGATCATTTTTCTCGAATGTTCTTTTTTGGACCTCGTTCTTCTTCCTCTTTCATTTGCAATATTTTTCGTAGACTTGTTTTTATTCGCTCTTCAACTTTCTTCTTCAATTTTCAAGGCCTTGTAATTTCTAGCTTTGATCATTTTGAACTTCCCGCATTTTTCGAATCTTTGAATTTCCCGCGTTTTTTAATTTTTAAATTTGTCGCTAATTTCCTGAAGTTTTAAACCTTTCAAATTCGCGCCATTGCTACCGTACTTTAGATCGTTTTTCTAGAATGTTCTTTTTTGGGCCTCGTTCTTCT
Source organism: Panagrolaimus sp. LJ2414 (assembly GCA_024447195.1). Classification (NCBI taxonomy): domain Eukaryota; kingdom Metazoa; phylum Nematoda; class Chromadorea; order Rhabditida; family Panagrolaimidae; genus Panagrolaimus; species Panagrolaimus sp. LJ2414. Next base: position 11,383,127 of record JAMRXY010000016.1, read on the forward strand.
TCCTCTTTCATTTGCAATATTTTTCGCAGACTTGTTTTTATTCGCTCTTCAACTTTCTTCTTCAATTTTCAAGGCCTTGAAATTTATTTTTTTTAAAAGACGTCTAAACATTTTTTTCTCATTTTTATCATTATTCCTTTGAATTTTATTAAATTATTTTTTCGAGTTTTATTTTTAAACATATTTTTCTCATTTTTATCATTATTCCTTTGACTTTTATTAAATTAATTTTCGGCCTTTTTTTAATTATTTTTTTCTCAGTTTTATCATCATTCCTTTGAAATTTATTATTTTTTTTTCGAGTTTTATTTTTAAACATTTTTTTCTCATTTTTATCATTATTCTTTGATTTTTATTAAATTATTTTTTCGACTTTTATTTTTAAACATTTTTTTCTCATTTTTATCATTATTCCTTTGACTTTTATTAAATTAATTTTCGGCCTTTTTTTAATTATTTTTTTCTCAGTTTTATCATTATTCCTTTCATTTTAATCAAATTATTTTTACGGCCTTTTTTTAAATATTTTTTTCTCATTTTTATCATTATTCCTTTGATTTTTTTTTAAATAAGTTTCGGCTTTTTTTAAATATTTTTTTCCTTAGTTTATCAGTATTCCTTTAATTTTTTTAAAATTATTTTTTTGACCTTTTTTTAAATATTTTTTTCTCATTTTTATCATTATTCCTTTCATTTTTATTAAATTAATTTTCGGCCTTTTTTAAAATATTTTTTTCTCAGTTTTATCAATATTCCTATGATTTTTTTAAAATAATTTTTTTGGCCTTTATTATTTTATTTTTATTTATTTTGTATTAGGTTTTAGCTTAGTCATACTTTCGCTTTTATTTTTTGATATAATGGGTAACTTTTTGTCACGCGTTTTGGAATACTTTTCGGGTGCAGTTGAAAACCCTGTGATTGAAGCTGGTCAGGATGCTAGCCGTGAAAACTCTGTTAGCCGAAAATCTTCTACTGCTGAATCCGAATCCCAATCTGAATTTGATTTACCGGAAGATCTTGAAGGTGTTCCTCGTCCAATTCCTGCCCCACGGGTTCCTAGATTTGCTGTAAGTTTTAGGGTTTTTAGGGGTAATTCTATTTTTTTATGTAGGCCCCTATTCCGTATCATGATGTAGTAAATCGAGTTCGAGCTGATTTTGGGGATATGGCCCATTTAGATGATCCAGGTAACGGTGTTGTTCTTCGAAGTGGTAGAATTTCCAATGCACCTCGTCTTGATATCTCCCGCCGCGGTCGTGATTCATACAGTGTTTTTGGCGGACGAGTTGTTCAAGCAGTTGATCAAAGTTCCGATTCTGATGAATCTTATCATCCAGATGATGAATCAGAATCTGATTAATTCATAATTTTGTTGATTTTGTTATTTTTTTTTCTGTTTTGTTGACAAAAAATAAATTTTCATTCTTTTTATAAACGTTTGTTTGGGGACAATAAATGAAATATATTAAATAAATTGAAAAAGGTGGTTGAAGTTTGGTTTTTTTTTATGTGATTTAGATTTCAATGCATTGAAAATTAAAAAATGTCCAGTGCTACTTCTCTAAATTTGGCTAATAAAAATATCATTATTTACCAATACAAAAAATTGGACTCTATAAAATGAGTATGGTATTTTCAATGCATTGAAAATTTGTTATATGTTTGAAACGGTTAAATTTTTGTTTTCTGTAGAGGATTTTCTTTCACTGGGATTTATTTTTGCTTCTCTCCTAAAATGTTCTTTTTATCGAATACATGATGTAACTTTTAATTTTCATACAGATATTTAGGGTTTTTAAATTTTTTTCGTGTTCCTGTTTTAATATTGCGAAACAAAATATTATTTTAAACTATATCGTTTTTTTCTCATATTATTTATTCTCTTTAATTCATCTTTTATTGTTTTTCTTCTATATTTAATTCTATATTAAGTTTTCTGAAATTTAATATACAAATTTTTGTGAAATGAACTTTATTCAAAAAAGGAGCATTGAATAATTTTTGCATGGCGTAGGCCCTAAAAAATTTGGTCATTGTTTTTGCGCTTTTGTCCCGAATAATGTGATATTTTCATTCATACTCATTTAAAAAAATATCGTATTTTGTTCGTGTTATTTGTAAATTTTTTATTCGTGTATTTCAATTTTTCCCTATTATATTAATAATAAAATCCTTTTTTTAGTTTCTTTACATTGTTTTTCTCTATAAATGGATTCCAAATCTGATAAAGATTGTGTTAAAGAAATTGAAATCGATTGTCCTGTACATGATACTTCCAATGTGATGAAAAAAGTTCATACAACTCTGCTTGATGACGGGCAACCCGCGATTGCAGCTTTAGTCCATTTTCTGGCAAGACATGTAAGTAATTGTCCTGGTTCTTCTGCTATCTCTGATGAACAAATACTGCCATATCTTGACAATGACCAACAATTCAACCTTGATTTGCTTCCTAGAGGTCAACCAAAATCATCTAATGATACTGATAATAAATAAAGTTCTCGATGTTGTTTTTTATAAAGTTGACATTTTTTTGGTATTTTGAACGCTTTTATTGTTGTTGTAACATGAATAAAGTATAGTTTTTTTTTGCTTTCTGTTATTTTTTGTATCGTGAGTGGTCATCGTCTTTCAAAAATAACATTTTTTTTCTGTCATTCTTTTTATTTGCAAAAAAAAGAGTTTGAAATTACAGGGTTTTCAATTCCTTGAATTTTTGAATTTCAGATTTCACATTTTCACTGCATTGAAAATTTTTATCATTAAAAACCTGATTTTTATTAATGGCATTTAGATCTTATATTCTTTTCTGTTCATTCTTTTATTAACACCAAAATATATGTATCATATTTTTCCCGGTTATGTTTTTTACTGTTTTTTGTTCAGTAATATATTTATGAATTTCCCACAATATTGCTAATCAGATTTCTTCAAAATTTTCAATGCATTAAAAATATTCTCGTTTTTTTTAATCTTAAGAAATTTAATATAAAATAATATAATCATATTTCCTCAAAATTTTCAATGCATTGAAAATTTTCTCGTCATTTCACCACCCTAAAATCAGCAATATTGCTAATAAGAATTCCTTAAAATTTTTAATGCATTGAAAATTTTCTCCTTTTTTGTAAACTACAATTTATCACAATTTTCTGCACTATTTCTAATCTTTTCACCACTTAAAAATTTTCAAGGCATTGAAAACTTTCTCGTTTTTTTGAAACTTTTTTGTACCGAAATTTTCTACTCTAATTTTGATCTTTTCACCACTATAAATATTCAGTGCATTGAAAGTTTTCTTGTTTTTTTGAAACTTTAATATACCGAAGTTTTCTAGCCCAATTTTGATCTCTTAACCACTTCAAAATTTTCAAGGCATTGAAAATTTTCTCGTTTTTTTGAAACTTTTTTTGTACCGAAATTTTCTACTCTAATTTTGATCTTTTCTCCACTTCAAAATTTTCAATGCATTGAATATTTTCTCGTTTTTTGTAAACTACAATTTATCACAATTTTCTGCACTATTTCTTATCTTTTCACCACTTAAAATTTTTCAATGCATTAGAAAATTTTCTCGTTTTTTTTTGAAACTTTAATATACTGCAATTTTCTATCATACTTCTGTTCATTTTCTTGGCCTTTTTTTATTTTTTTCCTTGCTTGATTGCAGTCGTCTTATTAACCGACTATTTTCAATCAGATTTTTTCAAAATTTTCAATGCATTGAAAATTTTCTTTGAGGGTAAAATTTATCACAATTTTCTACCTTATTTCTGATCATTTCAATATTTCAAAATTTTCAATGCATTCAATGTTTTTTCGTTTTGAAATTTACACTTTTCTTATTTCTATGGCCACTACATATGTTTTGTAAAAATATTTCAATTTTATAATTGTTAATATATCAGTTTTTAAAATTGTTGTTAGACATGAATCACTCCCGTTACAACACAATGATTATGACAGCGAAGATGTTAAAGAATTGATGGAGGTGGCGGAGGGGGTGGCATTTGAATTGGTGGACGACATTCTGGAATTCCTGAAGCCGCGTCCTCGTGATGCTAAAAACGACAGTTAGAGATTTCGTTTATATTTTCAATGCATTGAAAATTTGTTCAATAAAATATTTGATAGTTTTCTTGAACGTTTTTGGGTTCTTTTTCTGATTACCTTCCACAAAAATATTCATTGAACAGAAATTGTATTTTTTTTACCTTAAATACATTTAAAATTTTCTTGTTATATTGTTATCACGCTTTTCTACCGTATTTTTGAGAATTTCATCCAACTTTCTCTTTTTTGCCATTTTTCTTTGTTTCAGGGCAACCGTGCTATTAATCGACTATTTTGCTCATCAAATTTATTCAAAATTTTCAATGCATTGAAAATTTTCTTGTTTTTCTAAAATTTCGAGATATTACTATTTACTTTTTTTTGCGGTCTAATTTTGAGGTCTTTTTATTTACTTCTATACTGGTTTTCAAATATTAATAATACACGAAAAGTGTATTATTAATTTTTGTTTTGCTGATGTTTCGTAAAAAAAAACGTTTTTATTTTACTTATTTCTATGGTAATACATTTTCAATGCATTGTATTTTATCAATGTTTTATAAAAATTTAATATTTAAGTTTTAGGTTAATACCATAAAAACTATGAGTGAACGTCGTTTTCATTTTAATTTTTCTGGTTCAACTCCTGTTGATAATTTTCTTATCGAAATAAAAGATGTTCTTTGGTGTGAACATATCGTACCAAAATTATACGAAGTATCTCGTTTTGGTAACGGTCAAATTGCGTGTCGATGTGAAGAGTAAGTTTGTATATTTATAAAAATTTTGGTATTAAATAAACATGATTCAGACTTCGTGTACTTAAGAAATATGATTTTGCTCGAGCAGAAGATTTTATTGATTATTACATGAAGCTTGCTGACCGGATCTCGGAAAAAAATCTTCGACTCTTTGGATTCGACCGGTGTGGTTCCTGTTTTGGTATCGAATGGATTATGTTTGATTCCCGATATTCTTAAATTATTCTTTATTTTGTTGTTTTTGAATTATATTTATTAAAGATATACATAATAATATATTAAATTTTTTTTGTTATAATAAACCACGCATATCGTTATGGATTTTATGGTTTCGTATTCTTGTTGAAAATGACAATAGATCATATCGAAAGTTAAAATTTAATTTTACGAAATTTTGCATAAACAATACTCACCACCTGGTAGGACTACGGCTAAGGAAACTTTTTTTTAATAAATTTTTTTGTATAGTCCGTGTTGTTGTAGATATTGCTCCATCGTGATTCACTTTTACAGTTCTTTTTTGATATTTTTTTTCTTTTGTGTTTAAACAATTTCCTTACAAAGCATTAAAAAAAGGTTGAGTTTAATTATTTTCAATGCATTAAAATATTATAATCATATCATATTCATTTTTTTTAGTTAATAAAGGGTTCTGATTTTAGTCCGAATTTTCTCTCGTTTGTTTTATGATCTACAGTTTTAACATTCTGGTTTTTTTCATTTTTTTTTCAATATTTTGTTATTTTTTTTTTCATTGAATAATTAAGACCTTTTAGAGAAGAATTATGAAGAAACTGAAAGAGAAAACATTACTTTTGAAAAAAAGTAAGTCTTTTAACATTTTTTATTTTCATTCATTTGATTTAGGCAATGATTGGAGAACAATATGTTATTGACTGTTTTGACCGGATGTTTTATCAACAATATTGTATCAAACAAATTGTTTTGAATAAAAAACGTATGTTTTTAACAGTAAAAGCAATTCGTGATTTCTCCGTATATGGTCTTGATATTCGAAGTATGTGCAATGATTTGAGATCTTTAACTGATAATATAAAGAATGTTACATCTTTTTTATTAGAAAGTTGTCAATCTCTTGTGATCCATGTTAGTAATTATACTGAATGATAAAAATATAAATATAGTATATTTTTTTAGAAGCATGCTGATACTTTGAAAATTCGTTACTATCGTAAAAATGTTCGTAAAACTTCATCTTTGTGTAGAAATCTTTCAAATGTTGCGACTTATAATATTAAACTTGTTGATGATATATTTCAATTGATTTAAAATTTTTGTTTGTAATGTTTTTTTGACTTAATAAATTATTTATAAAATAACCTCTTATTATTCTTAGTTATTACATACTAACAACGATTTGTTGTAGGCTTAGAAAAATGTTTGGAATTTGGTTTATTTTCGTGATTTAGATTTCAATGCATTGAAATTTACAAAATCTTATCTCGGGCCGTTTTGATGATATTGTTTATACATTTATCTGAATTTACTCAATAAAAAATAATTTTGACTCAACTAAAAAAACTAAAGGAACAGTTTGTTTATTCTATTTGTTATTTTCAATGCATTAAAAATCTTTGACAGCAGCGGTATTAAAATCGTAGAATCTCTTTAAAAGTATTGTGTTTTTTTTCTTTTAGTAAATATAAATTTGGTTTATGGATTTTTATTGATATAGATCTCTAAGATTAGTGGAGAATATATAAAACGCGGTTTTTATTAAAACTACCAATAATAGTCCTTTTTCTCTTTAAGGCAGCAAGTTTACCTAGTATTATTATTGGTGGTAATTATAATTTTTAAACTTTCCTTTCCATTTATTATCTTTAATTGTATTGTTTAACATATCTTGTCCATTCATTCTTTTTAAATGTATCAGTTTATGGCTTTTTCATGGCTTCAGTTACCTTTAGGCTTAGGCTTTTTTTCTGGCACTTCTGATTAATTTCCTGGTTAAAAAATTTTTAGAACATTATTTTTTTTTCTGATTTAGTTTTTTGGTCTTTATTTTTTCTATCCATTCTCTGTAATTAGCTTTTCATTATTTCATCAATTACTTTTATCATCGTTTCTTTGAAATTAATTAAATTTTTTTTCGGTTTTTTTTTTAAAATTTTTTTTCTTTGTTTCAACGACATTCCATTGATTTTTCTTAAATCATTTTCCCGTCTTTTATTTTTAATTTTTTTTAGTGTTATTACCATTCATTTTTCTTTACTAAATTATTTTTTATTGGCCTTTCTTTTAATATTTTTTGATTTATTTGGTATTAGTTTTTTAGTTTTGTCATACTTTCACTTACAACTAGAAATGGGTAACTTTTTGTCGCGCGTTTCTGAATTTTTTTCTGGTACTCCTGAAAACCCAGTAGTTGAAACAAATCCGGATACCAGCAGTGAAAAATCTGTTTCTTCTTCTTCTTCTGAATCTGAATCCCAAATTGAATTTGACTTACCGGATGATCTAGAAGGTGTTCCTCCTCCAACTGCAGAATCACGCGTTCCTAGAGTTCAAGTAAGTCTTAGGTTTTTGAGGGGTAATTCTATTTATTTTAATGAAGGCACCTATTCCCTATCTTGAAGTTGTTGATCGGGTCCGAGCTGATTATGGGGACATGGACCATTTAGATGATCCTGGTGCCGGTGTTGTTCTCAGAAGTGGTCGTGTTTCCACTGCACCTCGTCTTGACATCTCTCGTCGCGGTCGTGATTCTTATAGTGTATTTGGTGGACGAGTTGTTCAAGCCCTTGATCAAAGTTCCGATTCTGATGAATCTTACCATCCAGATGATGAATCAGAATCTGATTAATTTATAATTTTGTTAATTTTGTTATTTTTTTCCTGTTTTGTTGACAAACAATAAATTTTCTATCTTTTTATAAACGTTTATTTGGGGACAATAAGTGAAATTTAATTAATTAGAAAAAGGGTTGGAATTTTCATTATCTTCTTCCTCTTTCATTTGCAATATTTTTCGTAGACGTGTTTTCACTTGCTCTTCAACTTTACTCTTCAATTTTCAAGGCCTTGAAATCTCTAACTTTGATTATTTTGAATTTCCCGCGTTTTCGAATTTTTGAATTTGCCGCAATTTCCTGAATTTTCAAACCCTTCAAATTCGCGCCATCGCTACCGTAATTTGGATCATTTTTCTAGAATGTTCTTTTTTGGGCCTCGCTCTTCTTCCTCTTTTATTTGCAATATTTTTTGCATACGTTATTTTATTTGCTCTTCAACTTTCTTCAATTTTCAAGGCCTTGAAATCTCTAACTTTGATTATTTTGAAATTCCCACATTTTTCGAATTTTTGAATTTGTCGCAATTTCCTGAAGTTTTAAACCTTTCAAACTTTAATATACCGAAATTTTCTACCCTGATTTTGATCTTTTCACCACTTCAGAATTTTCAATGCATTGAAAATTTTCTCGTTTTTTGAAAGTTTTATATGCTGCAATTTTCTATCATATTTTGTTCATTTTCTTGGCCTTTTTTTATTTTTTTCCTTGCTTGAATGCATTCGTCTTATTTACCGACTATTTTGCTAATCAGATTTCTTCAAAATTTTCAATGCATTGAAAATTTTGTCGTTATTTTTTGAAACTTTAAAATACCGAGATTTTCTGCCCTAATTTTTGGTTGTGCAATTGTGTACTTTTCTCCATGTGACTCCCTTTGCTTCTTTTCTTCGTTATAAATTCATAGGAAATTGTCTCGTGTATCATCTATTTATTATTTCCCATGTTCATTTATTTGCTTTCGTGTTTTTAAATTCAACGGGTTATGGGTTTGCCATTTTTTTACAGTAATAGCTGCATATAGCGCTCTTTTTTTAAATATTGTTATATTTTATTTTTTTTCTTCAAGTTTCTAGTTATGAACTCTCACTGTCGTCTTTCCTTGGAACAACGTGAAAAGAAGTACGAAGAACAAGAGCGTTTAGCGAGTATCTTTGGGCAAGATACAGATGTCTCGGCTCAATTCTCCAGTATTGATTCAATCACTGAAAATCTTGGGGCAGCAAGGTTACCTAGTATTGATATTGGTGGAATTGTATTCAAACGTGTTGAAGAATTTATCGATTATGTTCGTCAGTATGCTATGGAAGAACTTGATACACTTATTCCAGATGCCGATAATGTTGCAAAACTTATTCAAGCCTGTGCGATGAGTGTACGTCGGTTGTTATGGCATACGCATGATGGATATGAAAGATATGAAAAATCTACAAGAAGAAATAAACGCCGATATGCTTACGTCTCTAATGATATGCTTCATCAAGATGCTGTTGGTGTTACTCTCACTGAATCATACTTTGTTGATGACACTAAAACTCGTCTTATTTGGAATGTCAAGTCCTATGAAATGCTGATCTTTCGTGGTCGAATTGATTATGTTCAATATCTTGTTGGAGTTGTTGCTCATGAAGTCGCACATGAAATCTGGAGAGGTCATTTCTTTAAATATGGCGGTGATGATGTTTGTCATGATCGTATTTGGAAGAATGTCCTTGATTTGATTTATACTCGTCTTGATCATTTCAATGTTCCACATGATAAAGAATATGGTCATTTTGATTATTAATATGATTATGGATATAGGTTAAGTCTTTTTCCTTTAAAAAGATATCGAGTCTTTAGACTTTTCACTCGTTAAATAGAAAAGTTCCCTCTTCGACTGTCAAGAACCTTGTCGTGGTGAAGAGGCTTAATTTCTATGCTTAGAAAAACTAGTACTTGACAGGGGTTGGTTTTCTTTGAGATTGTCTATCTTGTTTTTGTTCATGTTCTGTTTGATGTAATTAAATTGTCTCAAAAATTTTCGTTATTTCTTATTTTCTGTTTTTAATGCATCGGAAATTTTATCTTACACAATCTCATATTTTCTAGTATTTTTTGAATATAAAAGCTTATTTTAAACGCATTTTTTTTTTACCTTTTAGAACACTTGGTTTTTTATGCATTCGAATTCGACCCATCGAATTTTTACTTTTGTCTAAATAATTGAATTTACTAGTATTTTAATGCATTGAAAATGTTTATCTTCCCAAATTTTCAATGCATTGACAATTTTCTCCAATTTAATCATTCATTATTTCGACATATTTTAGGTTTTTTTCTAGAAAGTTTTTTAATGCCAATTTTAAATGCTTGTTTGGGGTTTTTTTATTCACATTCTTTTAATTTTAAATGCATTGTTTTTAATATAATCAATGTTTTTTCGGAAGTTAGGGTGATTTTTTGTTATCTGCACATTTGTGGATTATGTCAACGTGATTCTTAAATTATTAAAATATTGAAAATTGTATTATTTTGTACTACATAAAGCGATTGTTTACTCATTCAAATTTTAGGATAATGAAAGTCGTGATAATGAATTTGCTTTTATTGCATTTTAATCAACAACAACACCTTCAGTTAAATCAAATAAAATTATTTAATATTCAAACTTTGTCATTAGTGTTCCAGAATTTTACATTATTAAAATTTAAAATATTTAAAGACGTTCATGATATTGCTGTACATCCTCGAAAAGACAATTAACATGTCAACACTTTACAATTTTTAGTAAGTAATATTTTCATGTCTTTATCTTATCTATATAAAATATTATTTTAGAATATGACCAATTAAAAAGAACTGCTCCAATACTCAATTATTCAACTCTTAGAATTGCTCCTTTATCTTAATCTATTACATGACTCGTTGCTACTGTTTGAAATCGAAAAGAATATCATGGATCTTACGATGTATGTTGTAACCAATTTCAATCATGCAATAATGAAATTAAACATGAATCTTATAAAAAGAAATGTTTTTCACCTAGCAATATTATAAGATTTTTTTCTAATTAAAATTTTTAGTAAAGTCGATTTTGTTTCTTTTTCATAATATTATTTAAAATTGTTTAAATTGTTTCGTTTTAATTTATTTTCCATATTATTTACATAAACTTTGTAGAAAGCCCATTTTGTTTTTGTTTTCAAACTGAAAAATTCAAAAAAAAAACATTATTTTTTTGATTACAAAGCGATCAGGAATATTTGATTTTCTAACGTATTTCTAAAATCATGTTCTTTCTTTTATTGACCCTTTTCCTCGTTTGATTAGTTGCAACTGTTGTCTTTACCGACTATTTAGCTCATTAACGGTCCAAAACAGTTGGTAATGCATTGAAAATGGAACTACAAGATAACACAATTTTCTACCGTACTTTTGATCATTTCCTCCAACTTTCTTTATTTGGGCATTTTTCCTTCGTTTCAGTGCAACTGTGTTATTAATCTAATCAAATTTTAAAAAAATTTTAATTGCATCGCATTGAAAATTTTACGAGTTGTTCAAGCACTTGACAATAATTAAAATTTAATGAATTAGAAAAAGGGTTGAAATTTTGTTTATTTTGATGTGATTAAGATTTCAATGCATTGAAAATTTAAAAAATATCCAGGGCGACTAAATTTAGAACTTTAAACAGAGGGAAAGTTTATTTTTTATTTCTGTTATTTTCAATGCATTGAAAATTTTTATCATGCAAAAACTGGATCTTCAATAATACATTATTGATTTTAATATTTAGATCTTATATTCATTGATGTATTTATGAATTTTCCACAATATCGCTAATCACATTTCTTCAAAAAAATTTTTTTTCTTGTTTTTTGAAACTTTAATATAAATTTTCTCGTTTTTGAAACTTTAATATACCGAAGCTTTCTACCCTAATTTTGTTCATTTTCTTGGACTTTATTTTATTTTTTTCCTTGCTTGATTGCAGCCCTGTAATTTACCGAATATTTTGCTAATCAGATTTCCTCAAAATCAAAATTTTCAATGCATTGAAAATTTTCTCGTCATTTCACCACTTCTAATTCCACAATATTCCTAATCTGATTTTTTCAAAATTTTCAATTGAAACTTTTATATACCGAAGTTTTCTACAATTTTGATCTTTTTTCACTACTACAAAATTTTCAATTCATTCATTGAAAATTTTTCTCGTTTTTTGAGAATTTTCTATACCACAATTTTCTTCTCAAATCTTTGGTTGTGCATTTATGTACTTTTCTCCATGTGACTTTCTTTGCTTCGCTCTTGTTATATTCATAGTAAATTGTTGACTCATGTATCATCTATTGATAACTTCACATTGTGTTCATTTATACTTAGGCTTAGGCTTACCGAAATTTTCTACCCTTTTTTTGATCATTTCAATATTTAAAAATTTTCAATGCATTGAAAATTTACTCGTTTTTTTTGAAACTTTAATATACCGAAATTTTTTACCCTATTTTTGATCATTTAAAAATTTAAAAATTTTCAATGCATTGAAAATTTTCTCGTTTTTTTTGAAACTTTAATATACCGAAATTTTTTACCCTATTTTTGATCATTTAAATATTTAAAAATTTTCAATGCATTGAAAATTTTCTCGTTTTTTGTATTTTTGATCAATTCCTCCAACTTTCTTTTTTTGGTCCATTTTCTTTCGTTTCAATGCAACCGTGTTATTTATCGAAAATTTTGTCCATCAAATTTATTCAAAATTTTCAATGCATTGAAAACTTTCTTGTTTTTTGAAAATTCACAATCTTCTATCTTATTTTTGTTCATTTCCTCCAACTTTCCTTTATCGGAACATTTCTCTAAAAAAAGGAAAGTTCAAGTTCACAATCTTTTTCTTTTTTTTTCTTTTTTTTCACCGTTAGCTAAAATTTTTTTAAAAAATACAATGTAACATAATTATAAAATTTTCATTGAAAGTTCTTTCCGTTTATAAATTACCACTTTCTGCATTTTTTTGAATCTTTTTTTGCGTTTAATTGTGAAATCTGTGTATCCATTTTGTGTCTGATTTTCGAATTTTCTCAATACAAGAAAATTTTATAATTATTTTATTTATTTTTTTTGTGTTTATCAGGTTTCTTAACATGTTTTGTAAAAATATATCGTTTTAAAAAATGTTGTAATATTTTTAGACATGGATCGTTCTCGTTACAACACATTGCTTATTAAGACAGCGGAGATGTTAAAGAATTGTCCTCGGGATAAAGAAATTGATTATATGCAAAATGGTGATCCCGTTTACGTTCCTATTGGTACAGGTCGTCGTTTGCCATATTGTCGTGTTTCCAAGAAAATTTATCTGAAACGTCGTCGTGCTTTGTATCGTTTACCAGGAGTTGCCGCTAGAATGAAAATTTTGGATAAAAAAAAAGTACTACTTGTCAGATTAAATGAAATTTATGAACGTTACCATTTGTGTAGATATGTTGCAAAATAATCAGTTGTTGTATTTTTCTTATATGAAATGTTAATTTTAATTTTCATTTATAGTTGAAAATATTGTCGAATATAATTTTTTGATAAATCGTAATTTATTTTTTTCATTCGTTTGGTACATTTTTCTATTTGAATTTAGACGTTTTTATTTCTAAGTTTATTATCCTTCTAGTTTATCAAATAGTTTTGTCAGTTTTATTATGTTTAAATCATGGTCTTTGTTAAGTTTGGAAATTCTACAAATTATGAGTGTTTTTTTTGATGATAATTACTAACATTGTATCTGCATTAAACAATTCTATTCAGTTTTGAAGATGGCCCAATTTTCGAAGATAATGTCTTTAAAATTCAATGCATTGATAATTATTGCGGTTTTCTTTCTTGAATTTCGATTTTTAGTGAAATTTTTTTGTTTTTTTGCATATTTCATTACGTGTTGATATCTATATCCGGAAGTCTGATTTCTTTTATTATTACTTTTTTTTAACGCCTCAAAGATTTCCATATCTATTTTTTCACAAATATTTAAATAAATTTCTTGCCCCTATTTTAATCCATTGTTAATGATTTTTTATATCTACAAGATATATAAATATGGTTTTCGTGGTTTTTTATATTTTCGATGTATTGCCTAAAATTCTATTAACTATAAAATCCATTTGAATGGTTTGTTAAAAATATTATTTAAGTTATTATTTTTGCATTTTGATTTTCGTTTGGATTTTTTCTATTCTAATTATATAAAAATTAATGCCATCAACTGATTTTCAAAAAAAATTTTTTCTGAAAATAAGTTGATGTTTTATTTCGTTGCTCATCTTGATAATAGTATAATTTGTTTGAATGTTATTGTGGAATTGATTTATGTTTAGTTTGTATTTTAAACATTTTTTTCTTCTGTTCTATTTTTTTTTGTCTAGAATGTGCTGATTTTACACAAAAATAATGACTTTTCCACGCAAATACACTTATTTTTTTTCTGTAACCATGCTTTTAATTATCGTATTCTTGGTACTAGGACAAAAAAATAAAGGTCAAAATAATAACGGACAAAAATATAAAAATAAAAAATAACGGATAATAAAATAAGCGGACAAAAAAATAACTTTATACAAAAAAATAAAATAGTTATACATACAAAAAAATGAAAATAAAAAAATTTTTAAAATTTGATTTTATTTGAACATAAAGCAAGGAATCGGATTATTGCATGATACCATGCTTCATAAGAATTACCAGTTCTTGGCATATCATTGGCGACACGCATAAACACATTCCAATGAGCGATAGAATTGGGGAATTCTCAAAGCATATTCATAATTTCTTATAGTTCGTTGAGTCATCAAAATTGTAACACAAGGTTTGTATAATTGCCCAATATTGGCATGGATCGAGTAGAACTGCATGAATCCTGGTGGTGCACGAGAAAAAGATCCATCTCCGCCAATATTTACGGCATCAGCAAGCATTTTTAATGTTGGACGAGAACCAAGAATAATAAGTCGACCATCAATTGGAATATTATCACGATTTTCAATACTGCTATCATGCATCACAAATGGACTTCCATCAGACACACTGTTGTAATATTTTCACCATCCATTTTATATTTGAGTTTTGTCGAAATTCGAAGAGCAAAAACTTGTAGAAGTTTTAAATTTAAATGACAATTTTCAAAAATTTCAAATTCTTTATTTTTTAAGTGACCCATTTCTATTATAGCACTTTTTGTGTATAATTATGTATAAAGTTATTTTTTTGTCCGTTATTTTTTTATCCGTTATTTTTTTGTCCGGCCTTTTAAAAAATTATTTTTTTGTCCGGTTATTTTTTTGACCATTATTTTTTTGACCGTCCACCGTATTCTTGGTTTCCATCAGAAAATTATTTATAATTTTTTTAACAAGATATTGGGTTTGTTTTCAATGCATTGAGAATTTAAATAGCTTACATATTGGGTTTGTTTTCAATGCTTTGAGAATTAAATTTTTTATTTGTTATAATATTTTTAATCTTTATATCGCATTTGTATCACTTTAATTTATTTGAATTTTATTTATTTATTTCACTTTAAAAATAATTATGTTGTTTTATTTGTTTTTGGTTTTTTGACCGTTTTTTTAGTATTTGATTCCGGATTTGAAATTGTTGGTAAACATATCTTAAGTATTCGTGTTTGTTAGCTTTATTGTATTTATCATTATTCTTTATTTTTAGTGAAAAGTATGAATATTCATTCTGGTGTTCAACTTTATAATAAGAAATTAGCTGAATTATTAGATTCACACGAAGCGGAAATTATTCTTCTTGAAAAAGAACATGAAGCTGAAATTTTGGAACTTCAATTTGAGATTAATGAAATGAAGTCTAATTTTGGAGCATTAATGAAGGGATTAGCTGATATTCATGCAAAAGAACTTGTTAAAATCCAAAAAAAATGTCGTGATAATGAAAAGGCTTTTGAAACTGCTCAAAAGGCACATGATCAACTTTTATTAAGTCTTGAAGAGTCTGTAATGGAAGTTACCCGTATTCAACGTGTTATCAGAGCTTTGAAAATGAAGGTAATTATCATACATTTTACATTAATTTTATGTCATCATTTCAGAACGAATCGTTGAAGAATCGTTATGAAGCTAATCTTCGTCTGTTCAAACTAAATCTCTCACGTCTTGAAAAGAAAGTTTCTGATTTGGAAAAGAAATAATATAATTATTATATATTGTTATTATATTAATAAAGTGGTTTTAAAAAAATTTTGATATTTTATACATTTTTTTTATTCTAAAAATTAAAATAATATTTTCTTTCGAATTTTCTTTTTTTGCAAAAATAATATTTTCTCGTGAACCAGCAGATCATGAGCTTCCAGTCTCTTAGTTTTTTGCATTTTCAATGCATTGAAAACACCATTCGGTTAGGAATACTTGAATATAATATATAAAACCTATTTTAAAAGTTAATACTTCATATTTTTGTTTTTAGAATTTGTTTCTATTATCAATGGCAGTTTGGTTTGATCCTAATGTCCATGTTATTGCTCATGAAATTAAATGTGATGGTGATTGTAAATGTTTTTCTATTGGAGGGTTTATAGGTCACAGTATGAAGTATTTCATGACTAGTGGAAATCAAGTGTTTCAAATATCTGAAATTTTGTTTGAACAGATCAAAGAATATCATATCCAGAAACTGAATGTTCAAAACGAAAATATTATTTTGAAATGATATTAGTTTTCATTAACTCTTTTAATTTTAAATTGTATTTTTTATTATAATTTTTTATTCGTATAAAAATGTTTTTAATTTTTGATCACCCAAATTCAAAATTAGAAACTTACAGATTTCTATTGTTTTACTTTTACTACCATAATATCTTGTCATCTTTCTACTTATATTTATGTTTTTTATTGTAATTCAACAAACACAACATTTTTGTTGAGTAATGTGGGGGAGGGGGGTTGTCTGAGTAAATTTTGTTTGGTATGTAGTTGGTCAAAGTTCTGAATCTGATGAATCTTACCATCCAGATGATGACTTTTATTTTATAAAATTTACATGTGATTTTAATTTCAATGCATTGAAAATTTTAAAAATATCCAGTGCGTTTTCTTTAAATCTAGTTAATATAAATATCTACATTTGGACTTAAAACAGAGGAAAAGTTTATTGTTTATTTCTGTTCTGTGTTTTCTGGCAAGACGTGTAAGTAATTGTCATGGTTCTACTACTATCTGAGATGAACAAATGCTGTCATATCGTGACAGCGATATGACAGGGAAACCTTGATTTTCTTCCAAAACCATCCGTTCGATGATCTGGATATTAAATAAAGCTCTAGATGTTTTATTTTATAAAATTGACATTTTGAAACTTTAAGATAACGCAATTTTATACTGTATTTTTAAGTTTTTATTTTGCATTCTCGTTTTTCGATACTACAAGATACCGTAGTTTTAGTTTATTTTATACTCTATTTTTTGACAATTTCACCAAATTCAATGCATTTCTATCTTTTTATAAACGTTTATTTGGGGACAATAAATAAAATTTCATTAATTAGAAAAAGGGTTGGAATTTTCTTTATTTTGATGTGATTTAGATTTCAATGCATTGAAAATTTTCTCGTTTTTTTCGAGACTTTATAATACCGAATTTTTCTACCCTAATTTTGATCTTTTCACCACTTTAAAATTTTCAATGCATTGAAATTTTTCTCGTTTTTTGAAACTTTAATATACCGAAGCTTTCTACCCTAATTTTGTTCATTTTCTTGGCCTTTTTTTTATTTTTTTTTGCTTGATGACAGTCGTCCGACTATTTTGCTAATCAGATTTCTTCAAAATTTTCAATGCATTGAATTTTCTCGTTTTTTTAAAAATTTCGAGATGACATAATTTTCTACCCTATTTTTGATAATTTAATATTTATTGAACGTTCCTTTATAAGTCTATTTTTCTTATTGGCTTAATTGCAACCCTTTTTTTTGTATTTTTTTTCCTATTTTTTTTGACAAAAAGTGTTGTTTTCGCATGTATTTTTTAAATTTTCAATGTATTGAATATTCTTTTTTACGCACATTAGTATGAACGTTTAATATTCCATATATTTGTGCTAATACGGTATTAGTAGTATTTTTTAGTTTTTTATTATTAGAAATACCTGAATCTTCGGTCATGGATGACGAATGCGATAATAATCATTGGAACAATGATCATATAAATATAGGAAATGAACAATACACAAAATCAACGTCGAAGAAAGATTTGAATAAAATACAAAATGGAAAACGCGAAATATGGGAAGATAGTGAATGGGATCCTTATGCACCTTCAACCAATAGAAATGTCTTTAAAGAAAAGTGCTTGGCAAACGAATCTTTTGTTCCGTCGAATTCTGAAATTTTATTTCAATTATTAGATCAATTTTCGAAGAAACGTATTGAAATTGTTTATGTTACTGTTAATCCATCGGAAAACGGTTCTGTCTATGTTAATTCTTCATAAGTCTGGTTTAACCTAATTGTAACAATTTGGAAACGGTGCCATTTTTTGTCAACGTATTGAATTTGTGTACACTTTCTTATAAATATAATTAATATAAATCTATCGATTTCGCAAATACAAAAAGGAAAATGGAAAAAAGGGTATGGTTCTTATTATTTACATGGTTTACTACAATACGGACGTCCGTTTTGTTATTCGGACGATTCTTCAGTTCTGAGTTAACATATACAAACACCTACTATTTAATGTTTTTGTTTTGTAAGCTGATAATTCTATAATTTTTGTTGATGAAATTGTTGTGCTTTTTCTATTAAATAGATGTCGTTTTTTTATACACAGGCAAGGAATTTTTGTATCTCTTTTTGTTTTTTTCTTCTTCGTTAGTAAATTTGCGCATACTTTTTTTAAATCTTAAATATGGAAAATGGGATTGAATTTGTTTTCATTTTTTTAAGGCGCACAATATAAAGATTTGTTTCATCGAGGATCAAATACTCATTTTATTGAAGAAGATTTAGATTTTTACGTCTCACAACTAGTTTAACTTTTGTTATTTTTGTCAGGAAATTTTTTTTTGAAATTCAGTTGAAATTTATTAATTTTATTTTCAATGCATTTAAAATTCTGATTGTTTAGGCTTAGGCTTAGTTCAAAAATTGTATAAGCTTAAAAATAGGTAAAAAAATTATTTTCAATGCATTAAAAATAGTTTTATTAGCTCACCTGCTTGTTTCAATGTTGGTTGTTTTATCTTTTATACTTTCGTTTTATTTTCATTTTTGTGCCAGAAACGTGATATTTTTGACAACATAAATAAGCGAGTTTATCCATTTATTTAGATAATACCTTCATTTCTTTTATTTTATTTTTTGTTTTTGTAAAATTCTATGGTTCAACATGAGAATATGTATTCTTGTGTTTATAATGTTTATCCTTTGTAATATCCTTTGTAAAGAGATAATATAATCATATTCTCATGTTTATCCCTTTGTAATATTTATTCGAAGAACAGAAATATTAAACTTATATATTCGTTTCATTTTCAATGCATTGAAAATTTGATTGTTAAATTTGTCGATTTTTTTCAATTTTTATATTTTAATTTTCACGAATTTAAAGTTATTTAATTAAATATCCAAATTTTGTACCTTATAAAATCTAAATTTAAAATGTTAAATTTTTTAAATTTTGTTCATTTAAATTATAATTACGTCCACTTATTAGCTTTTGGTTTTTGACGGGTTCGTATTTAGTAAACTTTCCGGACTTGAGAATTTTCAGTTAACATTTTTTAATTTGTATTCGTGTTTCTTAATAATACGTCTGTTAAATTAATCATAAAAATTATTATTGTATAATTTTACATTTGTTTATAAAATATAATTGTATTTGTCATTCTTTTAAAAAATTTTAGTAAAAAGGTATGAATATTCATCCTGGTGATCAAGTTTTTGATAAGAAGTTAGCTGAATTAATGGATTCTCATGATGCTGAAATTATTCTTCTTGAAAAAGAACATGAAGCTGAAGTTTTGGAACTTCATTTTGAGATTCATGAAATAAAGTCTAATTTTGGTGCATTAATGCAGGAATTGGCTGATATTCATGGAGAAGAAGTCGTTCAAGTTCAAAAAAAATGTCGTGATAATGAAAAGGCTTATGAAACCGCACAAACGGCAAATGATCAACTTTGGGCAAATCTAGAAGAATCTGTAATGGAAGTTGCTCGTCTTCAACTTATTGTCAGAGCTTTGAAATTAAAGGTAAATATCTGCATTTGTTGGTTAATTTTATGTCATCATTTCAGAACGAATCGTTGAAGAATCGTAATGAATCTAACCTTCGTCGATTAAAAATCAATCTTTCTCGTCTTGAAAAAAAAATTTCTGATATCGAAAAGAAAAAAAAGGTTTAAATTTAAAATTATGTTGTTGTTTTATTGTGTGAACAATATGTTTATTACTATTTTTAGTAAAAAATTATTTTAAAAATGTTAAATAAGAATAAAATTTATTTATTTAAAATTTCATTTTTTTTGTATATTATTTTTACAAAGTTATCAGTCTTATTTTTTTATTTAACTGTTTATTTTTAACTCTTCATTATTTATTTATTCTCGATAAGTATTTTTATATTATTTTAAGTGTTAATTGTCACATTTTTTCGCGATATTGATCTATTTGTTCTTTAGTTGAATGACATGGTAGTCAGTAGTAAACTTCTTCAACTTAATCAAGAAAGATTTGATTTATTCAAGCTTCAAGATCCTGAAACTGGTAATTTTGATGTTTTATTCGATATTGGTGGAAAGGTATTAGTTCCATAATCTGAGTTATATTGGTATGTCTGAGCTTTTAGCTTTTTTATTTAAATAAATACGTTTTAATCACTGCTTCAAGTACATTTGATTCAATGCTTTCTGATCGATGGAAAAAGAATATGGAAAATCCAGTCCAAATTGAAACTTATAAATATGACGACTTTTATCAATTTATCTGCTTTCTTTATTCTGGACAATGTGAACTAAGTGAAAATATCATTGAATCCATGATAGATATGTCTGAATTCTTTCAAGTCAAATTGATGAAAATTCATTGTGACGAATTCCTTTCAGAAGTAGAAGTTACATTGGAAAATGTTTTTAAGTTATTGGAATTATTATGCAAATATTCTATGGTTCAACTCAAATGTTCTGTTGAGAAATTTATCATGTCAAATTTTCTGGATTTCGTCAATTCTGTGGGATTTTTAAAGCTTAATAAAATGGTTATTTTTGATTTTCTTTTATATAATAAGAATATTGTAGATCCTGAAGATTTGTTCAAATCCGTATGTTATATGAGAATTTTATAACAGCTAATAAGTACATGTTTTATGTATACAAATGGGTTGAACAACAAACGCTAAATAAAATGTTGTCTGAATCAACTGTCAATAATAGCATTAGAATGGAAATCTCAGACTTCCTTCCGTATTTTCGATTTAAACAAATGGAGTTGAGTTTTCTGCAAAGATTTGTTGGTTAGTGATTAATTTTTAATTTTTTTTATTAAAAAGAAATTTTTAGTTCCTCGCGGTTTTATTTTTTCATCAGCTGACATTTTAACTGAAATTTTACTTGACTGCAAACCTGTCAAAACAAAAGGTATTTATTATGAATCTGATTGTGTATTTAATTCTGATTTTAGTGAAAGTCACAAATTTACAAGGACAAAATCTTCATGGATTTCTAAAACATGAAAAGGTCATTGCTGACATTAAACTTCTAAAAGGAAAGTGTAGTTATATTCACCAACATCGATCTGTTTGTTGGTGTAATTCATTCGACATTCCATTATTCCCAAATGTTTTGAAAAAAATGATAACGTACAATGGTATTTGGTATATTTTCCTAATGGTCGAATTGGTTTCAGTTGTCGTGATTATTTAAATGGTACTGAATATTTAATAGCGGAACTTGTCTCCGACGACGGATTTACTACTAAACATTCCCCTTCAAGTTACAAAATTGAACTATGTTAATATATGTTATTCATTAAATTTTATAAATAAATAAATTATGCATACGAATTTTTTTTTGTAATTGTAAAATAATAATTCATCAAATTTTTCGTAAACTTAGGTTGTTTTTTTGATTAATACGACTTTATTGTTCGTTTAAAGTTTTATTGTTTTTGTTATAGTTTATTTTTAATAATAAACTAGTTATTGTATCTATTTGTGGTATTTTTTCATTATTTTTTACTCGTTTTTCTTCGAGATTTATACTTTGCATCATTTTCTTTCAATTATTATATTCGAATAAAAATATTTTTTTCGGGTGAAATCAACACAAGTCGAGTATGTCTAAAAAGATTTATGATTTTGGCTTTGAAGATGCTTTCTCTGATAATGAAGAAGGAGAAATTGAAGATCCTGTTGCTTTAATTGAAGGATACTTTTTCAAATATCCGTCTACTCGGGAATTCGATACATTAGTTGCCAAATTTGGAATCAATTATTTTTATGATCCCGACAGCGCATGGTATTGCATTTTCGTTCGAGTTATCCCTTATAAGGCGGCATCTATTGAAGTTCTTGGTAGCTGTGCTTCGGAAGATATAGTCGTTCCTTTGACATTTCTTTTAACTGGCGATATTGAAATGTATACACCTCAAGTAACGCAACATTTAAAAGCCGCATATGTTAATCGCCTCGTCGGAAGTAAGTTTTTCAATTTTCTCGAAATGTCATTTTATTTTTTTATTTTGCAGCTGGTATCCCAAAAGATAGTGCTGTTGATCAATGGGATGATGACCGCTCCAAACTCTCTTATCTCCAATTTATGGCTGAATTTCTTGGATGCCGGATTGGAATTTACAATGGAAAATGTCTTGAAAAATTTGGTGAAGCATGGAATATCGAAGATCGCAAAGCGGTTACTCTTCTTTTTTCACATGATCCTGATAATGGGCTCTTTGATATTGTCACTGATGTTAAATAAATACAAGATCTTTTTTGATATTAATTGTCGTTGTTTTATTTTTATCTTGGTTGTTGAGATTAAATTCTGTTATATTTACTTATTAAAAATTTATTTTTTTAGTTTTAAAAAGTTAAAATCAGTGGGAAAAACGTTATAAGCAGCCAATCCCGCGCAGTGGTATTGTGGTATTTTGCTTCGCGGCAGACGGCTCAGGAGACTAGCCAACGGGGAAACAATAATTAAAAATTATAACAAATACGGCTGTTGCAATGTTAGACGTGGAAAGAGATTAAAGGTTGCAGACGGGATTGGCTTACTGTAAGACGGGGAAAGAGATTTAAGAGAGATTCTGAATCGGTTGTAAGACAGGAAGCGAGATTAATTTTTTCTGATAGATCCTTTTTCAATGAATTGAAATAAATTAAGAACGTTTAAATTACGTGCCTTGTGTTGAATTTTTCAATTCCCGTCGTTTTTTTTCAGTTATGGCATTTATAAAAAATTCGCTTTTAGAGTATTTTCGATTATTATTTGGAATCTTCTTTTTTTAAGCCTAACATTGTTACATTCTTTTCGAATGGTTTTTAGTTGTACTAAATAGTTATTTCTTCTGATTTTTCTTTGTCATTTTTCAATGCATTGAAATTTTAATTATTTTATATTGTCGAATTCTTATATCTTGCGTCTAAAAAGAATTTGTGTTAAATTTAAAAAATTTTTATAAATTAGGGCTTAGGCTTAGGCTTAGGTTTGTTTTAATATAACAACACTTCGTGATTTTTTTATATATCTAATATTTTAAAATTGTTTTGGCCTGTGTTCAGAAAAGGTTATTTATATTTTTTAATGTTTAATTGTTTTAGTTCTAAATCTTTTAACATGGATGATAGTTTTTTACCGGATCCTATTAATGATATCAGATTCACTCAAAGAAGTAAAATCGTCTTCAATTTTTTTATTTTTGATTATCAAGAGATTCTTCAAAATTTCATATTGAATCACAGAAGGCATGAAAATTCAATTTCTGATAATATTGAAATTGTTTTTCAAATGGTGATTGAATGGGCTAACTTTACTGAAAACGAATATCGTGATTATTCAAATGAAGATCCTCTTTATCTTGAAACTGAACACGATCCGCCAATATCAATTCCTGAATTTCAAAAAGTTTATTATGTTTATGATAATTGGAATAAAACACTAAGTGAAGCTGAAAAAACATTTTACGAAAGTGATGTTCAAATGGTTGAAGACGCATTATATGATGCTTTGGTTCATCGAAGATCACATACTCATTTTATTTTAAGTTATGATGTTAAAGATCTATATGAAGATTTAGAATTTTACGTCTCACAACATATTTGACCTTTTTGTTTTTTTTGTTATTTTATTTTCTTTTTATAAAAATTATTTTAAAAACTATTACCATTTTTGACGCAATGTAAAATTTTTTTTAAAATCAATTGATATTTTATTTCATTTCAAGTGTGGTGTTTCTTTTTTTAGCTAGACGAAAAGATGTATTAGTTTCTTTTTCAATGTATTGAAAATTTTGAATGGTGGTATCTCATACACATTTCAATCTGCGTTTTTTGATGTTAACCAATTATGTGAAAATTTTATGTCTTATAACATCTTTGACCATTTTTCGTTATTTTACTGTTGGATTTTTTAAAACAAATATTAAAATAAATTTTCATACATTGATAATTTTATTTTTTTTTTAAATTTAAATGTTCTAGTATTTTCTACCTCATTTTTTATCATTTCACCAATTCATAATTTTCAATGCATTGAAAATTTTATCGGTTTTGAGATACCGCAATTTTCTATCATATTTTTGTTCATTTTCTTAAACTTTGTTTTATTTTGCCATTTTTGTTGTTTGTTTAGGATTTTTTAACAAAGGAAAAGTTTATTTTTTATTTTTGTTATTTTCAATGCATTGAAAATTTTTATCACGCAAAAACTGGTTTTCATTAATACACTATTGAATTTAATATTTAGATCTTATATTCAATAATGCATTTATGAATTTTCCACAATATTGCTAATCAGATTTCTTTAAAAATTTCCAATGCATTGAAAATTTTCTCTTTTTTTTGAAACTTTTTTGTACCGAAATTTTCTACTCTAATTTTGATCTTTTCACCAGTTCAAAATTTTCAATGCATTGAAAATTTTCTCGGTTTTTTGAAACTTTAATATACCGAAGTTTTCTACCCTAATTTTGATCTTTTCACCACTTCAAAATTTTCAATGCATTGAAAATTTTGAAGATTTTCCTCGTTTTACAACCGTCTTTTTTTACCGACTATTCTGCTCATCAAATTTGTTCAAAATTTTCAATGCATTGAAAAATTTCCTCGTTTTACAACCGTCTTATTTACCGATAATTTGTTCATCAAAATTTTTCAAAATTTTCTCGTTTTTTTTTTAAAAGTTTTACCTACCGAAATTTTCAACCCTAATTTTGATATTTTTACCACAATGCATTGAAAATTTTTGAAAGTTTTATATGCTGCAATTTTCTATCATATTTTTGTTCATTTTCTTGGCCTTTTTTCCCGGTTTTTTTTTATTGTTTATTGTTCAGTAATGTATTTATGAATTTTCCACAATATTGCTAATCAGATTTCTTTAAAATTTTCAATGCATTGAAAATATTTTCGTTTTTTTAATCTTAAAAAATTTAATATACCGAAATTTTCTACCCTAATTTTGATCATTTTTCCAGTTCAAAATTTGATCATTTTAATATTTAAAAATATTCAATGCATAGAAAACTTTCGAGATACTACAATTTTCTATCATATTTTTGTTCATTTTCTCGAAATTTCTTTTATTGTGCCATTATTTCTTGTTTGATTAAATGCTACCGTCTTTTTACCGAGTTTTTTCCTAATGAGATTTCTTCAACATTTTCAATGCATTGATTTATCTTTTTTCTGAAACTTCAAGATATTACAATTTTTCATGTTTTGATCGTTTTTTTAATACTTTTGTAATGTATAATGTTTAAATATTGAAACTTATATTGTTTTGATTTATGCTTGCTAAAAAAGATTTATTACTTGTGTTATTTACAGATTATCCTTTGCTAATATTTTTAGGTACAAGAATGAGCTCATTTCCTTCTGAAGATGTGGTTAAAAAAAATATCAATGGTCGTCAATTAAATGTTGAAGAAGCTCGCGAAGCTGTTGAAGTACTTGTCCGAGCTTACCAACAAGGCGGTATATTAACTTTTATATGTGAAGATATTTATTTATATACCAACATTTAGACATGCCAATAGAAATCCAAAGAGGTGTACACGAACTACTCCGTCGTATAAATTGTAAAAATGACGCTTCATTAGCTGCTGACCAATTTGAAAAGATGAATTTAGGTTGTCAAGGTGATTCTAAAGAGTAGTAAAGATACAAAAAAATTTTTTATTTGTTATTTTGCAATGTGCTTTTGAGTTTTAAATAAATTTTGAAGTAATATTTGTCAGTTCAAGTTTGATTCTCAGGTTTAGGCTATAGTTTAGGCTATTTAAATGTCCATGCGTCGAAGAAATCAAAATTTTTGTGTTTTTTTTTTGTTAATTATTATCACTAACTGTCTTCAATTTTCAATGCATTGAAAATCCATGTGTTCTAAGATATTCTTAAACATTTGAAAATCTCCAATATTCGAATTGTCTGAATTAAAATCTTTTGTATTTGTAATTTGATCAAAATGCTTTCTTTAGATTTTCTGTTTCAGAGTTTTGATTGTTGCTAGTATGGAAGATGATTGGGATGATGATAATTGGGATCCTGTAAATGAAATAAACAAAGAATCAACAACGGTAGCTGAAAATCATTCGAACATTTTAACGTTGAAAAATCAGTCATCCGTAGTAACGGAAAATGTTTTATTTGAACAAAAATCAGTCTCAAATGCATCTAAAACCGACAAGTGTGTTGATGGTAATTTCATAACAGTTGCGGATGTTCTTTCTCAAATGTTTCCCACTAAATATGCAAGTACGAAAAAAGCAAATGATTTTGACGTTGCATCACCTCGTCATAATTTACCTTCTTCTAACGGAATACATAGTTTTACATCGACAGGTATTTTACTTGGTACAAATCATCAAATGCATTCTAATGCACTTGAAATTGCTCGTTTTAAAGCTTCGTCAATTGGCTCTGAATCCTAGTAAGTAAATTGTTGTTGTTCAATGTAATGTTATTTTTTTAGTGTACAAAATTCTTGTCTTATGCAAGGTGTTAATAATGGGTTTCATTCTGGTATTTCGTTTGCAGTCAAATTTCTCACCGAAGTACTGGATCATAAAATTGTCAATGGTATTGATGCAGTCATTCCTTCTTTTGAACACACCAAAATTATCCGCGAATGTGATTTAAGAAGTTACCATGCGAAAATTGATAACGCAACTTTGCGCTCTGAATTATCAAATACTCCTGATACTTCCAAGACAACTCGCCGGCATCAACCAACAGCATGTAAATCTACCAAGAAACTTTATACACCAGAAGAGGATGACGAACTTATGCGAATCGGAAGAAAAATCCGTAAAGAAGATCCTTCAATTAGTGATCATAAACTTTTTGGTTTGATCTTTGAACAATTTGGAGGCAGTCGTAGTAGACAATCTATCGCTTCCCGAATGCAACGTCATCTTGCTGATCAATGGAGAGTAAACGAAGATGATGAATTTATTGTTAATGAATAATTATTATTATTGTAGATGAAATTTATTTCTAAGATATGTTGTTAAATAAAGTGGTTCTTTTTAAAATTTCGTTGTTTTTTTGTTATTTTAAGTATTTATTTGTTTTTACAATTCGCACTAAATTATTTTGATCATAATTTAATTAATTTCTCTGAATGGATTTCTATTTTTTTCCAAGCCATGGGGTTATCTTTTTTTTAAAAAAATCAAGGTATAGATATTGATGTCTCTATATTGTTATATACATGATTTTTTTTGTAAATGATATCTAATACTTACGAAGTTGTTTAATTAAAATCTTTTTTTTAGAGTTCATCATTTAAATAAAAAATGTGTAATGAAATTAATTTCAATGATGATGACAATATACAATCTGAAAGTTCTGAAAATGATGAGATAGAAAGCCTATCAGATTCCGTAAAAGATTGGATCGAAGATTATGATTCTGATTGGTATTACAATGGATCAGATGACGGTGATTATGAAGAAGAATCGATGTCTAGTAATGATGAATACGAAACGGATGACATTGAAAAAGATGATTTCGAATATAAATAGATTTTTAATTATTATTTAAATTGATTTTTTGGTATTTAAATATATAAAATTTATATTGTCGTTCTTATATTTCTAATCATTTTTTTCCTCATTTCTCATCATATGGGCACTTACATTAAAATAAGGGTTTAAAAACGTCCTGTGTTGTTTATTCTTTCCGTTATTTTCAATGCATTGAAAATTTTAGATATTTTTTGTTTCTCGTATATATATTATCTCTTATTTTCTCTTTTTCGGCCAATGTTTATCGTGTTGGTTTTCTGCTTAGTGCTTTGAAAATTTTAAAAACTGCCTATAAATTTTTAGTTAATTGTATATTGGAGTTTTACCATTTGTATCTATTTTTATTTTAAACGTTCTTGTATCACATGTTTTACTAGTCCTCTCTTAATTGTTGAATTTAAATATCTTTCTAAATTTTTAATATTTTTAAATTCAATTCTTTAGTATCTTATAGAAATGATGTCGTTACTTGTGAAGGATATTTAAGATCAATATTTTTTCCTCTCGATTGATTTAATAAATGTACCAATTGTAAACTTTCAATGCATTGAAATTTGTTTAAATTTTTATATAGCTTTTAGGATTTGTTTTCCCTTTTTGTGCATTTAGATTTTTTTTGCTCCTTTGGTCAATAAATTTATTTTAGTTTTTGCTAGATTTTTTTTTTGTTTTTTATGGAATTTAAATTTTGAACTCTGACAATCAATTTATTTATTCTCGTGATATTTTGCTGTCGGTATTATTTTTCTCCTTGACCAAAAAAACCTTTTTTTTTGTTTTTTTAAAATGTTTTTTTATTTGCTTAATTCTTTTTTAGATTCTGACAGAATTGTGGTAAACTATGGATGATGATTGGGATAATGATAACTGGGATCCTGAAAAACAATATGCAAATGGTTTGGTTGTTAAAGAAAGCCCTCAAGCCAATGAAAAAGAACTCATGAAACTTCCAAAGTTTGAAGAAGATGCACAAAGTGATCCAAATGTTGCGTCATATTCAAATGATTCAATGATCGGTGAATCCAAAAATTCAGTGGAAAATCGTGCTTTATCAGTTTCTGATATTTTATCTGTTACGTTTGCTGATCAAGCTACAAGTGTTGAAAAAACAAACATCGTAACTTCTGTTGATTTTGTTGATGGTGGTTCATTATTCACTAATTCAACTGAAAATTCTGATGGGCATGATTCTGATAATCTTCAAAAAGTTCCTTCTGAAAATGAAACCAAGTATGTGTAATTTTATTATATTTGTCGCATAGTGTGTGGCGAACAGTGTAATAACTTTTTTTATCGTGTTTTAATTTTTTTCATTTAAAATTTTTATAAATTTTTTCTGAAGGATTGAGATATGCAAAACGAATTCAGTAAAAACAGACAAAAAAATTTACAGTAATATTATTGCAAATCGCTATTAAAACCAAAAAAAGAGATACAGAATCCTCTCTGTTTTTTTCAGAATTCGTTTAGCTTATCGCAATCCCATACAAAAAAAATTTAAAGAATTTTATATGGAAAAACTAGCACACGATAAAAAAAAGTTATTAAAAGGTTCACAACTTCATGTGTCTTGAATATTTTTTTTTGTTTTAGGCTTGAAAAGACATCATTGGGATTCCATGATGGTGTAAATCATGGTTTTTATATGGGTCTCTCTTATGCAATCCAATTACTTTCTGAAGTTCTTGATCATACGGTTAAAAATGGTGTAGATGCAGTCCATCTTTCTGCTCAAGATAGAAACCAGGGTCATGTTGTTGGCTCAAATGGATTTTCAATGAAATCAGATGATTTACTGAATACAGTACAATCTAGATCTCAAGCTCCGCGGTTAAGCTTAACAACTTCCACTCCAACAACTACACCTGTTTCGGGTAAGAAACTTTATACTCCAGAAGAGGATAAGGAATTAATTCGTATTGCCAAAGAAATTCGTGAAGATGATCCCGATATTTCCGATCATAAACTTTTCGGACTTGTTTATGAAAAAATTGGTGGGACTCGTAGTCGTCAATCTATCGCATCTCGTATGCAACGTCAACTTGCAGATAAATGGAAACGTCCAAGCAGTGTTAGTGATTTTGTTGTTTAATTTGATTGATTCATGAGAATAATTAAATTATTTTGTTAAATAAAGTTTTTTTATTAAATTATTTTCTTTCATTTTGTCGTTCATTATTTATGATATTCATATAAATGTTATGGTGAGCATAATTAATAATACGATGTATATATTAAATTGCACAGTAAATAACATAAAAAAATATAAGTTATAGAAGCTCATTTTCACAGAAGATGTTTTATATTATTATTATGGCCTTTTTGTATTTTGACCAGTGGCAATTGTTTTCAACATCATTTATTTTGTTTCTATGATTTTCAATACATTGAAACTTTTATGAATTTCGAAACATCAAGATTCCATATGTTTGATGTTTCGAAATTCCGACTTTTTTACTCGTAAAAGTCCTTCACAATTTTCAATGCATTGAAATTTTTCTCGCTATTTTGAAACTTGAAAATCTTACAGTTTTGTACCGTAATTTGATCGTTTTCTCGAACGTTCTATTTTTGGGCCATGTTTCTTGTTTGATTAGTTGCAACCGTCTTTTTTACCGACTTTTTTGCTCATCAAATTTCTTTACCATTTTCAATGCATTGAAATTTTTCTCGCTATTTTGAAACTTGAAAATCGCAACCATTTTTTACCGATTTTTTTGCCATCAAATTCCTTCACCATTTTCAATGCATTGAAATTTTTCTTGCTATTTTGAAACATGAAAATCTTACAGTTTTGTACCGTATTTTGATCGCTTTCTCGAACTTTCTATTTTTGGGGCCATGTTTCTTGTTATATTAGTTGCAACAGTCTTTTTACCGTCTTTTTTTCTCATAAAATTCCTTCACAATTTTCAATGCATTAAAATTTTTCTCGCTATTTTGAAACTTGAAAATCGCAACCATTTTTTACCGACTTTTTTGCTCATAAAATTCCTTCACAATTTTCAATGCATTGAAATTTTTCTCGCTATTTTGAAACTTGAAAATCTTACAGTTTTGTACCGTATTTTTTGCTCAAAAAATTCTTTCACAATTTTCAATGCATTGAAATTTTTCTCGCTATTTTGAAACTTGAAAATCTTACAGTTTTGTACCGTATTTTGATCGTTTTCTCGAACTTTCTATTTTTGGGCCATGTTTCTTGTTTGATTAGTTGCAACAGTCTTTTTTACCGACTTTTTTGCTCATAAAATTCCTTCACAATTTTCAATGCATTGAAATTTTTCTCGCTATTTTGAAACATGAAAATCTTACAGTTTTGTACCGTATTTTTTGCTCAAAAAATTCTTTCACAATTTTCAATGCATTGAAATTTTTCTCGCTATTTTGATACTTGAAAATCTTACAGTTTTGTACCGTATTTTGATCGTTTTCTCGAACTTTCTATTTTTGGGCCATGTTTCTTGTTTGATTAGTTGCAACAGTTGTTTTTACCGACTTTTTTGCTCATAAAATTCCTTCACAATTTTCAATGCATTGAAATTTTTCTCGCTATTTTGATACTTGAAAATCTTACAGTTTTGTACCGTATTTTGATCGTTTTCTCGAACTTTCTATTTTTGGGCCATGTTTCTTGTTTGATTAGTTGCAACAGTCTTTTTTACCGACTTTTTTGCTCATAAAATTCCTTCACAATTTTCAATGCATTGAAATTTTTCTCGCTATTTTGAAACATGAAAATCTTACAGTTTTGTACCGTATTTTTTGCTCAAAAAATTCTTTCACAATTTTCAATGCATTGAAATTTTTCTCGCTATTTTGATACTTGAAAATCTTACAGTTTTGTACCGTATTGTGATCGTTTTCTCAAACTTTCTATTTTTGGGCCATGTTTCATGTTTGATTAGTTGCAACAGTTGTTTTTACCGACTTTTTTTCTCATAAAATTCCTTCACAATTTTCAATGCATTAAAATTTTTCTCGCTATTTTGAAACTTGAAAATCGCAACCATTTTTTACCGACTTTTTTGCTCATAAAATTCCTTCACAATTTTCAATGCATTGAAATTTTTCTCGCTATTTTGAAACTTGAAAATCTTACAGTTTTGTACCGTATTGTGATCGTTTTCTCGAACTTTCTATTTTTGGGCCATGTTTCATGTTTGATTAGTTGCAACAGTTGTTTTTACCGACTTTTTTGCTCATAAAATTCCTTCACAATTTTCAATGCATTGAAATTTTTCTCGCTATTTTGAAACATGAAAATCTTACAGTTTTGTACCGTATTTTTTGCTCAAAAAATTCTTTCACAATTTTCAATGCATTGAAATTTTTCTCGCTATTTTGATACTTGAAAATCTTACAGTTTTGTACCGTATTGTGATCGTTTTCTCAAACTTTCTATTTTTGGGCCATGTTTCATGTTTGATTAGTTGCAACAGTTGTTTTTACCGACTTTTTTTCTCATAAAATTCCTTCACAATTTTCAATGCATTAAAATTTTTCTCGCTATTTTGAAACTTGAAAATCGCAACCATTTTTTACCGACTTTTTTGCTCATAAAATTCCTTCACAATTTTCAATGCATTGAAATTTTTCTCGCTATTTTGAAACTTGAAAATCTTACAGTTTTGTACCGTATTGTGATCGTTTTCTCGAACTTTCTATTTTTGGGCCATGTTTCATGTTTGATTAGTTGCAACAGTTGTTTTTACCGACTTTTTTGCTCATAAAATTCCTTCACAATTTTCAATGCATTGAAATTTTTCTCGCTATTTTGAAACATGAAAATCTTACAGTTTTGTACCGTATTTTTTGCTCAAAAAATTCTTTCACAATTTTCAATGCATTGAAATTTTTCTCGCTATTTTGATACTTGAAAATCTTACAGTTTTGTACCGTATTGTGATCGTTTTCTCAAACTTTCTATTTTTGGGCCATGTTTCATGTTTGATTAGTTGCAACAGTTGTTTTTACCGACTTTTTTTCTCATAAAATTCCTTCACAATTTTCAATGCATTAAAATTTTTCTCGCTATTTTGAAACTTGAAAATCGCAACCATTTTTTACCGACTTTTTTGCTCATAAAATTCCTTCACAATTTTCAATGCATTGAAATTTTTCTCGCTATTTTGAAACTTGAAAATCTTACAGTTTTGTACCGTATTGTGATCGTTTTCTCGAACTTTCTATTTTTGGGCCATGTTTCATGTTTGATTAGTTGCAACAGTTGTTTTTACCGACTTTTTTGCTCATAAAATTCCTTCACAATTTTCAATGCATTGAAATTTTTCTCGCTATTTTGAAACATGAAAATCTTACAGTTTTGTACCGTATTTTTTGCTCAAAAAATTCTTTCACAATTTTCAATGCATTGAAATTTTTCTCGCTATTTTGATACTTGAAAATCTTACAGTTTTGTACCGTATTGTGATCGTTTTCTCAAACTTTCTATTTTTGGGCCATGTTTCATGTTTGATTAGTTGCAACAGTTGTTTTTACCGACTTTTTTGCTCATAAAATTCCTTCACAATTTTCAATGCATTGAAATTTTTCTCGCTATTTTGAAACATGAAAATCTTACAGTTTTGTACCGTATTTTTTGCTCAAAAAATTCTTTCACAATTTTCAATGCATTGAAATTTTTCTCGCTATTTTGATACTTGAAAATCTTACAGTTTTGTACCGTATTGTGATCGTTTTCTCAAACTTTCTATTTTTGGGCCATGTTTCATGTTTGATTAGTTGCAACAGTTGTTTTTACCGACTTTTTTTCTCATAAAATTCCTTCACAATTTTCAATGCATTGAAATTTTTCTCGCTATTTTGAAACATGAAAATCTTACAGTTTTGTACCGTATTTTTTGCTCAAAAAATTCTTTCACAATTTTCAATGCATTGAAATTTTTCTCGCTATTTTGATACTTGAAAATCTTACAGTTTTGTACCGTATTGTGATCGTTTTCTCAAACTTTCTATTTTTGGGCCATGTTTCATGTTTGATTAGTTGCAACAGTTGTTTTTACCGACTTTTTTTCTCATAAAATTCCTTCACAATTTTCAATGCATTAAAATTTTTCTCGCTATTTTGAAACTTGAAAATCGCAACCATTTTTTACCGACTTTTTTGCTCATAAAATTCCTTCACAATTTTCAATGCATTGAAATTTTTCTCGCTATTTTGAAACTTGAAAATCTTACAGTTTTGTACCGTATTGTGATCGTTTTCTCGAACTTTCTATTTTTGGGCCATGTTTCATGTTTGATTAGTTGCAACAGTTGTTTTTACCGATTTTTTTGCTCATAAAATTCCTTCACAATTTTCAATGCATTGAAATTTTTCTCGCTATTTTGAAACTTGAAAATCTTACAATTTTGTACCGTATTTTGATCGTTTTCTCGAACTTTCTATTTTTGGGCCATGTTTCTTGTTTAGCTGCACCAGTTTTATTTACCGATTATTCTGTTCATCAAATTTCTTTAAAATTTTCAATGCATTGAAAATTTTCAAAATACCACAATTTTTACCATATTTTCTTGTACTTGTTTTTATTGTGCCATTTTTCCTCTTTAGTTTAGTTGAAACGGTTTGCTTTACCCACTATTTTTCTAATGTGATTTCTTCATGATTTTCAATGCATTGAAAATTAGTTTTAGGCTTCAGTTGCTTTTTGAAAACTTTAATATACGCCGATTTTCTATCATATTTTTGTTCATTTTCTTGAAAATATTTTTTTCATGCTATAGTTGAAGAAGTTTAAAAAATTACATTTTTTGGGCAAAATAATTTTATGCGATATACGTTTATGTCGTAATCAAAAGTGGTCGATATTTTTGCTGAAATTTTCGTTCTTATTTTTTTTTGAAATTTTTAAAATACAAATACGTAGTTCTCATATTTTTGATTTTTTTTATTTTACTTCGTTTTTATATATTTATTCGTTATATTGTTTTATTATTTTCTTATAGTTCTATTTTAGCATTGAAGTTCGTTAAAAAAACACTTTAAAATGAACGTGTTTGTTGCAGTTTTTGAAAGCGACGATGATGTGGACTTGCCTGATTTTCTTTACCGTCCTGCATCTCCTCAATATGCTGAACCTCCAAATGTGTTTTGTTTTGAATAAAAAGAAATATTATTTTATCGTTTTTAGGCATTATACGCGTTTCCAAAACTTCAATGGATCGATGAAGAACAAATTTGGGGAGTTGTTGACGAAGATGGAGTTCGAGTCGCATTACCTTCAACGAACTCTTATTATGATCAACATGGAGTCCTTAGAGAAGGTTTGAATAAAAATCATGTTGATGACGATGGAAATCTTCATGAAATCTTTCGAGACGCGTTTGAGGAAGCTGAGCAACGGAATTATGATGGTGATCGTCCAGAAGATTATGAACAGTTTTAATGTTTGTTATATTTTATTATTTATATTTTTTAGTACTTTGTTAATTTTTAATAAATATTTGTTTTAAAAAATATATTAACATGTATATAATTTACCAATGAAAAATAAGTTGGGGCTGTTTTGCATTTTTTTAAACGTGTCTTTGTATGTGTTTTTAGTTCTGACCTCTGGAAAGGATGTTTGAAACATTTGTTAGACTTAGTTCGTGCCATGCAAAAATCCTTATGTTGGTGGCATGTTTATTTTCATCTATTTGAGCATGGAACAAGGTAACGCAGCAGCTCTTTTTAGCTTTAAATTCAGATAAGCTTATGGATTTAAATAATGCGTGACAGATATCTATATAGTTTCAATGCATTGAAAAATCTTCGGTTTTTTTCTAACTACGCGTTGCGAGACGAAGTCATTTTGTGCCACATGTATACATTTTAACAAAAACTTAAATTATATTAATTTGTGTACTTTTAATAGTTTTTAAGGTTTCATGTTTCACTTTTTGATTGGATAAAGAAAATCGATTACTGCATTAGAAATCGCTTTATTTTCTGTTCTGTTTTTTCAATGCATTGAGAATTTTATTTTTTTTTTTTTTAAAATTTATGCATTGAAACTTTTATTTTTATAAAACAACAATATATGTTTGTTGTTTTACTAAACTTTATTACCCTTTCGTGAACAAGTGAATTTTCTGTTATTTTACCTAAGACATGTAGAAAACATGGTTGGTGTGATTTTTTATCATTTACATTTTGCAAGGTTGTGAACCATCGTCGTTGAGAGCTTATATGTGTGTATTCAGGTTATAATTATTTTAAAAATGGGGTTACAACATCCCACTCTGTAGAGCTCGTGACTTTAATTATTTATTACTATTTATTCATCGTGTTACATTTTTTTTTTTATTTCATTACGTTGGAATTATTTCTTTTTTATATTACATAATTAAAAATTAAAAATTTAGATATTCTCTTCATTAGTTTAAAGTATGGATGACGATTGGGGAAACGATGATTGGGATCCGTATCAAAGTTCTGATGGATCTAAGCTAAATGTTAAGCTCGGTACATCTAAAAAAGAAGAAAGAAAACGTGATCGTTTAGAAGAAATCCCAAAGAAACCGTCAAAAAACGATTCAATTACTTCATTGAAGAATCCGTCCTCTTCTGTTTCTGATATTTTAGCTGAGATGTTTCCAGATCAATGGTCCAATGTTCAAAAAACGTCTATTGAAAGTTTTGCTGAATCGGTTGATAATGGATCTGTCTTCACAAACTCAACTGATGTTAGTAAATCATGTTCCAACAATCAAACCAGTTTGAATGGGAAGGAATCAGAAGATGTTCAATATCGTTCACCTGGAAACACATTAATGTATTTTTTAATTATAGTTGTCTCAATATTCATTTTATTGTTTTAGGGGCCACGAAAGTGTAACAATGGGCATTCAGGATGGTGTTAATCATGGTTTTTGTAAGGGTCTCACTTATGCCATTCAGTTACTTTCTGAAGTTCTTGATCGGACGGTACATAATGGTATTGATCCTGTTGCTATGTCTGCTGAAACTGGAAGTCGTCATTATTCTGTCAATGTTGAAATGTCATATATTAGTAAGACACCTTCAAGCTCTTCAATTAAACCGAATGAATTGTTCAATTCCTTACATGGAACATCTGAATCTCGGCGACAAAGCTTTACAACATCTACCCCAGCTACTACACCAGTGTTGGCCAAGAAACTTTATACTCCAGAGGAAGATAATGAACTTATTCGTATTGCCAAAGAAATTCGTCAAGATGATCCAGATATTTCTGATCATAAACTATTCGGTCTTGTTTTTGAAAAACTTGGTGGAACTCGTAGCCGCCATTCTATTG
This sequence comes from Panagrolaimus sp. LJ2414, assembly GCA_024447195.1. Lineage (NCBI taxonomy): Eukaryota > Metazoa > Nematoda > Chromadorea > Rhabditida > Panagrolaimidae > Panagrolaimus > Panagrolaimus sp. LJ2414. Next base: position 11,420,285 of record JAMRXY010000016.1, read on the forward strand.
CATCTCATATGCAACGTAAACTTGCTGATAAATGGAAGTTGTAGTGTTGTTGGTTTTGTTGTTTAACTTGTTGTTCTAAATAATATTTAAATTACTTAAATAAAAAATATATTATTCTTGTAGGACAAGTGGAATAAACGACTTTTAAGTTAAATATAATATTTTATTTTTTCATATTAAGAATTTACTTGTACATTGATGGTATTAAACTATTTTTCTTTTTTCATGTAACTTCACTCACTTCTGCAAATTTATTTCCCAATTCATGACATGTTTAAATCAAATGTTTTTACAAAATTTGACGTTGTCAGTTTTTTTTGAATTTTTCTCTTTTTTTTTTTTTGGTTTTTGAAAAAAATTCTTCACTTTAAAAATTTTCAATGCATTGAAAATTTCCTTGATTTGATCCATTTATCTTTTATCTTTTGAAATCTCTATTTTTGAAGATTTCTGGTATGATCGATTGCTAATATTGTGTTTCGTTCCATTTTGATTATTATCATTTTTTTTAGGCTTAGGCTTAGGCTTAGGCTTAGGCTTAGGCTTAGGCTTAGGCTTAGGCTTAGGCTTAGGCTTAGGCTTAGGCTTAGGCTTAGGCTTAGGCTTAGGCTTAGGCTTAGGCTTAGGCTTAGGCTTAGGCTTAGGCTTAGGCTTAGGCTTAGGCTTAGGCTTAGGCTTAGGCTTAGGCTTAGGCTTAGGCTTAGGCTTAGGCTTAGGCTTAGGCTTAGGCTTAGGCTTAGGCTTAGGCTTAGGCTTAGGCTTAGGCTTAGGCTTAGGCTTAGGCTTAGGCTTAGGCTTAGGCTTAGGCTTAGGCTTAGGCTTAGGCTTAGGCTTAGGCTTAGGCTTAGGCTTAGGCTTAGGCTTAGGCTTAGGCTTAGGCTTAGGCTTAGGCTTAGGCTTAGGCTTAGGCTTAGGCTTAGGCTTAGGCTTAGGCTTAGGCTTAGGCTTAGGCTTAGGCTTAGGCTTAGGCTTAGGCTTAGGCTTAGGCTTAGGCTTAGGCTTAGGCTTAGGCTTAGGCTTAGGCTTAGGCTTAGGCTTAGGCTTAGGCTTAGGCTTAGGCTTAGGCTTAGGCTTAGGCTTAGGCTTAGGCTTAGGCTTAGGCTTAGGCTTAGGCTTAGGCTTAGGCTTAGGCTTAGGCTTAGGCTTAGGCTTAGGCTTAGGCTTAGGCTTAGGCTTAGGCTTAGGCTTAGGCTTAGGCTTAGGCTTAGGCTTAGGCTTAGGCTTAGGCTTAGGCTTAGGCTTAGGCTTAGGCTTAGGCTTAGGCTTAGGCTTAGGCTTAGGCTTAGGCTTAGGCTTAGGCTTAGGCTTAGGCTTAGGCTTAGGCTTAGGCTTAGGCTTAGGCTTAGGCTTAGGCTTAGGCTTAGGCTTAGGCTTAGGCTTAGGCTTAGGCTTAGGCTTAGGCTTAGGCTTAGGCTTAGGCTTAGGCTTAGGCTTAGGCTTAGGCTTAGGCTTAGGCTTAGGCTTAGGCTTAGGCTTAGGCTTAGGCTTAGGCTTAGGCTTAGGCTTAGGCTTAGGCTTAGGCTTAGGCTTAGGCTTAGGCTTAGGCTTAGGCTTAGGCTTAGGCTTAGGCTTAGGCTTAGGCTTAGGCTTAGGCTTAGGCTTAGGCTTAGGCTTAGGCTTAGGCTTAGGCTTAGGCTTAGGCTTAGGCTTAGGCTTAGGCTTAGGCTTAGGCTTAGGCTTAGGCTTAGGCTTAGGCTTAGGCTTAGGCTTAGGCTTAGGCTTAGGCTTAGGCTTAGGCTTAGGCTTAGGCTTAGGCTTAGGCTTAGGCTTAGGCTTAGGCTTAGGCTTAGGCTTAGGCTTAGGCTTAGGCTTAGGCTTAGGCTTAGGCTTAGGCTTAGGCTTAGGCTTAGGCTTAGGCTTAGGCTTAGGCTTAGGCTTAGGCTTAGGCTTAGGCTTAGGCTTAGGCTTAGGCTTAGGCTTAGGCTTAGGCTTAGGCTTAGGCTTAGGCTTAGGCTTAGGCTTAGGCTTAGGCTTAGGCTTAGGCTTAGGCTTAGGCTTAGGCTTAGGCTTAGGCTTAGGCTTAGGCTTAGGCTTAGGCTTAGGCTTAGGCTTAGGCTTAGGCTTAGGCTTAGGCTTAGGCTTAGGCTTAGGCTTAGGCTTAGGCTTAGGCTTAGGCTTAGGCTTAGGCTTAGGCTTAGGCTTAGGCTTAGGCTTAGGCTTAGGCTTAGGCTTAGGCTTAGGCTTAGGCTTAGGCTTAGGCTTAGGCTTAGGCTTAGGCTTAGGCTTAGGCTTAGGCTTAGGCTTAGGCTTAGGCTTAGGCTTAGGCTTAGGCTTAGGCTTAGGCTTAGGCTTAGGCTTAGGCTTAGGCTTAGGCTTAGGCTTAGGCTTAGGCTTAGGCTTAGGCTTAGGCTTAGGCTTAGGCTTAGGCTTAGGCTTAGGCTTAGGCTTAGGCTTAGGCTTAGGCTTAGGCTTAGGCTTAGGCTTAGGCTTAGGCTTAGGCTTAGGCTTAGGCTTAGGCTTAGGCTTAGGCTTAGGCTTAGGCTTAGGCTTAGGCTTAGGCTTAGGCTTAGGCTTAGGCTTAGGCTTAGGCTTAGGCTTAGGCTTAGGCTTAGGCTTAGGCTTAGGCTTAGGCTTAGGCTTAGGCTTAGGCTTAGGCTTAGGCTTAGGCTTAGGCTTAGGCTTAGGCTTAGGCTTAGGCTTAGGCTTAGGCTTAGGCTTAGGCTTAGGCTTAGGCTTAGGCTTAGGCTTAGGCTTAGGCTTAGGCTTAGGCTTAGGCTTAGGCTTAGGCTTAGGCTTAGGCTTAGGCTTAGGCTTAGGCTTAGGCTTAGGCTTAGGCTTAGGCTTAGGCTTAGGCTTAGGCTTAGGCTTAGGCTTAGGCTTAGGCTTAGGCTTAGGCTTAGGCTTAGGCTTAGGCTTAGGCTTAGGCTTAGGCTTAGGCTTAGGCTTAGGCTTAGGCTTAGGCTTAGGCTTAGGCTTAGGCTTAGGCTTAGGCTTAGGCTTAGGCTTAGGCTTAGGCTTAGGCTTAGGCTTAGGCTTAGGCTTAGGCTTAGGCTTAGGCTTAGGCTTAGGCTTAGGCTTAGGCTTAGGCTTAGGCTTAGGCTTAGGCTTAGGCTTAGGCTTAGGCTTAGGCTTAGGCTTAGGCTTAGGCTTAGGCTTAGGCTTAGGCTTAGGCTTAGGCTTAGGCTTAGGCTTAGGCTTAGGCTTAGGCTTAGGCTTAGGCTTAGGCTTAGGCTTAGGCTTAGGCTTAGGCTTAGGCTTAGGCTTAGGCTTAGGCTTAGGCTTAGGCTTAGGCTTAGGCTTAGGCTTAGGCTTAGGCTTAGGCTTAGGCTTAGGCTTAGGCTTAGGCTTAGGCTTAGGCTTAGGCTTAGGCTTAGGCTTAGGCTTAGGCTTAGGCTTAGGCTTAGGCTTAGGCTTAGGCTTAGGCTTAGGCTTAGGCTTAGGCTTAGGCTTAGGCTTAGGCTTAGGCTTAGGCTTAGGCTTAGGCTTAGGCTTAGGCTTAGGCTTAGGCTTAGGCTTAGGCTTAGGCTTAGGCTTAGGCTTAGGCTTAGGCTTAGGCTTAGGCTTAGGCTTAGGCTTAGGCTTAGGCTTAGGCTTAGGCTTAGGCTTAGGCTTAGGCTTAGGCTTAGGCTTAGGCTTAGGCTTAGGCTTAGGCTTAGGCTTAGGCTTAGGCTTAGGCTTAGGCTTAGGCTTAGGCTTAGGCTTAGGCTTAGGCTTAGGCTTAGGCTTAGGCTTAGGCTTAGGCTTAGGCTTAGGCTTAGGCTTAGGCTTAGGCTTAGGCTTAGGCTTAGGCTTAGGCTTAGGCTTAGGCTTAGGCTTAGGCTTAGGCTTAGGCTTAGGCTTAGGCTTAGGCTTAGGCTTAGGCTTAGGCTTAGGCTTAGGCTTAGGCTTAGGCTTAGGCTTAGGCTTAGGCTTAGGCTTAGGCTTAGGCTTAGGCTTAGGCTTAGGCTTAGGCTTAGGCTTAGGCTTAGGCTTAGGCTTAGGCTTAGGCTTAGGCTTAGGCTTAGGCTTAGGCTTAGGCTTAGGCTTAGGCTTAGGCTTAGGCTTAGGCTTAGGCTTAGGCTTAGGCTTAGGCTTAGGCTTAGGCTTAGGCTTAGGCTTAGGCTTAGGCTTAGGCTTAGGCTTAGGCTTAGGCTTAGGCTTAGGCTTAGGCTTAGGCTTAGGCTTAGGCTTAGGCTTAGGCTTAGGCTTAGGCTTAGGCTTAGGCTTAGGCTTAGGCTTAGGCTTAGGCTTAGGCTTAGGCTTAGGCTTAGGCTTAGGCTTAGGCTTAGGCTTAGGCTTAGGCTTAGGCTTAGGCTTAGGCTTAGGCTTAGGCTTAGGCTTAGGCTTAGGCTTAGGCTTAGGCTTAGGCTTAGGCTTAGGCTTAGGCTTAGGCTTAGGCTTAGGCTTAGGCTTAGGCTTAGGCTTAGGCTTAGGCTTAGGCTTAGGCTTAGGCTTAGGCTTAGGCTTAGGCTTAGGCTTAGGCTTAGGCTTAGGCTTAGGCTTAGGCTTAGGCTTAGGCTTAGGCTTAGGCTTAGGCTTAGGCTTAGGCTTAGGCTTAGGCTTAGGCTTAGGCTTAGGCTTAGGCTTAGGCTTAGGCTTAGGCTTAGGCTTAGGCTTAGGCTTAGGCTTAGGCTTAGGCTTAGGCTTAGGCTTAGGCTTAGGCTTAGGCTTAGGCTTAGGCTTAGGCTTAGGCTTAGGCTTAGGCTTAGGCTTAGGCTTAGGCTTAGGCTTAGGCTTAGGCTTAGGCTTAGGCTTAGGCTTAGGCTTAGGCTTAGGCTTAGGCTTAGGCTTAGGCTTAGGCTTAGGCTTAGGCTTAGGCTTAGGCTTAGGCTTAGGCTTAGGCTTAGGCTTAGGCTTAGGCTTAGGCTTAGGCTTAGGCTTAGGCTTAGGCTTAGGCTTAGGCTTAGGCTTAGGCTTAGGCTTAGGCTTAGGCTTAGGCTTAGGCTTAGGCTTAGGCTTAGGCTTAGGCTTAGGCTTAGGCTTAGGCTTAGGCTTAGGCTTAGGCTTAGGCTTAGGCTTAGGCTTAGGCTTAGGCTTAGGCTTAGGCTTAGGCTTAGGCTTAGGCTTAGGCTTAGGCTTAGGCTTAGGCTTAGGCTTAGGCTTAGGCTTAGGCTTAGGCTTAGGCTTAGGCTTAGGCTTAGGCTTAGGCTTAGGCTTAGGCTTAGGCTTAGGCTTAGGCTTAGGCTTAGGCTTAGGCTTAGGCTTAGGCTTAGGCTTAGGCTTAGGCTTAGGCTTAGGCTTAGGCTTAGGCTTAGGCTTAGGCTTAGGCTTAGGCTTAGGCTTAGGCTTAGGCTTAGGCTTAGGCTTAGGCTTAGGCTTAGGCTTAGGCTTAGGCTTAGGCTTAGGCTTAGGCTTAGGCTTAGGCTTAGGCTTAGGCTTAGGCTTAGGCTTAGGCTTAGGCTTAGGCTTAGGCTTAGGCTTAGGCTTAGGCTTAGGCTTAGGCTTAGGCTTAGGCTTAGGCTTAGGCTTAGGCTTAGGCTTAGGCTTAGGCTTAGGCTTAGGCTTAGGCTTAGGCTTAGGCTTAGGCTTAGGCTTAGGCTTAGGCTTAGGCTTAGGCTTAGGCTTAGGCTTAGGCTTAGGCTTAGGCTTAGGCTTAGGCTTAGGCTTAGGCTTAGGCTTAGGCTTAGGCTTAGGCTTAGGCTTAGGCTTAGGCTTAGGCTTAGGCTTAGGCTTAGGCTTAGGCTTAGGCTTAGGCTTAGGCTTAGGCTTAGGCTTAGGCTTAGGCTTAGGCTTAGGCTTAGGCTTAGGCTTAGGCTTAGGCTTAGGCTTAGGCTTAGGCTTAGGCTTAGGCTTAGGCTTAGGCTTAGGCTTAGGCTTAGGCTTAGGCTTAGGCTTAGGCTTAGGCTTAGGCTTAGGCTTAGGCTTAGGCTTAGGCTTAGGCTTAGGCTTAGGCTTAGGCTTAGGCTTAGGCTTAGGCTTAGGCTTAGGCTTAGGCTTAGGCTTAGGCTTAGGCTTAGGCTTAGGCTTAGGCTTAGGCTTAGGCTTAGGCTTAGGCTTAGGCTTAGGCTTAGGCTTAGGCTTAGGCTTAGGCTTAGGCTTAGGCTTAGGCTTAGGCTTAGGCTTAGGCTTAGGCTTAGGCTTAGGCTTAGGCTTAGGCTTAGGCTTAGGCTTAGGCTTAGGCTTAGGCTTAGGCTTAGGCTTAGGCTTAGGCTTAGGCTTAGGCTTAGGCTTAGGCTTAGGCTTAGGCTTAGGCTTAGGCTTAGGCTTAGGCTTAGGCTTAGGCTTAGGCTTAGGCTTAGGCTTAGGCTTAGGCTTAGGCTTAGGCTTAGGCTTAGGCTTAGGCTTAGGCTTAGGCTTAGGCTTAGGCTTAGGCTTAGGCTTAGGCTTAGGCTTAGGCTTAGGCTTAGGCTTAGGCTTAGGCTTAGGCTTAGGCTTAGGCTTAGGCTTAGGCTTAGGCTTAGGCTTAGGCTTAGGCTTAGGCTTAGGCTTAGGCTTAGGCTTAGGCTTAGGCTTAGGCTTAGGCTTAGGCTTAGGCTTAGGCTTAGGCTTAGGCTTAGGCTTAGGCTTAGGCTTAGGCTTAGGCTTAGGCTTAGGCTTAGGCTTAGGCTTAGGCTTAGGCTTAGGCTTAGGCTTAGGCTTAGGCTTAGGCTTAGGCTTAGGCTTAGGCTTAGGCTTAGGCTTAGGCTTAGGCTTAGGCTTAGGCTTAGGCTTAGGCTTAGGCTTAGGCTTAGGCTTAGGCTTAGGCTTAGGCTTAGGCTTAGGCTTAGGCTTAGGCTTAGGCTTAGGCTTAGGCTTAGGCTTAGGCTTAGGCTTAGGCTTAGGCTTAGGCTTAGGCTTAGGCTTAGGCTTAGGCTTAGGCTTAGGCTTAGGCTTAGGCTTAGGCTTAGGCTTAGGCTTAGGCTTAGGCTTAGGCTTAGGCTTAGGCTTAGGCTTAGGCTTAGGCTTAGGCTTAGGCTTAGGCTTAGGCTTAGGCTTAGGCTTAGGCTTAGGCTTAGGCTTAGGCTTAGGCTTAGGCTTAGGCTTAGGCTTAGGCTTAGGCTTAGGCTTAGGCTTAGGCTTAGGCTTAGGCTTAGGCTTAGGCTTAGGCTTAGGCTTAGGCTTAGGCTTAGGCTTAGGCTTAGGCTTAGGCTTAGGCTTAGGCTTAGGCTTAGGCTTAGGCTTAGGCTTAGGCTTAGGCTTAGGCTTAGGCTTAGGCTTAGGCTTAGGCTTAGGCTTAGGCTTAGGCTTAGGCTTAGGCTTAGGCTTAGGCTTAGGCTTAGGCTTAGGCTTAGGCTTAGGCTTAGGCTTAGGCTTAGGCTTAGGCTTAGGCTTAGGCTTAGGCTTAGGCTTAGGCTTAGGCTTAGGCTTAGGCTTAGGCTTAGGCTTAGGCTTAGGCTTAGGCTTAGGCTTAGGCTTAGGCTTAGGCTTAGGCTTAGGCTTAGGCTTAGGCTTAGGCTTAGGCTTAGGCTTAGGCTTAGGCTTAGGCTTAGGCTTAGGCTTAGGCTTAGGCTTAGGCTTAGGCTTAGGCTTAGGCTTAGGCTTAGGCTTAGGCTTAGGCTTAGGCTTAGGCTTAGGCTTAGGCTTAGGCTTAGGCTTAGGCTTAGGCTTAGGCTTAGGCTTAGGCTTAGGCTTAGGCTTAGGCTTAGGCTTAGGCTTAGGCTTAGGCTTAGGCTTAGGCTTAGGCTTAGGCTTAGGCTTAGGCTTAGGCTTAGGCTTAGGCTTAGGCTTAGGCTTAGGCTTAGGCTTAGGCTTAGGCTTAGGCTTAGGCTTAGGCTTAGGCTTAGGCTTAGGCTTAGGCTTAGGCTTAGGCTTAGGCTTAGGCTTAGGCTTAGGCTTAGGCTTAGGCTTAGGCTTAGGCTTAGGCTTAGGCTTAGGCTTAGGCTTAGGCTTAGGCTTAGGCTTAGGCTTAGGCTTAGGCTTAGGCTTAGGCTTAGGCTTAGGCTTAGGCTTAGGCTTAGGCTTAGGCTTAGGCTTAGGCTTAGGCTTAGGCTTAGGCTTAGGCTTAGGCTTAGGCTTAGGCTTAGGCTTAGGCTTAGGCTTAGGCTTAGGCTTAGGCTTAGGCTTAGGCTTAGGCTTAGGCTTAGGCTTAGGCTTAGGCTTAGGCTTAGGCTTAGGCTTAGGCTTAGGCTTAGGCTTAGGCTTAGGCTTAGGCTTAGGCTTAGGCTTAGGCTTAGGCTTAGGCTTAGGCTTAGGCTTAGGCTTAGGCTTAGGCTTAGGCTTAGGCTTAGGCTTAGGCTTAGGCTTAGGCTTAGGCTTAGGCTTAGGCTTAGGCTTAGGCTTAGGCTTAGGCTTAGGCTTAGGCTTAGGCTTAGGCTTAGGCTTAGGCTTAGGCTTAGGCTTAGGCTTAGGCTTAGGCTTAGGCTTAGGCTTAGGCTTAGGCTTAGGCTTAGGCTTAGGCTTAGGCTTAGGCTTAGGCTTAGGCTTAGGCTTAGGCTTAGGCTTAGGCTTAGGCTTAGGCTTAGGCTTAGGCTTAGGCTTAGGCTTAGGCTTAGGCTTAGGCTTAGGCTTAGGCTTAGGCTTAGGCTTAGGCTTAGGCTTAGGCTTAGGCTTAGGCTTAGGCTTAGGCTTAGGCTTAGGCTTAGGCTTAGGCTTAGGCTTAGGCTTAGGCTTAGGCTTAGGCTTAGGCTTAGGCTTAGGCTTAGGCTTAGGCTTAGGCTTAGGCTTAGGCTTAGGCTTAGGCTTAGGCTTAGGCTTAGGCTTAGGCTTAGGCTTAGGCTTAGGCTTAGGCTTAGGCTTAGGCTTAGGCTTAGGCTTAGGCTTAGGCTTAGGCTTAGGCTTAGGCTTAGGCTTAGGCTTAGGCTTAGGCTTAGGCTTAGGCTTAGGCTTAGGCTTAGGCTTAGGCTTAGGCTTAGGCTTAGGCTTAGGCTTAGGCTTAGGCTTAGGCTTAGGCTTAGGCTTAGGCTTAGGCTTAGGCTTAGGCTTAGGCTTAGGCTTAGGCTTAGGCTTAGGCTTAGGCTTAGGCTTAGGCTTAGGCTTAGGCTTAGGCTTAGGCTTAGGCTTAGGCTTAGGCTTAGGCTTAGGCTTAGGCTTAGGCTTAGGCTTAGGCTTAGGCTTAGGCTTAGGCTTAGGCTTAGGCTTAGGCTTAGGCTTAGGCTTAGGCTTAGGCTTAGGCTTAGGCTTAGGCTTAGGCTTAGGCTTAGGCTTAGGCTTAGGCTTAGGCTTAGGCTTAGGCTTAGGCTTAGGCTTAGGCTTAGGCTTAGGCTTAGGCTTAGGCTTAGGCTTAGGCTTAGGCTTAGGCTTAGGCTTAGGCTTAGGCTTAGGCTTAGGCTTAGGCTTAGGCTTAGGCTTAGGCTTAGGCTTAGGCTTAGGCTTAGGCTTAGGCTTAGGCTTAGGCTTAGGCTTAGGCTTAGGCTTAGGCTTAGGCTTAGGCTTAGGCTTAGGCTTAGGCTTAGGCTTAGGCTTAGGCTTAGGCTTAGGCTTAGGCTTAGGCTTAGGCTTAGGCTTAGGCTTAGGCTTAGGCTTAGGCTTAGGCTTAGGCTTAGGCTTAGGCTTAGGCTTAGGCTTAGGCTTAGGCTTAGGCTTAGGCTTAGGCTTAGGCTTAGGCTTAGGCTTAGGCTTAGGCTTAGGCTTAGGCTTAGGCTTAGGCTTAGGCTTAGGCTTAGGCTTAGGCTTAGGCTTAGGCTTAGGCTTAGGCTTAGGCTTAGGCTTAGGCTTAGGCTTAGGCTTAGGCTTAGGCTTAGGCTTAGGCTTAGGCTTAGGCTTAGGCTTAGGCTTAGGCTTAGGCTTAGGCTTAGGCTTAGGCTTAGGCTTAGGCTTAGGCTTAGGCTTAGGCTTAGGCTTAGGCTTAGGCTTAGGCTTAGGCTTAGGCTTAGGCTTAGGCTTAGGCTTAGGCTTAGGCTTAGGCTTAGGCTTAGGCTTAGGCTTAGGCTTAGGCTTAGGCTTAGGCTTAGGCTTAGGCTTAGGCTTAGGCTTAGGCTTAGGCTTAGGCTTAGGCTTAGGCTTAGGCTTAGGCTTAGGCTTAGGCTTAGGCTTAGGCTTAGGCTTAGGCTTAGGCTTAGGCTTAGGCTTAGGCTTAGGCTTAGGCTTAGGCTTAGGCTTAGGCTTAGGCTTAGGCTTAGGCTTAGGCTTAGGCTTAGGCTTAGGCTTAGGCTTAGGCTTAGGCTTAGGCTTAGGCTTAGGCTTAGGCTTAGGCTTAGGCTTAGGCTTAGGCTTAGGCTTAGGCTTAGGCTTAGGCTTAGGCTTAGGCTTAGGCTTAGGCTTAGGCTTAGGCTTAGGCTTAGGCTTAGGCTTAGGCTTAGGCTTAGGCTTAGGCTTAGGCTTAGGCTTAGGCTTAGGCTTAGGCTTAGGCTTAGGCTTAGGCTTAGGCTTAGGCTTAGGCTTAGGCTTAGGCTTAGGCTTAGGCTTAGGCTTAGGCTTAGGCTTAGGCTTAGGCTTAGGCTTAGGCTTAGGCTTAGGCTTAGGCTTAGGCTTAGGCTTAGGCTTAGGCTTAGGCTTAGGCTTAGGCTTAGGCTTAGGCTTAGGCTTAGGCTTAGGCTTAGGCTTAGGCTTAGGCTTAGGCTTAGGCTTAGGCTTAGGCTTAGGCTTAGGCTTAGGCTTAGGCTTAGGCTTAGGCTTAGGCTTAGGCTTAGGCTTAGGCTTAGGCTTAGGCTTAGGCTTAGGCTTAGGCTTAGGCTTAGGCTTAGGCTTAGGCTTAGGCTTAGGCTTAGGCTTAGGCTTAGGCTTAGGCTTAGGCTTAGGCTTAGGCTTAGGCTTAGGCTTAGGCTTAGGCTTAGGCTTAGGCTTAGGCTTAGGCTTAGGCTTAGGCTTAGGCTTAGGCTTAGGCTTAGGCTTAGGCTTAGGCTTAGGCTTAGGCTTAGGCTTAGGCTTAGGCTTAGGCTTAGGCTTAGGCTTAGGCTTAGGCTTAGGCTTAGGCTTAGGCTTAGGCTTAGGCTTAGGCTTAGGCTTAGGCTTAGGCTTAGGCTTAGGCTTAGGCTTAGGCTTAGGCTTAGGCTTAGGCTTAGGCTTAGGCTTAGGCTTAGGCTTAGGCTTAGGCTTAGGCTTAGGCTTAGGCTTAGGCTTAGGCTTAGGCTTAGGCTTAGGCTTAGGCTTAGGCTTAGGCTTAGGCTTAGGCTTAGGCTTAGGCTTAGGCTTAGGCTTAGGCTTAGGCTTAGGCTTAGGCTTAGGCTTAGGCTTAGGCTTAGGCTTAGGCTTAGGCTTAGGCTTAGGCTTAGGCTTAGGCTTAGGCTTAGGCTTAGGCTTAGGCTTAGGCTTAGGCTTAGGCTTAGGCTTAGGCTTAGGCTTAGGCTTAGGCTTAGGCTTAGGCTTAGGCTTAGGCTTAGGCTTAGGCTTAGGCTTAGGCTTAGGCTTAGGCTTAGGCTTAGGCTTAGGCTTAGGCTTAGGCTTAGGCTTAGGCTTAGGCTTAGGCTTAGGCTTAGGCTTAGGCTTAGGCTTAGGCTTAGGCTTAGGCTTAGGCTTAGGCTTAGGCTTAGGCTTAGGCTTAGGCTTAGGCTTAGGCTTAGGCTTAGGCTTAGGCTTAGGCTTAGGCTTAGGCTTAGGCTTAGGCTTAGGCTTAGGCTTAGGCTTAGGCTTAGGCTTAGGCTTAGGCTTAGGCTTAGGCTTAGGCTTAGGCTTAGGCTTAGGCTTAGGCTTAGGCTTAGGCTTAGGCTTAGGCTTAGGCTTAGGCTTAGGCTTAGGCTTAGGCTTAGGCTTAGGCTTAGGCTTAGGCTTAGGCTTAGGCTTAGGCTTAGGCTTAGGCTTAGGCTTAGGCTTAGGCTTAGGCTTAGGCTTAGGCTTAGGCTTAGGCTTAGGCTTAGGCTTAGGCTTAGGCTTAGGCTTAGGCTTAGGCTTAGGCTTAGGCTTAGGCTTAGGCTTAGGCTTAGGCTTAGGCTTAGGCTTAGGCTTAGGCTTAGGCTTAGGCTTAGGCTTAGGCTTAGGCTTAGGCTTAGGCTTAGGCTTAGGCTTAGGCTTAGGCTTAGGCTTAGGCTTAGGCTTAGGCTTAGGCTTAGGCTTAGGCTTAGGCTTAGGCTTAGGCTTAGGCTTAGGCTTAGGCTTAGGCTTAGGCTTAGGCTTAGGCTTAGGCTTAGGCTTAGGCTTAGGCTTAGGCTTAGGCTTAGGCTTAGGCTTAGGCTTAGGCTTAGGCTTAGGCTTAGGCTTAGGCTTAGGCTTAGGCTTAGGCTTAGGCTTAGGCTTAGGCTTAGGCTTAGGCTTAGGCTTAGGCTTAGGCTTAGGCTTAGGCTTAGGCTTAGGCTTAGGCTTAGGCTTAGGCTTAGGCTTAGGCTTAGGCTTAGGCTTAGGCTTAGGCTTAGGCTTAGGCTTAGGCTTAGGCTTAGGCTTAGGCTTAGGCTTAGGCTTAGGCTTAGGCTTAGGCTTAGGCTTAGGCTTAGGCTTAGGCTTAGGCTTAGGCTTAGGCTTAGGCTTAGGCTTAGGCTTAGGCTTAGGCTTAGGCTTAGGCTTAGGCTTAGGCTTAGGCTTAGGCTTAGGCTTAGGCTTAGGCTTAGGCTTAGGCTTAGGCTTAGGCTTAGGCTTAGGCTTAGGCTTAGGCTTAGGCTTAGGCTTAGGCTTAGGCTTAGGCTTAGGCTTAGGCTTAGGCTTAGGCTTAGGCTTAGGCTTAGGCTTAGGCTTAGGCTTAGGCTTAGGCTTAGGCTTAGGCTTAGGCTTAGGCTTAGGCTTAGGCTTAGGCTTAGGCTTAGGCTTAGGCTTAGGCTTAGGCTTAGGCTTAGGCTTAGGCTTAGGCTTAGGCTTAGGCTTAGGCTTAGGCTTAGGCTTAGGCTTAGGCTTAGGCTTAGGCTTAGGCTTAGGCTTAGGCTTAGGCTTAGGCTTAGGCTTAGGCTTAGGCTTAGGCTTAGGCTTAGGCTTAGGCTTAGGCTTAGGCTTAGGCTTAGGCTTAGGCTTAGGCTTAGGCTTAGGCTTAGGCTTAGGCTTAGGCTTAGGCTTAGGCTTAGGCTTAGGCTTAGGCTTAGGCTTAGGCTTAGGCTTAGGCTTAGGCTTAGGCTTAGGCTTAGGCTTAGGCTTAGGCTTAGGCTTAGGCTTAGGCTTAGGCTTAGGCTTAGGCTTAGGCTTAGGCTTAGGCTTAGGCTTAGGCTTAGGCTTAGGCTTAGGCTTAGGCTTAGGCTTAGGCTTAGGCTTAGGCTTAGGCTTAGGCTTAGGCTTAGGCTTAGGCTTAGGCTTAGGCTTAGGCTTAGGCTTAGGCTTAGGCTTAGGCTTAGGCTTAGGCTTAGGCTTAGGCTTAGGCTTAGGCTTAGGCTTAGGCTTAGGCTTAGGCTTAGGCTTAGGCTTAGGCTTAGGCTTAGGCTTAGGCTTAGGCTTAGGCTTAGGCTTAGGCTTAGGCTTAGGCTTAGGCTTAGGCTTAGGCTTAGGCTTAGGCTTAGGCTTAGGCTTAGGCTTAGGCTTAGGCTTAGGCTTAGGCTTAGGCTTAGGCTTAGGCTTAGGCTTAGGCTTAGGCTTAGGCTTAGGCTTAGGCTTAGGCTTAGGCTTAGGCTTAGGCTTAGGCTTAGGCTTAGGCTTAGGCTTAGGCTTAGGCTTAGGCTTAGGCTTAGGCTTAGGCTTAGGCTTAGGCTTAGGCTTAGGCTTAGGCTTAGGCTTAGGCTTAGGCTTAGGCTTAGGCTTAGGCTTAGGCTTAGGCTTAGGCTTAGGCTTAGGCTTAGGCTTAGGCTTAGGCTTAGGCTTAGGCTTAGGCTTAGGCTTAGGCTTAGGCTTAGGCTTAGGCTTAGGCTTAGGCTTAGGCTTAGGCTTAGGCTTAGGCTTAGGCTTAGGCTTAGGCTTAGGCTTAGGCTTAGGCTTAGGCTTAGGCTTAGGCTTAGGCTTAGGCTTAGGCTTAGGCTTAGGCTTAGGCTTAGGCTTAGGCTTAGGCTTAGGCTTAGCTTAGCTTAGGCTTAGGCTTAGGCTTAGGCTTAGGCTTAGGCTTAGGCTTAGGCTTAGGCTTAGGCTTAGGCTTAGGCTTAGGCTTAGGCTTAGGCTTAGGCTTAGGCTTAGGCTTAGGCTTAGCTTAGCTTAGCTGCTTAGGCTTAGGCTTAGGCTTAGGCTTAGGCTTAGGCTTAGGCTTAGGCTTAGGCTTAGGCTTAGGCTTAGGCTTAGGCTTAGGCTTAGGCTTAGGCTTAGCTTAGGCTTAGGCTTAGGCTTAGGCTTAGGCTTAGGCTTAGCTTAGGCTTAGGCTTAGGCTTAGGCTTAGGCTTAGGCTTAGCTTAGGCTTAGGCTTAGGCTTAGGCTTAGGCTTAGGCTTAGGCTTAGGCTTAGGCTTAGGCTTAGGCTTAGGCTTAGGCTTAGGCTTAGGCTTAGGCTTAGGCTTAGGCTTAGGCTTAGGCTTAGGCTTAGGCTTAGGCTTAGGCTTAGGCTTAGGCTTAGGCTTAGGCTTAGGCTTAGGCTTAGGCTAGGTAGGCTTAGGCTTAGGCTTAGGCTTAGCTTAGGCTTAGGCTTAGGCTTAGTAGGCTTAGGCTTAGGCTTAGGCTTAGGCTTAGGCTTAGGCTTAGGCTTAGGCTTAGGCTTAGGCTTAGGCTTAGGCTTAGGCTTAGGCTTAGGCTTAGGCTTAGGCTTAGGCTTAGGCTTAGGCTTAGGCTTAGGCTTAGGCTTAGGCTTAGGCTTAGGCTTAGGCTTAGGCTTAGGCTTAGGCTTAGGCTTAGGCTTAGGCTTAGGCTTAGGCTTAGGCTTAGGCTTAGGCTTAGGCTTAGGCTTAGCTTAGCTTAGGCTTAGGCTTAGGCTTAGGCTTAGGCTTAGGCTTAGGCTTAGGCTTAGGCTTAGGCTTAGGCTTAGGCTTAGGCTTAGGCTTAGGCTTAGGCTTAGGCTTAGGCTTAGGCTTAGGCTTAGGCTTAGGCTTAGGCTTAGGCTTAGGCTTAGGCTTAGGCTTAGGCTTAGGCTTAGGCTTAGGCTTAGGCTTAGGCTTAGGCTTAGGCTTAGGCTTAGGCTTAGGCTTAGGCTTAGGCTTAGCTTAGGCTTAGGCTTAGGCTTAGGCTTAGGCTTAGGCTTAGGCTTAGGCTTAGGCTTAGGCTTAGGCTTAGCTTAGGCAGCTTAGGCTTAGGCTTAGGCTTAGGCTTAGGCTTAGGCTTAGGCTTAGGCTTAGGCTTAGGCTTAGGCTTAGGCTAGGCTTAGCTTAGGCTTAGGCTTAGGCTTAGGCTTAGGCTTAGGCTTAGGCTTAGCTTAGGCTTAGGCTTAGGCTTAGGCTTAGGCTTAGGCTTAGGCTTAGGCTTAGGCTTAGGCTTAGGCTTAGGCTTAGGCTTAGGCTTAGGCTTAGGCTTAGCTTAGCTTAGGCTTAGGCTTAGGCTTAGGCTTAGGCTTAGGCTTAGGCTTAGGCTTAGGCTTAGGCTTAGCTTAGGCTTAGGCTTAGGCTTAGGCTTAGGCTTAGGCTTAGGCTTAGGCTTAGGCTTAGGCTTAGGCTTAGGCTTAGGCTTAGGCTTAGGCTTAGGCTTAGGCTTAGGCTTAGGCTTAGGCTTAGCTTAGGCTTAGGCTTAGGCTTAGGCTTAGGCTTAGGCTTAGGCTTAGGCTTAGGCTTAGGCTTAGGCTTAGGCTTAGGCTTAGGCTTAGGCTTAGGCTTAGGCTTAGGCTTAGGCTTAGGCTTAGGCTTAGGCTTAGGCTTAGGCTTAGGCTTAGGCTTAGGCTTAGGCTTAGGCTTAGGCTTAGCTTAGGCTTAGGCTTAGGCTTAGGCTTAGGCTTAGCTTAGGCTTAGGCTTAGGCTTAGGCTTAGGCTTAGGCTTAGGCTTAGCTTAGCTTAGCTTAGGCTTAGGCTTAGGCTTAGGCTTAGGCTTGGCTTAGGCTTAGCTTAGGCTTAGGCTTAGGCTTAGGCTTAGGCTTAGGCTTAGGCTTAGGCTTAGGCTTAGGCTTAGGCTTAGGCTTAGGCTTAGGCTTAGGCTTAGGCTTAGGCTTAGGCTTAGGCTTAGGCTTAGGCTTAGGCTTAGGCTTAGGCTTAGGCTTAGCTAAGGCTTAGGCTTAGGCTTAGCTTAGGCTTAGGCTTAGGCTTAGGCTTAGGCTTAGGCTTAGGCTTAGGCTTAGCTTAGGCTTAGGCTTAGGCTTAGGCTTAGGCTTAGGCTTAGGCTTAGGCTTAGGCTTAGGCTTAGGCTTAGGCTTAGGCTTAGGCTTAGGCTTAGGCTTAGGCTTAGGCTTAGGCTTAGGCTTAGGCTTAGGCTTAGGCTTAGGCTTAGGCTTAGGCTTAGCTTAGGCTTAGGCTTAGGCTTAGGCTTAGGCTTAGGCTTAGGCTTAGGCTTAGGCTTAGGCTTAGGCTTAGGCTTAGGGCTTAGGCTTAGGCTTAGGCTTAGGCTTAGGCTTAGGCTTAGGCTTAGGCTTAGGCTTAGGCTTAGGCTTAGGCTTAGGCTTAGGCTTAGGCTTAGGCTTAGGCTTAGGCTTAGGCTTAGCTTAGGCTTAGGCTTAGGCTTAGGCTTAGGCTTAGGCTTAGGCTTAGGCTTAGGCTTAGGCTTAGGCTTAGGCTTAGGCTTAGGCTTAGCTTAGGCTTAGGCTTAGGCTTAGGCTTAGGCTTAGGCTTAGCTTAGGCTTAGGCTTAGGCTTAGGCTTAGGCTTAGGCTTAGGCTTAGGCTTAGGCTTAGGCTTAGGCTTAGGCCTTAGGCTTAGGCTTAGGCTTAGGCTTAGGCTTAGGCTTAGGCTTAGGCTTAGGCTTAGCTTAGGCTTAGGCTTAGGCTTAGGCTTAGGCTTAGGCTTAGCTTAGGCTTAGGCTTAGGCTTAGGCTTAGGCTTAGGCTTAGGCTTAGGCTTAGGCTTAGGCTTAGGCTTAGGCTTAGGCTTAGGCTTAGGCTTAGGCTTAGGCTTAGGCTTAGGCTTAGGCTTTAGGCTTAGGCTTAGGCTTAGGCTTAGGCTTAGGCTTAGGCTTAGGCTTAGGCTTAGGCTTAGGCTTAGGCTTAGGCTTAGGCTTAGGCTTAGGCTTAGGCTTAGGCTTAGGCTTAGGCTTAGGGCTTAGGCTTAGGCTTAGGCTTAGGCTTAGGCTTAGGCTTAGGCTTAGGCTTAGGCTTAGGCTTAGGCTTAGGCTTAGGCTTAGGCTTAGGCTTAGGCTTAGGCTTAGGCTTAGGCTTAGGCTTAGGCTTAGGCCTTAGGCTTAGGCTTAGGCTTAGGCTTAGGCTTAGGCTTAGGCTTAGGCTTAGGCTTAGGCTTAGGCTTAGGCTTAGGCTTAGGCTTAGGCTTAGGCTTAGGCTTAGGCTTAGGCTTAGGCTTAGGCTTAGGCTTAGGCTTAGGCTTAGGCTTAGGCTTAGGCTTAGGCTTAGGCTTAGGCTTAGGCTTAGGCTTAGGCTTAGGCTTAGGCTTAGCTTAGGCTTAGGCTTAGGCTTAGGCTTAGGCTTAGGCTTAGGCTTAGGCTTAGGCTTAGGCTTAGGCTTAGGCTTAGGCTTAGGCTTAGGCTTAGGCTTAGGCTTAGGCTTAGGCTTAGGCTTAGGCTTAGGCTTAGGCTTAGGCTTAGGCTTAGGCTTAGGCTTAGGCTTAGGCTTAGGCTTAGGCTTAGGCTTAGGCTTAGGCTTAGGCTTAGGCTTAGGCTTAGGCTTAGGCTTAGGCTTAGGCTTAGGCTTAGGCTTAGGCTTAGGCTTAGGCCTTAGGCTTAGGCTTAGGCTTAGGCTTAGGCTTAGGCTTAGGCTTAGGCTTAGGCTTAGGCTTAGCGCTTAGGCTTAGGCTTAGGCTTAGGCTTAGGCTTAGGCTTAGGCTTAGGCTTAGGCTTAGGCTTAGGCTTAGGCTTAGGCTTAGGCTTAGGCTTAGGCTTAGGCTTAGGCTTAGGCTTAGGCTTAGGCTTAGGCTTAGGCTTAGGCTTAGGCTTAGGCTTAGGCTTAGGCTTAGGCTTAGGCTTAGGCTTAGGCTTAGGCTTAGGCTTAGGCTTAGGCTTAGGCTTAGGCTTAGGCTTAGGCTTAGGCTTAGGCTTAGGCTTAGGCTAGGCTTAGGCTTAGGCTTAGGCTTAGGCTTAGCTTAGGCTTAGGCTTAGGCTTAGGCTTAGGCTTAGGCTTAGGCTTAGGCTTAGGCTTAGGCTTAGGCTTAGGGCTTAGGCTTAGGCT